>CM072819.1:86086744-87571377 GCA_036937905.1 Salvia rosmarinus
CTGACGAAATTTGCAAAATTGGGCGTTACGGGCGAAACTAGCGACCACTCGCGGATCGCGAGGTGGTCATGCAAGGTCAGCGACCGCTCAGCGGCGTGGCATGCGCGTCGTATGGCGCCGAGCAGCAGAGCTCCGTGACGCGAGCACGGTCGGCGAGCGATGCGACAATATTTTCAAATTTTTAAACATGTTTCTCAACGATTTTGAACCCAAATCAACAATGTAGGTAAATTATCTGAACACTATCGTGTATAAACATTAATAAACCTAACATTGGACAAAAACATGCTCAAACACCAAACAAATCTAACAAAATAAGCCCTAGTTTCTCAAATTTAAATAACCCATTAATGGCTAAATTCTTCCAAATCATGCTCAAAAATGTAAACCCATGAAGAATTGAAGCAAAAATATCATACCTTGAGTGGATTAGATGGAGGAATGCAAGAAAAATGGGAGAGAAGTGTATTGGGTGCTTGAGAGGAAGGGCGCTATTTTTGAAAACCGTGTGTGTGTGTAGGTTTCGAAAATGGAGAAAAAGGTTTAAAAATGGGTCGAGAAGCGGGCGCGGATGGGGCGCGGTTCGTGACGGATCTGTGTCGAGCTCGCGATCTGACAGCTGACTCTCGCTCGGCTAGAATATGTTCGCCCAATTCTGGACCACCTCGCGACCTTCGTCGCTCTATGGTCGCTAGGTACATAATTTTATTTTATTTTTTAAAGAAATATTAAAACTTTGGGATCTAACAAAACAACGAGACACGACACAAACAAGGAAAAAGCAGACACAAACACAAAGCGAAAACAAAAACAAAAGCGCGTAAAGCGTTGGGTTACCTCCCAACCGTGCTAGAATTATCGTCGCTAGCTCGCGGTACCTCTTATCATGGTTCGTTGAGCTTGGTCACCTGACTTCTCGGTGAAGTGTGACTTGAAGTAGGATTTGAGGTCTTGGTGCGTTCACTTAAAATGTTGCCCCGAGTCAGGAGCTCGAACTCCCATTGGCAGTGCACGGTGCGGTATCTGCCCCGACCATCTTGACTTGAGCTTTCCGGAATAGAGCAGTCGAGCATTGTAGTAACACTCATTACCGGAGAAAATCCTTTGGCACGAATGTGGAGATCGTGGAATTCTGCGCTCTTTCCTGTATATCCAGGAATTCTCAAGCCTTCATTCCTCCACTCGCAAGCTCTAACAGTTGGTCACTTCTCATCATACCGCCTCCTTGAAATCCATGTTGATTCTCCTCGTGGCCCAATATGCTTTGTCTCAATTCACCGGTAAATGGCGGATTTACCAAATACCATTGATATGGAGATGGCCGATGGGAGCTTTATGCAGATCCGGTAAGCCCAAAGAGCATCTCAACGCTGGCCCAATCCTTGCAACAACCGATTTCTCTAAAATCTGGATCTCTCGGTTGCGACTCGACTTGCCCGTTATCTTGTGGATGGTGAGGGGGGTGACTCGATGCTTCACATATTTGGCTGAAACGTTGCTAGCCACTTATTATAAAATCGACCCCATCAGATCAAAGCCCCGGGACTCCAAATCGAGTCGAATGTTCTTGTGAAGGAACTTGATCACTACCTTGGAGTCATTCGTGCGGTGGAATCGCTTACCAGACGGAAACATATTCCACAGAAGAAGAATATCGTGTAACCACAAGACATGAGGACGGACCCATGAAGTCGATCCCCATCGTCAAATAGTTCCACCTCCATGATGGTTTTGGCATCTCATCTTTCTTAGTGACATTCCCACTCTTTGACAAGATCACAACTCTTGATAAAAGATTGGCAATCTTTGAAAATCGAAGGCAAAAGAATCCACTGTGGCAAATCTTTGCGCTCGTCCTTACAAAATGGCCTCGAGTCAACGAACTATGGCACTCGTGGATTATGTTCTCCCATTCTCCTGGGAGCGCGGCGTGTCGAGACCATCGGCACATCGGTAGAGATGAGGATCGTCAATAATAGAACTTAACATCGTGGAGAAACTTCTTTCTCAAATGACCTTTGCGATGGAGGTAGAACTCAATCACCAAGTAATTTTAAAATCAGCATACCATGGTGTGCGATTGATGGCCTCAAGATGTGCTCTCAGGAAGTTCTCCTTTATGCTAATCTTCTTATCCTCTCCTTGATGGCTTCTCCAATCGCGACAAGTGGTCGGCTACCACATTTTCGCAGCCCTTTCTATCTTTAATCTCCTTGTCGAACTCTTGAAGAGCGGATCCATCTCACGCCGGCTTTGAATCTTTCTTGGCGAATAGATGCGAATGGCGGCATGGTCGGTGTGTCGATGGTGTGGGTGCCCAAATAAGGTCTAAACTTATCGAAAGCATAGACCACAACAAGTAATTCCTTCTCCGTGGTGGTGTAGTTCATTTGAGCGAGTCGAGTCTTACTTGCATAATAGATGACTCGGAAAAGCTTGTCTCGTTCGCTTCATACACCGTGCCTATCACTGCATCACCATCACTCGAATGGTTGACTCAATCGGTGAGACCAAAGAGTCGAGATCGGGGCTAACTTCAATTTCTCGACGCCCAAACACTCATTTGTGAACACGAACTTCATATCTTTCTCGAGCAATCCACAATGGCCGTGATGGAGAAATCTGATGAACCTTCTATAAAACCGCATGACGAAAACTCCTCACGATTTGAATTTGTAGGCGGGTAGTTTCGATAGCTACTATCTTTGCTCGATCCACTTCAAACCCTGGCGAGACTTTATGACCAAGCGATACCTTCCTTCACCATGAAATGCACTTCTCCCAATTGAGAACAAGATTCGTCTCCTCCATCTTTGCGACACTTGTGACAAATTATGGAGACAATGGTGAATGAAGAGCAACACGGAAAAGTCGTCCATAAAGACTTCCATAATATTCTCGATCAACCCATGGAAGATGGACATCATGCACCTTTGGAGCGTGGTGGGCATTGCACAATCAAGCGGCATTCGCCTATGCGAAAACTCCAACGGACACGTGGCCGTCTTGTGCTGATCTTGGCGATGGCAATCGATTGTACCCGAATATCCATCGAAACGATGAACTCATACCCCGCTAGTCATCAACATCGATCAATAAAGGCGGGGAAAATGGTCTTTCCTCGTGGTTGTGTTCGAGCACGATAGTCGATGCAAACTCGCCATCTATTACGAGTCTTGTTGCCACAAGCTCGTTTGTCTAAATCTCGATCACCGTGATACCCTTTCTTGGATACCACTTTAGTAGGGCTAACCACTCGCTTCGGATATGGCTAGATCATTCTGCGTCTAAGACTTACACTTCTTTTCGACGACCTCTTGCATTGCGGATTCAATCGGCGTTGAGGTTGCACCTTTGGCTTGTATTCATTCTCAGCGGGATCCGGTGCATCAAATCGAGGTGACCCCGCTGATATCGAAATCGTCCCCCAATCGAGACTTCTCTTGACCCCCATCGGTTCGTGTCTCCTCATCAAAGCAAGATAATATACCGGGCACGTCTCATCATCGCCTAAGAATGCATCTTGAAGGTGGTCCGCAACTCTTTCAACTCCATCTTGGGTGTAGTCTCTCTTCTTCACGCACGTCTCTCCTCCAATCGGCTTCCTCACGTCAAATAAGGCATGACTCCTCGGGAGGCCTTGACTTCATCGATGGACTCAAGATACTCTAAAATCTCATCACCGCCTCATCAAGGTCTTTGGGTGAGAAAATCGAGTTCGTACAAAACTCCACGGATCGGTGATTGAAAGTGAGTGGCAGTGCTCTCTTCGACAATCTTCCATGGTCTTCTCGTGTTGCTTCATAGCATCATATATAGAATTTTCATCTCCTCGTCGTTGACTCGGAAGGTGAGATCTCTATCTTGCAGTCTATCGATTGCTCTGCGGTAGCTAGGAATTGTGCGCAGAATAAGAGGTGTATTCCCATCCTCCGCATATCGAGAACAACGAAATCAGTGGGAAGATGAAATCTCGAACTTTCACGAGCACGTCCTCCACTATCCCTGGGATAAGTCACCGATGTGTCACATTCGAAGAGCTATGGTGGTCGGCTAATCTCCCAATCTGTTAAAAATGGACACGGCATCAGTTGCTTGCCCAAATCACATAGAACCTGGAGAATGTCGTCCTCGATGACACTCCTATGGTGTGCTGGATCTTTCTACTGGCACTTCTTTTGTAGTACATCAGCACCTCTTGAGACAGTTTATCGTCTCGAATTTCCCAACTTCTTTTATTGGAACGGATCCTTGAAAACGTAACCGCATATCTCGAAGTGCATCAAGTAAAGGAATATTGATGTGCACGCCAAACATCTCCATGAACTGGTTAACTTCTCGGTACTTGGGCTTGGCTAAGCGGCTTGAAGCGGAATTGGAGGTACGTCGTGGAAATTTCTTCACAACTTGCTCTTGCGATCCGCCCGCGACGCGTGTCGATCGCTAGGCACGTACACCATCTTCGCCGTCTTCGTGGTCGGCGGCGAGCTTTCTCGGCGCTAGGTGTGCGTCGAAGCTTACGATTTCTGCGGCCAGAATTTCTAGCGACCGCTGGTCGCTCGCTAACCCTCGATGACTTCGCGGCGTTTTGACTTATTCGCCCGTAACCGCTCGCGAACTCCACGTATATTCCTCACGGGGCTCGCGGTCAGCTCGTCGCGAATCCTCTCTTGCCCGTTTTCCCGTTCGTCTCTCGTGATTTCTATATGCTCGTCCACTCCTCAATTGAATGGCATTACGGTGATTTTTAGGGTTTACCCGTATTCTCGGAAATTGGCCCGACTTGCTACCCTTACATTGTCGGCTATCGACTTATTTGATTCTCCATCATCTTCTGTGCTTTCCCATAGCCGTCACGGTGGACTCCAAATGATTAATCTTCTACCGGTGTTGCTTATAACGAATTCGATTCGTTGCATTGTTGTTGCCTACAAAGCTGCATCATGTCCTCTAGACTCGGCTTCTTCTCTCTTGAATCACTCCGTTCGGAGAAACGGCGGTGTTAAATTATTGAGGTTGGCGTCACGAAATTTGGGTGATTTTTGTTGGATTGTGTGGATTCCCCGGGCGGTTATTCCGATTGATGTAATTGCGTCCTCACCTCATTCATCTCGACTCGGCAGACTTTATCGAGCCAGCCTTTTCCTTTCCTTTCTTCAAATTGGCTTTAACAAGGTGAATCCATAATATTATCGTGCTTTGAATCACCTTCAGCGGTGGCACCTTCACCACGGTGTCCTCTCCATGCCATGCGATAGCTGTTGGCGCCATCTCTCTATGATGCGGTGGCCTCGTCTACGCGTCATTCAATAGGCAACCCCGCTGATCGTCAACAATACTCCTCGTGTGAGGTGTCCCAGAAAGCTGTATCCTGCTCCTCGAGAATCCATCTTGGGCACCTTCTCATAGGCCCAGATCTTTCCCGACTCGAATAAAGATTCATCTCCTAAGCGGGAAGTGGAAATCTCGGCTATGATCTTACGTGCTAGCCGGAGGAAAGTACTTTGAGAGAATTTCTCACAGTGATTGCTGGTGATGCCGTCGATCTAAGGTCTTGAACAGTCCTTTGCTTGATTCGCAGAGAAAATCCGAACATCGCATCCGGATTGTGTCTTGTGCACCCCATTCTTTGATGGTGTCACAAATGTCGAGATAGGTCTCGAGATGGGCATTCGGATCCTCTGTGACTCCTCCTCGCTGTTCCCTTGAACCATGCTGATTAGGGCGCTGACTCAAAATTGTTAGCATTTACTTGGGCCCCATCCGCCTCCTTGAAATTGCTCGGTGGGAGGTGCATACATATAATTCACGGTCTTTCCGCCGGGAGACACGAGTCCCATAGTCGCATGTGTGCATTTCTGTAAAGTGCGCTACAGTGTGTAGCTACTTGGGACGCCCGTTGTTGGATTCCCGCCATTGCTTGCTGTCTCTCGTCTCCTTCTCCTCTTGTGAGTGATTTCGATCTCGGGATCAAAGCATTCGGAGGTCCCAGGACCTTGGAACATAAACTACTGGAGAACAAGAAGAAAAATCAGCTCTGGCGAGAACAAATAAAATAAAATAAAATACAACTTGAATTAATAATTCCAAATCGTCAAATTATTCCTATGAAATCTTAATCCAATGACAGAAATTTGATAGCTTAATTTTCTAACACGAAAGGTGTAAGTATAGGTGTGATATAAATATCCACGATGATTGTAGCGCCGAAGCTAACTCAGCGATGATTCATCATTATCAGCAACAAACATGGTTTGGTAAGATTTTAGGGCTTGAATTCAATCCAAAGCAAAGGTAACAAAAGCAGTAAATTAAAGCATAAACACTCGGATGTTTAAAAGCAGATAAAGACGACTAACCAGGATGCTTAATCCTATCCACACGTATGTTTATCCTTCCTATTAACCAATTTTAATCCGCACAAGATGGAAGATCACATATATAGCAGATAATTTACATTACGACAAGCGGCGAGATTACTAGTTTTCCCATTCTTTTTACTCTAGGTGAAAACAACAACCTCAAACGGATCACAAAGAATATGCTTCCTCTGAATATCCTATCTCTGACTCAAGGCTCATTCGTATCATGTATTCGATATCGATTGACAATTAACACAATTACGTAATTAACCGACAACTAAATATGCATCAAGATTGATCGAAATCAATACATATAAATAAGCACAATCGAATCATGAATCAATGCCTTGGCGGTAAATAGGAATAGGAATCACAACATATAGGATCGAATCATGCAAACCCTAGATTAGAGCGAAAAACTAGCGAACATAATAAGCGGGATAAAATACGATTTAACCATAAAAGCAAATTAAATATATAAAACCCGTGATGTAGCGTTGGATGAACACGTTGGGCTTGAATCACCTCGTGAAAAATGGAAAATTTCAAAGATTGTCCGGACGAAATGTTCGGATCGTAGACTAAGCGTAAAACAAATGAAGAACAATCGTAAAACAACTCTAGAATGAAAATATATGGAAGCTAAAGCTAAAACTACGAAAAACTTATGAAAAGCGAAGAAAGAGGCTCGAATCGTGTGGGCGAAGTTGGGGGTGCGGTGTTGCCGTATATAGACACCTCGAACCCTAATTTTTATCTTCGGTCATGAGCACTCCTGTGATCGCTAGATGCGGTCAGAGTAAGTCTGTGCGCTCTCTCGCCTCATCGCCTCTTGCCCTTGGTTGGCTCACGGTAGCGTCAGCTAGCCGATCGCAAGTCGCTGATGGCTTTCTTGGACTTGCTCCGAGCACGAGTGTGATGGCCTCATTGGAGTTCGCGCGGGTTTCCTAGCGGCCAGCCTGGCGACCACTAGGTTGGTCGCTAAGAAACAGAGACGTGATTTTGGTCGATCAGCCTGATAGACAGGTAAACGAAGATCTTCTGAATATCAATGATAAACTACATGCGCTAGCTGCGTTCGAATATTAACTCGACTTTTGAGACATAAGGATCGACATCTTATGTTAGTCTTTGCTTACATTCGATATTGTTTGTTTATCTTAACTCGTCGAGATTACATATGTCGTATAATGGTTATTAGTTATCGAGTTGTTTTACACAACTAATATCGTATTGGGTTGTCGTTATTGAGTATCAGCGCGTAGCTCGTGTGATACCCCATCCTTTAAAACATTTTTGCTAGTGCGTTTTGAAAAGGTCGAAAGGTTGACTTTTTGTTTGGTGATCGACTCACGAAACCTCGGCGTTGTGAAGAGTGTCTTATATGAATTCATAGACACTAAGTATCAGTTTTCGACCACCCTGAAGGTTTGGCACTCGGAAGTTATCAGCCGGACTTTTCATGGATCTTTTAAAGCATATCTTGTTTATAGTCGTTATGTCCGTATTTTATTTCGTGTCCATGGGTACTAAGTTTGCTAAATTTGGAGTCGTTTGCAAAGTTGCGTCATTTTTGCGTTTTCAAAAAGCGCTTGCTGCACTTCGACCCACTTTCTATAAATAGGAGGCTGGGGCCTTCTTTTTCTCTCTGTGTTCTGGAAGAGCCGAGCAGCTCGGTATCTTGAGCTGGAGGAGTGGGGATCGGCAGGGAGGCTCGTGGCGCGCCTTCGTCTTGCTGAGCTACCGCCGATCAACCACCCGGCAGCCCGTTTTGTTTTGTCCTTTTCTTGTGTTGATTTGCCTTTTAGTAGATCGTATAGCATAGAACTCGGGATTCTAAGGGACGGGGGAAAACGGCCGGGCCGGCAGTTAGCCATTACGCTGCCGCCCAGGCCCATGCCGTGGCTGTTGGCCGCCGATTTGGTGGACGGGCCTCTTTCTGGTCCTTTAGGTTTTGAGTTCGAGCTATGCATTCTACTAAAATACCGATTCCGTTTTTTTCGTGTTTACGCATGCGGGATGTTTTGTTGCTTGAGTTTTCTAAAGGAATACATGCCGGGTTATCAATTTTCAACGTCGTTTGTCATTCCATGTTAGTCGTTATGCATATTGCTTATGTTTCCATTTTCATGCATCGATTTTGGATGGTTTATCCTAGATCGAGGATGAGCATCGATTTTGAAACTTCTTGTGCTAAGATTTGAGTCGACTTGACATGCTATTTTTACCCTATTATAGGTCTTGATGCCGAATATATTTCCTTAGCATCGAGTTGATTTGAAAACCGGAGAGTGCAAATGTGGGTTGAAAGTGAAAACCTAATTTTTACGATGGTCGTTTGGATCACGATGTTGCTTTGCTTTGTGGGATGTGACCCCAAAAGTTGTTCCGTCTTGTTACGGTACCTACCGGTCGATCGGTGAAGTCATCGGATCGTAGATATCTCGGTTGACGTTTTATGCATTCGAGTTGGGTTATGTATGTTTATTTTGAGTTATTTACTCGATATTTCAAAATAAAACATGTCGCCGTAAAATGTTTTTGTGAAATTATTCTTTCTCGATCGAGATATGGTTCTATCATGGTTGTGCGGATCTCTATGATTGGTTGATCCCATCTTGAGTATTGATCATCGGGATAGACCACGAACACGTGGTTATGGTTACGAGGATAGACCCGGAAGTCCCACGGAAATGGTAATGAGGTGGTATGGTTACGATGGGGATTTGACCCAGAAGTCCACGAGTTAACCGGTGGATACGTTCGGCGTGGGCCGTCGGATATGTTCGGGCGAATGAATGACATGTGATGGGTGGCGAGATACATTCGAGCCGTGGTTCATGGTTCTATGATGGGTAATATAATAACGGATCGGTGTCGAAAATGGAAAATCTATTTTGCTTACTTAGAAGTGGATTACGTTTTAAAACCTTCTAAGGTAAGTGCTCGAACACGGCATCATGAGTCTTTTGATTTATGATAAAACCCGGTAGTGCTAGTACTCACCCAAACTCTTTCAAATCTTTCACGGATGGAGGAGAATTGGACGGCGGGTGGAGCTCGGGTTCTTCTTGCTATGCTTCAGCGATGTTGTGTTATATCGTCTACGATATTGATGTATTCTTTCCTTTTGCTTCGATTGGGAACAAGATTTGTTATGTTATTACGCTGTGAGTCTCGATATGAGCATGCTATGTGGTTGACCGGTCTAGTTGACGAGGATGTAATGCTATTTTGCTTTCTTGCATTACTTATAATAAATCGAATCATGTTTTACGAGGTTATGATATCGATATTATTACATTGGTGGATTGTTTGTCACCCGCCCGAGGATATGTCCTAGTTATAGAGGAGATCTGCCGATTTCATGGTCAATCTTCTTATCATTATGTTATATATTCCTTCTTCCCGCTTCTAACCTCAATCACACCCGCATCCGTACCTTCCTCGGAATTGGTGACGACATGTATCGAGCGGTGTTCTTGCGACATCTATCTTTGTTATCGATACGGCATGGTATCGAGCAATGGTTCTTAGCTTTGACCTCTAGCTTTGTTATCCGATATCAAAGCGGTTTGTTTGCTTTATATCATATGCGTTCTTGAAATTGAGTGTTTAGAACTTGTTCTTCTAAAGCTTATCAGTCTGACTACCCTCGACTCACGTGGACGCTCCTTAAAAAGGGATAGGTATGTGTTTATTTGTTGATGCTTTATGTGGTTACGTGATGCTTGATATGATCTTGGTTTCATGTGTTTTGGCAGGTAGAGTTTCGTGATGTAAGCGTGATGTGGATGAGGCGTGGTTGGATGGTGATGTGGATGTGGAAGTGATTGTTGATGGAACAAAAAGGCCGTGTGGGTGTGATGTGAATCGTTTATATGATATGATGTGATTAATGTGATCACGTATGGTTGATGTAAGTCTATGTGTTTACATAGCAATGTATTGTTGATTGAAAATCTTGTTTATTTTGATAAGCGAGTGCTTGTAAGTGAATCTGAATTTGCTTATGTGATTATTATGATAAATATCGATATTGATATTGATATGTGTTGAAATGAACATGTGTTTGAGACATGATTACCCGGATATTTGAGGCGAGAAAAAGCGTGAATATTTGTTGTTATGTTGATAAACTAACATGTAGGTTTATGGATATTCGATGGCGAGACACGTTAGTTAAGATCCACGGATGGATGAGCAAATCCGTAAGTTAGGGAATGTACGAGGAATATCCATGAGCGTTGGGAGTATTTCGAGGGAGATTTGTTGGATTTTGGAGAAAGATCCGAGGCGGTGGGAAAGTATCGAGTATGAGGCTTACTATCGGTTGTGAGAGAGGCTACCGGCGGGTTGGCAACCGTGGGCAGAAAGCAGGATACGTGATGTTCGGAGGGGATCTATCACGGGCACCTTACCTTGGATTTCAGGTTGTTGCTCGAGTATGGAGCGGTGGACCGATCATCGAGTATACCATCGAGGAGGATGTGATAGCAAGGCATGTTCGAGACCAATCCAGTTGATGATAGGGATGATGTTCCCGAAGAGCCTTTGGGAGAGCGACCATCGCTCGAACGATCACGTGCATCGAGATACGGTCACTACACCTCCCGATGATCCTTACCTTCGAAGGATCGGAACAATTTGGCGAGGAACCTCGGGCGAGAGATTGTCCATCCGGCGGATGGCGAAGAGGCCGGGATCGAATTTTCGAGGCCACCGAGCGCATCGAGTTGGCATCGGGGAAGGAGACTCGGGTGGAGGACACGGATGAGAATGAGAGGCTGAGGACTCGGAGGACCGGTGATCGGATAGCCGATGACTACGATGAGGTCGGGCATGTTGAGGAAGCGCGAGCGAGGACTGGTCAGCTTTCACGACACTCGAGCGATCGAGCACTTGGATGGGATCATACCGAGCTTGCTTCCATGCGGGATCGCTTTTTGAGCGGCCAATTCAAGCCACGATAGGAAGGAAAGAGGATGAGGAGGCGAGAATGGAACGGCGGGACGAGCGGAGTAGTGGGCGGATATGGAGGCGAGGATCTAGGTAGTCGGTGTGTCGATGTGATGGCATGATCTGCTAGAATCAGACAGGCGGCATCTTTTGATGATGGGGTGATTCTTTTGCTCATATCGACCTTTTTGTGACATACCTTGATCTTGTATTTTGATGGTCCTTCATGGACACTAATATTCTTGATACTAACGCTTTCTATGAGGATGTTTATGTTTTGATGCTTATATGTGATATGAGCTATGCGTGATGATATATGATCTATGTGATGTGTGATGATGATGTTATGTGAAATGCATAACAATGATATGTTGACTTGCATGATTATATGTGATCGTGATATATGGTATATGTGATGATATGTGATATGGGTGATGATATATGTTATGCGATGATACGGTTATCTATCGCGTTTCTAATGTTTCAAGCGTCGATGCGAATGCGAGAACAAGGAACGGAAAATAACGTGGAAGCCGAGAACCACCTTTGGTGCGGCGATCGAGAGTTTCTGCGAGAATCCCTACGTTTGCGGTCTCGTGCGATGCGAGAGCGGATACGATCCATGAAAGGATCTTGAATACATCGGTGTGAAGGCGGAAAAGCTGATGCGCGATCTTTGGCTAACCGATGGTGATTTACGGTGAGAATCCGTGAGGAGACCACAACACCAGGCGTGGGCAAGGTATCGTGGGAAGATTTCAGGAAGAACTCATGGAAAAGTATGTGCTGGCGTTCTGAGCGGAAAACGAGTTAGGAATCTTCGTCGAGGAAGAAGGGCGGTCACAGATACGATCGCTTCGATAAATGCGTCACGTTATCTCGTACGGTTGTGGCAGGTGCGGGCGAGATAGGTTGAGAGAGAGGACTCAGGCCAGAGAAATTTAGCTCGTTAGTTAAGGAGATCGGCGTATCGTAGTCCTTGAAGGCTTTAAACATTGAGTCATGTTGCCCGGGAAAAACGATGCCACCGGACGGCCGGTGGCGGAGGAAGAAAGGAAATGGGAAGATCGGGAAAGACAATCGGTGTTCGAGGAACGAGTGGTCGATGATTCCAGGAATCAAGGCATTCAAGTGAGAGAAAGCAACCTTGGGAAAGAATTTCCATCCCATGCGGCGGTGTGGAAAAACAGGTGCGAAATGCGAAGGAATCATTTCGAGTGCGAGGAGTAGCACCGAGTGCTATCGTTGTAAGATCGGACATTACGCTCGAGATTTTCCATTAGGAGGTCCGGCAATGCGGCCGCCGATGGCGACATCGACTCCGTGAGCGAATCGAGCTCCGCCGAGGACAAACAACGGCGGGAGGTCACCTGGGCGGCAAACAAAGGCCACCGCGACAAGGGTGTACACCTTGAATCGGCGAGCTGGCTCACGGAAATCTACAGGTATAATCCATATGAGTGATATACCGTTTTCGTTTTGTTTGATCAGAGCCTCACATTCTTCGTTTGAAATCGTGTGTGAGAGGTTGGGTTTGGTACCAAATCACAGTACCACAAATTAGCATCCCGTCGAAGTGCTAAAGCGAAAAGATTTGCTAGAACCGGAGGTAGAAATCGTGAGCGAAGGTCTTTGTCATTTGCATGTCATCGAATGGAAGATTTCGATGTCATCTTTAGCATGGATTGGTTGGAAAAGCGGAGCAACTATCGTTGTCTCGAGAGAAGTTGCTTTTCGAACAGCGAAGAGTGGAAGTTTGTTTCCGGCATAAGGATGGTGTTTGCGTGCGATGATCTCCGAGGCGGTGAGGATGATCGGAAGGAACATCAAACTTTCTTGGTAAGTTTGGAGACGCGATGAAAACACAAACGAGTTGCAAAGCGAGCGGTGGTGTGTGAATATCCGGCGTGTTTCAGAGGACTTGCGGGTTTACCGCTGATAGACAAGTGGAATTCACTATTGATGCGGAACCGGACTGATGTCAAAGGCACCATATAGAATGGCACCAAAATTGCAGAGCTGAGCGATTGCGAGGCTGTTGGATCTAGGTTTTATCCGCCTAGCGTGTCGCCGTGGGGCGCCGATTCATCGTCAGAAGAAGGATGGGTCGATGCGGATGTGCATTGACTCTGAGAAGATGAATGCGTGACGATCGACAGGATATCCTCTTCCAGGATCGGCGATCTGTTGACCATTCGAGGGGCGATGTCTTCTCTAAGATCGATTTGAGGTCGGGCTACCATCGGTGAAGATCGGGAAGAGGGCGTTGCGAAGACGGCGTTGAGCGAGTATGGGCACTACGAGTATGTCGTGATGCCGTTTAGTTTGACCAATGCGCCGATCTTCATGGACTGATGAATCGAGTTTTCCATCGATGTCACGGATAGTTTGTCTCGTTTTATCGATGATATTCTCATCTATTCCAAGAATGCGAGTTGCATAGAGACACCTCCGTGCCGTTGGAAGCGTTACGGCGAGAGGTTGTATGCGAGTATAGTAAGTCGAATTTTAGCTCAAGAAGTGATGTTCCTTGGACACATCGTGTTTGCAAGGAATCAAAGTCGACCCGATGAAGGTTAAGCGGTAAATGGCTGGAAGGTTCGACTAATGCCAATGAGGTTTGAAGCTTTCTAGGCGGCGGATATTATAGGCGTTTCATCGAAGGTTTTCGAAGTTGGCAAGGCGATGGAACATGCTAGAAGGAATCAAGTTTTCATGGTCGAAGCTTGTGAAGCAAGTTTCAGAGTTAAAGAAGAAGCTAACAACCGCTCGGTGTTAGCCGTGCGGAAGGAGCGATGGGTTTGTGGTCTACACGATGCATCAAGCTTGGTTTAGGTTGCGTTCTTATGCGAGCGGAAGGTTATAACTACGCGTCGTCGATTAAACCGCGAGTTGAACTATCAACTCACGATGCGGAGTTAGCGGCGATCGTTAATGCGTTGAAGATTTGGAGCCTATCTCTATGGAGTTAAGTGTGAGATCTTCACGGATCGAGCCTCAGTACTTCTGAACAAAGAGGAACATGAGCAAAGGAGATGGCTAGAGTTGGTAAGGATTATGATTGCTCTGTCGTATCACGGGAAAGCCAATGTTGTAGCGGATGCCCTCGATCGCAAGTCGAGGCGAAGTTGGGATATCTTCTTCTGAAGAAAGAGCTTATTGATTTGACTCGACTTGGAAGTGATTCCCCAGAAATCGGTGCAGTTAGTCTGACTTTGACGGTGAACCGGATCTGAGAAGCCATCGTGAGTGCGCGAGGAGGCAATTCTGGGAGGATGCGTTTGAAAGCGGCTAGAAGATAGCGGGTTTCACGAGCGAAGACAGCTACTATTCGAGGAAGGTTATGTGTCCTCAATAGGGAATGAGAGATAAAATCATGAGTGAAGCTCATGAGGCAAATTCTGACTCGTCGAGAGCACCAAAATGTACAGAGACCTAAAGGAACTTTTGGTGGGAAGGGATGAAAAAAGGATGTAGCAGCGTTTGTGGGCGTTGTTTGGCTTGTCGACAAGTGAAAATTTGTACATCAGCGTCCGTCGGGATTATTGCAACGCTACCAATTCAGAATGGAAATGGGGCGTATCGGGATAGTTTTGTGGTGAGTTTTCCAAGGTCGGTGAGAGGAAACACGCTATATGGGTTGTCGTCGATGGTGACATCGCGACCACACTCGGGATAACCGGATGGCGGACTGTTACTAGGAATAGTATTCATGGGTTAAAGATGTCCATAAAACTTAACATATGAGAATATGGAACTTAGGATGAAACATACACTTATAACATTTGGATCAAGGTTTAAGCAGCAGATCGAAAGGATATTACGATCGAAGAACTTCATAATTCACATATCTTAACTCAACATAAAGGTAAAGCAGTTCGAGTTGCGGCGGAAGTGTGTGAATACATATGACGATATGTATTGAGGTTATCCATTCTAACAAACATCGAGGACAAATGACTTTCTCAACACTCATCATCGTGACATCAGACGGCTGCACGCATTTAAAACAAACATGCGAGATGAGTACAAAATTTGTACCCGGTGGACTTATGCAAAAACATTTTATTTTCATTGAATTACTACGCGATATCTTGGTAAGACCTGAGGGTTTATTTGAAAATGCATGTTTACTAAAATATTTTCACGAGTTTATAAAGTTGCTTGGCGAGCATTTTCTTGGTGTACGTAATCCATCCCTTATCGTCGTTCCATTATATTATCATAGTCGAAAGTCGTGAAGGAGCTCTTCTCGACCCGTGACCGACAGTGAATTGTCACTCTGACATCGCCATCGGTGTACCGTTAATCTAGTCGGTGTAAGCCTTGGGCATAGGATCCGATATCGATTTTCATTCACAAATTGGGGATAACCCAGACAACATCACATCTTCATGGATAGGATCGACACATAAAACATAAACAATTTGGCGGTAATCATTTAAACAATTTTAACAATAGTTGAAAATCAGTAAACAAGGGCGGTTGAAAAAAGCGACAAAGTTTTTTTTTAGTAATAAAGCCCACAGAAATTATTGATCGTCTTTAACGTTTTCCTACGTCAGCGTCCGGTGGTGCGTCGCGTCACACGCTATATAAAAAGGATACTTTAGTGCGTCGTTTACGTGAGGACTTACAAAGTCTATAATAAAATTCGATATTTCATATCGATGTGAATTAATTCCTTAATGAATTTAATTGGTTTCTCTCGTGTCGTCTTAACATTTCTTGTTCTTGATGAGCGGAGATATGTGTTGAAATTACCAATTTACCCCTCTTGGTAAATGGTCCAGCGTTTTCTCACGTTTTCGATTCACGACTTCAAATATGAAATCCTTTCATATCAGCGTGATGTCTTAGCAATTGATCGTCTTCGGCGTATTAAGCGTGTTATCGAATGTATTTAGTATGTTGATTTCAAAAGTCGACAATTTTGACTTTTCTTAGTAATTTAATTACTAAGTCATACTTTAATATTAAATTCTTGAAAATCAATTACTAATTGATTTCTTTTTATAAAGCTTTTAATATGTTTAAAAATAATTTTTAAACATATAATTAATTATAAATAACCAATTTAAGTTTAAAATCCTTATTCAAATTTAAAAAATAGCTCACGGGTATTTTGTGTTTTATCCATAATTTCCAAATATATGCTAAAATAATATTAGACATATAATTTATTAATAAAATTGATTAAAAGTTTAAAATCCTTAGAAATTCTTTAAATTTCTCGTAATTATAAAATTACCAAACAATGTCTAAATTTTTTCTAATATTATATAGTGTATTCATATACACTATGGTCATTAATATGTCATAATATCAACCAAACAATTTTCGAATGTCACCTTATTATTTTATAAGGTCTCGGCATTTTAAAATAAATGCCCAATAATTTTCTAAAATTCATAAATTAACACAAGGTCAACATTAGTCGTGACATATTTATGTCACATAATCCTATATAACAATGTTATATCATGTAATTGACTCCATAGCTCTCGGCACTTTCATAATGTTTAACAAATAATTTTATAAAATTTTCCAAAAATCATAATATGCATAAATCATATTATAGCAACATTTCAACACAACAACTATCAAAACCAATTTATTCATCACTATTGAGCTTAGCTCTTGGTTTATTCGAATAAAGTAGGTAATTGATTTTTTAAAATTCAATAACACATAGAATGCATAAAACATATTCTAAGCTAATAATTTAGCATTGCATGTACTAAATAAAATCACACATTAACTTATACATCTATAGCTTGGTATTTTTTGAAATAATTGATAAAATTTTCCATAATTTCCAAACAATTTATATGAAATATATGTATCATCTTGAATCAACAATATATGCTTGCATGTTCTAGATGAAAATCATACATCAACTTACATATATATAACTTGGTTCTCTTTAAAAAAAATAGGTGAACATCTCCAAAATTTCTAATTAAATCATAAGGTATGAAGTTCATGCTCTAGAGTAATTAAACATCATTGCATGTTATAGAATAAAATCATACACATATATACTTATATAGATGACTCTAGGTTCTTAAAAAAAACATAGATAGAGATTTCTAAAATTCTAATTAAATTCTATAGAACTTTCATAATATCATAGAGTAATTATATGTCATTGCATGTCTCATATAAAATCATTTGTCGAAAAATTATACATATATATATTTAGGTCATATATAGAAATTTTAGCTAGAGTGCTCTAAAATTTCAAACAATTTATATACATTCTCCACATCATAAATCGACAATATCACATTGCATGTACAAAAATAAAATCATACACTTAAAATCCTTATGCTCTCGGTGTCGAAAAAAATAGCATGGATCCTTTTAAATCTTTCAAATACTACCATATGCATATATATAACATCATAATTCATAGATTCAAATCATACAACCTTGCATAGGTCTCGGTCATTCCATATATTTTTAGTACATATTTGAATGAATTTTATAACATGCTCAAGCTTCAACACATTGCTACACATGCTTAGCCTATAGCCATTGATTGAAAATTTTGAAGTCAAACCCATAGCAATTCATTTCCAGAACAAGAACACATATCTACATACCTCTTATCATCAATACACATGCATTAACAAGATATCATCAACAAAGAACATCTAACACACTACGATGAACTAGACTCTTTTCAAAAATTTGAAAGTTTCATGAACTAACAAGCTTCTATTGACTCACACCTTGTGATATGTAAGGATGGAATCAAGTACAAGGTTTTAAGGTGTTGTATGGAGGTGAGAAGAAAAATCGAAGCTTGAGGAAGGCTCTCGGTTCGGTGGAAAATGGGGAAGAAGGAGAAGAGTTTTGAGAGAGATGGGAGGTTTGGAGAGAGTAAGAGTGGAGTGTTTGAGTGTAGAGTAAAAATGAAATAAAAGCGAACAAGACCACCTATCCTCCATCTCGGTCTCTGCAATACCACGAGACCTTGCACGTTTAATACTAGTTTATTCACTAATGGGTTCCCAATCATTGATGTCTTACACTTATCTTGAAATAGCTAAAATGTATCATTAGTGGGAGATTTTTGTTATAAAATCTGAATTATAGATATACATACATGCAAGAGTGAGATAAATAAGACAATTAGAATTTGTATACATATATAGGTAGTTCTCGGCCATTTGGCGCAACTATAGGATAAAATTCTATTTCATGCTAATCATAGATATATAAATCATAGTATATATTTAGATGATATTAATATCATAGGTTAATTAAATAGCATAAGAGAAGAAAATAATTGAATTTCTTAGAAAAATGGCCATCGACCATTTGGTTAAACCATGGGTTAAAATTTTATTTCACATCATTAATAGGTATGTTCACCATGGTATATTATTTAAATGATAATCATATCATAGGATAATTAAAAGGGCATAAATTTTGAAGAAAACCACAATTTAGAAAATTAGGGTTTTGAAACTAATTTGATATTTTACTAATTCTAATGTTCAAGCATTAATTAAATGCTTATTAGTACTGTAATATCATAAAAATATCATAAGAAATAATTTCCTAAAGTTTCTTGATCATTAAAACCATCGTTCGTTTATCTCTAGCGTTGGCGTTTGAAAACTCTCAGCGTTCGTTCGACTCATCTTTAAAATGGTCGTAAATACTGTAATCCATTATTAAAAATATTCGATAATAATGGAATATAATTCCAAACTTGATTGCTTGGGAAAAATAGTGACATTTCAACGATCGATATGCATTCGACGTTAAAATTCTTCAGATAGAAATTTAAAACTTTTGAATCCTACATTCACAAGTTTGAGTGAATGACAGAAATCATTCCTATGTAAATAATTGAAATCATATTGATTTCACGGCAAATTTTATTTCTGGGTTTTAAAGGCAAGTAATAGGCTTTTAAGCTGCGTTATTACATCTACCCACAAAAAAATTTAGTCACGAATTTGTATACCTAAAAGAATAAGCGGGGTATCGTTCCTTCATGTTCCTCTAGTTCCCTAACTTCTTCTTGTCGTGGTGATTCCACACTTGACGGTGAAATTGATTTGTTTCTCGGTTGTTGAACTTTATGGTCTATTATTGCGACAGGCTCCTCTTCATAACTCATATACGAGTTGAGAACTACGTCGTCTTGACGGATCCGTGTTTTGGATCGTATATATATTCCTTGGTTGAGATCGTGAAAAACATTATGCACATTTCCCAAGTTTGGCGGAAGAGCGACTTATGAGCTACTAAGCTATTCTCTCTAGGATCTCATATGGTCTATGAAGCGGGGTCTTAGTTTTCCTTTCACACCAAATCTTGTGATCCCTTTCGATGGAGACTTTGAAATACTTTGTCTCGCAATTTTAAAATGAGCTCCGATCTCGCGTATCGGTAGGATTCATCTATCTTGAGCTTCCTTGATTCTTTGCTATCGGACGATTTCAATCATTTCATTCAAACTTACGGCCTATTATTTTCTTTCACCTCGTCCACGTAAAGTGGTGATCTAACTTCTTGCCATACAAAGCTTGTATGGGGCCATATCAATAAATAAACGATAACTATTATTGTGAAACAGTTCGATAAGAGGTAAAATGTCTTCCCATTTGCACCTCTATCGATCTTCGATTCTCGACATATCTTCTAGGGTTTGGATTGTCCTTTCATTGCCCGTCGGTTTGTGGATGAAATGTTGTCTTGAAGTTTAACTTTGTTCCCAATTCTTTTGTAGGCTCACCCAAAATTTGATGTAAACTTGGAGTCTCTTCGATGTAATGGATTTTGGTACTCCGTGTAGTCGTATAACTTCTTTACATATAATTGGGCTAGTCTATCCATATGTATTTGAATTGGTGAAAATGGCGCACTTGGTGAGTCTATCACTATTACCCATATGGTAGTGTTTCCTTTCCTAGACACAGGTAAATCATGAAATCCATCGTTATTTCATCCCATTTTCATTCGGTTATACCCAGCGGTTGTAACTTCCGTGGAGGACGTTGGTGTAAAGCTTTACTTCTTGGCAAACAAGTCGGCGTTCTGAAAAGCTATGTCTCGTTTATGCCTTCCCACGAACTTTTCTTTTAGGTCTTGGTACATCTTAAATGCTGGGTGGGCGTATAAGGTGTATCATGAGCCTCGCTCATTATGTCGTTCGAATCTCGGCATCATCGGAACACATATTCTTCTTCGAACATTAAAGCATTATCGATGCTTCAAATTTTCAATTTGCGGTTCTCCCTTCTCTTAACTTTTCTAACTTTTCCTCATCCTTTGTTTATCATGATCCTTTTCTTAGATCGGTGTCGTGGTGAGTGTAGCGATCATTCGTGATCGTACGGCTTGATCACATTCGATTCTTAATTTCTTTGAACTCCTCAATAGTTTATCTTCTTGTGTAGGAGATATCCCAATTAGTTTGATTTTCAAGGCGTCGGCTACTACGATTCTTTACACGGGTGATAGTTAATACCACGATCGTAATCTTTTACTAGTTGAGCCATCTTCGCCTCGTGTTTAGATCTCTGCCTGAAAAGTATTTCAACTCTTATGATCGATAGATTTCATCTCCTCCAGTAGAGATGGTGTCTCCATATTTTCGATGCATGAACCCTGCTGCTAATTCTAAATCATGTGTTGGGTAGTTCAACTCATGTGGTCTAAGTTGCCGTGTGGCGTATGCTTTCCTTTTGCATCGAAAGTCCTGGTCCGTTCTTGATCGGTATAAACCATATTCCTTATCGATTAAGGCGCTAATCGGTGCACTTGTTAACCTTTCTTTGAGTTCTTGGAAACTTGCTTCACATTCCTCGGTCGAGTGTATTAACTCCCTTTCGGATGGTTGGGTCGTTGGTCTTGCTATTTTGGGAATCCTCAATGATCTCCTATAATAACTTGTGCACCCTAGAAAACTCGGATCTCATACGAGTTCGGTGATTTCCACTCTTGCTTCTCCACTTATTTGGATCACTTTGATTCCATCATGAGATCGATGTGTCCTAGCAACATTACTTCCTTGACGAAATTAGCATTTCTTGAACTTAGCAAACAATCTTTCATTCCTCAAGTTTGTAACACCATTCTTAGATGTTCCTTATGGTCTTCCTTATTTTTGAATAGATGAGAATGTCATCTATAGAAAACAAAACAAACTTGTCTAAATGCGGATGAAACACTCGGTTCATGAGGTCCATAAACATAGCTGGTGCATTAGTTAATCACGAGCATAACTACAAATTCATAATGGCCATATCTTGTTCGAATGCGGTTTAGCTATGTCTTGGTCGTGATTGAGTTGATGGTATCGACTTGAGTCGATTTTGAAAATATCTGCTCTCTCAATTGATCAAACAAATCGTCGATTCTTGGTAAAGGATATTTGTTCTTGGCGTCATCTTGTTCAACTCTCGATAGTCTATACATCTAAAGATCCATCCTTCTTCTTAACAAACAATACGAAGCCTCCCAAGGCGAAACACTGGTCTAATGAAACCTAGGTCCAACAATTCTTGGATATAGATTTTAGTTCTTCCATTCCTTTGGGGCCGTTCATGGGTGCCTTTGACCTGGGCGATCACGGTTCCAAGTCGATGGTAAATTCTAATTGTCTATTAGGAGGTAATCTGGTAGATCCTTGGAAATACATCAAAATTCGACAATTTCTATGTCTTCTACCTGATTCGGCTTTTCTTCTCCGTTCGGATAAGCGAGAAAAGCATGGTTTCCTTCTTATTCATCATTTTCCTGCGCCTTCAATGCGGACACAATGGGACTCTCTTTCCATCTAATTCCATGGAAATCGTTGCTTATGTCGGAAAATAAAATAATATTTCTTTCCTTGCAAAATCGTGGGAGTGGTTTTGCTAACTTGATCCATTCTAGGATTATCTCTCGTCACCATGGGTATTATGTTAAATTGCGAACCTAAGTGATCCTAAGTTCAACTCTGGGTTCGGAATGATAGATAGTAATCCTCCATGGTGAAGAGATTCTCATATCTGATTTGCTTTTATAGCACTAAGTCCCAGCGGTCTCGCATGATTTTGCGATGAAGGTGCTGCTGCGTGTCGAACAATCTATATAATGTTGAGATTTCCCATACGCGGTTTCCCGTCTGTTCGTTTGTCGTGGTGCAACATACGCCTACAGCTTGGTAGGCGGTGACGTGGTGCTTTGCCTTTCTTATGCTATTTATAATTCTTGTTGCCTCACGGCGTTGCCGTAGTGATTGTTGTCTTCGTTCTTTGGGGTGGTTGCCCTTTTTGTTGTGTTGTTGTTGTGGCTTTGATTGTTGTGGAGGTTGTTGCCATTGTTGCGGTATAGTTGCTATTGAGGTTGAAGTGAGTGGATAGCTCTGGTGGTTGGACATTACTTGGGTTGACTTCTTTGTTCGAGCGTAACCGGACAAAAGTTATAATGTCCTTTCATACCACGCTAGCGATTTCGCGCCCGCCATGCACATTCCGTGTGCATCTTCGGCATTTGAGCACGGAAGAGCCTCGTTACTCTTGTGGTCCCTTGTTGGAGGAATAATCTTCCTCGCTGCCTTGACTATTTCTTGAGTTCCCTTGCCGTTGTTGTTTGTTATTTTGTTTTCAAAGTTTCCCTTTCACTAAAACTAGTATCCATTTTCTCTTTCCTGTCCATGGTATTACGCATCGTGATGCCGACTTATCATCTGGCATTCTGCCTCGATGTCAACTCGTGTAGAGCCTACTTATAGTCGTGTCTCCAAGACCGGCGAGAGACATTACGATTTCAGGCCTTAACCACGATCTAAATTTTCGCCATCTTTAAATCCGTGTCCACTTGATCCGGTGCATATCTAGAATTTATAAAATGTGCGATCGTAATCGATTCTACATCTTTTCACCTTTAACAAGAAAAATTCATGTTCTAACTTTAACTTTTGATACTATACTTATCATACACTTCCCTTTAAAATCTTCCGTACAATTCTTCCATCTCTTTCTGTTAAGTTTTCTTCGGCCTCACATCGGGGTCCATTAATGGAAGGCTCGATGATAGTCTCTCTTGTCTTTGCATGCCTAATGTGAAAATTCTCCGATGAGTTCTTATCCATTTACGTCTTGGATCTTTCCCTTGAAAGGTAGGGTTTGTCTTAAGAATAATTCCTCTATCCTGCGGTCGGGTTGAGGTGGAGGTGGTTGGTATAGCACATTCTTCATGCTCGGAGTTCTCTCTCCAGTACCTCTGCTCCTTACTACCGTTGGGTCTTGTCTAGGAGGCGATACTTGTGTAAAATATATCATTAGCATCATGCATCATTTTCTAACTTGAATATGTACAAATTTCATTTTGCCTTTTTAAACGATAACTTAAATAAAACATTTCATTCTTGTCATACATAAATTTGTTCAAAAGCCCTCTCGGTCGTATATACATATAATTGCAAAAGCACCATAGATAAAGTACTTTGCAAACAAAGTCCTTACTCGGATTACTTACATGCTTGCTTTCAAAACATTTCAAAAAGAAAGAGCCGTACACATATGGCGAGGGCTTTACAAAATTAAAGTCATGCACAATGGCTTTATAGCCTTACAAAAATCGAGTTCCCCATTGTTAATTCTTCGAGCATAAATAAAACATACGTAAAATAGATAACACAATCTGAAATTTTACATCAACATCAATATCAACATTAACTCTAGATCTTCCTCATCACCCTCGGGATCATCTTCCCTCGTCAGGTTCATACGATATACTCTAGAGGTCCACTCCATTCTCTCTACCATCGGGATGTCCCTTGATGGACCATAATCCACCGAATCGAGCTGTGGTGTCATGGATGGGTTATACCCATCAAGTACTGTCACACTAATCGTCTTTGTCGGCGGAAACTCTCGTGGCGGTAAGGGTGCTGCCATCGGTGGTAAAGGCGGGAGTGGTGAGCACGGATGTCGAAAATCGAGAGGTGGGCAGGGGCTCCCAGCTCTAGGTCTAGCACTCAATGCACTGAACAAGGCTGCCCTCATCAATCGATTCGAGGCCTTTGGGTCGAACTATCAGGGGAACCTCGGTGTACCTTCTTCGGTGACTGTCCGCCATGTATACTCCGTGGAGGAGATAAGGTCCTCTCGGTGCTGCGCCATAGATGCTATATACATCGTCAGATGGGCTGATGAACCGGATGAATCGCCTATCAAGTCATATCCTCCGATGTGCGGTAAATGTATCTCGACGAAACTTCGACATAATCTTCCATCCATGAGTATAGTAAGAAAGGCGTTTAATATACCGTAGTCGTCCGCCATATACTCTAGCATTACTCCACAGTCTAAAATAGTACATGAAACTCCTAAATCTGCGACACACTCCGACTTTCGACCATGTCACGGATATTACGTTTAAGCATTTTGAGCATAAAAGCATGCGTGAAGTTTCTTTGGAAGAGGCACCAGTGTCGGCGCTTGACTGCGTCCGTACATTTGGATCTGCCGTGACATGCTATAGGAGCATCCGTGTCCGTGACGGCATCGTCCGTGGCGGGTGCCATGCTAACTTTCGAGGAAATGGCGCGTCCGGTACCCGCTGCGTCCGGGTGGGTGTCAGTGTGAAGTCGTCGGGCGCCGGCGTCCGTGGGCGTCAGTTGAAGTTGTCGAGAAGGGGCGTCCGTCGCTGCCTCGCGTCGTATTTGGGCGTCAATGAAATCGATCGGAGAGGGCGTCCGTGACTGCGTCGTCTGGCCTCTTTCTCGCGTGCCAGCGTCCGTGTTGAGTCCGCGTCGTGACGGATGCTCGATATTGGCTGGTTTGAAGACCTCGCTTCCGGTGGGCGTGAAATTCAGCGAATATATATAAGTTGTAGCGTGAAACCACAAGTTCGGACTTCATATTTTTTGTTTCTGAAATCGGTTTGAGAGTTTTGCTCACTCCACGAATTGTTTATCGGATCGATCTCCTTGTAATTTCTTTGCATCGGATTGATTCGAGAACTTGATTGAAAAGATTCATCACGACTATTACGATTGTAAGGATTAATTATTGATCTTTCTTCCATTGAATTGTTGGATAATGATTTATCGATTATAATTGTTTGATCAGTGAGATGAGCATGAACTAATCCTCTTCTAGGGTTGGGTGATTCAAATTGTTTAATTGATTATTTGTTTTGATTGAGCGCATCAATTGAATCCTAGGGTTTATGATTAAGTGATTGATCACCATTTAATTGTTTATGTTTGGTGTATTATGAGAGATAGATCGTTGCATCATAGGACTAGATTGGATTAGAGGTTCGGAGCGGGACTCTAGTAGTTTATGTATTTGTGAAATTCGATAACCTAGGTTTATTCCACGGAGCGAAAGTCGAGTGTTTGGTTGAGGTTAGAGAATTGCATGAATAGGTGAATTTCTTAATCAAGCAGATAAATCGATTAATCAAGGCGAAGAACCTAATACACTAGTTTATCTCACTCTTGAATTATCCATGTGTTTATTATTAGCTTGAGCGCTTGGTTTGAATCGTTTGCGTGTTTTATTTCCTGTTAATCTTAGTTAATCATCACCGCAAAATCATGTTTAGGATTTAGATTTACCGTTTTAATCGTAACACATCATAGCCACATTAAGTCTTATCCGAGAGATTCGACTTGGGTGGACCTTACCCGCGCTATAGGGACCTCGTGCTATTACGAGCGACTAAGTAGAACAATTTGGTCGGAACAAGCGTCCACACGTGTGGCTTGCTTGCTTTGTTTATCATAAGTTTGTTAGATGATTTCTAAATAAAACCTTTTAAATCTATGAGAAGTGGGAGTTTCATGTATAGCGTCCACAGCGTGGCTTGCATGTGCGATTTTCATAAGTTCTCTAGAGATAGATTTAAAATGAGATAACAAAAATTTTTAATTGGGCGGTATGGTCCGAGTGAGTATGCAATTCTAAGGGTAGTTTTCTGCCGCATTAAAATTGTGGTCGTTGCTTAGACATCACCTCAGTACAACTTCCCGAAGTCCTTCTTGTGATAGTGATGTAGTGCAGTGAGGTCAATCATTAATTTCATTTGTCGTAAGGATAAGTTGACATGGATTGAAATTAAGCGACTAAAAGGTATATTTTAGTGCAGTCGGAGGTTCATGTGTAAATGTCACACACGCGTGGCTTGCGTATGGGATTCCTTGGAGCGATTGGAGGTTTCAATTAATATTGTTTTATCAAAAGGTTACAATATTAGTGTTACAATTATGTCGCGATCGTATGCTTATGTGTTTATATTATCTTTTTCGGATATGTCTCTTACATCGATTATCAATATGCTAGCACAAAATCCCTTATCGGTCCAAATTTTATCAGTGGAAGCGAAACATGGAATATGTTCTTATCATTTGAAGAACACATGTTTGTTCTCGCTACTCCACAAACCGATGCCACTTCGTCGCGTGTCGACTAATGAGCGCGGAGAGTCAAGCGAGACTTTGGAACAAGTCGAACAATATGGCAAATGCTATAGTGACTACTATGTCCAAAGGCTTTGCAGTGAAACATCGATCGATGGTGAGCGGACCGATATATGGTCAAGTCTCGAAAGTAAGTTTGAAGCGATCGGATCGGACGATCGCTTCCACACAATGAGAGAAATCTTGGCGTGTAAGATGGAAGAAGGAAGTTGGGTCCATGAACATGTCTCACATGACTCGTCTCATGGATAGTCTTGATCGGTTGGGAAGAAGGTATTGTGAAGCCAGGTCGATATCATCCTCAACACACTTTGCCCAGTCTTTTGAGAATTTTTCGGCGTGAATCGATCATGAGCAAGGCGAGTATACTTAGTTAGTTACTTAATGATCTCGTGGCGCGGAAGGAGTTATGGAAAAGGAGCACATGCTCTTGCTAAGACGTCTAGGGCCCAAATTTTCCGTTGCAAAATGGAAAAGAAAAGGGCACCAAAGGTGGTGAGGCGAGGGAACTAGTGGGAGTAATAGAACGAGAACATGCACACATGGGAGGCTTAAAAGCCGAAGGAGGGGTAGGTGCTTCAGTCAAGGCCCGGGCATTAGGCCAGTGCCCTATGCTCAAGTCGCCATTTGCTTTAGTGCGGAAACATGTTTAGCGACTTGTTCTACCCGTTCTTGGGTAGTGAACACAGTGTGACTAATCATGTTTGTTAGAACTTGGGGTTCCTGCGGACAAGGAGGCGATTGATGGTGAGATAACGATCTCCATGAACATGGCTGAAAATCGAGGCCCGTTCGATCGGAGATGTTACTTTATGTTTGATTCAGCGGTTTTAGTTTTAAAGGCGTTTTATATGTCGGATTTTAGAGCGGAACCTTGTTTACGTTTCAAAATTATTTATTCATGGATATTACATTATTTTTGATAGTGGTGTTTCTATCATAAGAAATGGCGAAGTTATCACGTGTGAGGCACATTATATAATTAGTTTTATACTATTTGGCCAAACATAATACCTATAACTATGTTGCGTCTTCTAAAACCTTAAAAAGAAAGTTTTCTTAGCGAAGATGACACCCATTCCTCGGCATCTTAGATTTGGTCACGTCAATCTAAATAGGATCCAAGGCGGCTAAGAATGGAGCATTGGGTAATCTAACAGTTACTCGTTCCGGTCTGCGAATCTATATAGAAGGTAAGATGTCGACCGGACCGCTTCAGCGAAGGGTTATAGAGCCGAGGAAGTGTTGGAGCTAGTCGTTCGACTTGTGTGGACTATGTCCACATGGCTCGTGGAGAATGCAGTATTTTGTCAACTTTCATTGGCGATTACTCGAGTGCGGATCGTATACTGTTTCACATAAGTCTCGAATGCTTTGAGAAATTCGAAAGGTTTAAAGGCGGAAGTGGAGGCGAAGCTTGGTAAAATGTCAAGTCCTTTGTGGTCGATCGGCGGTGTGGCGAATACCTCGATAACGAGTTTATGGATTATTTGGTGAAGTGTGGATTACCTCCCATTCGCTGCACCAACACACCAAACAAAATTGTGTGTCGGGCGAAGAAATATGACTCTTTTAGAAATGGTTAGATCAATGATGAGTTATGCAACATTGCCTATTTAGATTACGGGGTATACCTTAGAAAGCCTGACATACTTGCTAAATCTAGTATCGTCGAGTCGGTTGAAAAGACCCTTTCGGGTTGTGGTTTGGGCGCAAGCCTGGTTTAAACCACATGGGATATGGGGCAGTCCGGCACGTGTCTTTGAACAAGAACGACAAGTTGGAGGCTAGATCGATGCAAAGTTGTTTATTGGCTATCTAGAGGACGAAAGGTGGTTTATTCTATAGTCCTAAGGATGGAAGGTCATTATTAGCACTAATGCCGATTCTTAGAAGAGGATTATATGAAAATCATAAATCCAAGTTGAAATCATTCTTGAAGAATTAGAAGATGATCGTATTCCACCACCGATTAGGCGAAGTGCGAGATGTCGAGTCTAGTGCAGGGATCGACACCATATGTAAAAGAAATTGAAGTGGGTGAGGTTCAGCTGGAGATACCGACCCGTACAAGTGGTACCTACCCGGCCAAGTTGTGCAAGATAGAAGCACAAGTTCTGCTTGCCGTTGCCATTGTGCATGGCGCCTCGTGGTAGTGGGAGGGTTGTTCGTCGACCCGAGCGATTTATGTTCGTGGGTGAATCTTGGAGTTTAGTCCCGAGAAGCGGCGGAACAATAATCGACCTATGGGCGTATGGCGAGGCGATACAAGACATTGATGCAAGATCATGGCACACCGCTATGGACTTAGAAATTGAGTCCATATGACTATGGATGTATCTGAAAGACACTCTACCGGATGGCAAGGAAGCCGTAGGTAGTAAGTGGGTATCAAGAGGAAGAGAGATTTAGATGGAGGTTTGACTTTTAAAGCCGAGCTTGTGGCGAAAGGGTACACTCAGATTGAGGGCATCGATTTGATGAGACTTTTTCGCTGTAGCAATGCTCAAGTCCATCGAATTTTTACCGCCATAGCAGCCCGCCTGAACCTTGAGGTTTGGCAAATGGATGTGAAAACCGCTTTTCTAGCGGTTACCTTGAGGAAGGTAGAGACATCTATATGCAAAGAACGAAGGTTATGGTGAAGGGTGAAGAGCATCTAGTGTGGAAGCTTAAGAGTCCATTTATGGACTTAAGCGAGCTTCGATCATGGAACTTACGTTTTGACGAGGTGGTAAAGTCCTATGGATTTACCCGATTGCCTAGCGTGAGTTGTGTGTATCGTTTAGATGTCAGCGGTGATGTGGTATTTCTTGCACTTTACGTAGATGACATTCTTCTAGTGGGCAACAATGTGAAGTTGTTATCGGATGTAAAGAGTTGGTTATCCGATCGAGTTTCAAATGAAAGACTTAGGAGATGTGGCGTACATTCTTGGGATCGAGTTTACCGAGATCGCGAGAGGAAAATATTGAGCTTATCTCGGGCGTCTTACATTGATCTGTGATTACTCGTTTAGTATCACGGACCGCCAAGAAAGGTTGCTACCTTTCGGGCATAGCGTTCTTTATCTAAGGAGCGATTACCTATGACCGCAAAGAGATAGAGGAAATGAGGACAGTTCCTTGCACGCTACACCGTAGGAAGTCTCATGTATGCAATGCTATGCACGAGGCCGATATCTCGCTATCACGGTAGGCATAGTAGCTGATATCGATCTAACCTGGACAAACTCATTGGACTTGATCAAGCATATACTCGAGTACACGAAAAGGACTCGAGATTATAGGCTAGTTTACCATGCGAGATAGTCTAATGCCTTTGGGTTATCTGATTTCGGTTCAAGTTGGCCGTGATGAGAAAAGTCTACTTGGCTATGTGTTTACCTTGGGAGGTGGAGCCGTATCTTGGCGGAGTGCAAGCGCGATGCATTGCGGACTCTACCATGGGCGAATATGTAGCCAACGGAGGTGCTAAGGGAGGTATGGTTCAAGAACTACCTCGTGGATCTAGGTGTGGTACAGGTTTGCCCAAGAGTATCATAGTTTCTTTGTGATAACTTCGGTGCGATGTGAGCTCGAAGGAACCACGGACCCACAAGGCAACCAAACACATAGAGAGAAAGTACCATGTCATCTGAAATCGTTAGGCGAGGGGAAGTCTGATTGAAAAGATTGATCTGACGGATAACCTAGCGGATCCATTCACAAGAGCACTGCCGCAAAAAGTCTACAGTGCACGTTCGAGGACTTGGATTGCGCATGATGGCACCCACTTAGAAAAGAAACTTTTTATAAGTGGGAGAAGCAAAGTGATGGTTTTGTTTGTAATAGCTAGTAGAGATACACATTGTATACTAAAAGTTTGCTTTAGTATAAGTGGGAGATTGTTGGATTTGTATACTGAAAGCAGTTTTGGTTGAGCTTGTATACAATGTTTCTTGTTACAACTATTACAATCTCCTATCTGAATTGATTACTTGATTGCATATATCTATGTCCCTTTATCTCATATATAAGTTAGATCATACGATGTGTGAAGATCACGAAGTCCGTATGATTGGTCGAAAGCTTAATGAGATATAAAAGAATCACTACCGAGACAACTTGAGGATGAGTTGTCGATATAGTCATGTATAGATAAGAAGTGACTTGACTTGGTTGTTTATTCATCTTTGGCACGTCTCGACGTATTGATGGATCACGGTGAGATGAGTTCTTTTATCCGACCGTCGTGAAGAACCTAGATCTCGGTGACTTACGATGATCTAAACCTCGATAAGGTATTAGGTGAGTATGAGCTGTCTTGACCCATCACTTTGACTTGTTATGGGTGAGGGTTATATGTTGATAACCCAATATTCTCCGCATCTGGTGGCGGTGCTTGTATGTCGTGATAGTTATCGTGATCGAGTCACCGTATCCGTTTAGGATGATGACGCCCTTAAGGAGCTCAAAAGGTTTATTGTACTAAACCCTGCAGTTGAGTTAGCTCAAGTACAATAATAAGGTTGAGTGGTACTACTTATGAATTAAAGATATTAATTATTTTAAGCAATGTAATGCTCTAAATAATTAATGGACGCGCGATATCTTAAATACGGGATTCAGAATGTCTAAGTGCAAGCCCGACTCAACTCGGTAATAAAGGGTAAGTCAAGATTTATTCTCTAGTGGCATGAATGAATGTTTATAAATTAATTTATGTTCGGCTGAACATAAGATAATTAATTTATTTGAGGCCCATGTTTATTCCTTGCATTTGATCCTCGGGTCGCCCATCAGTCAGTAGTCGCATGGAAATCTACGCCCTCTCTAAGGATATTGATTTTATTATCTTTATCCAAAAATGATATTATTATATTTATGGGATATGCATGGATCATTTCCTTGTAGGATTTGGTAGTGCATTATAAATATAAGGTAAGAGAGAAAATCAAGGCTAATGCTTATCCCATCATTCTCGAAAATTACCATAGTCTTTGGTGAGGTTTTCGAAAATTGCAGAGAGTAAGAAGGTGATTTTATGTAGCAATCTCCATAGATTATCCTCACTCGATATTGGAGATTGGGTAACCTGGATACAGTCCAGAAGGTCAAAGCACGAGTCTCGATCCGATCCACCTCGACAGATTCAAAGGTAAACACGAAAAAATCCCTACGTGTTGCAATTAATTATATAGGTGCATGCTAGGGATATAATCAATGTATGGTGAATTAAACATCCAAGATAGATCCTCGGGAGAGGGTTAAATAAGTTTTCCCTATGATCGCGGTCGTGGTGGCTGTCGAGGCAGAGAAGGCAGCCGAGGCGGCGAAGGCGTGGGCGGCCGAGGTCGAGGTCGGCGTATTGAAGGCCGAGGTGGAAGCGCGCGACGCCGGAGGCTCAATCGGGCGGCCTCGCAAGGAGAGATGCCCGTGCTTTGTGGAGAAGTTGTTCGCTGTCGCGAGATTCTCCGGACCGCCGGTGACATGGCCGAGGTCCCGAATAAGCTGGTCGCGACACCTTCGATGAATTGCCGAGGATTACCCGCAGTTGGAGAAGTCCAAATCTGGTATGGAGGAGGCGCGAGATCAAGACCATGGGAGTATGCGAGGTCCTTGCCGATCGGCCTCGGTGAGCTTGCCGTCTTTGGGGATCTCGTGCCCCGCCGATGCTTTGTTGAACGCTGAGTCGGTTTGTGCTCGCTTCGGTTAACGGGACCCCGTGATCGAGGCTATAATGGCCGATCTGGGTAAGCGGTCGAGGGCGACGGCGGCTGCCGAGGTCGCAGGAATGGCAGAGGTGGTGCACTCGGGGCAAAGGAGGCGAGGTCGCTGGAATTGTGAGGAGGAGGTCAAGCTTCCCGAGTCCGGAGGAGGAGGTCAAGCTTCCCAAGTCCGTGAGGTGGCCGATCTTGCAGTTCGAGGGCGAGTTCTTTGGAGGGTCATTGATCCCTCTTTTTTTGTAAATGTATATGTACATTTTTGTTTCTGACTGAAGGCATAATAAAATCACTTGTTTACGTGAAGAAACTTGTCGTTTTGGTTCGCCTTCCCCGAAATGTCCGATGCTTCCCTTGGTTGAATCAAATTGAAGCCTCGACACGGGCTCTTGAATCGAAGAGGTCGAACTCCTCCATATGGAGGACCAATAGGCTATGTGCGGGGCGAGGTCGACACCAAGCTTAATGTTGCCCAGAGAGCCGTGACGAGCTTCAGGCTCGCCTCTTGGAGTTAGAGGATAAGTTCGAGATCGGCGAGAAGAAAGCCGAACCGGTGCCGAGGAGCATGCCGAGTATGAAGAGATTACACGCCGAGGTGGTGGGATGACCATTTCCGAGGTCGAGGCTAAAGTCAAGAAGAGCTCGCATGACCCGTTGGAGATATAGGACGAGTAAGGCAAGACTCTCGGCAATATCGGGAGCAATATGCCGACCTTAAGAAGGTCGTTGGCCCTGTCTAAGATCGTCGTGGCTCGTCATTCCTTCTCGAGCTTGGTGCTTGCTCGCCCGGGCCTCTACTCATGCCGCGATTCCTCCACGCCGCCGACTTCCTTTAGATTTTTATATGCAAGATAAGGTAGGGTCAAATGAGCCGCCGGCTGCCGTGTACCATCGGTAACCGAGATCGAGTATCGCCGAGCGACCGAGGTGTCTTGTGGGACCTAGAGGTCGGTGGCGCAGGCTCTCATCATAGATCGAGGACGAGGTGGAGGTAGGGTTAGTATAGACGAACTATTGAATCCCGATTTTTCTAGGAATTAGCTCAGCTTTTCTCGGCCCCCTGGGCCCTCTTCGTCCTCGTAATGTATAAATTGTGTACTTTGAAATAAGAATAATTTTTTTTTGCTTCGTGTCGACTTTTCAAGAACACTATGTCCTTTTATTATCGTAACCAATAAGAAGGTAGGTCGTCCTCGTATCAAACGAAGGTAATTCGTCCCCGATAAACGAAGGTAGTTCGTCCTCGTACGAAGGTAGTTCGTCCTCGAAATAAACAAAGGTAGTTCGTCCTCGTATGAAGGTATTCATCCTCGAAATAAATGAAGGTATTCATCCTAAATAAACTATAGAAGTTAGATCTCGCTAAATGCGGTATTCATCCTAAATAAACGAAGGTATTTCATCCTCGTACAAGGTATTTATCCTCGAAATAAACGAAGGTAGAGGTTCCTTTTTTGGCAAGAAATATTGCTAGGGGTGGTCCCCTCTTCCCAAATAAACGAAGGTATAGGTTCCTTATTTGGCAAGTTTTATCGCTAGGGGTGGTCCCCTCACGCGCGTTTATAGTTCCTCCTCGTATTAAACGAAGGTAGTCTATCCTCCGTCGAGGGTATTTCGTCCTCCTTGGAGGGTATGGAGAAGAGATAGTATGCATAAGTGGCAAATAAAACATGCAAAAAATATTTTATTAATAAAGAACCACGTAATAATGTAACAAGACTCAAAGACGAATCGAATCGACTCAAGGACACAAATTGAACAGACTCAACTCGACACTTATGCAAAGTATCTATTCGGATGAACGATGTGCCACGCATCGATATTTTTCGCCCGGATATATGAGCGAGCTTGTAGACCCTTTTCCGAGGACTTCGTGACCGATAAGGCCCTTCCATGTGGCTTCCGGCCATCGAAGCTTATGGCTTTATCGACTTCATTATTTCAAGCACGAGGTCACCTACTGAACCGCCGGGATTTGACATAATCTGGTTGTGATACCGAGCTACTTGTTGCTTATATCGAAGCCTACGATGTGGCGAGGTCTCTCTTTCTCTCGAGTAAATCTAGATCGGTCAGATATTTTCCTCATTTGCTTCGACCGAGAAGTGAATGGTGCGGGGCTCGGCATACCGATCTCACAGGATCGCTCGGTTCCCGACGCCAAACCGTAGGGTGTTTCTTGGTTCGATGTCCGAGGTGTAGTACGGTACAACCATAGGACTTGTGGTAAATTTTCCACCCAATTTCCCTTTACTCGGTCGAGGCGAGTTTTGAGTCCTTTCACGATTGTCCTGTTGGTGACTTCGGTTTGACCATTTGCTTTGGGATGGGCCACCGAGATGAATTTTTGTGGATTTCAAGCTCTTGACACCACTCTTTGAATACCTTATTCGCGAATCGTGTCCCATTATCCCAAATGAGGATATGAGGGATGCCAGCGGCACACGATGTTCTTCCGCACGGTTGAGGCGTTTTGCTTTGATTTTCACCCGCGGTTCTGGCTTCACCCACTTTGTGAAGTAGTCGATCGCGACAATCGAATTGAACCGCCACGGAGCTTTGCGAAAGGACCTACAATATCAATCCCCATTGCATAAACGGCCAAGGGCTTTGCATGTCGGGCGAGGTCGGCTTGAGGTATCCTCGCACGCTTCCACGGATTCGCACGGACATTTCTTCACGAGGTCAATCGAGTCTTGGAACATTGTCGCCAATAGTATCCCCATCGCATGCTTTCTTCGATGGGGCGCGGATCCGATGTGACTTCCACACGATCCTTCATGTCTTCTCGTAGTATGTAGTCACCGGTTCGACCTGCACCTTAGAGAGGTGGAGGTATGATTTTCTATGAGAATTCCATGCTCAAGTGTATATCGCAGATTTGCTCAAGATTTTCCTAGCCTCGAGCACCGTCGGTGGGTAGTTAGCCCTTTTCCGTATTCTTGAACGGGAGTCATCCAATTGGGTTCGTCGTCGAGACTACGCTGACCTCGGCCCCGGTGTCGATCGCCTATGCTTCGCTTTGACTTCTTCTACAGCGGCTTGTTGATAACGAGGCCAATTTGCTTAAGATGTCACCGGCTATTTTGCTCCTCGATGCGAACCAACTTGAAGTGTGAGAAAGTTTGTTGTAGACTTTTGGCTTTTTCAAGGTATTTCTTCATCCTGTTGCCTTTTGCCTCGCATTTCCCAACATGTGGCTTACTATGACTGAGAGTCACCGTGAACTGCACGGCTCGTGTCGAAGGCTTTGAGCTAAGCTAAGTCCATGATTAAGGCCTCGATTCCACTTCGTTGTTCGTATTTTGAATGTGAACCAAGTGTGTAGGTGATCTCTTGGCCATCTGGTCCTAGGAGTAAGATACCGCTCCGCTACCCGTTTTCCAAGCCCGCCAACATAGACTTGCCGCCAATCATCGGTGTTTTATCTATTGGTTCGCCGCATCGCCTCGACACGAACTCGGTGGGTTTCGGTTTCTCGGCGAAGTTAGCCTCGACAAGGAAGTCTGCTAAGGCCTGACCCTTGATGGCTTGACGGGGCAAAAGATATATCGTGTTCGCCCAATTCAATTGTCCACTTCGTAATTCTCCCTGAGGCTTCTGACTTCGTCAATACTTGTCAAAGTGGGTGATCAGTGAGAACTTGTATGGGATATGCATGGAAGTATGGACGTAATCTCCTTGCAACATTTACTAATGCCGTGCGCGAAAGCTCCAAAGGCCGATACCTTGTTTCGGTCCTTTCAGTGCTCGGCTGATGAAATACACGGGGAGCTGACGTCCTTCCTCTAGTACCAAGACTGCACTTATGGTTTCGTCCGAGGCGGCGAGGTATAGGAAAGGACCCTCCTTCTTTCGGGACGGATAGAGTGGGAGTTTACGAGGTAGTTCTTGAGATCTTCAAACGCGGACTTGTGTATATCATTCCGTGAGAACTCGAGCCTTTTGAGTATTTTGAAGAAGGCACCGCTTATCCGCTTTTGAAAGAAAACGGCTCGATCGGCTATGCGACTGTCAACTTATGTACGTCGTGGATTATCTTCGGCATCTTCATCTCCACAATGGTTTGAACCTTGGACGGGTTGGCTTTTAACCCTCCTTGTGAAACCCAACACCCCAAAAATTTTCCGGACCGAACTACGAACGTGCATTTCTGGGGGTTTAGCTTTAGGTTGACTTTTCTAAGTAAGCCGAGGAAAATCTTGAGGTCGGCAACACATGCGGCTTCCTCCTTGCTTTTAACGACTATGTCATCTACGACACTTCCACATTCCGACCTATGTAGGTTGAAATATTTTGTCCACCATTCTTTGATAGGCCTCGCATTCTCGAGTCCGAATGGCATCTTCTTATATGCAAAGACTCAAGTCTCGTAATGAAGGCTGTTTTGGCTGCGTCTTCTTCGTCCATCAAGACCTGGTGATATCCTCAGATAAGTCCAAAAGCGAAGACTTCATACCACGAAAGCGCCAACCTTCTTGTCGATATGGGAAGGGGTTTGGATCAATGTTTATTGAGATCGATGTAATCGATGCACATTCGCCATCCCTCCTCCTTTCTTCACCATCATCGGTTGGCTATCCGTGTCGGATACTTGACTTCAACAAGATGCGAGCTTTTAATAATTGATTCACCGCCATGGATGACTTGATTCCGCTCACCGCAAAATTCATTGCTTTTGCCGAACCGGTTTCACACTCGGGTCAATGTTGAGACGGTGGGTGGCGATAGTTGGTGAGACCTCGGCCATGTCAAGGATCGACCAAGAGAACACGCCTCGAATTCCCTTAGAGTTGGATGATCTGCTTCCTTAATCGAGGTACCCAGAGAACCAACTTTGATGACCTTGAACGGCTCGCCTTCATACAAAGGCGACCTCCTCACCGAGTTATCGGGCAAAGCGACGCCTTCCCAGTTATAACTCCTCGGGTTTTTTTAATTTTATGCATGTGGGTGCTTTGGACCAAGTCTCGCACCTCTCGTGGCGACTGCATGCATTCCTTACCGCTTCGTCTCCCGGATCACGGCTACCCCTCTTGTAGGGATTTTATTGTCGTGGTAGGTTGAGTACACTGCCCTTACTGTGTTTAGCCATTCTCGCCCAAGTATGATGTTGTACTGCGAGTGGGCCTGACCACGAAGAACTGTACCACTTTAGTAGAGCTCGCCGGTGCTCTTCCCTCGCGACGGTAGATCGATCACTCCGTCTGGGCGCGTCTCTTCCTGCATGAAGCTTAGGAGTGGTAGCGGTGCCTGTGCGAGGCGCGCCTCCTCTGCTCCTAACTTGTGAAAGCATTCCTTGAAGAGGATGCTCACCGACGCACCACTGTCGATGTATACGCGCTTCACCAATTTGTTTGCGACCACCGCTCGATCACCATTGCGTCTGGTGGGGCACTACTACGGCACGGGTCGCCCTCGAGAAAGTGATCGTCTCGTCCCTTTCAACCTCTTGTTGACGGGTTCGGAGGTGTGAGGACGGGCCGGCTTTGAGGAGGACTTGTAACTCAGTGGGGAGCCCGTGATGGTGGAGATGACCCCATCGTATTGGGTTCGCCATCTCCTTCTTCTTCGCTGTCGCGCTTCGCTTTCTTGTGAGGGCACAATTTCCTCCTCTCCGCCTCTTCTTCCCGACCTCGGTGCAGGGCTTCGATCGCTTGCCTTGTCGGCCTTCGCCCTTGTATTTTTCGTGACTCCATCCTGCATCAACATCTCGATGTCTTCCATGAGGTCTCGCACTCCTTCGTGTCGCACTGTAATCCTCGTGGAAAGAGAGCGATCTTGTCCTGGTTCGGCGTTTTGACCCTCGCCATTGGTCGAGGCTTCGAACATATTCATGTGGAGTTAGTAGATCTCGCCTCGCTTCGTCAAATGAGTATATTGAGGTCGCTCCAGGTGTTACGCGGTCCGAGCTCGGACTCTATGGGCGACGTATTCTTTCCAAGGCACTTCGTCGCCCGCTTCGGTCTTCCGCCCCTCGCCTCCTTCCTTTATCGTAGGGTTCCGCTTTTCGTCGTCGCGCTTTTCTATCAGCCTCGCCCGCTTTGGCGAACCGGTCGGCTATGCGCGCCACGCCTGTCATCGCGAAGACGGGTTCGATTGACATCTCTTTGTATAAGGCCCGGCAAGATACCATTTTGAAGGCCGAGATGATAAGGAGGTCATTCACGTCTTCGACTTTCAGGCATTCCTTGTTGAACCTGGTCATAAAGTCGCTAATGGACTCGTTTCGGCTTTGCCTCACGGTGAGGAGATGTGCCGATGACATTTTTGACTCAGCCTTCTGGAAGAACCTTCGATGGAAGGCCGCCATCAGGTCGCGGTAGGAACCAATGCTTCCGGGAGGTAGACTATCGAACCACCAGAGGACGTTGTCAACTAGTAACTCCGGAAGAGTTTGCACATGTGAATTGGTCGAGGCGTTGGTTGATCATGTTATACGGAATTGCGAGAGGAAGTTGCGGGTCCCTTAGTCCAATATAGGGCGATGCTCGGCACTCGGTATTTATCCGGGAGTGGAGTGTCGAGTATTTCGCTTGAGAACGGGTGACTATCTTCCGCACCCGTCGGCCGCCTCAAGAGAGTGGGGCGAGTTCGCCGACCGAACTCGTTTTGATGACCAGGACCGACCTCACGGCGGTCATGACGTCCTTTCCCGCGTTGTTCGTCCATTGCGTGGTTGGTTTGGGCCCCAACTCGTGCAGAGGTATGAGCGCCCATGACTTGGATGCTGGGGGATCCACCTCGTCGCGGTGCCTCGTGTTTAGACGAGGCTTCGGCGTTCCTTTCTTCGGGATACGGCCGACCTTGTGCTTGGCTAAGGTATTTGAGGAAGCTCTTCTTGTTTTTCTCAAGAAACCCCTTGACGGCGTCGTCAAGGCTCATCTGCGGAGCTGGAGGTTCTCCTTAGTTGCTATTGCGATCTCCTTCATTTTGGTATTCTGCTTCTTCATGCAAGATGGGATTTCCTTGCTCGTCGATGTTTTGGACATGACCTTCGGGGGTTGGTTCTCTGACTGGGCTTTTCCCGAGCTGAGCTCGCACGCGTTGTTGCTGTTGTTGCCGGCGGCGACTCTGGATGCATGACTTCTGGTATACATCGTCGTTACTGATTCCCTGTAAACAATGGTTGATCGAAAACACAAAATTTCATTTCCCACAGACGGCGCCAGTGATCGATCTTAATTTTGTTAGGGAAATAAATGCACAAGAACATCAAAGATTTACGTGGTTCGATCTATGAATAAGATCTACGTCCACGGGGAGAGAGAGAGTATTCGTATATTGATAATATGAGGAGTGATTACAGAGAGTTTTTGATGGCCTTTTTCGTATAACCTAGCCTCTATTTATACACAATTATATTGACCTAGATCTCGAATCCAAGATCTCCTCTAAGATAGAATCTCAATTCTATCTCTTCTCCAATTAGGATTCTCTTAGATATGGCCGAATCTTCTGCGTTCCCACTGGTTTAGGAGTCTTCTTGGGCCGAACTCGTCTGGGCTGAGCTTAATGTCAGGCTTATTTATATTGGGCCTGATGCTTGGGCCTGGTAGTTGGGTCGTATCCTATCATATACATAGGATTGAATTAAACTAGAAATTTATTTTAAAATTATGAATTATTTTCAACCTAATGCTTATGGAGATTTATGGTAATTCATCACATTCACATTGTTTAATGAATTGATATACCTTAATTCAAATCTTAGGTGAGACAAAATTGAATTCAAATCTTAGTTGAGACACAAATTTTATTTTTCAATTCATACACATCCCATCCCATAGTAGATTCTTACAAATTCAACAACTCAAAATTTATAGATCAAATTGAGTTCTTATATATATATATATATATATATATATATATATAACTATAAATGTTACTCATATGACTACACGCATCTTGGCGGATTTATATAGGGGCTCAGATCGGGCTATAAATGTTACTCATATGACTACACGACCGACGGATCTATGTAGGGGCTTGCAGGGTTGGATTTTTCTTCCGTCTATATATTATATTAAACCCAATTCAAAATTAGCAAAAATCGAAGAATTCCCCCTTGCTTTCTTTTCGCTCCGCTACGGCCATTCCACCCATGTCAGAACCACACCCTACGGGGGTTTTCTTATAATCTTCCTTTCTATGTGGATGAAGGTCCGTAGGAGATTTCGAGAGCCTGAGAAGTCCCGAAAGCCCTTTCGTTTAGCGACTACGAGGGATTAGCCTAGAATATATAATCTGTTATGTGCTCTTGAACTCTTGATTCCCTTGTACTACAAGAGCTACCTAGCTACAGAGCTACAAGAACAAGAAGAAGGAGCTACATAGCTAACCTACTCTGATATTGTATCCTTTGTCGCTGAGTAATCAATGAACCCCAGCAACCTACTTTCTTTTCTGACAAAATCAACCAAGCCTAAGCGGTCACGACAACATCAAAGGCTTCCATACTGTTTGGAGGGCAGGGGGCATAGATGCCAAATAAACTTGACCTTCATATTTTTCGTGGTCTATATCATGCGAGTAAGAAAACGTATTTTGTTTTGGCTCGCCCTGTCGTCACTTCTATTTTCAATAAAAAGCAAAAAGTAGCCCAATCAATCATCTAACTTACTGATTTTATCAGAGCTCTTTCTGAGGTATTTCCCAAGTCCTAGACGGAGCAGCAGGGTAAAGCCCACGAATGTGGTTTCGATCCTTTCGGTGCTTTTTTATCTTTTTCATTTTCATCGATCAAAATACGAATGAGAACGGTGGAAGAGCAAGGGGAGGCCGGGTCATTTGACGGAAATGGAAGTCTGTCCCCGCATATGGATCGGAATCTGGATCCGGACTAAAGGACTGGTTTCTAGTTCGTTGATTAGCTAAATAGCTTTATAGTTTTGCCCAATCCAAAATATAAAAAAATTAAACAAAGTTGTTACATGTTGAATTGTTTTATCTCAGTGTTACTTTAGATCCTATAAATTCTTCAAATAATTCAATAGTAATGATATTTAAAAGCTTGCAAGAAAATTACGAATTTCTCTAATGAGTCCTGAAAATTTCTTTATACATTGATTCATTAGGGTACGAACTAATATATTATAAGCTTGATGTAATAGTGATGCAAAAGTTTCAATTTTCTAAACTACCTTATGTTAACTAGACTAATTATCTAATTTTGAAGTTGCTTGTATCTATTGCTAGAATTGAACAATTATTTTTTTTCAACAATAAAGCATGTGATGATGAGATTTAGTAGCAAAATGGGAGATGATTTACTTTATGATTCACTAGTGATTATATTGAAAGAGATTTTATTAAAAATATAGATATAAACTCAATTATTGATGGATTTTATGTATCGAAGTCTCGCAAGACACAATTTATGAAAACAAAGAAATATTTTAGCATTTATGAAATTTATTACGTCGAATACTTATTTTTCAGCCCACCCCATTATCAACTTCTGGATCCGCCCCTGACTACACGTTAGAATCACATCCAAATTCTTTAATCTCAATAAAAATTTATTAATACTAATTAAATATGGTTCTTACACATCTTTTATATAGATGCTTTTACATGAGACTTATCTCAATTTTTAATATTAATTTTTTAAAAACATCAACTGGAAATGTTTTACGTGTGGAAACTAACACTTGATAGAGCAAGATAAAAGTAATCGGACACACCAACTTTTATGAGATGCGAATTGATTTTATTTTGTCGCGGACCGGACCGCCCAAACTTTTTTCATGTAAAATTTATGCATTACATTATTCTTTTTTTTATATACTGCAATAAACAAAATTAATATAATTTTACTGATGCGAGTCTCTGTGTAAACTATAATTAATCCAATAACATATTGAATTCTCAAAGTACCCATGCATAAGAATGATTTGAAAAAACGTACATTTGCGAAACTTCTAATAGCAATTATTTTAGCTATCTCGTAACCGGCAGCAGATTAGCATCTAAACCCCAAATAAGAATTTGGCACCATGCTTTTCTCCCATTGATTCTTTCGCGTCGCAGCAACACAAAAATTCTTACCCGCCGATTCCTCCATGCTATTTAGAAGCCAAATCATAATGGAACAATCGTCTCTACTCAATTATCATATTTGGCACGAATTCATTTCTTTTTAGACCCCAAAAATAATAAAAAGTCATGAGCCATAATATGTACTCTTTCCGTCCACGATTAGTATATTATAATTTGTTATATTCAGTGTTCACGAAAATTGTCAATTATTTCTTATTATTCAACCTCACAATCACTCATTATTTATCAAAAATTATTTCTACAATTCACAACCTAATACATAATGGACCCATTTCTCTACTCAAACAACACTCACCAATAATTTTAATAAAATTTGTATCATTCACAAATGATATACTTATTATAGACAAAGGGAGTTGTTAGATGATTAACCGATCCGATTAGTTGGTTCGATAAGCGATTGACCGAAATAAATAATATTTAAAAAAAAAATCTTTTCATTATTTTCTTTGATTATCCCTTCTTTCGACTCTAAAATCACAATAATTCATAACAATTTTGATTAGTGGTAGCCTACAATCAACTATAACTAGAGCTATAACATGACTACTCTTATTCTTGAATCGTAGGTTGAAGCTTTACAGAATGACTGATTATTAAGATCTTGCAGCTGGAAGCCTAGAAACATAGAAGTTGGAACTAAAGAAATCATTTAATCGCATGCTTACAAAAAAGAGCAACAATTATTAATAATCACATTCTCATTCACAGAAGATAATAGGCTAATAGCAACACATATTCTAATATTTTATATCACTTATAATCGTATAAACTTACTGTTGCAGCATGACATTTGAAAGTAAATGACTAAATGGTATTCTAAACTCAAACATAATTCAGATTTTAGATAAGAAAAGAAAAGGGTTATTAAGATACACCAACTTTGGGCTAATTTGACTTTTTCCATGAACTTTAAAATTGTCATAAAATACACAAGTTTACTGAATTTAGATTTTATCACGATTTCAAATTTAAGCCAAATTAAATCTGACTTGACATCTCGAAAATTTATCATAGACAAAACGGTCAATGATATAATCGATATCGTAAAGAGAGGATATCAATTATTTTGATTCCAACTAGAACCAGACGATGAAACAAACGAGAAGACATGATTTTGTAAAGAGAGTTTAAGCGATGAATCCTATAAATAAAAAAATCTGATTTATTTTGATGCAACGACGATATTTTATGTCCTCTCTCTACGATGTCGTTTACATCACTAACCGTTTTGTCTATAGTAAATTTTCGAGATGCCAAGTTAAATCTAATTTGACCCGAATTTGAAATCGTAGTGAAATCACTAAAGTAATTAAGTTAATGTATTTTGTGATAATTTTTAAAGTTCGTGAGAAAAACCAAAATGAGCTCAAAGTTGTTGTATTTATGCACCGATAACCCAAAAGAAAACATGAGGAGAGGATGTTGTGAAGAGACGATACCTTGTTCAAATTAGCTTCGATTTCAGAAATTGGAGAAGGTGAGGGAGTTCTTCCTTTTCTCGATTCTGAGGGCCTCCACGAGAACAGGGTGCTACACCTGAGAGCGAGAGAAAAGAGGTGTGGCGTGTGAGGTTTGGCTTGGACTTGGAGAATTGAGACGCAAGAGAAGCTTACCTTCTGCTGGGCCAACGACGGGATACACGGGAGCACGAGACGGGTGTGCCGTGAAATAGTGCGGTGCACCGCGAGATAGCGTGGCGCCGCGACCTAAACAAATTGACAAGAGAGAGATGAAGAGAGCTCAGGGCCTCAGGCGTAGACTCGTAGGGAGAGAGAATGGAGTGAATTTGAAATTTAAAAAAAAAAACTAATTGAACTCCTAATTGTAAATTGAAATATAAATAAAAATAATACAATTATTATATTAATAATTTATAACTTAATTCGGTTACATTCGGGTAATATCGATAACCGATTCCAAGTTAGAAGCAAAGCAGAACAATGACCAAGTGCCGCCATTGTGGGTTATCTATTAACCGATAATCGACGATTAGTGTGTCCGTTACGATTATAATCGATATCCCACCCATCGATTATCACCCCTATAAAGAAGCATAAAGAGAGACATATCATTGGAGGAAATATATTGTTGTATTAAATAAATATAAAGACTCTTGTATATATTAAAAAGTAGATAAACTCAAAAAGAAAAGAGTAGAAACTAGGTTACAGTATAAACCTTAAATATTCATAAACTCGATCTACAGCAAATATCGTGATTAAAATAACTTAATAATTAAGCAACCTAATTGAATTTGATGACATTATTAACAAGTAGAGCAAGATAAATATGTATTGGAAAATAAGCAAACCTTCACAAGTAAATCATGTTTATGATGGAAATGTGTTTGTATTTTTAACGAGAAGGGCAAAAAAAGAAAATAACAAATAAGAATGTTTTCTTCTGAAAACCCATTCAAATCAAACCTAACATAAATATCCCTTAATAAAAAGATTAAATTTACTCATGTATTTACAAATGAACAAATCTAAATTAACTCTAAACATTGCCCTAAATCAAATCTACATTAACGATCGCCTAACTAATCAAATCAATTAATTAATTAACTGCATCCCCCATCTTCCTCCACCATATCATCTTCATTTACAAAAGCCGAGAGGTTCAAGTACTTATCCGGATCATCGCCGCCACTCCGCCACCGCGCTCGGCAGAGCACGCAGGTGGCGGACCTCCTGCGGCAGCTTCTCTTCCACGCCAAGAAGCACTCCTCATGTATCACATTCTTGCATGCCCGGCATGCCACCACCCTCTCCTCCCTCTCCATCTCCTCCAGGCACACCGGGCAGGCTACGGTTCCCTCCGCCCTGCTGCAGGAGGCGGCGCCGCCTCCGGCCCCCGACTGGGCGGAGAGCTGGTGGAACCTCTCCCTGACGGCGGCACCTGCGAGGGCGTCGGGGGCGGTGGGGAGGCCGAGGAGGCGGCGTAGCTGGCACGGCCGGAGCGTGCGCCGCCACAGGCAGGGGTCGTCGAGGGGGACGGCAAGGGCGCGGATGAAGACGAAGAGGATGTGCTTGCACGGGGTGGCGCGGTCGGGGCACGAGCACGACACGGTCGCAGAGATGGTGACGGTGTAGACGTTGCCGGTGGCGCCGAGGACGAAGAAGAGGGTGCCGGAGCGGTGGAGGAGGAGGAGGCGGTGTCGGACAGCGCGGATGATGCGGTCGGAGAAGGATTGGGGGTGGTGAGGCGGGAGCGGGAGGTGGAGCTGAGGCGACGGAATCCATGAGAGGGGGCGGGGAAAGTGGCAGTTATGGATAAAATGATAAGAAAGAATATGATTGTTTTTGGTGTTGGAATTTGGTATTTTTGGTGTTAAAAATTGTGGTGGGAGATGCTTTGGAGAGTTTGAGGGTACACGTGAGTGATTGTGTGAGGGTGAAAACAATTGGAATTTGAGTTCGCCAACTAGATTTAGCTTGTATTTTAAGGCACGTAATGTTATGTAATTTACGAGGCAAAGAGAGAAATAATTCAATTTTAATTTAAATGTTTCTTGCATGTGTGTAGATTGCAGAAAGTTCTTCTTCTTTTTCTAAGATACAATTTAAATAAATAACACAGTAATTAATTTGTAGGAAAAGAAAAAGTTTTATACAAAATGTTGGATTGGGCTAAGCTTCAAGATTGGCCCATTAGACCATAAGCCTGTGACATTATTGTGGTATGCCCTAAGCCCAACTTAACAGTTTTTTGCCCATTTAAGCTTGTGAAAGTCTTCTCATACGGCCCTTGTAGCTTATATGGCCTCTTAGGGCATCTCCAAAGCTTCTTTAAAATAGCGCTCAACGCTATTTTATTGTCAAAATCTCCCAACCATGCTTCGTATTTTATGCTCTATTATTGAGTTAGGTGGTTTTTGCTGTAAAAATACAGCAGCAACTATTGCTTGCGTAATCTCCCTTCCCCCTCTTTTAATTATATTTTTAATTGTTTTAATATATAATAATGTATATATATATATATATATATATATATATATATATGTTTTATTTGATGTGTATGTTATACTGATTGAAGTGGAAGGTTATTGTATATTTATTTTATTTAATATGTTTAAATAATGAAATTTTCTTTTAGATCTTTTTAAAAAAATTAATATTACACTAAAGATACACAAATTCAAATACGAAGATGCAGACACTCATTTCACGTTTCGAAATGCACTAATTGATCATTTGTGGAATGAATATTCTAAATCACAGAATTGGAGTCTATTATTATGTAACCTATTTTTTTTAAAGTTTTAATTATGTTTTTTTATGTAAGCTTGTATGTTTCTTTATTTGTGTATGTTTTGATTTATGTTTTTGTATTAATATAATATTAAGTTTTAATAATTGAGTTTTTAGTTTTAATATTTTAACTTTGAATTAATAAAAATTATTAAGTTTAATAAACAAAGAATAATATTCTTTTCTCATTGTAAAATAGAGTAGATGGTTGTGAGCAATTACTCTTTTCTGTGTAAAATAAAGATAGAATCAGTAAAAAATGGTGCGAACCCTTGTAGATGGCCTTATTCAAGAAATCACACAAATAGTCGAATTTGAGATAAACATTAAACAATGTTCGTTGTTTGTTAGTTCGCTTTATAAAATCTTGCAAATCTTAAACGATGCGTTACCTCCGACTATAATGCTCTCGTAAAGTTTATATACCTTCATGAAAATGTTGATTATTTCAAGCGGTTCATGATCATTAACGCTCATCTTTTCAATAAAATTCAAACTTTCATTTTGTTACACTACAAAAATACAGCCGATCAGCGACGGATTAGCGACGGATAAAATGTGGGTCGTGAATCGCGACGGATTAGCGACGCTCATAATGCGGTCGTGAATCGAGACGGATTGGCGGCGGAACTTTTTTGCGACGGATCGTGACGATCGATCGACGTATCATGGCGGGGAATTCTCGAGCGAAGTTTTAACGACGGCATTTCCGTCTCTATTCCGTCGTTAAATTTAACGACGGATAGTGTCCATCGTTAAAATTAATTTTTTTTGTTATTTTTTAATTGAATTAACCAATTCCGCCGCTAAACCGTCGTTAACAAATCGGATTATTTATAATTTTTTTTTTTTTAACGACGGATACAATCCGTCGTTAATTTTAATTCGATTTTATTTATTCCCAATAATAATAGCGACGGAATGTCCGTCAGTAAAATAGTCTCTAATTTAACGATTTTAATAAAATCTTTTTATTTTTTATATTTCAGACGTTAATTAACGACGGACACGTGTCCATCGCTCAATTATTCCGTTGTTCAATCCATTATTCCGTCGTTAATTGTCGTTAAAGTATTTTAAATATAACGACGGAATATTCCGCCGCTAATCCGCCGCTAAAAGTTTAATTACGACGGATTTATTCCCCATTTCATATCGATCCTCGAAACCCCCCTCCCTCCAACCCAACCCTACTGCTACCGCCGCACCGATCGATCTCCGTGCCCGCCCGCCTCACATGACACCCACCCCAACCAACCCCACCCCCCACAACCACCCCACCCCACCTGCTGCCCGCTGCCCGCCTGTGCGCTGCCGCCACCCCGACCTCGTGTCCTGTCTCCTAGCCCCACCCCACCCCACCCCACCCCACCAGCCCCACCCCCACCCCACCCCACCCCACCTCCCCACGCCTTCCCATGCCTCCCGCCGCCCCCACCCCACCATTGCCCATCCCATCCCCCCCAGTGAGCCCTGCTGCCCCTCTGTCTGGCAGCCCCGCCGTCCAGCCGATCCCGCCCCGCCGCCTCGCCTCCTGCCGCCGCCGCTGCCGCCTCCCCGTCGTCCGTCCGGGTTGGTTTGTTTGGGTTTTTATTTATATTTCAATTTTTTTGTTATATATTTGTTGATTTTATTGAAAATATTGTATATGATGCATTGAATTGATTAGTGAAAATTATATGATGTATTGAATTGATAGTGAAAATATTATATATGATGCATTGAATTGATAGTGAAAATCGAAGCGAGTTTACCGAATTGATAGTGAAAATGATACATTGAATGTTAGTCTTGTGATTTGGGCTTGTGAAATTGATAAGCTTGGATGTGAATTGGGATGATAAATTCATCATTTCGTGAGATGTTTTGAGTTGTTAAGTGTATAATTAGGCATACGGTGATGATTTGGTGAAATTTGAATGAGTTTGATTGAATTAAAAATCAAATGGCGATTAATTTTATAAAACTTACTCTGCCGAAATTTTGTTAGAATTGTTATATGAATAAGATGTTTTATAAGTGTCTTTTGTTCATTTCATGCTTAATTAGTTTAAGGTCAAGTATATGAATAAGATGTTTTCAGTTGTATGGTGATGATTTGGTGAAGTTTGGTTGAATTGGGAATGAAACGACGATTAATTTTATAAAACTTACTCTGCCGAAATTTTATTAGAATAAGATGTTTTATAAGTAAGATTTGCACACTTCATTTTTAGGTTAAGGTTAAGTATATGAAACTTGAATTAGGGTTTATGTTGCCTCGTAGATAACTAACCAATAATTATAAGTAAGATTTGCTCACTCCACACAATAAACTTATGAGTGTATAATTAGTTTATATTGTACAACTTATGTTGAACATGTTTAATTAATTATTTATAATTAGGAGCTTGAAGAATGAATGACAATCGTGAGTGGATGTATAAGAGGTTTAGTTCGGTTGGTGGATTAAATATTGAATTTCTAGATGGACTTGAAAGTTTTATTGAATTCGCTAGTGCTCGCTTTTATTCGCGGATGGAGAGAAAATCAGTGTTCGTAAGAAGTGTAAGAATATACCTTATCGGAAGAAAGATATTATGCGATATCACTTATCAAAATTTGATTTGTTCCAAATTATCACACATGGATATTTCAAGGAGAGACAACCACAAGTAGGGAAAATGTTGTGGATTCAGATGTTAACCGTCAACCAAATACGTATCATACGATGGTAGTGGATGCTGCTGGTCCACAGTTCAACTTTGACGAGATCGAAGAGGAGCCAAATTCTGATGCAAAAAAATTTTACGATATGTTGAATGCTGCCGATAAACCTTTGTGGCCGGGTTGCTCGGATCACACACAGTTGTCATTTGTGGCTCGACTTCTGAGTTGGAAAGCAGAGAACAACATTACTGAGAAGGGTTTTGATCAAATATCAGAACTGATGAAAGAGTCGCATCCAGATGGAAATTGCGTGCCTGATGACTTCTACAGCACGAAGAGATTGTTGCGTGGCATGGGGTTGCCCGTACACAAAATTGATTGTTGTCCATTTAATTGCATGATTTATTGGCGCGAAGATTCTGAATTGACGAGTGCAAATTTCGTAACCATCCTCGTTTCAAGAGCAATACTCGAGTGGTGGAAGTCGACGGAAAGCACAAGTAGCATATAAAAGATGTATTATTTTCCTCTAACTCCTCGACTACGTAGATTATATGCATCCAATGCTACAATGAAAATATGCATTGGCATACATCGTCGGTCGATGATGGGGTCATCGTCATCCGTGAGACTCAATTGCATGGAAACATTTGAACACGAAGTTTCCCTTATTTGCATCGTAAATTGTAACGTGCGATTGGGACTCTCAAGCGACGGTTTTCAGCCATTCGGTCAATCGGAAAGCAATATTCATCATGGCCCGTTATCGACCCTTATAATCTTCCCCGTGGCTGTGTATGAAGGAGCAATACATGTTTCTTACGATCTTAGTGCCCGGACGCGTAATCCGAAGGAGAAGATTGATGTGTTCTCGTAACCATTGATAGCGAGTTAATAGATTTGTGGGATGACGGCGTTTTACTTATGATGTATCGTTGAGCGAAATTTTCAAATGCACGCTGCATTACTTTGGACAATTAGTGACTTCCCCGCATACTCTATGTTGTGCGGATGGAGTGTTGGAAGATTAGCTTGTCCGACCGCATGGAGTATACCGATGCTTTTACTTTAGCTAAAAGTGGTAGCGGTCATGGTTTGATAACCATCGTAAATTTCTAGCTCCTAATCACCCATTTGAAGGGATCAAGAGGTTTCGAGAAAGAACACGGTGATTACTAACGATCCACCGAGCGCGATCGGAGATGAGCTACATCACTAATTATGGGTATGGGACTAGTCTCCGTAATGTAGATTGGCGGTGATGAAATAAATAGCGTAATATCCAAGCGGTTTGGGCGGATGGAAGAAAATAAGTATTTTCGGGATCTACCTTCTTGGAGTTCTCTTTTGATTCGGCATAATTTGGATGTCATGCACATAGAAAAGAATGTGTTCGATAATTTCTTCAACACGATCATGAATGTCCAAGGAAGACAAAGATACAAGCAAATCTAGAGAAGAACTTAATTTATCTTGCTATGAGACTGTGAGTTGACGATGAATGAATCAACAGGAAAATATCCAAAGCTTCTTATACACTTGACAATCGTGAGAAAAAGTCTTATGTGAGTGGGTAAGAGGTTTAAGATTTCCGGATGGATGCGTTTGAACATGGGTAGATGTGTAGACATGACAAAGCGAAGATGTTTGGGATGAAGAGTCATGATCGTCACATTTTCATGCAATAATTCTAACGATGGCATTTCGCGAACTTCTCCCACCAAATGTTTGGAAAGTCGTATGAATTATCTTTATTCTTCAAAGATTTAACTTCTCGAAACATAGGGCTTGATGATCCGTGTAGGCTCCAAGAAAATATTCCGGTGATTTTATGCAAGCTTGAGCGCACTTTTCCCTAGTTTCTTGACTCCATGGAACATCTTCCGGTTCATCTAGTCGATGAAGCCCGTATTGCGAACTGTTCAATACCGATGGATGTATCCATTTGAAAGTACCGCTAGTACATTATCACACATACATATATATATATATATATATATATATATATATATATATATATATATATATATATATATGAAGAACAACGTTCTAAATTTTGTAGATACTTACGTAAGTTGAAGAACAACGTACGAAATAAAGCCAGGGTTGAGGGTTCTATCTGCAATGCTTACTTAGTAGAAGAAGCATCGACATTTTGCTCGTATTATTTTGATGATCACGTAGAACGAAGTTCGAGATTTGCATCATGGTCAAGCGGAGATTAGCACGAAGACTATCCGATATGCTTCAAATCTTCAAGCAAGATGGCAGACCTTTTGGAAATATGTCAACGAGATATTTGGATAGTAGAGAATATGATGCTGCTCGTTTATACGTGTTGCTCAACTATGTTGAAGTTGCAGACATTTACATGGCGTAAGTGTCGTGTTTTTCTTAGAATTCATTGTTAATTATTATTATTATTATTATTATTGTTATTATTAACTAGGATCGTAAATATATGTTGATGTAGTTTATTCACCGAAGATGTGAAAAGATCAAATCCACTTATCTCTAGCTCAGATATTCAAAGGTCGATTGAAAGAGGCTTCCCGTTTTGGTTTGAGGCATATGTGAGTGTTCTGATGATTATTAGTAGAAAATATTTAATATGTACGTTTAGTCAGTCATTCTAATCGTTTTTTTTACAATTAATAGGTCAAAGATCATACTAACAACATTGTGAATCCGTTCATATTGTCTCTTGCCAAAGGGCCTTCAGCTCTAATTAAGACGTACCCAGTGTATTATATAAATGGTTACAAATTTCACACTTTAGAACATGGGTCACAAAGATCAACTATGAATAGTGGAGTGTGCATTAAAGGTGAAACTTATGGTACAGACACGCAAGAACTCGATTTTTATGGTCGATTATTGGAGGTTTGTGAGTTGGAATATCCTGGGCTACCAACGAAGACCACAACATTGTTTAGATGAGAGTGGTTTGATCCTTCACGATTGGGGTTATCAATTCATTCCGAGTACAAGTTGGTTTCGGTAAATCATACGAGAAGATATAACAAGTTCGAATCGTTTATCCTCGCCAATCAAGCCATTCAAGTATACTATTGTGCATATCCAAGTTTAAAACAATCTATGAAAGAGTGGTGGGAAGTATGCAAAATTAAAGCTCGATCTAATGTGGAAGTCTCGGATGAGAGTTCTGCGATCGATAAGTATCTCCCCTTTCAAGAGGATGCATTAGGTTCGATTACTAATGTCGTTGTGGATGAGGACACGACACTAGTTCATCCCGATGGTACACTCATAGACATTGAAGAGACATCTGATAATGAGGATGATGAAGTTGAATTGTCGAGTCGAAGACAATCATACATTGGATGATGATGATGACGACGACGATGAATAGGGTTTGAATTTATAGCATTTTTTGTATGCACACAAAACGTTATGATATGCATTATTTGTGAATTTATAGCATTTTAAGTATGCACACAAGAGTTCAAATGACGACGACGATAATTGTCACTAGTATGCACACAAAACGTTATGATATGTATTATTTGTGAATTTTTAATACAGCATTTTTTACCTTTGTTTACAGATGTCATCACGTAGGAGGCACTCAGATCATACACGCCGTCGCCTCACACCCGCCACCTAGAAGAAGGCATGGAGGTATTGTCTCCTGACCCGCCCGAAAGCGATGAGTGGAGTACCATCTAGAGAGGGGATGAAGAAGATAGCCATTGTGAATGGGTATGACATTATCTCTTGTATGTCTCAGTTTAAATAAATTTTAGCATTCTAATGTCTTTATTTTCTGTAAATTGTAGCATTTTGTGTCCGAGCAATGATATAGCCCGCGTGATTACGGAGTCATTCCGTAGATTCATGAATCACAAGGGCTTCAATTGGAAATTGGTGCCTCAAGAGTTCAAGCAGATTTATTTCGATGAATTCAAGGTTTGTGTTGTTTATCTGAAGTCATTTATGATTTGACCTTTGCATATTCTAATCATATATTTTTGCGAAATATTTTTATTGGGATGATACGATGGATGATGCCCCTGGTCTATTCCTCTTTGGTGCAAGAAGGCGTGAAGCGCTATAAAGATCTTGTTCACAAGATCAAGCGGCGAAGGACTCGCTTAACCCACCTCCATTTATCCCCGAGCGAGATTGGGATAATTGAAGGCATATTGGGCTCGGACAGACGCCCAGAGAAGGCGGCAAAGGCCCGCAGACAGCAGGATGTCCGAGTCGGATGGCGAGGGTCTTGGGATAGTCAAGCATCGGGGTGGCTCACGCCTGCATTCGAGTATCGCGAGAGAGATTGTAAGTACTTTGAAGTTTTGGATATAGTAAATTTATTTAAGAATCGTGATACTTGTTAATTATTTAATTTGTTTGGTTTATTTATAGGCAAGAGAGCTTGGAGTAGCCATAGAAGATGTCCAGTGGGATGTATTCCAGAAGTATCATGCCACCGACGACGGGAGCTATCTGACGGAAAGCTCTGAGTATCATGGTAAGTATATTCGTTAGCGCAACAACGAACATTTAATTAAATAATAATTGTATGAAATTATATTACGAGGCGGGTTGAGGAACATGTGACCCAGTTGAGCCAATCTGGGGAGTGATGAGACGCCGTAAATTGATAGGACTCAAATTCTCAAAATGTCCTTGGGAGCTCCTCAAAGAAAAGAATAGGATGTTTGGAGTGGTTCTCTATTACGGACATACATGCAGAGCGAAACGTCGTCTCACTCGGTGGAGAGTGACCACTGTTGATTCCATAGCTTATCAACAACGACTATTGGATCCGGAGGCCGATGGAACTCGAGCGAGGCATACGAGGTCCGATTGAAGTCGAAAGCAAAGAAGCAGCGGCATACGAGGCCGAATGCAAGATGAGTGAGGCGAGATAGCGATAAGAACGGATTCAGCTCAAAGGCTCGGCGAGAGCCCTAGAGCGCTTCATGGTCGCCCCGCTTCCCCACCTCGTGATATGAGCTCCGCTTTCCTCACCTCGACATATTCGTGTTGTATTATGAATTTGTTAACTTATCGCATGATTTAGAATTGTTTCTTTATGGGATTGTTTAGATATTACAATATTTTGGATTGAATTGCTTTGTTTGGATTGAATTGGTTTATTTTGATAGTTTGTATTGTATGGATTGAATTGGTTTGTTTTCATAGTTTGTATTGTATGGATTGAATTGGATGGAATTGGTTGTTTGGATAGTTTGGATTGTATAGATTGAATTGGATGGAATTGGTTTGTTTGGGTTGTTTGAAAACAGGTTTGGCTGTCCAAAATACAAATTCAAACTGTCCAGATTTTGCTTATCTAGCGACGGACCTACGACGGACTTGCGACGGACCTACGACGGATTAACAACGTGAAATAACTGAACCAACTGTAACTAGCGACGGACCTGCGACAGACTTGCGACGGATCTACGACGGATTTACGACGGTCTTGTTACGTAAAATTAAAAAAAAATTATAACTTTAGAGACAGACTGTTTCCGTCTCTAATTAGCGACGGATCAGAGGCGAATTGGCGTCAGAATAACGACGGATTTGCGACGGTATTATTTAGCTACGGCCTAAGTGCGTCGTTAATCCGTCGCTAACTACAACGGATTAGCATCTCTTTAACGACAGATTTAATATCAGACGACCGTTCGGGAGGTCGTGGATTAACGACTGAATTTTTCGTCGCTGGTCCGTCGCTATAAATTAGCGACGGACGTAATTCGCCGCTAGACCTTTACCTACCGTGTTTCCAATGACCCCTCATTCGTCGCAAATCCATCGCTAATCCATTTTAGCGACGGATAAGACAGAGTTTTATGACGGAATTTTTCGTCACTGATCGATTGTATTTTTGTAGTGTTATATATATAAGCTTCTCCATAATCAAGTGATATATCCTGCAAATTCTTTCTTCTCTTTCTTGATCAATCAAAGGGGCTGTGCTCTCAATTCTATATACTGTAATATCAAATAAATTCTCGAAGAAACTGATGGATCGAGATTTTATTCTAATTTGTTTCTGCTATTTTTAGTGTTTAGCTTGATTAGTAGCGTGATTTTCTTGAATTTGTTAATGTTTGGGCAACGTGAGGAGCACGTGCTTTAGTTGAATAGGTTTGTGGTACAGTGTCCCTCTGTCTCCTCTCTCCTTCTCCTTTGCACCCTTGTCCCATGAATCACATACATTATACATACTCTCTCTCTCTCTCTCTCTCTCTCTCACACACACACACACACACACTGGATGGAGCTAGCCCTTTTGTGCATTCTCATGAAAAATCTACATATATAAAACTTTTGAGCTTTTGGTGGGTCTAAGTGGGAGGGATATGCATGGTTTTCATTTATTTATTAAAAAAGTATTTTACCAACATTACTTACACCATAAATTAGATGCATAATAGTCAAGTTAAAGGTCTCAACTCCATGGCTGACCATGATTTGGCTCTAGATTTAGTTGTTGTGCACTCGTGCAAATGTTCAAGAATAATTGAGAGCAAAACAAAAATTAAAATTGAATCCTTGAATTTGCAATAAGCATTGCTCAAAAAAGTTGCCGATGCTGAAAGCGCTCCATTATCATTTGCTTACTCTCATTTATGGTCCATATAATAGATGTATATAGATTCTTTTATATTAGATCAAGAAAATTGAATACATTACTGAAATCAAATTTAAGAACCAATCTATGGAATAATTAATAAATCATTAAAGTTCACAAGATTGTATGGGCCCGATATTGTTAATTTATAGAGATTTTAACGTATGCGCTTTGAGAATATTATACCTTCTCCATTATTTCTTAAAATTGGTCGTAATACTAATTTGAAAAAGTTTCATATACCGAAAATGTAGAAAATACAATTTCTCTCATGCACGCTACCTCATGGTGCGTATGGTCGGATCCCTGGTCGAACCCAACTCGATCCGTGCGCGCATTGTAAGGAGCGCGCACAAGAGTGTAGGCCTAGGGGTGCAATGGACCGATCTAGATCGGATCTTGTTAGGTCTAGATCCGCATCCGATTCGAATTTTTTGCTTTGATCCGGATCCGTCCGGATCCATTGAGTCCAAAATAATTAGATCTAGACCCGCATCAATGAGATCCACATGATATAGGGTCTAGATACGGATCCACATATTTTCTCTTCTAAAATAAATCATAAATCAACTATAATTCACAGTAACATCATAATAATATAATAATCTAAATATACAATAACACTATAATAATTATCTAGAATTTTTACCATTATCATTATACAAGAAGATGTTAGTTACAAATTTACTTTTGTTTTCATGACATCAAATAATATATATTATAATAACACGCATATCTTAGCAAATAGACCAGCCATATCTAATTCATATACATTTTTTTTCAAATTCAAGGTACAATTTTCTAATGTTATTGACCTACCATCCAATTCTATAACTTAGTTTATCCAACTTCGACTAGAAAGAAAAATAATATGATATGCTTATTATTAAAATAAAATTACATATATATAGATCCATGGATGGATCGGACCGATCTAGATCTCGAAATCAAGATCCAAATTCGATCCGAATTTTAAAGGAATGATTCGGATCCGTCCGATCCGTTGGATCCTATTTTTAAAGATCTTGAAAAACGGATATGGACCTACTAACTGGACCGGGTTCATGATCTCGCCATCTCTAAGTGCAACCTCGTTATAAATATACATACAGTTAGTAATTTACAAATTAAAAAATGTGATTCATTTGGGACGGCCTAGTGGTTGGGCTCCTATGGTCAAAAAGTCACGTGCTCGAACCCCACTAATGCTTCTATAGATCCGAGTCATCACACCTAATTTTTCAAATATGGTTTGCGGGTTATGCATATGAACATGAGATTTATCCAGTGTACTGTGGGTTCTCCATAAATTCAAAAAAAATGAAAATTTGAAAAAATGAAAAAAAAAAATCACCAAGCTAGATAAGAGGCTAATTGTGTGTGTCAGTAACCTGGTGGGGGGTTGGAGACAGACCTATTACGATGAACATGGCAATATCCCCCATGCATGGGAGCCCATTTTATACGCGTATACATATACTTTACAATTAAAAAGAAAAAGGTTCTTTGATTTGTCTCACTAATTATCTTTTATTATTCAAATTGTTTAAGTTTTTTGTAAGAGTAACTTCAATTTAAAATGGTTTGATTAAAGGGAATCCGAGACTCAAATAAATTAAAAACTTAGAAATTCACTTTCAAAAAATCAATTAGGAGTGACGTTGAAGATAGGCATGTAGCATAGAGACAAAATGTGGTAGAATCTCTTAAATCTTCACCCTATTGGGCCATATCTAGATCATGATTCTTGATTAAGCAATGTGTAACTTTTTATATTAATTTTTTTGGGTTGCGACTCTCACATGAGTTGCGGTCCACACGTCGTTTCGTCAGTACCAAACTAGAAGAGAAGAAGGAAATATAAATATATACAACGTATTTATTCATGTGTGAGAAGCTCGAATATTAGAAACTTAAAGTTCTATTGATAAAATGTGTGTAGCGAATGTTAAATTTAATGACATCATAAGTAGAAAAAATATTTTTATGTAATTTTAAAAATAAATTTGAATGTCCACGTCGGAGTTTTCAGTACGAATATATAAACTCGTGCCATATTTGTAATTCGTGTCAAAGATCAAACTACCTTTGCAAATTTTAAAGATTTATGATATTTTCGCAATTCGATGAAAATATCAGGCCATAAACTATAATTAATATTTTTTAAAATTCAAGATTATTAATATCATATTTTTCATAGTTGCGTAAAATTATGTCACTCCATCGCAGCACATTAATCAAATAAATATAGAAACGTTTAGTCTAAAATATAATTAATTTTCCTAAATGTATTTCAATCCAACTAAAAATAATAAATCCTAATCTATGAATAATACAAAAATGCATGCATATACATTATATGTGGACCGAATATATTATGAGTGATGCATGAGAGGCATCAGACATGTGATTACTGGAAAAAATGTTGCACCTCAGATAATTAATGTTAAAACAAAATATATAAGCAAAACTATTCTTTGATCCACCACTGTCTGTCATCTCTCACTGTCACTTTTAATATATATATCAGATATATATGTTAACTAATACTGTGCTACCAAAAAATAAACCTTGCTGCAGAGGACAATTACAGGACATAGTTTCAGATACTATTGTAAACTAATCAGAAAATATTAAAGCAAAACATATCTAAAAGTCCTCAATTTTTTGTTTCAGTAGCTCTTTCTACAAAAATTTTCGTTTTGTTAGATTCTTCTAGTTTTATAATCCACATTCTTAAATCCCTTTTTAACGGATATTCTTTAACTTTCCCGTTAATTATATATATTACATAATCAATTATTACTAAAGATAAATGAAATTATAATAAAATAAAAATTAGTTTCTAGCAGAAAGTGTTTCTCCTAAAGTAAATCGATTCCGTTGTTGCCCAAATGATGTGCAGCCTTCAAATTAATGTAGCGAGAATTCTTCAGCAAACTCGTGTTTCTTATAGATTCCAATTAACCAAAATGAATCTAATCTTCATGATCACCAATTTCGGAGACCCAAACAGCAACTAATTTGACCCAACATCTACGAATACATAAGAGTTGTACAAGTAAATGGATTGGAGTGTATCTCGGAAACTGGTTTTTAATCATTTTAATTATTATAATCTGATGTGGAAAATAATTAACGACAAATTTAACGGATAAATCCGCTAAAAATGATTTAATGATAAGTTTTGTAGAACTAGAAGGACTTCTATCTATGTCTTGCCTATTACTCCCTCCATCCCACCCATCAAAGACGGCTCATTTTTTTCAATGTGGTTATTTAAGAGAAAAATATAAAGTGGTTAAATGATAAAAAGTAGGTAGACCTATAATTTTTGAAGAGATAACTATTTTTTTAAAAAGAAACAGACCATCTTGAATGATTGTCGAAAAAAATACAAATCATCTTAAATAGGACAGAGTGAATATTAAACTAGTACATTATTAATCAGCAAATATAATTTTAAAACACTAAGATTCTATTAAATTAAAGTACTAGTTAGGCCTATGGATCAGTGTAGCCTGGGATCGCACATATGGGACTATTTTAACGAATCATACACAATATCATAAGCTAATTAAATTATAAATAATCAGAAAATAGTACTAATTCAACTTTAATTTAGTCCCCGTAGGATATCCCACATATTACAGCACAATTTCATGACCAGGAGAGTAAGAAGTGAAGTAATATAATAAACTAAATAATAAATAATTACAAAATAGAACAAATACAACTTGGATTTAGTATTAATATTTACATTTGACCAAAATGGCGATATATCATATTATTACTGTGGTCCCTCTATAATTATTACATGCTCAAACTCGAGGCAAAATAGAATAGTTATGTACAAATTTATCACTATTTATAACTCCCACATTTTCAAATAAATATTTTATTTTTAAAAAAAGTCTTGCCCTCAAATAAGTGTACTATTTCAAAATTATATGCAAAAATAATATCAAATTTATCCTTTTTCAATTTTGTAATACTATTATAACCTTGCAAACTCTTTGTATAAAGGTAATAAGAGCAATTTTTTCCACTTCCAGATATACATTTTTTAACAGGGGAGGGAAATAATTAATTAATAAACAAAAGAACTGAAATATGTAAATACATATTATAATTGAATAGAGTCTTCTCAAAACTTAATTCTGAAATCTGAACAGTATCAAAAAATTGGAAATTCAAAAAATAAAATAAAAATAAAGATAGTGAAGATTTTGGATTCGCACATGGAGTGCATGAAAGTAGGCACGTCTGACTCCAAAAACTCCTCCTTTTCAATTTTTATGTATTCTGTCTCGAAAATCAATGCATTCTGGGTGGTAAATTGAATTCCGTGCTAAAAGATATCATTGTCAAGTATTTAAAAACACCCATTTATTATTTTTATTTTATATGCATCACAAAAGATGTAACTAAAGATAAACATTAAACACCAATCCATATGCTGATTTTAAATAACTAACAAAACCGAAGATGAAAAACAATAAAAAGTATTATGTACTATATTCACTAACATTCTCTGTAAATTTCTCTTTGAAATTCACCACCAGATTATATCTGTATGCAAACTGTTTCTCACTGAAATTCATGCACCTAAAGAAGTATTTACTGCCGTCTCAAATTTTTTACCAGTTTTAATTTGAATTTTCTTCTTGGAGTAATTTTATTAGGTATTTACTTTGCATGATTAGATTTTATAGATAAAATTAATCAAACATAATCAAGTTTTTAGTTTTAAGGATTAACATTTGAGGATATCCTAAAACTCGGGATTATTTTAATCATTTTAATTATTCTCCATTAATTTTAATCCAACCAATATAGATATGATTGAAATAATCCTCCAAATAAAGGAAGAATTATTTATATCAATATCTTCCATTAGTCCTTTATAGTAAACAAATGATTGATAGATAAAAATTATCTTATCACACATTTAATCCATCAAATAATCAATCATTCAAAATATTAATCATGAAAAATAAACACTCTCTTGGGGTACAAATTTTTTCTTCCTTTCAATTAGAATTCTGATTTATTTATATATTTATTTTATAATTGAGGAACGAATATAGATGAGAAGTAATAAGTGTGGAGATTTAATGAGTGTGCTAACATGACAAAGAAAGACGAAATTAAAATATAGTAAAATTCTATTGATTGGATATATAGATAAGTATGCACAAAACGAAATAATTAGGATTTTCTCTCTAGTCTCGGTAAAGCCGTAAAGGTGGTGCCGACGCTACCGACATGCATATATGGATTGGTAGTTCAGTTCGAAATAAATGCATGGTAGAAATTATTGTTTGTCGCACGACTATAGGCCACAAACGAATTTAGATAATATAATGTCTTCAATTGGAATAAATAATTATGTGTAATATATAGAATTTTCGAGGATCAAGTTATGCTACACACGCACATATTATATACTAAATCGAACTTAAATTTGAAATGACTTAAAGAATAAATTAAAACAAAAAATGTAAATAAATGTGAAGCTCTTCGAATTACGAAAATTTGTTCATCACTTATTGCTCAAATACACTTCTACTAGGACATTAGTTCCTCCTGCCCTCTTTAATCTCTCTTTCTCTACTTTTTGTGGGTGGGTTGGGGGGTTCTACTATTTGCTTTTCCTTTGAATCCTGATAAATCTGAAAAAAAGAGCCCGGCGAAACTCGTTGAATTAGGACTCGATTGTCCTATTAAATTAACGTAACTATTTTTTTTTTAAATCTCTAAAATTTAAAAACCCTCTCGACGAAAAACTCTACCCATAAATTAAAATATAATAAAACCCTGATTTAATTAGTCCTAAATCAGCTGACGAAAGTCCGGGCCAATATGTTGATGGATCAAGTAATCGTCAACGTTGGATACGTCGAAGATGACGCTTTGAGGATGATGAAGGAACTGCTGCTGGTGCTGCTGCGCCCGCACCATCTCCTTCTGCCGCCGCAGCTCCAGCACCTTCCGGTGCGAGTTCGAGTGCTTCATCAGCACGAACGTCGGGCTCGCCGCAGGCCGGTACTCGGGCACCAGCCGACCGGACTTGTACCGCACCCCGCACGCATTGCACAGCGTCTTCGGGCCCATCGGCCCGGTCCGCCACTGTGGCGTCTTGTCGGTGGCGCAGTGGAGGCACTTCCGTCCCTCCCCTCCGCCCCCGCCGGAGCTATCCGAGGGCGCCGCAGAGGCAGCCTCCTTCCTCCGCTGTTGTGACCCCACCTGCTTCGGCGACTTCTTGCCCCCAGCCGCTGCCATGTCGGACTCCGACGAGGACGACATGGCAGGGGCGTCTGGTGCTGCCACCGCTGGCGATACAACGAGGAGGCGGGAAGTCCAGCTGCCCGGGGCGGCGCGGGAGCGCTTGCTCCTTGCCTTTGCCGGGACTGACATGTCTGAGAGGAGCATCGGTCCTGGACGGGCCGGTTCGGGCTGGAAGTGGTATGATTGGGCCTGCGGGCCCTCGTAAATTCGGGCCTTCATGCCTTGAATGAGCTGGAGTTTCTGCATATCCTCGCTTGAAAATGATTCGTCCACGAAGTTCGATAGCCATTCCAGCTCCGCATCATACTGTAAAATTTTAAATTACACAAAATTTAAAGAAATAACAATAATAATAATGCTTAATTTTATTTTCCTACGTAGAATTTCTATGAAATTACGTAAATAAACTTTTATACCAAATTTTATGCTTCGGCTCAGCCAAGAGACGAGAAAAAAAGCTCACGCTTTTACTATAATAGAAGAAACCTAAAAAGCCATACAAATATACATATATAGATATCGCAAGAAAAAAAGTAGAAAATTCAGGGATGTACGTACTAAAGGTTAGAAGCAAGAAGGCACGATAGTAATTCTCAAGACAAAACGAGAATTTGATAGTTGCATGAACTGTTTTTCAATTCAAATTACGTACCGGCACGCACAGTTCGTCAGAGAAGTGGCCATCGACGAAGCTGCGGGGCCCACCAGCGTCGGCAGCCTGAAAATACGGCTGCTCGCCGCCCCCTGCGGCTGTGGAGAAGGAGGAGTTGCAGGAGGTGTCGACGGGGGTGGCGGCAGAGGAGTCGGTGGAGTTGCTGGTGAAGGCGGCGTCGGCCCCAATGCCGTCGTCGTTGGGGAGGTCTAGGAGGTCCTCGATGATGAAATGGTCGGCGGCTTTGGCGTCGGAGAGGCGCTTCTCCGCCGCCGGGAACTGGGCGTTGTGGTAGTCAGTTTGGAAGAATTCCGGCGTCTCCATTGTGGAATTTCGTGGAACGGATTGGGAGAAATATAGAAAGAGAGAGTGGAATGTTGGTGTCGAGAAATAGAACTGGTTATGTGTGTGTTTTTGGTGTGTGAAAATTTTGAGAGAGATGTGGGAGAGTGAGAGAAGCGAGGGGAGGGGTTTATTTGCGCTTCAAGGGGGACAAGGGGGAGGGCACCTTAAAAATTGGAACTTGAATAGGGAAATTATGGCTTCAAAAAGAGTTGGGGGGTTGTTAGTTAATTTTTACAAGAATATTATGGCACATGTAAGAAGAGTCTAGGAAATCAAGAATATTGGTTTAAAATGCATACGAGATTCTCTTTTCTAAATAATATTGTGTCGCCTCCTATCTCTGTTATCACACCCTAATACTCTTATTGATATTAATGTATAATTCGTCGAATTCGATGAAATATAATTTTACATTATAATGACATTTAAAAATAATCTTAGCTTCGTACTTAGAGCAAACAATATGAAGCCATGTTCTGAAATTTGTTATATAAATTATATGTCGTTAAATTTCAATAGAGAATTACTTTATATTGCAGTTTATCAGTAAATTTTACAATGAAAAAATTATACTTGGTTGGAGTTCAATGATCAAGTACCTCTCAATTGTTGACCACGACATAGCACGACACTGATGCGAAATGATGAGGATATGGCGTATTCACTTGAGTCGTTGATCGCAGCAGAGCACAAAGATAAACCAAAATTATGAGGTTATGGTTCAATCATTTGATTCCATATAGAATGTAAATACCCATACGTATTCCAAACTCAATTAATTACTCTAAAGCATATAATCTATATGTAATGGCAATACTTCTGGATCTGATGTATGTGTAATTGTTTGTATCGTGGTTGTTTTGTATTCGTCTTTGAATAAAATTGTATTGTGTTTGTGTCAAGCAGATCTGTAACGAATTATATTTGTGTTTGATCGTATCGTATCGTTTCGTTATCATATCGATATAATAACGTCCCGACACACACAATTGCCAACTCTAGTAATTTGATTAGCATTGAAATCATTATGTTCGGAATCACAATTTCAAACTGTTTCGACTTGTGGAAACTAACATACAATTAAAATTGTATCCTAATTTGATAAAGTACAAATTAAAAATGATACAAATTAAGTATGAAATTATAATTCGATTTGATTTTTATGTATATAGGATATGTACGAAAACATTTGAGAAAATCGTATCCACAAGAAACTAACTTATAATTGCATTCTTGATTGTTGATTTTGTAAATTTTTCCTCATGTGCCTCATGTGATGCACAGAAATTATTTCAAACAAAAAAACTCATATACATCCATTCGTACGGTGTGGATGGATAAAGTATCATTTTTTTAATAAAAATATCATTTATATTAAAGAATAGTATCATTTATTTTTTACCTTGTATTTAAAAAGTATAATTTATATTGAAAATGTATCATTTGTATTGAAAAAAATATCAATATTTATACATACAGACGTTCGTACAAGACACCACCTCAAATTCAAATACGTGATTACTAGAAAACTTAGAAGCTCAAAAACTTATTTTACATATTATTATTTCATTTAGAGATTATGGAGAGAAAGTGAGGGAGTTTGGTGTGTTCTTATGATGGGGGCATGTATAAATTTGGTGGACCACATGAGAGGTGGTGGTCATGGGTCTTTACTTAAGAACTAGGTCACCTCAAAACGTATCCCTTTTTTTTTCAAATCAAAATCAAAATAAAAAATAAATAATTAATGATGAAAAAAACTAAACTCACCCTTTTTCAGAATAATAGAGAGGGGTTTCAATTCACTGCAAAAGTGTTACCGGACCATCCAAAGTAGGGGCTCGTAGCTTGGATTTTATGCTTGAGTTATTTTATTAGTTACCAAACTATTAGCATTAATTACGTCAATGATTACTCGAAAAAAGATCATGTCACACGTAGGATTCCTCTACTATGTATTTTCTGTTATATACAGGTTATTAATAGTGACAGGGCGAGGCAAGGAAAAAGAAAATGATAATGCGAGGGGGGGGGGTGAAATATGAGAAACTTATGTGTGTGTGTGGACTTGAAAATTAGGTTTTGTAATTTACTAATCTATTTCTTACGAAAATTTTAATTTATAAACATCCATCTTGAGCCATGTTTTGAACAAAGGATGAATTAAATCCATTTGATGGTAGTATGTAATTAATAATTGGTTGATCAAATCTAACTATTTTGTGGATAAAGATTATTTCAATTGCCATAAAAAAAAATATAATTCCTACTTGTGATTTTAAGAAGATTAAACATATAATAAAGAATTTGTGTTGAAGTTTTAATTAAAATTCAGAAGCCCGGTTTATTTATTTATTTTGAACAAAAAACCTTATTTATCATGATAAATAACTTAGTATATTAGGCTTTGATTTTTTTGTAATTTATAAATCTGATGATCCAATGATTAAGTCATAATTTTTAAAGTATAAGAGAAAAAATAAAAAATAAAATAAAAAACAGATACTGCTATGACTACACGTACTCGACATAGGTATTTATGTACCCAGAAATAGGTGGGGGGTATCTATCATTTATATACACAAAAACTCATGTACGATGCGAACGGATAAAATTATCATTTGTTGTTGAAAAAAATTATCATTGGTGGGGAGTATCTATCATTTATATATACACAAAAGCTCCTGTACATCCGTCTGCATCGTGCGGATCGACAAAAGTATCATTTGTTGTTAAAAAATATCATTTTTATTAAAAAAGTATCATTTATTTTTTACCCTGTAATTTTGAAAAATATTATTTACACTAAAGAAAAATATCAAAATCTGTATATACTAACAAATATACAAGAGCCCATCTCATATTATAATATATACAATACAAAACTCTTGATCCCCAGTTTCAAACACGAAATATTAGTTATGATGTCGCATTCACTATGTGTGAATAGTCTTTCATGTCTATCTACTTTAAAGATGCTATAAATTATTAAAGCTCCACGACCTAGCTCAATTGGTTAAAAGCTAGCAGATTTAGAACAATAATCAATGATCGAGTCCTATCAATTATAGTGTGGGCGTTTCACCCTCTTTAAGGTGACTCATTATGGATACTAGACAAAGTCATCATAACTTCTTAATCGCTAAATCATCAGAATTTATTCACTCAATATTCTCATGGGATTGGGTTAATGAAGATTTCTATCAAATTTCTACATATATATATATGAGTAAGTTATTATAAAAAAACTTTGTTATCCTACAAAAGTGATAACAATACATTTTCTTTGAAAATTACTGCACTAAACAAAAATATTTGTATTTTTCGCTTCTCATGGGATTCGAACCAGGGTGATGCACAATACACTCATTCAGCAAAGTAATGCATCATCATAGATCTTCGAGATCTAATGGTTGAAAATGGTTCTCACGTTCTCACTTTAAATAAGGTTATTATTTGACCCTACTCATATATATATATATAGGGGATGGTTCATGTGAGAATAAAAATAAGTGTAGGAAATAGGAATAGATATGTAAGTCTAGCATATCTTTCATATTTGTGTAGCACAATCAGAATTACTATGTTGCACATGTTAGTTTAGCACATATTTCATCTCTTCGTAGCACATATACTAAATATATTAGTTTAGCACATCTTTCATTGTAGCGTAGCACAAGAATGGTTCTAGTACTGCACAGTAATCCGCGTAGCACACAAAACACAAAACTATAGCACAACCGAAATTAAATCTCAATCATTGATCCAGCGAATCAAAAGCCTAGATTTATTCTCATTTCCTATCAAATTATCCATTCTTACATGAGAACCATTTTTATTGTGGGAACGTGAAAACCAAAAGCGATGAGTTCACGGTGAAAGTTGATGAATTATTGGGAAAATTACTGAATCCAAAAAAATAGAATTTTCGCCTATCATGGGATTCGAACCCGGTGAAAAATTCGAATTTTTGAATTCATTAACTTTCTCAACGGATTCATCAACTTTCATAACTAATTCATTTGGTTCTTAGTTTTAGGATAAGAATGGTTCTTATTTGAACCAAACTCTCTCTCTCTCTCTCTCTATATATATATATATATATATATATATATATATATATATATATATATGGAATGGTTAAAGTAAGAACCATTTTATCGTGAGAACAAAAAATGATGAATTTTCTGTTAAAGTTGATGAATCCGTCGGAAAGTTACTAAATCCAAAAAGTAAAATTTTTGTCCCTCATGAAATTCGAACCTGGGTGAACAATATCGAATTTTTGGATCCAATAACATTTCCCAACGGATGCATCAACTTTCATACGAATTCATTTTGTTTATAACGAAATTTTATAGTTTTTAGTTTTCACGTTAAATGGTTCTTATTTGAACCTAACTCTATATATACATTAAACAGTGAATAATATTTTTATAATCTAATTAAATTAATTAAAAAATGGATCATGGCAGAATCTTCATTTAACTAATTTAATTAAACAGAATGCTAGTGGTGCGTCATTATTTCAGATAAGTTTAACAATTATAATTTATAACTCCAAATACATTCACAATCTTACAGTTAGAATACTGTTAAAAAAATAGTCATAAAAATATATTTACAATAATCACAATAATATAATATAAAAAATTAAGAATTGGTTTGAAATTCACTTACCAACCAAGACTATGCACGAAAGATCAAAATTCACCTTAATATCATGCGAACCATGAACAAGCTTTAACAGGTACGAAAAATCCGAACTCTCCAAGAGGATAAACCCATGAAAAAAGTAACTCTAATTTTTAGGATCAGTTAAAAAATGGAAAACACTTTGTATTCTTAATGTCGTAGATTCCGCTAATATTTGAAAATTAATTTGTAAGAAAAGATTAGAAGTTGTCTAAAATTGCACGTGACAAAGGGTGGAGAGAGTGTCAGCTGAGCATGTGAGCGGGCTAAGATTGTTTCCAAAGCGAGAAATTGGTAGTCAATGCCACGTGGCGAGCATCTGATTTGGTTTCGTCTTTTCTTTGATGCTTCCTGCTGCTATGATCATATTCGTAGCTCGCTACAACGTGTCAGCACGTGCCTCCCTTATGCACGTGCGTCTTAACAAGTCACGTGCAAGGGACACGGTTCCTTTCTTTTTTAGCAATCCATATTCTTTTATTTTTATTTGTAATAAATATAACAATTCATAACCTTATTACTTGTTCAAAAAAAAAAGGGAAAGCTCTCCCGGGAGCCTAATTAATGTGAAATAGGTTGTAAAGAGCATGAAGAGTGATGTGTGATGGCAGTCGCGTACGTATGCATGGGAATTCAGTTTTGCTACGTAGATAATTTGTTAGTTGGTTATTTGTCAACTACGCTATCTACGCTATCTTCTTTTCTGCATGTTGGCTAGCACGTAGTTGTGAGCTTGTATAAATAAATGATTTGTTTTCTTTTGTAAGTTGATGAATCAGAATAAATAAAATAGCTTCCTTCCGTTTCTCTTGCTTTATCTTGTTTCCATCTTGCTCTTCTCTACATGGTATCAGAGCCATACAACATGATTAAAATGTACCAAATGAAATGGTGAAGAACCGAATAGTAGGCTAGAACATTTTAGTCAAGAAGAATCGGGAATTGAAGAGGAAGAAGAAATAGGTGAAAGCGATCGCACACTCGCTCAAGACGAGGAAATGGAATCAAGCTTGATGAGCGATAATCAAGTCAAGGAAATCTCGCAATTACACAATGGAGATCATCCGGTATGCAGTTAGTATCAATCAATTGAATGGAAATAATTTTTAAACCGAGTAAATCAATTATCGTGCGCTAGAGCTAAGAGCAAGTTAGAACTCTTAGATGGAATTATGCGAAGCCGATGATGAATTCTCCACGTTATAAAGCGTGGATAAAAGCGACTATATGATCTCTTCATGGATCATTAATTCCATATCTAAGGAATTAATTGATGCTTTGTGCATATTGATAGTACTAAGAGTCGTGGGATGCTCTTAATCACGATTTGGAAAGAGCAATGGACCTAAAATAGCTAGGTTCTGACGGAGATCAGCACTTTAGCCAAGGAAAGCGAGTGTATTGATCTATTTCAGCAGATTAATTACCATGTGGAGTGAGCTTGATATGGTCTGCCCATTAATGTGCAAGTGTGATGCACGACACACCATGTATAGAGAAGAAAATCGAGATCGATGCGGTTTTGAATGGATTAAATGATGGATATGATAACACTAGGAATCAAATGCGTTCCTAAATCCACTTCAAGTGTGGATAAGGCATATTCAATGATACTTCAAATAGAAGAGCGTAAACCGAGCAATGAGAATTTTGTTAATGCAGCAGTTCAATGGCTATGAATGTGGGATATCAACATGTTAAGAGGAAGATACGAAGGAAGACATATCAATTTAAAGGAGAAGGAGTAAAGAGGAAAGGATGAGCTTATATTGCAACCATTGTAATAAAGCGGGACATGAAGAAAGAGTGCTTTAGAATACATGGCTTTCGAGAATGGTTCGAAGGTAAAGGATGCGAAGGAAAATTCAAAGTAAATTTTGCGAGAAGGATTTTCGGAGACAGAAAAGGAGAAGGCAAGAGATGGAGTAGATGTGGTTGAATCTAACTCGAACATCAGTAAGATAATGCATGAGGAGTTAGCTAAGTATATGGGGAAATTGATGAATGAAAAGCAAGCTGAATCCTCAAAGCATAACTACAATGCGAACATGATTCAAAACAATGCAGATTGTTATAAGGATGATAATGGCCATTATGCTTTTGTTGTATTGGATGGAATGGAAAAAGAAAGCTGGATAATAGACTGTGGAGCTAGTACTCATATTTGTTGTAATCCAGAAGAAGACCACAACTCAACTAGCTATGCCACAAGATATACATTTACCTGATGGCAATACCAAGAAAGTGATGTTCAGTGGCAGTGTGGATATCAATGAGGAAATCACTCTGCATAACGTCCTTCTGTCACCAACATTCACGCACAATCTGATATCAGTTGCTCAACTGATCAAGGAGAACTCAGCGAGGTGTGTATTCCTTGGAACACATTGCATAATTCAAAGGTTGAATTCAGATCATATTATTGGAATGGGAGAGAGCATGGGCAATCTGTATATTATTGGCAGAAGAGATAAATATAAAGCTATGGCAATGGAAGTTTCGTCCAAAGTGAAGGAGTGGCACGCAAAACTTGGGCATCCATCTATACACACAATGGAGCATATGGACATCTTCAAATGAGAAATAACAGCAGCAGACGCAAAATTCTTGAAGGAGTGCGAGGTAAAAATTTGATCGCTATAATTTTACCAAAATAAATTGATAGTAAAACAGCAAATATATATATCGTATCCACAGGGACTGCAACTCGAGAACACAACAAGTAATTAACACAAAATCTTGATTATTATTCAGGCAACAAAATATCAAGAGAGATAGAATAATAAAACTAGACTCAAAATATAAATAGGAATAAAATCAGATAGATAAGATTGACCCTAGGGATGTATTTAACCTAACCAGATTCACACAATTAACCTATTAATCTGTTTACCAATTTAATCCACATTCATATGAAGGATCACTAATATAACTATAGTTTCCGTCAGGACAGCCTATAGTAGTAGGTTAGCCTAAACTCTATCTCCGTCGAATCTCAAGAGAAGTAAGCTAATTACCAAAAGCACACAAAGATTTAACCTCCTACAGTTCACATATCTCCGTCAGGTCTCAAGGCAAAAACTGTATTATGAATTCAAGATATTGATTATGCAATTAATTCCGCCAAGACATCAATCACATAACTAGCATGCATTAATATTGATCAGTTACCAACACATGAGAATTAAAGCCAAGAATTATAAATCATGAATGGGACGGTAAAACAGTATCAACAGATAAATTATACGAATCTAGTCAGACATACACACCCTAGGATCAATAAGGAAATTAGCTACGCATAATTAAATTACTAAAAAAATAAATAAATAAAAATAACATGAACTGAATTAAATAAATAAAACCGTATGATTCCACGATGAACAATTGTAGCGACTGAATCCGGAAATAAATCTGAACTTGAAATCAAAACTGGACTAATAACTGAAAACGAAAAGAAATCTCAAAGCTAAACTCTATTCTGGAATAAAAACGTGTAAAAGAAATAAATAAAAGAGAGAACAATGTGTTCTGAATTCTGGAAAAAGCTATCGTCTCCCCGTGTAATGTGTGCGTTCAATTCTGACGTCTGATACTATATACGCAACCCTAGGTTGTTGCGCCTCGCGACACGTGCTCGCGAGGGAAGGCCGATAAAGAAACTCACAAAGAAGACCTTACTGCGCGCTTCCGTATTGGCTCGCGAGCTTTTCTCGCGAGATTAACTCGCGAAGAAAAGTCGCGAAGCCATCTTGTGTGTGCGTGCATCCATTTGCTCCTCTCTAGCTTTGCTAGAGAGAGCCTCTCGTGATTACATGTCACGAAGTGCATCCATAGGCTGAAAAAAACATGGTTTCTCGCGAGTTTTTCCTTGCGACCTTAGGTCGCGAGCAAAACTCGCGAATCGTCTTTTCTCGTGCTACGCGCGCGACTTCGTTGTTTCGTTCCGTTCTCTCTCGTCCGGATTCTGAATTGCGATCCGTTGCGCCTATGGACTCCTATCAAGATGCTCTTTAACATAGTAAACTTTGAAAATCCATCCTTGTCAAATCCATTTCATCATATCAACGTCGTTTTCAAACAGTTCTTCTTCGCACGAGCTCGCGACTGGGCTAGTGATTCCTCTTTATCGTGATCCACCTTTTTGATATGAAAACCTGTGCTAAAATGACACGAAATACATACGGCATAATATCTTCCAAGGTAAACATAAATATATCGAAAGACAGCTCAAAAGATAACTTATCAATTAGAAACGAAACGAATATATCCTTATAAATCAGGTAAAAATGAGGCTTATCAACTCCCCCAAACTTAACCTTTTGTTTGTCCTCAAACAAATCAGAACAAAAGGAGAGACGATCAAAGACAGGCAAAGAGTCGAACGAAAAAAGCAATAAGCCTCAAAGCAATGAATAATAAACGATTCACTCAAATGAATCAAATCACAACATCTTTCGTTAAACTCCACACATCATAATAATCATAATAATCATAAGCATAAGCCTTCTCAAACTTGAATCCTCACGACATGGATATATCTATAAGAAATCTCAAACACTCAAGTGTATCAAGGAGGATGTGTATACACTCAAAGTTTAAAAACACATGGAATCTACCATAGGCTTGCAAATCGTCTAATTCTCCATTGCTCAAATATGTGCTCAAGAACTAAGATCAAAAAGGTCTTATAAAAGGTTATAATGTAGGCTCTTTGATAAGGTAGGATATATTTAGGCTAAGTGACTCATAATCCCATAATGAAAAACACCATAAGTATCACAAGACACAATTCCCAAACTTTAACAATTCATTTCAATTCTCCATACCAAGAAGTCATTTTTTCTAAGAATTCCACAATTTTCATATAAGTGATATAATCATCTCAATGCACTAGCTACTTACCCATTTATGTTCTTTTCACACACTTGTGCTAAAATTTTTTTATTTTATTTTTTTGAACATATATGGGTAAGCAACCATTTTTAATAATCACTTTCTCATCATTTATTTCCTTTCTTTCTTTTCTCAACCTCAATTCAAGCAACCAAAAATCATACTAACTACATAATTGACCCATGGCTATATGAAAGAATTAGGTAGGCTCAAATGGACTCATCAAAGGATAATAACATAACGGGTTAGTGTTTGGATAGTGTATAGGCTAAGAAAAGAATGCCTAATATCATTTCAAAATTCTTAAGCACATCAATGCAACCTCGAAAAGATCCGAGCAAGTTAGAGAAATACATGCTATTTCAAACTATTCAACACAGAAAAACAAGATGAAAGATATGGCGGTCAGCTCAAGTCTCGCGGGTTTCAAAAGTGTGATCAAGTTCTCAAAGGCTCAATACTCACAATAATCATAACATGCTTCGTCTCACAAAATCAGTTGCAATAAATTTTCATCTAAAAATAATTTTCATCATCGGCTGCTCGTCATTCAACTCAACCCACAAAACAGACACAAAACCCAAACACGAAAAAAAACAAACAAACCAAAAAACAAACAAAAAGAAAAGAAAACAAAAAGGAAAACAAACAAAACAAAGGAAACATTGGGTTACCTCCCAAAAAGTGCTAAATTTACATGTCTTTAGCTAGACCAATACTAACCTCGATCAATCTGGCGTTTTGGCAGCAGACTTCTTCCTAAATTTGTGCTTGCATCCATACTTTGCATTGACCGCAGACCACCACTGAGTGTGGAAGTGGCCTCCCCAAACTTGAATAATTCACTCGGAGTTCCATGCCGAGTCCATCTCTTCTTTGTAGCACCCTTGTCGACTGGTCGGTTGACATCCACGCTCGAGATTTGGCTAGCTGCAACAGTGGTGATTGAATGACACTCTTCATGCTCTGAACTATCGTGTTGCTTGATGGCATCATATATTGAGATTTTCAGCTCCTCATCATTGACACGAAATGTGAGATCACCTTCCTGCACATCAATTAACGCACGACCAGTGGCTAGAAAAGGTCGACCCAAGATTAGTGGTTGATTTTTAAATTCGGGAATGTCTAAAATAACGAAATCGCAGGGAAGATAAAATCCGAATTCTTACCAACACATCCTCAACTACTCCCTTAGGGTATGCTGTGACACATCGACCATCATTAATGAAATTGAAGTTTTCTTCATTACGCCCGACTCAGCGGTTAAACACGAGATAAAGGCATCAGGTTTATGCTCGCTCCCAAATCACACAACACGTTGGGAAATGTGTGCTCGCAATCTCGCACTCAACGTGAAGCTCCCGGATCTTTTCGATTCGGTGGCGACTTCTTTGCAAAATAGCACCGCATTCTTGAAATGTTAATTTTTCAAGTTTCCTAACTTCTTGCTTGCTTGCATCTTTGAAGAATTTGATATATCCAGGCATATTTCGAGCGCTTCAAAGAGAGGTATGGTGATGTTGACTTTTTGAAACATCTCTTTGAATCGAGCGAACTCCTCATCATATTTCTTCTTTCCGATGCTGTTGAGGAAAAGGTGCAGGGCTCTTGGAGGTGTTTGTGACTCATGACTTTTCCTCGTGAGGTTGAGTCGCGGACTCCCTCGCGAGGTCTTCTCTGTGCTGATTTGCGAGTGTCTCTCGCGACTTTTGCTCGCGAGTCAAAGTCGCGATGTAAGTCTCTGATGCTGTTGTTTCTCGCTTCGCGGTATTCCCTCACGACTATTCCTCGCAAGGTAAGATCGCGAGGTCTTGTTCTGAATCCAGCCCGCTTGTCCTCATGAGGCGACCTCATGTTGGATGTCACGAGTATTTCTCGCTAGGCGTGAATCGGCAGATTATCGTTCTCGTCTCTTTGCCCATCAATTCATCACCTTCATGCTCTAGATGATTAGTGTATGATGCTCCGCTCCTCAAATGTATAGCATTGCATTGATTTGGAGGAGTGTGATTTTTCGGATTTTTCTCGGTATTTGATAACTCTGGTAAAAGAGTTATTATAGGGCCTTTTTAATGATAAAAGCCTCGGTTGTTGTATGTTTACGCTCACTTTGTTTGTCCTTGTCTTGCATGTGTTTGTATTATTTTCGTGTGAGTGCGTGTAGGATTGAGTCGGTTGGGGATAAGAGGTATTTTATCGTTTATGCTTTATTTTATCAATTTGCAGTATGTAGCGGAAGAGGAAATAACGGAGAGGAGGTTAAGTTCCTTGAGTCTGTGAGCTCGTAAAGCACGATGCAGCGAGCTCGTAAGCACGATGCGTGAGCTTGTGGTTAAGTGCGCGAGCTCGGAAGCTAATTGTTCGAACTCCTCGGCAAGGTTGAAAGTGGGCGAGCTCGAAGCGAAGTCGAGCTCATGGCGGAAGTTCGGCTCGCAAGTATGAATGAGCTCGCATTCATAAAGCAAGGTCGGACTCGTTAGCAATGTCAAGCCCGTGGCGAGCCGAGCTCGGGGCAAAAGCGAAATCACGAAGCCGTGCTTACGGAAGCTAGCAGTAGCATGGAAAGTGCGGGTTAACAACAAAGAAGAAATCGGCGGGACCACGGACACGTGGCGGGCTCTGACGGTGAAAAGAGACGCGCGTTACGCCTGCTGTCGAGCTAAGCGAAAAGAGAAAGGATCGGGGAGCGAAGGCGGCGGCGGTGCACGATCGAACCTCGAAAAAGCGTCGGAGGTTGTTATTAAAAGGGAGTTGGCAACAATCAGAGGGCATCGAATCGACAATCAACAACCGGGAGTTGGAGAGGATAGAGAGAAAGAAAGAAACATCCGGAGAAAAGGAAGAAGGTGTGAATTCTTGGAGAGAAGTCATCGGAAGAGCGACGATCCAAGAGCTAACTACGATTCAAACAACTAAATTCTTTATCATTTCTTTAAACCTTGTTAATTTGTTATGGTGTTACTTGTTTCAAAATTGTTGAACACTCGCTATGAGCTAAATCTTTATGACTTGATTCCTTGAGAAACCCATGCTCGTGTGACGAGCTCGGTTCTCACGCTTGTCTTGCTAAATCACTATTGCTTTGTTGGGATTGTTTTTATCTTACTTGTGATTGATCACCATTAGTCGGATCTTAGTTTTATAATTCTTTGGAAAGTTATTATAGGCGGAAAACAATAGAGCGGCGTAAGAACATGATTTTAATGTTATGTGTGAATAACATAGGAATATGCATTTACCTTGCGTGGCAAATATGAATGAATTAGTAATGACATTCTAAGAGCGATTCGATATAGGAATATATGGGTGGATCTATAGAATATAATCTTAGATTTGGAAAATACTAAGAATCAAAGAGTTCATGTCATAGTGATGATGCAAAGATAATGTTGTAACATTATTAGAAGAGAGCATGGGTGGAATCGGGAGATCAAGTCTGTTTCTCTACCTTGATAACAGTAATCTCCTCGTTGTCTGTGTCATTGTTCACTTCGCTGTGTCGAAGTCGCTTTAATTCGGTCATTGGTGTTTTATTCTAATTGTGCCGGTTAGACATCTTCCTTATTTTGCAAAATTACAATCTCGTGATTTAAAAGTGCATTCCCTGTGGATTCGATCTCGGAATACTTCCATGTATTACTTGTTGATTACGTGCACTTGCGTATAGTATATTCACATCAAAACCAAACAACAAGTTTTGGCGCGTTCTTAGGGAATGCCAATTATAAATTACGTGGATATTGCAATTTTGTGTTTCTTTGTGATCGTGACTCACTACGGTTATTGCCTTCTTTGTGAGCAGGGGTTACGGGATTGTGGTTTATCGCAAGCAAAAGCGCAAGTGACCCATGATTAGATCCGAGGTTGAGCGCACTTTTCGTAGAGGAAGGCACCGAAGAACGAGTTCGCAGAGCGCAAGCCAAGATGGCGGCACGGGAGGAGAGGCACATCATGGCGGAAATGCCATTGTTATTCGGCGACCGAGAGAGGGCATCCGTGATTATACCGACCCAGATTTAATGAGTTAAATCGGAATTACAAGACCGGTGCAAGCGAACCATTCGACTGAAGCGGTCATGTTTCGGATGCCCCAAGCGATTAGGGCAATTTAGTGGTCAAGCCACGGAGGATCCACATCTTCACCTTCGATCGTTCACGGAGGTCGTGACTCATTTAAGTTACCGGTGTTCGGTAGCCGAGACTTGATTATTCCCTTTTTCGCTACGAGATCGTGCAAAAGCTTGGTGACGGCCTTCCATCAAATTCTATCACCTCATGGAGCGAGCTCGTGAAAAAATTTTGATGAAGTACTTCCGCCCACCGAACGTAAGATTCGGAATGACATCATGTCATTTCGTGAGAATAATGAAGAGTCGGTGTGCGAAGCTTGGGGCGATATAAGAAATGCTGTAAATGCCCTCATCACGGCATTCCGCGACCGCATTCAGCGGAGACCTTCTACAATGGTCTAAATCGTCAACACGTTTGGTGCTTGATGCCTCGCAAATGGAGCTATTCTCTCGAAGTCATACAACGAAGCATATGAGATCTTGGAAAGAATTGCAGATAACAATTGCCAATGGTCAAATTCTCGTGCACCAATAGGAAAGAAATCGGTCATTGGTGTTTTGGAGGTTGATGCCACGGCGGCGTTATGACCGAGTAACATCCATGAGTAAAATGCTAAAAGGATTGCAAGTACCTAATCCAGCTGTGCAGCCGACGAGTGCTCCAATGGTCGCACACACGATGCAAGTAAGCGATGTGTCATGTGTATCTTGTGGGGAAGGACACACATTTGAGAGTTGTCCATCAAACCCGACTTCGATTATGTTACATAGGAAATCGAGCGGCGAAGGAATAATCCTTACTCACAATCATATAATCCGGGTGGAGACAACACCTAATTTCTCTTAGGAGGACAAGGATGCGGAACTAGTGGTGGTGGAAATTTTGAGAAAACCACATATCCACAAAATTTCCAACCAAAGCAGCAACAAGCCACCCCACAGCCCAAGACTATTGAAACCTTGATGAATGAGTACATGGCGAGGCAGATCTTTAATCTGAGGGCAATCCACTTATTGCGAATTTGGAAGTCCGGATCGGACAATTAGCCAATGAGATTAAAACCGACCTCTTGGAAATCGCAGTGACACGGAGAATCCACGAAAAGATAAAGAACGGTCGAGGTTGTCACTTTACGAGTGGAAGCGATCTGGGAACGAGCTGCTTGAACCAAGAAGAGAAGGCGAGTCCTCAACAAGTAACAACCAGGTCTCTACCACGGAAACTCGAAGCGACCTCGCAATGCCGAGGTGCTGCGGCGACAAATCCTTTACCGAACCTTACGGACGAAGTGGTGTATCGTCCACCACCTCCTTTTCGAAAGGTTGAAGAAAAGCGGCGGATACCCGGTTTGAAGATTCCTCGATGTTACGAAGCAATTACATATCAACATCCCTTTGGTAGGCGTTAGAACAAATGCCGAACTACATGAAGTTCTTGAAGGACATCGACCAGAAGAGGCGGTTGGGCGAGTTCGGCTGTGGCGATCGAAAGTAGTAGTACGATGCTAAAGAGCAAGCTCCTCCGAAGTTGAAAGATCGGGAGCTTTACAATTCCATGCTCGATTGGAGGGCGGCGTCGGTCGTGCGTTATGTGATCTCGAGCAAGCATAAATTTGATGCGCTCTCAATATTTAAAAGCTCGGGATAGGAGAAGCGAGGCCCACGACGGTGACCTTGCAATTGGCGGACCGATCTATGGCTCGTCCCAGGAAAAATCGAGGATGTATTAGTAAAAGTGGACACATTCATCTTTCATGCGGACTTCATTATCTTGGATTATGAAGCGGATCACGAGTGCCAATCATTTTGGGGCGTCCTTTTATGCAGCTGGAAGAACTCTAATTGATGTTCGGAAGGCGAGCTCACCATGAGGGTGAATGATCGAAGGTTACCTTGATGTTTTCAATGCTATGAAGTATCCGGATGAAGTGGAGGAATGCTCGGTAATCCGAGTCTGGAGCGGTCATCGCGGACTGTCTGAGATCGCACCTCATGATTCGGAGTTAATGATGAAGCCTATGCGAACTCGTAGAGTTGGAGAAAGCGAAGAGTTTTGTCGGCATCTCTCGAAGGAAAATGTCGATTTCACTTGCCCGGCCGAACTCGGAGTCATTTGGGGCTCGTTGATCGGGTAACTCGGGCACCCAAACCATCAATCGACGAACCTCGGTGTTAATCCTAAAGACTTTGCCGAACCATCTCAAATATGCATATCGGGCGAGGAGGAAACCTCCCGATAATTATCTCTGCTATTCTCAAGCCGGCCGGAAGAAGCTTTGCTACGGTATTGCGAAGATCTGGCGAGCTATTGGATGGTCAATTCTTTGATATCTGAGGATCAGCCCGTCCTTGTGCATGCATAAAATATTCTTTGGAAGATTGCCACAACACTTCCATAGAGCATCGCGACGTCTCAATCCGGCGATGAAAGAGTGCGAAGAAAGAAGTTATCAAATGGTGGATGCGGAATCATATATCAATTTCGGATAGCTCTTGGGTGAGCCCGGTTCAATGTGTCCCTAAAAGGGGCGAGTCACGGTGGTTTCAAGCGATCGGCGAATTGATCCCAGCGGGTGATAGCGGGATGGCGTGTCTATGTTGACTCTAAAGCTAAACACGGCAACCGGAAGGATCATTTCCTCTACCATTCATGGATCGGATCTTTGGATAAACTAGCGGTAAGGAGTTCTTACCTTCGCCGATGGTTATTCGGGTTATCATCAAATTGCCATTGCACCCAATGATCAACACAAAACCACCTTCACTTGTTCTTATGGCACTTTCGCATTTAGAAGAATGCCATTTGGGCTCTGTAATGCCCCTGCAACATTCCATCGTTGCATGATGGCCATATTCTCAGATATGGTGGAGACGTCAGTAGAAATCTTCATGGATGACTTCTCCGTCTTGGAGACACCTATGGGATATGCCTAAGTAATTTGGGGAAAGTCACGGGCGTTGAAGCAACCCACTTGGTATAAGCGGGAAAAGTGCCACTTCATGGTGCGAGGGCATCGTTTTAGGTCACCACATATCGAAGAAGGGATCGAAGTGGACAAAGCAAAGATCGAAGTGATAGACAAACTTCCACCGCCCCTCTTGTAAAGGTGTGCGAAGCTTCTTGGGACATCTGAGGCTTCTCTGAAGGTTTATAAAGGTTTCTCAAAGATCGCTAAGCCCTATGTGCCTTCTTTGGAGCAAAATCGCATGATTCGACTTCACTCTGAGTGTTCTAAGGCATTGAAGTCTTGAAGCGAGCTCTTGTAACAGCCCGGTTATTGTTGGGCCAAATTGGACATCGCCTTTGAGGTGATGTGTGATGCAAGTGATTTTCTTTGTAGGGGCCGTCTTTAGGCCGGCCAGGAGAAGATATTCACTCGATCTACTATGCAAGTAAGACCACGGTGGTAGCCGGATAAATTATACCACGACGGAAAAGGAGCTGCTTGCGTGGTATTTGCACGTGAAAGTTGAGCCTACCTCGTAGGAGCAAAGTGATAATCTACACGGATCATGTAGCTATCGGTATCTTGTCGCGAAGAAGATCTGGCCACGATTAAGTCGGTGGATCTTGCTCCTGCAAGAATTTGATCTGGAAATAAGAGACAGGAAAGGAACAGAAAATCAAGTAGCGGATCATTTGTCTCGATTACCAGCATCTGAAGGAGATACAACTCAAGCCCAGATTCAGGACATGTTCCCGGATGAGCAACTAATGAGCATGCATCATAGTAGTACGCCATGGTATCAGATTTTGTCAATTTTACGGTATACGGAATGCTAAACCACGAGTTCTCATCCATCAAAGAAAAGATTCTTTCTTGACGTCAAACATTACTTACGGGACGAGCCCTTCTTATATAAGCGTTGTCTTGATGGATTAATGGTATTTGTGTTCCGCGTGAAGAAGTGGAATCAATGCGGAAGGGTGCCATGCCACTCCATATGGTGGTCATTTTGCGAGGCAAACGGCGACTAAGGTGCTTGATCGGGTTATTTTGGCCGACCTTGTTTAAGGATGCACATGCTTTTGTGCAAATATGTGATCGATGTCGTGAGTTGGAAACATATCCTCTCGAATGAGATGCCAATGAATTTCATTTGGAAATTGAACTCTTGATGTGTGGGGCCTCGACTTCATGGGTCCTTTTCCACCTCGTTCGAAAACCTCTACATATTGGTGGCGGTTGATTACGTGTCCAAATGGGTGGAAGCCGTAGAAAGTACCACGAATGATGCAAAGTGGTGATCAAGTTCTTGCAAAGAACATTTTCACGCAGTTTGGTACTCCTCGTGCGATCATTAGTGGCGAGGGCACACACTTTGTCAACAAAGCGATAAGTTACGTACTAGCAAAATACAATGTTAGCCATAAGATCGCCACTGACATACCATCCACAGACGAATGGTCAAGCGGAGCTCTCCAACAGAGAGATAAAGGGTATATTAGAAAAGGTGGTGAATCCGGGGCGTAAGGATTGGTCCACGCGACTGGATGATGCAGTATGGGCTTACAGAACAGCTTTCAAAACACCATTAGGGATGTCACCCTATCGCTTGGTATATGGAAAAACTGTCATCTCCCACTTTGGCTGGAGCACCGAGCCTATTGGGCGATTAAGAAACTAAACTTTGATCATCCAGTGCTTTGGAGAAGCTCATTGTTGCGACTAAGTGAGATGGATGAGTTCCGTTGGTTCGCCTATGAGAATGCTAAGTTGTACAAAGAGAGAACTAAAAGATGGCATGATAACAACATCTTGCGCCGGGAGTTCTTGCCGGGTCAGCAGGTGTTACTGTTCAACTCCAGGTTGAGGTTATTCACAGGAAACTAAAATCAAGATGGTGGGGCCTTTTACAATTCTTCATGTAGCACCCCATGGTGCTATAACACTTCGAAGGAAAGTCGGGTCGTGAGTTCCGGTCGATGGGCGTAGCGTCGAAGCATTCTTGTGGGGCGAGGTGGTTCGCGAGAAGACCTCGACCACTTTGAATGCGACCTCGGGTACCATGGGTCGCCATGGCGATCGAGCGCTGGCGACTGATTGTACATATTGTTTATTCCAGTTATCTTGTTTGTTTTGGGTTTTAAATAAATTGCTATAACTTGGTTAAAAGGAACTAGGTTGTTTTGGTAAATTGATATCTTGGAGTTTGGATTGCGGCGTGGTGCGGAGATATTCGAGTACCGTGCTAATATGTGCTCAAAAGAGGATTTCTGCGGGTAGATAAAGGGAAATTTTAGCGGGAATAGTGGTTAGAAAGGGCGGAATTAATTCTTCACTATTTGGGTTAAAAGCCGTTCCATATTCTTCACTTATATCCACAACTCTCCAACTCACAACTACCCAACTTCCTTTGCTCTTCCTTTATTCTTTGCATTGCTCTTACTACCACGTCTGTCTTCCAAAATCCTCATAGCGATCTCACCTCTATCGATTCTCTCTCCGAAAATTTTCTTGCAACCATGGTCAATCTCCAGAGCAGTCGGGAAGTTCGTGAAGGTTCCAAATAATGATCCAACACGCCCTCATCATATCGGACGAAGAATTATCACCTCTGACCTCCACAGATAAATCACGGTTATTTAGCGTTAAATCTTGGCGGGACTTTGCTGCCTCGTCAAAAGGAAGGTTAGCGAGGAGGAGAAGGAAAAACTAAGGTTCTGAAGAGGCGAACACGAGGTGCTCGCCAAGAAAGCAAGGGTAGATAAACCCTCAAAATCTAAGGCCGGTCAATCTATTGAGAACATTCCTAAGTTAAGTGCTTGAGGCGGTTTGAGCGATTTCGTCGAAATCAAGAGCATTGTGGATGGAGAAGGGTTTCGAGCGAGAATAAGAAAACTTCTCGTTCGTCGTGGGTGACTTCTCTAAATGGATGGGGTGAGTTCACGGCGATTCCGCCGCCACCGATTCGCCCCGGTGAAAGAATTTTATGCTAATATCACTCCTCTGGCGGACAAGGAGGATTTTCGGCCGTGGTCGGGGAGTAAGCGGTAATCTATCTCTGAAACAATCAATGAGGTGTATAATCTGGATAACGCCGTGGATGATGAGTATTCGGCAATGTTAAGAGAGCCCTCGGGTGATGTTCTCGATGACGCATTAATGCTATTGACGGTAGAAGGAACACTGATGGGCTATATCTCCGCAGGGCGTCGATCCGTGAAGGCGTTGGTGTTAAAATTGAAGCCATGTGTGGCTCCATTTCATTAAAGCCGCATCGCACACTACCATGACTCTTGATGTCGAGAGCGGATCTCGCTCTGCTGTGCATCTTCACGGGAGATCGGTTAATGTAGGCGCGCTAATTTGGCGTGAGGTGGAAGTGTGCGGAAGAAGAAGAATGGAAGGTTATTTTCCCTTCCACGATATCCCGACTATGCATAAGGGCGGAGTCCCCTATGATGATAATGAAGACCGCCCAGCGAGAGCTTTCATAGACATCTAGGCCACGACTCGTCGTCATGTTCGAGGCCACGACGACTTCTCACCTTGCCACCAAGCTGCGCCGCTCTGCTGGACCATCTGCTCCGGTCGAGAACACCTTATCCAACAATAGCGGACATCTTTGAAATGTCTATTGGTGTAAGTCAAAATCCTTATCTTGCGTTCGGTTTGCTTGCGAAAACGACATCAAGCGATTACGGGTGTCTTTGCCAGCGAGGGACCGTGCGATAAGGGATTTCTTGGGATCGTCGTCTTACGGAAAGATGCTCGCCTTTCGGACTTCCCAAAGCGGTTGTTCACTCCATGGCCAAATCCTCGCAGACCTTGATGAGGATTTCAGCGTACCAAGAGAAGCAGGCGAGTTCGGCGCAAACCCAAGCCGCAAAAGAAGCTGGCCCTAGTGGAGCTCGGTCAAATGAGCCCGCATCTGCTGCCGCCGCTGATGAGGAGGTCCTCCCTGCGACAACTCCACCTGCTCCTGCCTCTCCTACTGCCTCGGGTCATCCCGTCGTGAGCTAGGCGTATCTCTCGACTCAATCCTTGGTTTTTGTTTTTGTTTTCGTTGGTTTTTGTCTTTTTGTTTGCATGTTGTGATGTTTATGATGACAGCTAAGAGTGATGCCTGGTTGGCAAAGGAATTGCTTAATGATGATTATTTCTTATTTTGTTTTAAAAAAGGGAAATCGTTCTTCTGACTCGTTGTTTATCTAAGTTTGATCCTTATTTTTGTAAGGGAGTACCTCGATGGTTTGGGTATTTGCATATTAGCTTTTATAAGAGTTAACCATTGCATAGGTAATCCTCAGTTGACCTACATTCTTGTATGAGTGCCTATCTTCCATTTTTGGTTGGAAGTTCCCCTTGAACAATTTACATGAGTATGTTATGAATCAACCAATGAAGTTCATTTTTCAAAAGCATCATCAAAAAAAATAGAATGGATCTTGAAGTACTATTTCGGCATCTCCCTGACCAAATCCACCCACATTAGGGGAAAAATCGGACTATTTGGTGGAGCTAGGGTTGGTAAAACGGTACTCATTATGGAATTGATTAACAATATTGCCAAAGCCCATGGGGGCGTATCCGTATTTGGCGGAGTGGGTGAACGTACTCGTGAATATGGATAGGACGTAGGCCATTTTTGAATCGTTTGTGCCTTTCTTAGCCTACCTATATATCATGATTTCCCTAGAGTCCCCCTTTTGAGCTTACAGCCTTTTCTTTTGAACAACCATTTAAAATTCCCCTGTACCCCTCACATATATGTATCCATGATTCCCTTAACCTCGGGCAGAATTACTTAGAGTTCAGCTTATCACCGTATCTTACAAAGTAGTCCATCAACTCCCTATTTTTGTCATAATGTTCCAACATTGGGGACAATGTTGAATTTTAAGTTTGGGGGTGGAGAGGTAACCTCTTAAGGATAAGGGACAATAATAGCATTTCTTGAAAAAAAATAAAAAAATAAATTGGGGAAAGAGTGCTGAGGCTATTGTATATGAAGCAGAAAAGGAATTAACCAAGAAAAAGGGAACAGTCTCGTATAGGAAAGAAGAAGGGTAGTTATAAAGCATGTTGAAAAGAGAATGAGTAAGGATGCGGGTGTTTGCGAGCTACATTATCCCAAATAATCCTACCGTCACTGAAGCCCACGCTATAAGCTTTATAAAGACCTACTGATTCATTATTGATATTACTCATGTTAAGCATAGAGTGGGATGACTAAATTGAATTTGTGGAGACCTGCGTGCACTTGATAATCAAAATATGGTCATATTTAGGAGAACCGAAGCATGGGAAGATTCATGTAAAGGCTAATGTGCTTTGTACCTGTTAATAATTGTAGCGTGATATCCTTGCAATATGAGGTGATTAATTAGATTTACAACGAGAAGGAATGAATGATTCTTGTGTTTTGAAATTTTTTGGTGACGAGTATTCTTAGTTTATTAAGCCATCACCTCATTTGTTGTTATGAGCATCATGCGTATTACATTTGTTTTGTGTGTCTTGTAGTGAGCATCACTCGAGGGCGAGTAATGAACTAAGTTTGGGGTGTGATAACTCTTGTAAAGAGTTATTATAGGACCTTTAATGATAAAAGCCTCGGTTGTTGAATATTACGCTTTCTTTGTTTGTCCTTGTCTTGCATGTGTTTGTCTTGTTTTCGTGTGGGTGCGTGTAGGATTGAGTCGGTTGGGGATAAGAGGTATTTTGTGCGTTTTATGCTTTATTTTATCAATTTGCGGTGATCACGCGGGAAGAGGAAATAACAGCGAGGCGAGTTAAGTTCCTGATCTGTGAGCTCGTGGCGACTCGAAGCTAAGTGTGAGCTCGTAATCGAGCTCATGACGGAGTTCAGCTCGCAAGTATGGATGAGCTCGCATTCAGAAAGCAAGGTCGGACTCGCTAGCAATGTAAAGCCCGTAAGCAGAGCCGAGCTCGGGGCAAAGCGAAATCATGAAGCCGTGCTTGCGGGAAGCTAGCGAAGTAGCATGGAAAGTGCAGGTTAACAACGAAGAAGAAATCGGCGGGACCACGGCCACGTGGCGGTGGCTACTCTGACAGCGAAAAGAGACACGCGTCTCGCCTCTGTCAAAGCTAGCGAAAAGAGAAAGGATCGAGGGAGCGAAGGCGGCATGTGCGATCTGCACCTCTGAAAAAGCACCTGAGGTTGTTATTAAAAGGGAGTTGGCAACAATCAGAGAGAGGATCGACAATCGACAATTGGGAGTTGGAGAGGATAGAGAAAAAAGAAACATCGGAGAAAAGGAAGAAGGTGCGAATTCTTGGAGAAGTCATCGGAAGAGCGGCGATCTAAGAGCTAACACGATTCCGACAACTAAATTCTTTATCATTTCTTTAAACCTTGTTAATTTGTTATGGTATTACTTGTTTCAATATTGTTGAACGACTCGCTATGAGCTAAATCTTTATGACTTGATTTCTTGAAACCCATGCTCGTGTGTGAGCTCGGTTCTCGCTTGTCTTGCTAAATCACTATTGCTTTGTTGGGATTGTTTTTATCTTACTTGTGATTGATCACCATTAGTCGGATCTTAGTTTTATAATTCTTTGGAATGTTATTATAGAATGGAAAACAATAGGCGGCGTAAGAACATGATTTTAATGTTATGTGTGTGAATAGCATAGGAATATGCATTTACCTTGCGTGGCAAATATGAATGAGTTAGTAATGATATTCTAAGAGCGATTCGATATAGGAATATATGGGTGGATCTATAGAATATAATCTTAGATTTGGAAAAATACTAAAAATCAAATGAGTTCATGTCATAGTGATGATGAAAGATAATCTTGTAGCATGATTAGAGAGAGCATGGGTGGAATCGGAGATCAAGTCATTTCTCTACCTTGATAGCGATAATCTCCTCGTTATGCGTGTCATTGTTCACTTACGTGTCGAAGTCGCTTTAATTCGAGTCATTTGGTGTTTTATCTAATTAGTACCAGTTCGCACATCTCCTTATTTTGCAAAATTACAATCTACGTGATTTAAAAGTGCATTCCCTGTGGATTCGATCTCGGAATACTTCCGTGTATTACTTGTTGATTACGTGCACTTGCGTATAGTATATTCACATCAAGAATCACACAACACTACCCAACAAAATTAATAACATTTCATATCATGTTATTCCATCCTTCACACCATTTATTTCAGATAGGATCCATACACAAAACAGAAACATTTTGGCAGGTAATAGTATAAACAGTTTATCAACAGTTGAAAATAAGCGTAATAAATAAATTCATTTGGGAATAAGAAAGCTCGCATTTTGATTTTGGAAAAGAAGCCCCACCTGGACTATGATTCGTCTTTAACAAGAGTCCTAGGTTTGAAATCCTCGTCGGTGTCCGGTTGTCTCGTTCGCGTCACACGCTACGAAAAGCGAGGTTTTAATCACGTCGCTCAAGTTTCTCAAGACTTTCAAAGTCTAAGATAAACTTCGATATTCAATATCGATGTAAACTGAATTCCTTAATGAATTCAATACATTTTCAAATACGTATTTCAATTGTATAGTTCTCGTTCTTCGAGATACGTTCAATCATATCGTTTTAACCTTTTCGGGTTAAACGTTCAACGTATTCATACGTTTCTCGATAAAAGGATTTCATTTTTGAAATATTTTCTTACTAATGAGGTGTTTGGTATGATTTTGTGATGATTCTTGGTATTGTTTTACATGTCATTTTCAGTGGTTTGTCCTATTTATGTTGTTGGTTTGATTAATATTTATTGATTCGGACTTACTTCGTTCGTCTTCGATGTTTTGTAGGAAAACGGAAGAAAATAGGATGAATTGGATCTGCCAAGGATCATATATAATTGAAGATCCTTTCGATAGGAATTCATAGGCGCAAACGGATCGCAATTCGGAGTTCGGACTAGAGAGAACAGATCATTTCTTCAAAGTCGCGCACGTGCACTCCATGCACCCGCTCGCACGTCGGCGCTGAACACTTCCAATGATTCTCATGAATAATGGAGAAGGAATAAAGGATTTTTTCCTTCATAATAAGTAAAGTACGTTGCGATAGGAGTCCGTAGGCAAAAACCATGCACAAATCGGAGTTCAGACGAAGGAGAACGGGACAAAACCAAAATGCTGCGCAAAGCTGTGTCGCCCGCGCGCCCGCGCGCCGCGCGCGCTCGCACGCCCAGCGCCGGTTCAGCATCATGAGCGCGCGCTCAGCACCATTTTCAGCGCGCGTTCAGCAAGAGCGCCGGTTCACCTGTTCAGCCCTTCCTCCAGCGTCCGCCCAGCATTTCAGCGCTCGTTCACATTTCATTTTCAGCAAACTCAGCGCCGGTTCACTCTCAACCGGCGCTCAACATCATGTTTTTGCTCCAGCCTCCTCCAGCGCTCATTCCGAACGCCATCTCATGAATTTCCCTCGCTCGCTCCACATCACCCGATGCTCCATCGCCCACAGCGCGCGACACTCCAGCGCGCATCCTCCCGCGCGCTCCCCAGCGCCTCGCCCCACCATCTTCACCCGGCGCCCGCGACTCTGTCGTCTTGTTAATCGGCTCACAATGAGCCGGCGCTCATTTGTGGTGAGAATGATTTTCCTCTCGCTCAACTTGACCCGTTCAAGTTCAAGTCAGAACATTTTCTAAGATCGCGCTCATTGTAAACCGGCGCTCAACCTTATTCAATATATATATATATGCGCGCTTAGGTCAATTAAAAGGGCCCCGTTCTTCAGTTCTTTTTTTGGTTTCTCTCGCATGTGACTGGTACATTCCTCAAACTTCTTCATGCGATTCACAGCAACAACAACAGATACAATCCTTGTTTTAATTCTTGTTCTCTTTGTCATCATTGAATGTTTAGTTTATCAATTTATGCTTGTGATTTCTGTTCTTACGGAATCAATTTCTGATTTATTATTTGATGATTTTGTCGATTCAATTCATAGTGACAGTGGATTGGATTTTCATGTTCCTTTGATTTATATCGCTTAATGATTTACTGCTTTCGTTTAATTCCTGTTCTTGGAGAATGATTGATGATTATGTTTTTATTTACAAGTAAACTTAGATTAGGGCTTGACGAACCCTAAGAATATGTTTGCTATTGCTTTGTTTATCGCTTTCGATTTATCGCTTTCATAGTTCAACTAGGGATTGACAACCCCTGGTTTAGATTTATCGCTTTATTAGTTTAGCTCGGGATTGACAACCCCTAGCTTAGGATCTTTATTTAATTCTCGTATTTCAATTCTGCATGTTCAAACCCTCGTTGGTATTAGAATGTTTAAGATTTTATCGTTTTACGTGTATGACATGAACAATCGCATACTGTTAAGTTTTTCTTGAGGCGACTCGTGTTAATTTACCACGCCACGATTACCTCGTCGATTGCAAGTAATTTGAGTGTGTTTTAGCTCGATCAATTTTGGCGCGTTCGGGAAAACTTTAAGCGTATTGTTTGTGTTGTTTATTTCTGTGTTTCTTTTTTTTCATTTGCTATTTCTCCCACAGTGCGTGTGATCTTGTTTTTGTTGTTGGTGTGCATTAATGCGGGGTTATCAGCGATGCGAATATAGTCAACCGGTGGGGGAGGAGGTTCGTCGTGATTGGGCAAATTCTTCTTGCGAAGAAGGAGCCCAGTCGACTATATCGAGAATATCCGTTGGGCTATGAGCAACAAGCCTATGATCCTGCTGGGATCAACCACCTCCACCACTCTATGAGGATCAAGCCTCCAATCCCTATTGGGATCAACCACCTCCACCGCGGTATGAAGAAGGGCCAGTTCGATCATGTTGAGGATATCCGATGGTTTATGAGCAACAATATGGTTGGGGTGGAATAACCAACCCGATTTGGGATGTTGGGATCATGACGACGACCGCCTCCACAACTGACCGAATATTGGAACCCACAACATGATTATGGATGGTGTGATCCACATCACCACGACCTCCACGAGAATAAGTGGTACCACCCGCTGACCACCTCCACCTCAAATGCCGGCTTGGGATGATAAGTTCGTCAAAAATTGGATCTTGTGACACCAAATCAAAGCGCTTACAAGCAAAATTAGAAATGATGGTGAGAAAGTTGGACGAGTTGCTGCAACAAGATGCGATAGGGGCCTCAAGCTCACCCTATGAGGCTCGAGCGACCAGCGACCATCGGGGTTCGCCATTGGATGATAGAGCGCAACTCTTGGCGTTTAGAGGAACAAGTGGGATGATTGCTGCGAAGTGGGTTGAGTATCAACAACAACGTGCAGCGAGGAACTTCAAACCAATCCGGTCGAGGTCGGCGATCCTTTGTTCTTGAAAGTGACCCATTTGTCGAGAATGGGGTGGGAGAGACATCGGCGAGTTCTTTGACGACGGAGAAGGTGGAAAATGAGGAAGAATGGGAATGTGAGGATGAGAAGTAGGATCGAGCCACGAGGAAGTGGTTACAAGGTCGGTGACGAGGAAGAGTGGGCATGTGAAGTTGCAAGCATGCAAAGCCCTCTGGAAGTGATTGCCTTTGCCTCGACAATTGGAGTCACGGGATCCTAGAGGAGGACAAATCGAGGACAAGGTTGAGGTAACATCAATTGTTGTCGACATCTAATTCACCAAAGTCTTGTACTTTGAGAATTGAAATTATTTATTTTATTTTGGAGAATAGGATGTTCGACTTGAGCTTAAATTGTGCATTACTTGTTTTCTTTACTGTCCTCTGTTCTTATATGGTTACTACTAATGCTCTGGCTGAGATGGTATTCTTGCAGGTAAAAGATTATGGATAGTCCGTTGTTGTCTGGTTTACGTTGTGCTCACGATGTTAAACTGAGTACTGCGTGGGAGTTGACCCACGGATTTTTATTTCTTTTTTCTTTCTTTCTCTTTTTGCTTGTTTTGTTATTCTTTGATCTGTCTGTTGCCTTTGTGTTAGTTTTGCTTTAATTTGGGAAGAAAGGTTTGCGTATTTTCTTCGGTGAGATGAAGTGTGATGCTCCAACTCTGCGGCGCATATTAAATCGATTATCGTGGAGTATCATCCTCTATGGTCATTTGAGCTTTTGATGTTTTGAGCTTTGGGGACGATGCTCGATTTAAAATGTGGGGATGTTTACTCGGTTTGTGTGCGTTTTCATATCTATTTTGTATGCTTAATGATGTGCCCTTGTGCTTATTTTGATTGTTTGGACTTAAGTTTGTGTCTATGCGAATAAGTTAGGATTTTGATTTGTCTGTTGAACTACGTGGTATTGATCGGACTTTGATGTATTTTCGTTTATCTTGATGTCATGTGATTAAAGTGCGATGTGAATTGGCGAGATTGTGTGGATTGATTTTAAATCGGTGGTTATTGACATGATTTGTCCGCTAATGCTAGGGGAGTGTTAACAGGTGGTTACCTATATACTCGTTTCATTATAAAAAAAAAAAAGTTTGAAAAAAGGGCTATTAAAAAAAAAGGTGTAGAAAATAAGGAGATTTAAAACTCCAATGTTGTTGAGATTGTATAAATGGAGGATGGGATTCTGTCCCTCTTTCTCGTAAATTGAGAAATGGACATGGGAAACCACGTTAGGAGACTCGAGTTCATCGAGAGTTCACCTTTCGAACATTGTTCTAAAATCTGTTAATACCTTCTATGTTATCAAAGGAAACTTGTTGCTAAAGGTAACCATTTTAGTTAATTTACCCCTAGCGGAGAGTTGGGTCTGAGCATAAATAATCTACTTGTTATTTGAAATTTTTACAATCTTAGATTTGTTTCACGTAGTCTTTGATTATGTGTTCATCATGTTTGGGGGAATTGCAAAAGAGATTTGATTGATTAGAATAAGAGTGAAGTTGCATGAATTATCTTCTCTATTCTTATTAGTGTAGACTTTGCTTGAGGACAAGCAAATGAATAAGTGTGGGGGAGTTGTTTGGTATGATTTTGTGATGATTCTTGGTATTGTCATTTTCAGTGGTTTGTCCTATTTATGTTGTTGGTTTGATTAATATTTATTGATTCGGACTTACTTCGTTCGTCTCGATATTTTGTAGGAAAATGGCAGAAAATAGGATGAATTGGATCTACCAAGGATCAGATATAATTGAGGAGCCTTTCGATAGGAATTCATAGGCGCAAACGGATCGCAATTCGGAGTTCGGACAAGAGAGAACGGATCATTTCTTCAAAGTCGCGTGTTTGGTATGAATCTGTGCTGATTCTTAGTATTGTTTTGCATGTTGTCTTCATTAGTTTATCACATTTATGCCGCTAGTTCAATTATTATTTATCGTTTCGGACTTACTTGGTTCGTTTCAATGTTTTGCAGAAAATCAGCATTAAATAGGATGAAATCTATCTACCAAGGATCAGGTATAATGAAGAGCATCGCGATAGGAGTTCATAAGCGGCGGATCCTATTCGGAGTTCGGACGAAGGAGAGCGAGGCAATTGTTGAAGTCGCAAGACGACCCGTCGCATGGCCGAGCATCGCGCGCGCACGCACGCCGCCCGCCGCCCGCCAGCGCGCGCGCGCTGCGCGCCCGCCGCCCAGCACCCTCCGTCGCGCGCGCGAACGCCGGCTCACTCCGCGCGTTCCCAATTTCCCTCAGCGCTCGGGTGAGCGCCGGCTCGCCCGTGCACCTCCGCCCGTGCGCCTCGCCGCGCGCCTCGCCCGCTCACCCGCGATCTGAGCGCCGGCTCACTCCGGCGCGTTCCCAATTTCTCGCGCTCGGGTGCGCCTTCGCTCCCCCTGCCTTGCTCGCCTTGCGCGCCTCGCCTCGCCTCTCTCCGCGCTTGCCGCGCCATCTCTGTGCGCTCGTCGCCCGCCGTCGCCTCGCCTCTGACGGGCGCTCGTTTCAACCGGCGCTCAATACCTAAATATATATCGTTTTAGGTTATTTTGGTCGATTTTACGTATTTTGGTTTTTCTCGAGCAGCTACCACGAGCTCGAGTTGATCTGTTATTCAATTTCTTCAATTCGGTCATTGCTAAAGCGTCTTGTAATCGGTACTCCTTCATTTTATTCTTGATTTTTGTCTGATGTGAATTTTGGATTTGGACTGAAAGTAATTTCTCGATTATTTGTTCCATTGTTCTTGATCGTTTCGTTTACATATTGATTTATCCTGCTTCGTTTAATTCCTATTCTTGTTGGGGTTCTTGATTAGTTCTTGCTTTCCAGCTTTAATTATTTGAATTTTATGCAAGTGGAGTTGAACTTGGATTTCATGATTAATCGTTCTTCGTTGGATCTCATCGTTTCTTGCTTGGAGAATTTATTTAATTGCTTTTGATTTGTTTCCTGATTCCGTGTTTAGTAGTTTATCATCTAGGGTTTGACAACCCCTAGTTTAGATCTATCGCTTAATTAGTTTAGCTCGGGATTGACAAACCCTGGCTTAGGTTTGCTGTTTGATTCTCGTATGTCTCAAAAACTCATGTTGGTTTTAGAGTGTTTAGGATTTAATCGTTTTCTGTGATCAACACGAACATTAGGCCCTGTTAAGTTTTCCTTGAGGCGACTAGGGTTAGCTTTCTCTACTATAACACCTCGTGCGATTGCGAGTCGATTGAAAGTATACTTTTGGTTGAACAAATTTTGGCGCCGTTCTTGGGAAAACTTTAAGCGTATTGTTTATGTTGATTTGTTTTCCGTGTTTCTTTTGTTTTATTTTGTTATTCTCGGTTCGTGTGATCTTTTCTTGTTTGAGTGTTTTGTATGCTAGGTCGCATTGCGGTCTAAATAGACCGCTTGCTACCCGTTGGACCACGTTCGAAGAACTAAAGGTCGCTTTTCGGAAGTGGAGGAGTTTGGTACCACTCACGAGGTGGTGACGATCAAGCAATTTATCAGCGATCAACCGGTTGTTGAAGATAATCCCGTTGAGAGATGGGTGAGAATGCACGTGCTCTGCGTGATTTTTATAGGCGGTGATTGGGGCGCTCGTCCCCAATTGTTCTTGGACCGCAGCCGAGATTACGAGTTGAAACCGAACCATTTCTCACTCATGCCTACTTTCCACGGGCTTGCTAGTGAGGATGCTTTGGGCTTTGTAAGAGAGTTTTGCTCGGTTTTGCGATCCTTCTATTTGGGAGGACTAAATGAAGATCGGTGAAGATGCGGTGTTTCCGTACACCACGAAAGATAGAGCAAAGTCTTGGTTTACGGCTCTCCCCGCCAACTCTCTGCAGAATCGAACGTGGTAGACAAGTTCATGACAGTACTACCCGAACAAGAAGAGTCGAGAGTTGAGGTCGCGGATCATGACTTTCAATCGAGACGGTGACGAGCCATTCCATGAAGCTTGGGAGCAGTTCGGGGACTTGTTGCAAAAGTGTCCTCATCATGCCTTGCAGGGCGAAATTTTGTATCAATTCTTCTATGATGGATTGACTCAAAGTTTCAATACATAGTGGACAACGCTGCGGGTGGAACATCGGTTCTAGGGCGGCGATGGATATCGTCGACATTTTGAAGCCATGGCTGCTACTTCAAAAGTAAGTCGGTCGGTGGGAGAGCAAGGCTCATGCGTGAACCCTTCACGCGACATGACTAAACAAGTGGGTGAATTGATGAGGAGGTACAAGAGTGAAATTGAAAGCGATCAATTAACCCAACACGAGGATTTTTAGAGCCTTGTGGTATCTCGCAATGAAACCGGGCACAATGTTGATCGTGCCCGGGATGGGGAGCTCACTCATGAGGCGAAGCGTATGCTATGCCATGCAAGATTCCAACCCGATGCGGATTCGAGTCTGTCGGCAACAATTTGGCTCGGGGTGGAGGAATCAATCTAACGTGGGATGGAGAAATCAAAGTCAAGGGCAGAATTCTAATCAGAGCGCCCCATTCAGAAGACCTTCACAGCCACAGCAATTTCAGCAGCAGAGGCAATATCCACAACAGCAGTTCTCGAAGCAATACCCGCGGCGGCGGTATCGTCACGGGCACCTCCGCCGCCACCTCAGAGACCAGCATCTGAGGATGTGACGAACCAAAGAATTGATGTTATAGAATCCTCAATCAAGCGTATGGAGACGCAAATAGGACAGCTTGCTAGCTCATTTGAGCAGTACTACAAGAAGCGGTGGGAAGCTCCCTGTGACCCCACCAGCTCGGTGTCACTATTTTGAGAAGTGGTCGTGTGATTGAGAATGAGGTCGGGAGAAATCAGAGGCGGTGAAATCTCAAGATGAAGAAACTAAGAAGGATCTCGAGGTCCGATTGCATAAGGCGACAAAGCCTTACACTCCTCCGATACCTTTCCCATGACCGCTAAGAAATGAGAAACAAGATCGAAGCTTAACGAGTTCTACAAACTCCTGCCCAAGGTGAATGTCAATTTGCCTCTTTTGGACGTGTCGAAATGTGCCACCACGTCAAATTTTTCAAGGGTGGCTTCAAAGAAAGGAAGTTTGGAGAATATGAGAAGGTCGTGGTCTCGAGGCAGCCAATTCCATCCTGCTGACATCGTTACCTCCCAAACTCCGAGACCCAAGTAGTTTTATCGTTAAAATTTCTCTAGGTAATGGTAAGGAGGCTTCCGCATGCTTGATTTGGGGCGGTATAAATTTGATGCCTTATTCGATTTTTAAACAATTAGAATTAGGCGAACTTAAACCCACTCGCATGTGTCTACAACTAGCGAGATAGGTCCGCGGATATCCGAAGGGTATTATTGAGGATATTTTAGTTAAGGTTGGTGGGTTGATAGTTCTGTTGATTTTGTTGTGTTAGAAATTGGTGAGGTTAGAGAAGATGGAAAGGAGCACACCTTGTTATTGGGAGGCCATTCATGGCCACAACCAATACACTAATTGACGTTAAGAGTGGCACTTTAAAATAGCGTGCTTGGTGGCTGTGTCTTTTTCGTTAGGGACGATGTGATGTTTCATACATAAATTCCATTGATGATTGTGCTTTCATTGATGCTATTGATCCCTTGGCGAGAATGTGTTGTTGCGGGAACATAGCCTCGAGGAAGTTTTGCGAGATCGGTGACGAGGAAGAGTGGGCACGTGAAGTTGCTAGTATGCCCAAGCCTACTCTAGAAATGAAGGAACCGCCGAGACACTTGAAGTATGTTTTCTGGAGGAGGAAATGAAAAGCCGATAATAATCTCCTCCGAGCTTTCAAGTGTTGAAGAAGAAGAACTTTTCGGTCTGAAGAAGAATAAGGCGGCATTTGGGTGGAGTCTTGCCGACATCAAGGGATCGATCCAAACAACATGTATGCATCGCATCACACTTGAGGATGGAGTTAAACCGTGATTGATGCCCGAGACGATCGAACCCGATCCTCGGTGAAGTGGTGAAGAAGAGGTTTTAAAACTCGATGGAGGGCTAATCTACCCTATCTCGGACAGCGGTGGGTTAGCCCGATACATGTGGTGCCCAAGAAGGAGGTATCACGGTGGTAGAGAACGAGAAATGGGAGATGGTACCTACAAGGGCTACTACGGTGGCGTATGTGCATCGACTACCATGAAGTTGAATGCTTGCGACAAAAAGGACCATTTCCTCTCCTTTTATAGATCAAATGCTTGATAGATTAGTTTGGACATGAATATTTACATTTTCTTGATGGATTATCCGCTATTATCAGGTTGCAATTGCTCGGAGGATCAAGCCAAGACGGCGTTTACAAGTCCCTTTGGGACATATGCTTACCGGCGGATGCCTTTTGGCTATCAATGCACGGGCACCTTCGGTGGTGCATGATGTCAATCTTCTCCGAGATGATTGGAGATTTCCTCGGTATTCATGGATGACTTTTCGGTTTCGGATCTTCTTTCATGATTGCCTAGATAAGATTGATCGTGTGTTAAAAGCGTTGTGTGGAGAGCAATCTCACTCTTAGTTGGGAAAAGAGTCACTTTATGGTTAAGAGTGGGATTGTATTGGGACATATTGTGTCTAGGAATGGGATTGAGGTTGACAAGGCTAAGGTGGATGTAATTTAGAAATTACCTCCACCCGTTGATGTTAAGGGATTAGGAGTTTTTAGGACATGCGGGTTTTACCGTAGGTTTATGAAAGACTTTTCTAAGATTAGCCAACCTTTATGTCATCTTCTTGCTCAAGATGTTCTTTTCAAGTTTGATGAAAAATGTTTGCATGCTTTCAATTTACTTAAGGAGAAATTGACCATCGCCTCGTTGTTGTTGCCCCAAATTGGTCGCTACCCTTTGAAATAATGTGTGATGCTAGCAATGTGGCTGTGGGGCTGTATTAGGTCAGCGTGTGGATAAAATGTTACGTGTTATTTATTATGCTAGCTTAACTTTAAGTTACGCTCAAATGAATTACACTACTCTTCGAAAAGGAGCTTTTATTTGTAATCTTTACTTTGGATAAGTTTCGAGCTTATATCATTGGTTCTAAGGTAATTGTTCATAGTGATCACGCCGCTTTAAGATTTACATTGACTAAATCTCGGGCTAAACCTAGATTAATTCGTTGGGTCCTTCTTTGCAAGAATTTTATCTAGAAATCATAGATAGGAAGGGTAGTGACAATTGTGTAGGTGACCATTTGTCTCGTCTCGAATCCCTTCGTTTTACACGCACAAGAGAATCTTCTTGAGTCTTATCCTTTTGAGCATGCTTTGGAAATCAATTCATCGCCTTGGTATCTTGATATTGTTAATTACTTGGTTTGTGGCTCCTTGAGACTGATTTAACTTCGAAAGGAAGAGATTTTTAGTGTATGCAGGAATTACTTTTGGGATGATCCATACCTTTTCAAACTCGGGAAGGACGAGGTGGTTAGAAGATGCATCACGATGAGGAGCAAAGTCAAGTCCTTAAGTTGTGTCATGAAGCCCCTGCATGGGACATTTGGTGGGCGAAAGCGACTTTCAAGGTCCGCAGAGTGGTCTCTTCCGCCGACTCTTTTCAGGGCCCACCTTCTACCTTTCATGTGACGGATGCCGGTGAGTTGGGAATGTGGGGAGGAGAAATGAGATGCCCACGAACAATATCACGGTAGTTGAAATTTTCGACGTTTGGGGTATTGATTTCATGGGGCCTTTCCCAAGTCTAATGGTTTTGAATATATCTTGCTTGTTTGAGATTATGTGTCCAAGTGGGTAGAAGCAATTCCCACGAGGACTAGTGATGCTAATGTTGTCTTGAAGTTTGTGCAGAGAACATTCTCTGCGGTTGGGTTCCCAAGGCGATCATAAGTGATGGGGAGCACATTTACGTAATAAGTTGTTCAAAAGCTCATGGAGAAGAATGGCATCACCCACAAGGTTTCCGCCATATCATCCACGAGACTTGAGGACGGTGAGATAAGCAACAAGCGGATCAAGGTGTGCTTGAGAAGGCGGTCCAACCATCCGGAAGGGCCGGTCAATGGTGAATCTTGACTTTGGGCATACCGGCTGCTTTCAAGAGCATTTTGGGGATGAGTCCCTATCGGCTTGTATATGGAAAAGCGTGCCATCTACGTTGAGATCGAGCACGAGCATTACAGGCGATTAAGGCCATGAATCTTGACATCACGTAAGCGAGCGAGGAGAGCTCTCCAGATCACCGAACTCGAAGAACTTCGGGACGAAGCATATGAGAACGCCCGTATTTACAAGGACAAAGTCAAGAGGATTCATGATCGGAGAATAGTCCGAAAAGAGTTAAGACCGGGAATGAAGGTGCTGTTATTTCAGTCTCGGCTGAAACTTTTTCCCGGGAAGCTCAACTCCAGGTGGAGTGGCCCCTATTTCGTTGAGGAGGTGTTTTCCCATGGGCGGTTTCTCATGCGCGACCCAAAACTAACGGATCATTTATCGTGAGCGGTCGTGAGTCAACCGTACTTTGATCGTGAGGAGTCGGAAGAAGTGGAGAGCGTTCTGCTTGTCGGTCCCCAATACTTTTGACCGGATTATGTCGGGCTCACGACGTTAAATTGAGTACTACGTGGGAGTTTACCCACGGATTTTCGATGTTTTTCGTTTTCTTTTTCTTTTCCCTTTGATTTGTCTGGTTTGGTTATCCTTATTTTTTCTCTGTCTGATAATGCAGCTTTTAAAGTGGAGACTGGCGTTTAAAAGAGTACAGAAGCCATTCACAGCTGGAGCTCAATCGAACCGTTCGAAATGTCTGAAGCCGATCACGGTGGCGCTCAATCGAACCGGTTCGAAGGAATCTGAAGCATTCTCGGTGGCGCTCAATCGAACCGCGTTGAAGCAATCTGATAGCTTTTCTCATCCGGCGTTCAAGGTGAACTGGCGTTCAAGATTGAGTCAGTAGCTTTTCTCAGCCGGAGTTCAGTGTGAACCGGCGTTCAAAAAAATGGGCATAATGATTTTACAGCTTGCACTCAAACTAAGCCGACGCTCAACCCCTGGGAAGAGTCCTCCAAGCCGGCGTTCAAATACAACCGGCGATCAACAATAAAAAAATAAATAAATAAAAAAAAATAAAAATGAGAAAAATAGGTGAACCGGCGCTCAGTGAACCGATCTTAAATGAGGGTTTGTGTTCTATTTTGATCACTTCTCGATTTGATTTGCACCGCATCTCCACCTTTCTCCCCGCGTTCAACTGCTCGGCTGGTTTCTCTCGCCGTCCTCGCACGGCGTTCAACCGAGCCGTGCACCTCCTCGCCGTGCAAACCCTTCAACGGGCTCGGAACGGCGTTCACCAAGACGCCGCGTTCCCGTCACACCACTCGGCGGCGTTCCCAAGACGCCGCTGTTCCCGTCACACCACTCAGCCGGCGTTCACCCAGCAGCCGGCGCTCGTTCAGTGAGCGCCCGTTCTCCTTCCGCCCGCCTCCACAGCGCGCACGCCGTCCTCTCCGTGACCTCGCTCGCTCGCTCTTTCGCGCACCTACGCGCATTCAACTCGAGCTCCGGCTCACTTACTGGGCGCTCTCTCTCACTCCGCACAGCTGACGCTCGCCCTGTGCGCCTCCGTCCGAGCCCCACAGCGCTCGCCCAGCACGCCCCTTCCCCTAGCGCCCGTTCCACCTCAGCCGGCGTTCCTCGCGAACGCCCGCTCCGCCGCGTTCCCAGCGCGCCCGCTCGCCCAGCCATCCGTCTCTTCAGCCGGCGCGTATTCCCAGCGCCGGCTCACCTGACGAGTTACCTTACCTCACCTACCGAGCTCGCCCCCTCTCGCGCCCTCTCTCGAGCGCGCCCTCTCTCGCACACCTACGCGCACGCCTTTCCGAACAGCAGCACGCGCTCCCGCGACCCTACACCGACCCTACCCTACCCGCACACCCACGGCTGCTCACCTAGCTCCGAGCTCCTTCCGGGCATTTCTGAAGCATGGTTCGCACAAAAAACCCTCTCGCCTCTTTGGCGAAATGAGCAAGAAGCGAAGGTGCTTGGGATCGGGTGAACAACCCAAGATCTACAGGCGAACTACAATGCCCCATTCGCGATTTTTACGCCCCAAGAAGGTATCTTTACTCCGTTATTCGCTCGAAGATATCACCACCCCGCTCGCTTGATTGGAATATTTTAGCTTCTTTGGGTGTTGATGGATCCGTGAAACGATATTTGAAATTACGGGTGCCTTGGTTTGGCAACTAGGGAACCAGAAGATGGTTTTAAGAATATTGTTAGGGAGTTTTGTGCAACACTAGAGCCCAGTGATGATTTTAAGTCTGCATTCTGTCGGTTGGGGGAGACGAGATACGCTATTACACCTAAGGTTACGCGTGAGGTTTTGGGTTTTCATTCTAGCGGCTTTTTTGATGTACCAAGAGATTTCCCTCTTGCTGAGACATGGAGGATTTTAACTGGTTTTGACAATTGGTCATCAGCAGGCACTTCTAGTGCCTTTATTCAGGACCCTGCTTTGGTTATAGCTCATAAGTTCCTAGCGTACAACCTTACAGGGAAAGAGCAGCTAATAAAGTGAGTGCTCAAGAGCTTTTCCTCTTGTGGTGTCTTGTGAATAACAAGAAGGTTTTGTGAAAGACCTTCTTATGGCGCCGATTTGAGTTTATGAGGCGGCACCGTAAGGCCAAACTCTCCTTGAGCCAATACCCATTCATTCTAGCCAAGTATTTTGTGGGAATCACTAGTGAAGATGGTCCTATATCGGGCGCAGGCGTGATTGAGAATATTCCAATCACTTTCAGTGATTTCCGGTTGATTGCTTCTGACCCGGCAACTTTGCTTCCTTATGAAGCACGGCGTCATCGTCCAAGAGTATATCACGTTCAGCGTAACCAACCGTCTGGGACTATTGTTGGTACCGCCACCCGATGGATGAAGATGTCCCCGAGGATCCGGGTACAAGCGGGAGAGGCGGGACCTCGTGACACTCCCTTCCCGGCTTTCCTCCTCCCATCGGGCCCCACACGACGCCCGGTGACCTTAGGGCGCATTTTGATTCCGGCTTTGGCCAGCAGCCACCGCACATCGGTTTGGGGACTTTAGCTCCTCCCGAATCGAGCTTTGAGAGGTATCGGCGGCAGATGGGTCGACAATTCACGAGTTCACCAATCTTGACCGTGGTTTTGGAGAGTTCCGCATCGAGGTATATCGGTGTCTTGGACGCCAAAATCGCCAGATTCAACACCTTCATCAATCTTCACAGCAGCGCTTGGGAATTTCCACAAGATGTTTACGGCGTTTAGACACCCATGAGCGAGATTTGGGCGACCTTCAAGCCAGATGGGACGCCTGGTCCCTATCCCCACTGACCTCACCACCACCACCGCCGGACCAACAGTGAAGCTTCCGTTGGAGAGTATATATATATTTCCTTATTTATTTTGCTCTCGTCCTTTTTCGGTGGTTCATTGTTTTCCTTTTGTGGTTTGTTTGTTTTCCCTTGTCTTTTCTGGTGCTTGCTGCAGGACTATCCTTGGAACTCGATGTACGCCCGACCTCCTTTTCTCTCAGCTGTTATCAGGGAAGTCTCGTTCCCTTTTGGCCTTATTTTGTTGTTCATGTTTAGAGCTCTGGGGACAGTGCTCATCTATGTGTGGGGGGGAGTTGTTGATGATATGTTGTATATGTTGTGCTCGGGATATGTGCATGATTGACCCCATGGATCTATGCTTACTTTGGTTTCTTGTGCTCAAGTTTTTGTCTATACGAATAAGTTAGGATTGTGATTTGTGCACCTGAACTCTATGGTATTGGTCGAACCTTGATATGTTCCCGTTTATCTTGTTGTTACGTTTTTGAAGTGCAATGTGAATTGACGGGGTTGTGAGAATTGATCTTAAATCAAGGGTTATTGATGTGATTTGTCCGACTAATGTTAGGGGGAGTGTTAACAATGTGGTTACCTATATACTTGTTTCTTTATAAAAAAAAAAAACTATATTTTTATGTGAGATTGTTGAAATGGAGGATGGGATTCTGCCCCTCTTTCTCGTAAATTGAGAAATGGGCATGGGAAACCACGATAGGAGACTCGAGTTCATCGAGAATTCACCTTCGACCATTGTTCCAAAATCATTAAGACTTTCCATGTTTATTGTTGAGATTATATAAATGGAGGATGGAATTCGCCTCTTCTCGTAAATTGAGAAATGGGCATGGAAACCACGATAGAGACTCGAGTTTATCGAGACTTCACCTTTGAACATTGTTCCAAAATCATTAATATTTTCTTTGTGTTCTCAAAAGAAACTTGTTGCTAAAGGTAACCATTTTAGTTAATTCACCCTAACGGAGAGTTGGGTCCGAGCAAAATGATCCTCTTGCTTATTTGACTTTCTCACAATCTTAGATTTGTTTCGCATTAACTTGATTACGTATTCATCATGTTGGGGAATTTCAAATAGAGGTTTGATTGATTGGATTAAGAGTTAAAGTTGCATGAGTTATTTTCTACTCTTGTTATTATAGACTTTGCTTGAGGACAAGCAAATGGATAAGTGTGGGGAGTTGTTTGGTATGAATCATGCTGATTCTTGGTATTGTTTTGCATGTTGTCTTCGTTAGTTTATCACATTTATGCCGCTAGTTCAATTATTATTTATCGTTTCGTACTTACTTGGTTCGTTTCAATATTTTGCAGAAAATAGGCATTAAATAGGATGAAATCTATCTACCAAGGATCAGGTATAATGAAGAGCATCGCGATAGGAGTTCATAGACGAAAGCGGATCCTATTTCGGAGTTCGGACGAAGGAGAACGAGGCAATTGTTGAAGTCGCAAGACGACCCGTCAGCATGGCCGAGCATCGCGCAAGACGCACGCACGCCCGCCCGCCACAAGACGCCGCGCGCGCCAGCCGCCTCCGTCTACGCGACACTGAACGCCGGCTCACCCGAGCGCGTTCCCAATTCCCTCGCGACGCCGGAGTGAACGCGGATCGCCGCAGCCTCCGCGTGCGCCGCCCCCGCCCGCCCGCCCGCCCGCCCGCCCCGTGATCTGAACGCCGCTCACCCGAGCACGTGTTCCCAATTTTACTCCCGCGCGGAGTGAGCGCCGCCGCCTCCTACCTCGCCGCCCGCCCGCCCGCCCTCTCACCCACGCGCTGCGCGCCATCTCCGTCTTGGCCGACGCCCAACGCCGCCTCGCCTCTGAGCGGGCGCTCGTTTCAGCCGCGCCAATGCCTAAATATATATCGTTTTTAGGTTATTTTCGAGTCCGATTTTACGTATTTTCTGGTTTTTCTCGAGCAGCGGCGAGCTCGAGTTGATCTGTTATTCCAATTTCTTCAATTCACCATTGCTAAAGCGCTTGTAATCGGTACTCCTTCGCTTTATTTACCGATTCTTGCAATCTGATGTGAATTTTGGATTTGGATTGAAAGTAATTTCTCGATTATTTGTTCCATTGTTCTTGATCGCTTCGTTTACATATCGATTTATCCCGCCTGCTTAATTCCTATTCTTGTTGGGGTTCTTGATTAGTTCTTGCTTTCCAGCTTTAATTATTTGAATTTTATGCAAGTGGTGTTGAACTCGGATTTCATGATTAATCGTTCTTCGTTGAATCTCATCGTTTCTTGCTTGGAGAATTTATTTAATTGCTTTTGATTTGTTTCCTGATTCCGTGTTTAGTAGTTTATCATCTAGGGTTTGACAACCCCTAGTTTAGATCTATCGCTTAATTAGTTTAGCTCGGGATTGACAAACCCTGGCTTAGGTTTGCTGTTTGATTCTCGTATTTGAATTCTCGTATGTCTCAAAAACTCATGTTGGTTTTAGAGTGTTTAGGATTTAATCGTTTTCTGTGATCAACACGAACATTAGGCCCTGTTAAGTTTTCCTTGAGAGACGACTAGGGTTAGCTTTCCCTACTATAACACCTCGTACGATTGCGAGTCAATTGAAAGTATACTTTTGGTTGAACATCGCGCACGTGCACTCCACGCACCCGCTCGCACGTCGGCACTGAACACTTCCAATGATTCTCATGAATAATGGAGAAGGAATCAAGGATTTTGTCCTTCATAAGAAGTAAAGTACGTTGTGATAGGAGTCCAGAGGCAAAACCGTGCACAAATCGGAGTTCGAGCGAAGGAGAACGGGACAAAAACAATGCTGCGCAAAAGCTGTGTCGTCCGCGCGCCGCGACGCCGCCAGCCGGTTCAGCATCATGGCGCGCCAAGCACCATTTTCAGCGCGTTGAGCAAAACACGGTTCACCTATTCAGCCCTTCCTCCGGCGTCCGCCCAGCATTTCAGCGCTCGTTCACATTTCATTTTCAGCAAACTCAGCGCCGGTTCACTCTCAACCGGCGCTCAACATCATGTTTTTGCTCCAGCCTCCTCCAGTGCCGGTTCACCGGTTCTCATGAATTTCCCTCGCTCGCTCCACATCACCCGGCGCTCCATCGCCCACAGCGCGCGACACTCCAGCGTGCATCCTCCCATGCGCTCCCCAGCGCCTCGCCCCACCATCTTCACCCGGCGCCCGCGACTCTATCGCCTTGCCAACCGGCGCTCACAATGAGCCAGCGCTCATTTGTGAGGCAGAATGATTTTCCTCTCGCCAACTTCACCTGGGGTTCAAGTTCAAGTCGAACATTTTCTAAGCTTGCGCTCATTGTAAACCGGCGCTCAACCTTATTCAATATATATATGCACGCTTAGGTCAATTAAAAGGGCCCGTTCTTGATTCTTTTTGGTTTCTCCCTGTGGGGTATTCCTGGGATTTCAATACGGTCGAAACCACGTGGTCGCCCGAATAACCCGATAAAATTAATGGGTCATTATAAAATCGTAACCCGAATATAAAATCGGGCTATTCGGCCAGCCCATTCGGGTTGACGGGTTAATCGGGTCGTCGGTCGGGTCATGAGTAAGCCCATCGGGCGGCAAGAAAAAAAAAAAAAAAAACTCAACTCATTTTTTTCCTTTATCTAATAGTTAGAAATTCAATATTCTTGATTTCAAAATTTACTTTTCATGTTTAATTATCTTAACTTTTGTAGCTATTATAGATTGATTGTTTATTTAGTTATTTATATTGAATTTTTTTTTTCAAATTATAAATTTTAATTGGTATTATAGTGAATTAACTTATAAAATATTTATTAAATATTGAATTAGCTATTATGGAATATGAATATTCAGATATATTAAAAAAATAATTTAGTTGTGAACATTATTTTTTATTTTTGATATTGTAATATAATTTAAATAGTACTATTATATTGAATTAACTTATTAAACTTTTTCTAGATATAAGTTTTAACTCCGCTATAATTGTATTATATTATTTATAGATCATTTAGTTACATGGAATGCGAATATTAAAGCATATTAGAAAAAATTAATTTAGTCATGAGCAGTACTTTTAATTTTCATTGTTTGCTCTTCAAAGTTAGTATAATAAGATTAAAAAAAAACTTGTGGAATATATTATATTTATTTCACTTATTTGTTTTTTACTCCAACGCTTAATATAAAATATTTGTTATAAATATTATTATTATCAATAATATATATATATATATAGTTTTTTTTCTTAAACTTTACGCCCGATTGACCGATGGGTTGGCCCGAACCCGAGAGTTTAGGGTTGGGTTGAACATTTCTAACCCGAAAAAATGTCAACCCGAATAGCCGAACCGAATAGCCCGATAACCCGAGTGGGTTGGTTCGAACCCGAGCGGTGCCCGATCGACATCCCTAGTCGTTCCTCGTTTTCTTCCTGCGATTCACAAAGAACAACAACATGATACAATCCTTGTTTTAATTCTGTTCTCTTTGTCATCATTGAATGTTTAGTTTATCAATTTATGCTTGTGATTTCTCATTCTTCGGAATCAATTTTCTGCTTTATTATTTGATGATTTTGTCAATTCAATTCATAGTGACGATGGATCGATTTTCATGTTCCGTTGATTTATATCGCTTAATGATTTACTGCTTTCGTTTAATTCCTGTTCTTAGAGAATGATTGATGATTATGTTTTTATTTACAAGTAGAATAAGATTAGGGCTTGACGAACCCTAAGAATATGTTTGCTATTGCTTTGTTTATCGCTTTCGATTTATCGCTTTCATAGTTCAACTAGGGATTGACAACCCCTGGTTTAGATTTATCGCTTTATTAGTTTAGCTCGGGATTGACAACCCCTAGCTTAGGATGCTGTTTAATTCTCCGTATTTCAATTCCTGCATGTTCAAACCCTCGTTGGTAATAGAATGTTTAATATTTTATCGTCAGGTATGTATACGAACAATCGCCTACATTAAGTTTTCCTCGAGAGACGACTCGTGTTAACTTACCACGCTACGATTACCTCGTACGATTGCGAGTAATTTGAGTGTGTTTTTAGCTCGATCATGAGGTATCATACTCAATTAGTACGTCTTACGCGTATTAGCATATTTATCGAACGTATATTCGTACGTTTGACTTTAAAAGTCAACGAAGTCAACAAAGTAAACAATTTTGACTTTCAAATAGTAATTTCTTACTATTTCATTTTGTAAATTGAATTTCAATCAATTTCCTTTTGCAAAGTCCAATTTCTTGATTTACTAATTAAATCGATGGACTTATTAATATTTTTCACAAATATTAATCCTTTTGATAATTAAAACGTACATTTTCGTTTAATAACATTATTAAATAAAACGTTTGTCGTAAACATAGTAATCTATGTTTATAAAATTTTATAAATCCGAATATGTCTAAAATAATTATTAGACATATAATTCATTATTAAACTGAATTTAAAAGGATTTAAAATCCTTATAATTGTTTAAAACTTACGGTAATTTGAATAATTACCAAATGATTTTGAAAAATTTCTAAATTAATATAGTGTATTATTATACACTATGGTCCAGAATAAGAATTAATATTATCCATATGGTATTTGTTGTCATTTATTAATATATATGTATATATATGTCACGGTAATTTCGAATAATTAAGGAATAATTGTCCAAAAATTCCCAAAATTGATATACACTTAGTATAATGTCCCAATATTACTATATGTCATAATTATAACCTATAGTCCATCATAAATACTTATACATCAAGGAATGATTTCCAAATGCAATCGGTAATCACAAAACAATTCCCAAACAATTATCAAACAATTCATAAAAATTCTAATTAAATTATAACATGATCAAACATTATATCATAACATTGTAACATCATAACATCAACCAAAACCATTTGAAATCATCACCATATGGAGCCTTAGCTCTCGGCTTCTTTGATTTTCAATAGTTAATTGGTTTTCAAAAATTCCAACAATTATATACTATTGTTATATACTATAGTACAACAATATAATATCATTCATGCATTCATCAAAAACCAATTGAATCATCACCTTTGAAGAGCAATAGCTCACGACTTTTTTTGATTTTTAATTGGTATTTGATTTCTAAAAATTCCAACAATTATACACTATGTTTATACATTATAATATAACATTATAACATAATAACATTAATCAAAACTAAATTAAATCATCACCTGAAGGAGCTTCAAAGCTCACGGTTTTTTTTGATATAATTGGCATTTGATTTCCAAAAATTCCAACAAAATTATACAACACATAATCAATATAATAGATCAATAATATACCATTGCATGATTAAAATAAAAATCAAACACCAACATTCATATACATATAGCTCACGGTCCTTTTTCAAAATCAAGCATTTGGTTTTCAAAAATTCTAACAAATTCATAGAACATATAATCAAGGTCCTAAAGCATTAATATGTCATTGCATGTCTAAAAATAAAATTATACACCAAGGTACATACATATATGCTCTCGGCCTTTTTGAGAAAAATAGGCTAGGGTTTTCCTAAAATCCTAAATAATATACCATAGGCTTAAAACATATCATAGATCAATAATCTATCCTTAAAATAAATTAAAACATAATCGATCCTTACATACATTTTTATATCACTTTCGAAAATTATTTCAAACATGTCCTAGGGTTCGAAAATCATATATATATGCTAGATCCATTCAAAAATTTAACAAGCAAGGTCATATGATCATCTAAGCATACATCTAAAATCATCAAGCATTGCATATACATCAATAGATCATCCATAAGAACATTTAAAATACATACACACATATATATACATGTTCAAAAATCTTGAACAACAAAAGGGTAAAATCGAAGCCTTGGTCTCATGTTTACCTTTGATATAGAATGGATTCACAAGAACTATATCTAGGTATCAAAGTTGGGTGAAGGAATGGAGAAGAAATGAGGAGAAAAATTTTAAAAATGGGGAGGGGAGGTCTCGGTTTTTCAGCAGAAATGGAGAGGGAATGGGAGTGTTTTTGGGTTCCAAAAGTGTTGAGTGAGAGAGTATAATGGAAGTGGGGTGAAGAGGAAGAGTCTCACCTATTATCCTCTCTCTCTCTCTCGATTTTTGCCTCCAAAAATGAATAAAAATCTGCAGCCAACTTGTTTAGTAGGAGGTGATCATTAGCTAGGAAAAAGGGGCTTCATGCATTGGGCAATAAAAAGGTGAATCCCATGCTTATGGAGAGAGAGATGGTCGACGGTTTCTAGGGTCCAAGAGGGTGGGATTTTATTTTTATTGATCCTTAATACAACATATTAATCATAGTATAGGTCATAGATATATAATACAAGTCATGAAAATAATTAGACCAACACATAGTACAATGTTCGAAATTATCGATAATTATTGAGAAAATAGGAATAAAAATATAAATCACACCTATTATTGATACTCATGTCAAATTCGATCTAAATATACTCATATATATCATAATATATGATTTAGATAATAAATAATAGCATAGGATAATTTTATGGTATCATTTTATGTGAAAAACCCTAGTTTAAATAATTAGAGTTTTCGAAATATATGAATATACACCATCGAGTTTTTATAGCTCAAAAATTGATTATAATGCTTAATAATACTCTAATTATATAAAATAATAATAGGAAATTAATTATAATAATTTCCTGAGCATTAAACTCATTTTTCAAAAAAAGTCTCTAGACGTTGATGTTCGAAACGTCTCAAAACATTCAAAATCGACTCATCTCAAAATGGTCGTAGTAAGTTCGTACTTACTTAATAAATAATATTCCTATTAATATAGGAATTAATATGGAAATAAATTCCAAGCTTTTCTGCTTCAGAAATTTCCAAAAATACAGACGTTCGATACGCAACCGACGTTAAAATATATTGACGAATCATTTCATAATATTTCAATTCCTTAATTCACAATCCTTAGTGAATATAAAAAGGAATTCGTTATTATAATACTGAATCGAAATCAATATTCGATGTCGTACATAAATAATATACGGTAAAACCCTAATTTACGGGTTTCAAATACCGTATTTAGACGTTCGTTTCTTTGGAATATTACATTCCAACCCCCTTAAAAGAAATTCCGTCCCGGAATTTGCGTACCTCTAGAAAAACAATTCGGGGTATCGTTCTTTCATCGCTTCTTCAAGCTCCCACGTGGCTTCTTCGTTGTCGGTGGTGTCCATGAAGACTTTGACTAACGGAATCGACTTGTCTCGTAGTTCTTTGAATCTTGTGGTCAAGTATCGCCGCTGGTTCTTCTTCATAACTCATGTCTGGCTTGAGAATCACGTCGTCTTGGTGGATCACGTGCTTTGGATCGTGTACGTATTTTCGTAATTGTGACACGTGGAAAACATTGTGAACATTCCCTAGGTTTGGCGGAAGAGCCAACCTATAAGCTACTGGACCTATCCTCTCTAGGATCTCGTAAGGTCCTATAAAGCGGGGTCTCAGCTTTCCTTTCAGTCCAAACCTGACTATTCCTTTCGATGGAGAGACTTTAAGAAACACTTTATCTCCATCTTCGAACTGCACTCGGATCACGCAGACGTCAGTAGGATTTCTGCCTATCTTGAGCTTCTTTTATCCTCAACCTAATTTGTCGAACGATCTCAATCATCTCGTTCACTGCATCTGGCCCTATGACTTTGCTCTCACCTACTTCATCCCAATAAAGTGGTGACCTACACTTCTTGCCATACAAGGCTTCGTATGGCGCCATACCAATCGTCGCTTGATAGCTATTGTTGTAGGCAAACTCAATCAGAGGTAGAATATCTTCCCATTTTGTACCTCGATCCAACACTACTGTCCTCAGCATATCCTCTAGTGTTTGGATCGTTCTTTCGAACGCCCATCAGTCTGAGGGTGAAATGCCGTACTGAAGTTCAGTTTTGTACCCAACTCCCTTTGTAGGCTAATCCAGAATCTGGATGTGAATTTGGAGTCTCTATCCGAGGTAATGGATTTTGGTACCCCATGTAGTCGTATAATTTCTTTGACGTACAGCTGGGCTAACTTGTCAGATCCATAAGTGCTTTGAATCGGTAGAAAATGAGCACTCTTGGTAAGTCTATCCACAATTACCCATATGGCTGTGTTTCCTCTTTTCGATTTAGGTAAGCTCGTAACGAAATCCTCGTTATCTCGTCCCATTTCCATTCGGGTATTTCCAATAGCTGTAGCTTTCCATAAGGACGTTGATGTAACGCTTTCACCTGTTGGCAAACAAGACAGCGTTCCACAAAAGAAGCTATGTCTCGTTTCATGCCTTCCCACCAGAACTTTTCCTTCAAGTCTTGGTACATCTTAGTACTGCCTGGGTGGGCGGTGTAGGGTGTATCGTGAGCCTCACTCATGATTTCATTTTGAAGCTCTACGTCGTCTGGAACGCATATCCTTCCTTCAAATAATAGGGCGTTGTCCGACGCCTCTTGGAAATTCTTAAATCCTCCAGACCTTACCCTTTCTCTGATCTTTTCTAACTTTTCCTCCATCCTTTGTCTCTCGACAATCCTTTTTCTTAGATCAGACGTCAGCGTGAGTGTAGCGATACAACTCGTGATCGTCTCGGGTTGTTCAATCAGTTCAATCCTCATTCTTCCAAACTCCTCAACGAGTTTCTCTTCTTGTATAAAGAGACATCCTAGCTTGGTATGGCTCTTACGACTTAAGGCGTCAGCTATTACATTTGCTTTGCCCGGGTGATAGTTAATATCACAGTCGTAATCCTTTACTAGTTCGAGCCATCTTCTTTGCCTCATATTCAAATCTCGTTGCTCGAAGAAATACTTTAAACTCTTATGATCCGTGAAGATCTCACATCTCACTCCATAGAGATGGTGTCTCCAAATTTTCAGGGCGTGAACTACTGCCGCTAATTCCAAGTCATGGGTTGGGTAGTTCAGTTCATGGGGTCTGAGTTGTCGGGATGCATAAGCTATCACCTTTCCGTTTTGCATCAAAACACAACCCAGTCCAGTCTTAGAAGCGTCTGTATAGACTACATACTCTTTGTCTGCTTCTGGAACTGCTAGAACTGGTGCACTTGTCAACTTCTCCTTGAGTATCCGGAAACTCGTCTCACATTCATCGGTCCAGTTGAATTTGATTCCTTTCCGAAGCAGCTGGGTTATGGGCCTTGCAATCTTGGAGAATCCTTCGATGAATCTCCGATAATAACCAGCTAGTCCTAGGAAACTTCTAATCTCATGTTGAGTCCTTGGCGATTTCCATCCTGCATCGCCTACTTTAGCCGGGTCACTTTTATGCCTTGGCGTAAACGATGTGTCCAAGGAACATAACTTCCTTCAACCAAAACTCACATTTGCTAAACTTAGCAAAGAGTCTTTCATCTCTCAAGGTTTGCAATACCGTTCTCAGGTGTTCCTGGTGATCCTCTTCATTCTTTGAGTAGATAAGAATGTCATCTATGAAGACTAAAACAAATTTATCCAAAAATGGATGAAATACTCTGTTCATGAGGTCCATAAATACAGCTGGTGCGTTGGTTAATCCGAACGGCATGACTATGAACTCATAGTGGCCATATCTGGTTCGGAATGCAGTCTTAGGTACGTCTTCAGACCGTATTTTCAGTTGGTGGTAACCTGACTTGAGATCAATTTTCGAGAATACACCTGCTCCTCGCAATTGATCAAACAAGTCATCAATTCTTGGTAAAGGGTATTTGTTCTTTAGTGTCATCTTATTTAACTCTCGATAATCGATGCACATCCTCAAAGAACCATCTTTTTCTTAACGAATAAGGCAGCGCCCCGAGGTGAAACACTGCCTAATTAAACCTAGATCCAATAATTCTTGAACGGATCTTCGCCTCCAACTCCTTTGGGGCCATCCTATAGGCGCCTTCGACTTTGGAGCGATCCGGGTTCCAAGTCGATGGTGAACTCTAGTTGTTCATCGGGGGTAACCACGGTAGATCCTCGAAACACGTCAGAAAATTCTCGGACAACTTCTACATCGTCAATCCTCGTTTCGGGCTTGTCCTCCCCGTTCAAGGAAACAAGGAATGCGTGGCATCCTTTCTGGTTCATCATCTTTCTCGCCTGTAGTGCCGATACAATCATGACTCTTCTTCCCATGCTGATTCCATGGAAATGCGTGGCTTCATGCCTAGGAAAGTGAAACGAGACTTTCATTTCCTTACAAAGAATCGTGGAATGATTCTTAGCTAACCAATCCATTCCTAGGATGATATCTACGTCATCCATGGGCATTATGTTTAGATCATTTGCCGGAACCTTAAGTGATCCTAGTGTCAACTCTAGGTTTGAGCACTTATGCGTAACAGTCATAATCCCTCCTATAGGTGAAGAGATTCTCATATCCTGACTTGCCTTTTCAGACCTAAGTCCCGGCAATTCTACGATGATTCAAAGAATGAAAGAATGCGAAGCACCCGTATCGAACAATATAATAACAGGTATGTTGAGAAGAACTCCCATACCTGCCAGGTTTCCCTGATTTTGCTCGTTCTGCCTCCGGTGTAGAGCGTACGCTCTAGCTTGGGCCGGCTGAGGCTGACGGGGTGCTTGCCCCTGTTGGTTCGTTGGTGCTTGCTGGGGCTCTTTATTCTGCTTCTTTGCATGGTCGCGGTGGTTGACGCCTTTGCTGTGGAGGTTGCTGCCACCGCTTCTTTGTTGGGGTGAAGTTGTTGCGAGTTGTTGTTGGTGGGGTTGGGAGGTTGCGGCCGTTGGGGTGGGGCCCTAAGCGGTTGGGCGTTCTTTGGGTTGGTTTGCCCTCGTAATTGCTTCCGGGCGTACCCCTGAGCAATTATTGGCGTAATGCCCTCTCGATCCGCACTTGAAGCAGTTCACAACGTTTTCCGTGCACATTCCCTTGTGCACCCTATGGCATTTAGGGCATGGAGGAGCCCTTATCTGATCCTGCGGGCCTCTTGCCGGTGGAGCAAAAGCTGCCCTCTTCCAACCTTGTCCTGGTTGGACCATATTCCCCTGCCACGGGCGTTTGTGACTAGCATCCCCATAGTTCCCTCGGTTGTTATTTCCGCGATTGGGTTCCCACTTCCCCTTTCCTTTGTCCATCGCTTTGTGTGTCTGAGCCGATACTGACTTATCGTCGGACATTGCTGCCTCAATATCTAAAGCTCGTGCAAGAGCTTCAGTGTAAGTCAGGTCTCCATGGCTGGCAAGAGACATCCGTATCTCCGGCCTCAGACCTGATCTAAACTTTTCCGACATTTTCAAGTCGGTGTCACCGCTTCTGGTGCATACCTCGACATGTCACGTAAAGCGATCATAGTGCATCACGAGATAGTTTCTCTTGCTTCAGCAGGAAGAATTCCTGCTCCTTTCTCTTCCTATAACTCTTGGGTATGTATTTCTCATACAGCTCTTTCTTAAAGTCCTCCCATGAGAACTCTTCTAGTTGCTCGGCAGTAAAGGTCTTCTTTCTGGCCTCCCACCAGAAGTCCGCGGGTCCATTAAGTTGGAACGTTACACAGGACAGTCGCTCCTGTGCTGTGCATCTCAGGAAATTGAATATCCTCTCAACGGTTCTCATCCATTGCTCCGCTTCCTCTGGGCTGCCTTTCCCATTAAAAGTAGGTGGGTTCGCTTAGAATAACTCCTCGATCTTGCGATCGGGTTGAGGTGGAGGTGGTTGGGGTATGTCTTGACTTTTGCTCGGGATCCTACCCATTCCTCTAGGTCTTCCCGACCTCCGCCTCGGGTTCTTGTTAGGGTTTCTTCTGAGGCATTCCGCTAATAAAACATATAATCGTTAATCACTTGCCTCTTTCATAACTTAGCATGCATAAAATCATCATATCCTCATTGCATAACGATTTTAAATAAAACACTTCGTCATTCTCATCCAAAATTTTGTCGCAAAAGCCCACTCTGGGTCGATATATATAGATAACCAAGCTCGCCAAAAGCGGGATGTTCAACACCAAAAGTCATAAAACAAAACATGAATCCCGCCCACACGGCCTTCCAAAAGTCGAGGTTCTAGTTCCATCAATCCAATGCACAAAAGAAACAACATAAATCAACCATAACAAAATTCTAACTAAGCTTCATCTAGTGCCTTCATCGTGCATCTTCCCACCGACCGCCCTCCTGGGTCTTATAGGGATCTTCCTCTTCCGGAATCGCCCCTCCGCCGAATCATCCTCGCGGGTCGCACCTAGATGGTCCCGCCCATTATCTTCCACCATCGGTATGTCACCATGGGGTTGAAGTCGTCGTCGCCATATAGCTCGAAGTTATGGCGGATCGGGTATGTAGTTGTGGTGATCGGTTATAGCCATCGAAAGCATCCGTCGACTAAATGCGTCTTTGTCGGGTGAAATGCTCACCGAGGTACGGAACTCCCATGGGTGGTAGGGGTGGTAGTGGCGGACGACGGGTGTCCAATGTAATGGAGGAAAGACGAGCTCTCCCAAAGCTCTCGGGCGTGCTGCCCTCTCCAAACGAGCAGGCCTGCCCTCGTCAAATCGGTATGGAGGCACAACTGGGTCAATCTGCCTCGGGACCTCAATATATAGCCACTCTGGCGACTCATCCCGCCAGGTGTACTCCCGTGGAGGGAGATAGGGTCCCATCGGTGCGGACTCAGAATATCAGACACGTAAGTCGATGACTTACGAACCGCAGAGATCTCCAATCGGTCGTGCCGCCAACCGCGCCGGTAGATGTAATCCCCCGATACCTCTCGGGCATAGCCCTCCCAAGTGCAGGGGAGTATGGCTAAGAGACGTCGGATGCCATCATAGTCGGTCGCGCCATAGGCTCCTGCGTTCCTCCACAACCGGGTGTCACGACGTAAACTCGCCTAGGTCCTCTCCAGCAAGACATCCAACTCTCGCGATAAGTACTCATCACCTCCTCAGGGGTAGGGCGTGGTCCTATCCTCCTCCTAGCGATATATCGCATCTGCTCCATCTGTCACGATCAAAACTAATATAAGTCAAACTATCGCCATCTCAAAAGCAGAAAGGATAACTTAAGTACAACGAGAAGCAACTAGGTTAAAACTAAACAAGCTATAAGGTAGGCAACATCATAAGGTACAACACACATCATATCTTACCTTCTCACTCTTACCCGAACGTATACATATAATCTAATAACGTCTTAATATATAGGCTATGCTATGAGATCCTTGTCCTATACCAAACACTTGAACTAACGTTCAACAGACTCTAGCGTATTCTGGAGACAGAATTAGGAATTATGTTCTTCATAACAAATGAAGATCAGGGCACTAGGAGTACGCAGGTGAAAACCATGCGTAAATCGGAGTCCTAACGAAAGAGATCTAGCTAAAACAAATTTACTGCGCAGTGCAGGAAATTTGCGCGATTGTGCCAAAAATCCGAGGCATAAGCCGACGTAATACGGCTACCATATCCACGTCTTTATGTTGAGGCTGAACATTCTGAAGCCGTAATTGATGTCCACATCATAACCCATGTCGACGGTCACATATGTCGAAGTGGTGATGTAATGTCAACGTCGTTCATCTCCAAGGTTGAGGTCGTCTTGGTTTATCTTCACGTTTGCCTTTTGTCGTTCGAGTTCGAGGCTACCGTCACTTTTGTTCTTCATGTCGTTCTTTTGTTCTCGTAGGGATTAAGAATTCATACTTCTATGTTCTTTTACGATATGTGAGCATGCTCCTTAGAGTCTAGGTTCTCCTTGTGACATCATATCGTTCATCGAAGATAAAATTTTGAGTTTGGAAATAATGTTTCATTTGAAAATTTGGAAGTAAAGTTTCAAAACGACAATCATAGCCAACTCATATGCATATCAAAATTTGAATTCATCCATTCCATGTTGATCATTCAACTTGTACCACCATATACTTCCATCTCAAACTTGAGTACTCGCATCAATACTTATGGATTTCAAATCAAAGGTTTTGGAAAAACATTCTTGCCCAACATTCATTTCATCATCAAAACTCCATAATATCATAACCTTTCTTCCAAGAATAACTTTTCCATTTTCTTTCAAAACCCTTCCAACTCGCTCATCATTCAAAACTTCTTCATTTCATGAGTTTGAGAAAGAAATCAGTTACCTTTTTCCCGGTTGAGCTCGATGTGATGGAGTGTTGGGAGGAGTCAGCAGATTTCTAGAAGTCCAGTGCCTCGATCTAGACTTAGAATTTTAAAAGAATTTGGGTTTTCAAAGAGCAACAGTGCTCTGATACCACTCTGTCACGTCCCCACTCCGGATAACCCGGACTGGAGGGTGACTAATACTAGGAATAGTATTTGGGGCTCGCGAAGGCTAATATAAAGGTACATATCAAAAGTAAACTAGCATGCATGAACATAACATAAGATGATATCACAATAATTCAAATGGTTTAGGCCATCAGACCCAAAGACTTAACAATGATCTGATGGACCTCAATAGTTCATAACAGTAAACATAACATAAAAGAGTTCGAGAGATTGCGGCGGAAAGTGTGTGAATACGATATGAAGATATGTATTCAAGGTGAAACCACAAATTCTTAATAAAAGCGGTCGAGGACTTTGGACTCCTCAACACCTCCTCCATCACCATCATCGAGCTCAACCCGCACATTTAAAACAAATATGCGGGGCTAAGTACAAATAATGCACTCTGGACTCATGCCGAAAACATTTGATAATTTAATTCTACCGCCAATATCATGGTAAGTCACGAGGGTTTTGTTGAAATGCCTCAGGCTTACCAAAACATTTTCGTCAGAACATCGCCGACCGAGCAGATTTTGGTGTGTATGATCCATATCCCATAGTCATATCTCATCACATTATCAAAGTTCAAACGTCGTGAAGGAGGCCTCCTCAACGATGCCGTAACCGCCGTTACCAATACAAAGACACAACACGTTCGGTGTACACATTAGACCTAGCAGCATCATCCTCCCAAGATAGACCCGATATCGATTTCATAAAAGGTTACGCTACCCAACAAAATTAATAACATTTCATATCATGTTATTCCATCCTTCACACCATTTATTTCAGATAGATCCATACACAAAATGTAAACATTTTGGCGGTGTAATAGTATAAGCAGTTTATCAACGGTTGAAAATAAGCGTAATAAATAAATTCATTTGGGAATAAGAAAGCTCGATTTTGATTTTGGAAAAGAAGCCTCACCGACTATGATTTGTCTTTAACAAGAGTCCCAGGTTCAATTCCTCGTCGGTGTCCCATTGTCTCGCTCGCGTCCATACCTTTAGGAAAAGCGAGGTTTTAAGACGTCGCTCAAGTTTCTCAAGACTTTCAAAGTCTAAGATAAACTTCGATATTCAATATCGATGTAAACTGAATTCTTAATGAATTCAATACGCTTTCAAACACGTATTTCAATCAATAGTTCTCGCTCTTCAAGATACGCTCAATCATATCGCTTTAACCTTTTGGGTTAAACGCTCAACGATTCATACGTTTCTCGATAAAAGGATTTCATTTTGAAATCTTTCTTATTAATGAGGTATCATACTCAATTAGTACGTCATACGCCAGATTAGCGTATTTATCGAACGATATTAAATGCACGCTTGACTTTAAAAGTCAACGAAGTCAACAAAGGTCAACAAAGTCAACAATTTTGACTTTCAAATAGTAATTTCTTACTATTTCATTTTGTAAATTGAATTTCAATCAATTTCCTTTTGCAAAGTCCAATTTCTTGATTTACTAATTAAATCGATGGACTTATTAATATTTTTCGCAAATATTAATCCTTTTGATAATTAAAACGTATATTTTCGTTTAATAACGTTATTAAATAAAATGTTTGTCTTAAACATAGTAATCTATGTTTATAAAATTTTATAAATCCGAATATGTCTAAAATAATTATTAGACATATAATTCATTATTAAACTGAATCTAAAAGGATTTAAAAATCCTTATAATTGTTTAAAACTTACGGTAATTTGAATAATTACCAAATGATTTTGAAAAATTTCCTAAATTAATACAAAGTATTATTATACACTATGGTCCGAATAAGAATTAATATTATCCATATGGTATTTGTTGTCATTTATTAATATATATGTATATATATGTCACGGTAATTTCGAATAATTAAGGAATAATTGTCCAAAAATTCCCAAAATTGATATACACTTAGTATAATGTCCCAATATTACTATATGTCATAATTATAACCTATAGTCCATCATAAACACTTATACATCAAGGAATGATTTCCAAATGCAATCGGTAATCACAAAACAATTCCCAAACAATTCATAAAAATTCTAATTAAATTATAACATGATCAAACATTATATCATAACATTGTAACATCATAACATCAACCAAAACCATTTGAAATCATCACCATATGGAGCCTTAGCTCTCGGCTTCTTTGATTTTCAATAGTTAATTGGTTTTCAAAAATTCCAACAATTATATACTATGCTTATATACTATAGTACAACAATATAATATCATTCATTCATCAAAAACCAATTGAATCATCACCTTTGAAGAGCAATAGCTCACGGCTTTTTTTTTATTTTTAATTGGTATTTGATTTCTAAAAATTCCAACAATTATACACTATGTTTATACATTATAATATAACATTATAACATAATAACATTCATCAAAACCATATTAAATCATCACCCCGCGAGCTTCAAAGCTCACGGTTTTTGATATAATTGGCATTTGATTTCCAAAATTCCAACAAAATTATACAACACATAATCAATATACTAGATCAATAATATACCATTGCATGATCAAAATAAAAATCATACAACAATATTCATATACATATAGCTCACGGTCCTTTTTCAAAATCAAGCATTTGGTTTTCAAAAATTCTAACAAATTCATAGAACATATAATCAAGGTCCTAAAGCATTAATATTGTCACGCCCCCATCCAGGATAACCCGGAGTGGGCGGACTAATACTAGGAATAATATTCTTGGATACAGACGACTGTCACGACAGGACATATCATATGAGAATATAGACCCTAAGATTAAACAAACACTTATAACATTTCAGTTCAAAAGGGTTTAGCCAACTGATCCAAAGGATATAACGATCCGAAGACTTCATAGTTCACTTTGTTATAATATCCAACATGAAAATAAAGCAGTTCGAGTTGCAATGAAGTGTGTGAATACATATATGACGATATGTATTCAAGGTTATCCATTCCTAACGAACATCAAGGACATATGGCTTTCTCAACACCTCCATCACCAAAGAATCGAGCTCAACCGCACATTTAAAACAAACATGCGGGCTAAGTACAAAATTTGTACCCGGTGGACTTATGCCGAAAACATTTCATTTTCGCTTAATTACTCGCCAATATAGTGGTAAGACACGAGGTTTTATTTGAAAATGCCTCAGGCTTACTAAAATATTTTCATAAGTTTATAAAAGTCGCCGGCAAGCATTTTCTTGGTGACGCATCTATATCCCTTATTATCCTGTCATCACATTATCATAGTCGAAAGTCGTGAAGGAGGCCTCCTTCACGACCCGCGACCGCCGTGAATTGTCCTTACAGACACACAATCACCATCGGTGTACACGTTAATCCTAGCTGTATAAGCCTTCCCAAGATAGGATCCGATATCGATTTTCATTCATGAGTTGAAATAACCCATCAACATCACATCATACATGGATAGATACGATACACAAAACGTAAACATTTTGGCGTGTAATCATTTAAAGAATTTTAACATTTGTTGAAAAGCATCGTAAACAAGACAATTAAAAAAGAAAACAAAGTTGTTTGCTTTTTAATAATAAAGCCCACCGGAGATTATTGTTCGCCTTTAACATTTTCTTTATTCGCCAACGCCGTCCGGTGGTGCGTCATTCACACCTTTATATAAAAGGATGCTTTAGTACGTCGTTTACGAGATCGAGACTTACAAAGTCTATAATCAAATTCGATATTTCATATCGACGTGAATCAATTCCTTAATGAATTTAATTCGCTTTCAAACGCAGATCAAAATAACATTTCTCGCTCTTTGATAGAAACGAGATATGTGTTGAAATGACCAATTTACTCTCTTCGTAAATGGTCCAACGCTTTCTCACGTTTTCGATTTCATGACTTTAAATATGAAATCTTTTCATATTAACATGATATCATTAGCAAATGATATGTCTTACGATTTTAGCGTATTTATCGAACGCCTTTCAGACGTTGATTTCAAAAGTCAACAATTTTGACTTTTCCTTAGAATTTAATTACTAAGTCTTATTTTAATATTAAATTCTTTTGAAAATCAATTTCTAATTGATTTCTTTTATAAACTGTTTTAATATGTTTAAAATAATTTTAAACATATAATTCATTATAAATAATGAATTTAAGGATTTAAAATCCTTATTTCTATTTTTAAAATAGCTCATGGCTATTTTGAATTTTCGACAACCAATTATTTTTGAAAATTGTCCATAATTTCCAAATATGTCTAAAATAATATTAGACATATAATTTTATTAATAACCTTAATTAAAAAGGATTTAAAATCCTTAAAATTTTAAAACTCCTCGGTAATTATTAAAAATTACCAATTGGTGTCTAAATTTTTCTAATTTTATATAGTGTATTAATATACACTATGGTCATTAATATGTCATAATATCAATTAGACATTTTCCATCATCACCTTATTATTAATCTGAGGTCTCGGCATTTACAAAATAAATGCCTAATAATTTTCTAAAATTCCAATAAATTAACATAAGGTCCAAATATTAGTCCATAACATACTTATGTCATATAATTGTCACGACCCCATTCCGGACCAACCCACCTGGAGGGCTTACTAGTACTAGGAGTAGTACTTTAGGGTTACATGAATAAAATAGAGTGCGTGAAAGTAAGCTAACATGCTGAATGTATCGAGATGATGTTATATTGTTTTTGAAAAGGTTTAGGCCATCGGACCCCAAAACTTGGCCTGATCCGATGGGCCTTAATAGTTTAAAAACATAAAGCGTAAATAAGGGAGTTCAGAGTGTAGCAGCGGAAAGTGTGTGAATACATATATGACGATATGCATTCAAGGTATAAACCACAAATTCAAGTAAATCGGTCAAGGACACTGGACTCCTCAACACTTTCCCCATCATCACCATCAAAGCTCAACCTGCACATTTAAAAACAAACATGCAGGGCTAAGTACAAGAAATTGCACTTAGTGGACTCATGCCAAAAACATTTGATTGATTTGGATTACGCTGCCAATATCGGGTAAGTCACAGTGGTTTTAGTTAAAATGCCTCAGGCTTACCAAATCATTCAGTTAAGTAAACATAGCTCGCCGAGCATTTTCTTGGTGTGTATGGTCCGTATCTCATAGTCACAATACATAATAATAAATAATAAATAAACGTCGAGAGGGAGGCCTCCCATCTACGACGCCGTGACCGGCCGTAATCCCGTACAGCACACAGTCACTCTCTGCAAGCATATGTTAACACAGCGTAGTAGTTCCAACCTTCACGCCAATCCTAGCCAGGCATTTATCATCCGACACAGACCCGACATTAAAAAGGTCACGCTACCACAACAAATGATATAATAGTTCCAACTATCTCCACAGCCTCTACCCGGCAAATGACAGATCCATACACAAAACGAAATATTTTTGGCGGTGTAATGCAAGAAACATTTGATAACAGTTGTAGAATAAGTGCTGTAAATAAATTCATTTGGTATGACAGTAAAGTCATATTTTTGAAGATAAGAAGTCCACATTTTGAAGTAAGAAAGGGGAAAGCCCACCTGGACTATGGTTTGTTGTAAAAGTCCTAAGTTCGTTCGTCAAAATCCCGTCATTGCGTTGCGTCCCACACCTTTACTAAAAGCGAGGTTTTAGTACGTCGCTCAAGTCTTTCGAGACTTTCGAAAACTAAGATAAACTTCGATATTTCATATCGATGTAGACTGAATTCCTTAGTGAATTCAACACGTCTCTAACACGTATACGATTGACTTGTTCTCGTTCTTCGAGATGCTTTCAACGTATAAGTACGTTTTTCGATATATGGATTTCAATTGTGAAATCCCTTCTTCCTAATGGATATCATACTCAATTAGTATATCTTACGCGTACTGACGTATTTATAAATGTATAATCGTACGTTTGACTTGAAAGTCAACGAAGTCAACATTTGATCAACAAGGTCAACGATTTTGACCTTTAATAATAGTAACTTCTTACTATTTTATTTATAAATCGAATTTGATCGATTTGAAAACGTAAAGTCCTATTGCTCGATTTATCTTGTAAATCAAGGACTTATGATTATTTTAGCATTTTTAATACCCCTTTTTATAAATAAAATCGTATTTTGGTATTTTAAAACGTTATAAAATGAACGTTCGTCTCAAACATAGCAATCTATGTTTATAAAATTTCGTAAAATTTAAAAACTGTCCAGAATATTATTTTAGTAAATTTTCATAAATAAACTGTTTTAAAAAGGATTTAAAATCCTTATTAATTATCGATATTTTCGATAATTAGTTTAAAAATACCAAATGACCTTTGAAAATTTTTCTAAATTAATATAGTGTATTATTATACACTATGGTCCAGAATATGAATTTATGAAATTCATATAATACTGTTTGCTAATTATTTATATATATACATATATATATTCACGGTAATTCACAATAATAGGAATAATCATCCAAAAATTCCCAAAATTGATATATACTTATAATAACATCCCAACATCAGTATATAATATTTATATAACCCATAGTTCATCATAACTATTTATTTCACAATATGTAACAATATTTACGGTAATACTATGATAATTACCAAATAAATGGCAAACAATTTCTAAAAATTCTAAATAAATTCCAACATCAATAAACCTTATATTATAACATTGTAACATCATAACATCAACCAAAATAATTTAAATCGTCACCATATGAGCTTGTAATGCTCTCGGCTTTTTCGATTAAAATTAGTATTTGGTTTTCAAAAATTCCAACAATTATATACTATGTTTATACACTATAGTATAGTAATATAACATCATATAATCATCAAGAACTAATTAAATCATCACCATATAAGCTTGTAAGCTTTCGGTTTGTTTGATTTAAATAGGTAATTGATTTCCAAAAATTCTAATTAATTCACACAATGTATAAACAATATACTAAAGCATTAAAACACCATTACATGTTCAAAAATAAAATCATACATCAACAAATATTTTCTTAATGCTCTCGGCCTTAATATAAAATTAAGCATATGGTTTTCAAAAATTCTTATTAAAACATATAACATATAGACAACACATTAAAGCATTAATATGTCATTATATGATTAAAACAAAAATTATACACCATGGTATATTTAAAAAAAACTCACGGTAATATTTTAAAGTATACCTAGGGTTTTCTTAAATTTTTCAAATCAAAACCATGGATTATAATCATGATAATAAACAATAATCCATCTCTAAAATGCTTAAGAAGTAATCGGTCCTCATAAGAATATTTTTATACATTTTCAAAATTTATAACAAATATATACTATGGTTTCGAAAATCATATATATAGGCAAGATGCATTCATACATTTCATATACACATAACCTATGTTCATCTAAACATATTCACATGTATTTTCAAAATAAAAACCTCAAGAACATGTATATAAACAATAGCTCATGCTCAAGAACATTTAAACACATATGTATACCTATATAAAATTTTCGAAACACATATAAATATATATAACAGTTTTCGATTTTCTTGAATAAGGAAGGATAAGAAATCGGTACTAAGGTCCATGTATTACCTTAGGAATGGTGTTGAATCACAAGGATATGATATGGTATTAGACTTGATGAAGGAATGAGAAGAAGGGGAAGAAGCAAGGCTCTCGAATTTTTTTCTGAAAATGGGGAGGGCTGCTCAAATTTTCGAGGTGAAATGGGAGAGATGGAGAGGATTTTGGTGTTCAAAATTTGTTGAGAGAGTGTATAATGAGAGTGGGGTGAATGGGAAGAGTTTCACCTATTATCTCCTCTCTCTCTCTCTCGATTTTGGCTAAGATATTGGCACAAAATCTGCAGCAAATGATGAGAATTATAGTTATCATTTGCTAGGCTAAAAAGGGTGCTCATGGGTTGGGTGTTAAAAAGGTGCACATCATGCTTTGTCCAAGCATGATGGCCGACGGCTTCAAGGGGGTAGGGGCTGATTTTAATTTTTGTTATACATTAATACTATGTATTAATCATAGTATAGGTCATAGATATATAATACATGTCATAAAAATAATTAAATCACAACCTATACTCATTTTCGAAAACACCGATAATAAAATAGAAATAATAGGAATAAAATACAATTTACACCTATTATTGATACACATGCCATTTTCGTCCCAATTATACACATATATATCATAATATATGATTTAGATATTAAATAATATCATAGGATAAAATTATAGCATTAATTAATGCATAAGAAACCCTAATTTCGAAAATTAGGTTTCGAAATTTATAAAAATCATTTTCGATTTTAATGATCTAAAAACTGATTTCATAGCTTAATAACACTCATATATATCATATTATAAATTTTAGATATCATATGATAATTTAATAGTGTTATTTCATGTGAAAAACCAAAGTTTATAAACTTAGGGTTTTTGAAACTTTCAATATCAATTTATCGAATTTAATAACTGAAAATTCGATTGTTAATAATTAATAATACTGAAATTATATAAAATATTAATAGGAAATTAATTATTATAATTTCCTGAGCATTAAACTCATTTTTCAAAACGTCTCTAGACGTTGACGTTCAAAACGTCTCAAAACGTTCAACATCGACTCATCTCAAAATAGTCGCAGTAAGTTCATACTTACTAAATAAATATATCCCTTTTAATAAAGGAATTAAGATGGAAATTAATTCCAAGCTTCACTGCTCGGAAAATTTCATGAAAAGCGGACGTTCGATACGCGCTTGACGTTAAAATATATTGACGAATCATTTCGTAACAATTCAATCCTTTAATTCACAATCCTTAGTGAATTATGAAAGGAATTCGTCATAACGATATCGTATCGAAATCACAAGATTCGATGTCGTAAAAAGATAATATACGGCAAAAACCCTAATTACGGGTTTAGAAAACCGTAATCGTATATTTGTTTCTTTGGAATATTACAATAATCCATAATATGACATTTATATACCATGTAAATGATATATTAACTCTCGGCCCTTTGACTAAGCATGTCAAACAATTTTATAAAATTTCCAAACAATTATAACATGTTTATACATTTGTCACGGCCCCACTCAGGATGACCCGGAGTGAGCGGACTATTATTAGGAATATAGAACTTAAGATTAAACATACACTTATACAATTTAATTCAAAAGGGCTTAGCCAACAGATCCAAAGGACATAACGATCTGAAAGACTTCATAGTTCACATTGTTATAATATCCAACATGAAATTAAAACAGTTCAGAGTTTGCAGCGGAAAGTGTGTGAATACATATATGACGATATGTATTCAAGGTTATCCATTCCTAACGAACATTAAGGACATATGGCTTTCTCAACATTTCTCCATCATCAGCAACCGAGCTCAACCTGCACATTTAAAAACAAACATGCAGGGCTAAGTACAAAATTTTGTACCCAGTGGACTTATGCCGAAAACATTTTATTTTCATTTAGTTACTCTGCCAATATAGTGGTAAGACACATGGGTTTTATTTGAAAATGCCTTGTGCTTACTAAAATATTTCACGAGTTTATAAAAGTTGCTTGGCCAAGCATTTTCTTGGTGTACGTAATCCATATCCCTTATTATCATGTCATCACATTATCATAGTCGAAAGTCGTGAAGGAGGCCTCCTTCTACGACCCGTGACCGGCCGTGGTGTCCTTACAAAGACACGGTCACCATCAGTGTACACGTTAATCCTAGCCAGGTATAAGCCTTCCGGCATAGGATCCGATATCGATTTTCATTCATAAGTTGGGAATAACCCATTAACATCACATCATACATGGATAGGATCGACACACAAGCGTAAACATTTTGGCGGTGTCATTTAAAAATTTTAGCATTAGTTGAAAATGCGTAAACAAAGGCGGTTGAAAAAAGCGACAAAGTTGTTCCATTTTGGTAATAAAGCCCACACGAAATTATTGTTCGTCCTTATCGTTTTCCTTACTCGTCGGCGTCCGGTGGTGCGTCGTCACACCTTTATATAAAAGGATGCTTTAGTGCGTTGTTTACGTAATTCGAGACTTATCAAGTGCGTAATATAATTCGATATTTCATATCGCGAATTAATTCATAACGAATTTAATTCATTTCTCGATCGATATCAATTTAACATTTCTCGTTCTTTGATAGAAACGAGATATGTGTTATAAATGACCAATTTACCCCTCTTAGTAAATGGTCCAACGTTTCCTCACGTTTTTCGATCTCATGACTTTAAACATGAAATCTTTTCATATTAACATGATATCATTAGTAAATGATACGTCTTACGCATATTTGCGTATTTATCGAACGTCTTTCGTACGTTGATTTCAAAAGTCAACAATTTTGACTTTTCCTTAGTAATTTAATTACTAAGTCTTATTTTAATATTAAATTCTTTTGAAAATCAATTTCTAATTGATTTCTTTTTATAAACTGTTTTAATATGTTTAAAAAAATAAATTTTTTTTTTTTAAACATATAATTCATTATAAATAATGAATTTAAGGATTAAAAATCCTTATTTGAAATTAAAAATAGCTCACGGCTATTTTAATTTTTGACAATCTATTATTTTCGAAAATTATCCAATAATTTCCAAATATGTCTAAAATATTATTAGACATATAATTTATTAATAAACTTGATTAAAAAGGATTTAAAAATCCTTAAAAATCCTTGAACAGTCTCGGTAATTTTAATAAATTACCAAACAATGTCCAAAAATTTTTCTAATATTATATAGTGTATTAAAATACACTATGGTCATTAATATGTCATAAGATCAACTAAACATTGTTCAATTATCACTTTATTGTTAATGTAAAGCCTCGGCATTTTAATAAAATGCTCCATAATTTCATTAAATATCGATAAATTAACATAAGGTCGAACATTAGTCCATAATATATCTATGTCACATAATCTACTATATAACAATGTTATGTCGTATAATTTGTCCCATAGCTTTCGGCATTTACATAATATTCAACAAACAAGTTTGTAAAATTCCCAAAATTACAATATGCATATAAACTATATTGTAGTAACATTACAACATAACAATTATCAAAACCAATTTATTCATCACCTTAATGAGCTTAGCTCTTGGTTTATTTGAATAAAATAGGTAATTGATTTTCAAAGTTTCCAATAACAATCCAAAATGCATAAAACATATCCTAGGCTAATAATTTAGCATTGTATGTACTCAATAAAAATCACACATCAATGTATATATATATATATAGCCTCGGTATTTTTCAAAACAATTGATAAGATTTTCTAAAAATTTCCAATAAATGTCTATACATTCTTATTTCATCATAACTCAAGATTAACACCTTGCATGTACAAAATAAAATCATACACACATATATATACATATATATATGTCTCGGCTTTCTTAAAACAATAGGTAGGATTTTCTAAAAATTTCAAATAAATCATAGGGTGCATAAATCATACTCAAGATCAATAATACATCATTGCATGTTACAAATCAAAATTATAATTCAACATATATTACACATATGCTTGACCTTTTCAAGAATTTGATACAAAATTTTCCAAAAATTTCCAATTAAATTACCATAGACTTCAATATCATCATAGAGTAACTATATATCATTGCATGTCTCATATACACATCATTCATTAACATATACTTATATATGTATGTTCGGTCATTTCTTTTTTTAAATATAGCAAGAGTGCTTCAAAAATTCTCAATTAATTTACATTCATTTCAATATATCAATAATCAACAATATCACATTGCATGTACAAAATAAATTTTATACACCAACATTGGCATATATTATCCTCGGCTATTTTGAAAAAATAACATAAGCTTTTCAAAGTTTTAAATAAATACTTATGAACATATTTAACATCCTAAATCCACAATTCAAACCCAAATAATACTCTCAAGTCATCGGTCATTACTCAAAATTTTCAACCATGTTTAGATAAATTTTTAAAACACAATCTAAGCTTCAAAACATCATGCTACACCCTCTTAGAACATCACATAGCCATGGATTCGAAAGTTTTTCACATTAGATCATACATGCAAGACTTAGAAGGAATAAGAACACAAGCACTCATATTTACCTATCATCAACTACTATATGTACACAAGATCTTTCAAAAATTAAAAGTCAAGAACACATGCAATGCCCTCGCACCATGTTCGACAGTTTTCAAAAGAGAAGAAGAAGGGTTGAATCGATTCCTACCTTGGATATATGGATTAATGGTACAATATACAAGATAGTAGAGTGTTGTATAGAAGATGGGAAGAAAATTCAAGCTTGGTAATGGGGGAGGAAGCTCTCGGTTATCACGAGAAAATGGGGAGAGGAAAATGGTGTTTGAGAGAAGAAGAAGAGAGATTGAGAGAGATAATGGTGGAGTGTTTGAGTGAGTGAGGGAATGAATTAAAACTGAACAAGACCCCCCCCTATTATCCCTCACTCTCGGTCTCTCTCTCTCCCCCAATACAACACAAGACTCTTCACCTTTTAATACTAGTTTATTCACTAATGGGTTCCCAATCATTAGTGTCTTACACACTATCTTGGAAATAGCTAGATTACATCATTAGAGGGAGATTTGTTGTTAAAAAAAATCTGAATTTATACTTACATGCATGCAATAGTGAGATAAATGGAACAATTAAAATTTGTATACCCATATATGTACCTCTCGGCCATTAGGCCAATTAATGGTTAAAAATCCTGATTTCATGCTAATTATTGATGTATAAATCGTAATATATGATTTAGATGATATTTAATATCATAGGTTAACTTAATAGTATAAAGGAAGAAGATAATTGACTTATATACAACATAAATGGCTATCGGCCATTTAATTAAATCATAGGTTAAAATTTTTATTTCATGTCATTAGTAGGTATATACACTTTGGTATATAATTTTATATGATAATTATATCATAGGATAATTAAAAGAGTACTTAATTTGAAAGAAACCCTAATTTCGAATAATTTAGGGTTTTCAAATCGGTTTGATATAAATATTAATTCAAATGTTCAAGCATTAATTAAATGCTTATTAGTACTGTAATATCATAAAAATACCATAAGAAATAATTTCTTAAAGTTTCTTGATCATTAAAACCATCGTTCATTTTATCTCTAAGCGTTGGCGTTTGAAAGCGTCATAAAGCGTTACGTGTCGACTCATCTTTAAACTGGTCGTAAATACTCGTAATCTCATTATAAAAATATTCCATTATTGATGGAATATAATTCCAAGCTTGATTGCTTAAGAAAAGTCGTGACATTTCACGGTCGATATGCATTCGGCGTTAAAATGTCTTCTTAGATAAAAGCTAGAACTTTCGATTTCTATCATTCACTAAATTGAGTGAGTGTGTAATAGGAAATTGTTCCTTTGTAAAAATATGAAATCATGTTCGATTTCATATCTGATTTGGTTTCACGGCAAAATTTTATTTTACGGGTTTTAAAGACCGTAATTAGGCTTTTAAAAACTGCGGGTTATTACATCCTACCCCCCTTAAAAGAAATTTCGTCCCGAAATTTGCATACCTTTAAAAGAATAAACTGGGGTATCGTTCCTTCATTATATCTTCTAGCTCCCACGTGGCTTCTTCCTGTCCGTGGTGATTCCATAGCACTTTGACCAGCGAAATTGATTTATTTCTCAATTGTTGCACTTTATGGTCTATTATTGCGATAGGCTCTTCTTCATAAGTCATGTCTGGGTTGAGAACTACGTCGTCTTGACGGATCACGTGTTTTGGATCGTACACATATTTCCTTAGTTGAGATACGTGAAAAACATTATGCACATTTCCCAAGTTGGGCGGAGAGCGACTTATGAGCTCTTGAGCCTATTCTCTCTAGGATCTCGTATGGTCCTATGTGGCGGGGTCTTAGTTTTCCTTTCACACCAAATCTCATGATCCCTTGATGGAGACTTTGAGAAATACTTTGTCTCCAACTTGAAATCTGACTCCGATCTACAGCGTATCGGCGTAGGATTTTGCCTATCTTGAGCTTCCTTGATTCTTTTACTGTCGTCGGACGATTTCAATCATTTCATTCACTGCTTCTGGTCCTATTATCTTCCTTTCACCTACCTCATCCCAGTAAAGTGGTGATCTACATTTCTTGCCATACAAAGCTTCATATGGGGCCATATCAATCGTCGCTTGATAACTATTATTATAGGCAAACTCAATAAGAGGTAAAATATCTTCCCATTTAGCACCTCGATCTAGTACTACGGTTCTCAGCATATCTTCCAGAGTTTGGATTGTCCTTTCTGACTGCCCATCAGTTTGTGGGTGAAATCTTTGTCTTGAAGTTTAACTTTGTTCCAGCTCTTTTGTAGGCTCGTCAAAATTTCGATGTAAACTTGGAGTCTCTATCGATGTAATAGATTTTGGTACTCCATGTAGCCGTATTACTTCCTTTACATATATTTGGGCTAGTCTATCGACTCCATATGTATTTTGAATTGTAAGAAGTGGCGCACTTGGTGAGTCTATCTACTATTACCCATATAGTAGTGTTTCTTTTCGAGACTTGGGTAAATCCGTGAAATCCATCGTTATTTCGTCCCACTTCCATTCGGTATACCCAGCGGTTGTAACTTCCGTAGGGACGTTGGTGTAAAGCTTTTACTGTTGGCAAACAAGGCGACGTTCTACGTGAAGCTATGTCTCGTTTCATGCCTTCCCCACGAATTTCTCTTTTAGGTCTTGGTACATCTTACGTCTTGCTGGGTGGGCGGTATAAGGTGTATCATGAGCCTCGCTCATTATGTTGTTCCGTATCCCAACATCATCGAGAACACACTATTCTTCCTTTGAATATTAAAGCATTATCGATGCTTCGGAAATTTTCAATTTGCCGTTCTACCTTTCTCTTATCTTTTCCAACTTTTCCTCAATCCTTTGTCTCTCAATGATCCTTTTCTTAGATCGGTGTCATGGTGAGTGTAGCAATACAATTCTTGATCGTCTCATTTGTTTAATCAATTCAATTCTTAAATTCTGAATTCCTTGACAAGTTTATCTTCTCGTGTCAAGAGATATCCCAAATGAGTTTGATTTTTACGACTCAAGGCGTCGGCTACTACATTCGCTTTACGGGTGATAGTTAATACCACGATCGTAATCTTTTACTAGTTCGAGCCATCTCCTCTCGCCTCGTGTTTAGATCTCTTTGCTCGAAAAATATTTCAAACTCTTATGATGCGTATAAATCTCGCATCTCACTCCGTAGAGATGGTGTCTCCATATTTTCGATTGCATGAACCCTTCTTGCTAACTCTAAATCGTGTGTTGGGTAGTTTAGCTCATGTGGTCTAAGTTGTCGTGATCGTGCGCTATTACTTTTCCTTCTTGCATCAAAACGCATCCTAGTCCGTTCTTGAGGCGTCGGTATAAACCACATATTCCTTATCGATTAAGGATTGCTTCTTTGGTGCACTTGTTAACCTTTCCTTGAGTTCTTGAAAATTCGCCTCACATTCCTCGGTCCAGTGTACTTAATTCCCTTTCGAGTAATTGGGTCATTGGTCTTGCTATTTTGGAGAATCCTCAATGAATCTCCTATAATAGCCACTAACCCTAGAAAACTCGGATCTCATTACGAGTTCGCGGTGATTTCCATTCTTGCCTTCTTCCACTTTGGTGGATCACTTTGATTCCATCGGAGACACGATGTGTCCTAGGAACATTACTTCCTTGACGAGTCGCATTTCTTGAACTTAGCAAACAATCTTTCATTTCTCAAAGTTTGTAACACCATTCTTAGATGTTCCTTATGGTCTTCCTCATTTTTCGAATAGATGAGAATGTCATCTATGAAAACCAGTACAAACTTGTCTAAGTACGGATGAAACACTCGGTTCATGAGGTCCATAAACACCGCTGGTGCATTAGTTAATCCGAATGGCATAACAACAAATTCATAATGGCCATATCTTGTTCGGAATGCAGTTTTAGCTATGTCTTCAGGTCGTACCTTTAGTTGATGGTACCCTGACTTGAGATCAATCTTTGAAAATATACCTGCTCCCCTCAATTGATCAAACAAATCGTCGATTCTTGGTAAAGGATATTTATTCTTGAGCGTCATCTTGTTCAGCTCTCGATAGTCTATACACATCCTTAGGGATCCATCCTTTTCTTAACGAACAATACGAGTGCTCCCAGGCGAAACACTAGGTCTAATGAAACCTAGGTCCAGCAGTTCTTGGATTTGGATCTTGATTCTTCCAATTCCTTTGGGGCCATTCAGCAGGGTGCCTTCGACCTTTGGGCCGATCACGGTTCCGGTCGATGGTAAATTCAAGCTGTCTATCGAGGTAATCTGGTAGATCCTTAGAAATACATCGGAAATTCACGACAATTTCTATGTCTTCTATCTTGATTCGGCTTTTCTTCTCCGTTCGGGTAAGCGAGAAAAGCATGGTATCCTTCTTATTCATCATGTTCCTTGCCTTCAATGCGGACACAATTGGGACTCTCTTCCCATGCGATTCCATGGAAATCGTTGCTTCTTGCCGGAAAATGAAATGATATTTTCCTTTCCTTGCAAAGAATCATGGAGTGGTTTGCGACTAACGGTCCATTCCTAGGATTATATCTCGTCACCCATGGACATTATGTTCAAATTATTTGCTAGAACTCTTAGTGATCCTAAGTTCAACTCTAGGTTCGGCGAGTAAATATGTGATCATAATTCCTCCTATAGGTGAAGAGATTCTCATATCTGATTTGCCTTTATTGCACTAAGTCCCAGCGGATCTACGCATGATTTTGCTATGAAAGAGTGCGAAGCACTGTGTCGAATAATACTATAACGGTATGTTGAGAAGGATTCCCATACCGCCGGGGTTTCACTGGTCTGTTCGTTTGTTGCGGTGCAAAGCATACGCTCTAGCTTGAGGTAGGCGTGGTGACGTGGTGCTTGCCTTTCTTTGAAATTTATTCTTTGTTATCTGGGCTCTTGTTGCCGTTGCGTTGCCGTTGTGGTTCTTGTCTTCGTTCTTTGAGGTGGCTGCCCTTCCTTCTTTGTTGTCTTTGTTGTGGTATTTGTTGCCATTGTGGCGGTGTAATTCTTTGTTGAGGTTGAAATTTGAAATTGGATAGCCCTCGGTTGGACATTACGGGTTGGTTCGGCCTTACAACTGTTTCGAGCGTATCCCGGACAAAGTTTGCGTAATGTCCTTCATACCGCACCTAAAAGCAGTTTCCACGCCCGCCATGCACATCCCGTGTGCATCTTTCGGCATTTTGGGCGCGGAAGAGCCTTTCATTGCTCTTGTAGTCCCTTCTTTGGAGGAATAAAGTTGGCTTCCTCCATCCTTGCCCTTGGTTTCTTGAGTTCCTTGCCACTTCTTTGTTTGTTACCCTTGTTTTCAAAACTTCCCCGCTACTATTACCAAAACTAGCATCCCACTTTCTCTTTCCTCTGTCCATAGTATTACGCATCGGTGATCCCGACTTATCATCGGCATTCTTTGCCTCAATGTCAAAGCCGTGTAAGAGCCTCGATTATAAGTCATGTCTCCAAGACCGACAAGAGACATTCTTATTTACGGCCTTAACCACGATCTAAATTTCTCGGCCATCTTTAAATCCGTGTCCACTTGATCCGGTGCATATCTAGACATTTCGCGAGAAGTGCGATCGTGTCGATTACCGACATCTTTTCTGTTTTAACAAGAAGAATTCATGTTCCTTCTTCTTCTTGTAACTCTTGATACATATTTATCATACACTTCCCTTTTAAAATCTTCCCGGTCAACACTTCCATCTGCTCTGCTGTGAAAGTTTTCTTTCGGCCTCCCACCGAAATCAGAGGTCCATTTAAGCGGAAAGCTACACGATAGTCTTTCTTGGGTTGTGCACCTTAGAAAAGTGAAAATTCTCTCGATGGTTCTCATCCTTTGTTCACATCTTGGGACTACCTTTCCCATTGAAAGTTGGAGGGTTTTGTCTTAAAACAATTCCTCTATCCTGCGGTCGGGTTGAGGTGGAGGTGGTTGAGTGCTGACTTGTTCCTCGCATTCGGAGTTCTACCTCGTCTCCTAGGTGCCGCCTCTGCCTCTTACTTCTCGTTCGGGGTCTTGTCTAGGAGGCATTACATTGTGTAAAATATATCATTAGCATCATGTATCATTTTCATAACTTGAATATATACAATTTCATTTCTTTGCCTTTTTAGAAGCGATAACTTAAATAAAACATTTCATTCTTATCATACATACATTTGTTGCAAAAGCCCTCTTGGATCACACATACATACAATTGCAAAAGCACCATAGATAACGTACTTTGCAAACATAAGTCCTTACATCAAGGATTACTTACATACTTACTTCCAAAATGTTTCAAAAGGAAGGCCATACACATATCGGCCTTAAGGCTTTACAAAATTAAAGTCATGCACAATGGCTTTATAGCCTACAAAATTCAGTTTTCCCCCATTCGAGTTTCAAAAGCATAATTAAAACATACATTCATAAAAATAGATAACATAATCCTTCAAATTTTACATCAACATCACTATCTACATCAACTCCTCGAATCTTCCTCATCTTCCTCGGATCCTCTTCCTCCTCGTCCGAGTCATCAACTTTGGCCAAATGCTCTAGAGGTCCGGCTCCATTACTCTCTACCATCGGGATGTCCGTAGTGGACCATAATCCACACGAATCGGTTGTAGGCTGTCATGGATGGGATTATACCCATCAAGAGTACTGTCACACTAATCCGTCTTTGTCGGCGGAAACTCTCGGTGGCGGTAAGGGTGCTGCCATCGGTGGTAGGCGGTAGTGGTGAGCGCACGGATGTCCGAAAATCAAGGTGGGAAAGCAGGGGCTCCCAATGCTCTAGGCACAGGCTGCTCCGTCCGCTGAACAAGTGCGCCTCGTCGATCCGATATCGTGGTACCCGGGTCAACTATCCGTGGAACCTCGGTATCTGACCACTCGGTGACTCATCACGCCATGTATACTCCGTGGAGGAGATAAGGTCCCTCGGTCTTTGCGCCATAGATGCTATATCGTATGTCGGTGGGTGATGAACTGGGTAAATCACCTATCAAGTCATATCCTCGATCATACGGTAAATGTAATCCCCGGACACCTCACGGCGTAATCTTCCCAATCACATGGGAGTATAGTAAGAAGGCGGCTTAATGCCGTCGTAATCCGTCACGCCATAAACTCTCGCATTCCTCCACAACCTAAAGTAATACATCGGGAACTCTCCCAAATCCGCATGACACATCCGGCTTTCCGATAAATACGAATAGTCTCCTCGGAGTCGGGTCAGGTCTATCCTCCTCCTCGCAATGTAACGCATCTCCTCCATACGCCACGATCAAAACTAACGTTGAACACTGCTAACACCTAATAGCGAGATAGGGTAGCTTAATACTTTGATTAATCAACTAGGATAAACTATTCAACCTATAACCAAGCGTTCTTAACCCATCTAGTAAACAAAACTCCTATTGCTATGTTAAACTATACGGTATTATAGGTTCCTTGGTGCTATCTAAAACTCGAGCTGAACTTTACCCAGACTCTACTGTATTTGGGAGCTGGAAAAGAGATTCTGTCCTTCATAACAATTGAAGTTCAGAACGTTAGGAATACATGGCGAAAACCATGCGTAAAGCGGAGTCCTATCGAGAGTATGGTTAGAAACAAATTTACTGCGCAGTGCAGAAAATTTTCGCGATTATATCGACGTTCGAGAAGGTGCCAATAATGACAACATACGCGCTATGACTACTGTTGACTTAGTATAACTATTACGTCCACGTCTTCAAATTGAAGCTTGCCGTACTGAAATTTCGGTCCTCCGTCACGCAAGTTGAAAATCATGGTTATGATCGCTCACTTTGATTATAATAAGCATCCACCTTCTTCATTCTTCGTAGTCAACGTCGTTTCCGATCGTCTTTACGTTCCACTTTCACCGTTCAAAAATCGAAATTAAAACACATTCATGCTTCCTATCATTCTTTTGTTTTCTTTCATTATGGGAACATACTTCCTATATCGTCTACGTTCTTCTCAAGAGAATAACATACTTTGTTATCAACATAAATTTCATAAGTCATAAACATAACATCCAAACAACATCATACTTCGTTCATACATATCTGTACATATCATCTTGTTTTCATACATTCGTCATTAATCATCATGATTCGTTTCAAACATGCTTTTCAACTTAACCACTTCATATCATTGCTATTTAATTTCAAAATTTAGAATTTTTTTGAAAATCTTCATTCATAACTCATCATTTCAATTATCATCACATTACAACTTTCCTTTTTCCTTTTACTTCAAAATCTTTTCAAATTTGGCCATCATATAAAATTTTCATCTCATAAACTCAATTGAAACTAGTTACCTTTTCCCGTTGAGCTCGATGTGATGGAGTGTTGAGAATAGCCCGTAGATTTTCTAGAAGTCTAGTGACTCAATTCTAGACTTAGTTTAGAAAGAAATGGGATTTCATGAAACAGCGCTACGATACCACTCTGTCACGGCCCCGCTCGGGATGACCGGAGTGGCGGACTATTATTAGGAATATAGAACTTAAGATTAAACATACACTTATACAATTTAATTGAAAGGGCTTAGCCAGATCCAAAGGACATAACGATCTGAAAGACTTCATAGTTCACATTGTTATAATATCCAACATGAAATTAAAGCAGTTCGAGTTTGCGGTGGAAAGTGTGTGAATACATATATGACGATATGTATTGAGGTTATCCATTCTAACGAACATTAAGGACATATGGCTTTCTCAACATTTCTCCATCATCGACAGCGAGCTCAACACGCACATTTAAAACAAACATGCGGGGCTAAGTACAAAATTTTGTACCCGGTGGACTTATGCGAAAACATTTTATTTTCATTTAGTTACTACGCGATATAGTGGTAAGACACATGGGTTTTATTTGAAAATGCCTTGTCTTACTAAAATATTTCACGAGTTTATAAAAGTTGCTTGGCGAGCATTTTCTTGGTGTCGTAATCCATATCCCTTATTATCATGTCATCACATTATCATAGTCGAAAGTCGTGAAGGAGGCCTCGCTTCTACGACCCGTGACCGCCGTGAATTGTCCTTACAAAGACACGGTCACCATCGGTGTACACGTTAATCTAGCGGTATAAGCCTTCCGGCATAGGATCCGATATCGATTTTCATTCATAAGTTGGGAATAACCCATTAACATCACATCATACATGGATAGGATCGACACAAAGCGTAAACATTTTGGCGGTAATCATTTAAAAAATTTTAGCATTAGTTGAAAATCACGTAAACAAAGGCAGTTGAAAAAAGCGACAAAGTTGTTCCATTTTGGTAATAAAGCCCACACGAAATTATTGTTCGTCCTTATCGTTTTCCTTACTCGTCGGCGTCCGGTGGTGCGTCGGCGTCACACGCTTTATATAAAAGGATGCTTTAGTACGTTGTTTACGTAATTCGAGACTTATCAAGTGCGTAATATAATTCGATATTTCATATCGGCGAATTAATTCATAGCAATTTAATTCATTTCTCGATCGCGTATCAATTTAACATTTCTCGTTCTTTGATAGAAGCGAGATATGTGTTATAAATGACCAATTTACCCTCTTAGTAAATGGTCAGCGTTTCTCACGTTTTCGATCTCATGACTTTAAACATGAAATCTTTTCATATTAACATGATATCATTAGTAAATGATACGTCTTACGCATATTTGCGTATTTATCGAACGTCTTTCGTACGTTGATTTCAAAAGTCAACAATTTTGACTTTTCCTTAGTAATTTAATTACTAAGTCTTATTTTAATATTAAATTCTTTTGAAAATCAATTTCTAATTGATTTCTTTTTATAAACTGTTTTTAATATGTTTAAAAATAATTTTTTTTAAACATATAATTCATTATAAATAATGAATTTAAGGATTAAAAATCCTTATTTGAAATTAAAAATAGCTCACGGCTATTTTAATTTTTGACAATCTATTATTTTCGAAAATTATCCAATAATTTCCAAATATGTCTAAAATATTATTAGACATATAATTTATTAATAAACTTGATTAAAAAGGATTTAAAAATCCTTAAAAATCCTTGAACAGTCTCGGTAATTTTAATAAATTACCAAACAATGTCCAAAAATTTTTCTAATATTATATAGTGTATTAAAATACACTATGGTCATTAATATGTCATAAGATCAACTAAACATTGTTCAATTATCACTTTATTGTTAATGTAAAGCCTCGGCATTTTTAATAAAATGCTCCATAATTTCATTAAATATCGATAAATTAACATAAGGTCGAACATTAGTCCATAATATATCTATGTCACATAATCTACTATATAACAATGTTATGTCGTATAATTTGTCCCATAGCTTTCGGCATTTACATAATATTCAACAAACAAGTTTGTAAAATTCCCAAAATTACAATATGCATATAAACTATATTGTAGTAACATTACAACATAACAATTATCAAAACCAATTTATTCATCACCTTAATGAGCTTAGCTCTTGGTTTATTTGAATAAAATAGGTAATTGATTTTCAAAGTTTCCAATAACAATCCAAAATGCATAAAACATATCCTAGGCTAATAATTTAGCATTGTATGTACTCAATAAAAATCACACATCAATGTGTATATATATATATAGCCTCGGTATTTTTCAAAACAATTGATAAGATTTTCTAAAAATTTCCAATAAATGTCTATACATTCTTATTTCATCATAACTCAAGATTAACACCTTGCATGTACAAAATAAAATCATACACATATATATACATATATATATGTTTGACTTTCTTAAAACAATAGGTAGGATTTTCTAAAAATTTCAAATAAATCATAGGGTGCATAAATCATACTCAAGATCAATAATACATCATTGCATGTTACAAATCAAAATTATAATTCAACATATATTACACATATGCTTGGCCTTTTCAAGAATTTGATACAAAATTTTCCCAAAATTTCCAATTAAATTACCATAGACTTGATATCATCATAGAGTAACTATATATCATTGCATGTCTCATATACACATCATTCATTAACATATACTTATATATGTATGTTCGGTCATTCTTTTTTAAATATAGCAAGAGTGCTTCAAAATTCTCAATTAATTTACATTCATTTCAATATATCAATAATCAACAATATCACATTGCATGTACAAAATAAATTTTATACACCAACATTGGCATATATTATCCCTCGGCTATTTTGAAAAAATAACATAAGCTTTTCAAAGTTTTAAATAAATACTTATGAACATATTTAACATCCTAAATCCACAATTCAAACCCAAATAATACTCTCGAGTCATGGTCATTACTCAAAATTTTCAACCATGTTTAGATAAATTTTTAAAACACAATCTAAGCTTGAAACATCATGCTACACCTCTTAGAACATCACATAGCCATGGATTGAAAGTTTTCACATTAGATCATACATGCAAGACTTAGAAGGAATAAGAACACAAGCACTCATATTTACCTATCATCAACTACTATATGTACACAAGATCTTTCAAAATAAAAAGTCGAGAACACGTACAATGCCCTTGCACCATGTTCGACAGTTTTCAAAAGAGAAGAAGAAGGGTTGAATCGATTCCTACCTTGGATATATGGATTAATGGTACAATATACAAGATAGTAGAGTGTTGTATAGAAGATGGGAAGAAAATTCAAGCTTGGTAATGGGGGAGGAAGCTCTCGGTTATCACGAAAATGGGGAGAGGAAAATGGTGTTTGAGAGAGAAGAAGAAGAGAGATTGAGAGAGATAATGGTGGAGTGTTTGAGTGAGTGAGGGAATGAATTAAAACTGAACAAGACCCCCTATTATCCCTCACTCTCGGTCTCTCTCTCTCCCCCAATACAACACAAGACTCTTCACCTTTTAATACTAGTTTATTCACTAATGGGTTCCCAATCATTAGTGTCTTACACACTATCTTGGAAATAGCTAGATTACATCATTAGAGGGAGATTTGTTGTTAAAAAAAATCTGAATTTATACTTACATGCATGCAATAGTGAGATAAATGGAACAATTAAAATTTGTATACCCATATATGTACCTCTCGGCCATTAGGCCAATTAATGGTTAAAAATCCTGATTTCATGCTAATTATTGATGTATAAATCGTAATATATGATTTAGATGATATTTAATATCATAGGTTAACTTAATAGTATAAAGGAAGAAGATAATTCAACTTATATACAACATAAATGGCTATCGGCCATTTAATTAAATCATAGGTTAAAATTTTTATTTCATGTCATTAGTAGGTATATACACTTTGGTATATAATTTTATATGATAATTATATCATAGGATAATTAAAAGAGTACTTAATTTCGAAAGAAACCCTAATTTCGAATAATTTAGGGTTTTCGAAATCAGATTTGATATAAATATTAATTCAAATGTTCAAGCATTAATTAAATGCTTATTAGTACTGTAATATCATAAAAATACCATAAGAAATAATTTCTTAAAGTTTCTTGATCATTAAAACCATCGTTCATTTTATCTCTAGCGTTGGCGTTTGAAAGCGTCATAAAGCGTTACGTGTCGACTCATCTTTAAACTGGTCGTAAATACTCGTAATCTCATTATAAAAATATTCCATTATTGATGGAATATAATTCCAAGCTTGATTGCTTAAGAAAAGTCGTGACATTTCACCAGTCGATATGCATTCGACGTTAAAATGTCTTCTTAGATAAAAGTTAGAACTTTCGATTTCTATCATTCACTAAATTGAGTGAGTGTGTAATAGGAAATTGTTCCTTTGTAAAAATATGAAATCATGTTCGATTTCATATCTGATTTGGTTTCACGGCAAAATTTTATTTTACGGGTTTTAAAGACCGTAATTAGGCTTTTAAAAACTGCGGGTTATTACAACATTATAGTGTAATAATGTAACACCATAAAATACATCAAGAACAATTTTATTCATCACCAAACTTAGCTCAAGGCTTTCGGTTTATTTGAATAAAAATTGTAATTGATTTTTAAAAATTCAAACAAAAACATAGGATGCATAAAACATACTCAACATCAATAATATAACATTGCATGTTACAAATCAAGATCATACATCAATATATATATACATATATGCCTCGGTATTCTTCAAAATAATTGATAGGATTTTCCTTAAAATTTCCAATTAAATCATAGGATATAAAATTCATACACTAGAGTAATAGAACACCATTGCATGTCCTAAATTTAAATCATATACCAATATATGGGCATGTATATGTGTCGGCCTTTTTATAAAAATGGATATGATTTTCCAAAATTTCAAAACAAAACATATAGTGCATGATTTACATCCTAGATCAATAATATTCTATTGCATGTCTTAATTAAAAATTTTACATCAACATATATATATATACATTTGGTTATTTTGGAAAGAAATTAGTATAGGTTCTTCCAAAATGTCAATTAAATTGTCATGTATTCCCAACACATTATAATTCAAGAATATACCATTGCATGCACTAATTAAACATCTTATACCTATCTTTGAAATTTAAAAGCCTCGGTTCTTAGAAAGAAAATGGCATAGATTTTTCTAAAATTTTCAAATAATTTCTATGAACTTATAAAACATCATAGGTTACAAATTCATGCTCAAACAATTTCTTATAGCACTCGGCCATATCTTGCATTTGTCATACAAATTCACATAAATTTTTAAAACAAGTTTTAGGCTTCCAAATAATATGCTATACCCTCTTAGAACATCACGTAGCCATGGATTCGAAAGTTTTTTACATTAGATCATACATGCAAGACTTAGAAGGAATAAGAACACAAGCACTCATATTTACCTATCATCAACTAATATATGTACACAAGATCTTTCAAAAATAAAAAGTCAAGAACACATGCAATGCCCTTGCACCATGTTCGACAGTTTTTTTTTTTAAAAAAAAACAAGAACAAGCATGTTGGAATCGACACCTACCTTGTTGATATAGATTAAGTGAACAATATACAAAATATCAAGGTGTGGTATGGGAGATAGGAAGGAAATCAAGCTTGGTAAATGTTAATGGAAGCTCTCGACTTTTGAGGAAAAATGGAGAGGAAGAAGATGTTCTTGAGAGAAGTGAGAGGTTTTAGAGAGGATGATGTAGTTGGAGTGTTTAGTGTTTGAGTGAGTGAGGTAATGAGAAAATCTGAATATCTACCCCATAACCCCCGTATGCTCGGCCCTCCCTCTTGCACACACAAGAGACCTTTCAACTTTAATGCTATTTTATTCACTAATGGGTTCCCAATCATTAGTGCTTACACAAGATATCTTGGAAATAGGTAAAGTATATGTATTTAGTGGGAGACTCAAGTATAAAATCTGAAAATATACATACATACATGCAAATGTGAGGTAAATGAAACAATTAAGATTTATATAACTATATATGTAGTTCTCGGCCATTTGGCCAAACTATAGGATAAAATTCTATTTCATGCTAATTATAGATATATAAATCATAATATATGATTTAGATGATATTTAATATCATAGGTTAATTAAATAGCATAAAAGAAGAAAATAATTCAATTTATGCCCAGAAAAATATCTATCGCCATTTGGATAACCATAGGTTAAAATTTTTTATTTCATGTCATTAATTGGTATATACACCATGTTATATGATTTAGATAATAATTATAGCATAGGATAATTAAAAGAGTATTTAATTTGAAAGAAACCTAATTTCAAGAATTAGGGTTTTCGAATTAGTTTTGATATTTTATTAATTCAAATGTTCAAGCATTAATTAAATGCTTATTAGTACTGTAATATCCTAAAAATACCATAAGAAATAATTTCCTAAAGTTTCTTGATCATTAAAACCATCGTTCATCTTATCTCTAAACGTTGACGTTTGAAAACGCCTCAAAACGTTACGATCGACTCATCTTTAAAATGGTCGTAAATACTGTAATCTCATCATAGAAATATTCCATTAATAATGGAATATAATTCCAAGCTTGATTGCTTAAGAAATATCGTGACATTTCAATAGTCGATATCGTTAAATCGTTAAAAGCGTCTTTCAGATAAAAGTTAAAACTTTCGATTTCATTCACTCACTAACTTTGAGTGAGTGTACGACAGGAAATTATTCCTCGTAAACAGATTGAAATCATACTTGACTTCATATGTGATTTGATTTCACGGCAAAATTTTATTTTACGGGTTTTAAAGACCGTAATTAGGCTTTTAAAAACTGCGGGTTATTACAAATATGTCATTGCATGTCTAAAAATAAAATTATACACCAAGGTACATACATATATGCTCTCGGCCTTTTTGAGAAAAATAGGCTAGGGTTTTCCAAAAATCCTAAATAATATACCATAGGCTTAAAACATATCATAGATCAATAATCCATCCTTAAAATAAATCAAAACATAATCGATCCTTACATACATTTTTATATCACTTTCGAAAATTATTTCAAACATGTCCTAGGGTTCGAAAATCATATATATATATGCTAGATCCATTCAAAATTTTAACAAGCAAGGTCATATGATCATCTAAGCATACATCTCCTATTTTTAAAATAAAAATCATCAAGCATTGCATATACATCAATAGATCATCCATAAGAACATTTAAAATACATACACATATATATATACATGTTCGAAAATCTTGAACAACAAAAGGGTAAAATCGAAGCCTTGGTCTCATGTTTACCTTTGATATAGAATGGATTCACAAGAACTATATCTAGGTATCAAAGTTGGGTGAAGGAATGGGGAAGAAAGGAGGAGAAAAATTTTAAAAATGGGGAGGGGAGGTCTCGGTTTTTCAGCAGAAATGGAGAGGGAATGAGAGTGTTTTTGGGTTCCAAAAGTGTTGAGTGAGAGAGTATAATGGAAGTGGGGTGAAGAGGAAGAGTCTCACCTATTATCTCTCTCTCTCTCTCGATTTTTGCCTCCAAAAATGAATAAAAATCTGCAGCCAACTTGTTTAGTAGGAGGTGATCATTAGCTAGGAAAAAGGGGCTTCATGCATTGGGCAATAAAAAGGTGAATCCCATGCTTATGGAGAGTGATGGTCGACGGTTTCTAGTGGTCCAAGAGGGTGGGATTTTATTTTATTGATCCTTAATACAACATATTAATCATAGTATAGGTCATAGATATATAATACAAGTCATAAAAATAATTAGACCAACACATAGTACAATGTTCGAAATTACTGATAATTATTGAGAAAATAGGAATAAAAATATAAATCACACATATTATTGATACTCATGTCAAATTCGATCAAAATATACTCATATATATCATAATATATGATTTAGATAATAAATAATAGCATAGGATAATTTAATGGTATCATTTTATGTGAAAAACCCTAGTATAAATAATTAGGGTTTTGAAATATATGAATATACACCATCGAGTTTTTATAGCTCAAAAATTGATTATAATGCTTAATAATACTTTAATTATATAAAATAATAATAGGAAATTAATTATAATAATTTCCTGAGCATTAAACTCATTTTTCAAAACGTCTCTAGACGTTGACGTTCGAAACGTCTCAAAACGTTCAAAATCGACTCATCTCAAAATGGTCGTAGTAAGTTCGTACTTACTTAATAAATAATATTCCTATTAATATAGGAATTAATATGGAAATAAATTCCAAGCTTCTCGCGCTTAAATTTCCAAAATACGTGACGTTCGATCTGCAAACCGACGTTAAAATATATCGATTGAATCATTTCATAATATTTCAATTCCTTAATTCACAATCCTTAGTGAATATAAAAAGGAATTCGTTATTATAATACTGAATCGAAATCAATATTCGATGTCGTATAGAAATAATATACGGTAAAACCCTAATTTACGGGTTTAAAATACCGTATTTAGACGTTCGTTTCTTTGGAATATTACATTCCACCCCCCTTAAAAGAAATTCCTCCCGGAATTTGCGTACCTCTAGAAAAACAATTCGGGGTATCGTTCTTTCATCGCTTCTTCAAGCTCCCACGTGGCTTCTTCTTGTCCGCGGTGTCTCCACAGCACTTTGACTAACGGAATCGACTTGCTCCGTAGTTGTTGAATCTTGTGGTCAAGTATCGCCGCTGGTTCTTCTTCATAACTCATGTCTGGCTTGAGAATCACGTCGTCTTGGTGGATCACGTGCTTTGGATCGTACGATTTTGTAATCGTGACACGTGGAAAACATTGTGAACATTCCCTAGGTTTGGCGGAAGAGCCAACCTATAAGCTACTGGACCTATCCTCTCTAGGATCTCGTAAGCTCCTATAAAGCGGGGTCTCAATTTTCCTTTCAGTCCAAACCTGACTATTCCTTTCGATGGAGAGACTTTAAGAAACACTTTGTCTCCATCTTCGAACGGTAGCTCAGATCTACGCGTATCAGCGTAGGATTTCTGCCTATCTTGAGCTTCTTTTATCCTCAGCCTAATTTGTCGAACGATCTCAATCATCTCGTTCACTGCATCTGGCCCTATGACTTTCCTCTCACCTACTTCATCCCAATAAAGTGGTGACCTACACTTCTTGCCATACAAGGCTTCGTATGGGGCCATACCAATCGTCGCTTGATAGTTGTTGTTGTAGGAAAACTCAATCAGAGGTAGAATATCTTCCCATTTTGTACCTCGATCCAACACTACTGTCCTCAGCATATCCTCTAGTGTTTGGATCGTTCTTTCCGACTGCCCATCAGTCTGAGGGTGAAATGCCATACTGAAGTTCAGTTTTGTACCCAACTCCCTTTGTAGGCTAATCCAGAATCTGGATGTGAATTTGGAGTCTCTATCCGAGGTAATGGATTTTGGTACCCCATGTAGTCGTATAATTTCTTTGACGTACAGCTGGGCTAACTTGTCAGATCCATAAGTGCTTTGAATTGGTAGAAAATGAGCACTCTTGGTAAGTCTATCCACAATTACCCATATGGTTGTGTTTTCTCTTTTTGATTTGGGTAAGCTCGTAACGAAATCCATCGTAATCTCGTCCCATTTCCATTCGGGTATTTCCAATGGCTGTAGCTTTCCGTAAGGACGTTGATGTAACGCTTTCACCTATTGGCAAACAAGACAGCGTTCCACAAAAGAAGCTATGTCTCGTTTCATGCCTTCCCACCAGAACTTTTCCTTCAGGTCTTGGTACATCTTAGTACTGCCTAGGTGGGCGGTGTAGGGTGTATCGTGAGCCTCACTCATGATTTCATTTTGAAGCTCTGCGTCGTCTGGAACGCATATCATTCCTTCAAATAATAGGGCGTTGTCCGACGCCTCTTGAAAATTCTTAAATCCTCCAGACCTTACCCTTTCTCTGATCTTTTCTAACTTTTCCTCCATCCTTTGTCTCTCGACAATCCTTTTTCTTAGATCAGACGTCAGCGTGAGTGTAGCGATACAACTCGTGATCGTCTCGGGTTGTTTAATCAGTGTAATCCTCATTCTTCCAAACTCCTCAACGAGTTTCTCTTCTTGTATAAAGAGACATCCTAGCTTGGTATGGCTCTTACGACTTAAGGCGTCAGCTACTACATTTGCTTTGCCCGGGTGATAGTTAATTCACAGTCGTAATCCTTTACTAGTTCGAACCATCTTCTTTGCCTCATATTCAAATCTCGCTGCTCAAAGAAATACTTTAAACTCTTATGATCCGTGAAGATCTCACATCTCACTCCATAGAGATGGTGTCTCCAAATTTTCAGGGCGTGAACTACTGCCTCTAATTCCTAGTCATGGGTTGGGTAGTTCAGTTCATGGGGTCTGAGTTGTCGGGATGCATAAGCTATCACCTTTCCGTTTTGCATCAAAACACAACCCGTCTAGTCTTAGAAGGCGTCAGTATAGACTACATACTCTTTATGCGCTCGAAGGCGCTAGAATCGGTGCACTTGTCAACTTCTCCTCGAGTATCCGAAACTCGTCTCACATTCATCGGTCCAGTTGAATTTGATTCCTTTCCGAAGCAGCTGGGTTATGGGCCTTGCAATCTTGGAGAATCCTTCGATGAATCTCCGATAATAACCAGCTAGTTCTAGGAAACTTCTAATCTCATGTTGAGTCCTTGGCGATTTCCATCCCTGTACTGCCTCTACTTTGGCTGGGTCTACTTTTATGCCTTCGGCAGAAACGAGGTGTCCAAGGAACATAACTTCCTTCAACCAAAACTCAAATTTGCTAAACTTTATTTCATTGTGATGATTATTCGTTTCCGTCATTGTGGTGTGTGTATGATACTTTATAATATATTTATCTTTTTTCTGTAATGTGAATGGTAATGATGATACTTCCCCAATTCTTGGATGCAGGTGTTGGTATTAATATTTTATTTGAAATTTCTTTACCTTATTTTTGTTTCGCTATGGGTTTGGTTTTCTATCTAAAAATTCGATTTGTGGTTGTTATTCTTTTACATTGTTTGTATTTTACTCACTTGACTTTGCATTTTGAATCTTATGTCCTGTTTTCATTTACTTGATTTGTTGGTGGTGAATCTTTTATCACTCTTCCATATGTTTTCTTGGTCTTGCAGTCTGTCATCATGTTTACTTTGGTTTTCAAAGTCTCACCTTATAGTCTTAGCTTGCAGTTCTACATTTTATACTATTTGTCCATGAAACTAGACACTTATGTCTTAAATGTTTGCAATTCCCTTTGTGTTTTAGGTAGATTAATCTTCTAGCTCTATTTCTCTGTTGTTTGGTGTTCAGTTTTTAATTTGATTTGTCTGTGATAATTCTTCTTGCTAATTTTGATTCTTTATGGTGATAGATTTATGCAGTACTTCTCGAATTCTTGGTATTTATGTTAAGTTTTTGATAAATTTATCTTTCCTTCTTTTTCCGAGTTCGGTCTCAAGGATTTTAGTGTTTTTTTTACAATTCTTTTTGGTGGTTATTGTTCTTCTTCAGGTATTTTTTGAACTATATGCCTACTTTTTCTTTGTTTTCTACGATTCTTCGGTCATTTTCATTTTGTGCTCTGTTTTCTCGGTGTTTCTTGTTTTATGGTATGATTCGGGTGGCCATGACTCTTACATTTTACGTGGTGTTCGAATGGATTATTGTTTAGGAGATAAATGTTTACTCGTATTTTCTCCCACTTGATTTTTTTTTCTTATAATTTTAAATTTTTGTCTCAATTCATCGCATGGTGTTTGAGTTAAATTTTTGTTTTTTTGGATAAATTGGTCAATATTCATCTTTAATTTATCTTTTTGTTTCTTTCCGGGATTTTGTTTTTCTTTTCCAATGTGGCAGAGCAAATATGACACTCCAACAATGTTCTTCTTTGTTATTAATTTATTTTTTAAACTTTATTTCATTGTGATGATTATTCGTTTCCGTCATTGTGGTGTGTGTATGATACTTTATAATATATTTATCTTTTTTTCTGTAATGTTAATGGTAATGATGACACTTCCCTAATTCTTGGATGCCGGTGTTGGTATTAATATTTTATTTGAAATTTCTTTACCTTATTTTTGTTTCTCTATGGGTTTGGTTTTATATCTAAAAATTCGATTTGTGGTTATTATTATTTTACACTGTTTGTATTTTACTCACTTGACTTTGCATTTTGAATCTTATTTCCTGTTGTGATTTACTTGATTTTGTGGTGGTGAATCTTTTATCAACCTTCCATATGTTTTCTTGGTCTTGCAATCTGTCATCATGTTTACTTTGGTTTTCAAAGTCTAATCTGATAGTCTTAGCTTGCAGTTCTTCATTTTCTGCTATTTGTGCATGAAACTAGACACTTATGTCTTAAATGTTTGCAATTCCCTTTGTGTTTTAGGTAGATTAATCTTCTGGCTCTATTTCTCTGTTTATTTGGTGTTCAGTTTTTTAATTTGATTTGTCTGTGATAATTCTTCTTGCTAATTTTGATTCTTTATGGTGATTCGTTTATGCAGTACTTCTCGAATTCTTGGTATTTATGTTAAGTCTTTGATAAATTTATCTTTTCTTCCTATTTTCGAGTTCGGTCTCTAGGATTTTCGTGTTTTTTTTACAATTCCTTTTGGTGGTTATTGTTCTTATTCTGGTATTGTATGAACTATATGCCAAGTTTTTCTTTGTTTTCTACAATTTTTCGGTCATTTTCATTTCGTGCTCTGTTTCTCAAGGTGTTTCTTGTTTTGCGGTATGATTCGGTGGCCATGACTCTTATGTTTTCTGTGGTGTTCGAACTGGATTATTGTTTAGGAGATAAATGTTTACTCGTATTTTCTCCGTGTTGATTTTTTATTCTTATAATTTTAAATTTTTGTCTCAATTCATCAAGTGGTGTTTGAGTTAAATTTTGTTTTTTTGGATAAATTGGTCAAATTCATCTTTAATTTATCTTTTGTTTCTTTCCGGGATTTCGTTTTTCTTTTCCAATGTGGCAGAGCAAATATGACACTCTAGCAATGTTCTTCTCTGTTATTAATTTATTTTTTAAACTTTATCTCATTGTGATGATTATTCGTTTCCGTCATTGTGGTGTGTGTTTGATACTTTATAATATATTTATCTTTTTTCTGTAATGTGAATGGTAATGATGATACTTCACCAATTCTTGGATGCAGATGTTGGTATTAATATTTTATTTGAAATTTCTTTACCTTATTTTTGTTTCGCTATGTCACAGCCCCTTAATCCTAATTACGGATTAGCAGGTACTATAACTGTAAATATGAAAGAATAAACATGGAGACTCTCATTAATAATAAGCTTAATACATATGTCAAGCATGTTCTTGGATTCTAGTACATAAATTAGGTTCTTGCAGCGGAAGACATGTGATATGTACATATGATGATGTACTATCAAGGTATAAACATATCAGCGACAACATTTCTATTGCTCAACACCGCTCCATCCATCATCCGCTCAACTCGCACATTTAAAACAAACATGCGGTGAGTACAAGAATGCACTCGGTGGACTCATGCCAAAACATTTTATCATTTTAGATTACTTCGCCACATCATGGTAAGACACAAAGGTTTTAGTTGAAAATGCCTGTGCTTACTAAAACATTTATCGATTCATAAAATCATCACTGGCGAGGCATTTTTACGGGTGTGTATGATCCATATCCCTTATCATCATTTCATCATAGTAACATAGTCGAAAGTCGTGAGGGAGGCCTCCCTCTACGACCCCGTGACCGACCGTGAATTGTCCTTACAGCACACAGTCACCATCAGTGTACACGTTAATCCTAGACAGGTATAAGCCTTCCGGCATAGGATCCGATATCGATTTTCATTCATAAGTTGGGTGTCACGACCCCACTCCGGACTACCCGGACTGGAGGGTGACTAATACTAGGAGTAGTATTTTAGGGGTTACATGGCTAAAATAAAAATGCATAATAACAATAAACTAGCATGCTCGAACATAGTATAATGATATAATAAGAATAATCTAGCATGCTTGGACATAATATAAGATAATGTCATAATGATTCAAAGGGTTAGGCCATCGGACCCCAAAATCTTAACCATGGTCCGATGGACCTCAATAGTTCATAACAATAATGCATAAATAAATGAGTTCAGAGTGTAGCAGCGGAAAGTGTGTGAATACATATATGACGATATGCATTCAAGGTGAAAACCACAAATTCTAGATAAATTGGTTAAGGACACCGAACTCCTCAACACATTCCCCATCACCATCATCGAAGCTCAACCTGCACATTTAAAAACAAACATGCAGGGCTAAGTACAAGAAATTGCACTCAGTGGACTTATGCCGAAAACATTTGATATAAGATTACACTGCCAATATCAGAGTAAGTCACAAGGGTTTTAGTTGAAATGTCATGTGCTTACTAAAATATTTTCAGTTCATAAACATAGCTCGGCCGAGCATTTTCTAGGTGTGTATGGTCCGTATCTCATAGTAACAATTCATAACAATATTAAAATTAAGCGTCGAGAGGAGGCCTCCTTCTACGACGCCGTGACGGCCGTAATCCCGCATGACACACGGTCGCTCTCACAAGCATATGTTAACATAGCAATAGTTCCAACCTTCACGCCAATCCTAGCTGGGCATTTATCATCCGCACGGGACCCGACATTTAAAAGGTTGGTAGCGACCCAAATGACATAACTGTCATAATAAAGTTCCAACCATCGCCACGCACCTACACAGGCATAACAGATAGGATCCATACACAAAATGAATATTTTGGCGGTGTGCAAGAAACATTTATCAACGGTTGTAGAATAAGCATTGTAAATAAACTCATTTTAGAATAACGAGAAAGTCACATCTTAATGGGGTAAGAAAAGGGCCCACATTTTGAAGATAAGAAGCCCACCGGACTATGGTTCGTTGTAATTTGAGTCTAGGTTTGTTAAATGCGTCAATATCCGATCCGCGTTTGCGCCCACACTTTACTGGCGAGGCTTTAGTACGTCGCTCAAGTCTCTCGAGACTTTCAAAAGCTAAGATAAACTTCGATATCTTATTTCGATGTAAACCGAATTCCTCGATGGATTGATACGTTTCAATATGTATATAATTGAATTGTTCTCGATTCGCCGATATCGTTCAACGTATAAGCACGTTTTTCGATATACGGGTTTCATTTGTGAAACATTTTCTTACTAATGCGGTATCATACTCAATTAGTATGTCATACAGCGTCGACGTGTTATCAATCGTATAATCGTATGTTTGACTTAAAAGTCAACGAAGTCGACATCGTCGACAAAGTCGACAATTTTGACTTTCAAATAGTAATTTCTTACCATTTCGTTTTATAAATCGAATTTGATCGATTTGAAATCGTAAAGTTCTATTTCTCGATTTATCACGTAAATCAAGGACTTATAAATAATTTCGCAATTATTAATCCTTTTAATAATTAAAAACATATATTTTTGATTTAAAAACGTTATAAAATGAACGTTTGTCACAAACATAGCAATCTATGTTTATAAAATTTTATAAAATTCAAATATGTCCAGAATATTAATTAAACATATATTTTATTAATAAACTGAATTAAAAAGGATTTAAAATCCTTATTAATTATCGAAAATCTCGATAATTAATTTAAAAATACTAAATGACTTTTGAAAAATTTTCTAAATTAATATAGTGTATTATTATTGTAATATCCCAAAGAATTAAATGCCTAATTACGATATTTAAATTCGTAAATTAAGGTTTCGCCGAAATAATTGAATTAGTAATTTATCGAATAATGATTTCGATTAATTACAAAGTAATGAATTCCTATTTTATATTCACTAAGGATTGTGAATTTAAGGAATATAAATATATAAAGTGTTTCGGCAGTAGCATTTTAACGTCGATTGAGTATCGATAGTTAAAATTTCGTAAACTTTTCTAAGCAACGAAGCTTAGAATAAAATTCTATTATTAATGGAATAATTTAATAAAGTGATTACGGCTTTATTACGACCTTTTTGAGATAGGTCGATAATTAACGTTTTGAGACGTTTCAAACGTTAACGTTTAGAGATGAATAGAAAAATGAGTTTAATGATCAAGGAATTATAGTATTTAAATTCTTATGATTATTATATGTAATTAGAGTATTATTTAGCATTAAAATAATGCTAGAGAATTAAGGAATGATTATTGAATAAAGATAGCATTTCGAAAACCCTAATTTCGAAAATTAGGGTTTGACACATGAAATCTTCTTAATTATTTTTCCTATGATATAATTTATCATCTAAGACATATATTATATTATATATCTATAAATAGCAAGAAAAATCATATGCTGGGCACAATTTTTGAAAGTGCCGTGAACTTGTAATATGTGTGTAACATGATTTAATTATTTTGCTACCATGGGACATACTTAGCAATTAATTGACCAAGTAGGATATTTTCTACACACTAACCAAGTAAATTAAATGAGAGCATCAAGTGGAAGCTTTGTAATGAGAATAGCCGTGAGTTTGCTTCCAAATCAGTGAGAAGAAAAATTAAAACACCTTTTATGACTTTGAATTGCATATGGAATGTGTCTCGACTTATACATGGTATTAAGACAAAAGAAAATTTCTTGTTTCTCTTTAACAAGGAGAGCCGATGGCTCTTAGTTCCCAAAGAAAAAGGAATCAAATTGTTTATTTCAAGAAAAATGGTGTAAGAGGTATTAACTTTGGTGATGTAATATCCTATGAGTCATAAAGTATTATTAGAAAGGCTTCCAATTAGTGAGAGAGAGAGACGTGAGCATTTTTTTAAGATTTTACAAGTCTTGAATTTATTTGCTTTACTTGTACTTAAGCTTTTAATAGAGCAAACATCTCATTCACTCTTTCTCAAACTAAAGAACCGAGAGCTACACCATAGAAAACCCTTGTGTGTTCATCTATTTCCTTAGCAAAAAGCTTGATCTAAAGCTTGTGTTCGATAAATCAATACCGTTAAAAAGGTTAGAAATCGAACAAGCTTCGATTATACACTAGAATTTTAATTATCCAATGGTTCGATTTTTATTTTACAAGCATGTGTTTTGAGGAGAAAAATAGAATAAATTATGCTAACATGTTTGTTGTTCTTTAAATATGCTTAGTATGTAATTAGAAGCATATGTATTGTATTAAATCAAAGGCCTAAGCATATTATGATTTTTCTATGATGATCGAAAATTCTAAGGCTTGTTTTGATGATGGATTTATGTTATATGTTAGCTAAGGAGTTCATAGTGATTTATTGAGAATTTAAAAGAAATCCTATGCTATAGTTTGAAAATTACCGAAAATAAACCAAAAATGTTAAGTTGATGTACAAATTTGATTTAAGAAATGTTATAGCATAATGTTGATCTAGGACCTTAGTTATGAACTATGTGAATTTACTAGGAATTTTTGAAAATGGTTGCTCCATTTTTCTCAAGGAAGCCGTGAGCTTCATAGCATGGGAAATGAATGATTTAGTTGATCATGATGAATAATTATAGGGTATTAGTGTTATATTATAGTATATAAGCATTGTGTAATTTTGTTGAAATTTTATAAAATGTTTAGTATATAATGTGTAGAAACCGAGCCTCGAACATTGATTCCTTGATGTAGAAATTGAAAATGTTGGACTATATACTATAATTATGTTATAGATTAATGTTGGGGCCTCAGATACATTAACTAGAATTTTAGAAAATTATTCGACAATTTGACGATAATAGCCGTGACCTATGAGATCAAATAAGTAATGTCCAAAATTTTCTATAGTTAATGTTAATACATATTAGTGATACTATGATAAAATAGTACACTATATGAATTTAGAAGAATTTTGGAAGAAGTTTGAAAATTTAAGCATGAAGGCGAGAGCATATATATATATATTAAGGATTTTAAATCCTTAATATCAAGAAAAATAATACATTACATGTCTACAAATTATTTTAGACATATTAAGAAATTATGAAATTTTATAAACATAGAATACTATGTTTATGGCGAAACGTTATATTAAATAACGTTAGAAATGAAAAATAATGTTTAATGAATAAGTTAATTAATATTTAAGAAAAATATTAATAAAATTTATCGATTTGCGTGAAAAATCGAGAATTAGGGCTTTATGAAAAGAAATCGATTGAAAATCAATTTATATTGAATTTAGATATTAAAATATGAATTATTAAAGAAATTAATAAAGAAAAGTCAAAATTGTTGACTTTTGAAATTAACGTATGAAATACGCTCGATAAACACGCTAATACGTGTGAAACGACATTATATAAGGAAATCTCATTGGTGAGAAAAGATTTCATAATTGAAATCCTTGATCGAAAAACGTAGACATCGTTGAACGCTTAACCTAAAAGGTTAAATGAAATAGTTGAACATATCTCGCCTCATCAAGTACGAGAAATGTTTAGTTTAGATACGTGATTGAACGGCATATCAATTCGCTAAGGAATTCAAATTATATTAGTATAAATTATCAAAGTTTATTCTAAACTTTGAAAATCTCAAAACGCGACAGATGTAATCAAATCGCTTTTACGTAAAGCGTGAGACGCGAAGGCGATCGTCATGAAAAGAAAAACGAATTAAGAAAGCTTACGCACTGTGGGCTTTTCTTTTCTTATCCTCAGGATAAAATGCTCTATTTATGATGCTTTCTTCGAAAAGAAAAGAAATTATTTATGATGCTCTCTTTCGAGAAATGATTATGAAATGTTTATGAAATTACATGCCCAAAATATTTATGTTTTATGATGTATCCTATCCATGAATGAATGTATGATGAATGTTGTCGGGTCATTCCCAACTTATGAATGAAATCGATATCGGATCCTATGGAAGCGCTTATACCGCCAGATTAACGTGTACACCTAATGGTGACTGCAGTTGTAAGGACAACCACGGTCGGTCACAACGACGCAGAGTGAGGCCTCCTTCACGGCGTAAATGTTAATGTTATGATGAAATGAAGGGATATGGATCATACATACAAGAAAAATGTCTCGCAGATTTAATGTTTATGAAAATGATGAAAAGTTTAGTAAGCTCAGGCCTTTTAATCAAAACCCTCGTGTCTTACCATGATGGGGCGAGTAATTAAAAGATGATAAAATGTTTTCGCATAAGTCCACCGAGTGCATTATTTGTACTCACCGCATATTTGTTTTAAATGCTGATTGAGTGATGATGCGATGGAGCAAAGTGTTGAGCAATAGGAAGGTTGTCACCGAAAGTTATACCTTGATAGTACATCGTCATATGTACATATCACATGTTTTCCACCGCAAGAACATAAGTTATGTAGTAAAGTCCAAAACATACTTGATTTATGTATTATGTTTAATGTTAAATGGTCTCATTATTTATTCATCCCTGCTTAGAGTAATAATTCCCGCTAAATCGCACTTAGGATTTAGGGTCATTATAGAGTGGTATCGGGCCGTTCGCTCTTTGAACCCAAAATCTCCTTTTAAGGTTAAGTCTAGATTGAGTCTCAGACTTCTAAAGGTCACCGACAATGCTCAACACTCCATCACATCAAGCTCAACCGAAATGAGGTAAATGATTCCTTTTCAAATTTTGAAAATGAAAAGTTGAAAGAGAAAAGGATCGAGATGATTCTTCAAAAGGAATGAAAGATGTGAAAGATGAGTGATATGAAATGGAAGTTATGAAAAAATGTTGAGAAGGAAGTTATGCAAAGTGATCAAATTAGAAATGAATGCTTATGATTGATAATGGGCAAATGTGCTAATAATGAAATGTCAATTTTCAAAATTCATGTAATACATGCATTCAATAAGTATGTTATGAAATTGAACATAATTTTCAAAGTTTTCATAACCAAATTCGTTCAAATTTCAAGATTATATATAATGAATGAATTATGTTTTCATTATTTGAAACTTTAGTTTCAAATATCGAGATTGATTATGACAAATGATATGTCATCTCAAGAAGAACATAGACGATGTAAGAAGCATGATCACGTATTGCAAAAGAACATAGAAGTACGAACTTCATTCCCTTACAAGAACAAAAGAACGACATGAAGAACGAAAGAAAAGTTAGACTCGAGCTTGGAAGGCAAAAGATGAATGTGAAAATGATCGACCTCGACCTCGGCATGTGCGACCTCGACTTCAACCTCGGCATGTGCGACCTCGACCTCGGCATGTGCGACCTCGACTTCGACTTCGGCATGTGCGACTCGATTATGACTTCGGCATGTGCGACTCGAATACGACTTCGGCATGTGCGACTTGACTTCGACTTCGGCATGTACGACTCGATTACGACTTCGGCATGTGCGACTTGACTTCGACCTCGGCATGTGCGACCTTGACTTCTACTTCGGCATGTGCGACCGTCGACTTTGACTTCGGTAATTTTATAACATCGACTTTGACATGTCGACCTTGGTAGTATATACTACATCGACGCCGGCATTACTATGTACCACCGGCATCGGTAACGGCATGCACGACCTTGGCGCCGGCATCGCCACGATCTCGGCGCGAGCGAGCGAATTTTTCTGCACTGCGCAATGATTTTGTTTTGACCGCTATCCTTTGTGTGAACTCCGATTTATGCACGGTTTTCGCCTGCGTACTCCTAACACACTGAAATTCATTTGTTATGAAGGACTGAACCCCTGTTTCCTTCTCCAGAATTCATGAGAGTCTGTTGAAAGTTAGTTTGTGGGTTATATAGAATGAGAATGTTATAGTATGATAAGAATCTTAGAATGTTACTAAGAAAGTAAGATTTCCAGTAATACAAGTAGAGCCATGACGTACATGAGAACCTTTGTTGATGACCTATTACGAGTATATAAGGTTTCAAATTATATTCATTACCCAATTTCTGTCATTGAGTTTAACTCTATGACCTAGTCCCAATTGAGAAATCATTTGAATTTCTCACTTCTTCTGAAGAAAATTTACAACCAGAAATCTTATAAAGTATCCTTTGAAACCAAGCCTCGTGTGACTGAGAATATAATTGTGACGGGTCTGGCCAGCCCATATGACCAAAGAAATCTCAGTAGTCGTCATTCTGGTCTTCGGACCCTAGATCCCAATTATTCAGTCCAAAGAGCATATCGATTCAATCATTAAAAGATGTTAATTTGATTTGTGAGACAGTACCTCTTGTAAGTAGTCGTAATAATTTCTCCTCGATTCTTGAAATCATCAAGTATGATGAATGTTGACTTACCTTGTCATCTAAGTGCGAATTAGTAAAGCGATAAACATCGTGCATGATATAAGTTGACTTATTTCACCACCTAAAAGTTTCGCATCAAGAAAGTAATACACATCAAGAAATTATGATGTAAAGAAAATCTCGATGAGACGAGATATTTTCCCTATGATACACATGGATGTGATGACCCTTGATGGGATTTACAAAGATTGATAACAGTGAAGTTATACATTCATATGACTGTTATGATAATAAAGTGATGAACAAGATACTCTTTAGCATTGAATGCAAGAGTAAAAGTAAAGAAAAGTATATGATATTCGTGGGATATAATTTCCCCTCACCATGTCATAACGAGAGAGAGATTACAACTTATCTTTAAGATAGTTGTTTGTCCCTAAACCTCGTTAGTAGGTTGGACATGTTTAAAAGAATGAATGATAGCATCTCAGAAAATAAATCTCTCGTCATATACCTCAATCAATGAGATTATGCTTGAGCATAATCGATTCTAAGTAATTGAAACTTGGTTAAACAAACGATAATGAGATTGAGGAATCATAATCCTTGAGATTGTGTGAACGACTAGGATAGCCCTAGTATGTAAATCAAGTATGGAGAAAATATCTCCAAAGCCAAGATATAGTAATGAGATGCTTGGAAATTAAGTTATGGTGTACGAATGTACTACCTTACCAAGCCATACGACAATAATGACGGTTCTAATCCTGAATGTGAGAACCGAAGTATAACGAAAGTAATATTACTTTCAGATACCATGTTTAAGAAAAAGAGAATATTTCCAAGAGAACAAATAAAACGATTCACATGGAAGGATCTTAAAGTGAATCTAATTGGGAAGATTATCCCCCATACTTTTGTGACGATCAATAAAATGAGATATTAAGTATCTCTGACATGGAAATGAAGTAATCATTGAATGTCGAGAAATGGTGACGCCAAAGTAAAAGTATGATATGTCCTCAGTGGATCAAGGATTTTATCCTATGCGAAATTGCATGATGGATCAATAAAGAATGTTAAGAAATGACGTATATCCTAAAAGGATATTACAAATGATGGCGCTAAATGCCGGTATAAGGATTTCTCTGGAAAAGAGTTTAAAGTAAGAATATATGAGAGATATATTCCTAAGATCGATAAAGTGAAAAAGGAAATTGAAAATCATTCATACTGAATTAGGAATGAATGATAGTGATAGAGACATGACGGTCTCTACGATAAGAGTAAATTATCGAGATATCAATATCAAAGGATAGGTTGATGTAGACCTAACCATGAATGCTATTGGTAAAAGCATAACGGTACTGATACCGAGAAGTGTAGGGTGAATGAGGCAACAAAAGGCCATAGCAAGGGAACATAATGTCCCAATGGAAAGGACAATGACTTATGAAATAGATGTTTACTTGAATAGACGGGAACACCGTAGACCAAAGCCTATACTTCACACCGAGAACTGAAGGGACAAAAACCAAGAAGGCCTGATAGGTATGAGAAAAATTTCTCAGCATACCTATAATATTTTGTTCGATATGGGTGCTTCATGATCTAACATCGCACAAGTATGTGTAGAAACGATAGAACCAAATTCGGGATAAACGAATCAAGAAATGAAAATTTCTTCACCTATATGAGAATTATGGCCGTCGCAGGTGTTGCTCAAACTTAGAATTGGACCTAGGATCACCTAAGGTTCTATCCAATGATTTGGATCATTATATCTATATAGAACGTAGATATAATTCAAGAAACAGAAGTTTCGAAATGACTGTCAGTCACGTGATTAGTGACCAGGGCCTAGTCTCTTCGTTAGAGGTGTTATGCGACAAGGTATTAGTACCACTATTTGCTTATGCGAATAAATTTAGAGCGATATACGACTGAAGGTGTAAAATGTAAAATGAGTAATAAAGTAAGTGTCATGAGTCGTGTCGTGAGTTGTATACAAGTTATATATGTCTTAAAATGTTAAATTCTTTAAGAGATCCTTCTTGTTTAAAATTCCCTCTATTGCTTTTATTTAAGTCTGACCTATCTAGCAATATCTGTTTACAGATGGCAGGAGAAGGAAATAATATGGGTAAGAAGATAACCACAGGGCCTACAAGCTTAGAACTCACACAGGCGTATCGGCTCTTTTATTATAAACTAGGCATGGATTTAGGATAGTTTTGAGGAATTTCGCACCTTTGAAGGATGCTCAGAACTATGGAGTTACGGATGAGGATGGTATCCAAAGGCTTATTCGTCCTTTGCCAACAGACTGGCAAAATTTGCAAAAGAAGTATCAAGAGAATATCTTCTGTATGTAGAAAATTCAAAGACTTGGGCAGACTTACCAGGATTTGTCAACCGGCTCAAGCATACATATTATGCGTATGGAACGCCACCGATGAGCACTTGTCCTGGTCCCTGGCAAGTTTCACAGCATTATATAAAGGAATGGTTGTACCCTGATGTTCCAAACGCCGCCCCACGTCCTGTGCCGTCAATTATACCTGAAAGGGGTGAGAATGGCCAAAGGACAGGATCTTACCCCTCGCGGACTAGGGGAATTACCACTACCAACTCAACCATACTTTTCGATAAAAGTAACACAAACTTCGGTATTGAAGAAGAAACAGGAGCGACTTGACCCCGGCTCTCGAGAGGAGATAGATCATCGGAGGTATGAAACAAAAACGTACCTGGAGAAAGGCAAGTTTCCAAATAAGGAGTACGATTCCGATGAAGGCCACTCAGAGACATAGAATTCTATGATCATATGAGACTTATATGTAGATAATGGTTTATGTTGAAAATGGTGTGGTTAGAATATGTAAAATAAACATAGTTTGGAGTATTTTGTGAATATGTCAAGAGGTGTCACAATTTTGGATGTAAAAAGGACTAGACGCCTTGTAATCAGTCGGCTCGATAGACCGACCCTCGTAATTAATATATGAAAAGTCCTCACTGAGGCATTTTGATGTATATATTATATGGTCCTTGTAGAATGATATCCGAGATACGACAAAAAATTGTTCCGAATAAGATATGGCCACTATGAGATGATAGTTATGACATTCGGACTAACCAATGCACCAGCCCTGATCATGAACCTCAAAAATCGAGTGTTCCATAAATATTTAGACAACTTTGTCTTAATCCTTATGAATAATATTCTTATCCATACGAAGAGCGAGAAAGAACATAAGGAACGTCGAAGGACTGCCTTAAGAATTTTAAGAGCCGGGTAAAATTTTTGCCAAGAGCAGTATTGTGAATTTCGGCTTAAAGAAATATTCCTCAGGCACATAGTGTCTTTAGAAGGAATCAAAGTAGATCTATCAAAGGATAAAGCAATTAAGAATGAAAGTCGTCAATGACCTAAAATGAGATCAGGAATTTCTCAAGATTAATTGACTACTATCAGAGATCCATTGATAACTCTCTAAGGTAGAAAGGCCGATAACATAGCTACCCCAAAAAAATCAAATTTACATGGATTAATAAAAGAAATGCTATGTATTAATATGAGAAAGATAATAGCTTACGCATCACAATGACTTAAGCCACACGAACAGAAATTCCCAACTCACGACTTGATATAGTAACAAGGGTATAAATATCAAAGTCTTGGAGACATCACTCCTATGACGATAAATTAAGAATTCTTCATAGATTACAAAAGTTTGAATAAATTCTTCAAGCAAAGAGACTTGAATACGGGATAGAAAAGATGGCTCCAATCAGTAAAAGATTACAATTGTGATATAAATGATCACCTAAGGAAGGTTAATGTAGAATCTAATACCCTAAGTTATAAAAATTCAGCCTAAATTATGGTATGTCCTTATAGAAAAGGAAAACTCATGGAGAATTTGCAAAATGAGAATGTAAATAGTTGGGCAATCAGAACGAACGAAGTTGTATTCTCACACTCAAGGTGACATACGACTAAAGAGAAAGGATGAAAATAGGAATAGAATACTAATTAAGATAAGGAATGAAGAGTCAAGGATTTTAAGAAGGTCGGACAATATCATATTGTCTAAGGAATGATTATATAAATATTTCAAGCAATAATAAGCTTAGAAATGAAACCATGAGTGAAACTCATGATCCTTCTCATACCGCCCAACCAGGCAGCATTAAGATATATTATGATTTACGAGAAGAGTTAAATAATAAGGAATAAAATGAGATATAACCATATTGTCGAGCAGTGTCTCGGTTATCAATAAGTGAAGGCATTGTATCAATGACCTTATAAGAGGTTATAATCTCTAGAGCTACACGAATGAAAATGGAATGACATAGCAATGGATTTTATGACGGGTTTTGCCAAAGTCATAAAGAAGTCGCACTACTATATGGGTAGTAGTGGATTGACTCACCAAATATGTTCATCTCTGCCTATTCAGATGACTCATAGATCCGATAAGTTAGCTCAGTCGTACATAAAGGAAATTGTATATTTACAGAGGGTACCAAAATCTATCGCTTCAGATAGAGACTCCAAGCTTACCCCTAAATTTTGAACTAACTCACAAAAAGGAGTTAGACACTAGATTGAACCTTAACATAGATGTCCACCACGTATAAATGGACAATGAAATCGGCAACCCAAACGCTTAAGCACAACGATAGAACATTAATGTTAAATCAAGGTACACGTGGGAACGATTGTACCACTTGTTAGGTTCACGCACGACCATAGTCGTCAAGTAATGATCAATATAGCCTTATGAGGCATTATGTGGAAAGAGTATCGACCACCACTTTATTGTAATAAAGAGGTGAGAGAAAGTCTAAGGTCCCGCCAATGAAAATGAAATGATTAAGATATCCGCCAAATAAGGCAAAGAATAAGAAAAGCTCGTAATGCATAAAAGTCTTACACCGACACGCCAGAGATCCGAATCGCATTTTAAATGCAGAAGTATAAGTTCTTAAGATTTCTCCATCGAGGGAAATTATAAAGTTCAGACACAAGAATGTTGAGATCACGTTTTATAGGACCTTATGAGCTCCTATTAATGATGGGCCCAGTAGCCTATAGATTGGTACTTCCACCAAATTTGGAGAAAGTACGTAATGTTTTCCACGTGTCACAATTAAGGAAATACGAAAATGACCCAATTCACGTAAACCATCATGATGACGTGATCTTTAACTCATATGAGTTGTGATGAAAATCTACGACTAATTTGATCGTACGATTCAACGATTAAAGAATCAAGTATGGGTCTTTAATGAAAGTCCAATGAAGGAATCATGGACAAAAAGAAATCACGTGGAAAATTTAAGATGTTATGATGCAAAGATACCCCATACTTTATGAGGAATGCAAATTTCGGGACGAAATTTCTTTTAAGGGGGGTAGAATGTAATATCCCAAAGAATTAAATGCCTAATTACGATATTTAAATTCGTAAATTAAGGTTTCGCCGAAATAATTGAATTAGTAATTTATCGAATAATGATTTCGATTAATTACAAAGTAATGAATTCCTATTTTATATTCACTAAGGATTGTGAATTAAGGAATATAAATATATAAAGTGTTTCGGCAGTAGCATTTTAACGTCGATTGAGTATCGATAGTTAAAATTTCGTAAAATTTTCTAAGCAACGAAGCTTAGAATTAAATTCTATTATTAATGGAATAATTTAATAAAGTGATTACGGCTTTATTACGACCTTTTTGAGATAGGTCGATAATTAACGTTTTGAGACGTTTCAAACGTTAACGTTTAGAGATGAATAGAAAAATGAGTTTAATGATCAAGGAATTATAGTATTTAAATTCCTATGATTATTATATGTAATTAGAGTATTATTTAGCATTAAAATAATGCTAGAGAATTAAGGAATGATTATTGAATAAAGATAGCATTTCGAAAACCCTAATTTCAAAATTAGGTTCGACACATGAAATCTTCTTAATTATTTTTCCTATGATATAATTTATCATCTAAGACATATATTATATTATATATCTATAAATAGCAAGAAAAATCATATGTTGGGCACAATTTTGAAAGTGTCGTGAACTTGTAATATGTGTGTAACATGATTTAGTTATTTTTGCTACCATGGGACATACTTAGCAATTAATTGACCAAGTAGGATATTTTCTACACACTAACCAAGTAAATTAAATGAGAGCATCAAGTGGAAGCTTTGTAATGAGAATAGCCGTGAGTTTGCTTCCAAATCAGTGAGAAGAAAAATTAAAACACCTTTTACGACTTTGAATTGCATATGGAATGTGTCTCGACTTATACATGGTATTAAGACAAAAAGAAAATTTCTTGTTTCTCTTGAACAAGGAGAGCCGACGGCTCTTAGTTCCCAAAGAAAAAGGAATCAAATTGTTTATTTCAAGAAAAATGGTGTAAGAGGTATTAACTTTGGTGATGTAATATCCTATGAGTCATAAAGTATTATTAGAAAGGCTTCCAATTAGTGAGAGTGAGAGAGAGACGTGAGCATTTTTGTAGGATTTTACAAGTCTTGAATTTATTTGCTTTACTTGTACTTAAGCTTTTAATAGAGCAAACATCTCATTCACTCTTTCTCAAACTAAAGAACCGAGAGCTACACCATAGAAAACCCTTGTGTGTTCATCTATTTCTTAGCAAAAGCTTGATCTAAAGCTTGTGTTCGATAAATCAATACCGTTAAAAAGGTTAGAAATCGAACAAGCTTCGATTATACACTAGAATTTTAATTATCCAATGGTTCGATTTTTATTTTACAAGCATGTGTTTTGAGGAGAAAAATAGAATAAATTATGCTAACATGTTTGTTGTTCTTTAAATATGCTTAGTATGTAATTAGAAGCATATGTATTGTATTAAATCAAAGGCCTAAGCATATTATGATTTTTCTATGATGATCGAAAATTCTAAGGCTTGTTTTGATGATGGATTTATGTTATATGTTAGCTAAGGAGTTCATAGTGATTTATTGAGAATTTAAAAGAAATCCTATGCTATAGTTTGAAAATTACCAAAATAAACCAAAATGTTAAGTTGATGTACAAATTTGATTTAAGAAATGTTATAGCATAATGTCGATCTAGACCTTAGTTATGAACTATGTGAATTTACTAGGAATTTTGAAAATGGTTGCTCCATTTTTCTCAAGGAAGCCGTGAGCTTCATAGCATGGGAAATGAATGATTTAGTTGATCATGATGAATAATTATGGGGTATTAGTGTTATATTATAGTATATAAGCATTGTGTAATTTTGTTGAAATTTTATAAAATGTTTAGTATATAATGTGTAGAAACCGAGCCTCGAACATTGATTCCTTGATGTAGAAATTGAAAATGTTGGACTATATACTATAATTATGTTATAGATTAATGTTAGCCTTGATACATTAACTAGAATTTTAGAAAATTATTCGATAATTTGACGATAATAGCCGTGACCTATGAGATCAAATAAGTAATGTCCAAAATTTTCTATAGTTAATGTTAATACATATTAGTGATACTATGATAAAATAGTACACTATATGAATTTAGAAGAATTTTTGGAAGAAGTTTGAAAATTTAAGCATGAAGGCCGAGAGCATATATATATATATTAAGGATTTTAAATCCTTAATATCAAGAAAATAATACATTACATGTCTACAAATTATTTTAGACATATTAAGAAATTATGAAATTTTATAAACATAGAATACTATGTTTATGGCTAAACGTTATATTAAATAACGTTAGAAATGAAAAATAATGTTTAATGAATAAGTTAATTAATATTTAAGAAAATATTCATAAAATTTATCGATTTGCGTGAAAAATCGAGAATTAGGCTTTATGAAAAGAAATCGATTGAAAATCAATTTATATTGAATTTAGATATTAAAATATGAATTATTAAAGAAATTAATAAAGAAAAGACAAAATTGTTGACTTTTGAAATTAACGATGAAATACGCTCGATAACACGCTAATACGTGTGAAACGATTAATTATATAAGGAAATCTCATTGGTGAGAAAAGATTTCATAATTGAAACTCTTGATCGAAAAACGTGTAGATATTGAACGCTTAACCTAAAAGGTTAAAATGAAATAGTTGAACATATCTCGCCTCATCAAGCACGAAATGTTTAGTTTAGATACGCCGATTGAACGGCATATCAATTGCTAAGGAATTCAAATTATATTAGTATAAATTATCAAAGTTTATTCTAAACTTTGAAAATCTCAAAAACGTGACAGATGTAATCAAATCGCTTTTACGTAGCGGAGACGCCAAGGCGATCGTCATGGCGAAAAGAAAACAATTAAGAAAGCTTACGCACTGTGGGCTTTTCTTTTCTTATCCTCAAGGATAAAATGCTCTATTTATGATGCTTTCTTCGAAAAGAAAAGAAATTATTTATGATGCTCTCTTCGAGAAATGATTATGAAATGTTTATGAAATTACATGCCCAAAATATTTATGTTTTATGTATGTATCCTATCCATGAATGAATGTATGATGAATGTTGTCGGGTCATTCCCAACTTATGAATGAAATCGATATCGGATCCTATGGGAAGCGCTTATACCGCCAGATTAACGTGTACACCTAATGGCGACCGTGTGTCGTAAGGACACCACGGTCGGTCACAACGACGTAGAGGAGGCCTCCTTCTACGGCGTAAATGTTAATGTTATGATGAAATGAAGGATATGGATCATACATACAAGAAAAATGTCACAGCATTTAATGTTTATGAAAATGATGAAAAGTTTAGTAAGCTCAAGGCCTTTTAATCAAAACCGCTGTGTCTTACCATGATGGGCGAGTAATTAAAAGATGATAAAATGTTTTGGCATAAGTCCACCGAGTGCATTATTTGTACTCACCGCATATTTGTTTTAAATGCGATTGAGTCGGTGATGCGATGGAGCAAAGGTTGAGCAATAGGAAGGTTGTCATGAAAGTTATACCTTGATAGTACATCGTCATATGTACATATCACATGTTTTCCATTTGCAAGAACATAAGTTATGTAGTAAAGTCCAAAACATACTTGATTTATGTATTACAGCTTAATGTTAAATGGTCTCATTATTTATTCATCCTGTTTAGAGTAATAATTCGCTAAATCGCATTTAGGATTTAGGGAACATTCTGAGTGGTATCGAGGCGTTCGCTCTTTGAACCCAAAATCTCCTTTTAAGGTTAAGTCTTGATCGAGTCTCAGACTTCTAAAGGTCACCGACAATGCTCAACACTCCATCACATCAAGCTCAACCGAATGAGGTAAATGATTCCTTTTCAAATTTTTGAAAATGAAAAGTTGAAAGAGAAAAAGGATCGAGATGATTCTTCAAAAGGAATGAAAGATGTGAAAGATGAGTGATATGAAATGGAAGTTATGAAAAAAATGTTGAGAAGGGAAGTTATGCAAAGTGATCAAATTAGAAATGAATGCTTATGATTGATAATGGGCAAAATGTGCCAATAATGAAATGTTGAATTTTCAAAATTAAAGTAATACATGCATTCAATAAGTATGTTATGAAATTGAACAGAATTTTCAAAGTTTTCATAACCAAATTCGTTCAAATTTCAAGATTATATATAATGAATGAATTATGTTTTCATTATTTGAAACTTTAGTTTCAAATCTCGAGATTGATTATGACAAATGATATGTCATCTCAAGAAGAACATAGACGATGTAAGAAGCATGATCACGTATTGCAAAAGAACATAGAAGTACGAACTTCATTCCCTTACAAGAACAAAAGAACGACATGAAGAACGAAAGAAAAGTTAGACTCGAGCTTGGAAGGCAAAAGATGAATGTGAAAATGATCGACCCGACCCGGCATGTGCGACCGACTTCAACCTCGGCATGTGCGACCGACTCGGCATGTGCGACCGACCGACCGCATGTGCGACTCGATTATGACTTGCATGTGCGACTCGAATACGACTTCAGCATGTGCGACTTGACTCGACCGGCATGTACGACTCGACACGACTTGGCATGTGCGACTTGACTCGACCTCGGCATGTGCGACCTTGACTTCTACTTGGCGCATGCGCATCGACTTTCGACCGGTAATTTTATAACATCGACTTTGACATGTCGACCTTGGTAGTATATACTACATCGACGCCGGCATTACTATGTACCACCGGCATCGGTAACGGCATGCACGACCTGGCGCCGGCATCGCCACGATCTCGGCGCGAGCGAGCGAATTTTTCTGCACTGCGCAATGATTTTGTTTTGACACGTTATCCTTTGTGTGAACTCCGATTTATGCACGGTTTTCGCCTGCGTACTCCTAACACACTGAAATTCATTTGTTATGAAGGACTGAACCCCTGTTTCCTTCTCCAGAATTCATGAGAGTCTGTTGAAAGTTAGTTTGTGGGTTATATAGAATGAGAATGTTATAGTATGATAAGAATCTTAGAATGTTACTAAGAAAGTAAGATTTCCAGTAATACAAGTAGAGCCATGACGTACATGAGAACCTTTGTTGATGACCTATTACGAGTATATAAGGTTTCAAATTATATTCATTACCCAATTTCGCCATTGAGTTTAACTCTACGACCTAGTCCCAATTGAGAAATCATTCAATTTCTCACTTCTTCCAAGAAAATTTACAACCGTAAATCTTATAAAGTATCCTTTCAAACCAAGCCTCGTGTGATCGAGAATATAATTGTGACGGGTCCGCCAACCCATATGACCAAAGAAATCTCAAGAGTCGTCATTCGGTCTTCGGACCCTAGATCCCAATTATTCAAATTCAAAGAGCATATCGATTCAATCATTAAAAGATGTTAATTTGATTTGTGAGACAAGACCTCTTGTAAGTAGTCGTAATAATTTCTCCTCGATTCTCGAAATCATCAAGTATGATGAATGTTGACTTACCTTGTCATCTAAGTGCTAATTAGTAAAGCGATAAACATCGTGCATGATATAAGTCGACTTATTTCACCACCTAAAAGTTTCGCATCAAGAAAGTAATACACATCAAAAATTATGATGTAAAGAAAATCTCACGAGACGAGATATTTTCCTATGATACACATGGATGTGATGACCCTTGATGGGATTTACAAAGATTGATAATGATGAAGTTATACATTCATACGATCATATGATAATAAAGTGATGAACAAGATACTCTTTAGCATCGAATGCAAGAGTAAAAGTAAAGAAAAGTATATGATATTCGTGGATATAATTTCCTCACCATGTCATAACGAGAGAGATTACAACTTATCTTTAAGATAGTTGTTTGTCCCCAAACCTCGTTAGTAGGTTGGACATGTTTAAAAGAATGAATGATAGCATCTCGTAAAATAAATCTCTCGTCATATAATTAATCAATGAGATTATGCTTGAGCATAATCGATTCTAAGTAATCAAACTTGTTAAACAAACGATAATGAGATTGAGGAATCATAATCCTCGAGATTGTGTGAACGACTAGGATAGCCCTAGTATGTAAATCAAGTATGGAGAAAATATCTCCAAAGCCAAGATATAGTAATGAGATGCTTGAAATTAAGTTATGGTGTACGAATGTACTACCTTACCAAGCCATACGACAATAATGACGGTTCTAACTCGAATATGCGAATCAAGTATAACGAAAGTAATATTACTTTCAGATACCATGTTTAAGAAAAAGAGAATATTTCCAAGAGAACAAATAAAACGATTCACATGGAAGGATCTTAAAGTGAATCTAATTGGGAAGATTATCCCCATACTTTGTGACGATCAATAAATGAGATATTAAGTATCTCGACATGGAAATGAAGTAATCATTGAATGTCGAGAAATGGTGACGCCAAAGCAAAAGTATGATATGTCCTCAGTGGATCAAGGATTTTATCCTATGCGAAATTGCATGATGGATCAATAAAGAATGTTAAGAAATGACGATATCCTAAAAGGATATTACAAATGACGGCGCTAAATGCCAGATAAGGATTTCTCTCGAAAAGAGTTTAAAGTAAGAATATATGAGAGATATATTCCTAAGATCGATAAAGTGAAAAGGAAATTGAAAATCATTCATACCGAATTAGGAATGAATGATAGTGATAGAGACATGATGGTCTCTACGATAAGAGTAAATTATCGAGATATCAATATCAAAGGATAGGTTGATGTAGACCCAACCATGAATGCTATTTGTAAAAGCATAACGGTGATCGATACCGAGAAGTGTAGGGTGAATGAGGCAACAAAAGGCCATAGCAAGGAACATAATGTCCCAATGGAAAGGACAACGACTTATGAAATAGATGTTTACTTGAATAGACGGAACACCGTAGACCAAAGCCTATACTTCACACCGAGAACTCAAGGACAAAACCAAGGCCCGATAGGTATGAGAAAAATTTCAAGATACCTATAATATTTTGTTCGATATGGGTGCTTCATGATCTAACATCGCACAAGTATGTGTAGAAATGATAGAACCAAATTCGGGATAAACGAATCAAGAAATGAAAATTTCTTCACCTATATGAGAATTATGGGTCGCAGTGTTGCTCAAACTTAGAATTGGACCTAGGATCACCTAAGGTTCTATCTAATGATTTGGATCATTATATCTATATAGAACGTAGATATAATTCAAGAATGTAAGTTTCAAAAATGACCGCCACCACGTGATTAGTGACCAGGGCCTAGTCTCTTCGTTAGAGGTGTTATGCGACAAGGTATTAGTACCACTATTTGCTTATGCGAATAAATTTAGAGCGATATACGACTGAAGGTGTAAAATGTAAATGAGTAATAAAGTAAGTGTCATGAGTCGTGGTCGTGAGTTGTATACAAGTTATATATGTCTTAAAATGTTAAATTTTTAAGAGATCCTTCTTGTTTAAAATTCCCTCTATTGCTTTTATTTAAGTCTGACCTATCTAGCAATATCCGCTTCTGTATGGCGGAGAGAAGGAAATAATATGGGTAAGAAGATAACCACAGGGCCTACAAGCTTAGAACTCACACAGCGATCGGCTCTTTTTATTATAAACTAGGCATGGATTTAGGATAGTTTTGGAGGAATTTCGCACCTTTGAAGGATGCTCGTAACTATGGAGTTACGGATGAGGATGGTATCCAAAGGTTTATTCGCCCTTGCCAACAGATCGGCAAAATTTGCAAAAGAAGTATCAAGAGAATATCTTCAGATGTAGAAAATTCAAAGACTTGGGCGACTTACGTGATTTGTCAACCGCTCAAGCATACATATTATGCGATGGAACGCCACCGATGAGCACTTGTCCCGGTCCCGGCAAGTTTCACAAAGATTATATAAAGGAATGGTTGTACCACGATGTTCCAACGCCGCCCACGCCCCGTGTCGTCAATTATACCGAAAGGGGTGAGAATGGCCAAAGGACAGATCTTACCGCCTCGCGGACTAGGGAATTACCACTACCAACTCAACCATACTTTACGATAAAAGTAACACAAACTTCGGTATTGAAGAAGAAACAGGAGCAGACTTGACCCCGGCTCTCGGGAGGAGATAGATCATCTGAGGTATGAAACAAAACGCACGGAGAAAGGCAAGTTTCCAAATAAGGAGTACGATTCGATGAAGGCCACTCGAGACATAGAATTCTATGATCATATGAGACTTATATGTAGATAATGGTTTATGTTGAAAATGGTGTGGTTAGAATATGTAAAATAAACATAGTTTGGAGTATTTTGTGAATATGTCAAGAGGTGTCACAATTTTGGATGTAAAAGGACTAGACGCTTTGTAATCACCGGCTCGATAGACCGACCCTCGTAATTAATATATGAAAAGTCCTCACCGAGGCATTTTGATGTATATATTATATGGTCCTTGTAGAATGATATCCGAGATACGACAAAAATTGTTCGAATAAGATATGGCCACTATGAGACGATAGTTATGACATTCGGACTAACCAATGCACCAGCCTCGATCACGAACCTCAAAAATCGAAAGTGTTCCATAAATATTTAGACAACTTTGTCTTAATCCTTATGAATAATATTCTTATCCATACGAAGAGCGAGAAAGAACATAAGGAACGTCGAAGGACTGCCTTAAGAATTTTAAGAGCCGGGTAAAATTTTTGCCAAGAGCAGTATTGTGAATTTCGGCTTAAAGAAATATTCCTCAGGCACATAGTGTCTTTAGAAGGAATCAAAGTAGATCTATCAAAGGATAAAGCAATTAACAATGAAAGTCGTCAATGACCTAAAATGAGATCAGGAATTTCTCAAGATTAATTGACTACTATCAGAGATCCATTGATAACTCTCTAAGGTAGAAAGGCCGATAACATAGCTACCCAAAAAATCAAATTTACATGGATTAATAAAAGAAATGCTATGTATTAATATGAGAAAGATAATAGCTTACGATCACAATGACTTAAGCCACACGAGAATTCCCAACTCACGACTTGATATAGTAACAAGGGTATAAATATCAAAGTCTTGGAGACATCACTCCTATGACGATAAATTAAGAATTCTTCATAGATTACAAAAGTTTCAATAAATTCTTCAAGCAAAGAGACTTGAATACGGATAGAAAAGATGGCTCCAATCAAGAAAAGATTACAATTGTGATATAAATGATCACCTAAGGAAGGTTAATGTAGAATCTAATACCTAAGTTATAAAAATTCGATCTAAATTATGGTATGTCCTTATAGAAAAGGAAAACTCATCGAGAATTTGCAAAATGAGAATGTAAATAGTTGGGCAATCAGGAACGAACGTAAGTTGTATTCTCACACTCAAGGTGACATATGACTAAAGAGAAAGGATGAAAATAGGAATAGAATACGAATTAAGATAAGGAATGAAGAGCTGAAGGATTTTAAGAAGTGCTGGACAATATCATATTGTCTAAGGAATGATTATATAAATATTTCAAGCAATAATAAGCTTAGAAATGAAACCATGAGTGAAACTCATGATCCTTCTCATACCGCCCAACCAGCAAAGATTAAGATATATTATGATTTACTTAGAAGAGTTAAATAATAAGGAATAAAATGAGATATAACCATATTGTCGAGCAAATGTCTCGGTTATCAATAAGTGAAGGCATTGTATCAATGACCTTATAAGAGGTTATAATCTCTGAGCTACACGAATGAAAATGGAATGACATAGCAATGGATTTTATGACGGGTTTTGCCAAAGTCATAAAGAAGTCGCACTACTATATGGGTAGTAGTGGATCGACTCACCAAATATGTTCATCTCGCCTATTCGTATGACTCATAGATCCGATAAGTTAGCTCACCGTACATAAAGGAAATTGTATATTTACAGGAGGTACCAAAATCTATCGCTTCAGATAGAGACTCCAAGCTACCCCTAAATTTTGAACTAACTCACAAAAGGAGTTAGACACGAGATTGAACCTTAACATAGATGTCCACCACGAGATAAATGGACAATGAAAGCGGCAACCCAAACGCTTAAGCATAACGATAGAACATTAATGTTAATCAAGGTACAAGTGGGAACGATTGCACCACTTGTTGGGTTCACGCACGACCATAGTCGTCAAGTAATGATCAATATAGCCTTATGAGGCATTATGTGGAAAGAAGATCGACCACCACTTTATTGTAATAAAGTAGGTGAGAGAAAGTCTAAGGTCCCGCCAATGAAAATGAAATGATTAAGATATCGCCAAATAAGGCAAAGAATAAGAAAAGCTCGTAATGCATAAAAGTCTTACACCGATACGCCAGATCCGAATCGCATTTTTAAATGCGTAGTATAAGTTCTTAAGATTTCTCCATCGAGGAAATTATAAAGTTCGCACACAAGAATGTCGAGATCACGCTTTATAGGACCTTATGAGCTCCTATTAATGACGGGCCCAAGAGTTTATAGATTGGTACTTCCACCAAATTGGAGAAAGACGTAATGTTTTCCACGTGTCACAATTAAGGAAATACGAAAATGACCCAATTCACGAAACCATCATGACGACGTGATCTTTAACTCATATGAGTTGTGATGAAAATCTACGACTAATTTGATCGTGCGATTCAACGATTAAAGAATCAAGTATGGTCTTTAATGAAAGTCCAATGCTTAATCATGGACAAAAAGAAATCACGTGGAAAATTTAAGATGTTATGATGCAAAGATACCCCATACTTTATGAGGAATGCAAATTTCGGGACCCGAAAATTTCTTTTAAGGAGGGTAGAATGTAATATCCCAAAGAATTAAATGCTAATTACGATATTTAAATTAAGTAAATTAAGGTTTCACGAAATAATTGAATTAGTAATTTATCGAATAATGATTTCGATTAATTACAAAGTAATGAATTCCTATTTTATATTCACTAAGGATTGTGAATTAAGGAATATAAATATATAAAGTGTTTCTAAGCGGAAGAAGATTTTAACGCCGATCGAGTATCGATAGTTAAAATTTCGTAAACTTTTCTAAGCAACGAAGCTTAGAATTAAATTCTATTATTAATGGAATAATTTAATAAAGTGATTACGGCTTTATTACGACCTTTTTGAGATAGGTCGATAATTAACGTTTTGAGACGCTTCAAACGTTAACGCTTAGAGATGAATAGAAAATGAGTTTAATGATCAAGGAATTATAGTATTTAAATTCCTATGATTATTATATGTAATTAGAGTATTATTTAGCATTAAAATAATGCTAGAGAATTAAGGAATGATTATTGAATAAAGATAGCATTTCGAAAACCCTAATTTCAAAAATTAGGGTTTCACACATGAAATCTTCTTAATTATTTTTCCTATGATATAATTTATCATCTAAGACATATATTATATTATATATCTATAAATAGCAAGAAAATCATATGTTGGGCACAATTTTGAAAGTGCCGTGAACTTGTAATATGTGTGTAACATGATTTAGTTATTTTGCTACCATGGGACATACTTAGCAATTAATTGACCAAGTAGGATATTTTCTACACACTAACCAAGTAAATTAAATGAGAGCATCAAGTGGAAGCTTTGTAATGAGAATAGCCGTGAGTTTGCTTCCAAATCAAGTGAGAAGAAAAATTAAAACACCTTTTACGACTTTGAATTGCATATGGAATGTGTCTCGACTTATACATGGTATTAAGACAAAAAGAAAATTTCTTGTTTTCTTGAACAAGGAGAGCCGAATGACTCTTAGTTCCCAAAGAAAAAGGAATCAAATTGTTTATTTCAAGAAAATGGTGTAAGAGGTATTAACTTTGGTGATGTAATATCCCATGAGTCATAAAGTATTATTAGAAAGGCTTCCAATTAGTGAGAGTGAGAGAGAGACGTGAGCATTTTTGTAGGATTTTACAAGTCTTGAATTTATTTGCTTTACTTGTACTTAAGCTTTTAATAGAGCAAACATCTCATTCACTCTTTCTCAAACTAAAGAACCGAGAGCTACACCATAGAAAACCCTTGTGTGTTCATCTATTTCCTTAGCAAAAGCTCGATCTAAAGCTTGTGTTCGATAAATCAATACTGCTAAAGGTTAGAAATCGAACAAGCTTCGATTATACACTAGAATTTTAATTATCCAATGGTTCGATTTTTATTTTACAAGCATGTGTTTTGAGGAGAAAATAGAATAAATTATGCTAACATGTTTGTTGTTCTTTAAATATGCTTAGTATGTAATTAGAAGCATATGTATTGTATTAAATCAAAGGCCTAAGCATATTATGATTTTTCTATGATGATCGAAAATTCTAAGGCTTGTTTTGATGATGGATTTATGTTATATGTTAGCTAAGGAGTTCATAGTGATTTATTGAGAATTTAAAAGAAATCCTATGCTATAGTTTGAAAATTACCAAAATAAACCAAAATGTTAAGTTGATGTACAAATTTGATTTAAGAAATGTTATAGCATAATGTTGATCTAGGACCTTAGTTATGAACTATGTGAATTTACTAGGAATTTTTGAAAATGGTTGCTCCATTTTTCTCAAGGAAGCCGTGAGCTTCATAGCATGGGAAATGAATGATTTAGTTGATCATGATGAATAATTATAGGGTATTAGTGTTATATTATAGTATATAAGCATTGTGTAATTTTGTTGAAATTTTATAAAATGTTTAGTATATAATGTAGAAACCGAGCCTGAACATTGATTCCTTGATGTAGAAATTGAAAATGTTGGACTATATACTATAATTATGTTATAGATTAATGTTGGGGCCTTGTATACATTAACTAGAATTTTAGAAAATTATTTGGACAATTTGATGATAATAGCCGTGACCTATGAGATCAAATAAGTAATGTCCAAAATTTTCTATAGTTAATGTTAATACATATTAGTGATACTATGATAAAATAGTACACTATATGAATTTAGAAGAATTTTTGGAAGAAGTTTGAAAATTTAAGCATGAAGGCCGAGAGCATATATATATATATTAAGGATTTTAAATCCTTAATATCAAGAAAAATAATACATTACATGTCTACAAATTATTTTAGACATATTAAGAAATTATGAAATTTTATAAACATAGAATACTATGTTTATGGCGAAACGTTATATTAAATAACGTTAGAAATGAAAAATAATGTTTAATGAATAAGTTAATTAATATTTAAGAAAATATTAATAAAATTTATCGATTTGCGTGAAAAATCGAGAATTAGGGCTTTATGAAAGAAATCGATTGAAAATCAATTTATATTGAATTTAGATATTAAAATATGAATTATTAAAGAAATTAATAAAGAAAAGACAAAATTGTTGACTTTTGAAATTAACGTATGAAATACGCTCGATAAATACGCTAATACGTGTGAAACGATTAATTATATAAGGAAATCTCATTGGTGAGAAAAGATTTCATAATTGAAATCCTTGTATCGAAAAACGGTAGATCGTTGAACGCTTAACCTAAAAGGTTAAAATGAAATAGTTGAACATATCTCGCTCCATCAAGCACGAGAAATGTTTAGTTTAGATACGCGATTGAATCGGCATATGAATTGTTAGGAATTCAAATTATATTAGTATAAATTATCAAAGTTTATTCTAAACTTTGAAAATCTCAAAACGCGACAGATGTATCAAATCGCTTTTACGTAAAGGTGAGACGCCAGCGCGATCGTGGCGAAAAGAAAAGAATTAAGAAAGCTTACGTACCATGTGGGCTTTTCTTTTCTTATCCTCAAGGATAAAATGCTCTATTTATGATGCTTTCTTCGAAAAGAAAAGAAATTATTTATGATGCTCTCTTTTGAGAAATGATTATGAAATGTTTATGAAATTACATGCCCAAAATATTTATGTTTTATGTATGTATCCTATCCATGAATGAATGTATGATGAATGTTGTTGGGTCATTCCCAACTTATGAATGAAATCGATATCGGATCCTATGCCGGAAGGCTTATACCGCCAGATTAACGCGGTACACCTAATGGTGATCGTGTCAGTAAGGACAATTCACGGCGGTCACAACGACGTAGGGGAGGCCTTCTACGGCGTAAATGTTAATGTTATGATGAAATGAAGGATATGGATCATACATACAAGAAAAATGTCTCACAGATTTAATGTTTATGAAAATGATGAAAAGTTTAGTAAGCTCAAGGCCTTTTAATCAAAACCTCAGTGTCTTACCATGATGGGGCGAGTAATTAAAGATGATAAAATGTTTTCGCATAAGTCCACCGAGTGCATTATTTGTACTCGTACCGCATATTTGTTTTAAATGTGCGATTGAGTCGATGATGCGATGGAGCGGTGTTGAGCAATAGGAAGGTTGTCACCGAAAGTTATACCTTGATAGTACATCGCCATATGTACATATCACATGTTTTCCATTGCAAGAACATAAGTTATGTAGTAAAGTCCAAAACATACTGATTTATGTATTACAGTTTAATGTTAAATGGTCTCATTATTTATTCATCCATGTTTAGAGTAATAATTCCTGCTAAATCGTACTTAGGATTTAGGGGCTGCTACAATTATACACTATGGTCCAGAATATGAATTTATAAAATCCATATGATATTGTTTGCCATTTATTAGTATATATACATATATATAATTCGGTAATTCCATATAATATGGAATAATTATCCAAAAATTCCCAAAATTGCTATACACATAGTATAATATCCCAACATCAATATATATCATAAATATAACCTATAGTTCATCATAACCATTCATTCATAAATAATAAGCAATATTCACGGTAATTTCAAGATAATTACCCAATAATTATCAAACAATTTCTAAAAATTCTAAATAAATTCTAATATGATTAAACATTATACTATAACATTGTAACATCATAATATTAACCAAACCAATTTAAATCTTCACCATATGAGCTTGTAAGCTCTCGGCTTTTTCGATTTCCATAGGCATTTGATTTGCAAAAATTCCAACAATTATATACTATGATTATATACTATAGTATACTAATATAACATCATAACATTAATCAAAACTAATTAAATCATCACCTTCAAGAGCTTGAAGCTCACGGTTTATTTGATTTAGATTAGCATTTGATTTCCAAAAATTCCAACAAATTCATACAACACATAAACAATATACTAAAGCATTAATACACCATTGCATGATTAAAATAAAAATCATACACCAACCTATACATTCATAATGCTCACGGTATTAATTCAAAATTAAGCATATGGTTTTCAAAAATTCTAATTAAATCATAGAACATGTAATCAAGGTTTTAAAGCATTAATATGTCATTACATGCTTGAAATAAAAATTATTCACCAAGGTACATACATATATATCTCACGGCATTTTTAAAAATAAAGCCTAGGGTTTTCAAAATTTTTCTAAATGATACATATGAACTCTAAACATGATATAGAACAATAATCAATCCTTAAAACATCTTCACAAGTGTTCGGTCATCACTAGCCATTTTATACTATTTTCAAAAATTATTTTAATTCATGCTTAGAGTTCGAAAATCATATATAGGCAAGATACATTAATACATTTCATATACCATATCCTATGTTCATCTAAACATATTTCCTCATATTTTTGTAAATAAAATCCTCAAGAACATGTAAATAAACAACAGTTCATGCTCAAGAACATTTAAACACATATATATATACATAATGAAACTTTCGAACACACATACATATACATCTAAAACAGTTTCGATTTTCTTGAATAAATGAAGAAGGAAATCGGTACTATTGTCCATATTTACCTTAGAAATGGTATGGGATCACAAGAACAATGCTAGGTATCAACTTTGGTGAATGAATGAAGAAGAAAGGAGGAGAAAAATTTTAGAGAATGGAGGAATGGAGCACTCGGTTTCTTGGAGCAGAAAATGGGAGAGAATGGGGTGTGTTGTGTTCAAAAATTAATTGGAGAGTGTATAATGAGAGTGGGGTGAAGGGGAAGGGTCTCACCTATCATCTCCTCTCTCTCTCTCTCGATTTTGGCTTGGAATGGGGGCAAAAATCTGCAGCAAATGATGAGTGAGAGGTGATTATTAGGCTAGAGGGAAAAGGGTGCCCATGCATTGGTCCAAAAATAGGTGGAGTGCATGCTTGTTCTCAAGGGGGTAGCCGGCGCATGGGGGGGGGGGTTAAGGGCTGTTTTAAATTTTAATTTTGTACCATAATACATTATATATATCATACATGATCATAGATATATAATACAAGCCATAAAAATAATTAAAACATCCCTTAAGTATAATTTCGAAATTACCGATCGAAAATTAGGAAAATAGGATAAAAATATAAATTACACCCATTATTGATACTCATGTAATTTTCGATCATATATATCATAATATATGATTTAGATATTAAATAATAGCATAGGAAAAAATTATTGCATCATTTCATGCAATAAAACCCTAATTTCGAAAGTTTAGGGTTTCGAAATTTATAAATTGAATCCATCGAGTTCTATGGTTCAAAATTTGATTTTAATGCTTAATAATATCCATATTTATCATAACATATAGTTTAGATACCATATGATAATTTAATGGTATCATTTCATGCGAAAAACCATAATTTATAAGATTAGGGTTTTCGAATTCCATTAATTGGAATTATCGAGTTTTAATAGCAAATAAATTGATTTTAATAGTTATTAATACTTTAATTATATAAAATAATAATAGGAAATTAATTATTATAATTTCCAAGCATTAAACTCATTTTTCAAAACGCCTCTCAGACGCCGACGCTCAAAACGCCTCAAACGCTCAAAATCGACTCATCTCAAAATGGTCGTAGTAAGTTCATACTTACTAAATAAATAAATATCATTATTATAGGAATTAATACGAAATTTATTCCAAGCTTCACCGCCGTAAAATTTCATAAAATACCGACGCTCGACACGCTGTTCGACGTTAAAATAATCTTCAGTATTATTTCATAAATTTCAATTCGCAATTCACAATCCTTAGTGAATTATAAAAAGGAATTCATTAATATAGACACTGAATTGAAATACAATTCTATGTCATACAGATAAGAATATTCGGGCAAAACCCTAATTACGGGTTTAGAATACCGTAATCGTATGTTCGTTTCTTTGGAATATTACATTGAGAGCGACCCAACACATTCATATCATTCATATCATTCATTCCGGATAGGATACATACACAAAACATAAACATTTTTGGCAGGTAATCTTGTAAACATTTTATAAGCATTTGTCAGAAGAAAGCATCGTAAATAAAATATTTCAATAGCATTTCATTTTGAGTAGAGTAAAGCCCACCGGACTGTTGGTCGCCTTAATCGATCACTTGACTGAAGTCCCGTGCTTAGCCTATCTATTCTCGGCCTTGAGGTTTTGGAGTAGAAACTATCCATCGAGTCTTAGAACCCATATTTTCTACTATAGTGTATATCAAGGTACGATATACACTCATACGAGCATGTAGGAAACACCTATTCAAATGGTTCACGTTAGGGCATGCTCCCCGTAAAAATATCATGTTGTGTTGTTTTATTACAACCGTACATCTTATTAATGCTCTATCGCACCTTGCGACATGACATAATTAATGCATCGATTAATAGCATGTTACCACATATGCATACTTCACATGGGGTTTCCAACACTTAGTCAAATTTCAGTGTTGAATTTCAAAGAAATGACTTGAAATAACCCAAGTGGTAAACTTTGACGATTCATAACTCTCGAGTTAGAATACGTATGGCCGCACAATGATACATTCGAAACCCTAAACATGTACTACAAGTTCTAAGGAGGAATTAACTTTTGACTCACAATTTCATAGCTGAACGACGAGGGGTTTTGCGAGGCTCGTAACTTTTGACTCACAATGCCAAAATGGCTGCAGGTAATCAATTTCGAAAGCTTGTAACAAGAACTACATATTTTATGAAGACCATACTAGAAAATATCTGACGCATCGAGAAATAAATAAGCCCAAAGTTGACTAGTTGGAAATAGACAGTTTCCAGTAGGTGACTTTGGGTCGATGAAAGGTATACCTATAAAACTTGGTTTTGGATCAAACTTTCCAGATCATAACTAGACATGGTGAGGAACATTTCATGAAGAAACCCAAGTCCAAATCGGACTACAAACGGCTTGAACATCTCACGTAAAAGTCATACTCGAACAGCCTATTACATGGAAAAATTCACTAAGGCAGTTTGTCCAAAAAGCTTACTGTAATGTATCAACTTTAAAAATTCACCGAGGGCTCATTATAAGGAATCTGGGAATGCAACCAATCATATTGAAAATCCACTTAAGTCTAGTTTAATTCAGAAAAAACCTCACTTAATGATTCAAAATATATTGGGAGATAAAAATATTTTACTACAAGCTATCACTTCAGTGACAGTTTTGTGCAGTTATATTTTAAAATATGGAATAAATAGTAAAAATTTTTAGAAAATTCTTAAAATTTACATACATCTTCTAGACATGATGAATTATGTTTCTGCCAAATTTTAGAGATTTATCAATATCCAAACTTAAAAAGAAATCCACGGACTATGGGTGATGAACACGGCGATTTCACAGATTTGTGTAGTGTTTTTGATAAATACAATTAAAATAGTAAATCAAGTTTGATTGACTTGAAATTTTACAGAGGAATACTAGACACATATAATTTTAACATATAAAAATTTCACATTCATCGGACCACTGTAACTTAGTCAAATAAATTCGTTAAGTTGCTGTTCGTCCAGATCAATCAACATGCAATGATCAAAAGTCTTGAATCTACCTATTAAATCAACATGCAATCATATATATAGCACATACCTATCATAATAAGCATATGAACATCTATGCATGTGTAAGAATCGATCATCCCTAGGATCTAAGGAGGTGGTATTTACCTTAGTCAAGGAATCGAGAGGATGGAGAGTGGACTAGGCTGTCCTCCTGTGGGAGCCTTGATTTGTTGCCGTGAGAGATGGAAGGGTGGGAGAGCTCTCAGCTTCCTTGCAGATTTTGAGAGAGGAAGGAGAGAAGGGACGGCTGTGTGTGGAGTGAGAATAGCTGAAGTTTGGGGGAAAGTATGGTGGTAGTGGGGGGTGCTTATGGGTGACAATTGTCACCCTTAATAAATGCATAGTTGACACCACAAACACTTCTACCTACACACCACACACATGCACGAAAATTATAAGTATATATACACATATATCTGATTTTAATGTTTAGTTAGGCTTTTTAATTAATCCAATGTCACTTAGATACATGTAATAGGAAAAATCAACAAGATAAACTTGTACACATAAGTGTATAGTTTTCGGCTATTACATTACTAATGGGTCCAATTTTATTTTACATGCCAAATATTGATATATGTTATAATCATATAGTTTAGATGATAAATAGTATCGTAGGATAAATTAATGGCATCATTTTATGCGATAAAAATCGAGTTCGAAAATTAGGGTTTTCGAACGTTTGAAAAAAATTGATCACTATCAAACCTTAATGATCTAGAATTGATTTAATGCTAAATAATACTGTCATAACAAATAAAAATCATCGGAAATAATTTCCTATAATTTCTTGATCGATTAAAACGCTTTTCGTTTCATCTCAAAACGTTAATGTTTGAAAACGTTGCAAAACGTTCATTATCGACTCATCTCGAAATGGTCGTCATCACTTTATTAAATTATTCCATTAATAATAGAATTTAATTCTAAGTTTAATTGCTTAGAAAATTTCATGAAATTTTAACTATCGATACGCGATCGACGTTAAAATAATACTGACGATACACTACATATACTTTTATTCCTTAATTCACAATTCTCAGTGAATATAAAATAGGATTTCATTCCTTCGTAATTAATCAAAGTCATTATTCGATATCATCCTCGATTGAATATCTCAATAAAACTTTGATTTACGGGTTTTAAATACCGTAATTAGGCATCTAATTTCATGGGTATTACACGCCTGTTTCTCTCGGTGTTTCTTGTTTTGCGGTATGATTCGGTGACCATGACTCATCTGTTTTCTGTGGTGTTCGAAGTGGATTATTGTTTAGGAGATAAATGTTTACTCGTATTTTCTCCCACTTGTTTTTTTTTTTTTTTTAATTTTAAATTTTTTTCTCAATTCATCACGTGGTGTTTGAGTTCAATTTTTGTTTTTTTTTGATAAATTGGTCAATATTCATCTTTAATTTATCTTTTTGTTTCTTTCCGGGTTTTCGTTTTTCTTTTCCAATGTGGCAGAGCAAATATGACACTCCAACAATGTTCTTCTTTGTTATTAATTTATTTTTTAAACTTTATTTCATTGTGATGATTATTCGTTTATGTCATTGTGGTGTGTGTATGATACTTTATAATATATTTATCTTTTTTCTGTAATATGAATGGTAATGATGATACTTCCCTAATTCTTGGATGCAGGTGTTGGTATTAATATTTTATTTGAAATTTCTTTACCTTATTTTTGTTTCTCTATGGGTTTGGTTTTATATCTAAAAATTCGATTTGTGGTTATTATTATTTTACACTGTTTGTATTTTACTCACTTGACTTTGCATTTTGAATCTTATGTCCTGTTTTGATTTACTTGATTTTGTGGTGGAGAATCTTTTATCAACCTTCCATATGTTTTCTTGGTCTTGCAATCTATCATCATGTTTACTTTGGTTTTAAAAGTCTCATCTGATAGTCTTAGCTTGCAGTTCTTGATTTTCTGTTATTTGTGCATGAAACTAGACACTTATGTCTTAAATGTTTGCAATTCCCTTTGTGTTTTAGGTAGATTAATGTTCTCGCTCTATTTCTCTGTTGTTAGGTGTTCAGTTTTTAATTTGATTTTCTGTGATAATTCTTCTTGCTAATTTTTATTCTTTATGGTGATTGATTTATGCAGTACTTCTCGAATTCTTGGTATTTATGTTAAGTCTTTGAAAAATTTATATTTTCTTCCTATTTTCGAGTTTGGTCTCTAGGATTTCCGTGTTTTTTTTACAATTCCTTTTGGTGGTTATTGTTCTTCTTCAGGTATTGTATGAACTATATGCCAACTTTTTCTTTGTTTTCTACAATTTTTCGGTCATTTTCATTTCGTGCTCTGTTTCTCTCGGTGTTTCTAGTTTTGCGGTATGATTCGGTGGCCATGACTCTTCTGTTTTCTGTGGTGTTCGAACTGGATTATTGTTTAGGAGATAAATGTTTACTCGTATTTTCTTTGTGTTGATTTTTATTCTTATAATTTTAAATTTTGTCTCAATTCATCAAGTGGTGTTTGAGTTAAATTTTGTTTTTGGATAAATTGGTCAATATTCATCTTTAATTTATCTTTTGTTTCTTTCCGGATTTCGTTTTCTTTCCCAATGTGGCGAGCAAATATGACACTTGACAATGTTCTTCTTCTGTTATTAATTTATTTTTAAACTTTATTTCATTGTGATGATTATTCGTTTCCGTCATTGTGGTGTGTGTTTGATACTTTATAATATATTTATCTTTTTTCTGTAATGTGAATGGTAATGATGATACTTCCCCAATTCTTGGATGCAGGTGTTGGTATTAATATTTTATTTGAAATTTCTTTACCTTATTTTTGTTTAGCTATGGGTTTGGTTTTATATCTAAAAATTCGATTTGTGGTTGTTATTCTTTTACACTGTTTGTATTTTACTCACTTGACTTTGCATTTTGAATCTTATGTCCTGTTTTTATTTACTTGATTTGTTGGTGGTGAATCTTTTATCACTCTTCCATATGTTTTCTTGGTCTTATAGTCTGTCATCATGTTTACTTTGGTTTTCAAAATCTCATCTTATAGTCTTAGCTTGCAGTTCTACATTTTATGCTATTTGTCCATGAAACTAGACACTTATGTCTTAAATGTTTGCAATTCCCTTTGTGTTTTAGGTAGATTAATCTTCTGACTCTATTTCTCTATTGTTTGGTGTTCAGTTTTTAATTTGATTTGTCTGTGATAATTCTTCTTGCTAATTTTGATTCTTTATGGTAATAGATTTATGCAGTACTTCTCGAATTCATGGTATTTATGTTAAGTTTTTGATAAATTGATCTTTCCTTCTTTTTCCGAGTTCGGTCTCTAGGATTTTGGTGTTTTTTTTTACAATTCATTTTGGTGGTTATTGTTCTTCTTCAGGTATTGTTTGAACTATATGCCAACTTTTTCTTTGTTTTCTACGATTCTTCGGTCATTTTCATTTTGTGCTCTGTTTCTCTCGGTGTTTCTTGTTTTGCGGTATGATTCGGTGGCCATGACTCTTCTGTTTTCTGTGGTGTTCGAACTGGATTATTGTTTAGGAGATAAATGTTTACTGGTATTTTCGCCCACTTGATTTTTTTTTCTTATAATTTAATTTTTTTTTTCTCAATTCATCGTGTGGTGTTTGAGTTAAATTTTTGTTTTTTTAGGATAAATTGGTCAATATTCATCTTTAATTTGTCTTTTTTGTTTCTTTCCGGGATTTCGTTTTTCTTTTCCAATGTGGCAGAGCAAATATGACACTCCAACAATGTTCTTCTTTGTTATTAATTTATTTTTTAAACTTTATTTCATTGTGATGATTATTCGTTTCCGTCATTGTGGTGTGTGTATGATACTTTATAATATATTTATCTTTTTCTGTAATGTGAATGGTAATGATGATACTTCCCTAATTCTTGGATGCAGGTGTTGGTATTAATATTTTATTTGAAATTTCTTTACCTTATTTTTGTTTCTCAATGGGTTTGGTTTTCTATCTAAAAATTCGATTTGTGATTATTATTATTTTACACTGTTTGTATTTTACTCACTTGACTTTGCATTTTGAATCTTATGTCCTGTTTTGATTTACTGTAATATTCCAAAGAAACGAATATACGATTACGGTTTTCTAAACCCGTAATTAGGGTTTTGCCGTATATTATCTTTTTACGACATCGAATCTTGTGATTTCGATACGATATCGTTATAACGAATTCCTTTCAAAATTCACTAAGGATTGTGAATTAAAGGAATGAAATATTACGAAATGATTCGTCAATATATTTTAACGTCGACAGCGTATCGAGCGTCGACTTTTCATGAAATTTTACGGCGGTGAAGCTTGGAATTAATTTCCATCTTACTTCCTATATTAAAGGAATATATTTATTTAGTAAGTGTGAACTTCTGCGACCATTTGAGATGAGTCGATTTTGAGCGTTTGAGGCGTTTTGAGCGTCGGCGTCTGAGAGGCGATTTGAAAAATGAGTTTAATGCTCAGGAAATTATAATAATTAATTTCCTATTAATATTTTATATAATTTCAGTATTATTAATTATTAAAATCGAATTTTCAGTTATTGAATTCGATAATTTGATATTGAAATTTTCAAAAACCCTAAGTTTATAAACTTTGGTTTTTCACATGAAATGACACTATTAAATTATCATATGGTATCTAAACTTTATAATATGATATATATGAGTGTTATTAAGCTATGAAATCAGTTTTTAGATCATTAAAAATCGATAACAGATTTTTATAATTTTCGAAACATAATTATAGAAATTAGGGTTTTATATGCATGAATTAATGCTATAATTTTATCCTATGATATTATTCAATATCTAAATCATATATTATGATGTATATATGTATATTTGGATCGAAAATGGCATGAGTATCAATAATAGGTGTAAATGTATATTTTATTCCTATTTTTCCATTTATTATCGGTAAATTTCGATATTAAGCTATATGTTTGATTTAATTATTTTAATGGCATGTATTATATATCTATGATCATGTATGATTAATACATTGTATTATGGTACAAAATAAATTTAAATCCACCCTAAAACCCTAAATATGCATGGCATCACCCATTAAACAAAGCATGGGATCGCTTTTTTTTGACCAACCCATGAACAGCCTTTTTAGCCTAGCTAATGATCACTACATCCTCATCATTTGCTGCAGATTTTCCCCATTGGTGTGGCAAAATCGTGAGAGAGAGAGAGATATATGGGGGGGACTCTTCCTTCAACACCTCACTTCTCATTATACACCATCACTCTTTTGAACTCTCATTTTCTCTCATTTCTCTCCTCTTCATTTCTGTTGAAAATCGAGAGCTTCCCGTTTATTTTTTCTTTTCTTCTTCTTTCTTCATTTCTATTTCAAAACCTTGATACTATATTGTTCTTGTGAATCTATATCATTTCAAGGTAAACAAGGACCATAGTACGATTTTCTCCATTTTATTATGAAAAATCGAGCATGCTATATATATATGTGTGTGTGTTTGAATGCTATATGTATGTATATGTATGTTTTAATGTTCTAGAGCATGAGATATGTTGTTCTTGATGATTTCTATTTCCAAATATGTGAATATATGTTAGAATAAACATATGGTATTGTTTACTTAATTTTTGAATGGATCTAGCATGTTATATAATTTTCGAACCATAGAACATGTTCAAAATAATTTTTCAAGATATTAAAAATGCATATGTGATGACCGATTATTTCTTGAACATTTTAATGATGAAATATTGATGTATGTTATGATTTAAGGCTATGGAAGGTTAATTAAAAATTTTGGAAAACCCTAGCTATTTATTTTAAAGATACCGTGAGCTATTTAAATAAATACCATGATGTATAAATTTTATTTTTAATCATACAATGACATATTAATGCTTTAATGTATTGATTATATGTTATATGATTTAATTAAATTTTGAAAATCAAATGCATGATTTTGAAAAATACCGTGAGCATGCTATATGTATATGTTGATGTATGATTTTATTTTTGAACATGTAATGGTGTTTTAATGCTTTAGTATATTATTTATGCATTGTGTGAATTAATTAGAATTTTTGGAAATCAAATACTATTTTAAATCAAATAAACCGTGAGCTTGTTGCTCTTGAAGGTGATGATTTAATTAGTTTTGATAAATATTATGATGTTATATTACTATACTATAGTGTATAGACATAGTATATAATTATTGGAATTTTTGAAAACCAAATACTAAATTAAATCGAAAAAGCCGAGAGCATTACAAGCTCATATGGTGACGATTTAAATTATTTTGGTTGATGTTATGATGTTACAATGTTATAATATAATGTTTATTGATGTTGGAATTTATTTAGAATTTTTAGAAATTGTTTGCTATTTATTTGGTAATTATCTTATTATTCTAGTGAATATTGTTACATATTGTGAAATAAATAGTTATGATGAACTATGGGTTATATAAATATTATATACTGATGTTGGGATGTTATAATAAGTATATATCAATTTTGGGAATTTTGGATGATTATTCCTATTATTTTGAATTATTAGTAAAATATATATATGTATATATATAAATAAATAACAAACAGTATTATATGAATTTCATAAATTCATATTCTGGACCATAGTGTATAATAATGCACTATATTAATTTAGAAAAATTTTCAAAGGTCATTTAGTATTTTTAACTAATTATCGAAATTTTCGATAATTAATAAGGATTTTAAAATCCTTTTAAAGCAGTTTATTAATGAAAATTTACTAAAATAATATTCTGGACAGTTTTTAAATGTTACAAAATTTTATAAACATAGATTGCTATGTTTGAGGCGAGCGTTCATTTTATAACGTTTTAAAAACCAAAATCGCTTTTTATTTATAAAAGGGTTTATTATCTGAAAATAATTATAAGTCCTTGATTTACGTGCTAAATCGAGAAATAGGACTTCGTTTTCAAATCGATCAAATTCGATTTATAAAACAAAATAGTAAAAGTTCTACTTTTAAAAGTCAAAATCGTTGACTTTGTTGATCAATGTTGACTTCGTTGACTTTTCGAGTCAAGCGAGCGATTATCGTTTATAAATCGTCGATGCGGCGTAAGATATACTAATTGAGTATGATACCTCATTAGTAAGAAAAGATTTCACAAATGAAATCCATATATCGAAAACGTGCTTATCGTTGAAAGTATCTCGAAGAGCGAGAACAAGTCGATCGTATCGTGTTAGAGGCGTATTGAATTCACTAAGGAATTCGGTCTACATCGATATGAAATATCGAAGTTTATCTTAGTTTTGAAAGTCTCGAAGACTTGGCGACGTACTAAAGCCTCGCTTTTTCGTAAAGGTGTGGGCCTTGAAGCGTGACGGGATTTTTGACGAGCGAACTGGGACTTTACAACGAACCATAGTCGGTGGGCTTCCTTTCTTATCTCAAAATGTGGGCTTCTTATCTTCAAAATATGACTTTCTTGTCATACCAAATGAATTTATTCTGACACTTATACTACTGTTGTTTATCAAATGTTTCTTGCATTACACGCGAAAATATTTCGTTTTGTGTATGGATCTATCTGTTATGCCGGGTAGAAATTTGTGGAGATAGTTGGAACTATTATATCAATTGTTGTGGTAGCGCTGACCTTTTTAATGTCGGGTCTGTCTTGGGATGATAAATGCACAGCTAGGATTGGCGTGAAGGTTGGAACTATCTGTTGTGTTAACATATGCTTGCAGAGAGTATTTGTGTCTTTGTGCGGGATTACGGGCGGTCACGGCGTCGTAGATGGGAGGCCTCCTCTCGGCGTTTATTATTTATTATTATTATGTATTGTGACTATGAGATACGGACCATACACGCGAAAATGCTCGGCGAGCTATGTTTCTGACTGAAAATGATTTGGTAAGCCTGAGGCATTTTAACTAAAACCACTGTGACTTACTCGATATTGGCGTAATCAAAATTTATCAAATGTTTTCGGCATGAGTCCACTAAGTGCAATTTCTTGTACTTAGCCCTGCATATTTGTTTTAAATGTGCGGGTTGAGCTCGATGGTGATGATGGGGAAAGTGTTGAGAGTCGGTGTCCTTGACCGATTTACTTGAATTTGTGGTTTATACCTTGAATGCATATCGTCGTATATGTATTCACACACTTTCATTGCTACACTCTGAACTCCTTATTTTCGCTTTATGTTTTAAACTATTGAGGCCCGTCGGATCGGGCGAGTTTTGGGGTCCGATGGCTAAACCTTTCAAAAACAATATAACATCATCTCGTATTACATTCGAGCATGTTAGCTTATTATTCGCTTCTCCATTTTATTCATGTAACCCTAAAGTACTACTCCTAGTACTAGTAGCCCTCGGTCCGGGTTGGTCGGAATGGGGTCGTGACAGTGGTATCGAGCACTTTTGCTCTTTGAAAACCAAATTCTTTTTATTCTAAGTCTAGATCAGTCCTTTGGACTTCTAGAAACCAATGACTCCCTCAACACTCCATCACATCGAGCTCAACAGGAAAAAGGTAGCGCATTCCTTTCTCAAACTCATGAAATGGAAATTTTACATGATTGAACAATTGGATGGACTTTTGAAGGATTTGATTATTATGAAAATTTTATGATGAAAATGAAAGTTGAGCGAAATTTTTTCCAAAATACTTTTAGTTGAACTAATGCAATACTCAGTATTGATATGAAAGTACGGTGGTACTAGTTGAATGATCAACATGGGATGAATGAATCCATTTTGATATGCATATAAGTTGATTATGATTGCTATGTTGAAATCGTATTTCAAAATTTTCAATTGAAACCTCTCGACTTTCAAAATTTTATTTATGATGAGCGATATGTTATCATAAGGCGAACTTAGACTCTAAGGAGCATGTTCACGTATCGTGAAAGAACATAGAAATCGAACTTCTTTTCCATATGCGAGCGAAAGAGCGATAGGAAGAATGAAAGTAGCGATACCCTTGGGCACGAGCGGCGGAAGGCGGCGAGAAGGATGGGCGAGGACAACCTCGACCTTTAAGGTGAATGGCGTCGGCACTCCATCACTACTTCGACATGGTGAGCATCAACACAAAATGGATGCCACTTACGGCTTCAGAATGTTCAGCCTCAACTTAAAAACCTGAAGATGGTAGGCGTGTCGTCGACATACGTCTCGATTTGCAATTTGGCACGATCGCGCAAATTTCCTGCACTGCGCAGTAGATTTGTTTTAGCTAGATCTCTCGTTAGGACTCCGATTTACGCATGGTTTTCACCTGCGTACTCTAACACTGATCTTCATTTGTTATGAAGAACAGAATCCTTAATTCTGCCTCAGAATACGATAGAGTCCGTTGAACTCTAGTTCGAGTGTTTGGTATAGAATAAGGATCTCATAGCTTATATTAAGATGTTGTTGGCTTATGTATACGTTTGGGTAAGACTAAGAAGGTAAGTTGTGGTGAGTATTGTGCAGTATGATGTTGCCTACCTTATAGACTTGCTTGACCTTATCTAGTTGCTTCACGTTACGTTTAAGATATCCTTGCACCTTATGCGATGGCGATAGTTGACTTATGTTAGTTTTATTAAGTGACGGATGGAGGGTTGAGATATCTCGCGAGGAGGAGGATTGGACCACACCCACCCGGAGGAGGAGGTGAGTATATATCGCTCGAGTTGGATGTCTTGTTTGGGAAGACTTGGGTGAGTTCTTGGCATATTATCTCCGTCTTTGGAGGCGCCCGAGCTCACGGCGTGGCTGATTATAATGGCATCCAGCGCCTTCTAGCGATACTCCCTGCACACAGGATGGATATGCTCGAGAGATATCGGGGATTACATCTACGGGCGATGGGCGGCTACGACTTGGTGGGAGATCGCGGGTTCGTGAGTCACGACTTACGTATCTGACATTCTGAGGCAGCACGAGAGGACCCTACCTCCTCCCGAGTATACAGGCGGGATGAGTCGCGAGTGGCTTTACGAGAGGTTCGAGGCAGATTGACCCGATCGTGCCTCCTTTCCTTTTGCGAGGAAGGCACTGCTCGCTTAGAGAGGCGGTACGCCCGAGAGCCTTGGGAGGCGGTATTTCCACCCCCACAGCCGGACACCCGTCGTCCACGGTACCACCTCCACCACCTATGGTCCCAGCCATACCACCGGTCGAGCACTTTCGCCGGACGGCACGGATGAGAGTAGCGAGATGTCGCGGTGGCTACGGCCCGATCCGCCATGACTACGAGCATCGGGTGAATGCAGCGAATGCTCTTAACCCCTGCGAGACATACCGATGGTGGAAGCGATGGGCGGTCCATCGGGGCGCCCGCATGGACATTTCGAGACGGCGGGGCGACTCAGGAGGAGGAAGATCCGAGGAGGGCGGACGGTGGGAGGGCGCATGATGTAGACCACAGCGAAGCTTAAAGAGATTTTGTGCTTAAGCACATTGTTTTCCTTTTCCTATGTTTAATCTTTAGTGTTGGACTTAGAACCTTAGCTTTTGGAAGGCCGTGTGGGCGGGACTTATGTTTTATTTCTCTTTTGTATAACAGTTGGTTTTGAACATCACGCCTATGGCGAAAATTTTGGATATATATATACATGACCTAATAGGGCTTTTGCGGCAAGTTATGTTTGTTAAGAATGATATTACATTTGGAATCGTTTCTGATAAAGCCGTAATAGCGTTGGTGTATGTTGGTGTGAAAAGAATAAGTGCTAATGATTACTGTTTTCTATAGCGGCATGCCTCAGAAGGAATCGGGCAAGAACCCGGAGGTCGAGGTCGGGAAGGCGAGAGGAAGGGTAGGATCCCGAGCAAGAGCGGAAGAAATTCCCCAACCACCACCTCCACCACAACCCGATCGCCGAATCGAAGAAATGTTTCTAAGGCAGAACCCTCACATCTTTAATGGGAAAGGTAGCCGGAAGAAGCCGAACAATGGGTTAGGGCCATTGAGCAGTTTTACCTTTTAAGATGCGGCACGGAAAGGTTGTCGTGTGTTACCTTTCGGTGATAGGACCGGTGACTTACGGTGGGAGGCGGAAGAAAACTTTCACGGTGGCGGCTCGAGGAATTCTCGTGGGAGGATTTCAAGAGAGGGCTGTATGAAAGTACATCCCTAAAAGCTATAAGAGGAAGAAGGGCGAGAATTTTCTGCTAAAACAGAAAGGATATTGTGACCGACTATGATCGCACCTTCTGCGAGATGTCGAGATATGCACAGGCTGGTGGACACCGACTTGAAAATGTCGGAAAAGTTCGAGCGCGGGGCTAAGAATGGAGATCGCATGTCTCTTGCCGACCATGGAGACTGTCCTACTGAAGCTCTCATACGAGCTTTAGATATAAGTGACCATGACCGAAAATAAGTCGGTGTCATCTCGGACACACAATGCCTTTGGATAGAGGAAAGGAAATGGGAACCCAACCGCGGGAATAACAACCGTGGGAACTTTGGGGACCACAGTCCTGGCGCCCGTGGCGAGAGCCAGCGGCGCCCGGGGACAAGGTGGAAAGAGCGACTTATGCTCCACCGGCAAGGGACCACATGAGCGATCGAGGACACCTCAATGCCCTCGATGCCATAGGACACACAAGGGTGTGTGCGGCAAATGTGGTGGCTGTTATAAATGCGGGCAAGCGGGCATTACGCATGACAATTGCCCGATATCACGTTCGGATGTAAGACCGAACCAGCAGGCAATGCTCGACCATTAAGGGCTATCTGACTTCAACCCGCCCCGCGCGGTTTCATTAACCCCTCAACTTCAATGGCAGCGGCCCAACCTCAACAACAACTCCAGCGGCCGCAGCAATGGCGGCAACGCCGCAACAACAAAACAACAGCGGCGATGGCGGCAACCACCGCAACAACGGTCGGCAACCACAACAACGGCGGGCGACAACCACGCGCCAGCGCCGGCGGCGACAACAGGCGAGCAACAACCGCCAAATCAGCGGGACGGCGCCCGTCGGCCTCGGCCGGCTCGGGCTAGAAACTACGCCTGCATAGGAGGCGAGCGAACAAAACGAGGAACTTGGCGGTATGGGAGTTCTCCTCAACCTACATTATAGTATTGTTCGATCGGGTGCTTCGCATTCTTTTATTGCAAAATCATGCGTGAAATCTTTGGGCCTTAGGTGCGAAAAATCAAGCCAGGATATGAGAATCTCATCGCCTATAGGAGGAATTATGACCGTTACCCACTTTTGCTCGAACCTAGAGTTGACATTAGGATCACTTAAGGTTCTGGCTAACGACCTAAACATAATACCCATGGATGATGTAGACATAATCCTCGGAATGGGTGGTTAGCTAAGAATCACTCCACGATTCTCTGTAAGGAAAGGAAAATTTCGTTTCACTTTCACGGACGAAGCTACGCATTTTCACGGAATCGGCATGGGAAGGAGGATTCCGATAGTATCGACACTACAAGCTAGGAGGATGATGAACGGAAGGGATGCCATGCATTCCTTGTTTATTTAAGCGATGAGGATAAACCCGAGCGGGTAGAAGACATTGAAGTCGTCGAGAATTTTCGGACGTATTTCGAGAATCTACCGGACTACCTCACGATGACAACTAGAGTTTACCATCGACTTGGGCCGGGATCAGCCCGGTGTCGAAGGCGCCCTATAGGATGGCCCGAAGGAGCTAGAAAAGTGAAAATCCAAATCAAGAGCTTTTGGATCTAGGATTTATTAGGCGAGTGTTTCACCTTGGGGGGCTTTGTTTTGTTTGTTAAGAAAAGGATGGTTCTTTGAGGATGTGCATCGATTATAGGGAGCTAAATAAGATGACACTAAAGAACAAATACCCTTTACCGAATTGATGACTGTTTGATCAATTGCGAGGAGGGTGTATTCTCTAAAATTGATCTTAAGTCGGGATACCATCGGTGAAAATCTGATGCGAGGATGTACCTAAGGCGCATTCGAACGAGATATGGCCACTATGAATTCATAGTTATGCCATTCGGATTAACAATGCACCGGCCGTATTCATGGACCTCATGAGCAGTATTTCATCCATTTTGGATAAATTCGTTTTGGTCTTCATAGATGATATCCTTATCTACTCAAAAGAGCGAAGAGGATCATAAGGAACATCTACGGACGGTTTTGCAAACCTTGAGAAATGAAAGACTCTTTGCTAAGTTTAGCAAATGTGAGTTTTGGTGAAGGAAGTTATGTTCCTTGGACACATCGTGTCTCTTGAAGGCATAAAAGTAGATCCGACCAAAGTAGAGGCCGTGCGAGAATGGAAATCACCAAGAACACGACGAAATTAGAAGTTTCCTAGGATTAGGTGGCTACTATAGGAGATTCATGAAGGATTCTCCAAGATTGCAAGGCCGATAACCGGACTACTCGGAAGGAATCAAGTTCAATTGGGTGATGAGTGCGAGGCGAGTTTTCAAATACTCGAGGAAAAATTGACGGTGCACGGTTCTAGCGGTCGAAGCGGACAAGGGTATGTGGTCTATCTGAGCGCATCTAAGGCTGGGTGGGTTGTGTTTTGATGCAAGAAGGAAAAGTGATAGCTTATGCATCCGACAACTCGGACCCACGGTGAACTACCTGACCCGCGATTTGGAACTAGCGGTGTAGTTCATGCCCTAAAATTTGGAACACCATCTCTACGGTGTGAGATGTGAGATCTTCACGGATCATAAGAGTTTGAAGTATTTCTTGAACAAAGAGATCGAATATGAGACAAAGAAGATGGCTTGGCGGTAAAGATTACGGTTGTGGTATTAACTATCACCGGGCGAGGCGAATGTAGTGGCGGCGCCTTGAGTCGTAAGAGCCGTACCAGTTAGGATGTCTCTTTGTCTGAGAGGAAAAACTCGTTGAAGAGTTTGGTAGAATGAAGATTGAATTGGTGGAACCACCGAAACAATTGTGGTGTATCGCTACACTCACGCGACATCGATCTAAGAAAAGAATTGTCGAGACAAAGGTTGAGAAAAGTTGGAAAAGATCGAGAAAGACTAAGGTGCGAAGGATTGAGAATTTCAAGAGCGCGGATAACGCCTTATTGTTTGAAGGTAGGATATGCGTTCTGACGGCGAGCTTGAGCGAAATCATGAGTGAGGCTCACGTCGTCCTACACCGCCCACCCAGGCGGTACTAAGATGTACCGGGACACGAAGGAAAAATTTTGGTGGGAAGGCGTGAAGCGAGACATAGCTTCTTAAGTAGAGCATTGTCTTGTTTGTCGACAAGTGAAGGCCTACACCAGCGACCCTACGGGAAGTTACAACCGTTGGAAATCCCGAATGGAAGTGGGACGATATAACGATGGATTTCGTTACAAGCTTACCCAAATCGAGAAGAGGAAACACAGCCGTATGGGTAATTGTGGATAGACTTACCAAAGTGCTCACTTTCTACCTATTCAAAGCACTTATGGATCGATAAGTTGGCCCGGTATGCGTTAAGGAAATTATGCGACTACATGGGTGCCAAAATCTATTACCTCGATCGAGACTCCAAGTTCACATCCAGTTACGGATTAGCTTACAAAGAAGGCTGAGTGCAGTTAAACTTGATCTGACATTCCACCCACAAACCGATGGACGATCGGGAGAGCGATCAAACCACAGAAGATATGCTTAGAAGCGTAATTTTGGATCGAGGTGCAAAATGGGAAGATATTTTACCTCGATTGAATTTGCTTACAACAACGGTTATCAGCGACGATCGGCATGGCCCCATCGAGGCCTTGTATGGCGAAGTGTAGATCACCACTTTATTGGGATGAAGTCGGTGAGAGAAAAGTCATAGGGCACGATGCGGTGAGCGAAATGATCGAAATCGTTCGACAAATTAGGATGAGGATAAAGAGGCTCGGGGACGGACAGAAATCTTCTGACGTCTGGCGTAGATCCGAGCTACTGATTTGAGAATGGAGACAAAGTATTTCTTAAGGTCTCTCCATCAAAAGGATTGTCGGGTTTGGCACGAAAGGAAAGCTTAGACCCGTTTCATAGGACCTTATGAGATCTAGAAAGGATAGGTCCGATAGCTTATAGGTTGGCTCTTCCGCCAAACTAGGGAATGTCCATAATGTTTTCACGTCTCGCAATTCGAAAATCGTTCACGACCCAAAGCACGTGATTCGCGAGGCGGCGTGATCCTCGAGCGGACATGAGCTATAAGGAAGAACCGCAGCCATACTTGACCACAAAGTCCGGCAACTACGGAGCAAGTCGATTCCGTTAGTCAAAGTCTTGTGGAGACACCACGGACGGGGAAGAAGCCACGTGGGAGCTTGAAGAAGCAATGAGAGAAAAATACCCGATCTATTTTTCTAAAGGTATACAAATTCGGGACGAAATTTTTCGTAAGGGGTGGAATGTAATATTCAAAAAAGCGAATATCGATTACGGTTTTCTAAACCCGTAATTAGGGTTTTACCGTATATTATCTTTTACGACATCGAATCTTGTGATTTCGATACGATATCGTTATAACGAATTCCTTTCAAAATTCACTAAGGATTGTGAATTAAAGGAATGAAATATTACGAAATGATTCGTCGATATATTTTAACGTCGAGCGTATCGAGCGTCGACTTTTCATGAAATTTTACGGCGGTGAAGCTTGGAATTAATTTCCATCTTACTTCCTATATTAAAGGAATATATTTATTTAGTAAGTGTGAACTTCTGCGACCATTTGAGATGAGTCGATTTTGAGCGTTTGAGGCGTTTTGAGCGTCGGCGTCTGAGGCGATTTGTAAAATGAGTTTAATGCTCGGGAAATTATAATAATTAATTTCCTATTAATATTTATATAATTTCAGTATTATTAATTATTAAAATCGAATTTTCAGTTATTGAATTCGATAATTTGATATTGAAATTTTCAAAAACCTAAGTTTATAAACTTTGGTTTTCACATGAAATGACACTATTAAATTATCATATGGTATCTAAACTTTATAATATGATATATATGAGTGTTATTAAGCTATGAAATCAGTTTTAGATCATTAAAAATCGATACGATTTTTATAATTTTGAAACATAATTTTAGAAATTAGGGTTTTATATGCATGAATTAATGCTATAATTTTATCCTATGATATTATTTAATATCTAAATCATATATTATGATATATATATGTATATTTGGATCGAAAATAGCATGAGTATCAATAATAGGTGTAAATTGTATTTTATTCCTATTTTTCCATTTATTATCGGTATTTTCGATATTAAGCTATATGTTGATTTAATTATTTTAATGGCATGTATTATATATCTATGATCATGTGTGATTAATACATTGTATTATGGTACAAAATAAATTAAATCCACCCTAAAACACCCTATGCTTGGCTGCACCCATTAAACAAAGCATGGGATCGCTTTTTTTTTACCAACCCATGAAGAGCCTTTTAGCCTAGCTAATGATCACTATATCCTCATCATTTTGCTGCAGATTTTACCCCATTCTTGTGGCAAAATCGAGAGAGAGAGATAGATATAGGGGGACTCTTCACTTCAACACCTCATTCACTCATTATACACCATCACTCCCATTTTGAACTCCCGTTTTCTCTCCTCTCTCTCCTTTCTTCAGTGAAAAATCGAGAGCTCATCATCCTCTCATTATTTGAAAGCTTTTTCTTCTTCTTCTCATCTCTATTTCAAAACTTGATACTATATTGTTCTTGTGAATCTATATCATTTCAAGGTAAACAAGGACCATAGTACGATTTTTCTCCATTTTTTGCTATGAAAATCGAGCATGTTTTATATATATGTGTGTGTGTCGAATGCTATATGTATGTATATGTATGTTTTAATGTTCTAGAGCATGAGATATATTGTTCTTGATGATTTATATTTTCAAGTATGTGAATATATGTTAGAATAAGCATATGGTATTGTTTATTTAATTTTTGAATGGATCTAGCATGTTATATAATTTTGAACCATAGAACATGTTCAAAATAATTTTTCAAGATATTAAAAATGCATATGTGATGACCGATTATTTCTTGAACATTTTAATGATGAAATATTGATGTATGTTATGATTTAAGGCTATGGTAGGTTAATTAAAATTTTGGAAAACCCTAGCTATTTATTTTAAAAATACCGTGAGCTATTTAAATAAATACCTTGGTGTATAATTTTTGTTTTAATCATATAATGACATATTAATGCTTTAATGTATTGATTATATGTTATATGATTTAATTAGAATTTTTGAAAATCAAATGCATGATTTTTGAAAAATACCGTGAGCATGCTATATGTATATGTTGATGTATGATTTTATTTTTGAACATGTAATGGTGTTTTAATGCTTTAGTATATTATTTATGCATTGTGTAAATTAATTAGAATTTTTGGAAATCAAATACTATTTTAAATCAAACAAACCGTGAGCTTGTTGCTCTTGAAGGTGATGATTTAATTAGTTTTGATAAATATTATGATGTTATATTACTATACTATAGTATATAGACATAGTATATAATTGTTGGAATTTTTGAAAACCAAATACTAAATAAATCGAAAAAGCCGAGAGCATTTCAAGCTCATATGGTGACGATTTAAATTATTTTGGTTGATGTTATGATGTTACAATGTTATAATATAATGTTTATTGATGTTGGAATTTATTTAGAATTTTTAGAAATTGTTTGCTATTTATTTGGTAATTATCTTATTATTCTAGTGAATATTGTTACATATTGTGAAATAAATAGTTATGATGAACTATGGGTTATATAAATATTATATACTGATGTTGGGATGTTATAATAAGTATATATCAATTTTGGGAATTTTGGATGATTATTCCTATTATTTTGAATTCTAGTAAAATATATATATGTATATATATAAATAAATAGCAAACAGTATTATATGAATTTCATAAATTCATATTCTGGACCATAGTGTATAATAATGCACTATATTAATTTAGAAAAATTTTCAAAGGTCATTTAGTATTTTTAAACTAATTATCGAAATTTTCGATAATTAATAAGGTTTTAAAATCCTTTTAAAAGCAGTTTATTAATGAAAATTTACTAAAATAATATTCTGGACAGTTTTAAATGTTACAAAATTTTATAAACATAGATTGCTATGTTTGAGACGAGCGTTCATTTATAACGTTTTAAAATACCAAAATCGCTTTTTATTTATAAAAGGGTTTAATTAATCTGAAAATTATTATAAGTCCTTGATTTACAAGCTAAATCGAGAAATAGGACTTACGTTTTCAAATCGATCAAATTCGATTTATAAAACAAAATAGTAAGAAGTTACTACTTTTAAAAGTCAAAATCGTTGACTTTGTTGATCGATGTTGACTTCGTTGACTTTTGAGTCAAGCGAGCGATTATCGTTTATAAATCGTCGATGCAGCGTAAGATATACTAATTGAGTATGATACCTCATTAGTAAGAAAAGATTTCACAAATGAAATCCATATATCGAAAACGTGCTTATCGTTGAAAGTATCTCGAAGAGCGAGAACAAGTCGATCGTATCGTGTTAGAGGCGTATTGAATTCACTAAGGAATTCGGTCTACATCGATATGAAATATCGAAGTTTATCTTAGTTTTGAAAGTCTCGAAAGACTTGGCGACGTACTAAAGCCTCGCTTTTTCGTAAAGGTGTGGGCCTTGAAGCGTGACGGGATTTTGACGAGCGAGCGAACTGGGACTTTACAACGAACCATAGTCGGTGGGCTTCCTTTCTTATCTCAAAATGGGCTTCTTATCTTCAAAATATGACTTTCTTGTCATACCAAATGAATTTATTCTGACACTTATACTACTGTTGTTTATCAAATGTTTCTTGCATTACCGCGAAAATATTTCGTTTTGTGTATGGATCTATCTGTTATGCCGGGTAGAAATTTGTGGAGATAGTTGGAACTATTATATCAATTGTTGTGGTAGCACTGACCTTTTTAATGTCGGGTCTGTCTTGGGATGATAAATGCACAGCTAGGATTGGCGTGAAGGTTGGAACTCTGTTGTGTTAACATATGCTTGCAGAGTATTTGTGTCTTTGTGCGGGATTACGGCGGTCACGGCGTCGTAGATGGGAGGCCTCACTCTCGGCGTTTATTATTTATTATTATTATGTATTGTGACTATGAGATACGGACCATACACGCGAAAATGCTCGGCGAGCTATGTTTCTGACGAAAATGATTTGGTAAGCCTGAGGCATTTTAACTAAAACCACTGTGACTTACTCGATATTGGCGGCGTAATCAAAATTTATCAAATGTTTTCGGCATGAGTCCACTAAGTGCAATTTCTTGTACTTAGCCCTGCATATTTGTTTTAAATGTGCGGGTTGAGCTCGATGGTGATGATGGGGAAAGTGTTGAGAGTCGGTGTCCTTGACCGATTTACTTGAATTTGTGGTTTATACCTTGAATGCATATCGTCGTATATGTATTCACACACTTTCATTGCTACACTCTGAACTCCCTTATTTCGCTTTATGTTTTAAACTATTGAGGCCCGTCGGATCGGGCGAGTTTTGGGGTCCGATGGCTAAACCTTCAAAAACAATATAACATCATCTCGTATTACATTCGAGCATGTTAGCTTATTGTTCGCTTCTCCATTTTATTCATGTAACCCCTAAAGTACTACTCCTAGTACTAGTAAGCCCTCAGGTCCGGGTTGGTCAAAGGAATGGGGTCGTATGCTAACTTTTCTTTATTTTCTACAATTTTTGGTCATTTTCATTTAGTGCTCTGTTTCTCTCGGTGTTTCTTGTTTTTGGTATGATTCGGTGGCCATGACTCGTCTGTTTTCTGTGGTGTTCGAAATAGATTATTGTTTAGGAGTTAAATGTTTACTCGTATTTTCTCCATGTTGATTTTTTATTCTTATAATTTTAAATTTTTGTCTCAATTCATCAAGTGGTGTTTGTGTTAAATTTTGTTTTTTTGGATAAATTGGTCAATATTCATCTTTAATTTATCTTTTGTTTCTTTCAAGGATTTCTTTTTCTTTTCCAATGTGGCGAGCAAATATGACCTCGCACAATGTTCTTCTCTGTTATTAATTTATTTTTTAAACTTTATTTCATTGTGATGATTATTCGTTTCCGTCATTGTGGTGTGTGTTTGATACTTTATAATATATTTATCTTTTTTCTGTAATGTGAATGGTAATGATGATACTTCCCCAATTCTTGGATGCAGGTGTTGGTATTAATATTTTATTTGAAATTTCTTTACCTTATTTTTGTTTAGCTATGGGTTTGGTTTTCTATCTAAAAATTCGATTTGTGGTTGTTATTCTTTTACACTGTTTGTATTTTACTCACTTGACTTTGCATTTTGAATCTTATGTCCTGTTTTCATTTACTTGATTTGTTGTTGGTGAATCTTTTATCACTCTTCCATATGTTTTCTTGGTCTTACAGTCTGTCATCATGTTTACTTTGGTTTTCAAAGTCTCATCTTATAGTCTTAGCTTGCAGTTCTACATTTTTTGCTATTTGTCCATGAAACTAGACACTTATGTCTTAAATGTTTGCAATTCCCTTTGGGGGTGTTTACTTTGCATGATTAGCATTTTGAAGGATTGATTATTTGATGGATTAAATATATGATAAGATAATTTTTATCTATCAATCCTTTGTTTACTACAAAGGATTAGTGAAGGATTAAAATTGGGATAAGAAATTCTCCATTTATTTGTAGGATTATTTCAATCCTACCTATATTGGTTGGATTATAATTAATAAATAACAATTCAAAGGATTAAAATAATCCCGGGCTTTGGGATATCCTCAAATGTTAATCCTTAAATGTAAACACTTGATTAGGTTGGATTAATTTTATCTATCCAACCTAATCATTGCAAGTAAACACCCCCTTTGTGTTTTAGGTAGATTAATCTTCTGACTCTATTTCTCTGTTGTTTGGTGTTCAGTTTTTAATTTGATTTGTCTGTGATAATTCTTCTTGCTAATTTTGATTCTTTATGGTGATAGATTTATGCAGTACTTCTCGAATTCATGGTATTTATGTTAAGATTTTGATAAATTTATCTTTCCATCTTTTTCCGAGTTCGGTCTCTAGGATTTTGGTGTTTTTTTTTACAATTCATTTTGGTGGTTATTGTTCTTCTTCAGGTATTGTTTGAACTATATGCCAACTTTTTCTTTGTTTTCTACGATTCTTCGGTCATTTTCATTTTGTGCTCTGTTTCTCTCGGTGTTTCTTGTTTTGCGGTATGATTCGGTGGCCATGACTCTTCTGTTTTCTGTGGTGTTCGAACTGGATTATTGTTTAGGAGATAAATGTTTACTGGTATTTTCGCCCAATTGAATTTTTTTTCTTATAATTTTAATTTTTTTTCTCAATTCATCGTGTGGTGTTTGAGTTAAATTTTTGTTTTTTTAGGATAAATTGGTCAATATTCATCTTTAATTTTTCTTTTTTGTTTCTTTCCGGGATTTCGTTTTTCTTTTCCAATGTGGCAGAGCAAATATGACACTCCAACAATGTTCTTCTTTATTATTAATATATTTTTTAAACTTTATTTCATTGTGATGATTATTCGTTTCCGTCATTGTGGTGTGTGTATGATACTTTATAATATATTTATCTTTTTCTGTAATGTGAATGGTAATGATGATACTTCCCTAATTCTTGGATGCAGGTGTTGGTATTAATATTTTATTTGAAATTTCTTTAGCTTATTTTTGTTTCTCAATGGGTTTGGTTTTCTATCTAAAAATTCGATTTGTGATTATTATTATTTTACACTGTTTGTATTTTACTCACTTGACTTTGCATTTTGAATCTTATGTCCTGTTTTGATTTACTTGATTTTGTGGTGGTGAATCTTTTATCAACCTTCCATATGTTTTCTTGGTCTTGCAATCTTTCATCATGTTTACTTTGGTTTTCAAAGTCTCATCTGATAGTCTTAGCTTGCAGTTCTTCATTTTCTTTGTGCATGAAACTATACACTTATGTCTTAAATGTTTGCAATTCCCTTTGTGTTTTAGGTAGATTAATCTTCTGGCTCTATTTCTATATTGTTTGGTGTTCAGTTTTTAATTTGATTTGTGCGTGATAATTCTTCTTGCTAATTTTGATTCTTTATGGTGATTGATTTATGCTGAGACTTTCTAATTCTTGGTATTTATGTTAAGTCTTTGATAAATTTATTTTTTCTTCCTATTTTCGATTTCGGTCTCTAGGATTTTCGTGTGTTTTTTACAATTCCTTTTGGTGGTTATTGTCCTTCTTCAGGTATTGTATGAACTATATGCTAACTTTTTCTTTATTTTCTAAAATTTTTCGGTCATTTTCATTTCGTGCTCTGTTTCTCTCGGTGTTTCTTGTTTTGCGGTATGATTCGGTGGCCATGACTCGTCTGTTTTCTGTGGTGTTCGAACTGGATTATTGTTTAGGAGATAAATGCTTACTCGTATTTTCTCCATGTTGATTTTTTATTCTTATAATTTTAAATTTTTGTCTCAATTCATCAAGTGGTGTTTGAGTTAAATTTTGTTTTTTTGGATAAATTGGTCAATATTCATCTTTAATTTATCTTTTGTTTCTTTCCGGATTTCGTTTTCTTTTCCAATGTGGCAGAGCAAATATGACACCAAAGAATGTTCTTCTCTGTTATTAATTTATTTTTAAACTTTTTTTCATTGTGATGATTATTCGTTTCCGTCATTGTGGTGTGTGTTTGATACTTTATAATATATTTATTTTTTTTCTGTAATGTGAATGGTAATGATGATAATTCCCCAATTCTTGGATGCAGGTGTTGGTATTAATATTTTATTTGAAATTTCTTTACCTTATTTTTGTTTTGCTATGGGTTTGGTTTTCTATCTAAAAAATCGATTTGTGGTTGTTATTCTTTTACATAGTTTGTATTTTACTCACTTGACTTTGCATTTTGAATCTTATGTCCTGTTTTCATTTACTTGATTTGTTGGTGGTGAATCTTTTATCACTCTTCCATATGTTTTCTTGGTCTTGCGATGCATCATCATGTTTACTTTGGTTTTCAAAGTCTCATCTTATAGTCTTAGCTTGCAGTTCTACATTTTATGCTATTTGTGCATGAAACTAGACACTTATGTCTTAAATGTTTGCAATTCCCTTTGTTTTTTAGATAGATTAATCTTCTGGCTCTATTTCTCTGATGTTTGGTGTTCAGTTTTTAATTTGATCTGTCTGTGATAATTCTTCTTGCTAATTTTGATTCTTTATGGTTATAGATTTATGCAGTACTTCTAGAATTCTTGGTATTTATGTTAAGTTTTAGATAAATTTATCTTTCCTTCTTTTTCCGAGTTCTGTCTGTAGAATTTTGGTGTTTTTTTTTTACAATTGATTTTGGTGGTTATTGTTCTTCTTCAGGTATTGTTTGAACTATATGCCAACTTTTTCTTTGTTTTCTACGATTCTTCGGTCATTTTCATTTTGTGCTCTGTTTCTCTCGGTGTTTCTTGTTTTGCGGTATGATTCGGTGGCCATGACTCTTCTGTTTTCTGTGGTGTTCGAACTGGATTATTGTTTAGGAGATAAATGTTTACTCGTATTTTCTCCCACTTGATTTTTTTTTTCTTATAATTTTAAATTTTTGTCTCAATTCATCGCATGGTGTTTGAGTTAAATTTTTGTTTTTTTGGATAAATTGGTCAATATTCATCTTTAATTTTTCTTTTTGTTTCTTTCCGGGATTTCATTTTTCTTTTCCAATGTGGCAGAGCAAATATGACACTCCAACAATGTTCTTCTCTGTTATTAATTTATTTTTTAAACTTTATTTCATTGTGATGATTATTCGTTTCCGTCATTGTGGTGTGTGTATGATACTTTATAATATATTTATCTTTTTTCTGTAATGTGAATGGTAATGATGATACTTCCCTAATTCTTGGATGCATGTGTTGGTAATAATATTTTATTTGAAATTTCATTACCTTATTTTTGTTCCTCTATGGGTTTGGTTTTCTATCTAAAAATTCGATTTGTGGTTATTATTATTTTATACTGTTTGTATTTTACTCACTTGACTTTGCATTTTGAATCTTATGTCCTGTTTTGATTTACTTGATTTTGTGGTGGTGAATCTTTTATCAACCTTCCATATGTTTTCTTCGTCTTGCAATCTGTAATCATTTTTACTTTAGTTTTCAAAGTCTCATCTGATAGTCTTAGCTTGCAGTTCTTCATTTTCTGCTATTTGTGCATGAAACTAGACACTTATGTCTTAAATGTTTGCAATTCCCTTTGTGTTTTAGGTAGATTAATCATCTGGCTCTATTTCTCTGTTGTTTGGTGTTCAGTTTTTAATTTGATTTGTCTGTGATAATTCTTCTTGCTAATTTTGATTCTTTATGGTGATTGATTTATGCAGTACTTCTCGAATTCTTGGTATTTATATTAAGTCTTTGATAAATTTATCTTTTCTTCCTATTTTCGAGTTCGGTCTCTAGGATTTCCGTGTTTTTTTTACAATTCCTTTTGGTGGTTATTGTTCTTCTTCAGGTATTGTATGAACTATATGCCAACTTTTTCTTTGTTTTCTACAATTTTTCGGTCATTTTCATTTCTTGCTCAGTTTCTCTCGGTGTTTCTTGTTTTGCGGTATGATTCGGTGGCCATGACTCTTCTGTTTTCTGTGGTGTTCGAACTGGATTATTATTTAGGAGATAAATGTTTACTCGTATTTTCTCCGTGTTGATTTTTTATTCTTATAATTTTAAATTTTTGTCTCAATTCATCAAGTGGTGTTTGAGTTAAATTTTGTTTTTTTGGATAAATTGGTCAATATTCATCTTTAATTTATCTTTTGTTTCTTTCAGGATTTCGTTTTCTTTCCCAATGTGGCGAGCAAATATGACACTCCAGCAATATTCTTCTCTGTTATTAATTTATTTTTTAAACTTTATTTCATTGTGATGATTATTCGTTTCCGTCATTGTGGTGTGTGTATGATACTTAATTATATTTTTATCTTTTTTCTGTAATGTGAATGGTAATGATGATAATTCTCCAATTCTTGGATGCAGGTGTTGGTATTAATATTTTATTTGAAATTTCTTTACCTTATTTTTTGTTTCGCTATGGGTTTGGTTTTCTATCTAAAAATTCTATTTGTGGTTGTTATTCTTTTACACTGTTTGTATTTTACTCACTTGACTTTGCATTTTGAATCTTATGTCCTGTTTTCATTTACTTGATTTGTTGGTGGTGAATCTTTTATTACTCTTCCATATGTTTTCTTGGTCTTGCAGTCTGTCATCATGTTTACTTTGGTTTTCAAAGTCTCATCTTATAGTCTTAGCTTGCAGTGCTACATTTTATGCTATTTGTGCATGAAACTAGACACTTATGTCTTAAATGTTTGCAATTTCCTTTGTGTTTTAGGTAGAATAATCTTCTGAATCTATTTCTCGGTTGTTTGGTGTTCAGTTTTTAATTTGATCTGTTTGTGATAATTCTTCTTGCTAATTTTGATTCTTTATGGTGATAGATTTATGCAGTACTTCTCGAATTCTTGGTATTTATGTTAAGTTTTTGATAAATTTATCTTTCCTTCTTTTTCCAAGTTCGGTCTCTAGAATTTTGGTGTTTTTTTTTACAATTCATTTTGGTGGTTATTGTTCTTCTTCAGGTATTGTTTGAACTATATGCCAACTTTTTCTTTGTTTTCTACGATTCTTCGATCATTTTCATTTTGTGCTCTGTTTCTCTCGGTGTTTCTTGTTTTGCAGTATTATTCGGTGGCCATGACTCTTCTGTTTTCTGTGGTGTTCGAACTGGATTATTGTTTAGGAGATAAATGTTTACTCGTATTTTCTCCGTGTTGATTTTTTATTCTTATAATTTTAAATTTTTGTCTCAATTCATCGCGTGGTGTTTGAGTTAAATTTTGTCTTGGATAAATTGATCAATTTTCATCTTTAATTTATATTTTTGTTTCTTTCCGGGATTTCGTTTTTCTTTTCCAATGTGGCAGAGCAAATATGACACTCCAGCAATGTTCTTCTCTGTTATTAATTTATTTTTTAAACTTTATTTCATTGTGATGATTATTCGTTTCCGTCATTGTGGTGTGTGTATGATACTTTATAATATATTTATCTTTTTCCGTAATGTGAATGGTAATGATGATACTTCCCAATTCTTGGACGCGGTGTTGGTATTAATATTTTTTGAAATTTCTTTACCTTATTTTTGTTTCGCTATGGGTTTGGTTTTCTTTCTAAAAATTCGATTTGTGGTTGTTATTCTTTTACACTGTTTTTATTTTACTCACTTGACTTTGCATTTTGAATCTTATGTCCTGTTTTCATTTACTTGATTTTGTGGTGGTGAATCTTTTATCAACCTTCCATATGTTTTCTTGGTCTTGCAGTCTGCCATCATGTTTACTTTGATTTTCAAAGTTTCATCTAATAGTTTTAGCTTGCAGTTCTTCATTTTCTGCTATTTGTGCATAAAACTAGACACTTATGTGTTAAATGTTTGCAATTCCCTTTGTGTTTTAGGTAGATTAATCTTGTGGCTCTATTTCTCTTTATTTGGTGTTCAGTTTTTAATTTGATTTGTCTGTGATAATTCTTCTTGCTAATTTTGATTCTTTATGGTGATAGATTTATGTTGTACTTCTCGAATTCTTGGTATTTATGTTAAGTCTTTGATAACTTTATCTTTCCTTCCTTTTTCGATTTCGGTCTCTAGGATTTTCGTGTTTTTTTTTTAAATTAATTTTGGTGGTAATTGTTCTTCTTCAGGTATTGTTTGAACTATATGCCAACTTTTTCTTTGTTTTCTACAATTCTTCAGTCATTTTCATTTCGTGCTCTGTTTCTCTCGGTGTTTCTTGTTTTTCGGTATGATTCGATGGCCATGACTCTTCTGTTTTCTATGGTGTTTGAATAGGATTATTGTTTGAGAGATAAATGTTTACTCGTATTTTCTCCGTCATTATTTTTTATTCTTATAATTTTAAATTTTTTTCTCAATTCATCGCTTAGTGTTTGAGTTAATTTTTGTTTTTTTGGATAAATTGGTCAATATTCATCTTTAATTTATCTTTTGTTTCTTTCCGCGATTTTGTTTTTCTTTTCCAATGTGGCAGAGCAAATATGACACTCCAGCAATGTTCTTCTCTGTTATTAATTTATTTTTTAAACTTTATTTCATTGTTATGATTATTCGTTTCCTTCATTGTGGTGTGTGTATGATACTTTATAATATATTTATCTTTTTTCTGTAATGTGAATGGTAATGATGATACTTCCCTAATTCTTTGATGCAAGTGTTTGTTTCAATCAAAAGTATACTCTTAATTGACTCACAATCGAATGAGGTGTTGTAGTAGGGAAAGTTAACCTTAGTCGTCTCTCAAGGAAAACTTAATAGGGCGTTACTAGGTAGCCACACGAAAGCAATTATATTCCTAAACACTCTAATCTCAAAAGTGGAAAATTTATTACCTAGGCGAGGAAATATTAAAGAAAGAAAGACGAATTAACTAGGCGGAAATTGACAATGCAGATAAATTATCTAGGCAAGAATTAAACTCTAAATAAAAGAACATGGAATCGAAATTATAAACCCTAGACATGAATCGAAAAGATTAAACGAAGACAAGATTACTCAGACGAATATCAAAGTTAATCTTAATCCAACGAAGAAATCAATAATAATCAAATACGAAACGATTAACGGAATAACGCAATAGAAGAAACTTACGAACAAAACGAACGATGAAATTGATAATCAAACTTCAGAGTACGAATCCAATGATCCTTACAATAATTCTTGAATCAAATCCAAGAAAAAAAAATGCAAAAGAAATACTGAAATAAGAAGAGAGAATAATTCTTGTGTCTGGGAGCTCTCGTTTCAAAAGACGGAATTTAAAAATAATGAATAGTGTCTAGGGTTACGCGTTCAAAAACGTATATATATAGCGACCCAAATAACGCGCAGCCCCGGAAGCGAGCCCAGAGCCGAACGCGGGCGCTCGCAAACGGCGGACCGAGAAAAATCGGAAGGCGGACGCGAGAAGTCTCGGAAGCAAGCGCCGCCGGACGCGATGAGGCGCCGGACGCACGGACTCTCGCGACCAATCTTGCATATTGTAATATTCCAAAGAAACGAATATACGATTGCGGTTTTCTAAACCCGTAATTAGGGTTTTGCCGTATATTATCTTTTTACGACATCGAATCTTGTGATTTCGATACGATATCGTTATAACGAATTCCTTTTCATAATTCACTAAGGATTGTGAATTAAAGGATTGAAATATTACGAAATGATTCGTCAATATATTTTAACGTCAAACGCGTATCGAACGTCAGCTTTTCATGAAATTTTCTGAGCAGTGAAGCTTGGAATTAATTTCCATCTTAATTCCTTTATCAAATGGAATATACTTATTTAGTAAGTATGAACTTACTGCGACCATTTTGAGATGAGTCGACTTTGAACGTTTTGAGACGTTTTGAACGTCAACGTCTAGAGACGTTTTGAAAAATGAGTTTAATGCTCAGGAAATTATAATAATTAATTTCCTATTATTATTTTATATAATTACAGTATTAATAATTATTAAAATCGAATTTTAGCATTTAAACTCGATATTTTCGGTTATTAATTTTCGAAAAACCCTAAACTTATAAATTAGGGTTTAATCACATGAAATGATACCATTAAATTATCCTATGGTATCTAAACTTTATAATATGATATATATGGATATTATTAAGCATTAAAATCAATTTTCAAGACCTAGAACTCGATAGTTCAATTTTATAATTTCGAAAACCCTAATTTTCGAAATTAGGGTTTTATATGCTTGAAATGTGTAATAATTTTATCCTATGCTATTATTTAATATCTAAATCATATATTATGATATGTTTGATCGAAATTTACATGAGTATCAATAATAGGTGTGATTTACATTTTATTTCCTATTTTCCCATTTTATATTCGGTATTTTCGAAATATTGGATATGTGATGATTTAATTATTTTATTGGCTTGTATTATATATCTATGACTTATACTATGATTAATACATTGTATTATGGTACAAAAAAAATTAAAACCACCCTTGGAACCCCTAAATGCGCCGGCTACCCCTATCCAACAAGCATGCATGCCACCTTTTTAACACCCAACCCATGAAGCCCCTTTTTAGCCTAGCAAATGATAACTAAATCCTCATTATTTGGCTGCAGATTTTAGCCCACTTGTGAGGCAAAATCGAGGGAGAGAGAGAGAGGAATAATTAACAAAACTCTTCCCCTTCAACACCCACACTCATTAACCCCATTCCATTTTGTTTGAACTCATTTTTCACTCTCCATTTCTCTCCATTTTCTGCTGAAAATCGAGAGCCTCTCCCCCATTTTTTGAAAGCTTCATCTCTTCTTCTCCTCCATTTCTTCTCCACAAAGCTTGATACCTCCATTGCTCTAGTAATCCTATACCATTTCAAAGGTAAATGAGTCCCCAACTTCGATTCTTATCCCCCCTTGCTCAAAGAATTCGAAAACTGTTTTAGTATATATGAATAGGTTTCGAAAGTTTTATGTATGTTTATATATGTGTTTAAGTGTTCTTGAAGCATGAGATATGTGTTCATAATGTTCTTATGGATGAATATTGTTCTTGATGTATTTTTATTTTCAAACTATGAGCATATATGTTGAAATGAACATAGGTTATCACATATAACATGTTTGTAATGATTTAGCTTATATATATAATTTTCGAAACCATAGGATGTATTGGAAATAATTTTCGAAAATGGTACAAAATTGTTGGATGAGGACCGAATACTTATTAGTATGTTCTAAGCATGTATTATTGATCTATGTTATGATTTAAGACTATAGTATGTTATTTAAAATTTTTGGAAAACCCTAGCTTAAATTTTGCTAAATACCGTGAGCCATTTATGTAAGTACCTCAATGTATAATTTTATTTCAAGCTTGTAATAACATATTAGTGCTTTAGAACCTTGATTATATGTTCTATGATTTAATTAGAATTTTGAAAATCAATTGCTATTTTTTATAAAACCGAGAGCATTATAATTTCATAGGTTGGTGTATGATTTTATTTTGAACATGCAATGGTGTTTTAATGCTTTAGTATATTATTTATGCATTGTGTGAATTAATTAGAATTTTGGAAATCAAATACTATTTTAAATCAAATAAGCCGTGAGCTTGTTGCTCTTGAAGGTGATGATTTAATTAGTTTTGATAAATATTATGATGTTATATTACTATACTATAGTGTATAAACATAGTATATAATTATTGGAATTTTTGAAAATCAAATAACATTTTGAATCCAAAAGCCGAGAGCTATTGAGCTCCATATGGTGATGATTCAAATGTTTTGGTTGATGATATGATGTTACAATGTTATAATATAATGTTTAATGATGTTGGAATTTATTTAGAATTTTTAGAAATTATTTGCTAATTATTCGGCAATTATCAAGTATTACCGTGAATAATTGCTATATATTCTTAAATGAATGGTTATGGTGAACTATAGGTTATATTGGTGATGTATATTGATGTTGGGATATTATACTAAGTATATATCAATTTTGGGAATTTTTGGATAATTATTCCCTATTTATTTTAAATTACCGTAAATGTATTTATGTATATATATAAATAATTAGCAAATAATACCATATGAATTTTATAAATTCATATTCTGGACCATAGTGTATAATAATGCACTATATTAATTTAGAAAATTTTTCAAAAGTCATTTGACATTTTTAAATTAATTATCGAGTTTTCGATAATTAATAAGGATTTTTAAATCCTTTTTAAAACAGTTTATTAATTAAATATTTGCTAAATTAATATTCTGGACAGTTTTTAAATTTTACAAAATTTTATGAACATAGATTGCTATGTTTGAGACAAACGTTCATTTTATAACGTTTTAAAAAAACCAAAATACGCATTTTATTTATAAAAAGGGTTATTCAAATGCGAAAATATTTATAAGACCTCGATTTACGAGATAAATCGAAAAATAGGACTTTACGTTTTCAAATCGTTCAAATTCGATTTATAAAACAAAATAGTAAGAAGTTCTTATTTTAAAAGTCAAAATCGTTGACTTTGTTGACGGTGTTGACTTCGTTGACTTTTCAAGTCAAGCGTGCGATTATACGTTTATAAACACGTCGATGCGGCGTAAGATATACTAATTGAGTATGATACCTCATTAGTAAGAAAAGATTTCCCAAATGAAATCCATATATCGAAAACATACTTATCGTTGAGCGTATCTCGGCGAGCGAGAACAAGTCAATCGTATACGTGTTAGAGACGTATTGAATTCACTAAGGAATTCATTCTACATCGATAAGAAATATCGAAGTTTATCTTAGCTTTTGAAAGTCTCGAGAGACTTGAGCGACGTACTAAAGCCTCGCTTTTTCGTAAAGCTGTTGACGCAAACGCAGCGACGGGATTTTGACGAACGAACGAACCTCGGACTTTTTACAACGAACCATAGTCCAGGTGGGCTTCTTATCTTTTAAATATGGGCCTTTTCTTACCCCACTAAAACGTGACTTTACTGTTATTTCAAATGAGTTTATTTACAGCACTTATCCTACAACTGTTTAACAAATGTTTTACTGCATTACATGCCAAAAATATTTCGTTTTGTGTATGAATCCTATCTGTTATGCCGGGTAGGGCTATGGAGATAGTTGGAACTATTATATCAATTGTTGTGGTAGCACCCAACCTTTTAATGTCGGGTCTGTGCGGATGATAAATGCACAGCTAGGATTGGCGTGAAGGTTGGAACTATCTGTTGTGTTAACATATGCTTGCAGAGAGGTATTTGTGTGCCGACGGGATTACGGCGGTCACGGCGTCGTAGATGGAAGGCCTCACTCTCGACGCTTATTTATTTATTATTATGTATTGTGACTATGAGATACGGACCATACACACCAAGAAAATGTCCGGCGGCTATGTTTCTAACGAAAATGATTTGGTAAGCACAAGGCATTTTAACTAAAACCTCGTGACTTACTCGATGTTGGCAGTAATCTAAATATTATCAAATGTTTTCGGCATGAGTCCACCGAGTGAAATCTCTTGTACTTAGCCCCGCATGTTTGTTTTAAATGTGCGGTTGAGCTCGATGGTGATGATGGAGGATGTGTTGAGAGTCCGGTGTCCTCGATCGATTTACTTGAATTTGTGGGTTATACCTTGAATGCATATCGTCATATATGTATTCACACACTTTCCGCTGCTATACTCTGAACTCCTTTATTATGCTTTATGTTTACAAACTATCGAGGTCCATCGGATCAGGCCAAGTTTTGGGGTCCGATGGCCTAAACCTTTTTCAAAAACATTATGACATCACCTCATATTCTGCTCAAGCATGTTAGTTTATTTTATGCATCTTTATTTTACCCATGTAACCCCTAAAATACTACTCCTAGTATTAGTCGCCCTCCAGTCCGGGTTGGTCCGGAGTGGGGTCGTGACAGAAGTGGTATCAGAGCGCTTTTGCTCTTTGTAAACCCAAAACCTTTTATTCTAAGTCTAGATCGAGTCACTGGACTTCTAGAAACCTACTGACTCCTCTCAACACTCCATCACATCGAGCTCAACCGGGAATAAGGTAACTGCATTTCTTTCTCAAACTCATGAAATGGAAAATTTCTACATGATGAGCAAGTTAGAAGAACTTTTTGAGAAATTTCATGATTATGAAAATTTTTGAAGATGAGCAAGAAAATTTTTCCAAATTTTTTGAAATTGAACTAATACAAGTGCTCAAGTATTGAGGTGGAAGTGTATGGTAGTATCGAGTTGAATGATCAACATGAAATGAACGAATTCATTTCGAATATGTATATGAGTTGATCATGACTATCTTTTGAAATCATACTTCCAAATTTGCAAATAAAACTTTACTTTTCGACTTTCAAAATTTTATTTATGATGAATGATATGTTATCATGAGACGAACTTAGACTCTAAGGAGCATGCTCACGTATCGTGAAAGAACATAGAAGTACGAACTTCTTTTCCTTATGCGAACAAAAGAATGATAGGAAGAATGAAAGTAACGATACCCTTGGGCACGGACGACGGAAGACAAGCGAGAAGGATGAACGAGGACTACCTCAACCTTTAAGCTGAATGACGTCGGCACTCCATCATCACTTCGACACGAGTGAGCAGCAACACGAATCACGACATGGACGTCACTTACGGCTTCAGGATGTTCGACTTAAGGACCCAAATATGGTAGACATATTACGTCGACATACGTCCCGATTGACACTGCGCAGTAGATTTGTTTTATCTAGATCTCCCTCGTTAAGACTCCGATTTACGCATGGTTTTCACCTACGTACTCCTAACGCACTGATCTTCATTTGTTATGAAGAACAGAATCCCAAATTCTGTCTCCAGAATACGATAGAGTCTGTTGAACTCTAGCTTAAGTGTTTAATATAAGACAAGGATCTCGTAGTGTATGTTAAGATATCATTAGCTATATGTATATGTTTGGGTAAGACTAAGAAGGTAAGTTGTGGTATGTATTGTACATTATGATGTTGCCTACCTTATAGAATTGTTAGTTCTAGCCTAGTTGCTTCTCGTTATGCTATCCTTTCTGTTTTGAGATAACGATAGTTGACTTACGTTAGTTTAACCGTGGCGAGATGGAGGAGATCGCTATATCGCTAGGAGGAGGTAGGACCTCATGCCCCACCCGAGGAGCTGATGCGCACTTATAGGGAATGTTGGATGCGCCGGGAAGACCTAGGTGAGTTTTGGCGTACTACATTCGGTTGTGGAGGAACGCCTGAGCCTATGCGCAACCGACTCACGATGGCATCAAGAGACTCCTAGCTATACTCCCTTGTACAGGATGGTTATGCCGAGAGGTATCGAGGAGACTACATCTATCGCATCCCCGAGGTTATGATTTGATTGGGGATCCGCCTGTGTTCGTGAGTCACACGACTTACGTGTACGAGATTCACTGAGCCGCACCTATGGGACCTATCTCCTCCACGGGAGTACACTTGGCGTGATGAGTCGCGAGTGGTGTACCTTGAGGTTTCGAGGCAGGTTGATCCAAATGATACCCTGCACGGATGGGCGAGGCGGGATGTACGAGGTAGATAGGCAAGACGCCCTAGAGCCTTGGGAGAGCCCGTGTTGCCACCAAAGCAATTTTGGACACCCAAGACGTCGCCGCTACCGCCCCTACCACCTGCGTCCGATCCACCACCACCCGAAGACGAAGAGCCCTTCCGCCGGACAGCGCGGATGAGAGTATTAGATACCTTCCCTGGATATGACCCGACCCGAGTATGCTACAGTCCGATCCGCCACAACTACGACTTGTACGGCGCGGATAACTTTGGACCCCTGCGCGACATACCGATGATGGAAGCGGTGTGCGGGACCATCAGTGCGACCTCGTGAGGACGATTCGGATGGGGAAGACGACTCCGAAGAGGAGGAAGACCCTGAGGAAGACGCGGAGTAGGGAGGAAACTCGTGAAGACGTTAGGCGATGTTTTAATTAGGATCTGTTTTGTTATGACTAGCATGTGTGCTAGCTTTCCCTTTTATTTCAGTACCATGATCCTAGGACTTGGATTGTTCTTTTGGCCATGTGGGCCCGAAACCTTGCTAATTCTATTTTCTATGATGCTCGATGTTGGACATCTTGTTTTTGACAAACCTTGGTTATCTATCTACACATATTTTTGACCCAAGTGGGGCCTTTTTGGTAGCAATTGTCTATGTTATGGATGAGTTGTTTTATTTTTATATCGCTTTAAGAAGAAGCTATGAAAACCTTATATTGTTAAGTTGTAAGCGTTTAGTAATTAACGATGGTATGTTTTATATAGCAGAATGCCTCCGAGAAGAAACCCAGAAAGAGAACCCAGAGGTCGAGGAAGACCTAGAGGAAGGGGTAGAATCCCCGAGCAAGAACCAGAGGATAATCCCCAACCACCGCCTCCACCTCAACCCGATCGCAGGATCGAAGAACTATTTTTGAGGCAAAACCCTCCTGTTTTTAACGGAAAGGGGAGCCCGGAAGAAGCCGAACAATGGGTTAGGGCCATCGAACGGATTTTTACCTTTTTAAGATGCACGCACCGGAAAGGTCGTCGTGTGTTACCTTCGGTGATCGGACCGGTGACACGGTGGGAGGCCGAAATAAGACTTTTAATTTGAGCGACTCGAGGAATTCTCGTGGGAGGATTTCAAGAGGGAGCTGTATGAAAAGTACATTCCTAAGAGCTATAAGAGGAAGAAGGAGCAGGAATTTTTCCTGCTAAAGCAAGAAAGGATGTCTGTGACCGACTATGATCGCACTTTCTGCGAGATGTCGAGATATGCACCAGAACTGGTGGACACCGACTTGAAAATGTCGGAAAAGTTCAGGTCCGGGCTAAGAATGGAGATCGCATGTCTCTTGCCACCACGGAGACCTATCTTACAATCAAGCTCTCGCACGCTTTGATATTGAGGCGGCCATGACCGAGAATAAGTCGGTGTCGTCTCAGACACACGGTAATTTGGACAAGGGAAAAGGGAACTGGGACCCCAACCGCGGGAATAACAACCGCGGAAACTATGGAGAAGCAAGTCACAAGCGCCCGTGGCAAGGAAACACGGCGCAGCAGGGACAGAGCTGGAAGAGAGCAGCTTATGCTCCACCGCAAGGGACCACGAGAGCAGTCGAGGCACCTCAATGCCCTAGATGCCATAGAGCACACAAGGGTGTGTGCACGGCAAACGTGGTAAGCTGTTACAAGTGCGGGGCAAACGGGCATTACGCCAACAATTGCCCAGTGTCACGTTCGGATATAAGGCCGAACCAACCGGGCAATGCTCAGCCACTAAGGGCTATACAGCTTCAACCCCAGCCGCCGCAGCAGTTCCAGCCCCAACCCCAGCAACTCCAGTGGCAACAACCCCAGCCTCAACAACAACTCCAACAGCCGCAACAATGGCAGCAGCCGCAGCAACAAATCCCGCAACCGCAGTGGCAGCCACCGCCCCAACAACAGCAGAGGCGGCAACCACCGCGCCAACGCCAGCAGCGGCAGCAACAGGCCAGGCAACAGCCGCCGAATCAGCCAGGACCAGCGCCCCGTCAGCCTCAGCCGGCTCAGGCCAGAGCCTACGCCTTGCATAGGAGGCAGAACGAACAAAACCAAGGAAACTTGGCAGGTATGGGAGTTCTACTCAACCTACCTGTTATAGTATTGTTCGATACGGGTGCTTCGCATTCTTTTATTGCAAAATCATGCGTAGAAATGCTGGGCCTTAGGTCTGAAAGGTCAAGCCAGGATATGAGAATCTCATCGCCTATAGGAGGGATTATGACTGTCACACACTTTTGCTCGAACCTAGAGTTGACATTAGGATCACTTAAGGTTCTGGCCAACGATCTAAACATAATACCCATGGATGATGTAGACATAATCCTAGGAATGGACTGGTTAGCTAAGAATCATTCCACGATTCTCTGTAAGGAAAGGAAAATTTCGTTTCACTTCCCTGGACAAGAAGCTACGCATTTTCACGGGATCAGCATGGGAAGAAGAGTCCCGATAGTATCAGCACTACGAGCTAGGAGGATGATGAACCAGAAGGGATGCCATGCATTCCTTGTTTATTTGAACGAAGAGGATAAACCCGAAGCGCGGGTAGAAGACATCAAGTCGTCAAGAATTTTTCGGCGATTTCGAGAATCTACCAGGACTGCCTCCTGATAGACAACTAGAGTTTACCATCGACTTGGAGCCAGGATCAGCCCCAGTGTCGAAGGCGCCTTATAGGATGGCCCCAAAGGAGCTAGAAGAGCTGAAAATCCAAATCCAAGAGCTTTTGGATCTAGGATTCATTAGGCCGAGTGTTTCACCTTGGGGAGCGCCTGTTTTGTTTGTTAAGAAAAAGGATGGTTCTTTGAGGATGTGCATCGATTATAGAGAGCTAAATAAGATGACACTAAAGAACAAATACCCTTTACCCAGAATTGATGACTGTTTGATCAATTGCGAGGCGGTGTATTCTCGAAAATTGATCTTAAGTCGATACCACCAGCTGAAAATACTGACTGAAGATGTACCAAAGCGCATTCAAACCGGATATGGCCACTATGAGTTCATAGTTATGCCATTCGGATTAACCAATGCACCAGCCGTATTCATGGACCTCATGAACAGAGTATTTCATCCATTTTTGGATAAATTTGTTTTGGTCTTCATAGATGACATCCTTATTTATTCAAAGAATGAAGAGGAGCATAAGGAACATCTAAGAACGGTTTTGCAAACCTTGAGAAATGAAAGACTCTTTGCTAAGTTTAGCAAATGTGAGTTTTGGCTGAAGGAAGTTATGTTCCTTGGACACATCGTGTCTGCTGAAGGTATAAAAGTAGATCCAGCTAAAGTAGAGGTCGTGCAAGAATGGAAATCACCAAGAACACAGCACGAAATCAGAAGTTTCCTAGGATTAGCTAGTTACTATAGGAGATTCATCGAAGGATTCTCCAAAATTGCAAGGCCAATAACCCAGCTACTTCGGAAGGGAATCAAGTTCAATTGGACAGATGAGTGCGAGATGAGTTTCCAAATACTCAAGGAAAAATTGACGGTGCACAGTTCTAGCAGTTCGAGCGGATAAGGGTATATGGTCTATACCGACGCATCTAAGACCTGGGTGGGTTGTGTTTTGATGCAAGAAGGAAAAGTGATAGCTTATGCATCCCGACAACTCGGACCCCACGAGTGAACTACCCAACCCACGATTTGGAATTAGCGGTGTAGTTCATGCCCTAAAATTTGGAGACACCATCTCTATGGTGTGAGATGTGAGATCTTCACGGACCACAAAAGTTTGAAGTACTTCTTGATAAACGAGATTTGAATATGAGACAGAGAAGATGGCTAGAATTAGTAAAACATTACGACTGTGGTATTAACTATCACCCGGGCAAAGCGAATGTAGTAGCTGACGCCTTGAGTCGTAAGAGCCATACCGAGTTAGGATGTCTCTTTATACAAGAGGAAAAACTCGTTGAAGAGTTTGGTAGAATGAAGATTGAACTGGTTGAACCACCCAGGACAATTGTGAGCGGTATCGCTACACTCACACTGACATCTGATCTAAGAAAAAGAATTGTCGAGAGACAAAGGATGGAGGAAAAGTTGGAAAAGGTCCGAGAAAGACTAAGGTCTGAAGGATTCAAGAATTTCCAAGAGGCGCCGGATAACGCCTTATTGTTTGAAGGTAGGATATGCGTTCCTGACGACGCGGAGCTCGAGCGAAATCATGAGTGAGGCTCACGACACGCCCTACACCGCCCACCCAGCAAGACTAAGATGTACCAAGATCGAAGGAAAAATTTGGTGGGAAGGCATGAAGCGAGACATAGCTTCTTTCAGAGAACGCTGTCTTGTTTGTCAACAAGTGAAGGCTCTACACCAACGTCCTTACGGGAAGTTACAACCGTTGGAAATCCCCGAATGGAAGTGGGACGATATAACGATGGATTTTGTTACAAGCTTACCCAAATCGAGAAGAGGAAAGACAGCCATATGGGTAATTGTGGATAGACTTACCAAAAGTGCTCACTTTCTACCTATTCAAAGCACTTATGGATCCGATAGGTTGGCCCAGCTGTACGTTAAGGAAATTGTACGACTTCATGGAGTGCCAAAATCTATTACCTCGATCGAGACTCCAAGTTCACATCCAGATTTTGGATTAGCTTGCGAGAGAGGCTGGTGCGATATTAAACTTGATCAACATTCCACCCACAAACCGATGGACGATCGGAGAGAGCGATCAAACGCTAGAAGATATGCTTAGAAGCGTAATTTTGGATCGAGGTGCAAAATGGGAAGATATTTTACCTCGATTGAATTTGCTTACAACAACGTTATCAAGCGACGATCGGCATGGCCCCACACGAAGCCTTGTTTGGCGAAGTGTAGATCACCACTTTATTGGGATGAAGTCGGTGAGAGAAAAGTCATAGGGCACGATGCGGTGGCGAAATGATCGAAATCGTTCGACAAATTAGGATGAGGATAAAAGAGGCTCGGAGACAGAAATCTTCTGACGTACGCGTGAGATCCGAACTACGGTTTGAGGATGGAGACAAAGTATTTCTTAAGGTCTCTCCATCAAAAAGGATTGTCGGGTTTGGCACGAAAGGAAAGCTTAGACCCGTTTCATAGGACCTTATGAGATCTAGAAAGGATAGGTCCGAAGAGCTTATAGGTTGGCTCTTCCGCCAAACCTAGGAAATGTCCATAATGTTTTCACGTCTCACAATTACGAAAATCGTTCACGACCCAAAGCACGTGATTCACCAAGACGACGTGATCCTCGAGCGGACATGAGCTATAAGGAAGAACCCGCAGCCATACTTGACCACAAAGTTCAAGCAACTACGGAGCAAGTCGATTAGTTAGTCAAAGTGTTATGGAGACACCACGGACAAGAAGAAGCCCGTGGGAGCTTGAAGAAGCGATGAGGAAAAATACCCGATCTATTTTTTCTAGAGGTATACAAATTTCGGGACGAAATTTTTCGAAAGGGGGGTGGAATGTAATATTCCAAAGAAACGAATATACGATTGCGGTTTTCTAAACCCGTAATTAGGGTTTTGCCGTATATTATCTTTTTACGACATCGAATCTTGTGATTTCGATACGATATCGTTATAAGGAATTCCTTTTCATAATTCACTAAGGATTGTGAATTAAAGGATTGAAATATTACGAAATGATTAAATCGATATATTTTAACGTCAAAGCGTATCGAGCGTCGACTTTTCATGAAATTTTACGGCGGTGAAGCTTGGAATTAATTTCCATCTTAATTCCTTTATCAAATGGAATATATTTATCTAGTAAGTATGAACTTACTGCGACCATTTTGAGATGAGTCGACTTTGAACGTTTTGAGACGTTTTGAACGTCAACGTCTAGAGACGTTTTGAAAAATGAGTTTAATGCTCGGGAAATTATAATAATTAATTTCCTATTATTATTTTATATAATTACAGTATTAATAATTATTAAAATCGAATTTTAGCATTTAAACTCGATATTTTCGGTTATTAATTTTCGAAAAACCCTAAACTTATAAATTAGGGTTTAATCACATGAAATGATACCATTAAATTATCCTATGGTATCTAAACTTTATAATATGATATATATGGATATTATTAAGCATTAAAATAAATTTTCAAGACCTAGAACTCGATAGTTCAATTTTTTAATTTTGAAAACCCTAATTTTCGAAATTAGGGTTTTATATGCTTGAAATGTGTAATAATTTTATCCTATGCTATTATTTAATATCTAAATCATATATTATGATATGTTTGATCGAAATGTATATGAGTATCAATAATAGGTGTGATTTACATTTTATTTCCTATTTTCCCATTTTATATTCGGTATTTTCGAAATATTGGATATGTGATGATTTAATTATTTTATTGGCTTGTATTATATATCTATGACTTATACTATGATTAATAAATTGTATTATGGTACAACAAAATTAAAACCACCCTTGGAACCCTAAATGCTTGGCTACCCCTATCCAACAAGCATGCATGCCACCTTTTAACACCCAACCCATGAAGCCCCTTTTTAGCCTAGCAAATGATAACTAAATCCTCATTATTTGGCTGCAGATTTTAGCCCACTTGTGAGGCAAAATCGAGGGAGAGAGAGAGAGGAATAATTGACAAAACTCTTCCCCTTCAACACCCACACTCATTAACCCCATTCCATTTTGTTTGAACTCGTTTTCACTTCCATTCTCTCCATTTTCTTTGAAAATCGAGAGCCTCTCCCCCATTTTTCGAAAGCTTCATCTCTTCTTCTCCTCCATTTCTTCTCCACAAAGCTTGATACCTCCATTGCTCTAGTAATCCTATACCATTTCAAAGGTAAATGAGTCCCCAACTTCGATTCTTATCCCCCATTGCTCAAAGAATTCGAAAACTGTTTTAGTATATATGAATAGGTTTCGAAAGTTTTATGTATGTTTATATATGTGTTTAAGTGTTCTTGAAGCATGAGATATGTGTTCATAATGTTCTTATGGATGAATATTGTTCTTGATGTATTTTTATTTTCAAACTATGAGCATATATATTGAAATGAACATAGGTTATCACATATAACATGTTTGTAATGATTTAGCTTATATATATAATTTTCGAAACCATAGGATGTATTGGAAATAATTTTCGAAAATGGTACAAAATTGTTGGATGAGGACCGAATACTTATTAGTATGTTCTAAGCATGTATTATTGATCTATGTTATGATTTAAGACTATAGTATGTTATTTAAAATTTTTGGAAAACCCTAGCTTAAATTTTGCTAAATACCGTGAGCCATTTATGTAAGTACCTCAATGTATAATTTTTATTTCAAGCTTGTAATAACATATTAGTGCTTTAGAACCTTGATTATATGTTCTATGATTTAATTAGAATTTTTGAAAATCAATTGCTATTTTTTTATAAAAACCGAGAGCATTATAATTTCATAGGTTGGTGTATGATTTTATTTTTGAACATGCAATGGTGTTTTAATGCTTTAGTATATTATTTATGCATTGTGTGAATTAATTAGAATTTTTGGAAATCAAATACTATTTTAAATCAAATAAGCCGTGAGCTTGTTGCTCTTGAAGGTGATGATTTAATTAGTTTTGATAAATATTATGATGTTATATTACTATACTATAGTGTATAAACATAGTATATAATTATTGGAATTTTGAAAATCAAATAACATTTTGAATCCAAAAGCCGAGAGCTATTGAGCTCCATATGGTGATGATTCAAATGTTTTTGGTTGATGTTATGATGTTACAATATTATAATATAATGTTTAATGATGTTGGAATTTATTTAGAATTTTAGAAATTATTTGCTAATTATTCGCAATTATCAAGTATTACCGTGAATAATTGCTATATATTCTTAAATGAATGGTTATGGTGAACTATAGGTTATATTGGTGATGTATATTGATGTTGGGATATTATACTAAGTATATATCAATTTTGAGAATTTTTGGATAATTATTCCCTATTTATTTGAAATTACCGTAAATGTATATATGTATATATATAAATAATTAGCAAATAATACCATATGAATTTTATAAATTCATATTCTGGACCATAGTGTATAATAATGCACTATATTAATTTAGAAAATTTTTCAAAAGTCATTTGACATTTTTAAATTAATTATCGAGTTTTCGATAATTAATAAGGATTTTTAAATCCTTTTTAAAACAGTTTATTAATGAAATATTTGTTAAATTAATATTCTGGACAGTTTTTAAATTTTACAAAATTTTATGAACATAGATTGCTATGTTTGAGACAAACGTTCATTTTATAACGTTTTAAAAACCAAAATACGCATTTTATTTATAAAAAGGGTTATTAAAATGCGAAAATATTTATAAGACCTCGATTTACGAGATAAATCGAAAAATAGGACTTTACGTTTTCAAATCGATCAAATTCGATTTATAAAACAAAATAGTAAGAAGTTACTATTTTAAAAGTCAAAATCGTTGACTTTGTTGACCAGAGTTGACTTCGTTGACTTTTCAAGTCAAACGTACGATTATACTTTTATAAATACGTCAGTACGCGTAAGATATACTAATTGAGTATGATACCTCATTAGTAAGAAAAGATTTCCCAAATGAAATCCATATATCGAAAAACATACTTATACGTTGAACGTATCTCGAGGAACGAGAACAAGTCAATCGTATACGTGTTAGACACGTATTGAATTCACTAAGGAATTCAGTCTACATCGATAAGAAATATCGAAGTTTATCTTAGCTTTTGAAAGTCTCGAGAGACTTGAGCGACGTACTAAAGCCTCGCCAGTAAAGGTGTGGGACGCAAACGCAATGACGGGATTTTGACGAACGAGCGAACTGGGACTTTTACAACGAACCATAGTCCGGTGGGGCTTTTATCTTTAAATGTGGGCCTTTTCACCCCACTAAAACGTGACTTTCTCGTTATTTCAAATGAGTTTATTTACAAAGACTTATCCTACTGTTGCTTAACAAATGTTTCTTGCATTACACCGCCAAAAATATTTCGTTTTGTGTATGAATCTATCTGTTATGCCCGGGTAGGGCTATGGAGATAGTTGGAACTATTATATCAATTGTTGTGGTAGCACCCAACCTTTTAATGTCGGGTCCCGTGCGGATGATAAATGCCTAGCTAGGATTGGCGTGAAGGTTGGAACTATACGCTGTGTTAACATATGCTTGCAGAGAGTGACCGTGTGCTGTACGGGATTACGGCCGGTCACGGCATCGTAGATGGGAGGCCTCCCTCTCGACGTTTATTTATTTATTATTATGTATTGTGACTATGAGATACGGACCATACACACCAAGAAAATGCCTGGCCAGGCTATGTTTACGAACTGAAAATGATTTGGTAAGCACAAGGCATTTTAACTAAAACCCTTGTGACTTACTCGATGTTGGCAGCGTAATCCAAATATTATCAAATGTTTTGGCATGAGTCCACCGAGTGCAATCTCTTGTACTTAGCCTGCATGTTTGTTTTAAATGTGCAGGTTGAGCTCGATGGTGATGATGGGGATGTGTTGAGAGTCCAAAGTGTCCTTGACCGATTTACTTGAATTTGTGGGTTATACCTTGAATGCATATCGTCATATATGTATTCACACACTTTCCGCTGCTATACTCTGAACTCCTTTATTATGCTTTATGTTTACAAACTATCGAGGTCCATCGGATCAGGCCAAGTTTTGGGGTCCGATGGCCTAAACCTTTTTCCAAAACATTATGACATCACCTCATATATTCGCTTCAAGCATGTTAGTTTATTTTATGCATCTTTATTTTACCCATGTAACCCTAAAATACTACTCCTAGTATTAGTCGCCTCAGGTCCGGGTTGGTCGGAGTGGGTCGCGACATATGCAACCCCGCCGGACGTGGCGGCGCCGGACGCGGGGTCTTCGCCAGCTCCCCGCCGGACGCGATCTGGCGTCGGACGCGCGCCTCGGACGATATGGGCGGCGCCCAGCGTCGGACGGGAGCCAAGCGCCGGACGTGAGAGCTCTGGGGAGCGTACCAAGCGCCGGATGCACATCAGGCGTCGGACGCGGCACTTCGCTTCGATGCGTCGTGCACCCAGCGTCGGCTACGCCGAGTCCGGCGCTTGGGTGCGCTCTTTATGCTTGAAACGCTTGAAACGTTGAAACGCAATCAATCCCTGCACAGAACACAAACGAGCATGATTCCAATAAAAAGATGTTCAAATATAACCTAAAAGGAATCAATTCGTCGAAAACAAATAAAGAAAAACAAAACAAAAACATGCAAAACAACACCCCCACACTTAACTCTTTGCCTGTCCTCGAGCAAATTTTAATTTCTTGAAAGGAATGGTACACATAGAATCAATACTTCAAATAGAATCAATCACATATTCACATCCCTTCAATGCATCTCAATAATATAGTTCTCAATACAATGATCCTCATTCATCAATCCAAACATGTGACTTATCATAGAATAGCTGTGCTTCGACTCAACATGATTTCAGAAATCAATATACAACTTATATGGTTCCCTTTCATGTAAGATATCCCAAATGACAAAACAAATAAGAACTTGTGGAACTTAAAACCGATTATAGGACAATAATCGTTAGGTGGAACCTTCAAGTTGTACACTCGAGTATCCTAACGTAGATATCTATACCCATAGCAAAGAGTTTCAATTCGAGAGACAACACAAGCAAGAGGGGTAGAGCCCCTTATTCTAATTTTAAGCCCACTTATTTCACAACAATGACATATTTTCTTTTCTTTTCTCATTTTTTTTTGTCCACTTTTTCTTGAAAGATCATACAAGAGTCGGGTTCCATTTACGAAGCATATGACATCCGATCACACACCTTGTCTAAACACAGATTTCTAATTATGTCCCACAGTTCAAATTGACACCTAAGTTTCATCAAACTAAAAACCATATACCAAGATGCAAAGAAATTCAGATCAAAACGCAATTAATTCAACTTAAGGCATAATTCTTCATACATCATTGATTTCAAGAAGATAAAATCATTTCTAATCCAAACAAAAAGTTAAGAAACGACAAAACACAACAAAGACAGAAACGGCAGAAAACAAACAAAACAAACCAAACGGAAATAAAAACCCCCCCACACTTAAAACAGGCAAGGACCTCATGCAGATAAATGAATAAGAGTAAGGTAGAGGAAACTTCCCTGAAAGCGAAGAAACGGAACGGCGGGGATCAACAAAGGACAAAACCTACAAAAACAGCAAACAGAGAGAAGCAACACAACGAAAACGAAACGAAACACAAACAAAAAGGAAAAACACGAACACTCCAATAGTGAAGAATCACTATTGGTCAGACGGAGGTGGTGGAGGAGGAGCGCCATGAAAGGTAGTCCACGCGTTACACTGGGCTTCAAGGGCGGCCATACGTTGATTCTGCTCGATCATCTGCTGATTATACTCATTCCAACGCTGGTTCTGCTCATGCCACAATTGATTCTATCTGTCAAGACGTTCATTTTGCTGATCAAAGCGAGAGTATATGTCTTGACGAAACTCAGTCCAGTGGCCGGCCAATTCACTCCTAAACTGTCCCAGCTCCTCACGTATTATATTATAACCTTGACCCGATGCATGTTGCTGAGGAGGGAACTGCGGATGATTTGGATCGGCGTCGCTCTGAATGGGCTCTGTATCCCCTCCTGCGTCGGTATACCGGTCGCCTTCATCATCGGATGGAACAATGGTATCATAGATGATCATATCACCCGAAGGTGCATGTGATGGTCCTGCACCTGCAGCTTGGGCTGCCTCGGATTCTTGGGCTGCTACGTACTGCGCAAGCATATATCTTTTTACGCAATTCCTCTGATCATGAGGTACCAGAGTAGTCTCGTTATAAGCAAAGGGAGCGCCTCGCAGCTCACTAAGATCAATCATCTTAGGTCGTATGTGATCTTGGCCTGGAACTGGTCGTCCATCGTTATTTATGATTCCTAAGTTCACTGCCAGACCAGTAGGGATTTGGCACAGGGTTGGCCGACATTTCTTACGCCGCTGGACCAGCTGCAAGTGGTCCCAAATAAAGTATGTCGGGCAAATCTTCGTCTTCTTAACAACATATGTGAGCAAGAAGACCTCAGCAGTATTCACCTTATTAGCCTGCTCATTTTCGAAAACATTGAAAGTTATAAACTTGTGGACCATTGCCAATGCTTCATCCTTGATAAACCCACTCGGCATTCCGACTGATGACCAGTTATTAAATCTTGATAGCTCCTTCCAGGCCTCTCTAACATTGAATGAATCGGGCACACCACGGCACCGTAAGTCGGAAAACCAAACACCCCTTCATAATAATGAGGTGTTATAACATACTCTTTCCCCAACAGAAGACAAGACAAGGAATCAGATTCATCATCAATACACATCGTGCAGTAGAATTCAAGCAACAATGGGTTATAACCAGGTAAATCCATCAAAGCATATTGAAGCAATCCAAAATTTTTCAAATACTTCTTTACCCTATCCTCAAGACCTAGACTCTGCATCAATTGCCAGTTGAATTGACGCGGAGGTGTGATTTCTTGAAACGTAAAACGACGATAGTGTGTACCTTCCACCGGATTATAGATTGGGAAAGTGGCAGAGTACATAATGCTGATATCCTCATCGGGTTCCTCCATAGGAATATCGTCGACATGAGGATGACGGGAACTGGACCCAGCCGCATTCTTAGTTCGAACCATAACGAATCACGTGGAAGTGGGCACTGAATTTCCAAATGAGGCTGAGCACAGGAGCTGAGACGCGCGGTGCGTGAGGAAGGAGGCGTGAGACGCGCGGCGTGCGTTCGCAGCGCCGGACGTGTACGGGTGAGAGACGCGCGGCGCTGGACGGAGGTGAAACGCCGGACGGAGATGGAAGCTTGGCGTGAGACGCGCGGGGCTTCGAGGCTAGCGCCGGACGGGAGAATGAAGCGGCGACGGGAGATGAAACGCCAGACGGGTGCGGGCGAGAGGCGCGCGGCGCCGGACGGAGGGAATGAGCGCCGGACGGGAGGATGAGCTGACGAATGAGGTGCACGGCGATTCAGGCAAGCGCTGGACGGAGAGTAGGTGGCGCTAGGCATGCAGCGCCGGACGGAGGGAAGGCGCCGGACGGAGGGAAAAGGCCGAGGGAGGCGAGGCGTGCGACGTCAATGGAGCGGGAGATGAATATGTTCTGAGAGAGCTACGCAAGAGAGAAAGAGCATAAATGAGAGATAAACCCTAATTTACGTATATATATAACCATATATATATATATATTTTTATTTTTTTATTTTTTATTTTTAAATAAAATCGAAAATTAACCCAGCGTCGGTTTCATTGCGTCCGACGTTGGGTCGCCCATCGTCTATCTCTCGATTCACCCGCGTCCGTGACTTCGTCGCGTCCGGCCTTTGGGTGAAGTCTTGTTGCCGAATATTTGATTATCACCCGTGTCCGGCACTTCGTCGCGTCCGGCGTTGGGTGTGCTTCGCTGACCAAGCTGATGAATCACCCCGCATCCGGACCTTCGTTGCGTCCGGCGCCTGAGGTACCTCCCTGGACGTTATTATGCCTGCTTCCAATGCCAAATAAAATTACTCCTCATCCTGCACCATACAAAACCACAAAAAGAAATCAAAACACAAACAAGGACAAAACGAAAGGAAACACGAACAAAAACAAAAAGAAACGTGGGTTGCCTCCCACGAAGCGCTCGTTTACTGTCATTAGCTTGACAAGGATAAATCGTGACGATTAAGGATCCGCGATGGAAATAGATTCCACCGTGAAGGAGGTCGGACCCCCTTCAACATAGGGCTTCACACGTTGACCATTGACCTCAAACGATTCGTCTGAACCTTCTTTAGCGAGCACAACCGAACCATACGGCTTCACTTCCTTGATAATGAACGGGCCGCTCCAACGAGACTTCAACTTCTCGGGAAAAAGCTTCAGTCGGGAATTGAACAATAAAACCTTCATACCGGGCTTCAAATCCTTGTGCACTATGTGTTTGTCGTGGATGGCCTTCACTTTTTCTTTGTAAATTCGAGCATTGTCATATGCCTCATTGCGTAATTCTTCAAGCTCCGAGAGTTGTAACATCCGGCGTTGGGAAGCATCTTGCAACTCCAAAGAAATGGTTGTGCTCAATCTCCACCGGACGATGGCACGCCTTCCCAAACACCAAACGATAAGGACTCATTCCAAGAATGCTTTTGTATGCGGTGCGGTACGCCCATAGTGCATCGGGTAATTTGGTGGACCAATCTTTCCGAGAAGGTTGGACCATTTTCTCTAGGATCCCCTTGATTTGCCGATTGCTAGTCTCGGCTTGTCCCGATGTCTGTGGGTGATAAGGCGTCGCCACCTTGTGGTTAATCCCACTCTTCTTCATCAACTTCTCGAACAACTTGTTGCAAAAATGATTCCCTCCATCACTAATGATTGCTTTGGGAAAACCAAACCTGCACGGTATATTCTCCTGCACAAACTTCAAGACGATATAAGAATCACATGTCCGAGTGGGGATAGCCTCGACCCACTTGGACACGTAGTCAACGGTAAGAAGAATATATTCAAAACCAAAAGATTTAGGGAAGGGTCCCATGAAATCGATTCCCCACACATCAAAAATTTCTACCACAAGAATATTATTGAGAGGCATCTCATTCCGGGCACCAATAGATCCCGTGCGCCGGCATCGATCACAAGCACGGTAGAACGCTTGGGCGTCTTTGAACAATGATGGCCAGTAGAATCCCGATTGGAGGACTTTGAACGCAGTCTTTTATCCGCTGAAATGCCCTCCAAAATTACCATTGTGGCATCTTCCCAACACGTGGATTTGCTCTTCCTCAGGCACACATCGACGGATCACATCATCCTTCCCGAATTTGAACAGATATGGCTCGTCCTTAAATATTGCTCGCAAGGCTAGAAAACGCTTCCTTTCCTGAAAGGTTAGATCAGGTCTCATCTCCCCACAAGCAAGATAATTCACAATGTCAGTGAACCACGGGGAAGATGAGACCGCAAAAGCATTTTCATAAGGAAAATCATTAGCAAGATCTCATGCAAAGTTTAACACTGGGATTGAAGACGAGACAAATGATCACCACACAATTCTCACTCCCTTTCCTATCGTTAATCTCTAAATCGAATTCTTGAAGGAGAAGAACCCAACGGATCAACCTAGGCTTGGCTTGAGGTTTGGTTAACAAGTACCTTAAAGCTGCATGGTCACTATGAACAATCACTTTAGAACCTATGATATAAGAGCGAAATTTTTCTAAAGCAAAAATCACAGCTAACATTTCTTTTTCAGTTGTCGTGTAATTCACCTGCGCATGATTCAAGGTAGAACTAGCATAGTAAATTACACGAGCATCTTATCAACACGCTGCCTAAAACAACCCCTACAAAGATGATTGCTAGCATCACACATAATCTCAAAGTGTTCATTCCAGTTCGGGGCTACAACCACGGGGGCACTAGTCAACTTCTCTTTCAACACAGAGAAAGCATGCATACAATCATGATCAAACACAAACGGCACATCTTGGGCAAGCAAACGACACAAGGGTTGAGAGATTTTCGAAAAATCCTTAATAAACCTACGGTAGAATCCCGCATGCCCTAAGAAACTCCTAATCCCCTTAACGTCAACGGTGGGGCAATTTCCTATAACATCAATTTTGGCTCTATCCACCTCAATCCCATCACGAGAAACCAAGTGCCCGAGAACTATACCGCTCTTAACCATGAAATGACTCTTTTCCCAACTTAAAGTCAAATGACTCTCGACACATCTATTAAGCACATGATCAATTTTAGCCAAGCAGTCATCAAACGAGGAACCGAAAATAGAAAAGTCATCCATAAATACCTCCATGTAGTCGCCGATTATTTCTGAGAAGATGGACATCATGCACCGTTGGAAGGTTCCAGGTGCATTGCAAAGACCAAACGGCATACGGCGGTAAGCAAATGTCCCATGCGGGCTCGTGAATGCCGTCTTGGATTGGTCCTCCGGAGCAATGGCAACCTGATAATAACCAGACAAACCGTCAAGAAAACAATAAAAATCATGACCGGCTAACCTATCAAGCATTTGATCAATGAAGGGTATAGGGAAGTGATCCTTTTTTGTGGCGGCATTCAGTTTCCGGTAGTCAATGCACATGCGCCATCTCGTGGTGGCTCGGACTGGCACCAACTCCCCCTTGCTATTTTCAGTAACAGTAATGCCCCACTTCTTTGGCACTACATGCACGGGGCTCACCCATTCACTATCGGCGACGTGAAAGATGAGGCCTTCGCCAGGAGTTTGTAGATCTCCTTCTTCACTACTTCGAGATATCACGGTGGTTCAACCTCCTTGACCGTCCTCGTTGGGCGAGCTCCTTCTTCCAAGGTGATATGATGCATACATGTAGCGGGGTTAATGCCATGGATATCAGCCAAACTCCACCCGAAGGCAAGCTTGTTCCTCTTCAAACACCAATCAACGATCTTCCTCATACCGAGCCAACGCCGAGGAGATGATCACTGGTTTGGCTCTCCTTCCTCCGGGAACACGCATTTCAATCGCTGGAAGCTCCTCGAGTTCAACAGATGGCTCGGGAAGCTTGCCACCACGTGCTAATTCTTGCTCGTCGGCCGATCCCATGAAGACCTCTTCAACCGTGTGTGCTGCAAAATACATTCTCGACCAAGGGCTCAATAGCATCGACAAAAGCACAATCATCAATATAATGAGAAGTAGGGGCATTAAGGCTATCTCTAATAGAAAATGTAACCGTGGTCCCTAAAACAGTCATCTTAATCAGACCACTCTTAACATCTATCATGGTATTAGTGGTGGCCATAAACGGTCTACCGAGGAGAACAGTGTGAGACCTACCATCCTCCCGTACATCCCCAACTTCCAAGACAACAAAATCCATCAAAATAATCAGACCCCCCACATTAACAATAACATTTTCCACTACCCCCTTTGGGTATTGTTTGGTACGATTTTGTGCTTATTTTTCATATGTTTATGCATGCCATTTCCCATAGTTTGTCCTATTTATGTCGTTGGTTTGATTAGTATTTATCGATTTGGACTTATTTGGTTTGTTTCGATATTTTGTAGAAACACGAAATTAAATAGGATGAAGTAGAGCTTTCAAGATCTATCCTATTTTGAAGATCATCTCGATAGGAATTCTTAGGCGCAAACGGATCGCAATTCGGAGTTTGGACGAGGGAGAACGGATCATTTCTTCAAAGTCACGCACGTGCACTCCGCTCGCCCAAGTCGCGCGCCGGCGCTGAACACTTTCAATGATTATCATGAATTTTGGAGAAGGAATCAAGGATTTTGTCCTTCATAAGAAGTAAATTACGTTGTGATAGGAGTACTTAGGGGAAAACCGTGTGCAAATCGGAGTTCAGACGAAGGAGAATGGGCCAAAACAAAAACACTGCGCAAAGCAGTGTCGCGCGCGCGCGCGCTCGCGCAAATGCACGCCCAGCGAACGCCGGTTCCATGTGAACGCCGGTTCACCTGCTGTCAGCCTCCAAACTGAGCGCGCGTTCACAATTGTGAACGCCAGTTCACTCCATTCTCACCCTTCCGGTAGCGTTGCCCAAACCGGCCTCGACCCGCGACCCGCCCGGCGCTCGTCGCCCGCCGATCCAGCTCAGCAGGCGTTTCCGCTCCAGCTCGTCTCTCCACCGGCGCTATGCCTCGGCGCCATTCACCCGCTGCCCATGCGTCGCTCGTCAACCGGTGCTCGTCTCCGGTAGCGTTCCCAATTCCTCGCGCTCATAATTAGCGCGCTCATTTGTGAGAGAATATTTCTTCAGCCGGCGTTCATTCCGAACCAGCTTTCACTTTCAAGTCAGAATGTTTTCTGAGCTCACACTCACTCTGAACCGGCGCTCATCTTTAATTTATATATATATCGCGCGCTAGGTCAAAAGAAGTCTCTCCGTTCTCAGTTTGGATTCACGCAGCCGCGGCGCTGCTCCTCAGTCTTTTTCCGGGGATTTCTTCAGGCAACAACACAGATACAATTTAGTTTTAATTTCTGTCTTCATTACTTTGATTAAATTATCTTGTTAAACAATTTATGTTATTGGATTTATGCTTTGGGATTTCTCAGTTTTTTTGGATTCAATTCATAGTGACAGTGGATTGGATTTTCATGTTTTTTCGATTTATATTGCTATGTTCCTGCTTTCGATTAATTCTTGTTCTTGTTGGTTGATTAATGTTTATTGTTCATTTACAAGTAGACTTAGATTAGGGCTTGACGAACCCTAAGAATATGTTTGCTATTGCTTTGTTTATCGCTTTCGATTTATCTCTTTCGTAGTTCAACTAGGGATTGACAACCCCTGGTTTAGATTTAACGCTTTATTAGTTTAGCTCGGGATTGACAACCCCTAGCCTAAGATCGCTGTTTATTTCTCGTATTTCAGTTCTTGCATGTTCAACCCCCGTTGTTATTAGAATGTTTAGGATTTAATCGCTTTCTGTGCGCAACACAAACAATGGCCCTGTTAAGTTTTCCTTGAGAGACGACTCGTGTTAACTTATCACACTACGATTACCTCGTACGATTGCGAGTGAATTTGAGTGTGTTTTTAGCTCGATCATATTTGGCGCCGTTGTCGGGGAAAACTTTAGGCATATTGTTTGTGTTGTTTATTTTCTGTTTTTCTTTTCGTTTTTATTTTGTTATACTCCAGTTGCGCGTGATCCATTTTGTGTGAGTGTTGTGAATGCTAGGTTGCCGCCGTTTGATGGAAGATGTATGCTTTTGACGGCAACGCCGGGGCCTATGACGCACATGGATTCCAACCCCAACAGGAATTTGAGCCTTACCAGCAACAATATGGTTCGGGGTGGAATAACCAACCCAACTCGGAGTTGTGGAATCAACCCAACCCGGAATATTAGGATCCACAACCCGATTTAAGATGGTGGGATCCACAGCAGCAACAGCCTCCTCAGTCCGATTCAGAATGGTGGGAACTACATCCTGATTCGAGATGTTGGGACCCACAACCCGACTATGGATATTATGATCCACAATAGCCACAACCTCCACAACAGCGGTGGTACCACCCGCAACAGGAGTATTTTTCTCCACCACCTCCAACCACCACCTCAGAGGTATCCGTTGGATAATATGGAGACCGAATTGATTCAGATTTGCCACCAACGGTTGGATGCTGATGACACCAAACTCAGGCGCTTACAGGCTAAATTGGAAATGATGACTGAGAAGATGGACGAGTTGCTGCAACAAGATGCGATAGGGGAGCCTCCAAGCTCACCCTATGAGGCTCAGGCGACCACTGACCATCAGAGTTCTCCATTGGATGATAGAGACGCAACTCTTGAGCGTTTAGAGGCACGTGTGGGACTGATGGCTGTGAAGTTGGTTGAGTATCAACGACAACTTGCAGTGAGAGAACTTCTGAGCCACCCCTGTGAGGCTCAGGCAGTCATTGTCCTTCAAGGTGATCGAGCAGATGATCATATTGTGGAAGAGCCATCTGAAGATATTTTGCCACTACAAGAAAAGGAGGAGGAGGTGGTAGTCTCCGAGTTAGACTCCGACAAGTATGAGCCGACCCTTGAGAACACGGTCGAAGTAGTTCATGCGGTTTCAGTTGATGAAGAGGATTGGGAAAGGGAATTTGTTAGCATGCCCAGACCCACAATGGTATTGAAGGAACTACCGATGAAGTATGTGTTCGTGGAGGATGAGCAAGGAAGCGGTGATCTTTTCACCGAGCTTCTAATTTTGGAGAAAGCGGAGTTGACCTCGGTGCTTATAGAGGTGGGAAAGCGGTTTTTCAAGGCTGGCGATAAAGGGTGTCTATGCCCTATCGGAGCAACACTTGGTATAGTCCTCTGGGGCACCGATGGAGCTCATGGCATCATGATTATGGCGGACCGCCACATTGACCACCACCGTTGCTCTAATAAACACGTCAAGCTAATGACGTTAAACAAGCGCTCCGTGGGAGGCAACCCACGTTTTGGTTTTGTTTTCTTTTTTTCTTTTATATTTTATTTCTGTTTCCTGTTTTTAATTTGTGTTTCGTCTTTGTCTGTGTGCAGGAGATGTCTTATGGAATATGATATGTTGAGAATAGGTAAGCTATTGGTTCAGCCAACTTCAGGAAAGTTCTCGTCCCTTTATTATTTGCGCTTTTATTGTTTTGAGCACTGAGGACAGTGCTCAAATTAAGTGTGGGGGATGAATTTATTGTGTGATGATTGTTGGTGTGTCGTTATATCCATTTGCTGTATTATGGGCTTTTTAATGTGATACAAATTTTGTGATGTTGATTTTGAATTAAGCTTTGTCTATGCGAGTAAGTTAGGATTTTGATTTGTGCAACTGAACTCTGTGGTATTGATCGGACCTTGATGTATTTCTCGTTTATCTTGATGTCATGTGATTAAAGTGCAATGTGAATTGACGAGATTGTGTGAATTGATTTTAAATCGGTGGTTATTGACGTGATTTGTCCGGCTAATGCTAGGGGTAGTGTTAACAGTGTGGTTACCTATATACTCGTTTCAATTTAAAAAAAAAAAAAAAAAAAAAAAGGAAAAGAAAAATATGTGTGAAAAAGAAAATAAGGAGAATTAAAACTCCAATGTTGTTGAGATTGTATAAATGGAGGATGGAATTATGTCCCTCTTTCTCGTAAATTGAGAAATGGACATGGGAAACCACGTTAGGAGACTCGAGTTCATCGAGAGTTCACCTTTCGAACATTGTTCCAAAATCTGTTAATACCTTCTATGTTATCAAAGGAAAATTGTTGCTAAAGGTAACCATTTTAGTTAATTCACCTCTAGCGGAGAGTTGGGTCTGAGCAAAAATAACTTACTTGTTTATTTGGTACGATTTTGTGCTTATTTTTCATATGTTTATGCATGCCGTTTCCCGTAGTTTTTCCTATTTATGTCGTTGGTTTGATTAGTATTTATCGATTTGGACTTATTTGGTTTGTTTCGATATTTTGTAGAAACACGACATTAAATAGGATGAAATGGAGCTTTCAAGATCTATCCTATTTTGAAGATCATCTCGATAGGAATTCGTAGGTGCAAACGGATCGCAATTCGGAGTTCGGACGAGGGAGAACGGATCATTTCTTCAAAGTCGCGCACGTGCACTCCGCTCGCCCAAGTCGCGCGCCTGCGCTGAACACTTTCAATGATTCTCATGAATTTTGGAAAGGAATCAAGGATTTTTTCCTTCATAAGAAGTAAATTACGTTGTGATAGGAGTCCTTAGGCGAATACCGTGTGCAAATCGGAGTTCAGACGAAGGAGAACGGGCTAAAACAAAACACTGCGCAGCAAAGAAGTGTCATGCCGCTTCAGCGCAAGAATGCACGCCCAGCGAACGCCGGTTCACATGTGAACGCCGGTTCACCTGCTGTCAGCCTCCAAACTGAGCGCGTTCACAATTGTGAACGCCAGTTCACTCCATTCTCACCCTTCCAGCGCGCGCGTTGCCCAAACCGGCGCTCAGCCCGCGACCCGTCCAGCGCTCGTCCGCCCAGCGATCCAGCTCCCGCGCGCGTTTCCCGCTCCAGCTCGCCTCTCCACCCGGCGCTGTGCCTCAGCGCCAGTTCACCCGCTGCCCATGCGTCGCGCTCGTCAACTGGCGCTCGTCTCCAGCGCGCGTTCCCAATTCCCTCGCGCGCTCATAATGAGCGAGCGCTCATTTGTGAGACAGAATATTTCCTCAGCCGGCGTTCATTCCGAACCAGCGTTCACTTTCAAGTCAGAATGTTTTCTGAGCTCACGCTCACTCTGAACCGGCGCTCATCTTTAATTTATATATATATCACGCGCTAGGTCAAAAGAAGTCTCTCCGTTCTCAGTTTGGATTCACGCAGCCGCGGCGCTGCTCCTCAGTCTTTTTCCGGGGATTTCTTCAGGCAACAACACAGATACAATTTAGTTTTAATTTCTGTCTTCATTACTTTGATTAAATTATCTTGTTCAACAATTTATGTTATTGGATTTATGCTTTGGGATTTCTCAGTTTTTTTGGATTCAATTCATAGTGACAGTGGATTGGATTTTCATGTTTGTTCGATTTATATTGCTATGATTTCCTGCTTTCGATTAATTCTTGTTCTTGTTGGTTGATTAATGTTTATTGTTCATTTACAAGTAGACTTAGATTAGGGCTTGACGAACCCTAAGAATATGTTTGCTATTGCTTTGTTTATCGCTTTCGATTTATCGCTTTCGTAGTTCAACTAGGGATTGACAACTCCTGGTTTAGATTTAACGCTTTATTAGTTTAGCTCGGGATTGACAATCCCTAGCCTAGGATCGCTGTTTATTTCTCGTATTTCAGTTCTTTCATGTTCAACCCCTGTTGTTATTAGAATGTTTAGGATTTAATCGCTTTCTGTGCACAACACAAATTGACAACCCCTAGCCTAGGATCGCTGTTTATTTCTCATATTTCAGTTCTTGCATGTTCAACCCCCGTTGTTATTAGAATGTTTAGGATTTAATCGCTTTCTGTGCGCAACACAAACAATGGCCCTGTTAAGTTTTCCTTGAGAGACGACTCGTGTTAACTTATCACACTACGATTACCTCGTACGATTGTGAGTGAATTTGAGTATGTTTTTAGCTCGATCAGGTATCTCATAGATCTATCAGCTAATTGAAGGGTCATGCCAGTGGGTTTCAACTCCTTAAGACCTAATTCTTGAAAGATCGAATAAGGTATCAAATTAATTCCCGCCCCCAAATCAAGCATACCTAAGGCCTCTTTCCCATTCCCCATAGCAATCTTAATGATAAAGCTACGGATCATGAAGCTTGGGTGGAAGGAAGTTGCATGATTGAATTAGCCGCCTCGGAGGCGACCACATTGGCAATGTCTCCCGGTTCCTCTTCATGGGGTGAGCTCCTTAAAGAATTTCACATAGCGGGGACGGCCGGATGACGCCCAACAGGAGGGGTTGGCGTGTACTTGAGACAAGAACTTGTAGAAATCGCTGAGCTGTTGGTCCTGCTTGGCATTCGTCAACCGATGGGGGTAAGGGACCCGGGGCTTGAACAAAGTCTTTGAAGATTGTCCCGGCGGAACATACGGATTGTCGGCTTTGTGCAACTCACTCTCATCTTTCTTCTCAGGAACCTCTTCTTCAACATGAGGTTGCTCAACAACGACAGTGGGTGCCGGTGAAGGTATAGGAGTCGGCATAGTCACCATGTTATCGATAACCTTTCCACTTCGGAGCACCGTCACGGCATGAGCTTGATGAGCTTGCCCGGGCAACTTGTTCTTTTCACTCTGCTGCCTCATCTCATTAAGAGAAGTGACAATCTGACCCATAGTTTCCTCAAGACGTCTCATCGTCGCCTCCGTACTTTCATTCGTCTGATTGTTCTTAGCGATGTAGGCACCGAGAGGATCCTCAGCAGGAATCTGCTGAGATTGCGGGGGACCGCGTGAAAACTGTTGCTGCGGCGGAGGCTGTTGAGGGTACTGCTGCGGCGGAGGCTGGTAAGGGTACTACTGCGGCGGAGGCTGCTGCTGCTGGTAAGGATACTGTGGGTAAGACGGCTGTCGATATGGCTGCTGCGGATATCGTCTCGCCGACCATAAGCTTGCCGCTTCATGGATCCGCTGAGCTGTGTCTTCTTGTGGTGGGTGCTGCATGCGGGGAGGCGTCGAGTCTGTGAGTTTGAACATGAACCCTGACCTTGGCTCTGGTTCTTCCACCTTGAGTTGTATTGCTGCTGGTTTTGCTCATAGTTCGGCCTCGGCTCATAAGGTGGTCGAGGCTTGAAACCTTGCATAGAATAAGCCTCTACTCCTCCTTCATAGACGGGTTCTCCCATATTAGGACAAATATCTGCAGTATGTCCCATTTCTATGCAAATTCCACAAGGATGCATAGAGAAATCCTGTGGAGGTGCGCCGAACTCTTGCGAAGGAGCAGCGAACTCCTGGGGTGGTGAAGGGAACTCCGCCTGCTTCATCTTCATCTCGTTCATCTCTCTCATGAGCTGCGCCATCTGCCTTGTTAATTCCGTGTAACAGCCCGCCAACCCAAAGTACGGATTAGCAAGGACTGTTGCTAATGACGGGATTAACAACAGGAACAATAACTAATTATGGAATTGAGGGGCATATGATAGACAAACTCTTAAGACTTCATATCATTTAATATAACACACAGATCGTACATATGTATCTGGAACATTTAGACTCTTAACAAAAGGGTTCAACTGATCTGAAGGTAATAAGGTTTAAACTCAAAACATAACTTATATAACCCAATGGGAACATGTGGAATACACATATGACGATGTGATTCCAAGGCTAAACTATCAGCGACAATGATCCAATTGCTCAACAAACCTCCATCCCATCTTTAGCTCAACCTGCACATTTAAAAACAAATATGCAGGGCTGAGTACAAATAATGCACTAAGTGGGCTCATCACAAAACATTTTCTTTAGATTACAACGCCCATAAATAAGACATGAGGTTTTAATTGAAAATGCCTTGGCTTACTAAAACATTTTCTCATTTCTCAAAACATCGCTCGATCGAGCATTTTCTCTTCAGATGATCCATATCATTCACAAAGATCCATATCATTCACATATCTATATAACATCATCATTTCATAACTTCATCTCGCACCGTAGAGGTGGCCACCTTCACTGGCGCAGATGATCGCCGAGAATCGTCCTTTCGGCACAAATACCTTACTCGTGCACGTAACCCCAGCTGTGAATTCGCATCGACGACAGGGTCCGATATCGATTTTCTCATCGATCTGGGAGCGACCCAAGAATCAAGTCGGTTGACGAACCAACAAATTCATATACTTTCATGGTTGGCTTGCCCAACAACATGATAGGATCCATACATAAAACATAAACACTTTGGGTATGTAATCATATAATTTCTCAACCGAAAGCGTTGTAAATAAATACTTTTCATTTTAAAGAAAGCATTGTAAATAAAAGGGTTTGAGTAAAGCCCACTGGTATGTAGATTTTCAATAAATTCCTTTCTAAGCCGAAAGCTCAAGTTCACGTCCCACCTTAACGTAAGAACTATTTTAGTACATCGTCACGTTTCGACAGAGGCTAACATTGTCTATAACGTTCTATGAATCAAATAAGCCTAACGTCGAACTTATTCTGACGTTTCCTAATCAAATGATGTTGATTATGAATTTACTTATCATATAAGAGATATTCCATCTCTTTAGTACATAATGTACGTTTTAATGTACTTACGTGTCGTAAGTTACATTGTTACTAAACGCATTCACGTCACATAAATCACGACATCGATTTCGCGCCCGTTGACCTTGGTCAACGTTTTTGGTCAACAATTTTGACTTGGTCAACATTTAGTCAACAATTTTGACTAAAGTCAACATTTTGACTTTTTAATTCTTTTTATGTAATTCTATTATTTTATGTGCAATTCTTGTTCTAAAATTCCCATAAATTCATGTAACACTCTATTTTATGCAAGGATCAATAATATGTAATTATATTGATCATATAAAAATTATATATCATTAAATTTCTCATCATCATTCTCGGCCCCCTTGAAATATCATACCAAACAATTTTTAAAAATTCTAATAAAATCATATATCACATAATCACTATCATATAACCTTACTATAAAATAATTTTGATTTATTAAGGAACTTTTGAATAAAATCTTCCTAAGTCATGTTTCGAAAATTATGACTTAGTCTAAATAATTTTTATAAATTCCAAAAATTTCATACAACATCATATTATGAATCTACACATTCAATATGCTATAAAATCATCAAATCATGACTTAACTCTTATCATGAGATCATACTTAAAATTTTCAACTATTATCAAATTAATTGCTATAGTTTTCCAAAAATTCCACATAAAATAATACAAGCATAATTAATATTCTAGATCATGATTTCATGCTCAAATCTACAATTAAAAATCATAATCATCAACATATTACACCCTCAAGTATTCGGTCATCATACAAAGTTTGATAACATGCTTAATTCTGTGATATAATTATAGTACATGCTCAATAACATCATATAAACACAATATCTAATCATCTTAGCATAGGTCTCATAATTTTCGAAAATTACTCAAACAATATAGGCTTATATCATGAATTCTAACGGATGAAAATTGAAAATTCTAGCATGTATAGGAAGCTCACGATAGATCTAACCTCTTAATTGGAGTCGATTTGATCGGTGAAGGTTTATTTGATAAAGGTTTGGGATTGAAACTTGATGAACTCTCAAAAATTCTCTCCCAATTTTCGGTCACAAGGGTTTGTAAATGGATGAATGAAAGGCTTAGGTTATATTTATACTAATGCTCACTTGCAAGTTGTTAAAATATCTAATGAAATTAATTATTACACTTTGCAAATGGCTCCACATTTTTCGTCCACTTGTAGCTAGAGACAAGCTTCAATTTTATTCTCCAAATCTTTGTAATAATTATCACCTTATCACCTAATTAATGAACATATATATCATTATCCCAAATTGCATAATCCTTTCTTACTTGTCGTAATTGCTCACGGCAATTACATGCAATGGAAGAGAATATTTTTCTTTTTATTCACTCCTAAGCTCACGGCAGCTTGAATATAATATGCTGATATTATATATATTTTTTATTTTTGATGCAAGTACACTTTAATTAGGCTTTAGAAAATTTTATTTTCCTCTATTTATATTAAACATGGTTTTCGACAATTACATAGTATAGTGGAGTAAATTCTATTTTTATACTATCTTATTTCTTAATAATACTTTAGGATATCATCATAATTGAAAAGTCAAAAATTTCAACTAAGATATTTAATTTCTTTTCACATTTGTTCATACCTAGGTCAAAGTTTCCACCTACTAGCAAACAAGAACAATAGTTACTTGTTCCACTTGAATACAACTCTATCCTTATCTCTTAATAATATCTAGGAGACATAATCTTATCCCATAATCAATAGGATCAAGATATGTCGATAAATCACATAAAATCTCACATTTTGTCCATATTTTCGCACTTAAGGGATAGGATTCATCCCACTTGCACAACTTGGTGATACAACTCATCTTATCCTTAATAATATCTCCATAATGTAATTATAACATAAAATCATCAATTGGATAAGAATTAATTTCAATTTCTCACACTATAGGTATTTTCGAGAATTATAAAGCCATAATGATATATATATTTTATTTTCTTGTAATAAATAGCTAACACATAGTTATGTGTCATATAATAATCATAGATGATGAATTTAATCATAGAAAAATATTTAAAACAATTTTAGACCTCAAAATTCCTAATTGTTAAAAATTAGGGTTTTCGAAACCCTAAATATTGATACTTTTAATTCCGTAATTCTATAGCATTATTTTAATGATAAATAATGCTCTTATATCATAAAATAATCATAGGAATTTGAATTTTATAATTCCATGATCGCTAGGCTGAATTATCGAATCGTCTCTAAACGTAGACGTTTAAAACGTCTCAAAACGTCAATAGTTGAATTATCTCTAAAACGTTCGTAAACGAATTAGAATCACTTTATTCACTTCTATAATAATAGGAAATTCGAATTCTAAGCCTCAATTCTTAGAAAATATCGTAAGACTTAACTGCCGAATTTTATCGACATTAAACATACGTTCGAAGGAATATCAGAAACTTTATTCCTTAATTCACCAAGCGTCAGCGAATGTCACACAGACATTATCAAATTATTCTTTGTCAAAATCGAGCGTTGACTAATTAGGAGTTTAATTATCGAACTTAAAACCCTAATTACGATTTAAATTATCGTAATCAATCATTAAAATTGCGGAATATTACATTCTACCCCCCTTAAAATAAATTTCGTCCTCGAAATTTGCATATCAAGCAAAGTACGGTTATCTTTGCACTATAACAATCCCAAGTTTCCACGTAACTTTCTCTTCGTCCATGGTCTCTCCATCGACTTTCACCAACTAGTATAAGCTTCTTTCTTAACTGCTGATTACGACGATTAAAACAATCATGATTCTTTCTCATAACTCATATCTCGATTCAAGAATAACATCATCATGATGGTCATGTATTTTGGATCATATTCATACTTTCTTTTATCGTAATACGTGAAAATTTTGTGCACTTCCCAAATTTGGTGGAAGTACCAATCTATAGGCTACTAGGCCTTATCAATTCTAGGATCTCGCAAGGTCCTATAGAACGTAATCTCAACTTCTTTTTTCTCCAAACATTAGAATTCTTTCAATGTAGAACTTTAATACACTTTATCTCTGCATTCAAAATGCAGCTCATATCTACGCATATCAGCGTAAGACTTTTGTCTATCACAAGCTTCTTTCATTCTTTGCCTATCTTGGCAAAAATCTTAATTGTTTCACTCACAATACCAGCTTTAAAACTTTCCTCTTACTTTCATTATTACCATAAAGAGGTGATCGACATTTTCTTTCGTACTATACCTCATATGGGTTATATCAATCGTTGCTCGATAACTATTGTCGCAGGTGATCTTAATAAATGGAAAACGATTTCAATTAGTACTTTCATTTCGCCCTAATATCCTCAACATATCATAGAATGTTCATATCGCTCTTTTCGAACTGCTCATCCGTCCGTGAGCGAAAGTTATGCTAAAGTTAAATTTCAGATCGAACTCCTTTGTGGGCTATTCCAAAATCTAGGAACAACTTAAAACCTCTATCGATATGATAGATTTTTGGTGCTCGTATAAACGTATGATCTCCTTTATGTAATACTGGGCTAACCTATTAGACCCACGAGTAATACGCATAGGCAAAAATTAGGCCTTTTTAGTAAGTCGACTCACTACTACCCATATAGCAGTGTTACCTCCTTTCGACTTTGACATCTTTCCTCTGTTCCTCTATTCTCCTTTTTCTTAAGTCGACGTTAGAGTGAATACAATTCTTGATCGCCTCGTTGTTCAACCATCTCTATTTTCATTCCTTTAAACCTTTCGCGAAGTTTTCTATCCTCGCACGCTTCAAACTTTTGCCAGTTCATGGACTCTTCGGAAGACACAACGTGTCTAAGGAATATTATTTCTTTAAACCGAATCCGCCTTAAATAACCTTGGCGAAATTTGTTTGACTCCGATGTCTGCAAGATAGTTCTCAACAGTTCTTTATACTCTTTCTTGCCCTTTAAATAGATAAGAACATCATTTATGAAGATTTAAGACAATCTATCTTAGCATGTGCGGAACACTCACTTTTTGAGGTTCATGAACATGGCTGGCGCATTAGTTAGTCCGAACGGCATAACTATAAACTCATAGTAGCCATATCTTGTTTGGGAAGCCATTTTGGGTACATTGTCAGCTTGTACTTTAAACTGATTATAGTCCAATTGAGATCGGTTCTCAGGACTACTCTTACTATTTTCTACTGACCGAATACTCATTTATCCTTGGTAATGAATTATTCACTCTCGATAATCTATACACTTTCTTAATGGGCTATATTTCTCCTTTGACAAGCAAATTGGGTGCTCCTTAAAGTGATACTCTAGGTTCGATGAAACTTAGATTTTATAGCCTTTTAAATTTGAATCCTTATCCTTTCTTTCCTTGAATCCATTTGATAAAAGTACTTTTCGCATGGTTTAATAATGATTCTAACTTGATAGTGGAACTCTAGTCGCTTATCGTGGGTAATCTTGCTAAGGAAACGTTTGGCAATTCTTAAATAATTTCCATATCCTTGATCTTTACCTCTGCTTTTTCTTCTTTGGTTAAATAACCAAGGAATGGTCGACATTCTTCCTTATTCATCATTCTCTTAAGAGGTAGTGTGGGTATTATTGGAATTTTCTTCTCCATGCTGATTCCATAGGACTCGTAGTTCCTTGATCGGAAAATGGAACAAAATTTCCCTTTTCTTTTTCAGGATCGTGGGATGATTTTCAACTCATCATTCCTTTCTTAGGATTACATCTACTTCTTTCATAGGTATTATGATTAATTCATTTACTAGACCTTAAGTGATTTTAGGTTCAATTCTAAGTTCGAGCAACAAATGTGACAGTCTTAGTCCCTTCTATGTGTGAAATGATTCTCATTTCCTGAATTGCTTATTCAAACTTAAGTTCTACTGCATTTACGCATGCTCTTGCTTTGAAAGATATGACGCACTTGTATTGAACAAAAGTATTACAGGTATGGTAAGAAGTTTTCCATACCTTCTAGGTTTCCTTGGTTTTGTTCATTCGGTCCTTGGTATAGGGCATAAGCTCTAGCTTGTGTTGGTTTTGGCTGCCTTTGTCGTCGCCGCTGTGGTCGATATTGGGGCTGATATTGTATAGCCCTTAGTGGTTGGGTTTGGCCCGGTGGGTTGGGTTTCCCTATTCCTCCCGGGCGTACTCCTGGGCACTCATTCGCATAGTGTCCCTTTACGCCACATTTATAGCAACCCGTATTGCCTGCTCGACATACACTTCTGTGTGGTCTACGACATTTTGGACAGAGAGGAATTTTTATGTGTCCTTGCAACGCCATGTTTCTTTGTCCTGGATTTTTATTATTAGAACTCCCAACATTTCCTCGATACCGTTTCCTCTTGCCTTTGTCACTAGCATTATATGACTGAGTGGGAGTAGGCTTATCCTCTGGCATTGCTACCTCAATGTCTAAAGCCCGACTAAGAGCTTCAAGATATGTTAAGTTTCCATGACTGGCAAGAGACATTCTTATCTCATGCCTTAGACCGGATCTAAATTCTCTCGACATTTTCATGTCAAGATTCACTTGGTCCGGAGCGTACCTTGACATATCACAAAAGAGGCGATCATACTCGCCATCGACATTTTCTCTTGCTTGAGATTGAAAAATTCGATTTCCTTTTTCTTCCTATAGCTCTTGGGAATGTATTTCTCATACATCTCCGTCTTAAAATCTTCCCAAGTGAAGAAGTCCATTTGTTCTGGTGTTAGGGTTTTCCTTTGGGCTTCCCACCGTAAATCACCGATCCGTGAGTTGGAAGGTCACACAAGATAGTCTCTCAGGTCGCATAAACTGTGAAGGAAATCAAATAACCTTTCTATTGTTCTTACCCATTGCTCAGCATCCTCGGGACTCCCTTTTCTATTAAAGGTAGGAGGGTTTTGCCTTAGAAAAAGTTTCTCAACTCTACGATCAGGTGGAGGTGGGGGTGGTTGTGGTATTTCTCTTTCGGGATGTGGGACTCTACCCCTTCTCCCACCTCTTCCTCTAAGTTCTTGCTCAAGCTCGCGTCTAGGCGGCATTCCGGGATTACAAAGGCGTAATTAGCATTCACGAAATGCTTATTATAAATTATACATAACATCTTCAGGCAATCCCCTCATAAAACGGTTTTAGCAAAACCATTTACCCTTTTCATGTTCACTATTCGTGATTTCATGAAAATTTCAATTACTCGAGAACAACTTTGTTTAAGCATGTTCGTATGGATGAGGGTATAACAAGTGACTTGTTAACGAGGATGCTATGATCTCTTTCATATTCATTTAGAAGAATCTCATGTTCTTCTAACTTTAGCATCGTCCAACCTACTAACGAGGTTCTTAAGACAATCAACTATTTTACGAATAATTCTTAATATCTTCCTCTATCTCATAATTGTATAGCTGGTAATTTTCTCAGCTTTTCTTAACTCTTGCTTCTTTACTTGAGCATAATATCCGAAAGTCATATTTCTTTCGTTTTACCTTGGTTCTCACTTTTAGGATTAAGATCGTCATTATTCTGATCTATACGGGTAAGGTAATACGTTTGTACACCATAACTTAGATTCCAAGTACCAATGTTTCATTATCAAGTCTCAACGTCGGGGCATCTTCCCCATACTTGGTTTAATACTAGGAATAGCCTAGTTATTCACATATCTCATTATTTGATCCCTTAATCACATTATCTTTGGTTTAACCAAGGTCTCATATACTTGGGAACGATTCTATTTAATCATAATCTTTATTGATTTATGGATAAAGCGGAAAACTTGATACTGAGGTACTATCTTTCCTTTATATCCTTCAACTGAGTTTTATTCTCTTTCATTCTTTAAACACGTGCGACCTACTATCGAGGTCTTAGGGACAAACAACTATCTTAAAAGATAAGTTGTATCCTTTCTCGCTATAATATAATAAGAGATGATTATATCCCACGGATATCATATACTTTTCTTTACCTCAACTCTAGCACTCAATGTTAACGAGTATCTCGTTTATAACTTAGTCATCATACACTCACTCGGAGGTATATCTATACTGTCATCAGTATTGGGAAGCCCATCAAGGGTCGTTCCACCTATGTATATAGTAAAATATATCTCGTTTCATCGAGAACTTCTTTACATCATATCTTGATGCCTATCGCTTTACTGATCTGAAACTTTTAGGTGACAAGATACGTCAACCTATGTCATACTTATTGGTTTCATGGATTGAAGAAAATTTCATCATAACAACTTTCAAGAGGTATGATTTAACAATTCAAGATGACAACTCTGAAGGTTTGAATCATCATGATCTTTGAACTGAATAATTGGGAGATAGGGTCCGAAAACCAGAATAACGAGTACTGAGATTTCTTTGGTCATATGGGGTGGCCAGGACCATCACAAATACTTTCTCAGTCACATGAAGGTTTGGTTTCAAAAGAACGCTTTATGAAATTTTCTCGATCAGTAAATTTTTTTTCACAAGGAGTGAGAACTCAAATGATATTCCCCTTGGAACTAGATCATAGAGTTAAACTCAATGATAGAATTTGGCTATGAATAAGATTCAAACCTTATACAACTCATTTTAGTTGTCATCAAAGGTTCTCATGTACACATATGTTATAGTTCTTCTTGAACTATCGGGAATCTTGCTTTCTAGTAGCATTCTAAGATTTACACATCGTAGAGTTCTCGCTCTATATCGTCGCAAGATCAAGATCAATGTTTCTTTGATTACATTCTTATTTCGCTTCTAACGAGAAAGTCATAGTCAATTGATTGCCATTCGTGAACATCCAAACAAAAGACTATACTCATGTCAACGAGTATAGTGACATTCATTATTTCTAAATCATCATCCTCGCTTCGCTCTTCGACTTTCGCCATTCATTTCGAGATTCTCATTTCGATCTCGTTTACGTCTCATGACGCACTAAAATTCTCATAGTTCTTTTCTATGTTCTTTTCAAAAGGGATCATGCGACTTAAATAGTCTATGTTCTTTTGGGATAACATACCCATCATCAAAATAATCGAAAATTTCGTAGGCGTAAACGCTCATAACATATCTCTTTCATAATAATCATGCTCATCAATTTCATAAACCAAAGATTTCACTTTAGACATACACTACTACAAAAATGAATAGACTACACGCTTTATGTGTAGTCTATGTGCATCGTGTAGTGTAGAGAAAAGTGTAGAGAAAAGTAGCGGCAAGACACTCACGCTTTTAAGCCGTAGTCTATACCTACTATAGACCACGCTTTTCGACATAGACTACGCTTTTACGCGTAGTCTATACCCACAAACCACGTAAAATGCGGCGCGACACACCACGCTTTTTGCCGTAGTCTATACCCATTATGAGACACGCTTTCGACATAGACCACGCCACGCCGCAGTCTATACCCCGCACTCACGTAAAAGACGCCGACACACACGTTTTTATCGTAGTCTATACCCACCATAGACCACGCCGCACATAGACTACACTTTTTACGCCGTAGTCTATACACACGCATCACACATTAGTTCGCTCATATACTACGTTTTACGTCGTAGTCTATACCCACCATGACCACGCCGCACACAGACCACGCCACGCCGTAGTCTATACACACGCATCACACAACAGTTCGCCCACACACCACGCTTTTGCGCAGTCTATACCCACCATAGACCACGCCGCACACAGACCACGCCACGCCGTAGTCACCATAGACCACGCCACACATAGACTACGCCACGCCGTAGTCTATACCAATGCATCACACAAAATTTCGCACATACACTACGCTTTTACGCGTAGTCCATATGTATTAACCACGGTTTTGAGTTTATTTACTACGGTTTTAATGCCAAATTTACTACGCTTTTTCTATTACAACCGTAGTCAATTTAATAACAACTACGGTTTTTCAATTTCAACCGTAGTTAATTTCTTTATTTAAACCGTGTATAATTAATAACGCAAGCAAATGAGATTAAAATATACTTATGACTACGCTCAAAATCACTATTCAAAATATACAACTGCTTTCATTACACTACAAAATCACTATACAAAAATATACAACTGCTTTCATTACATCTACAAAATCACTATACAAAAATATACAATCGCCCATCACTTAACAAAACAATAAGACCGATTCTCCATAACACAAGACAAAATAATTCAAAAGATCAATAACTTACAACTAAAACATCACAAGACTATATGTGAAGAAGCATGAAATTTGCCCATTCAACGCGAACTTCATCAATGTCCTCTTGAGAGTAAGACCGATTTTCAAGCTATTAACAATTCAAAATAGAATATTAGCACTCTTGTATGAAAAAATGATTATATTAAAGAAATGAAATGTTTATCTTACATGTGAACGTAAAGAAATGGAACCACAACAACAATTGCGCTTTAAATGAGTCCAAAGATCGGTCAAGGCTTTCACCGTTAAGACAATGACAATGACGATCATAGTATCGGTGCAAACCCACATGAAACATGTATTGAACAATTCATAAATTATTTTCAACTTCAAAAACTTAAGATAAGTGGTCTGTAATAGAGCAAGCTTCCATCTAGATCTACATAAAATAAGCTCAACATTCGATTCCTAGAAGAGATCCAATAATAGTGAAATTTATTCCGAGAACTTTTGATTTAAGATCGTTTTCTAAAGCGTATCAAGATCATCAATCAAATAAAGTTGAAATAAATTTGAAGTTGCTCAAATCATGGTAGGCATAAAAGAAAATAATAAGGATTTGATTTGACCGGAAGTGGAAATGTCATAGGGTGGCAACATTAGTTTACTTTAAACGATCCAATAGAAACCAAGTAAAGTTGAAGTGTTTTAAACAGATAAGGAGAAAAAATGGTGAGTGGGGAATCTTAAACTCGATGAGGCAACGATTAAAGACGACGTAACCATCCCTCTTGGAAAGACCAAGCATCAATCAAAGGACGGTGAAGAGACATATGATAAATTTAAGATGTCTTATACCACATGCTTCATCTTGTCGGGCCTCAAATTATTCCATCCTCATATATAGAACCAATTTGAGAGTCAAGAGAAGGGTTCAACAGTTACTCCATTCACCTCGGCTTTCAACACCAACCAGGTGAACTAACTTGGGAAGAGAAGATTTCTCCGAGGAAGGAATTGGCAGCTACAACAAAATAAGATGCCAAGTGAAGAAACTGGTGATCAAGGCATACCAGAATTAAATCCAGGAGAGTGGTTGAATTTGAGCCTCGGAGGGGATCCATCACGAGCATCCAAAGAACCTGAGGTACAATCAAGACTTGCTTCAGCCAAGGTTTTCTCGCAACTTCGTGATGCGAAGTTCTACAAACACAAGCCTGGGTGGACACCAGAATGCTCACAAAAGGGAAAGAGGCGCAGTACGACATTACCAATCACACAAAATGATGGCAATGATGGCACTGAACATGCCTATCCGTGCTTCCATGTTCAGATCACTCGGGGTCCAAGCCCATTCCCTTGTGCACAAACCTAGTAGAGACGGTGAAAATACAACTATATCCAGATTTAGTGAGGCTAACACGAGATTTGAATAGCACGCCGATGGCACAATCGGAAAGAAAGCAGATTTGATGTCACGGAAGTTTCCGATCGGAACCGCAACACTGTGAGCGTAAATCATCCAACTCAACTATGCTCGACTCAATCTCAAACTTTAAAATTATGTTTCATTAGGGGCGGATATTATAGATACTATTGTAAACTATGCTTTCCATGACTTCCCGTAAGATAGAAGGACTACTTAAAGCTCAATGCATCAAGATCAAGTCCGATGTAAACTAGAAAATAAAGGTGAAACCAATAATAGTTTCATACCTGGAAACTTTCCATCATATATACTTTCCCCATATTTTCCTCGCAAAGTTAAAATAAATTCAGCTAAGGCATCCTTAGAGAGAACAGTGGCATGTATAACGTCAATGCCTATAACTTACCATCTTTCCGAAGAAAGTCCCCTCCCTGCAAAATAATTTAAAGTGTCAAAACAAAATAACTACAAAGATAGTGCATCTGGTGCTTTTTAAGCAAGTTTCAGAAAATCATAAAAATGGACAATTCAATAAGTACAACCTTAAAACTATATCACAAGAAATGCAACGTGAACATCACCTCATCACAGATAAACAAGGATAACTGACTAAAAAGCAAAAGCCACTTCTCATTGATGCCCAACCAATACAATGGCCAGGGCAAATACATCAAATAGAGCTCATATCATTAAGCATTTGACAGAAAATTTTCAGAAAGTAGATAACATACCTGAGCCACATATCCTTTAATAATACGATGGAAAAATGTTCCTTTATAGTGTAGTGGTTTTCCAGTTTTAACACTAACGCCTTTTTCTCCTCAAGAAATGCACAAAGCAAAAAATGAGGACGCCGAATATATGACTAATGAAGCAGATTGGAGAATCAAACAGAGACATCTCAAGAAAACTTATTTAACATATTGTTTGACAATGGGGTGATAGCAAATTTCACGACTTCAAGAACCCATCAATCATGAAAGGTCGGTGAATTGAGGAAAGATAGGCAAGTTACATAACTAAAGAAAATCAGACCCATGCATGTTCGAGTTTAGAGTCTTTGAGTATGATACTTAATACATATCAAGATGAAGCAAATTACCGGTGCAAAGTGCTAAAATTTTCCAAGTCTTGGGAGCAACATCGGTGAAGAGTCAGATATTGCATGAGTGAACAATGACAGGGGTCAAAACATCGCTTTAGTGAAACAAACAAGATATAGTAAATGTACGACTTCAATGGATCTCAATCACATCATCTTTCAAGCCTCTAGAAACAAAGTAAACATCAGATTCAATGTGGAAATAATTTTATATAATTATATTAATTATTAGCCATTTTCAAAAAATTATTAGCTATTTTGGAGATGAGTTTTTAGAGAATTTGAAACTTAGTTGTAGATATCTTGAATTGATTAGAATGGATTCAATTACAAAACGACTCTTCAAATCTACTACATAATCGATGACTTGCTAGCCTTTTCCAAGCATACTACCATGTGAATTCAAACACTATAAGACCTAAACTTATTTAAGCTCAGATTTTCATACGCTAATTAACACTTAACCTCGATTTCGATACAAGTAGAGAGGCAAAGTAGACCTCTAGAAATTCAAGTTAAGGATACACCAAGATCCGATAAAACTATATTACTATTTTTAAATACACCTCCACAGTTCATAGGGTAAAAGATGAATGTAACAAGTTATAGAGCCTATGAGCAAAAAAGTATAATAGTCAACCAAAAGAAGGTAGCTACAAGCCTAAAACAAGATAAGTTTTTCAACAAACCTACCAAATTTGTGCAAAAGTTTACTTTATTATGCAATGCTCTTCTTGAGAATCTTTGGTCTCTTTACTCTATAGCAATATCTTTTGCAAGGAATATCTACAATGATTTGCACAGGCGAAATAAGATATATATATATATATATATATATATATATATATAATCAATAAATGCCAAGGCAAACCAATCAAGAAAATTAGAAAGGCTAAGGACATCGCAGACCTTGCTAGCTAGAAGAAAAAGAGGCCATGGACAAGTGGAAGGCTCCTTAAATTTTGGGCATTTGAAGCAACTCCATTTCCTATGCATCAAATAAGAGCAACATGGTATACTTTCTCACGTTCTCTAGAAATAAATATTCAAGTCAAGGAGAAAGAACCTTGGGGAAGTGGTGTGTGTAGAGTATTCATAAAAGCTGCAGGAACTTCTCAAAAGTTGATGAACAACTTCGAGAGATCTAATCAAGTCCAAGGAAAAATAACAATTGGTTGCTAAAGATAAACAAGGAGATAAAAGTCCACAATGAACATGTTACATCTCCAAGCGATCTCTAGCACCTAGCAGAAACCCAATATAACATTTAATTTTATAAAGATATGATTCATTAGAGATAGACAAGAAATGAAAACATTTGAGCAAAACAAAGGAGCTACATGCATAAATTAAATTGTTCGAGCTATATATTTCCTTAAAATTCCGTAGACTCATAAATCAATTAAGTGGACTTTATATCGACATGAGAAAGCAAAGGTATCATAAAATAAATCCTTTTATAATACTTCAAAGTTACCTCATCCATAATCGATTATAGAAAACACCGATCAAGGTAAACAAAGATTACATTTTCAAAGCGCTGAGCTATAAGTTCATGGCGGTGAGTGTAAATCGAGAAAACCATACTATATTAACGATATGTATTGGCAAGACAATAAAACAAGCAAGTAGGACCAAAATATTATCAAATAATCAAATATCAATTAGACTTTTCATCCTCCAAACCAAACTTTATATTATCAAATATAATATCAAAACAGAAGTATACTTGCAACACATGATAAACCATAGCATGATGAAGAGCACGATCAAATTCTATTTAAGTGATGAGATCCATGACAAGAAAGTTAAACAAAACGCTTAGAAGTTAGAACTTTATGACAAAAGATGTGCACTTTGGCATATTGTCTTAAATACTGCCCGATTGGACTCTACTTCTCCAAATCAGGAAACATGAAATGGACTCAATCCATGGACCCATTTAATGTAACCAACAACACAACAAAGATACAAGAAAAGATACCTAAACGGGGAAAGAGAAAAGTGAAGTTCGATGGCAACATAATTGAAAGAGCAAATTCAAGATTACTTACATGGCGAGCCAGACGAAGCAAAAAGCCGCCTTTTGAGAGGATCATCACAACGTCAAAAGTTCTTTTACATAACGCAAAGGCATGTCCGGTCACCATAACTAAAGGCTAAAGCAGAGCTCGATAAAGTTGTCCACTAATTGTCTCAAGTACATCATATCGATCTTCATTTCATAACCAAGATAAAGTTATAAAACTTGATCCCAATAGTTTTAATTTCCTACCGACAATTAAGCATCTCATAATCACATAAGTACAAACCTGCAAGTTATCAAGATACAAAGTACGATCTGCGGTGCTTTTGGATACTCTTTAAATTTCATATAGATAGAATGTGCAATATCCAAAACTAACATGTCATCTCGTCCAGAAGGTATCTCGCAATCATATGCATTATTACAATGAGCTAACATCACCTTAGAAGAGTAACCATCATCGAAAGGAAGAGATGTAACAAGCATGGTCCATGGACATCCCTAACAATTATCTCGCTATCTCGACGCATAAGGTCACCTAAATTAAATCTTTTAAATATAAAGACATAGTTGTGGATTTACATTGCTCACCGTCGAGTTCATCTCTTTTTCCATGAATAAGCTTACTTCCCATTTAAATGAAAAAAGTGAAGCTCGCTTTTATTTACCAACCCCAACTCCATTAAAATCTAATTAATGCTACCGCACTCATAATTATTATGTGCATATTGTAGCTTGGGTGTGGGTCTTTGTTCAGTAGTATTTCAATATTAGGACCGGATTTAGTTATTGTATGTTATACACGTGTGTGTGAGTAAGTAGAAATACCAACATTCTTAAATAGATTTGTATAAAATGGTAATATGTTTGAGCTTTAGACCATTTGAAATTTGAAATCTAACATTTGGAATCAACGATGAAGGTAGTCCAATGAACTCAAGTAAATGATACAACTTTGCCATAGACGTAAATGATACAATACAACTTTTCCAATGGCCTTAGCAAAATCTAAGGCTATCTCGAAAAATCAGATTGAACTTCAAGTCTAATATGATTATTAGTGCGGATCATAAGGCTTTATTCCATAATCTAAGACTTTTTCAATTATCGTTGATTATCGGTCTCGATCATGGTCCAAAATTGGTATTACATTTCTTTATCTCGTTGAAGAAGCAAAATTTCTCTTATTTGTACCGAAAATGCATGAATATCTTTGCTATTACTTGAAATATACATAAAAGAATATGGTTATTGACATCGTGCTCAATTGAAATGTAAATGGCGGACTCATAATTGAATGTTAACTTTATCGGATCGCATCGCTTTTTTTAAAAGATAAAGTGAAAAAATTAATAATATTAAGGATAGAATTATGCATGTTATTAGAATTTATGCGTAACTTGTATGGGGTTGCGATGGCAGAGGTGGGATTGCGATTTCTTCTTTGTGTTGTCATAGACTCATAAATTGGTGGTATATCTGAGCTCAAGTTTCAAACTACTATATGCATAGCTTTAACAAAAGTAGAGGAAATAAGTAAATGGCGTTAGATCGAGTAAATAAAACATAATATGCAACATAAACAATCTCCTTACAAATTTATGCATGCTCAAAATCGAAATCAATATATTTCCAAAGGGCGTGCATTCTCAACAATTACAAAAATGAATCAAATGTACACATACAAAACCTTAGTATGTAAAAAGCAGGCATTTTCACCCGTAAAATAGAAACCGAACAAAGAGAATAGAAATAGAGATATTACCATTTGGAAGTGTGAAACCTTGTCAAGAAAGATCGAGCATCCTCGTTGTAATTACTTCAATTATGATCTATTTATTGACACCGAGAAGAGAAAATCGGTGTACCAACCACACACACACACACACACACATATATATATATATATATATATATATATATATATATATATGAGCAGAAATGTGAAGTCGCCCACAACAAATGATGCAAATAAATAAGCGTCTTAGTTCTTTCCCAAGATAAACTTACATTTACCGCAGCTTTTCTAGACCCTCCCAAAAAAAGGAAAATCACCACCGATTAAAAGTTCTACAAATTGATTTCCATCTCACACCAAGACTACACAAAACTAATCAAAAGGAATTTTCACCATCTTTAGTAATTTTGTAATTTACTAGTAATATCAAGAATGAATTTTAAATTTGATGCAATTTTATATACCGACTTCTAAACTTGACAAAACTCGACATTTTACGGACAATGCGTCGAGTTGCGGATCATTGAAACTTGATTCACTAAAATGAAGTAAATAGTAAAACACTATATAATCGTGAGCATTTCTACGATTAACCATGGAGATCTTGTGAGAGAGACAGAGAGAGTAGAGGTTTGATAACAATACCGATTGGCAAGCACAATAATCCGCATGGGCACAAATCGTCAGTTCACCGGTCGTTTGCCGGAATAGCGATCGGTAGCCTGTGGCCGCCACGGATCCGTGTGGTGGAGCATCGCCTCAATCGATCTCGAAAGCCCTAGCGCCGCCTCGATTTAGCGCCGACCAATGGCAAGTTCGGACGGTGGTCGCAGCAGCGCCGCCCGCAACTCGAAACCCTAGCGCCGCTCAACAACTCGAATCCAAGCGCCGCTCGCCGCAGTCGCGACTCCCGGATCGGAGCACCGTGGTTGATGTCGCTCAGAGCCCAAGAGCCGCCATCGAAACCCTAGCGCCGCCTCCGCCTCCGATCGTCGGATACGACGGCGGTGAAGTGGGCGAGCTCCTCGCACTACCTAATCCCGACGGGATCGATACACGCTTAATCGGACAAAATAATCGCCGGGGAGACCGCCACCTACCGATGGATGGTCGCCGGACGGTGTGGATCTCTAGAGAGAGCTCTCACGAGCTTGTAGGTGAAAATGGTTACATATGTTAATAAACTCACGCCTTTTTTTAATGAGTTCGAATCTCATGCCTTTTTTTTGTTTTATTTTTTAATTTATAACATAGACTACGCTTTTTATTAAAAACACGCACATACACTCGCTTTTTTAAGCGTAGTCTATACCCACGATAGACTACGCTATACACTACGCTTTGTTAGCGTAGTCATACTCAAAAAATCGCACATAGACTATGCTTTGATAAAAACGTAGTATATACATAGACTCGCTTTTACGAAAAAGCGTAGTCTATAGGTGTAGAGAAAGTGATATTTGTAGTAGTGTGTGATATTGATTACAACCCTTTATTCTAGTTGAAAGCTCGTGTTTAAATTTTGTGCTTTTATATCTTGAATCTAAAGCGTAATAACTTTCGAAAATTCGAATCTTGAAAGAAAATTCGGTAATTAGTAGTTGTAAATTGTAAGCATAAATAAGTGTGTTGGGATTGAAAAAAAAAGCTTAAATAATAGAGTTCATATATATATATATATAATCTTCAAAAGTTTTATTTTTCGCTCTTTGAATTCAAAAAAGTACTACATATAATAAATTATTAAAACTCAAAAGGTAATTATGTTAGAAGTCACTCATTCCTCAACAACCAAAACCAACTTTGCTCGGATCATGCACCTCTCTAATCATCTACCCTTTCAAACGCTTGATATGTGAGAGTGAGTGAGAGAGAGGTTTAGGTATTGATTATACCTTGAAAAGTCAAATTGTAGGAGAAGTGTACCTCTCCGCAAGAAGAACTTCGCAGCTTGTAAGAAGGTTTTCATTTTCTTGAGGATTTTGTCAATATGCACTCAAATCCTCTTTTCCTTTTCTTGTTCTTTTATTCCAATGTAATCATCATCACTGCACGGATTCGTGACCCTCTCCTTTGGCTGCATTCCTCCACTCTCTCTCTCACCATCCACTCGCCTACACCCACACCCACACACACACACAAGATTAATTATAAGCGAAACCAAGATGCGTAAACCAAAATCCTTCTTGTTTTTACTCTTCACACACCCCTTGCTGAAATCGAGAGTCCGAGCCTTAATTATTACCCAACGCAGAGAAAAAGCACGGTTTAGTAATAAGAGCTTACCTTTTCAGAGGAGAGAAAGCAAGCTACCGCTTTCCTCATCACATTTCCTTTGTTGTGAAATGCTTATCTCTCGAAATAAACAAACACATTTGCAACTTGGACATTGTGTTTTTAGTACAAAATGAATTTAATGAAATAGACGATGATGCAGAGAATTAGTATAAATGAGTGTTGTAGTTTTCGTTGGATATATGCCATTATTGGAAGATTACAAAGGACTGTGTTTCTTCACAAAAAATGCTATAAAAATAGGCGTTAATAATAAATGAATTAGTGACAGCCTTCCATAAAAGATATATGCAAGAATTTTGGTATTGTGATTTAGGACTAGAGCATTTTGAGAAGATCATTGAACATATATGATATACATACATCATCTATATATGTATATGCACGTAAAATTATTACCTTGTCTGGAGGTAGCTTCACTCTTCATGCTTCTGGACATCTATTGAACAAAAAACAAGAGAGAGAGATAAAATATGGAGAAATTAAAGCCAAATTAATTATAACTATTCTATACGAAGACGATGAAGAAAGGCGATTTAAACCGTAGATGGCTTTTGACATGAGATATGGTGAGGCCTCTCACATCCATCAATTGAAGAACCGGTTTAGGTGTCGCACTACTCGAACCACACACAAAAACTCAACTCAATTATAAACAACTAAAACCTCTCTAAAATTGAAGAAGAAGACTTACTATCTTGGCCGCTAAGTCGGTCAACGGCGTGGACGAAGCAAAGGTGGAGATCGGGAGTCCACGCAGCGCGGCACCTTTGATCTTATGTACCGCCGCTGAACTCGCTTCGCCTACTTTCACCGCCAATCTGCTTCACCTCGCCTCGCCCGATTCATGAACAACCTCCGCAAAGAATCGATTTAACGACGACTCAACTTTGACTTAGGGTTCGCGATTTAGAAATTTTTACCAAGATTTGGGGAATTTTAGACTTCAGCTCATGAAAGTGAAGGAGAAACAACCTATTTGTTATTTTATTAATAAATTTTCATTTTATTTATTATTTAATAAATTTGCAAATTGCGTTTTTTTTTAATTTATGACATAGACCACGCTTTTATTAAAAACACGCACATACACTACACTTTTAAGCGTAGTCTATACCCTGTATAGACTCACGATTTACACCACGCTTTTGTTGCCGTAGTCTATACCTGTTATAGACTCACGATTTACACCACGCTTTTGTTAGCGTAGTCTATACTTCAAAAATTCGCACATAGACTACGCTGATACAAAACGTAGTCTATACTATGACCACTTTTCACTAAAAAGCGTAGTCTATAAGTGTAGAGAAAGTGGTTTTGTAGTAGTGATATCAATGTCAACACTTTCATATAACATCATCATAATATTATAATATGTCGGTGGCGAACCAACATCTTTCAATATCATCATAACATCAAAATATGTTGGTAATGAACCAACAACCGCCAAACTCATCATAACATCATCATACGTTGGTAGCGAACCAACAACTTTAACTATCATCATACCATCCTTCTCCACATATAACATGATCATCATATCAAATTAATCTAGCGGTATTCTCGCATCCGGCTTAGGAACAAATATCAATTTCTCTTAACAACATAAATTCATCAGAACGTTTGCAATTACTTTCACTTTCAACAATTCCCATAACTTTCATCTCTTTGGAAATATAGTTTTCCACTTTCAAACTTTTCATTTCAAAATTTTGAAAAGGGCATTTACTCAGACACTGCTCATTTTCTAAACCGAGAAAATCATTTTCTTTTCACATATCAAATCTTTAAGTCTTCCATGAATATGCAATTCCATACCGCATATTCTCGAATCGCTTTATTTCAAAACTTTCATTTTCTTGAAAATTTATTTCACTTTAATAAATCTCACTTTCAAACTTCTCATTCTCATTTTCAAAACTTTAAGAAAGTCATTTACCCTTTCCGGTTGAGCTTGATGTGATGGAGTGTTGAGCATAGTCAGTTGATCCCTAGAAGTCTAGTGACTCAATCTAGACTCAATTTTGAAAGGAAATTTGGGTTCAAGGAACGAACTGCTCCGATACCACTTTGTAATGCATCGCCAACCCAAAGTAGGATTAGCAAGGATGTTACTAATGACCGGATTAACAACAGAACAATAACTAATTATGGAATTGAGGGCATATGATGTACAAACTCTCAAGACTTCATATCATTTAATATAACACACGGATCGTATATATGTATCTCGAACATTTAGACTCTTAACAAAAGAGGTTCAACTTATCCAAGGTAATAAGTGTTTAAACTCAAAACATAACTTATATAACTGCAATGGGTACATGGAATACACATATGACGATGTGATTCCAAGCTAAACTATCAATGACAATGATCCAATTGCTCAACACACCTCCATCCCATCTTCACTCAACTCGCACAATTAAAAACAATATGCGGTCGAGTACAAATAATGCACTCGATGGGCTCATCACAAAACATTTTCTTTAGATTACATCGCCCATAAGTAAGACATGAGGGTTTTAATTGAAAATGCCTTCAGGCTTACTAAAACATTTTCTCATTTCTCAAAACATCGCCGCCGAGCATTTTCTCAGATGATCCATATCATTCACATATCTATATTACATCATCATTTCATAACTCATCTCGCACCGTAGGGTGGCCACTTTCTACGGGCGCGATGACCGCCGAGAATTGTCTTTTCGGCACACAAATACCTTACTCGTGCACGAACCCTAGTCAGAATTTCGATCGACATAGGGTCCGACATCGATTTTGTCATCGATCGGGAGCGACCCCAAGAATCAAGTCGGTTGGCGAACCAACAACTCATATACTTTCATGGTTAGCTCGCCCAACAACATGATAGGATCCATACATAAAACATAAACACTTTGGGCGGTAATCATATCATTTCTCAACCGAAGCGTTGTAAATAAATACTTTTCATTTTAAAGAAGGTTTTGTAAATAAAAGGGTTTCGAGTAAAGCCCTTCTGGTATGTAGCTTTTCAACAAATTCCTTTCTAAGCCGAAAGCTCAAGTCCACGCCCCACCTTAACGTAAGAACTATTTTAGTACATTGGTCGCGTTCGATGAGACGAACATTGTCTATAACGCTCTATGAATCAAATAAGCGTAACGTCGAACTTATTCTCGACGCTTCCTAATCAAATGATGTTGATTATGAATTTATTTATCATATAAGAGATATTCCATCTCTTTAGTACATAATGACGCTTTAATGTACTTACGTGTTGTAAGTTACATTGTTACTAAACGTCTACGCCACATAAATCACGTACATCGGTGCGTGCCCATCGACCTTGGTCGATGTTTTTGGTCAACAATTTTGACTTGGTCAACATTTAGTCAACAATTTTGACTAAAGTCAACATTTTGACTTTTTAATTCTTTTTATGTAATTATATTATTTTATGTGCAATTCTTGTTCTAAAATTCCCATAAATTCATATAACACTCTATTTTATGCATGGATCAATAATATGTAATTATATTGATCATATAAAAATTATACATCATTAAATTTCTCATCATCATTCTCGGCCCCCTTGAAATATCATACCAAACAATTTTTAAAAATTCTAATAAAATCATATATCACATAATCACTATCATATAACCTTACTATAACATAATTTTGATTTATTAAGGACTTTTTGATTAAAATCTTCCTAAGTCATGTTTCAAAAATTATGACTTAAGTCTAAATAATTTTTATAAATCCCAAAAATTTCATACAACATCATATTATGAATCTACACATTCAATATGCTATAACATCATCAAATCATGACTTAACTCTTATCATGTGATCATACTTAAAATTTTTGACTATTATCAAATTAATTGCTATAGTTTTCCAAAAATTCCACTTAAAATCATACAAGCATAATTAATACTCTAGATCATGATTTCATACTCAAATCTACAATTAAAAATCATAATCATCAACATATTACACCCTCAAGTATTCGGTCATCATACAAAGTTTGATAACATGCTTAATTTTGTGATATAATTATAGTACATGCTCAATAACATCATATAAACACAATATCTAATCATCTTAGCATAGGTCTCATAATTTTATAAATTACTAAAACAATATAGGCTTATATCATGAATTCTAACAGATGAAAATTGAAAATTCTAGCATGTATACGAAGCTCACGATAAATCTAACCTCTTAATTGGAGTCGATTTGATCGGTGAAGGTTTATTTGATAAAGGTTTGGGATTGAAACTTGATGAACTCTCAAAAATTCTCTCCCAATTTTCGGTCACAAGGGTTTGTAAATGGACGAATGAAGGCTTAGGTTATATTTATACTAATGCTCACTTGCAAGTTGTTAAAATATCTAATGAAATTAATTATTACACTTTGCAAATGGCTCCATATTTTTCGTCCACTTGTAGCTAGAGACAAGCATCAATTTTATTCTCCAAATCTTTGTAATAATTATCACCTTATCACCTAATTAATGAACATATATATCATTATCCCAAATTGCATAATCCTTTCTTACTTGTCGTAATTGCTCACGGCAATTACATGCAATGGAAGAGAATATTTTTCTTTTTATTCACTCCTAAGCTCACGGCAGCTTGAATATAATATGCTGATATTATATTTTTTTTTTAATTTTTGATGCAAGTACACTTTAATTAGGCTTTAGAAAATTTTATTTTCCTTTATTTATATTAAACATGGTTTTCGACAATTACATAGTTTAGTGGAGTAAATTCTATTTTTATACTATCTTATTTCTTAATAATACTTTAGGATATCATCATAATTGAAAAGTCAAAAATTTCAACTAAGATATTTAATTTCTTTTCACATTTGTTCATACCTAGGTCAAAGTTTCCACCTACTAGCAAACAAGAACAATAGTTACTTGTTCCACTTGAATACAACTCTATCATTATCTCTTAATAATATCTAGGAAACATAATCTTATCCCATAATCAATAGGATCAAGATATGTCAGATAAATCACATAAAATCTCACATTTTGTCCATATTTTCGGCACTTAAGGGATAGGATTCATCCCACTTGCACAACTTGGTGATACAACTCATCTTATCCTTAATAATATCTCCATAATGTAATTATAACATAAAATCATCAATTGGATAAGAATTAATTTCAATTACTCACACTATAGGTATTTTCGAGAATTATAAAGCCATAATGATATATATATTTTATTTTCTTGTAATAAATAGCTAACACATAGTTATGTGTCATATAATAATCATAGATGATGAATTTAATCATAGAAAAATATTTAAAACAATTTTAGACCTCAAAAATCCTAATTGTTAAAAATTAGGGTTTTCGAAACCCTAAATATTGATACTTTTAATTCCGTAATTCTATAGCATTATTTTAATGATAAATAATTCTCTTATATCATAAAATAATCATAGAATTTGAATTTTATAATTCCATGATCGCTAGGGTGAATTATCGAATCGTTTCTAAACGTGAGACGTTTAAAACGCGTCTCAAAACGTCAATAGTTGAATTATCTCTAAAGCGTTCAGAAACGAATTAGAATCAATTTATTCACTTCTATAATAATAGGGAATTCGAATTCTAAGCCTCGATGCTTAGAAAATATCGTGAAGACTTAAGCCGAATTTTATCGACATTAAACATACGTTCGAAGGAATATCGAAACTATATTCCTTAATTCACCAAGCGTCGTGAATGTCACTGAACATTATCAAATTATGCTTAGTCAAAATCGGCGTTGACTAATTAGGAGTTTAATTATTGAACTTAAAACCCCATTACGATTTAAATTATCGTAATCACATTAAAATTGCGAATATTACATTCCGACCACCGCTCCACCGAGTTGATAGCGGATCGTAGCGTGCATTAGATGCCTTTTGGAGGAATTGCTTGCCATGACGCCAAAGATTTCGCCAAGAGCCTCGGCCGTGATATGAGCTATGTTGCCCTGCTGCGTCGTCGACCTTTTTCCCGATCGGATTTCGTGATCCCGCCATAAAAGAATTGGCACAAAAGAACCAACGGAAGAAGTGATGTGGACATTGACTTTGAAGCTCTTTGTATCTTTCTCTCGCTCATGGAACGCTCATCTAGATCCCGCTTGAATGTCATAATTTTGATCAAGATCCTGGTCTTCTATTGCGGATAGAACCTCAACATGAACCGCTCCACCACATAGTTCCAATTTGTCGAGAGTCGGCCGGAAAGCTCATAAGCCAAGACTGGCTTTATCCTTCAAGGAATAGGAGAAACAACGCATCTTCAAGCGCTCTTCGCTCAGCCAAAAGCAGAGGAATGACCGCACCACTTGATTATACTCTCGATAAAACTTAAGGCATCCTCATTTGCCGTATGCCATGAAAGGTGGGAATGAGGTTGAAATGATTGGCTTCAACTCATACCCACGTGCCGCGGGGCACAACACGATAGGATTAGTAGTCTCCCCTATCTTAGGGCGGAAGTAATCCCCCATCAGGCGAGGGGCAGCCCCATGATTGTTGTCATGATTATTGTTCTATCGGTCACCCATAGTCCTTGGTGGAGATTCTTCAAACAATAAATTCTCGACGGTAGTAAATCCTCCTTCAAGCATGAGAGAACTGTCCTCACAGAAGCTATCACAATCGGAGTGATCAAAATCCGCCACACTAGGCAGTCGCGGTTTCCTTGGTTTGCGAGTGTACTTCAACGGGGATGCCAATCTAGGAGTTAGGCTTCGGCGCCCCTGCATACACAACACTCAACAAACGAGATCAAACGCAACTGCGGTACAAAATAAGAAAGGCAAGGAGAAGAATAAAAATGAAAAACATGCAACATTAATAAACGCCTAAAGTTCTCCCCGGCAACGGCGCCAAAATTTGTTTCAATCAAAAGTATACTCTTAATTGACTCACAATCGAATGAGGTGTTGTAGTAGGGGAAAGTTAACCCTAGTCGTCTCTCAAGGAAAACTTAACAAGGCGTTACTAGGTTGCCACACGAAAGCAATTAAATTCCTAAACACTCTAATCTCAAAAGGGGGAAATTGATTACCTAGGCGAGGAAATATTAAAGAAAGAAAGACGAATTAACTAGGCGGAAATTGACAAAGCAGATAAATTATCTAGGCAAGAATTAAACTCTAAATCAAAGAACATGGAATCGAAATTATAAACCCTAGACATGAATCGAAAAGATTAAACGAAGACAAGATTACTCAGACGAATATCAAAATTAATCTTAATCCAACGAAGAAATCAATAATAATCAAATACGAAACGATTAACGGAATAACGCAATAGAAGAAACTTACGAACAAAACGAACGATGGAATTGATAATCAAACTTCAGAGTACGAATCTGTAATACCCCGATTATTTAAACGCCTAATTACGATATTAATTTCGTAAATTAGTGTATTATTATGATAATTTGATTATTAAAATATCGAATAATGATTTCGATTATCTTTGGAATAATAAATTCCTATGTTTTATTCACAGATGAATGTGAATTGAGAAATACGAATATGTAGCGAATTTCAACAGTATTATTTCTACTTCGATTATGTATCGATATTTTTAATGCTCGTGATATTTTCTAAGTTTTTAAGCTTAGAATTTAATTCCATTATTATTGGAATTATTTGATAAAGCCGTAATCAGCATTATTTCGACCATTTTGAGATGAGTTGATATTTAACGTTTTGAGACGTTTCAAACGTTAACGTTTTGAGATGATGTAATATTCCAAAGAAACGAACGTGTAATTACGGTATTTTAAACCCATGATTTACCGTATATTATTTCTATGACATCGAATATTGTGATTTTGATTCAGTATTATTATAACGAACTCCTTTTTATATTCAATAAGGATTGGGAATTAAGGAATTAAAATATTAAGAAATGGTTCGTCAATATATTTTAACGTCGAACGCGTATCGAACGTCAGTATTTTATGGAATTTTCTGAGCAGTAAAGCTTGGAATTAATTTCCATCTTAATTCCTATATTAAATGGAATATATTTATTAAGTAAGTACGAACTTACTACGACCATTTTGAGATGAGTCGATTTTGAACGTTTTTAGACATTTTGAACGTCAACGTCTAGAGACGTTTTGAAAAATGAGTTTAATGCTCAGGAAATTACAATAATTAATTTCCTATTATTATTTTATATAATTACTATATTATTAAGTATTAAAATCAATTCTTGGCATTAAAACTCGATAATCACAAAATGTGATTTTCGAAAAACCCTAAGTGCCTAAACTAGGGTTTTCTCCCATGAAATGATACCATTAAATTATCCTATGGTATCTAAACTATATGTTATGATATATATGAATATTATTAAGCATTAAAATCAATCTTGGAGCTATAAAACTCGATAGTGTATATATACACATTTTCGAAAACCTTCTATATTAAACTAAGGTTTTTTACATAAAATGATACCATATTTTTATCCTATGCTATTATTTATTATCTAAATCATATATTATGATATATATGAGTATATTTTGATCGAAATTGACATGAGTATCAATAATAGGTGTAATTTATAATTTTATCCTATTTTCCCAATTATTCTCGATAATTTCGAATATATGTTATATGATGTTTTAATTATTTTTAATGGCTTGTATTATATATCTATGATCATGTATGATATATATAATGTATTAAGGAGTAAAACAAAAATTAAATCCACCCTAAACACCCCTAAATGTGCCGGCCACCCTCTTTACACAAGCATGATGATCCACCTTTCTATTGCCCAACCCATGAAGCCCCTTTATCCTAGCTCATGATCACCACCTACTAAATCATTTGGCTGCAGTTTTTACCCCATTTTTGAGGCAAAAATCGAGAGAGAGAGAGATAATAGGGGAGAGGACTCTTCACTTCTCTCATCCTCACTCATTTCAAACACAACACCCTCTCTTTTTCCTCTCCATCTCCTCCCCATTTCTGCTGGAAGTCGACGCCTCCCCCTCCCCATTTTAAAATTTTTCTTCTTCTTCTTCCTCATCTATTCCCAAACCTTGATACATTACACCTTATTCTTGAGACCTATACTTATTCCAAAGGTAAATGAGACACCATAGTACCGATTACTCTCTCCATTGTTGTAAAAATTTTGAAGCATTTATATATGTGTATATATGTGATCTAATATTTTTATGTATGAGATATGTGGTTATATATATGTTTCTTGATGACTTTATTTCAACAATATGTGGATATATGTTTAGATGAGCATAGGTGATTGTATATGAAATGTATGAATGGATCTAACATGTAAGGATGATTTTCGAACCCTAAGCTTGTTGAAAAATAATTTTTGAAAATATAAAAAAATGATTGGTGATGACCGATCATGTTTAAAATTATTTTGGTGATGGATTATTGATCTATGATATGTTCTAAGCCTATGGTATGTTATTTAGAATTTTTGAAGAACCCTAGCTATTTTTTTCAAAAAGGACCGAGAGCTATATAAGCTTATATGTTGGTGTATGATTTTTATTTTGATCATGCAATGAGATATTATTGATCTAGTATATTGATTATGTATTGCACAATTTTGTTGGAATTTTTGTAAATCAATTACTAAATTAAATCAAAAAAACTGAAAGCCTTGTGCTAGGTATGGTGATGATTTAATTTGGTTTTGATGAAAGTTATTATGCTATAATGTCATATTATAATGTATAAACATAGTGTATAATTGATAGAATTTTTTTTGGAAATCAAATACCTATTTAAATCAAAAAAACCGAGAGCACCTATGTGCATAAGGTGATGATTTAATTGGTTTTTGATGATTGAATGATGTTATATTAGTATACTATAGTGTATAAGCATAGTATATAATTGTTGGAATTTTTGAAAACCAATTACCCATTTAAAATCAAAACCGAGAGCACCTATGTGCATAAGGTGATGATTCAAATGGTTTTGGTTGATGTTATGATGTTACAATGTTATAATATAATGTTTGATCATGTCATAAATTATTTGGAAATTTTGGGAATTGTTTGATAATTGTTTGGTAATTATTTAGTAATTACCGATTACATATTGAGTTTATTCCTTGATGAATGGTTATGATGTACTATAGATTATAATTGGGATATATATTGATGTTGGGACATTATACTAATTGTATATCAATTTTGGGAATTTTTGGATAATTATTTGTAATACCCCGCAGAATTAGATGCCTAATTACGGTACTTAAAACCCGTAAATTAGAGTTTCGCTGAGATGATTCAATCCATAAGATATCGAATAATGATTTCAATTATTCACGAAGGAATGAATTCCTATTTTATATTCACCGAGAATCGTGAATTAAGGAATAAAAGTATATGAAGTATATCGGCAGATTATTTTAACGCCGATCGCGATCGATAGTTAAAATTATGATATTTTCTAAGCAATTAAGCTTAGAATTAAACTCCATTATTAATGGAATAATGTAATAAAGTGATGACGATCATTTTGAGATGAGTCGATAATGAACGTTTCGCAACGTTTTCAAACGTTAACATTTTGAGATGAAACGAAAAGCGTTTTAATCGATCAAGAAATTATAGGAATTAATTTCCTATGATTAGTATATGTAATTACAGTATTATTAAGCATTAAATCAATGCTAGATCAACAAGAATTGAGAGTGACCAATTTTTTCAAACGTTCGAAAACCCTAATTTTCGAACTCGATTTTTGTCGCATAAAATGATGCCATTAATTTATCCTATGATATTATTTATCATCTAAACTATATGACATAACATATATCAATGTTTGGCATGGAAAATAAAATTTGGACCCTTTGACATAGTGTAATAGCCGAGAGCTATAAACACATATATACTAAGCACTTATTTGTTGATTTACCTATTACATGTATCTAAGTGACATTGGATTAATTATAACCTAACTACACTATTAAAATATGATATATATACATATATATATGTAAAGAGTGTGCCATGAGTTAGGGGTGTGTAGTGTGTGTGAGGTGTTGATTGTGCATGAGATATAGTTACATTTGTCACCTAAGACACCACTTGTTCTTCCACCCCTATACCCACCCAACACCACCCCTCACACCCTCATTTCTGCCGTCCCCCTTCTCTCTCTCTTTCCCCCATTTTCGTCCATTTCCCCCTCCAAGAACAGCTCCAAGATCAGCCCACTCCACCATTCAAAAAAAAGTGGACATAAGCTCCTAGCTCAAGATGGACAGTCAAGCCTTTCCAGGCTATGAGCCTCCTCAGCCAACCCTTCGATTCCCCACTGAATTTCACACCAAGGTGAAGAATCTAAACCTTGGACTCAATAGTGTTGGAGCTACATACATGCATGTACACATATATGCTTGAATGTGCTAGATTTATAAGCATAGGTGATTGCATGTTGATTTACCTGGACGAACAGCAACTTAACGAAATTATTAGACTAAGTTACAGTGGTCCGATGATTGTGAATTTTTAATATGTTGAAAATATATGTGTCTAATATGCCTCTGTAAAATTTCAAGTCCATCCAACATGATTTTCTATTTTAATCGTATTTTTCGAAATCATCGCGCAAATCTGTGAAATCGCCGTGTTCATCACCCATAATCCGTGGCTTTCGTTTTAAGTTTGGCTAATGATAAAACTCTAAAATTTGGCAGAAACATAATTAATCATGTCTAGAAGATGTATGTAAATTTTCAGAATTTTCTAAAAATTGTTACTATTTATTCCAGATTTTACAAATTAACTGCACAAAACTGTCACGGGAGTGATAGCTTGTGGTAAAATATTTTTATCTCCCAATCTATTGTGAATCATTGAGTGAGGCTTTTTATGGATAAAACTAGACTTAAGTGGCTTTTCAATATGATTGGTTTCATTCCCATATTCCTTATAATGAACTCACGGTGAATTTTTAAACTTGATGCATTTCAGTAAGACTTTTTGGACAAACTGTCTTAGAAATTTCTATGTTAATAGGCTGTTCGAATATGACGTTTACGTGAGATGTTCAAGCCGTTTGTAGTCCGATTTGGACTTGGGTTTCTTCATAAGAAATGTTCCTCACCATGTCTAGTTATGATCTGGAAAGTTTGATCCCAAACCAAGTTTTATAGGTATACCTTTCATCGACCCAAAGTCACCTACTGGAAACTATCCATTTCCAACTAGTCAACTTTGGACTTATATATTTCTCGATGCGTCAGATATTTTCCAGTATGGTCTTCATGAAATATGTAGTTCTTGTTACAAGGTTTCGAAATTGGTAACCTGCAGCCATTTTGGCATTGTGAGTCAAAAGTTATGAGCCTCATAAAACCCTCGTCGTTAAGCTAAAACTGAAAATTCTGAAAAAGTTTCTAAGTATGGAAGCCAGTTTGAGTTGCCTACTTTGAGACCCTATATCTACAGAACCACGACTCTTTTGGATTTAATTCCTTTTTAGAACTTGTAGTACATGTTTAGAGGTTTCCAGAATGTATCTTTGTGCGACCATACGTATTCTGAATCGAGAGTTATGGATCGTCAAAGTACGTCACTTGGGTTGTTTCAAGCTGTTTTTGCTGAAATTAAACACTTGAAATTTGACTAAGTGTTGGAAACCCCTATGTGAAGTATGCCTTATGTGACTAACATGCTATTAATCGATGCATTCATTATGTTATGTCGCAAGGTACGATAGAGCATTATAAGATGTACGAATTATGATAAAACATCATGATACGATATTTTCACGAAGCATACCTTAACGTGAAATATTTGACTAGGTGCTACCACATGGTTAATCGAGTGTATATCATACCATGATATACACTAAAGTAGAAATATAGGTTCTAAGACCCAATGGATTTTTCCAGCTCCAAAACCTCAAGGCCAAGAATAGATAGGCTAAAGCTAGGACTTACAGTACCCAAGAAATGGGATTAAGGCATCCACATCCTGTGGGCTTTACTCTACTCAAAAATAAAATGCTTTTGAAATATTTTTTACGATGCTTATTTCAACTGCTGATAAAATGTTTACATGATTACCGCCAAAATATTTATGTTTTGTGTATGTATCCTATCCATGAGATGTTATGAGATGTTATGAAATGTTATGAATGTTGTTGGGTCGCCCTAACTTATGAATGAAAATCGATATCGGATCCTACGCCAAGGACAATACCGCTAGGATTAACGTGTACACCTAAGGTGACCGTGTGCCGACGGACAACCACGGCGGTCACGGCGTCAGAGAGGAGGCCTCCTTCACGACGCTCGACTATGATGTTATGATGAATGATGATAAGGATATGGATCATACACACCGTAAAAATGCCTCGCCAGCGATGATTTTATGAATCGATAAAATATTTTAGTAAGCACAAGGCATTTTCAACTAAAACCCTGTGTCTTACCATGATGTGGCAATGTAATCTAAAATGATAAAATGTTTTGGCATGAGTCCACCGAGTATTCTTGTACTCACCGCATGTTTGTTTTAAATGTGCAGTTGAGCAAATGATGGATGGAGCGGTGTTGAGCAATAGGAATGTTGTCGCTGAAATGTTTATACCTTGATAGTACATCGTTATATGTACATATCACATGTTTTCCGCTGCAAGAACCCTAAATTATGTAATATAGTCCAAGAATACAAATGACATATGTATTACGTTTATTGTTAAAAAGAGTCTCCTTGTATTTTTATCCCTGTTTAGAGTTATAGTCCCTGTTAATCCGTACTTAGGATTGAGGGGCTGTGACAGAGTGGTATCAGAGCGGTTCGCTCTTGAACCCAAAATCTTCTTTAAGGATAAGTCTAGATTGAGTCATTAGACCTCTAGAGATCAGCTGACAGTGCTCAACACTCCATCACATCAAGCTCAACCGAAATGAGGTAAATGACTCTTTTCTCAAAGTTTTGAAAATTAGCTTGGCCAAGACGAATGTTTATGAAATTATTTTTCTCGATTTTGAAACGAAAAGTTGAAAGTGAAATAAATTTTTAAGTGAAATGAATGTTGTGACAAATGATTTGTCAAGTAAGTTATGAAAAGAAGGAGGATATAAGAAAGATGACGATAATGATATGAGAAAGTTTTGGTATGATGTGCCAAAGATGAAATGTTTGAATTTCTGAAATGTAATAAGGGTTCATTATTATGAACAAAGTTATGATTTTTCACGTTTTAAAATGATTGAGATTGGACATTGAATTGTCAAATATGTTATGTTGAATTCTTTAAATTCAACGAAATACGCATGATAAATGAGCTACGAGGAATATTCAAGTTTTACTTCAATCTCAAAGTTGATTATGATGATGAGCATGCTAGTTCAACGTAACGTAGACCTTATAAGACGCATGATCCCTTTCTACGAAAGAACATAGAAGTAAGAATTTCCTTCAATTACAAGAACAAGATTAGTGATGGATTTGAGAACTTCATTCCATCTTGAGTGAAGAAAAGTGAAAGATTTATACGAAATTGTTCGACCGACATGTACTACCTCGCTCGACATCGGCATGCGATCGTCGACTTCAAATCGGCATTTATAACACCGCCTTTGACATATCGACCGGGAAGTTTGTCTGACCTCGGTGTCGGCAATATTCTGTACTACCTCGGCATAGGTAACGGCATGCACGAACTTGGTGTCGGCATCGCTTATGACCTCGGCGCGAACGCTGTAAATTTCCTGCACCGCGCAGTGATTCTGTTTTGACTCGTTCTCGATCGTGTGAACCCAATTTACGTATGGTTTTCGCCACGTGCTCCCAATGAATTGTACTTCATTTCTTATGAAGGACCAAATTCTGATTCCTACCCAGAATTCACGAGAATCTGTTGAAGTTAGATCTATGATCTGTATAGAGTAAGAATATTATAGTATGATACTGGACCTTAGAATTTTATAAAGAAAGTAAGATTTCTAGTAACACAAGTAGAACCTCGACATACATGAGAATTTTGTTGATGACCTATTACGGTATATAAGCTTTCAAATTATATCCATTACCCAATTTCGTCATTGAATTTAACTCTACGACCTAGATCCAATTGAGAAATCATTCGAGTTTCTCACTTCTTCCAAGAAAACTTCCAACTCAAAATTTACAAAGTGTCCTTTTGAATCCAAAGCCTGTGTGATCGAGAATATGATTGTGACGGTCCGCCAGCCCATATGAACAAAGAAATCTCAAGAGTCGTCATTCGGTCTTGGACCCTAGAGCCCCATTTATTCACCCAAGGAACATATCGATTCAATCATTGAAAGATGTTATCTTGATGGATGAGACAAGACCTTTTGTACGTAATCGTGATAATTTCTCCTTGATTCTTGAAACCATCAAGTATGAAGAATGTTGACTTACCTTGTCACCTAAGTACAATTAGTAAAGCGATAAATGTCGGGCATGAAATAGGTCGACTTATCTCACCACCTAAAAGTTTCGGATCAAGAAAGTGATAGACATCAAGAAATTATGATGTAAAGAAAATCTCGATGAGACGAGAAATTCTTCCTATGGCACACTGATGTGATGACCCTTGATGGGCTTTACCAAGATTGATGACAGTGAAGTTATGCCTTCATACGACTGTTATGATAACGGTTAAGAATAAGATACTCTTTAGCATTAAATGCAAAGAGTAAAAGTAAAGAAAAGTATATGATATCCGTGGGATATGAATTTCCTTATTATGTCATGACGAGAGCGATTACAACTTATCTTTAAGATAGTTGGATGTCCTTGAAACCTCGTTAGTAGGTTGGACATGTTTTAAAAAAAAAAAAAGAATGAAGATGCATGAAAGATATTCTTTTCAAAGAATATATATATATATATATATATATATATATATATATATATAAGGAAATGATAGCGTCTCGCATAATAAATCTTTCGCTTTATAATTAATCAATGAGATTATGCTTGAGCATAATCGATTCGAGTAATTGAAACTTGGTTGGACGAATGATAATAAGATTTAAAGATCATAATCATTGAGATGTGTGAATAGCTAGGATATCCCTAGTATGTGAACCAAGTAGGAGGAAATAACTCAAGTCAAGGCATGGTAATGAGATGCTTAGAATTTAAGTTATGGAGTACGAATGTACTACCCTACCAAGCCATATGACAATGATAACGGTTCTAGTCCTGAAAGTGTAAACTGAAGTATAACGAAAGTAAGATTTCTTTCAAATACCATGCTCATGAAAACAGACAAAAGTCAAAAATAGCAGAAGAAATTACGAGCTATACAATTAGATAGTTCCTGATATGACATAAGTTTCAGAAATGTTATGACTTCGATAGGTAAGGTAATTCCTTGGAAGTAAAGAAACGGATTAAGAAATAGATTCATTATTTTGAAATGAATCTTAATACCCTAAGTTATAATGACACAAAACGCTTGTCTTGTGTAACTTAATAGTTAACAAGCAAGATAGTTTCTATAGATCTTGCAAAGGAAATACATCCAAGAGAACACAGGAAAAGATTCACATGGAAGGATCTTAAGGTGGACCTAATTGTAAATCTTACCCCCATATTTTTGTGACGATCAATAAAGTGAGGTATTAAGTATCTCTGACATGGAAATGAAGAAATCATTGAATGTCGAGAAAATGGTAAAGGTATTTGACGTCAATGTAAAAGTATAATACATCCCCAGTGGACAAAGGATTTTATCTTATGCGAAATTGCATGATGAATCAATAAAGGATTAAGAAGAAATGACATATATCCAAAAGGGGATATTACAAACGATGGCACTAAATGCCAGTACAAGGATTTCTCTAGAAAGGAGTTTAAAGTAAGGATATATGAGAAATATATTCCTAAGATCGATAAAGTGAAAAGGAGAATTAAATCATTCATACTGGATTAGGAATGAATGATAGTAATAGAGACATGACGATCTCTACAATAAGATTTAGTTATTGAAATATATCCATATCAAAGGATAGGTTGATGTAGACCTAATCACAAATGCTATTGGTAAAAGCATAACGAGACTGATACCGAGAAGTATAGGGTGAATGAGGCAATAGAAGACCATAGCAAGAGAACATAATGTCCCAATGGAAAGGACAATGACATATGAAATAGACATTTACTTGAATAAACGGGAACACCGTAGACCAAAGCCTATACCTTGCATCGAAAATGTAACAAACAGTAACCAAAAGGCGTAATATGTATGAGGAAAATTTCTAATAGCCGTAAGATTTTGTTCAATTTAGGTGCTTCGCTGACATCATACAAGTATGCGAAGAAGCGATAGAACCCAACTCGTGGTAAAGTTAATCAAGAAATGAAAATCCCTTACCTATACGAGAATTTTGACCATCGCAAATGTTGCTCAAGCTCGTAATTGAACCTAGAATCTCCTAAAGTGCTATCCAATGATTTGGATCAAGATATCTATGTGGAACGAGATATAATTTTAGAGACAAGAAGTTTCGAAATGGTCGACATTCATGTGATTAGTGATCGAGGCTCAGCCTTTTCATTAGAAGTTTTACATGACGTAATATCAAGACTCCTTTGCTCGCTTATGTGAATATCTTTAAGGCAACATACGACTGAAAATGTAAAACGAAATGAGTATTAAGATAAGTGTCATGAGTCGTGTCACAAGTAGTCCATGAGTTATATACGCCTTAAGGTGTATAATTCATTAAGAGATCCTCCTTGTTTAGAAATCCTCCATTGCTTAAATTAAGTCGGATTTATCTAAAAATATCCGTTTACGATGACAAGAAAAGAGAGTTTAACTGCAAGAGTTAACCCCAAGGCCTACAAGTCTATAACTCACACGAGCGATCGGCTCTTTTGATATGAACTAGGAATGAATTTAGAACAGTTTTGTAGAAAATTTTGCACCTGGATGGATACTAGTAACTATAGAGTGTTAAATGAGGATGGTACCCAACGACGTATCTGTCATTTGCCAACTGATTGGCAGAATTTTTGCAAAAGAAGTATCAAGAGAATATTTTCTCCATGATAAAAATTCCAAAGCCTGGACAGACTTACTAGGATTTGTCAACAGGCTCAAGTATACATATAATACGTAGGAAACGACACCTACGAGTACTTGTCCTGGACCTCGGCAAGTTACACCACACAGTATAAAGGAATGGTTGTACCCTGATGTTTCGAACGCCGCCCCACGTCCTGTGCCATCATTGGTACCAGAAAGAGACGAGAAGGGCAAAAGGACAAAATCTTATCGCCCTCACGGATTAAGAGAATTACCGCTACCAACCCAACCATACTTTCTGATAAAGGTAACACCAACTTCTAGTATTGAAGAAGAAACGGGGAGCAGCTTGACCCCTGGCTCTCTAAAAGAGAACGACCATCAGAAGTATGAAAACAAAAACGTACTTGGAGAAAGACAAGTTTCCAAGGGAGGAGTACGACTCTGACAAAGGTCACTCAAAGACATAGAATCTTAGGATCATATAAGACTTATATGTAGATAATGGTTTATGATGAAAATGATGTGATTATAATAGGTAAAATAAACGTAGCTTGGAAGAGTTTATGAATATGGTGAAGAAGTGTCAAAGTTTTGAGTGTAAAAAGAGCTAGACGCTTTATAATCATTTCGGTAGAGACCGACCGTAAGTAATGTATGAAAAGTCCTCACCGAGGCATTATGATGTAATATTATATGGTCTTGAAGAATGATATCCAAATACGAAAATGAATTGTTCTGAATAAAATATGGTTACTATGAGATAATAGTTACGTCATTCGGACTAACCAATGCACCAACCCTATTTATGAACCTCAAAAATCGAGTGTTTCACACATACCTAGATAATTTTTATCTCAATCTTCATGAATGATGTTCTTATCTATTCAAAGGACGAGAAAGAACATAAAGAAAATCGAAGGGCTGTCTTACGACTTTTAAGAACCGGGCGAATTTTGCCAAATACAGTTTTGTAAATTTCGGCTTAAAGGAGAAATACTCCTCAGGCACATAGTGTCTTTAGAATAAAACAATGTAAATCTGACGAAGGATAAAACAATTAAAGATGAAAGACGTTAATGACCTAAAATAAGATCAGGAATTTTATAGATTGATTAACTACTATTAGAGATCCATTAAGAACTCTCTAAGGTAACAAGACCAATAAGATAGTTACCCCAAAATAGAGTCACAATTCTCACGGATTAATAAAAGTAAGGCTATGTATTAATAAGAGATAAATAATAACTTATGTGTCACGATGACTTAGGCCACATGAATGTAATTTCCCAACTCATGACTTGAAATAGTGGCAGAATCGATTTAAGAAAAGGATCGCGAGAGACAAAGGATGGAGGAAAAGTTAGAAAAGATCCAGAAATGGTAAGGGCTGGAGGATTTAAGAACTTCCGGGAGGCGCCGACAACGCCTTATTGTCTCGAAGGAAGAGTATGCGTTCGCAGACGACGCAAAACTTCAAAATGAAATAATGATTGAGGCTCACGATACACCCTACACCGCCACCCGAGATAGTACTAAGATGTACCAAGACCTGAAAGAAAAGTTTTTGTGGGAAGGCATGAAACGAGACATAGCTTCTTTCATAGAACACTGTCTTGTTTGCCAGCAGATGAAAGCGTTACACCAACGTCCATACGGAAAGTTACAAACCGTTGGAAATACCCGAGTGGAAATGGGATGAAATAACGATGGACTTCGTACGAACTTACCCAAATCAAAAGAGGAACACCGCCATATTGGTAATTGTTGATAGACTCACCAAGAGTGCTCACTTCCTACCAATCCAAAATACTTATGGATCTGACAAGTTAGCCCAGCTGTATGTAAAGGAGATTATACGACTTCACGGAGTGCCAAAATCTATTACCTCTGATAGTGATAGTAGTATAAATACCAAAGTCGCGAGAACATCACTCCTATAACAATAAGTTAAGAACCCTTCACAATTCACAAAAGTTGAAGTTATTCGTCGAGCAAAGAAACTTGGATACATGATAGAAAAGATGGCTCGAATCAGTAAAAGATTATAATTGTGATAAATAATCACCTAAGGAAGGTTAATGTAGAATCTAATGCCTAAGATATAAAATTCAGTCTAAATCATAGTATGTCCTTATAGAAAAGGAAAACTTATTGGAAAGATTAAGAAAACGAGAACAGTAATAGTCGGGCAATCAAGGACGAATGTAAGTAGTATTCCCACAACCAAGGTGAAATATGACTAAAAAGAGAGAATGAAGATGGGAATAGAATACGAATTAAGATAAGGAATGAAGAGCTGAAGGATTCTAAGGATACCGGACGGTGTTATATTGTCTAAGGAAGAGATATACATATATTTCCAAGCAATAATAAGCTTAGAAATGAAATCGTGAATAAAGTGCATGATCCTACTCATACCGCCCAACCAGGCATTGTTAAGATGTATTATGATTTATGAGAAAAGTTAGATAGCAAGGAATGAAATGAGATATAACCATATTGACGAGCAGTATCTCGGTTACCAATAAGTAAATGCATTGTATCAAAGGCCTTATAAGAGGTTATAATCTCTAGAACTACACGAATGAAAATAGAATGATATAGAAATAGATTTTATGACAGATTTTACCAAAATCATAAAGAAGTCGCACTACTATATAGCTAGTAGTGGGTTGACTTGCCAATTATGTTTTGTCTCTGTCTATTCAGATGACTCGTAGATCCAATAAGTTAACTCAGTTATACAAAAAGGAAATTTTATATTTACAAGGACTACCAAAACCTATTAGTTCAGATAGAGACTTCAAGAGTACCCCTAGATTTTTAACTAACTCCCAAAAGGAGTTAGACACGAGATTGAGCCTTAACATAGATGTTCACCACGTGCGTAAGGACAATCAAAAGGACAGTATGAATGTTTAAGGATACGATAGAACAAGTGATAAACCAAGGTATCGGTGGGAACTTATTGTACCACTTGTTAAATTTATGTACGACCGTAGCTGTCAAACAACGATCAATGTAGCCTTATGAGGCGTATTGCGAAAAGAAGTATTGACCACCACTTTATTGTAACAAAGTAGGTGAGCAAAGGTATAAAGTCCTGACGTTGTAAATGAAACGATTAAGATATCTGCCAACGAGGCAAAGAATAAGAAAAGCTCAGATGCATAAAAGTCTTACCGGTACGCCAGAACCCGAACCGCATTCTTGAATGCGAATTAAAGTTTCTTAAGATTTCTCCATCTAGAGGAATTATAAGTTTAGATACAAGAATGTTGATATCACGCTTTATAGACCTTACGAGCTCCTAGCAATGATAGGCCTAGTAGCTATAGTCGATACTTCCACCACATTTGGGAGGAAGTACGAAATGTTTTCCACGTGTCGCAGTTAAAGAAATACGAAAATAACCCAATTCACGTAAACCAACATGATGACGTAACCTTTGACTCAGATGAGTTATGATGAAAATCTACGACTAATTTGATCGTACGATGCAACGATTAAAGAAACAAGTTTGGGTCTTATAATGAAAGTCCAATGGAAGAACCATGGACGAAAGAAAAGCACATAGAAAGTTATGATGTTATGATGTTAAGATACCCATACTTTATGAGGTATGCAAATTTCGGGGCGAAATTTCTTTTAAGGGGGGTAGGATGTAATACCCCGCAGAATTAGATGCCTAATTACGGTACTTAAAACCCGTAAATTAGAGTTTCACTGAGATGATTCAATCCATAAGATATCGAATAATGATTTCAATTATTCACGAAGGAATGAATTCCTATTTTATATTCACTGAGAATCTTGAATTAAGGAATAAAAGTATATGAAGTATATCGGCAGATTATTTTAACGTCGATCGCAGATCGATAGTTAAAATTATGATATTTTCTAAGCAATTGCTTAGAATTAAACTCCATTATTAATGGAATAATGTAATAAAGTGATGACGACCATTTTGAGATGAGTCGATAATGAACGTTTCGCAACGTTTTCAAACGTTAACATTTTGAGATGAAACGAAAAGCGTTTTAATCGATCAAGAAATTATAGGAATTAATTTCCTATGATTAGTATATGTAATTACAGTATTATTAAGCATTAAATCAATGCTAGATCAACAAGAATTGAGAGTGACCAATTTTTCAAACGCTCGAAACCCTAATTTTCGAACTCGATTTTTGTCGCATAAAATGATGCCATTAATTTATCCTATGATATTATTTATCATCTAAACTATATGACATAACATATATCAATGTTTGGCATGGAAAATAAAATTTGGACCCTTTGGCATAGTGTAATAGCCGAGAGCTATATACACATATATACTAAGCACTTATTTGTTGATTTACCTATTACATGTATCTAAGTGACATTGGATTAATTATAACCTAACTACACTATTAAAATCTGATATATATACATATATATATGTAAAGAGTGTGCCGTGAGTTAGGGGTGTGTAGTGTGTGTGTGGTGTTGATTGTGCATGAGATATAGTTACATTTGTCACCTAAGACACCACTTGTTCTTCCACCCCTATACCCACCCAACACCACCCCTCACACCCTCATTTCTGCCGTCCCCCTTCTCTCTCTCTTTCCCCCATTTTCGTCCATTTCCCCCTCCAAGAACAGCTCCAAGATCAGCCCACTCCACCATTCAAAAAAAAGTGGACATAAGCTCCTAGCTCAAGATGGACAGCCGAAGCCTTTCCAGGCTATGAGCCTCTCCTCAGCCAACCCCTTCGATTCCCCACTGAATTTCACACCAAGGTGAAGAATCTAAACCTTGGACTCAATAGTGTTGGAGCTACATACATGCATGTACACATATATGCTTGAATGTGCTAGATTTATAAGCATAGGTGATTGCATGTTGATTTACCTGGACGAACAGCAACTTAACGAAATTATTAGACTAAGTTACAGTGGTCCGATGATTGTGAATTTTTAATATGTTGAAAATATATGTGTCTAATATGCCTCTGTAAAATTTCAAGTCCATCCAACATTATTTGCTATTTTAATCGTATTTTTCGAAATCATCACGCAAATCTGTGAAATCACCGTGTTCATCACCATAATCCGTGGCTTTCGTTTTAAGTTTGGATAATGATAAAACTCTAAAATTTGTCAGAAACATAATTAAGCATGTCTAGAAAATGTATGTAAATTTTCAGAATTTTCTAAAAATGTTTACTATTTATTCCAGATTTTACAAATTAACTGCACAAAACTGTCATGGGAGTGATAGCTTGTGGTAAAATATTTTTATCTCCCAATCTATTGTGAATCATTGAGTGAGGCTTTTTCTGGATAAAACTAGACTTAAGTGGCTTTTTAATATGATTGGTTTCATTCCCAGATTCCTTATAATGAACTCACGGTGAATTTTTAAACTTGAAGCATTTCAGTAAGACTTTTTGGACAAACTGTCTTATAAATTTCTATGTTAATAGGCTGTTCGAATATGACGTTTACGTGAGATGTTCAAGCCGTTTGTAGTCCGATTTGGACTTGGGTTTCTTCATAAGAAATGTTCCTCACCATGTCTAGTTATGATCTGGAAAGTTTGATCCCAAACCAAGTTTTATAGGTATACCTTTCATCGACCCAAATTCACCTACTGGAAACTGTCCATTTCCAACTAGTCAACTTTGGACTTATATATTTCTCGATCGTCAGATATTTTCAAGTATGGTCTTCATGAAATATGTAGTTCTTGTTACAAGGTTTCGAAATTGGTAACCTGCAGCCATTTTGCATTGTGAGTCAAAAGTTATGAGCCTCATAAAACCCCTCGTCGTTAAGCTAAAACTGAAAATTCTGAAAAGTTTCTAAGTATGGAAGCCAGTTTGAGTTGCCTACTTTGAGACCCTATATCTCCAGAACCACGACTCTTTTGGATTTAATTCCTTTTTAGAACTTGTAGTACATGTTTAGAGGTTTCAGAATGTATCTTTGTGCGACCATACGTATTCTGAATCGAGAGTTATGGATCGTCAAAGTACGTCACTTGGGTTGTTTCAAGCTGTTTTGCTGAAATTAAACACTTGAAATTTGACTAAGTGTTGGAAACCCTATGTGAAGTATGCCTTATGTGACTAACATGCTATTAATCGATGCATTCATTATGTTATGTCGCAAGGTACGATAGAGCATTATAAGATGTACAATTATGATAAAACATCATGATACGATATTTTCACGAAAGCATACCTTAACGTGAAATATTTGACTAGGTGCTACCACATGGTTAATCGAGTGTATATCATACCATGATATACACTAAAGTAGAAATATAGGTTCTAAGACCCAATGGATTTTTCCACTCCAAAACCTCAAGGCCAAGAATAGATAGGTTAAAGCTAGGACTTACGTACCAAGAAATGGGATTAAGGCATCCACATCCGGTGGGCTTTACTCTACTCAAAAATAAAATGCTTTTGAAATATTTTTTACGATGCTTATTTCAACTGTTGATAAAATGTTTACATGATTACCGCCAAAATATTTATGTTTTGTGTATGTATCCTATCCATGAGATGTTATGAGATGTTATGAAATGTTATGAATGTTGTTGGGTCGCCACAACTTATGAATGAAAATCGATATCGGATCCTATGCGGGAAGGACAATACCGCTAGATTAACGTGTACACCTAAGGTGATTGTGTCTTTCAGACGGACAATTCACGGCGGTCACGGCGTCGTAGAGGAGGCCTCCTTCACGACGCTCGACTATGATGTTATGATGAATGATGATAAGGGATATGGATCATACACACCTGTAAAAATGCCCGCCAGCGATGATTTTATGAATCGATAAAATATTTTAGTAAGCCAAGGCATTTTCAACTAAAACCCTTGTGTCTTACCATGATGTGCGATGTAATCTAAAAATGATAAAATGTTTTGACATGAGTCCACCGAGTGCATTCTTGTACTCACCGCATGTTTGTTTTAAATGTGCGAGTTGAGCAAATGATGGATGGAGCGGTGTTGAGCAATAGGAATGTTGTCATTGAAATGTTTATACCTTGATAGTACATCGTCATATGTACATATCACATGTTTTCATTGCAAGAACCCTAAATTATGTAATATAGTCCAAGAATACAAATGACATATGTATTACGCTTATTGTTAAAAAGAGTCTCCTTGTATTTTTATCCCTGTTTAGAGTTATAGTCCCTGTTAATCCGTACTTAGGATTGAGGGGCTGTGATATTATTCCATAATTATTCGAAATTACCGTAATACATATATGCATATATATTAATAAATGACAAACAATATCATATGGATAATATTAATTCTTATTCTGGACCATAGTGTATAATAATACACTATACTAATTTCGAAAAATTTTAGAAAATCATTTGGTAATTTTTAAATAATTACCGAGATTTTCGAAATATTATAAGGATTTTAAATCCTTTTTAATTCAGTTTATTAATAAAATATGTGTCTAATAATTATTTTAGACATATTTGGATTTTATAAAATCTTATAAACATAGATTACTATGTTTGAGACAAACGTTTATTTAATAACGTTTTTAAATCGAAAATATACGTTTTATTATTAAAATGATTAATAATTGCGAAATTTATTTATAAGTCCTTTGATTTACGTGACAAATCGAGAAATGGGACTTTACGATTTTAATCGATCGAAATTCGATTTATAAAATGAAATGGTAAGAAATTACTATTTGAAAGTCAAAATTGTTGACTTTGTTGACCTTTGTTTACTTCGTTGACTTTTAAAGTCAAACGTACGAAAATACGATCGATAAATACGCTAATACGCGTAAGACGTACTAATTGAGTATGATACCTCATTAGTAAGAAAAGATTTCAAAAATGAAATCCTTATATCGAGAAATGTGCTTATACGTTAAACGCTTAAACCGGAAAGGTTAAAGCGAAATAGTCGAACGATCTCGAGAAAGCAGAGCGATTCAATTGAATTACGATTTGAAAGCGTATTGAATTCATTGAGGAATTCAGTTTACGTCGATATAGAATATCGAATTTGACTTAGACTTTAAGAGTCTCGATAATCGTGAACGACGTACTAAAATATCCCATGTAAAGCGTGTGGACGCGAACGAGACGATTGGACACCGACAAAGCAAACGAACCTCGGACTCATTTACTACTTAATCATAGTCCGGTGGGCTTTCTTTTCAAACAAAATGTTACTTCGCTACCTTTCCAAAATGAATTTATTTACAATGCTTATTCTGCAACTGTTGATAAATGTTTACAACATTACGTGCCAAAATATTTCTGTTTTGTGTGTGGATCCTATCTGTGATACATGGCGTGAAGGTTGGATGACATGATATGATCTGTCATTTGTTGGGTCGCACCCAACCTTTTTATGAAATCGATATCGGGTCCTATGTCGGAGGATAAATGCCTGGCTAGGGCTAACGTGTACACCTGAACGTGACTGTGTGCTGTATGGGTAACGGCCGGTTACGACGTCGTAGAAGGGAGGCCTCCCTCTCGACGTTTGATCTTTGATAATATGTGAGATATGATTATGGGATATGGATCATATACACCAAGGAAAATGCTCGGCCGAGCGAGGTTTACGAACTGAAAATGTTTTAGTAAACACAAGGTATTTCAACTAAAACCCTTGTGACTTACCATGATATTGGAAGTGTAATCAAATTATCAAATGTTTTCGGCATGAGTCCACTGAGTGCATTATTTGTACTTAGCCCTGCATATTTGTTTTTAAATGTGCGCAGTTGAGCTCTGATGGTGGTGATGGAGGAGGTGTCGAGGAGTCCGGTGTCCTTGACCAGTCTATTTAGAATTTGTGGTTTCACCTGAATACATATCTCCATATATGTATTCACACACTTTCCACGCAATCTCTGAACTCTTTTACATTATGTTGACTGTTATGAACTATTGAGGTCCATCAGACCATCGTTAAGTCTTTGGGTCTGATGGCCTAAACCTTTTGAATTATTGGGTTATTATCTTATGTCATGTCAAGCATGCTAGTTATAATCAATGTGTACCTTTATCTTAGTCAGTTTGTCCTATAATACTATTCCTAGTATTAGTCACCCTCTAGTCCGGGCTATCCGGAGTGGGGGCGTGACTGATGACTTGAGAATCAAGTCTAACGATCAAGGAATTATGATATTTAAATTCCTATGATTATTTTATATAATTGGATATTATTTTAGCATCAATTAATGCTAGAAATTTTGGAATGATATTTGTGATTATTTAAGATTCTCAAAACCCTAAATCGAGAATTAGGGTTTTCTACCTATGGATTGATTCCGATAATTTTCCTATGATATAAATTATCATCTAGGATATATATTACGCTATATATCTACTTATATGTAATATTAAATTATTAAAGAACGAATATTCTACGACATAGGATTTATTCGATTTTTGATCGTAATTATGATATTTTAGTATTGTGTATTAACTTTTACGACATCGAATTCGGTATACTGATTAGGGTTTTTCGATATCGTTATAATCGAATTGTATTTTCATAATTCATATAAGAACTCCTTGTGAATTAAAGGATTTTGAAATATTATTGAAATGATTCGTCAATATTTTTAAACGTCAAACGCGTATCGAACGTCAGCTTTTCATGAAAATTTCTGAGCAGTGAAGCTTGGAATTAATTTCCATCTTAATTCCTTTATTAAATGGAATATATTTACCTAGTAAGTATGAACTTACTACGACCATTTTGAGATGAGTCGATTTTGAACGTTTTGAGACGTTAACGTCAACGCCTGAGACATTTCGCAAATTGAGTTTAATGCTCAGGAAATTATAATAATTAATTTCCTATTAATATTTTATATAATTTCAGTATTATTAATAATTAAAAGCGAATTTTCAGTTATTAAAATTCGATAAATTGATATTGAAATTTCCAAAAACCCTAAGTTTATAAACTTTGGTTTTCACATGAAATGACACTATTAAATTATCATATGATATCTAAACTTTATAATATGATATATATGAATAATATTAAGCATTAAATCTGATTTTCAGCCATAAAAATCGAAGGGTTCAGATTTTATAAATTTCAAACCTAATTTTGAAATTAGGGTTTATATGCATGAATTAATGCTATAATTTTATTCTATGCTATTATTTAATATCTAAATCATATATTATGATATATATGTGTATAATTGGGACGAAAATGGCATGAGTGTCAATAATAGGTGTAAATTGTATTTTGTTCCTATTTTTCCTAATTTATTATCGGTAATTTCGAATATGTGTATGTTGTGATTTAATTATTTTTATGACATGTATTATATATCTATGATCATATTATGATTAATACATGTATTAATGTAAAAAGAGAATTAAATCAGCCCCTTGAACCCCCATAGCCGCCGCCCATCATCACCCCAACAAAGGCATGCACTCCATTCCTTTATTGTGACCAATACATGTGCACCTAGCCAATGATAACTACACACTCATCAATTTTACTAATCACTACTCCTATGTGTGTGTTGTGCCCCATTTTTGATATTGAGAGAGAGGGTATAGGGAGGACTCTTCACATTCCTCTCATTATACTCACACTACAAACAATAGGAACACACAAAATACTCCATTCTCCTCTCCTTCTTCACCAAAACGAGAGCAGCCCCTCCCCATTATTTTCGAAAACCTCCTTCTTCTTCCTCATTCCTTCTTCCAAACATTTATACTATATCGCTCTTGTTAATCCTATACCATTCCAAGGTAAATATGGACCATAAGTGTCGATTACATCTCATTTATTTCATGAAAATCATGCTTATATGTATATATTCATGTGTTTTTGAATGCAATATATATATATTTATGCATGTTTAAATGTTCTTATGTTGAGATATGAGAATGTTGTTCTTGATGATTCATTTGAAAATATATGAATATATGTTTAGATAATCATATGTTGTTGTATATTTAATCTTTGAAATGGATCTAGCATGCTTATATTATTTTTGAACCATAGGATAATGTTTAAATTTTTTTTAAAATGTATAAAATTTCCTTATGATGACCGAATGCTTTCAAATATTTTGGTAATGGATTATCGATGTATGTGATGATTTAAACCTATGGTATGTCAATTGAAATTTTTAGAAAACCCTAGCCTAAAACTTCATTAATACCGTGAGCTTATTAAATAAAATACCTGGTGTATAATTTTGTTTTAATCATATAATGACATATTAATGCTTTAATGTATCGATTATATGTTATATGATTTAATTAGAATTTTGAAAACCATATGCTTAATTTTAATTACCGTGAGCATATAGATAATATATGTTAATGTATGATTTTATTTTGAACATAATGGTGTTTTAATGCTTTAATATATTATTTATGCATTGTGTAAATTAATTAGAATTTTGGAAATCAAATACTATTTTAAATCAAACAAACCGTGAGCTTGTTGCTCTTGAAGGTGATGATTTAATTAGTTCTTGAGGATTATATGATGTTATATTAATATACTATAGTGTATAAACATAGTATATAATTGTTGAAATTTTAAAAATAAATACTAATTAAAATCGAAAAGCCGAGAGCTTGCAAAGCTCATATGGTGACGATTTAAATTAGTTTGGTTGATGTTATGATGTTATAATGTTATAATATAATGTTTATTGATGTTGGAATTTATTTAGAATTTTTAGAAATGGTTTGCTATTTATTTGGTAATTATCATAGTATTACCGAATAAATAATGTTACATATTGTGAAATAAATAGTTATGAGTAACTATGGGTTATATAAATATTATATACTGATGTTGGGATGTTATTATAAGTATATATCAATTTTGGGAATTTTTGGATGATTATTCCTATTATTGTGAATTACCGTGAATATATATATGTATATATATAAATAATTACAAACAATATCATATGAATTTCATAAATTATATTCTGGACCATAGTGTATAATAATACACTATATTAATTTAGAAAAATTTTCAAAGGTCATTTGGTATTTTTAAATTAATTATCGAAAATATCGATAATATAAAAGGATTTTAAAATCTTTTAAAACAATTTATTAATGAAAATTTACTAAATGATATTCTGGACATATTTTAAATTTATAAAATGTTATAAACATAGATTGCTATGTTTGAGACAAACGCTCATTTTATAACGTTTTTAAATCCAAAATACGATTTTATTTATTAAAAGAGGTATTAAAAATGCTAAATAATCATAAGTCCTTGATTTACAAGATAAATCGAGCAATAGGACTTTACGATTTTCAAATCGATCAAATTCGATTTATAAAATAAAATAGAAAGAAGTTGCTATTATTAAAGTCAAAATGGTTGACTTTCGATCAAATGTCGACTTCGTTGACTTTAAAGTCAAACGACGATTATACATTTATAAATACGCCAAGACGCTGTAAGATATACTAATTGAGTATGATACCCATTAGTAAGAAAAGATTTCACAAATGAAATCCATATATCGAAAAACGATTTATAATATGTTGAAAGCCTAAATCGGAAGTTAACGCGATATAATTGAACAAATCGAAGGACGAGAACAATTCAAATTATATTAAAGACGTATTGAATTCATTAAGGAATTCAGTTCACATCGATATGAAATATCAAGTTTATCTTAGTTTTTGAAAGTCTCGAGAGACTTGAGCGACGTACTAAAACCTCGCCAGAAAGGTGACGCAAACGCAATGACGGATTTCGACGAACAAACAAACCTAGACTTTTACAACGAACCATAGTCCGGTGGGCTTTCCTTTCTTACCTCAAATGTGGACTTACTTTATCTTCAAAAATATGACTTTTATCGTTATACCAAATGAATTTATTTACAAAGACTTATTCTACAACCTGTTATCAAATGTTTACCGCATTACACCGCCAAAAATATTTTCATTTTGTGTATGGATCCTATCTGTTATGCCGGGTAGGGCTGTGGAGATGGTCGAACTATTATATCATTTGTTGTGGTCGCACCCAACCTTTTTAATGTCGGGTCCCGTGCCGGATGATAAATGCCCGCTAGGATTGGCGTGAAGGTTGGAACTACGCTATGTTAACATATGCTTGTCAGAGTGACCGTGCAGTTTGACGGATTACGGCCGGTCACGGCGTCAGATGGGAGGCCTCCTCTCGACGTTTTATTTATTTTATTATTATGAATTGTGACTATGAGATACGGATCATACACACCAAGAAAATGCTCGGCCGAGCTATGTTTATTAACCGAAAATGATTTAGTAAGACAAGGCATTTTAACTAAAACCCTCGTGACTTACCTCGATATTGGCGAGTAATCCAAATTTATCAAATGTTTTTGGCATGAGTCCACGAGTGCAATTTCTTGTACTTAGCCCCGCATGTTTGTTTTAAATGTGCAGGTTGAGCTTGATGATGGTGATTGGGAAAGTGTTGAGAGTCCTGTCCTCGACCAATTTAATAGAATTTGTGGTTTATACTGAATGCATATCATCACATATGTATTCACACACTTTCGCCGCTAAACTCAACTCCCTTATTTACTTTATGTTTTTAAACTATTAAGTCTCTCCCGTTTATATCTTTGGATTGTGGGCCAACATTTTGGGGTCCGATGGACTCTAAACCTTTGGGTTCAAAAACAATATAACATCATCTATGTTACTGATCAAGCATGTTAGCTCATTTTCATGTTCGAGCATGCTAGTTTATTATTTTATTCATGTAACCCCTAAAGTACTACTCCTAGTACTAGTCGCCTCCATCCGGTTGGTCCGGAATGGGGTCGTGATGTAGTGGTATCGAGCATTTTGCTCTTTGAAACCCAAATTCTTTTTTATTCTAAGTCAGATCGAGTCATTGGACTTCTAGTAACTCTCGACTCCCTCAACACTCCATCACATCAAGCTCAACCGGAAAAAGGTAATCGATTCCTTTCTCAAACTCATGAAATGGAAATTTTACATGATTGAACAATTGATGGGTTATTTGAAGGATTTGATTACTATGAAAATTTTATGATAAAAATGAAAGTTGAGCAAGAATGTTTTTTTAAAAATACTTTAGTTGAACTAATGCAATACTTAAGTATCGAGACGAAAGTACATGGTGGTACTAGTTGAACGATCAACATGGGATGAATGAATCCATTTTGATATGCATATAAGTTGATTATGATTGTTATGTTGAAATCATATTTCCAAAATTTTCAAATGAAACATCTTTCCAACTTTCAAAATTTTATTTATGATGAACGATATGTTATCATAAGACGAACTTAGACTCTAAGGAGCATGTTCACGTATCGTGAAAGAACATAGAAGTACGAACTTCTTTTCCCATATGCGAACAAAAGAACGATAGGAAGAATGAAAGTAACGATACCCTTGGTCACGAACGACGGAAGACGAGCGAGAAGGATGGACGAGGACAACCTCAACCCGAGGCTAAATGACGCCGGCAGCTCCATCATCACTCGACACGAGTGACCAGCAACACGAATCACGACATGGACGTCACTACGGCTTCAGGATGTTCAGCCTCGGCTTGAGAACCCAAGGATGATAGACGTATTACGTCGACATACGTCTCAAATTGCAATTTGGCACGATCGCGCAAATTTCCTGCACTGCGCAGTAGATTTGTTTTAGCTAGATCTCTCTCGTTAGGACCCCGATTTACGCATGGTTTTCACCTGCGTACTCTAACGCACTGATCTTCATTTGTTATGAAGAACAGAATCCCTAATTCTTCCTCCAGAATACGATAAAGTCCGTTGAACTCTAGTTCGAGTGTTTGGTATAGAATAAGGATCTCATAGCTCATATTAAGATGTTGTTGGCTTATGTATACGTTTGGGTAAGACTAAGAAGGTAAGTTGTGGTGAGTATTGTGCCTTATGATGTTGCCTACCTTATAGACTTGCTTGACCTTATCTAGTTGCTTCACGTTACGCTTAAGATATCCTCGCCGCTTATTGAGATGACGATAGTCGACTTATGTTAGTTTTATTCGTGCGGATGGAGGAATGAGATATCTCATGAGGAGGAGGATTATGACCACACCCCACCCCGAGGAGGAGGTGAGTATATCGAATGTTGGATGTGCCTGGGAAGACTGGGCGAGTTTCGGCATATTATCTCCGCCTTTGGAGACGCCCGAGCTCATGGAGGAACCGACTATGATGGCATCCAGAGACTTCTAGCGATACTCCCTTGCACTGGGATGGATATGCTCGAGAGATATCGGGGATTACATTTATCGGGCGATGAGGCTACGACTTGATGGGAGATCTCGCCGTGTTAGTGAGTCACCCGACTTACGATATAGATTTACTGGGCAAGACCGAGGGACCCTACCTCCTCCCCGAGAGTATACGTGGCGGGATGAGTCGCCAGAGTGGCTATACTGAGGTTCCGAGGCAGTCGACCCGGTGGTACCTCGTGACGATTCAACGAGGCGGACCTGCTCGCTTAGAGAGGCAAGACGCCCCTGAGCCTGGGAGAGCTTCGATTTCCACCCCACTGCGTTTTGACACCCCTGCACGTCCACCACTACCACCTCCACCACCTATGGTCCCATCCATACCACCACGAGCACTTTCACCCGGACAAGACGGATGAGAGTATCGATGCCTTCAATGTGCTATGACCCGACCGAGTATGCTACAGTCCGATTCGCCCGACTACGAGCCCTCGGCGAACGCGACCACCGCTTTTAACCCCATGCGAGATATACCGATGGTGGAAAGCAATGGAGCCGACCATCCGTGACTACCCCGTATGGACATTTCGGACAAATAAGATGATTCAGAGGAGGATGAAGACCCCGAGGAAGACACGGAGTAGGAAAGACCTCGTGAAGGCACTAGGCGACGCTTTTAATTAGGATTTGTTTTGTTATGTCTAGCGTGTGTGCTAGCTTTTCTTTTCTTTTGTCGCACCTGGTTCTAAAACTCGATTCTCTTTTGAAGGCCGTGGGCCGGATTTATGTTTTCTCGCTTATTTTGATTTTTGAACATCCCGCTTTATGGCGTAAATTTTGATTATATATATATATACACCGATTCTAATAGGGCTTTTGCGGCAAGCTATGTTTGTTAAGAATGTTATACTGTTTTGGGATCGCTTATGACAAGACCCAAAAAAAGGTGAGTGGATGTTAAGTTATGAAAAGAATAAATGCCTAATGTTTACTTGTTTTTCATAGCAGATGCCTCCGAGAAGGAAACCCGAGCGAGAACCCAGAGGTCGAGGAAGAAGGCCGAGGAAGGGTAGAGTCCCGAACAAGAGCCGAAGACAATCCCCAACCACAACCTCCACCTCAACCCGATCGCAGGATCGAAGAAATGTTTTTAAGGCAGTAACCTCCCGTCTTTAACGAAAGGCAACCCGAAGAAGTCGAACAATGGGTCTAGGCTATCGAACGGATCTTTACCTTCTTAAGATGCACGGCACAAGAAAGGTCATCATGTGTTACTTTCCAATTAGTTGGACCACGGACTTACGGTGGGAGGCCAGAAGAAGACTTTACAAACAGAACAACTGGAGGAATTCTCGTGGAGGATTTCAAAGAGAGTCTGATGAAAAGTATATCCCCAAAAGTTATAGAGGAGAAAGAGCGTGAATTTTCCGCTGAAGCAAGAAAAATTATCCGAATCGACTACGATCGCACTTTCTCGCGAGACGTCAAGATATGCGCAGGATCTAGTAGACACCGACTTGAAGATGTCGGAAAAGTTTAGTCGGGTGGCTAAGAATGGAGATACGGATGTCTCTTGCCACCATGGAGACCTATTTACAATCAAGCTCTTGCACGAGCTTTTGATATTGAGGCGCAATGAGCGAGAATAAGACAAAGGTCGCCTCGTGCACACGGTAATTCGGATAAGGGAAAAGGGAATCAGAGCCCAACCGCGGAAATAACAACCGCGAAACTACGGAGAAGAAGTCACAAGCGCCCGTGGCAAGGAAACCCACAAGAAGAGGACAAAGTCGAAGAGAGAGTTATGCTCCACCAAGAAGGGACCACATGAACAGATGAGGACACCTCAATGCCTCGATGCCATAGGACACACAAGGTGTGTGCACGGAAAATGTGGTAAGTCGTTATAAATGCGGGCAAACGGCATTACGCCAATAACCGCCCGATGTCACGCTGGATGGAAGGTCGAACCAACCGGCAATGCTCACCATTGAGGGCTATCAATTCCAGCCCACCGCAATAGCTCCACCTCAACTTCAAGAACTCCATGGCAAACACCCCACCTCAACAACAACAACTCAAGAATGCAACAAAGTGGCAACCACAACAACCCCCCAAGCGGCGTGGCAAGCAGCCACCGCCACAACCACAACAAAGGCGGTAACCACTGCATTAACGCCAGCATGGCGGCAGAATAAAGTAGAGCAACAACCGACCGCCAGCCAGACCGGCCTGTCACCTCACTGCTCAAAGCTAGAGCCTACGCCCGACAGGAGGCGAGCTAAGCAAAACCAAGGAAACTGGCGGTATGGGAGTTCTTCTCAACCCACCGTTATAGTATTGTTCGACACGGGTGCTTGCGATTCTTTATTGCAAAATCATGCGAGAAATGCTAGGCCTTAGGTCGAAAGAAAGCCGTGATATGAGAATCTCATCGCCTATAGGAGGAATTATGATTTATACACTTTTGCTCGAACCTAGAGTCGACATTAGGATCACTTAAGGTTCGCTAACGATCTAAACATAATACCCATGGACGATGTAGACATAATCCTAGGAATGGATCTGGTTAGCTAAGAATCATTCCACGATTCTATGAAGGAAAGGAAAATTTCGTTTCACTTTCCGGACAAGAAGCTACGCATTTCCATGGGATCAAGATGGGAAGAAGAATCAATAGTGTCAAGACTACAAGCTAGGAGGATGATGAACCGAGAAAGGATGTCATGCATTCCTCGTTTATTTAAACGAAGAGGATAAACCAAGCACGGGTAGAAGACATAGAAGTTGTCCAAGAGTTTTGGACGATTTCCGAAAATCTACCAGACTACCTCCCGATAGACAACTAGAGTTTACCATCGACTTGGAGCTAGGATCAGCCCAAAGGTCGAAGGCGCCTATAGGATGGCCCCAAAGGAGCTAGAAGAAGTCGAAAATCCAAATCCAAGAGCTTTGGATCTAGGATTTATTAGGCCGAGTGTTTCACCTTGGGAGCACCTGCTTTATTTGTTAAGAAAAGGATGGTTCTTTGAGGATGTGCATCGATTATAGAGAACTAAATAAGATGACACTAAAGAACAAATACCCTTTACCTGTAATTGATGACCTATTTGATCAATTGCGAGGAGGCGGTGTATTCTCTAAAATCGATCTTAAGTCGATACCATCGGTGAAAATACGGTCCGAGGATGTACCTAAGACTCGCATTCAACCGGATATGGCCACTATGAGTTCATAGTTATGCCATTCGGATTAACCAATGCACCACCGTATTCATGGACCTCATGAAGCAGTATTTCATCCATTTCGGATAAATTTGTTTTGGTCTTCATAGATGATATCCTTATTTACTCAAAAAATGAAGAGGATCATAGGAATATCTAAGAACGGTTCGCAAACCTTGAGAAATGAAAGACTCTTTGCTAAGTTTAGCAAATGTGAGTTTTGGTGAAGGAAGTTATGTTCCTGGACACATCGTGTCTGGAAGGCATAAAAGTAGATCCAACAAGGTAGAGGCCGTGCGGTGAATGGAAATCACCTAAAACGCAAAGACGAAATTAGAAGTTTCTAGGATTAGCTAGTTACTATAGGAGATTCATGAAGGATTCTCCAAGATTGCAAGGCCAATAACCCGACTACTCGAAAGGAATCAAGTTCAATTCGACTAATGAGTGCGAGACGAGTTTCCAAATACTCAAAGAAAAATCGACAAGTGCACCGGTTCTAGCGGTCCCGAGCGGACAAGCGGCACGTAGTCTATACCGACGATCTAAGACCGGACCGGGTTGTGTTTTGATGCAAGAAGGAAAAGTAATAGAATATGCATCCGACAACTCGGACCCCATGAACCGAACTACCCAACCCACGATTTGGAACTAGCGGTGTAGTTCATGCATCGAATTTGGAGACACCATCTCTATGGTGTAAGATGTGAGATCTTCACGGATCATAAAAGTTTCAAGTACTTCTTCAACAAAGAGATTCGAATATGAGACAAAGAAGATGGCTAGAATTAGTAAAAGATTACGACTATGGTATTAACTATCACGGGCAAGGCGAATGTAGTAGCCGACGCTTGAGTCGTGAAAGCCATACTAAGTTAGGATGTCTCTTTTGTAGAGGAAAACTCGTTGAAGAGTTTGGAAGAATGAAGATTGAACTGGTGGAACCACCGAAACAATTGTGGTCAGATCGCATACACTCACACCGACATCTCGATCTAAGAAAAGAATTGTCGAGAGACAAAGGATTGAGGAAAAGTTAGAAAAGATCCGAGAAAGACTAAGGTCCAAGGATTCAAGAATTTCAAGAGGCACCGGATAACGCCCTATTGTTTCAAGGTAGGATATGCGTTCGACGACGCAGAGCTTCGTAACGAAATCATGAGTGAGGCTCACGATACACCCTACACCGCCCACCCAGCAAAGACTAAGATGTACCAAGACCGAAGGAAAATTTTGGTGGGAAGGCATGAAACGAGACATAGCTTCTTTGTGAGAACTGCCTTGTTTGTCAACAAGTGAAGGCACTACACCAACGTCCATACGGAAGTTACAACGTTAGAAATCCCGAATGGAAGTGGGACGATATAACGATGGATTTGGTTACAAGCTTACCCAAATCGAGAAGAGAAACACAACCCATATGGGTAATTGTGGATAGACTTACCAAAAGTGCTCACTTTCTACCTATTCAAAGCACTTATGGATCTCGATAAGTAGCTCACCAGACGTTAAGGAAATTATACGACTACATGGAGTGCCAAAATCTATTACCTCTGATCGAGACTCCAAGTTCACATCCAGATTCTGGATTAGCTTGCAGAGAGAACTGGGTACGAGATTAAATTTCAAAGTACAATTTTCCACCCACAGACTGATGGACAATCGGAAAGAACGATCCAAACCTTAGAAGATATGCTTAGAACCGTAGTATTGGATCGAGGTGCAAAGTGGGAAGATATTTTACCTCGATCGAGTTCTCACAACAACAAACTATCAGCGACGATAGGTATGGCCCCACGAAGCCTTGATGGCAAGAAGTGTAGATCACCGCTTTATTGGGATGAAGTCGGTGAGAGAAAAGTTATAGGGCCTGATGCGGTGAACGAAATGATCGAAATCGTTCGACAAATTAGGATGAGGATAAAAGAGGCTCAGGACAGACAGAAATCTTACGCTGATACGCGTAGATCCGAGCTACAATTTGAGGATGGAGACAAAGTCTTTCTTAAGGTTTCTCCATCAAAAGGGATTGTCAGGTTTGGCCTGAAAGGGAAGTTGAGACCCCGTTTTATAGGACCATATGAGATCCTAGAGAGGATAGGTCCAGTTGCTTATAGGTTGGCTCTTCCGCCAAACCTAGGAAATGTCCATAATGTTTTTCACGTCTCACAATTACGAAAATACGTTCACGACCCAAAGCACGTAATTCATCAAGACGACGTGATCCTCGAGCCAGACATGAGCTATAAGGAAGAACCGCGCCATACTTGACCACAAAGTCCAAAGAACTACGGAGCAAGTCGATTCCGTTAGTTAAAGTCTTGTGGAGACACCACAGACAAGAAGAAGCCACGGGAGCTTGAAGAAGAATGAGAGAAAAATACCCGATCTATTTTTCTAAAGGTATACAAATTTCGGACTAAATTTTTCAGAAGGGGTGGAATGTAATATTCCAAAGAACGAATATACGATTACGGATTACGAACCCGTAATCGGGGTTTTGAATGTCTTAACTTTTACGACATCGAATCTTGTGATTTTGATTCGATATCGTTATAACGAATTCCTTTCATAATTCAATAAGGATTGTGAATTAAAGTGTAATATTCCAAAGAAACGAATATACGATTACGGTATTCTAAACCCGTAATTAGGGTTTTGCCGTGATATTATCTTTTACGACATCGAATCTTGTGACTTCGATAAGATATCGTTATAACGAATTCCTTTCATAATTCACTAAGGATTGTGAATTAAAGGAATGAAATATTACGAAATGATTCGTCAATATTTTTAAACGCCAAACGCGACGAACGCCGACTTTCCATGAAAATTTATTAGCGGTGAAGCTTGGAATTAACTTCCATCTTAATTCCTTTATTAAATGGAATATATTTACTTAGTAAGTATGAACTTATGCCACCATTTTGAGATGAGTCGATTTGAACGCTTTGAGACGTTAACGTTAACGTCTGAGACGTTTTGAAAAATGAGTTTAATGCTCGGAAATTATAATAATTAATTTCCTATTATTATTTTATATAATTACTGTATTAATGATAATTAAAATCGATAATTGAGTTATTAAACTCGATAATTTCAATTTGTGATTTCGAAACCCTAATCTTATAAACAAGTGGTTTTATCACATGAAATGATACCATTAAATTATCCTATGGTATCTAAACTTTATAATATGATATATATGAATAATATTAAGCTTTAAATCAGTTTTTCAGCCATAAAAATCAAGGATTCAGTTTTTATAAAATTTAAACCTAATTTTCGAAATTAGGGTTTTAATTCATGAAATGTGTAATAACTTTATCCTATGCTATTATTTAATATCTAAACCATATATTATGATATATATGTATATTTGGGATCGAAAATTACATGAGTATCAATAATGGGTGAAATTTATATTTTAATCCTATTTTTTCTAAATTATGGATCGGTAATATCAATTTGTGCATATATTATGTTTTAATTATTTTATGACATGTATTATATATCTATGAACTATACTATGATTAATACATGTATTAGGAGTATTTTAAAATAAAATCAGCCTTAAACCCCTACCCCATGCGCCCTCCATCCCATGCACAATGATGCCCACTTTTTGAAATTGACCAATGCATGAATTACCTCTTTAACACCCTTAATCATCACTATTATACTCCCAAGGGCTGCATCATTGCTACAGATTTTAGCCTATTTTGAGGCAAAATCGAGAGAGAGAGAGAGGAGTGACAAAACTCTTCCACTTCAACACCCACACCCATAACACCATTTCTCTCATTTGAACTCACAAAATCCTCTCCATTTCTCCCAATTTCTGCTCCAAAACCGAGAGCACCACCTCTCATTTTTAAAATTTTTTCTTCTATTCTCCTTCATTCATTCACCAAAGTTGATACTAGATTGTGCATTGATTCTATACCAATTCTAAGGTAATACATGGGCTATAGTACCGATTTCTTTATCCTTCATTATGCAAGCAAAATCAAAACCTGTTTTATATATTTGTATGTGTGTTTGAGTTTTATATATATATGTACATGAATGTTTAAATGTTCTAAGCATGAGATATGTGTTCATAATTATTCTTGAGGATTTTATTTTGAAAATATATGAGAAGTATGTTTAGAATAACATAGGACATAGTATATGGAAAATATGAATGATCTTGCTTATATTATTTTCAAACTATAGGATATAGTTTTTACAATTTTTGAAAATAGTTAAAAAGAAATGATAATGGCCGAGCATGTTCTAATCATTTTTATGATGAATATATGATCTATGTTATGATTTAAGACTATAGTATTGATTTAGGAATTTTGAAAACCATAGCTTAATTTTCAAAAATACCGTGACATATATATATGAGTATCTTGATGTATAATTTTATTTCAAGCATGCAATGACATATTAGTGCTTTAGAACCTCGATTATATGTTATATGATTTAATTAAAATTTTTGAAACCATATGCTTATTTTTTAATTAAGGCCGAGAGCTTTATGAAAATATAGGTTGATGTATGATTTTATTTTTGAACATGCAATGGTGTATTAATGCTTTAGTATATTGTTTATACATTGTGTGAAATTATTAGAATTTTTGAAAATCATTTACCTAATGGAATCAAATAAACCGAGAGCAATGAGCTCATATGGTGATGATTTAATTGGTTTTGATAAATATTATGATGTTATATTACTATACTATAGTGTATAAACATAGTATATAATTGTTGAAATTTTGAAAATCAAATACCATTTTATTCGAAAAAGCGAGAGCATTGTAGCTCATATGGTGATGATTCAAATGGTTTTGGTTGATGTTATGATGTTACAATGTTATAATATAATGTTTATTGATGTTGGAAATTATTTAGAATTTTAGAAATTGTTTACTATTTATTTGGTAATTACCTTATAATTACCGCGCAATATTATATATATATAGAAATGAATAGTTATGATGAACTATGAGTTATGAAAATATTATATACTGATGTTGGGTCATTATAATAAGTATATATCAATTTTGGAAATTTTGAATGATTATTCCTATTTATTGAATTACCAGTGAATATTTATATATGTATATATATAAATAAATAGCAAACAATACTTTATGAATTTAATAAATTCATATTCTGGACCATAGTGTATAATAACACACTATATTGATTTAGAAAATTTTTCAAAGGTCATTTGTTATTTTTAGACAATTATCGAAAATTTCGATAATTAATAAGGATATTAAATCCTTTTAAAACCGTTTAATTATAATTTTGTAAATTAATATTCTGGACAGTTTCTAAATGTTACAAAATTTTATAAACATAGATTGCTATGTTTGAGACTAACGTTCATTTTATAACGTTTTAAAACCAAAAACGCTTTTTAATTATAAAAGAATTATTAAAAATGCGAAAATAATTATAAGTCCTCGATTTACAAGATAAACGAGAATAGGACTTTACGCTTTCAAATCGATCAAATTCGATTTTATAAAGCAAAATAAGAAATTACTATTTAAAAGTCAAAATCATTGACTTTGTCGACGATGTTGACTTCGTTGACTTTTCAAAGTCAAACGCACGATTAAACGGTTATAAACACGATCAAGACGCGTAAGATATACTAATTGAGTATGATACTCATTAGTAAGAAAAGATTTCATAAATGAAATCCATATATCGAAAACGTTTATACGTTGAACGATCTCTCGAGCGAGAAAAGTCAATCGTATCGTATTAGAGACGTATTCAATTCACTAAGAATTCGGTCTCGCATCGATATGAAATATCAAAGTTATCTTAGTTTCGAAAGTCTCGATAGACTTGAGCGACGCATTAAAGCCTCGCCAGAAGGTGTGGACGCAAACGCAATGACGGGATTTTCGACGAACGATCAACCAGACCTTTACTACGAACCATAGTCCAGTGGGCTTTCCTTCTTATCTCAAAAAGGGCTTTTTATCTTCAAAATTGTGACTTTATCGTTATTCAAAATGAGTTTATTTACAAGACGATTCATTACACTACCCCAATCCCGACCAACCCGAACCTGAGGGCGACTAATACTAGGAGTAGTATTTTGTGATTACACGGTAAAATAAAATGCATAAGAATAAACTAACATGCTCGAAAAGTAATATAAGCTGATGTTATAATGTTTTTGAAAGGTTTAGGCCATCGGACCCCAAAACTGGCCCGATCCGATGGGCCTCGATAGTTCATAACATAAAACATAAATAAAGGAGTTCGAGTATAGCAATGAGAAGTGTGAATACATATACGACGATACGCATTCAAGGTAAAACCCAAACATTCAAGTAAATCGCCAGGACACTAGACTCAACACATCCCCATCATCACCATCAGAGCTCAACCCGCACATTTAAAACAACATGCAGGCTAAGTACAAGAAATTGCACTTAGTGGACTTATGTCAAAATATTTTGATAGAATTTGATTACGCCAATATCGAGTAAGTCACAGTGGTTTTAGTTAAAATGCCTTGTGCTTACCAAATCATTTTCGCCAGAACATAGCTCGCCGTGCATTTTCTTGGTGTGTATGGTCCGTATCTCATAGTCACAATACATAATAATAATAATTAAATAAACGCCGAGAGTGAGGCCTCCCATCTACGACGCTGTGACCGCCGTAATCCCGCATAAAGACACAGTCACACTGCAAGCATATGTTAACACAACAGATAGTTCCAACCTTCACGCCAATCCTAGCTGTGCATTTATCATCCGCACAGACCCGACATTAAAAAGGTTGGGTGCTACCACAACAATTGATATAATAGTTCCAACTATCTCCTCAGCCCTACCCGGCATAACAGATAGATCCATACACAAAACGAAATATTTTCGCGTGTAATGCAAGAAACATTTGTTAAACAACTTGTAGGATAAGTGTTGTAAATAAACTCATTTGAAATAGCAAGAAAGTCATGCTTTTAGTGGGGTAAGAGAAGGCCCACATTTTAAAGATAAGAAGCGAAGCCCACCGGACTATGGTTCGTAGTAAAGGTCCCAGTTCGATTGTCGTCAAAGTCCCCCATCGCGTCAAGGCCCACACCTTTACGAAAAGCGAGGCTTTAGTACGCCGTCAAGTCTATAGAGACTTTCAAAACTTAAGATAACTTTGATATTTCATATCGATGTGAGATCAATTTTAGTGAATTCAATACGCCTCTAATACGATACGATCGATTTTCTCGCTCGAGATACGCTCAACGAGCAAGCACGTTGATATATGGATTTCATTTATGAAATCCTTTCTTACTAATGAGGTATCATACCAATTAGTATATCTTACGCTCGATCGACGATTTATAACCGCTTAATCGCACGCTTGACTTTCAAAAGTCAACGAAGTCAACATCGTCAACAAAGTCAATGATTTTCGACTTTTAAATAGTAATTTCTTACTATTTTGCTTTATAAATCGAATTTAATCGATTTGAAAACGTAAAGTCCTATTCCCATTTATCTTGTAAATCAAAGACTTATAATTATTTTCGCATTTTAATAATTCCTTTATAATTAAAAAGCGATTTTGTTTTTAAAACGTTACAAATGAACGCTCGCCTCAAACATAGCAATCTATGTTTATAAAATTTTGTAACATTTGAAAACCGTCCAGAATATCATTTTAGTAAATTTTCATAAATAAACTGTTTTAAAAAGGATTTTAAATCCTTATTAATTATCGATAATTTTATAATTAGATTAAAAATACTAAATGATCTTTGAAAATTTTCTAAATTAATATAGTGTATTATTATACACTATGGTCCAGAATATGAATTTATGAAATTCATATAACACTGTTTTCATTTATTTATATATATACATATATAAATATTCACTGTAATTCCAATAAATAGGAATAATCATCCAAAATTCCCAAAATTGGTATATACCTATTATAATATCCCAACATCAGTATATAATATTTTCATAACCCATAGTTCATCACAACTATTTATTTCAATATATAACAATTTTTCACCAGAATTATGAGATAATTACCAAATAAATAGTAAACAATTTCTAAAATTCTAAATAATTTCCAATATCAATAAACATTATATTATAACATGGTAACATCATAATATCAACCAAACCATTTGAATCATCACCATATGGAGTTACAAGCTCTCGGCTTTTTGAAAAAATGGTATTTGATTTTCAAAATTCCAACAATTATATACTATGTTTATACACTATAGTAAAGCATTAATACACCATTGCATGTTCAAAAATAAAATCATACATCAACCTATATTTTTATAAAGTCTCGCCTTAATTAAGAATTAAGCATATGGTTTTCAAAAATTCTAATTAAATCATATAACATATAATCAGGTTCTAAAGCACTAATATGTCATCAGATGCTTGAAATAAAATTATACATCAAGATACTTATATATATATGTCACGGTATTTTTAAAATTAAGCTATGGTTTTTCAAAATTCCTAAATCAATACTATAGTCTTAAATCATAACATAGATCATATATTCATCATAAAATGCTTAGAACATATCAAGAAGCATCTGGTCCTCATAGGAATATTTTATACATTTCAAAATTATTTTAAACATGTTCTATGGTTCGAAAATAATATAGCATGCTAGATCCATTTAAAACTCAAATGAACAACAACATATTATCATCCAAGCATATATCTTCACATATTTCTCAAATAAATCATCAAGAATAACATTCTCATGCTCAAGAACATTTAAACCTATATATACTTATATATATATAGCATTCAAACTCACACACATATATAAGCATGCTCAAATTTTCGTAATAAATGGAGGAAATAAATTGGTGCTAGGTCTCATTTACCTTAGATACGAGTATGAGAATGAAGAACAATATAGTATCAAGGTTTCAATGAGAAACGGAGATGAAGAATGAAGAAAATCAAAATAATGGGTGTTCTGCCCGGTTTTGAGCGTAAAATGGGAGAGGAGAGTGAAATGTGAGGAGAGGATATGTGAGAGTGTATAAGTGTTATGAAGAGTCTCCCTATCATCTCCCTTCTCTCTCTCTCGATTTGGCCAAGATATTTGATGGGAAAACGGTGTTAACCCTCGCCTGCAGGATCCATCTTCGGGTGTTTAATTCACCATACATTGATTATAAACCTAGATGCGCTCATATAATTAAATCGCAACACGCTGGGGTTTACACGTGTTTACCTTTGATCCGCCGAGGTGGAACGAACGGATGAATCGATTGAATGGATCGGACTGTGCTTTCACCTTCCGACCTGTATCCCGATTGCCCAATCTCCAACGCCGAGTGAGGACGAGCTATGGAGAATACACCGAAAATCACCCGAGCTCTCACAATTTTCAAAACTCTCTCAAGCACTATGAGGGTGGCCGAAAATTCTGCTTGTAATTTGTGAGTGTGTACTAGACATTATCTCATACCTTATATTTATAATGCACTACCTTAATCCTATATGGAATGTTACCATAATCCTATATGGAATATTACCATAATCCTATATGGAATATTACCATACACTTAGGATTATTTCCATACTCTTAGGATTATTTCCATACTTCAGATTATTTCCATACTCTCAAGATTATTACCATAATCTTATATGGAAAGGATCTACGATATTCCATAAATATAATTATATCCTCAGGATAAAGAGAATAAAATCTCGCCTTTCGAGAGCTATAGGGGCTCGATTTCCACAAGGCATGGGTCTGGACGGGCCAGCCCAGGATCAAATGCAAGGAATAAAGACGGGCCTCAATAAATTAATTATCTTATGTTCATTTTAACATAAATTAATTTATAAACATTCGATCATGCCACTAGAGAAAGAATGTTGACTTACCCTTTATTACCGGGTTGAGTCGGCTTGCACTTAGACATTACGAATCCTCGTATTTAAGATATCGAACGCCCATTAATCATTTATAGCAACTGACAATTTTAAAACGATTAATAACTTTATTTTCCTAGTAGTACCACTCAACCTTATTATTGTACTCGAGCTAACTCAACCGCAGCAGGTTTAGTACAATAAACCTTTTGAGCTCCTTATGGGACGCCATCATCCTTAACGGATACGTGACTGACATGTATAACTAGCGTGACATACAAGATCGCCACCACCCAAGACGCGAGAATCTGGTTAGAACATATAACCTCACCCATAACAAGTCAAAGTGACGGACAAAGAACTCATACTCACCTAATACCTTATCGAGGTTTAGATCATCGTAAGTCACCGAGATCTTGGTTCTTCACGACGGCCGAAGAAGAACTCATCTCACCGTGATCCTTCAATACGCCAGAGACGCATCAAAGATGACAAGCAACTAAGTCAAGTCACTCTTATCTATATCGCAGCCCTAAACCGACAACTCGTCCTTAAGTCGCCCTCACCAGGAAACTTTTATATCTCATTAAGCTTTCGACCAATCATACGTATTCTCGTGATCTTCACACACCGTATGATCTAACTTATATATGAGATAGGACATGATATATGCAATCAAGTATTCAAATCGACAGAGATTGTAATAGTGGTAATGTGAAACATTGTATACAAGCTCAACCAAACCGCTTTCAAAGATAAATCCAACAATCTCCCACTTATACTAAAGCAAACTTTAGTATACAATGTGTCTTTCTACTAGCTATTACAAACAACCATCACTTTGCTTCTCCCACTTATACAAAAGTTTTCTAAGTGGGTGCCATCGCTTAACCAAGTCCTCTAACGTGACCATCGTAGACTTTTGCGGCAGTGCTCTTCGTGAATGGATCCGCTAGATTTTCCGTCAGATCAATCTTTTCAATCAGACGCCACCCTCGCCTAACGATTTCAGATGACATGGTACTTTCTCCTATGTGTTTAGTCGCTTTGGGTCCCGGGTTCCTTCGAGTTTGCCATCGCACCGAGTTATCACAGAACTATGATACTCTTGGGCAAACCAGTACCACACCTAGATCCATGAGGTAGTTCTTCAACCATACAACCTCCTTAGAAGCCTCCGGCGGCTACATATTCGCCCATGGTAGAGTCCGCAATGCATCGCCGCTTTGCACTCCGCCAGATACGGCCCACCTCCCAAGGTAAACACATAGCCCGAGGTCGACTTTTTCTCATCACGTCACTTGAAACCGAGTCTCAGATAACCCAAAGGCATTAGACTATCTCGCATGGTAAACTAGCCTATAATCTCGAGTCCTTTCGTGTACTTGAGTATATGCTTTCATCGCAATCCAATGAGCTTGTCCTGTGGTTAGATCGATATCTAGCTACTATGCCTACCGTGACAGCGTATATCGGGCCTCGCAGCATAGATTGCGTGACATGAGACTTCCCACGGCGGAAGCGCAAGGAACTTGTCTCATTTCCTCTATCTCCTTTGCAAATATAGGTGATCTGCTTTAGATAAAGGAACGCCATGTCTCGAAAGGTAGCAATCTTTCTCGGCGGTCTCGCATACTAAAACGAGTAATCACAAAGATCAATGTAAGACGCCCGAGATAAGCTCAACATTTTCTTCTTGCGATCTCGGTAAACCTTGATCCCAAGAATGTACGCCTGATCTCCTAAGTCTTTCATTTGAAACCGATCGATAGCCAACTCTTTACGCTCGATAATGCTTCACGTTGTTGCCAACTAGAAGGATGTCATCTACATAAAGTGCAAGAAATACCACATCACCGTTAATATCTAACCGATACACACAACTCTCGCTAGGCAACTGGGTAAATCCATAGGACTTTACTACCGCCAAAGCGTAAGTTCCATGATCGAGGTCGCTTAAGTCCATAAATGGACTTCTTAAGCTTCCATACTAGATGCTTTTCACCCTTTACCACATAACCTTCAAAGTTGTCGCGATATAGATGTCTCTACCTTCCTCAAGGTAACCGCTTAGAAAAGCGGTTTTAACATCCATTTGCCAAACCTCTAGGTTCAAGTGGGCTGCTATGGCTAGAAGAATTCGATGGACTTGAGCATTGCCACAGCGAAAAGGTCTCATCGAAATCGATGCCCTCAACTGAAAATCTTTCGCCACAAGCTCGGCTTTAAAAGCCGAAACCTCCATCGGAATCTCTTCCTCTCTTGTATATCCACTTACTACCTATGGCTTCCTTGCCATCCGGTAGAGGTGTCTTTTCATATACATCCATAGTCATATGGACTCCATTTCTAAGTCCATAGCAGTGCCAGCGATCTTGCATCAATATCTTCAGACGCCTCCTTGTATGTCCATGGGTTTATTATTGCATGTCTGCTCTGCCGACTAAACCAAGATTCACCCACGAACATAAATCGCCGGGTTGACGTAACAACCCTCCCACTCACGACGAGGTTCTACAGCACAATGGCAACGGTAAGCAGCAGATACTTGTGGTTCTCTAACTCGCACAACTTGTTGTGGTAGGTACCACTTGTACGGCCGGCATTCCAAAGGAACTCGACCCACTTCAATTTCTGAAGTATCTCGTGCCGATCCCTCCTACTAGACTCCATATCCGCGACTTTCGCCTAATCGGTGGTGGAATACGCATCATCTTCTAATTCTCAAGAATGATTTCAACTTTGGACTTATGATTTTCATGTAGTCCTCTTTGTTTCAAGATTTTTATGGTGAAAATAATTGATAGATCTCCTCATCCTGAGAAAGTACAAATGCACAACAATGTTACAACAAAGAATACATTAAACAATCTTGCCTTGACATCAAAGGGAAGATTTCCCAAGAAACCGTCCTCTTGTTCTCATACAATAGAGGAATATCTCCTTCAATTTCTTGCTGGATGGGCAAGCCCTGTCAACACGGACATGATTTCCACCAACCTGAACTCGAGCAAATTAACATTGATGTCCACTATGTTGTATAAACTGAGATTGTATATCTATCTTGAAATGAAGTAGAAAGAATGTGAAGATGGGAACATACCATGGCCATATTATGGGCCAAAGATGCTAGCAGAACTCCTCGGTTTAAAAACAACATAAGCATTGACACTGGAAAAAACGAGTCAATTTATGTTTGTTTCTTGGATTCTGCACCAGATAACACTATTTCCCTCATAAACACGTGAAAGCAATTTCTTATGGAAGAAGAAAGTATGCTAACTTTTGAATGAATTTGGCGACAGAGCAACAGATAGGACTATAGCACATATATGTGCCATCAACACTAATGTTTAGAGCAATACTAGCACCAGATATATAACCAATTTAAACAGGTGAATTTACAGAGTCTAGCAGCAGTTTTGCAGAGGTATAAGATAGCAAATACACATAAGACAAATTTGACAGACACTAAAGAGGTAAAACAACTATCAGGAACTAATCTACCAACAGAACCCACATTGAAAGTATTCGACTCCCTTTCAGTATTTCCTTCTCTCTTTTGGTAAGGTAGGAGATCACTAGTTGCTTGTACCTTTTAAAGTCTTATTTCATACAAAATACGTCCGGAGTTACTCCTTCACGGCATAAAACCAATCAAATCAAACAATGAACAGTCAAATAAGTTTAATTTAGAAGTGAACCTGTTTCCATTCTCATTGATTTTCTTCGTTATTACAGCACCCTTCCTCGGCATTTTGCCCTGTAAAAAGAGAATACCGCAATCACTTTTACACACAAAACAATCCACGAAAGAAGCACAAAAAGCCAAGGCAGACTCACATCGACAATGGGAACAGATTGAATCCTCACAGACTCGACTTCACCAAACTTGCTAAACTCTTTCGCTATCTGCTTCTTCTTCAACTTCAGCAGCAAGTTCCCAACGAATATAGTCTAACAGCTTACTTTCATCATGAAAACCTTCCTTTGCCACCATCAAATCCTCTGGATTTTCCATTTTCTTCCTCTTCTCCCCTATCACTTTACTTTGGCCTTACCTTCATCAATCTCGTCAGTTATACCGTATCGTTTCGCCTCGTACTCCGCCTAAACCTCATCTCTCTTCCTCTTCTTTTCTTCTTTTCTTTTTTATTACCACTTTCACCATTTCCTGAAAATCTTTCTTCACACTTCACCATCAAAACTGGAACCTTCTTTCTCGACTTTATCTTTCTTCCTTTTCTTGGGCTTCTTCACCTCAGAAAAATCCGAATCTTCAAATTAGCCTCGTACTCGGCATCTTTCGTTTCTTTTCCCGAAAGCCCTAATCTCGATTCTTCATTTCGCGGCTGCGTTTTCAGAAATTTCGGTGGAACAGTTGTTATCCGAAGAGAGAATTCGCAGCCGGGTCTTGACCAGGAACTTCGCCGAACAGGGTCTTGAAAACTGTGGAGGAATTAGAGGCGTCGTTGGATTTGGAAACGTCGTTCGGATTCCCATTTTCAGAGGATTTTGGGTTTCTTTGCCATGACAAGAAGGAAATGTTATTAGGAACCGAATGCTAGGTTTAGAAGAAAAGAAATTTGGGAACGCATATGAAAAATATCAGATCTTTTTAACTTTTTAGATTTTAGATTTTACAAAGTCCTTCCAAGCATTTTCTTTTTGTCTATGTCTTTCCTAGCTTTATCGTAATAGAGTTGGTGAAAATGGTTAAGCCATTTTTACTAACTCATACGTCGTGAGTTCGAAACTTAAGGCTGTAAATTTTATTTTTAAAAAAATTATACGTATATACTTTTTTTGATAAGCGTAGTGTATTGGATGTCAAACAGCGTATCTACGCTTTTGTTAGCGTTCATTTCTTCATAAAACTACGCTATTAAGTACGCGTAGTCTATATTTCAACAATTTTAGCTAGGGTGTGCAAACCAACGAAGCGAAAAACGATCGAGCCGTCGGTTCGGTCGATTCGATTCGATTTGAAAAGTCGGTTTTGGTTCGATTCAATTTTCATTAAAATCGGTTTCGGTTCGGTTTTCGTTTTATATTTTAGGTTCGATCGTAGATGCAAGCAGAAAAATATTATTTTATATATTTATATTTTATATAATAATTGATTAATATTTTAATTAAATAATTAGGATTAAAATATGTTTATTTTAAAAAAATATCTATATATATTAGGTCGGTTTTGATGCAGCCAAAGCGGTATTTTCGATTCGGTTTTCGGTCGGTCCAAAACTCTCATCGGTTGATTCGGTTTAAAAATATTTTCGGTTAAGTTTTCGGTTTTAAAAATTTCGATCGGTCGATCGGTTCGATGCAGCTAATTTTCGCACAGCTACGGTTTGATAAAAGCGTAGTCTATACATATAGACAACGATTTTAAGAAAAGCATATACATGAGGTGTAGAGAAAAGCAAATTTGTAGTAGTGTGTTCTGAAATGCGAATTTACATATCGGACCAGCATAGTTTAAATCTAACTTAAATCAAATCTAACTTAAATCGAAATAAATTAGAAAATAAAGTATTTAACAAAAAAACAACACTTTTGCACAACAAGCGGAGATTATTATAAATAATTGATTTACGATAAATTCGATACATATAACGATACAAAATTTCTTTAAATGATATCAAATATCATAATAAAAATTTCTGAAAATAAAACAATGAATGAAGAAAACACACACGATACACCAAAATATTAAAGTTAACATTAATCATCGAGAACACGAGAGTCCATTTACATTGCATATAAATCATAATGAAATGAAAAAAAATACTTTAGAAGCATCGTGGAAAAAGGATGGCCCTCTCGAAGGAAATAGAAGCAGAGCAAACCAAATAGAAGCGAGCAAAGATGATGAGATCAAGCAAAACATAAAATGATTAAATGAAGTTCCATTGGCATTCTATTTTGAGATTGTTGTTTGTATTGAAGTCTGTTCATCCCATACAAAGTTCATATTTTATATTTCTACTTTCGGTGAAGGTTAGCATTTAGAAATTCTAAAGTAGCATACCTTCTAGGACCGTTGATTATCTTTCTTTTCTCCCGTGCTTATCACGGGCGGGCGAACGATTCCATCGGCTAGGGACTTTCGTGAAGCTGAATCAAAACTCGGATCAGCGTGAATTTGTGAAGTGTAAAATATTGGATAAAGAAACTTAGTTAAAGCGACAATTGCCTTCGTTCTCAATTCAGCGTGTATTTGTGGGTGAAACTTAGTCGACTCGTTCACGAGGGATCTTGCGGGTTCCTCATTGTTGGGTCAGCGATAGAAGTCTACTCGAGGGCCAGCGGTTGGAAAATGTGGGAATGCATCATCGAAATAAGCCTTAATTGTTGTGGAGGGAAGGTCGCGGTGGCTTCACCGTCTTCATAGGCAACTCTGAGAGAAGAAGAGTCGCTTTGGCTTCCTTCTTGAAATGAAGAATTCACGAAATGCAATTAACATACCCACTAGTTTAGATCAAAATCACAAATTAATTGAAAGATAAAGTATTTAAAAAGTAAACAATGCGGTTGCACAACAATGAAGATTGTTACCAAAATCCAATTTAACACCTGAATAAAAATCACTATAAAAATGATGAAATCATCGATACATATTCACATATATTACATAGAATTCGTAGAAGAAGAAGAAGAAGCGTTTTAACATAAATAACAATGACTCGATTCGAGAAAACAAACATCGATTGGCCGTTGATCGAAATAACAATCTAGTCGAGATCGAAATATAACCACCTTATACCACAAACCTTCCTTGATTCAACAACTTCATGTATATACCTACGTCAGTCGAAATAGTGCAATCAATCCACTAACAAAATTCACTCAAGATCGCTCAAAATTAAGAAGAAATAGATTACAAGCGTCTTGACTCTATCCATCATAAGTTTGCCAATATGTCACTATCTCTGCCAAAATGAAATGAAATTCATGCACAAATCATTAGGACTTTCATAGGTTGAAATGGGGCTAGGGTGCATAGGTAGGAGAAACAAAAGTTTGAAAATGGCTATTAAATCCAACAAAATCTGCGATTCACCACATATCTACTCCCAAAACAAACCCCAAATATTCTACTTTACTCCACAAATTCCTTCTCATCCTCGACTTCTTCTTCTTCATCTTTTACCAACTCTTTACTTATTAGTTTTCTCTTTTCTCAATTTTTTTTTTCAACTCTCTTTTTTTATACTTTTTCTTCATTTTTTTCAGTACTCTTTTACCAACTCTTTCCTTTTATTTTCTCTTTTCTCAATTTTTTTTCAACACTCTTTTTATACTTTTCTTCATTTTTTCCATAGTACCGATGACGACAAGTAAAAAAACAAATGGTAGCGACACATTTATCAACATATAACTACACCCACATCGATTGCTCTTAATCTCATCATCTCATAAACCCGACTACCCTTGACAAATTACACCAACTTTCTCAAATAGCAAAATTGAAAAATCACTTATCAACCATCTTCCTCAACTACTTGCAAATTATTGGTGGGACGAAAGAAATTTAAAAAAGCTATGGTTCATTATTTTGTGGCTTTCATTTATCGAGAAAAGGTTAAAGCTCAAGGGACTCTCTAGGAAAATATGAGATGGTTAACAATTATCAAGTAAAAACAAATGCCCAAATCATGTTCATGCGAAATTGACTTCACAAGTTCATTATGACAACAAATGAAACCAGACTTGAAGATATCGAGAATCATAACCTCTCGACAAAGAAATAAGGAAAGCGGTTCATAATATTCCTCATAAGCTCAATCCTCGCTTATTTGAGTAGGTTTTCAAAATTTAATCAATTAAACACATTTTCTCGTCCTTAGACACAAAATGGTTTTCACGAAATTATTTTCATCAAGAAATCGACCAAGCAATCCCATCACGGTATTCTAATATATTCCATTCATGTTATTATTTCACAATGGCCCAAACACAAACAAAAAACCATACACAACAAAAGATAGCCCCAATAGTGTAATATTCCAAAGAAACGAACGTACGATTACGGCATTCTAAACCCGTAATTAGGGTTTTGCCGTATATAATTTTGACGACATCGAATATTGTGATTTCGATCGATATCGCTATAGCGAATTCTTTTTATAATTCACTAAGGATTGTGAATTACGAAATGAAATTTATGAAATGATCGACGGTATTATTTTAACGTCGAATCGTGTCGAGCGTCGACTTTTATGGAAATCTACGGTGTAAAGCTTGGAATTAATTTCCATCTTAATTCCTTGTTAAAGGAATATATTTATAAAGTAATCACGAGCTTACTACGACCATTTTGAGATGAGTCGATTTTGAGCGTTTGAGGCGTTTTGAGCGTCAGCGTCTGAGGCGTTTTGTAAAATGAGTTTAATGCTCGGGAAATTATAATAATTAATTTCCTATTATTATTTATATAATTCCAGTATTATTAATTATTAAAATCGAATTTTCAGTTATTAAATTCGATATTTTGGTATTGAAATTTTGAAAACCTAAGTTTATAAACTTTGGTTTTCACATGAAATAACACCATTAAATTATCATATGGTATCTAAACTATATGTTATGATATATATGAGTATTATTAAGCTATGAAAATAGTTTTGGATCATTAAAACTCGATAGCATGTATTTATAATTTTGAAACCTAATTCTTGAAATTAGGGTTTCATATCGTAATTAATGCTATAATTTTATCCTATGCTAATATTTAATATCTAAATCATATATTATGATGTATATATGTATATTTTGATCGAATTGGGCATGAGTATCAATAATAGGTGTGGTTAATAATTTTATTCCTATTTTTCTATATATTATATCGGAATTTTTGAAAATGTGTATAGGTTGTGATTTAATTATTTTAATGACATGTATTATATATCTATGACCTATACTATGATTAATACATTGTATTGGGATAGAATAAAAATAAAATCAGCCCTAAACACCCCTACATGCGTGATTCTACCGCCCATGCACCTGATGATGTCTGCTTTTTCTACCCAATACATGGACACCCTTTTGAACCTAGCTCAATGATAACTACACTCTCTTCATTTTTTTTGCATTTATCCTATTGGTGAGGTGTGTGAGGTGTGACCGAGTGAGAGAGAGAGAGATATACATGGGAGAACCTCGCCCGTTCATTCATTCTCTTACTCGCGTTTTGAACACACCAAAACACTCCACCTTCTATCTAAAACACGGAACAGTGAGCACCCTCTCCATTCGAGAAATTTTAGAGCTTCTCTCTCTTTTCTTCCATTCTTCTTTTCATTCCTTCTCCTCCATCCACCCAGGTTGGATACCACAGCATTATTTCTTTGAATTAATACCATATCGAAGGTAAAACATGGACCAAGCTTGACTTTCCTCTCCCGTTTGTTCGAAAATGTCTAGCATATTCATGTGTATACATATGTATTTTAATGTTCTAGAGCATGAGATATATTGTTCTTGATGATTTTTATTTCCAAATATGTGAATATATGTTAGAATAAACATATGGTATTGTTTATTTAATTTTTGAATGGATCTAGCATGTATATACAATTTTCGAACCATAGAACAATGTTTAAAATTATTTTCGAAATGTATAAAAATTCTTCATGATGACCGATTGCTTTCCAAGTATTTTGGTGATGGATTATTGATCTATGATGTGTTTTAAACCCATGGTATGTCATTTAATTTTTTTTTTGGAAAACCCTAGTTATTTTCTTGAGAGGGCCGAGACATATATGGCTTAATACCTTGGTGTATAATTTTTATTTTAAGCTTGTGATGACATATTAATGCTTTAATGTATTGTTTATATGTTATATGATTTATTTAGAATTTTTGGGAAACATATGCAAATTATTTGAAAATGCCGAGAGCTTCAAGGTTGTATGTGTTGATGTATAATTTTTATTTTGATCATACAATAGTATATTAATACTTTAGTATATTAATTATGTGATATGTGATTTTGTTGGAATTTTTGGAAATCAATTACCAAAATTAAATCAAAAAAAAACGAAGGCATTGAGCTAAGTATGGTGATGATTTAATTTGGTTTTGATGAATGTTTTAATGTTATAATGTTGTATTATGATGTATAAACATAGTGTATAATTATTAAAATTTTGGAAATCAAATGCCATAAAAAATCAAATAAACCGTGAGCTTGATGCTCTTAAGGTGATGATTTAATTGGTTTTGATGATTGTTATGATGTTATATTACCATACTATAGTTTATAAACATAGTATATAATTGTTGGAAATTTTGAAAACCAAATACAAAATTTAATCAAAAGCCGAGCATATATGCTCCATATGGTGATGATTTCAATTGGTTTGGTTGATATTGTGATGTTACAATGTTATAATATAATGTTTAATCATGTTGTGATTTAATTAGAATTTTAGAAATTGTTTGATAATTATTGGGTAATTAAATCGAAATTACAGTGAATATTGTTATATATTGTGGAATGAATGCTTAAGATGGACTATAGGTTATATTAATGATATATATTGATGTTGGGATATTATACTATGTGTATATTAATTTTGGGAATTTTTATAATTATTCCATATTATATGGAATGTATATATATGTAAATATACTAATAAATGACAAACAATATCATATGGATCTTATAAATTCATATTCTGGACCATAGTGTATAATAATACACTATATTAATTTAGAAAATTTTTCAAAAGTCATTTAGTATTTTTAAGCTAATTATCGAAAATTTTTATAATTAAAAAGGGTTTAAAATCCTTTTAATTAAGTTTATTAATAAAATATATGTCTATTTATATTACGGACATATTTTGGAACTATAAAATTTTATAAACATAGTTTACTATGTTTAAGACAAGCGTTAGGTTGTTAACGTTTTAAAATCGAAAATACGCTTTTCTAATTATTAAAGGTTTAATAAATGCAAAATTATTTATAAGTCCTTGATTTACGTGATAAATCGAGAGTTAGGACTTTCGTTTTCAAATCGATCAAATTCGATTTATAAAAGAAATAGTAAGAAATTACTATTTGAAAGTCGAAATCGTTGACTTTGTTGGCCGTGTTGACTTCGTTGACTTTTAAAGTCAAGCGTGCGATTATCGTTCGATAAATACGCGATCTTGCGTAAGATGTGCTAATTGGTATAATACCTCATTAGCGAAAGTTTCACAAATGAAATCCTTATATCGAAAGCGATGCTCATCGTTAAAGCGTTTAAGCGGGCGTTAAGCGAAATAGTTGAGCGTATCTCGGGAGCGAGAACAATTGATTAAATAACGTGTTTGAAAGCATATCGAAGTCATTTGAGAATTGACTCACATCGATATGAAATATCGAAGTTTATCTTAGCTTTTGAAAGTCTCGAGAGACTTGGCGGCGTCTAAAACCTCGCTTTTTAGTAAAGGTGTGGGCCTTGAACGCGTGACGGGATTTTGACGAGCGAGCGAACTAGGACTTTTACAACGAACCATAGTCCGGTGGGCTCCTTTTCTTACCTCACTAATGTGGGCCTTATCTTCAAAATGTGACTTTCTTGTCATACGAATGAGTTTATTCTGATCTTATCTCAAGCTGTTATCAAATGTTTCTTGCATTACACCGAAAATATTTCGTTTTGTGTATGGATCCTATCTGTTATGCCGGGTAGAAATTGTGGAGATAGTTGGAACTATTATATCAATTGTTGTGGTAGCATGACCTTTTTAATGTCGGGTCTGTCTTGGATGATAAATGCACAGCTAGGATTGGCGTGAAGGTTGGAACTATCTGTTGTGTTAACATATGCTTGCGGAGAGTGTGTGTTTTGTGCGGGATTCGGCGGTCACGGCGTCGTAGATGGGAGGCCTCACTCTCGGCGTTTATTATTTATTATTATTATGTATTGTGACTATGAGATATGGACCATACACGAGAAAATGCTCGGCGAGCTATGTTCTGACGAAAATGATTTGGTAAGCCTGAGGCATTTTAACTAAAACCACTGTGACTTACTCGATATTGGCGGTAATAATTGAAATACCATCAAATGTTTTCGGCATGAGTCCAGCTGAGTGCAATTTTTGTACTTAGCCACGCATGTTTGTTTTAAATGTGCGGTTGAGCTCTGATAGTGATGATGGAGGTGTGTTGAGGAGTCAGTGTCCTTGTTGTTTATTTAGGATTTGGTTTTGCCTTGAATACATATCGTCACATATGTATTCACACACTTTCATTGCTAAACTCTAAACTCTTAAACATTATATCTCTTGTCGTCTATTGAGGTTCGTCGGATCACGGTTTAATCTTTGGGTCGATGGCTAAACCTTTAATTATTGGGATAATATCTTATGCCGTATTATGCATGCTTGTTTATAACCAATGTGACCACTTATCTTGGTCGATTTGTCTATAATACTATTCTAGTATTAGTCACCCTCTAGACCGGGTTATCCGGAGTGGGGCGTGACAGTGGTATCGAGCGCTTTTGCTCTTTGTAAACCCAAAATCCTTTTATTCTAAGTCTAGGTCGAGTCATTTGGACTTCTAGTAACCATGACTCACTCGACACTCCATCACATCGAGCTCAATAGCAGGAAAAAGGTAGCGCATTTCTTTCTTAAAACCATGAAATGGAAATTTTACATGATTGAACAATTGGAAGGACTTTTGAAAGATTTGGTTATGATGAAAATTTTATGATGAAAATGAAAGTTGAGCGAAAATTTTCCAAAATACTTTTGGTTGAACTAATGCAAATACTCGAGTATTGATATGAAAGTACATGGTGGTACTAGTTGAATGATCAACATGGGATGAATGAATCCATATTTGATATGCATATAAGTTGATTATGATGGTTATGTTGAAATCGTATTTCAAAATTTTCAATTGAGACCTTATTCGACTTTGAAAATTTTGTTTATGGTGAGCGATATGTTATCATAAGGCGAACTTAAACTCTAAGGAGCATGTTCATATATCGTGAAGGAACATAAATCTGAACTCCTTTTTCCTTACGAGAACAAAGAGCGATAGGAAGAATGAAAGTAATGATGGCCTCGAGCTCGAGCGACGAAGGCGGCGAGAAGGATGAGCAAGGTGACCTCGACCTTAAAGATGAGCAGCGTCGACACTTCATCACTACTTGACATGGTGAGCATCGACACAAATCATGACATGGGCGTCACTTACGGCTTCAGAATGTTCATCCTCAACTTAAAAACCCGAAGATGGTAGGCGTATTACGTGGACATACGTCTCGATTTACAATTTGGCACGATCGTGCAAATTTCCTGCACTGCGCATAAATTTGTTTTAGCTAGATCTCTCGTTGGGACTCCGATTTACGCATGGTTTTCACCTGCGTACTCTAACGCACTAATATTCATTGTTTATGAAGAACAGAATCCCTAATTCTGCCTCCAGAATACGATAGAGTCTGTTGAACTCTAGTTCGAGTGTTTGGTATAGGATAAGGATCTCGTAGCATATATTAAGATGTTTTTGGCTTATGTATACGTTTGGGTAAGACTAAGAAGGTAAGTTGTGGTATGTATTGTGCAGTATGATGTTGCCTACCTTATAGACTTGCTTGACCTTATCTAGTTGCTTCACGTTACGTTTAAGTTATCCTTGCCTGCTTTTGAGATGACGATAGTTGACTTATGTTAGTTTTGTTAAGTGACGGATGGAGGATGAGATATCTCGCGAGGAGGAGGATTGGACCACCCCACCCGAGAGGAGGAGGTGGTATTTATCGCTCAATTGGATGTCTTGTTGGGAAGACTTGGGTGAGTTTTGGCATATTACCTCCGTCTTTGGAGGCGCCCGAGCCTGGCGTGGCCCGATTATGTGGCATCCAGCGCCTTCTAGCGATACTCCCTGCACACAGGATGGGTATGCCGAGAGATATCGGAGATTACATCTACGGGGCGATGGGCGGCTACGACTTGGTGGGAGATTTGCCCAGTTCGTGAGTCACGACTTACGTGTACGGCATTCTGAGGCGCACACCGAGGACCCTACCTCCTCCCGAGTATACAGGCGGGATGAGTAGCGAGTGGCTATACGAGAGGTTCGAGGCGATTGACCCGATCGTGCCTCCTTTCCTTTTGACGAGGAAGGCCTGCCCGCTTAGAAGGCGGCCGCCCTAGAGCCTTGGGAGGCTGTATTCCCACCTTACAGCCGGACACCCGTCGTCCACGGTACCACCTCCACCACCTATGGTCCCATCCGTACCACCGGTCGAGCACTTGGTGGACGGCACGGATGAGGGTAGCGAGATGTCGCGAGATGGCTACGGCCCGATCCGCCCGCGACTACGAGCATCGGGTGAATCGGAGAATGCTTTTAACCCTGCGAGACATACCGATGGTGGAAGCGATGGGCGGTCCATCGAGGGCGCCCGCATGGACATTTCGGCGGTGAGGGCGACTCGGAGGAGGAGGAAGATCCAGGAGGGCGGACGGTGGGAGGGCGCGTGATGTAGACCACGATGAAGCTTAAGGATATATTTTTTTTTTGTGTTTAAGCTTCTGTTGTTTTCCTTTTCCTATGTTTAAATTTTAGTGATGGACTTAGAACCTTAACTTTTGGAAGGCCGTGTGGGCCGGGACTTATGTTTTATTTTTCTTTTTGTATAACCGTTGGTATTGAACATCCTGCCTATGGCAGTAAATTTTGGATATATATATATACATGACCCTGATAGGGCTTTTGCGGCAAGTTATGTTTGTTAAGAGTGATATTACATTTAGAATCGTTTCTGATAAGGCCATAATAGTGTTGGTATATGTTGAGTTGTGAAAAGAATAAGTGCTAATGATTACTTGTTTTCTATAGCGGCATGCCTCAGAAGAAATCGGAGCAAGGACCCGAGGTCGAGGTCGGGGGGAGGCGAGAGGAAGGGTAGGATCCCGAGCAAGAGCGAAAGATATTCCCCAACCACCACCTCCACCTCAACCCGATCGCGGGATCGAAGAAATGTTTCTAAGGCGAACCCTCACATCTTTAACGGGAAAGGTAACTTGGAAGAAGCCGAACAATGGGTTAGGGCCATTGAGCAGATTTTACCTTTTAAAATGCACAGGCCGGAAAGGGCATGTCGTGTGTTACCTTCGGTGATTGGACCGGTGACTTATGGTGGGAGGCTAGAAAGAAGACTTTCTGGTAGAGCGACGAGGAATTCTCGTGGGAGGACTTGAGGGGGCTGTGCGAAAAGTACATCCCAAAAGCTATAAGAGGAAGAAGGGCGAAATTTTCTGCTAAAACAAAAAGGATAGTGTGACCGACTATGATCGCACTTCTGCGAGATGTCGAGATATGCACGAGCAGTGGACAGAGACTTGAAAATGTCGGAAAAGTTCGGTCGGGGCTAAGAATGGAGATCGCATGTCTCTTGCCGACCATGGAGACACATCCTGCTGAAGCTCTTGCACGAGCTTTAGACATTGAGTGACCATGACCGAGAATAAGTCGGTGTCGTCTCGGACACACAATCTGTTGGATAGAGGAAAGGAAATGGGAACCCAACAGCGGGAATAACAACCGCGGGAGCTATGGGGCCAGAGTCCTGGCCCGTGGCGAAGCAGCGCGCCACAAGGACAAAGGCGGAAGAGCGACTTATGCTCCACCGGCAAGGGACCACGAGGAACAGTTGAGGGCACCTCAATGCCCTCGATGCCATAGAACACACAAGGGTGTGTGCACGGCAAGCGTGGTAGGCTGTTACAAGTGCGGGGCAAGCGGGCATTCGCCACAATTGCCCGGTGTCGCGTTCGGATGTGGGCGAACCAGCGAGCAATGCTCGGCCATTAAGGGCTATCTGACTTCAACCCGGCCGCCGCGGCGGTTTGATTAACCCGGCAACTCCGGTGGCAACAACCCGGCCTCAACAACAACTCCAGCGGCCGCAACAATGGCGGCGGCGCGGCAACAAATCCGATAGCAGCGATGGCGGCAACCACCGCCAGCGGCGGGCGTCAACCACGCGCCCAGCGCGGCGGCAACAACGAGCCGGTGGCGGCCGCCGAATCAACGGGACCGGCGCCCGTCGGCCTCGGTAGGCTCGGGCGAGACTACGCCACGCATAGGAGGCGAGCGAGCGAGACCAGGAAACTTGGCGGTATGGGAGTTCTCCTCAACCTACTGTTATAATCTTGTTCGATCTGGGTGCTTCGCATTCTTTTATTGCAAAATCATGCGTGAAATGCTGGGCCTTAGGTCTGAAATGTCAAGCGAGGATATGAGAATCTCATTGCCTATAGGAGGGATTATGACCGTTACACACTCTTGCTCGAACCTAGAGTTGACATTAGGATCACTTAAGGTTACGGCTAGCGATCTAAACATAATACCCATGGATGATGTAGACATAATCTTAGGAATGGACTGGTTAGCTAAGAATCATTCCACGATTCTCTGTAAGGAAAGGAAAATTTCATTTCACTTTCACGGACAAAAGCTACGCATTTCCACGGGATCGGCATGGGAGAAGGATTAGATAGTATCGACACTACAAGCTAGGAGGATGATGAACGGAAGGGATGCCATGCATTCCTTGTTTATTTGAGCGAAGAGGATAAACCCGAGCGGGTAGATGACATTGAAGTTGTCGAGAATTTTCGGACGTATTTCCGAAAATCTACCGGACTACCTCACGATGAACAACTAGAGTTTACCATCGACTTGGAGCCGGATCAGCCCGGTGTCGAAGCGCCCTATAGGATGGCCCCAAAGGAACTAGAAGAGTGAAAATCCAATCGAGAGCTTTTGGATCTAGGATTCATTAGGCGAGTGTTTCGCCTTGGGGCGCTTTGTTTTGTTTGTTAAGAAGAAGGATGGTTCTTTGAGGATGTGCATCGATTATAGGGAGCTAAATAAGATGACACTAAAGAACAAATACCCTTTACCGAATTGATGACTGTTTGATCAATTGCGAGGCGGGTGTATTCTCTAAAATTGATCTTAAGTCGGGGATACCATCATTGAAAATCTGATGCGAGGATGTACCTAAGGCGCATTCCGAACCGAGATATGGCCACTATGAGTTCATAGTTATGCCATTCGGATTAACAATGCACCACCGTATTCATGGACCTCATGAGCAGTATTTCATCTATTTACGGATAAATTTGTTTTGGTCTTCATTGATGATATCCTTATTTACTCAAAGAATGAAGAGGATCATAGGGAACATCTGAGCGGTTTTGCAAACCACGAGGGCGAAGACTCTTTGCTAAGTTTAGCAAATGTGAGTTTTGGTGAAGGAAGTTATGTTCCTAGGACACATCGTGTCTGTGAAGGTATAAAAGTAGATCCGACTAAAGTAGAGGCCGTGCGAGAATGGAAATCACCCAAGACTCGGCCGCGATTAGAAGTTTCCTAGGATTAGTGGTTACTATAGGAGATTCATCGAAGGATTCTCCAAAATTGCAAGGCGATAACCCGACTACTCGGGAAGGAATCAAGTTGATTGGATGATGAGTGCGAGGCGAGTTTTCAAATACTCGAAAGAAAATTGACCGGTGCACGGTTCTAGCGGTCGAGAAGCGGATAAGGGTATGTGGTCTATCTGGAGGCATCTAAGGCTGGATTGGTTGTGTTTTGATGCAAGAAGGAAAAGTGATAGCTTATGCATCCAGACAACTCGGACCCCACGGTGAACTACCCACCCACGATTTAGAATTAGCGGTATGGTTCATGCCTTTGAAAATTTGGAACACCATCTCTATGGTGTGAGATGTGAGATCTTCACGGATCATAAAAGTTTGAAGTATTTCTTGAACAAAGAGATCTGAATATGAGACAAAGAAGATGGCTTGAATTAGTGAAAGATTACGACGTGGTATTAACTATCACCGAGCAAAGCGAATGTAGTGGCGCTTGAGTCGTAAAACCGTACCAGTTAATTTGTCTCTTTGTACATGAGGAAAAACTCGTTGAAGAGTTTGGAAGAATGAAGATTGAGCTGGTTGAACCACCCAGACAATTGTGAGTCGTGTCGCTACACTCACACGACATCGATCTAAGAAAAAGAATTGTCGAGAGACAAAGGATGGAGGAAAAGTTAGAAAAGATCGACAAAGGATAAGGTGCGGAGGATTTAAGAACTTCAGGCGCGGACAACGCCTTATTGTTTGAAGGTAGGGTATGCGTCACGGCGGCGCGAGCTTCAAATGAAATCTGAGTGAGGCTCACGATACACCTACACCGCCCACCCAGCGGTACTAAAATGTACAAGACACGAAGGAAAAATTTTGGTGGGAAGGCGTGAAGCGAGACATAGCTTCTTTCGTAGAAACGCTGTCTTGTTTGTCAACAAGTGAAGCGTTACATCAGCGACCTTACGGAAAGTTGCAACCATTGGAAATCCACGAATGGAAATGGGACGATATAACGATGGATTCGTTACAAGCTTACCCAAATCGAAAAGAGGAAACACGACCGTATGGGTAATTGTGGATAGACTTACCAAGAGTGCTCACTTTCTACCTATTCAAAGCACTTATGGATCGATAAGTTGGCCCGGTATGCGTTAAGGAAATTATCACGATTACATGGAGTGCGAAATCTATTACCTCGATCGAGACTCCAAATTCACATCCGAGTTACGGATTAGCTTGCGAGAGAATTGGGTACTAAACTCGATTTGATGCGGCATTTCGTCCACAAGCGGATGGGCGATCGGAAAGAAACGATCAAGCGTTAGAGGATATGCTTAGAACGGTAATATTGGACCAAGGTGCAAAATGGGAAGATATTTTACCTCGATTGAGTTTTCCTACAACAATAGCTACCAAGCGACGATCGGCATGGCCCCATCTGAAGCCTTGTATGGCGAAAAGTGTAGATCACCGCTTTATTGGGATGAAGTCGGTGAGAGAAAGGTCATAGGGCACGATGTGGTGAGCGAGATGATCGAGATCGTCAGACAAATTAGGATGAGAATCAAAGAGGCTCGAGATAGGCAAAATCTTCGCCGATCTGCGTAGATCCGAACTACGATTTGAAGATGGAGACAAAGTGTTTCTTAAGGTCTCTCCATGAAAGGATCGTCGATTCGGACTAAAGGGAATTTGAGACCCGCTTTATAGGACCATATGAGATCTAGAGAGGATAGGTCCGATGGCTTCTGGTTGGCTCTTCCGCGAACTGGGGAATGTGCATAATGTTTTTCACGTGTCGCGATTGCAAAAATCGTTCGAGATCCTAAGCACGTGATCCACCAAGGCGGCGTGATTCTCAAGCCCGACATGAGCTACGAAGAGGAACCAATGGCAATCCTCGACTATAAAGTCCAACGACTACGGAGCAAGTCGATTCCGTTAGTCAAAGTCTTGTGGAGACACCACGGACGAAGAAGCCGCGTGGGAACTTGAAGAAGTGATAAAGAGCGATACCCGATCTATTTTTCTAAAGGTATACAAATTTGAGACGAAATTTTTGTAAGGGGTGGAATGTAATATTCGAAAAAGCGAGCGTCGATTACGACATTCTAAACCCGTAATTAGGGTTTTCTTAGTATATAATTTTGGCGACATCGAATATTATGATTTCGATACGATATCACTATAGCGAATTCTTTTTATAATTCACTAAGGATTGTGAATTACGAAATGAAATTTATGAAATGATCTGACGGTATTATTTTAACGTCGAACAGCGTGTCGAGCGTCGACTTTTATGGAAATCTACGAGCTATAAAGCTTGGAATTAATTTCCATCTTAATTCCTTGTTAAAGGAATATATTTATAAAGTAATGCGAGCTTACTACGACCATTTTGAGATGAGTCGATTTTGAGCGTTTGAGGCGTTTTGAGCGTCGGCGTCTGAGAGCGTTTTGTAAAATGAGTTTAATGCTCGGAAATTATATTAATTAATTTCCTATTATTATTTTATATAATTCCAGTATTATTAATTATTAAAATCGAATTTTCAGTTATTAAATTCGATATTTTGGTATTGAATTTTCGAAAACCCTAAGTTTATAAACTTTGGTTTTCACATGAAATAACACCATTAAATTATCATATGGTATCTAAACTATATGTTATGATATATATGAGTATTATTAAGCTATGAAAACAGTTTTGGATCATTAAAACTCGATAGCATGTATTTATAATTTTGAAACCTAATTAACGAAATTAGGGTTTCATATCGTGAATTAATGCTATAATTTTATCTATGCTAATATTTAATATCTAAATCATATATTATGATGTATATATGTATATTTTGATCGAATTGGGCATGTATATCAATAATAGGTGTTAATAATTTTATTCCTATTTTTCTATATCCCATCGGTAAATTTTCGAAAATGTGTATAGGTTGTGATTTAATTATTTTAATGACATGTATTATATATCTATGACCTATACTATGATTAATACATTGTATTGGGATAGAATAAAAATAAAATCAGCCCTAAACACCCTACATGCATGATTCTACCCTTACCATACACAATGATGTACAACTTTTTCTACCCAATACATGGACACCCTTTTGAACTAGCTCAATGATAACTACACTCTCATCATTTTTTTTTTTTCTGCATTTATCCTATTGGTGAGGTGTGTGAGAGTGTGACCGAGTGAGAGAGAGAGAGATATACATGGGAGAACCTCGCCCGTTCATTCATTCATTCTCTACTCCCGCGTTTTGAACACACCAAAAACACTCCACCCTCTCTAAAACCTCGAACAGCCGAGCACCCTCTCCATTCGAGAAATTTTAGAGAGCTTCTCATCTCTTTCTTCCTTCTTCTTTTCATTCCTTCTCTCCATCCACCTAAGGTTGGATACCTAGCATTATTTCTTTGAATCGATACCATATCGAAGGTAAAACATGGACCAAGCTTGACTTTCCTCTCCCGTTTGTTCGAAAATGTCGAGCATATTCATGTGTATACATATGTGTTTTAATGTTCTAGAGCATGAGATATATTGTTCTTGATGATTTTATTTCCAAATATGTGAATATATGTTAGAATAAACATATGGTATTGTTTATTTAATTTTTGAATGGATCTAGCATGTATATACAATTTTCGAACCATAGAACAATGTTTAAAATTATTTTGAAATGTATAAAATTCTTCATGATGACCGATTGCTTTCCAAGTATTTTGGTGATGGATTATTGATCTATGATGTGTTTTAAACCCATGGTATGTCATTTAAATTTTTTTGGAAAACCCTAGTTATTTTCTTGAGAGGGCCGAGACATATATGGCTTAATACCTTGGTGTATAATTTTTATTTTAAGCTTGTGATGACATATTAATGCTTTAATGTATTGTTTATATGTTATATGATTTATTTAGAATTTTTGGAAAACATATGTAAATTATTTGAAAATGCCGAGAAACTTGAGGTTGTATGTGTTGATGTATAATTTTATTTTGATCATACAATAGTATATTAATACTTTAGTATATTAATTATGTGCTATGTGATTTTGTTGGAATTTTGAAATCAATTACCAAAATTAAATCAAAAAAAACCGAAGGCATTGAGCTTTAAGTATGGTGATGATTTAATTTGGTTTTGATGAATGTTTTAATGTTATAATGTTGTATTATGATGTATAAACATAGTGTATAATTATTAAAATTTTGGAAATCAAATGCCCATTGAATTTCAAATAAACCGTGAGCTTCAAAGCTCTTGGGTGATGATCGAATTGGTTTTGATGATTTTATGATGTTATATTACCATACTATAGTATATAAACATAGTATATAATTGTTGGAAATTTTGAAAACCAAATACCAAAATTTAATCAAAAAGCGAGAGCATATATGCTCCATATGGTGATGATTTCAATTGGTTTGGTTGATATTGTGATATTCTGATGTTATAATATAATGTTTAATCATGTTGTGATTTAATTAAATTTTTAGAAATTGTTTGATGATTATTGGGTAATTAAATCGAAATTACCGTGAATATTGCTATATATTGTGGAATGAATGCTTAATATGGACTATAGGTTATATTAATGATATATATATTGATGTTGGGATATTATACTATGTGTATATTAATTTTGGAAATTTTTGGATAATTATTCCATATTATATGGAATTACCGAAATTTATATATATGTAAATATACTAATAAATGACAAACAATATCATATGGATCTTATAAATTCATATTCTGGACCATAGTGTATAATAATACACTATATTAATTTAGAAAATTTTTCAAAAGTCATTTAGTATTTTAAGCGAATTATAGAAAATTTTGATAATTAAAAGGGTTTAAAATCCTTTTAATTCAGTTTATTAATAAAATATATGTCTATTTATATTCGGACATATTTGAACTATAAAATTTTATAAACATAGTTTACTATGTTTAAGACAAGCGTTAGGTTGTTAACGTTTTAAAATCGAAAATACGCTTTTCTAATTATTAAAGGTTTAATAAATGCGAAATTATTTATAAGTCCTTGATTTACGTGATAAATCGAGAGTTAGGACTTTACGTTTTCAAATCGATCAAATTCGATTTATAAAGCGAAATAGTGAAATTACTATTTGAAAGTCAAAATCGTTGACTTTGTTGGCCGTGTTGACCGTTGACTTTTAAAGTCAAGCGTGCGATTATCGTTCGATAAATACGCCATGCGCGTAAGATTTGCTAATTGAGTATAATACCTCATTAGCGAAAGTTTCTAAATGAAATCCTTATATCGAAAATGCTCATCGTTAAAGCGTTTAAGCGGGAGGTGTTAAGCGAAATAGTTGAGCGTATCTCGGGAGCGAGAACAATTGATTAAATAACGTGTTTGAAAGCATATCGAAGTCATTTGAGGAATTGACTCACATCGATATGAAATATCGAAGTTTATCTTAGCTTTTGAAAGTCTCGAGACTTGGCGACGTCTTAAAGCCTCGCTTTTTCGTAAAGGTGTGGGCCTTGAGCCGACGGGATTTTGATGAGCGAGCGAACTGGGACTTTTACAACGAACCATAGTCCGGTGGGCTCTTTTCTTACCTCGCTAATGTGGGCTTTTCTTCAAAATGTGACTTTCTTGTCATACCAAATGAGTTTATTCTGATCTATCTACAAGCTGTTATCAAATGTTTCTTGCATTACACCGAAAATATTTCGTTTTGTGTATGGATCCTATCTGTTATGCCGGGTAGAGCTGTGGAGATAGTTGGAACTATTATATCAATTGTTGTGGTAGCGCTGACCTTTTAATGTCGGGTCTGTCTTGGGATGATAAATGCACAGCTAGGATTGGCGTGAAGGTTGGAACTATCTGTTGTGTTAACATATGCTTGCAGAGTATTTGTGTCTTTGTCACGGGATTACGGTCGGTCACGGCGTCGTAGATGGGAGGCCTCACTCTCGGCGTTTATTATTTATTATTATTATGTATTGTGACTATGAGATATGGACCATACACGCGAAAATGCTCGGCGAGCTATGTTTCTGACTGAAAATGATTTGGTAAGCCAAAGCATTTTAACTAAAACCACTGTGACTTACTCGATATTGGCAGCGTAATTCAAATACCATCAAATGTTTTCGGCATGAGTCCACTGAGTGCAATTTTTTGTACTTAGCCCTGCATGTTTGTTTTAAATGTGCAGGTTGAGCTCTGATGGTGATGATGGAGGCTATGTTGAGGAGTCGGTGTCATGATTGCATTATTTAGGATTTGGTTTTTGCCTTGAATACATATGTATTCACACACTTTCCTCTGCTAAACTCTAAACTCTTAAACATTATGTCTCTTGTCGTACTATTGAGGTTCATCGGATCACGGTTTAATCTTTGGGTGCGATGGCTAAACTTTTTAATTATTGGGATAATATCTTATGCCGTATTATGCATGCTTGTTTATAACCAATGTGACCACTTATCTTGGTCGATTTGTCCTATAATACTATTCTAGTATTAGTCACCCTCTAGGCCGGGTTATCCGGAGTGGGGCGTGACAAATGAACCTATGACTCAAAAATTCCCCACGTTTAAGCGACCTGATGTCCTCGATGTGTGAAAACATCGATAAGATAAGAAAAGAAAAGAAAAGCAAAGAGACTTCCACAGTGCTCGATGCTTAGTCGAAGGTGGTGGGCGGTGGTGGTGGGGCGTTGCTCCATCATGTGAAGAATGGGAAAGTAGATATTTCCCACACGACGGGAAGCCAACATGAGCGAATAAGTACTCCTCGTTGCCGAAATGTCATAGGCGCATAAATGTGTGTGTCAACAGCGGTGATGGTTGTTGAAAATGTGGTTTGAGGGCCACTATGCGAAGGAATGTCGAGGATACGTGGGAGGAATGGAAAGGCCAAATCAGCGGGCCATGCCCAACCACTTGGTGCCATCTGATGTCGACCCCGCATGACCACAACAACAATGACGGCGACCGACAACAACAACAACAATATCTACTAAATAATATTGTTAATATAAACTAATTACCAATAATAAGAAAAAAATTCACGAATATCATAAATATCGAAAAGAAAATATAATTTTGAATCGAAATATTAGTTTAGTTATTTACAAAAAACAAACCTCATAAATATAACTCGATTCAGTCTAAAATTAAATGAATTGGAACATAGTTTGTTCAAATTTAGGTATAAATTTAAACTACACATTTGGATCCAAAATTGTGTTGTTCCCAATTCAAATCTAACTTAATCAAAATCACAAATAAATTAAAGGCAAAGCGGAAGATCAATTGAAAGAAATTTAAGTAAATGAATTAAAGATTATCACACATCTCCAACATAGTTATGTCGAAATAAAATGATAACCTGATATATCAACGACACGAGGAATCAAACTAAGGAATCAAACTAAGCTTAGCGTTTTGCCACACAAACACCGAGAGCATTTTGAACTAACAATCAAGATAGAGTTACACACATCTCCAGCGTAGTTGATATTTCAAAATAAAATGATAACCTGATATATCATCTTGAACTAACAATCGAGATAGATACTACGGTCAATGTCAAATCAAGTAACCTACCGAAATAATTCTACACAAATATATAGAGTTACTACTATCAAAGTATAAAATCAAGTAACATACCCATAAAGAACTCTACACGATCTGAGATTCACTAAAAACATCATCATCAATTCAACTAATTTAACTAAAAATTTGTTCATGAAACGCGAATTTACATATCAGACCAAGCATAGTTTAAATCTAACTTAAATCAAAATCAAACTTGAATCGATAAATAAATTAGAAGATTAATTCTTTAAAAAAAAAGAAACAACACACTTTTGCACAACAAACGGAGATTATTATAAATAATTCAAGATTTAACGCATAAATTCAATACTTATAAAGCATACCAAAAATTTCTTTAAATGATATCAAATATCATAATAAAAAATTTACGAAAATAAAACAATGATTGAAGAAAACTCACACGATACACCAAAATATTAAAAGTTAACATTAATCATCCAAGAGCACACCAAGAGTTCATTTACATTGCATCGTAAATCATAATGAATTGAAAAAAAAATATACTTTAGAAGCATCGTGGAAAAACAAATGGCCCTCTCGAAGGAAATACTAACATAAAAATACCGAATAGCTTAATAATCAGGTAGCCAAAATGTTTCTCTTTCCGTCCATCAAAAGCTTTCATTTTCCCATTTTGGAAACATCAAATTGAAAGAACTTAATTAAAAGAATTCAAGATTAGCACACATCTCCAACATAGGTTATATGTCAAAATAAAATGATAACACAATATATCAACGACACGAGGCATCAAACTAAGCTTAGTGTTTTGCCACATAAACAATGAGAGCATCTTCAACTAACAATCAAGATAGAGTTACACACATCTCCGACATAGTTGATATGTCAAAATAAAATGATAACACAATATATCATCTTGAACTAACAATCTAGATAGATACTACAGTCAAAGTATCAAATCAAGTAACCTACCCATAAATAATTCTACAAAAATATATAGAGTTACTACAATCAAAATATAAAATCAAGTAACATACCCATAAAGAACTCTACACGATGCAAGATTCACTAAGAACGTCATCATCAATTCAACTAATTTAACTAAAAATTTGTTCATGAAATGCGAATTTAAATATCAGACCAAGCATAGTATAAATCTAACTAAAATCAAAATCTAACTTGAATCGATAAATAAATTAGAAGATAAAGTATTTAACAAAAAAAAACAACACACTTTAGCACAACAAACGGAGATTATTATAAATAATTCTAGATTTAACGCATAAATTCAATACTTATAACGCATACCAAAAATTTCTTTAAATGATATCAAATATCATAATAAAAAATTCAATACGAAAATAAAACAATGAATGAAGAAAACTCACTTGATACACCAAAATATTAAAAGTTAACATTAATCATCCAAGAGCACACCAAGAGTTCATTTACATTGCATCGTAAATCATAATGAATTGAAAAAAAAATATACTTTAGAAGCATCGTGGAAAAAAACAAATGGCCCTCTTGAAGGAAATACTAACATAAATATACCGAATAACTTAATAATCAGGTAGCCAAAATGTTTCTCTTTCCGTCCATCAAAAGCTTGCATTTTCCCATTTTGGAAACATCAAATTGAAAGAACTTAAGTAAAAGAATTCAAGATTAGCACACATCTCCAACATAGTTGATATGTCGAAATAAAATGATAACCTGATATATCAGCGATACGAGGCATCAAACTAAGCTTAGTGTTTTGCCACATAAACACGAGAGCATCTTGAACTAACAATCGAGATAGAGTTACACACGTCTCCGACATAGTTGATATGTCGAAATAAAATGATAACACAATATATCATCTTGAACTAACAATCAAGATAGATACTACGGTCAAAAGTATCAAATCAAGTAACACCTTGAAATAATTCTACACAAATATATAGAGTTACTACAATCAAAGTATAAAATCAAGTAACATACCCATAAAGAACTCTACGATCTGAAGATTCACTAAGAACATCATCATCAATTCAACTAATTTAACTAAAAATTTGTTAGAAATGCTAATTTAAATATCGGACCAAGCATAGTTTAAATCTAACTAAAATCAAAATCTAACTTGAATCGATAAATAAATTAGAAGATAAAGTATTTAAAAAAAAACACACTTTAGCACAACAAGCGGAGATTATTACAAATAATTCAAGATTTAACATAAATTCAATACTTATAACGCATACCAAAATTTCATAATGATATAAAATATCATAATAAAAATTCAATCTGAAAATAAAACAATGAATGAAGAAAACACACACGATACACCAAAATATTAAAAGTTAACATTAATCATCGAAGAGCACACAAGAGTTCATTTACATTGCATCATAAATCATAATGAATTGAAAAAAAATACTTTAGAAGCATCGTGGAAAAACAAATGACCTCTCGAAGGAAATAGAAACAGAGCAAACCAAATAGAAGCAGCAAAGAGTGATGAAGATCAAGCAAAACATAAAATGATTAAATGAAGTTCCATTGGCATTGCTATTTTGAGATTGTTGTTTTGTATTGGAAATTCTATTTCATCACCATACAAAGTTCATATTTTATATTTCTACTTTCGGATGAAGTTTAGCATTTAGAAATTCTAAAGAAATAGCATACATTCTCCGGTCCGTTGATTGAGCTCTCTTTTCCGACCGTGCTTATCACGGGCAGGCGGACGGTTCGCACGGCAAGGACTTTCATGAAGAACTACAATCAAAACTCGGATCAGCGTGATTTGGTGAAGTGTAACATATTGAGATAAAGAAACTTAGTTAAAGCAACAATTGCCTTCATTCTCATTCGGTGTATTGGTGGAGTGAAACTTAGTCGACTCGTTTACGAGGGTCATGCGTGATTCCTCATTGTTGGGTTAAGCAATAGAAGTCTACTCGAGAGGCCAGCGGTTTAGGAAAATGTGGGAATGCCCCTCGAAATAAGCCTTAATTGTTGTGAAGGCGGAAGGTGGCGGTGGCTTCACCGTTTTCATAGGAAACAACAGAAAGATAAATTGACAAAAATTGACGACAACTATAAATTTCCATAGGCACCAAAATCGAATAGTGGAATCAAACAAAAGTAAGAATGGGCAAGTCATTACTTGATTCACAACATTACTGAGAAGCACTCTGGGCAGACCATCACCGTCAAGTCCGATTTACAACAAAAACCAAACCATGGAGAAACATCACACTAGGTAAAGAAATATAGCGACCACAAAACTTACAAAATTCGACTCCAGCGCCACAAAAACAAACCATGGAAGAATCGTCAACGTCTGAACCAAATAGAAAGCAGAGCAAAGAGTGATGAAGATCAAGCAAAACATAAAATGATTAAATGAAGTTCCATTGGCATTGCTATTTTGAGATTATTGTTTTGTATTGGAAATTGTTTCATCACCATACAAAGTTCATAGTTTATATTTCTACTTTCGGATTGAAGTTAGCATTTAGAAATTCTAAAGAAATAGCATACATTACATTGTCAGTTGATTGGTCGCTCTTTTCTCGCCGTGCTTATCACGGCGGAGGCGGACGATCTTGCACGGCAAGGATTTTCCGTGAAGAGCTGCAATCAAAACTCGGATCAACGTGAATTGGTGAAGTGTAACATATTCGGATAAAGAAACTTAGTTAAGGCGATGATTGCCTTTATTCTCAGTCGGTGTATTGGTGTAGTGAAACTTAGTCGACTCGTTTACGAGGGCTGCTGCGTGATTCTTACATTGTTGGGTCAGCGATGAAAGTCTACTCGAGGCAGCGGTTTAGGAAAATGTGGGAATGCCTTACGAAATAAGCCTTAAATTGTTGTGGAGGCGGAAGGTGGCGGTGGCTTCACCGTCTTCCAATAGTCCTCAGATGGGAATGCATTCGAAAATGTGGGAATGCCTTACGAAATAAGCCTTAAATTGTTGTGGAGGCGGAAGGTCGGGGTGGCTTCACCGTCTTCCAATAATCCTCCGATGGCGAGCGAATAGCTTGAAAATCTTGTGCAATTGTTCAATCGAACTCCAAATCGTAAAATCTGTCAAAATCGAAGCCGTTGAAGTGAAGAAATTGATGTTGTTTTACCTCGTTGCGACAGGGCATAATAGGTCGGCCGACGAACATCTCCGCCGAGAGGCACCCATGCCTCAAAGGTCGATGCCAGCGCCATAACCTATGGAACCAAGAAGAAGCTCGAGGGCTCTGTACCACAATGTCAAACCCCGCTTGTTAAAGGTCGTCGCGGCTTATTCTTGTAGAAATTTGCTCACCCGAAATCTGCAATTTTTAGAAATTTGCTCACCCGAAAGGTCGATCAAGAGATTTAAACCTTTTATGTATATTTATTGATCACGGAAGAAGAGAAATTGTGATTTGTTATGACCGTTAGATCATATTACGAGCAGCAAGTTCGAAAAGTTTGAAAAGTCTGAAAAGGTGTTATACTTTTTTCCTTTTTTTTTTTTTTAAATCTGGAAAGAAAGTGTCTTCAATTATGCAATTTTATTAGTAACTGCTTCAGATACACTCAAATTGGTATTACTACTATATTAGAATATTTCTTTTGAAAGCACAAAATTTATTGTTAATCACATTATAAGCTAAAGATAAATGGTGAATTATTAATTTGTATATGATTCACGATTGTGAATCAACACGATCAGGAAAGAAAGTGTCTTTAATTATGCACTTTTATTAGTAAGTGCTTGAGATACACTCAAATTGGTATTACTACTATATTAGAGTATATTTTTTGAAAGCGAGAAAAATTATTTTTAATCGTATTATGAGCTTAAGATAAATGGTGAATTATTAATTTTGTATGATTCACGATTGTGAATCGAGACAAAGAATGGTTCATATTAAATTCTATATATAATATACTTATTTCAATTCGTATGCTAAATATTGAGAATTAATAGTCAACATTCAATATAAATTTTAAAGGTAATCTTGCCTATTTGCATAAAAAGCGAAACCCTTTGGTAACATCTATTATCATACAAATTTCATTTAATACACATATTCTAAAACACCCAAAATCGAGCGAAAATCTTGTATGATTTAAGTATCTTTACAAAACCAAAACAATGATTACCCAATAAAACTTATATTTCTATGTGTAATCCGGAGGTATGATTCGGTAATTACTATTTTAAGTTAAATTACTCAAAATAATACATCTTACATAAACAAATGTATCATGTAAACATCATGGGCCCAAATACGAATGCGTACAATCTGCGTTTGCAGCCCAAAGAATCTAAGAAACTTAGAAAATAAATAATAAATAAGTGATGCGTTATGCTAAATAATTCATTATGGAAAAAATTCTATATGCCAATTGCGAGCAGAATTCAAATTTCAATCACCATAAGATGGAAGTGTGGAGAGTCATTGTTCATGAAATAATGCAAAAATAGAATAGTATAAATAAAACAAAAATCGATATTTTAATTTACTACAAAAATCAAGAGTCGGACAACCTCAACTAAAACTAAAAAGTTTGGAATATAAAATAAGTAATCGATCCCTAAAAAGGTTAAGATATTTGTGAGACTAGTCTAATAATTGATATGTGATTGTAAATATAAAGCAAGTAGCGTAATTGCGAAGTTAAACATTGTTGGATAATCCTTGAGAGAACCGTAAAGTGTGAACTCACATCAAATATTTGAATAATGTCAAAAAATAACAACCCATCTAATACATATGCAATTTCAAAATGCATTACATTTTTTTAATAAAATGATTAAATATTTAAAAAAGAACAAATATGTTAAAAGACGATATATATTTAAAATGTTGTTTATTTTTCTTAACATGTTTATAACTAACTTTCATCCATACGATCATTTCTTAATCACACATTTCAATCGATACTTATTCATTTTAGAATAGATGGATGATGTTTAATAACATAATGCTAGTCAATGTTTTATGGAAGGAATTTTTTTTTTGCAAAAAAATATTATTACTATATGTATGTATATTAAATTCCTATTAAAGTCAAATATTTTAATGAAAAATAACAAATGCCAATTTAGTTGATCATTTACATTTAAAATGTGAGAATGAATAATAATTATAAAACAAAAGACCCTTTTCATCTCTAACTTATTTGTTGTGGGGTGTTGCCGTCGTGTAACGAGCGATGAAGTGGTCTCGGTAGGGGTTGGAGTTGGAGTCAAGGATGAATCTGGCAGTGCAACAGTCGATGGTGAAGAGGCCTTGTTTAAATGGGGTACATGTTTGTGCCTTCCACCACCTTCCTGCCTTGTTCATCACTTTAATTTTATCTATCTTCTCTAAATTTATAGTTGTTACATTATTTTCTATTAATGTTGAATCAACAAAACAAAATTCAATTTTAAATGTAAATTATTTACTTTATTGATACTTTTCTGTTGTTGCTCTTGCTATTTTACCTTTGTAAGAGCATCTCCAATCAATTTTACACTATTATAAAATAAAATATAGAGTAATTTTATATTCATTGCCAACAATCAATTCTAAACTTCACTGTACAATAGAATATTTCATTTTTAGACTTTATAATATTGAATTATTATTTTTCTAAGTGTTTTTTTTGGGTCAATTAATACAGAAATTTTAAAGGCTGCGTCACGGTGGACTCGAACCCGAGACTTTTGGTCTCGGGCATTAACCATTCTACCACTAGGCCAACACACACACACAATTTTTGTCTAAGTGTTATATATCATACACAGACATATATAATTATATTATATTTTTATTATTTAATTACAATTTGTTTAGTGTAATTGCATTTTATGTATTATCTATTTTGTTATTTGTCGACACAAATAATAATATATATAACGACCCACTGTCCCTAAGGACGGTTTAGCCGAGACTATTACTTGGGATATGGATTAACAAGCGGGAAAAGATTGTGAGACATATATAAAAAACGTCTAAAAACATCAAGGTGATGAAGATCAAAGTAGACATAATTTACATACAAGAGATTTGCTTATTAGATTCTCAACAAAAAGGCTCAACTGATCGAAAAGAGGATCTAGTTCTCTTAATCAAAATATAAATGAGTGTTCTTGCAGCGGAAAAAACGTGTAAGGTACACATATGAGGATGTGCACTCAAGGCTCTAACTATCAGCGACAAAAGATTTCTACTACTCAACACCGCTCAACCTCATCAATAGCTCAACCTCATCAATAGCTCAACCTGCACATTTAAAAACAAACATACATGGCTGAGTACATAGACTCAGTGGACTTATCTTGAAAACATACATCATAAACTTTGAATTGAGCGCCTATCGTAACACGAGTTTTATTTGAAAGTTACGTAACTTACTAAATATTTTCTTCATTTTCATAAACTTAGTCGGTCGGATATACATTCTAGTTGTATGATTCATATCTAACTCATCTTGCGCCGTAGAAGGAGGCCTCGTTCCACAGACGCCGTGGTGACAGAGAAAAACCTCTCGGCACACATGTCACGACCCATTCCGGACCAACCCGGATGGAGGCGACTAATACTAGGAGTAGTACTTTAGGGGTTACATGGGTAAAATAAAGATGCGTAAACATAAACTAACATGCTTGAGCGAATATGAGATGATGTTATATTGTTTTGAAAAGGTTTAGGCCATCGGACCCCAAAACTTGGCACGATCCGATGGACCTCAATAGTTTAAAAACATAAAGCGTAAATAAGGGAGTTCGAGTGTAGCGGCGGAAAGTGTGTGAATACATATATGACGATATGCATTGAGTATAAACCACAAATTGAGTAAATCGGTCGAGGACACTTTGGACTCCTCAACACATTCCCATCATCACCATCGAGCTCAACTGCGCATTTAAAACAAACATGCGGGGCTAAGTACAAGAAATTGCACTTAGTGGGCTCATGCGAAAACATTTGATAGATTTGGATTCTGTTGCCAATATTGGGTAAGTCGCGAGGGTTTTAGTTAAAATGCCTTGTCTTACCAAATCATTCGGTTAAATAAACATAGCTCGGCCGAGCATTTTCTTGGTGTGTATGGTCCGTATCTCATAGTCACAATACATAATAATAATAAATAATAAGCGTCGAGAGGAGGCCTCCCGTCTGACGCCGTGACCGGCCGTAATCCGTCTGACACGTCACTCTCTGCAAGCATATGTTAACACGGTATAGTTCCAACCTTCACGCCATCTAGCGGGCATTTGTCATCCGACACGGGACCCGACATTAAAAGGTTGGGTGCTACCACAACAATTGATATAATAGTTCCAACCATCTCCACAGCCCTACCGGGCATAACAGATAGGATCCATACACAAAGCGAAATATTTTGGCGGTGTCACGGTAAAACATTTGATAACGGTTGTAGAATAAGTCGTAAATAAACTCATTTGGTATAACGATAAAGTCACATTTTAGTGGGGTGAAAAGGCCCACATTTTGAAGATAAGAAGGAAGCCCACGGACTATGGTTCGTTGTAAAGTCTGAGGTTCGTTCGTTCGTCAAAATCCGTCATTGCGTTTGCGTCCGCGCTTTCTGGCGAGGCTTTAGTGCGTCGCTCAAGTCTTCGAGACTTTCGAAAACTAAGATAAACTTGATATTTCATATCGATGTGGTGAATTCCTTAGTGGATTGATCGTCTCTAATATGTATCGATTGACTTTTCTGGTTCCTCGAGATCGTTCGGCGTATAAATGCGTTTTCGATATATGGATTTCATTTGTGAAATCTTTTCTTACTAATGAGGTATCATACTCAATTAGTATATCTTCAGCGTCTTGGCGTATTTATAAGCGTATAATCGTGCGTTTGACTTGAAAAGTCAGCGAAGTCGACATTGATCGACAAAGTCGGCGATTTTGACTTTTAAAAAGTAATTTCTTACAATTTTGTTTTATAAATCGAATTTGATCGATTTGAAAGCGTAAAGTCCTATTCTCGATTTATCTTGTAAATCAAGGACTTATAATTATTTTCGCATTTTAATAACCCTTTTATAAATAAAAGCGTATTTTGGTATTTTAAAGCGTTATAAAATGAGCGTTTGTCTCAAACATAGCAATCTATGTTTATAAAATTTTGTAAAATTTAAAAACTGTCAGAATATTATTTTAGTAAATTTTCATTAATAAACTGTTTTAAAAGGATTTTAAAATCCTTATTAATTATCGATAATTAGATAATTAACTTAAAAATATCAAATGACTTTTGAAAATTTTCTAAATTCATATAGTGTATTATTATACACTATGGTCCAGAATATAATTTATGAAATTCATATAATCTTGTTTGCTAATTATTTATATATATACATATATATATTCACGGTAATTCAAAATAATAGGAATAATCATCAAAAATTCCCAAAATTGATATATACTTATTATAACATCCCAACATCAGTATATAATATTTATATAACCCATAGTTCATCATAACTATTTATTTCACAATATGTAACAATATTCACGGTAATAATAAGATAATTACCAAATAAATAGCAAACAATTTCTAAAATTCTAAATAAATTCCAACATCAATAAACATTATATTATAACATTGTAACATCATAACATCAACTAAAAACATTTGAATCATCACCATATGGAGCTCAAGAGCTCTCGGTTTTTGATTCTTTATGTTATTTGATTTTCAAAATTCGAATAATTATATACTATGTCTATACACTATAGTATATTAATATAACATCATATAATCATCAAGAACTAATTAAATCATCACCATATAAACATAAGCTTTGGTTTATTTGATTTAAATAGGTAATTGATTTCAAAATTCTAATTAATTTACACAATGCATAAATAATATACTAAAGCATTAAAACACCATTACATGTTCAAAAATAAAATCATACATCAACATAAAATTTTCTAATGCTCACGGTATTTTTAAAAAATCATGCATTTGATTTTCAAAATTCTAGTTAAATCATATAACATATAATCAATACATTAAAGCATTAATATGTCATTATATGATTAAAACAAAATTATACACCAAGGTATTTATTGATAGCTCACGGTATTTTTAAAATAAATAGCTAGGGTTTTCCAAAAATTTTAATTAACCCACCATAGCCTTAAATCATAACATACATCAATATTTCATCATTAAAATGTTCAAGAAATAATCGGTCATCACATATGCATTTTAATATCTTGAAAAATCATTTTGTACATGTTCTATGGTTCGAAAATAATATAAGCATGCTAGATCCATTCAAAGACTAAATAAGCAATACCATATGCTTATTCTAACATATAGTCACATACTTGGAATTATAAATCATCAAGAACAATTTATCTCATGCTCTAGAACAATTAAAACATACATATACATATATAACATGCTTCGAAATATACATAAATATATACAAGAACATGTTGATTTTCTTGAATAAATGAGGTGAATAATCGGACTATGGTCCATGTTTACCTTGGAATGATATAGGATTCACAAGAACAATATAGTATCAAGGTTTGGAAGAAGAAATGGAGAAGAAGAAGAAGAAAACTTTCGAAAATAATGGGGGTGTTTGGCTCGGTTTTTGGAGCGAGAAAAATGGAGAGGGAGAGAGTGTTTTGAGTGTTGATGGTGTATTTGAAAATGTGTAATGAGTGAATGGAGTGAAATGAGAAGAGTCTCCCATTATATCTCTCTCTCTCTCGGCACACACACACACACACACCAATAGGATAAATGCAGCCAAATGATGAGTGTGTAGTGATCATTAAGCTAGGCAAAGGGTGTTCATGGGTTGGGTGAAAAAAGGTGGATCATGCTTTGTTTAATGGTGATGATAGGCGGCGTGTTTTAGGGTGTTTAGGGTGGATTTAATTTATTTTACACCATAATACAATGTATTAATCATAGTATAGATCATAGATATATAATACATGTCATAAAAATAATTAAATCAAGCATATACTAAATTTTGAAAATCTGATAATAAATTAGGAAAATAGGAATAAAATACAATTTACACCTATTATTGATACTCATGCCATTTTCGATCCAAATATACATATATACATCATAATATATGATTTAGATATTAAATAATATCATAGGATAAAATTATAGCATTAATTAATGCATATAAAACCTAATTTGAAAATTGGGTTTGAAAATCATAAAAATCATTATCGATTTTAATGATCTAAAACTGATTTCATAGCTTAATAACACTCATATATATCATATTATAAAGTTTAGATACCATATGATAATTTAATAGTGTCATTTCATGTGAAAAACCAAAGTTTATAAACTTAGGGTTTTGAAAATTTCAATATCAAATTATCGAATTTTAATAACTGAAAATTCGATTTTAATAATTAATAATACTGAAATTATATAAAATATTAATAGGAAATTAATTATTATAATTTCACGAGCATTAAACTCATTTTACAAAGCGTCTCTAGGCGTTGGCGTTAACGTCTCAAAGCGTTCAAAATCGACTCATCTCAAAATGGTCGCGATAAGTTCACACTTACTAAATAAATATATTCCTTTTAATATAGGAAGTAAGATGGAAATTAATTCCAAGCTTCCTTTGCTCGAGAAAATTTCATGAAAAGGCGGCGTTCGATCGTGTTTGACGTTAAAATATATTGACGAATCATTTCGTAATATTTCATTCCTTTAATTCACAATCCTTAGTGAATTATGAAAGAATTCGTTATAACGATATCGTATCGAAATCACAAGATTCGATGTCGTAAAAAGATAATATCTGTGAAAACCACAATTACGGGTTTAGAAAACCGTGTCGTATATTCGTTTCTTTGGAATATTACATTCCACCCCTTCGAAAAATTTAGTCCGAAATTTGTATACCTTTAGAAAAATAGATCGGGTATTTTTCTCTCATTCTTCTTCAAGCTCCCGTGAAACCTTCGCATCGTGTGGTGTCTCCACACACTTTGACTAACGGAATCGACTTGCTCGTAGTTCTTTGGGCTTTGTGGTCAAGTATGGCTGCGGGTTCTTCCTTATAGCTCATGTAAACTCGGGATCACGTCGTCTTGGCGAATCACGTGCTTTGGGTCGTGAGCGTATTTTCGTAATGCGAGGCGTGAAAACATTATGGACATTCCCTAGGTTTGGCGGAAGAGCCAACCTATAAGCTCTTGGACCTATCCTTTCTAGGATCTCATAAGGTCTATGAAGCGGGGTCTAAGCTTTCCTTCGGGGCCAACGACAATCCGCTTTGATGGAGAGACCTTAAGAAATACTTTGTCTCCATTCTCAAATTGTAGCTCGGATCTCAGCGTATCGGTAAGATTTACTGTCATCTGAGCCTCTTTTATCCTCGTCCTAATTTGTCGAGCGATTTGATCATCTCGCTCACGCGTCGAGGCCTATGACTTTTCTCTCACGACTTCGTCCCGATAAAGTGGTGATCTACACTTCTTGCCATCTGAGGCTTCGTGTGGGGCCATGCCGATCGTCGCGATAGCTGTTGTTGTAAGCAAATTGATCGGTAAAATATCTTCCCATTTGCACCTCGATCCAAAATTACAGTTCTAAGCATATCTTCTAGGGTTTGGATCGTTCTCTCCATTGTCCATCGGTTTGTGGGTGGAATCTTTGTCTTGAAGTTTAATCTAGTACCAGTTCTCTTTGTAAGCTAATCCGAATCGGATGTGAACTTGGAGTCTCGATCGGAGGTAATAGATTTTGGCACTCCATGTAGTCGTACAATTTCCTTAACGTCTGGTGGGCGACTTATCGGATCCATAAGTGCTTTGAATAGGTGAAAGTGAGCACTTTTGGTAAGTCTATCCACAATTACCCATATGGTTGTGTTTCCTCTTCTCGATTTGGGTAAGCTCGTATGAAATCCATTGTTATATCGTCCCACTTCCATTCGGGATTTCCAGCGGTTGTAATTTCCGTAGGGGCGTTGGTGTAGGGCCTTCACTTGTTGACAAACAAGGCGGCGCTCTGAAAGAAGCTATGTCTCGTTTCATGCCTTCCACAAAATTTTCCTTGGTCTGGTACGTCTTAATCTTTGCTGGGTGGGCGGTGTAGGGCGTATCGTGAGCCTCGCTCATGATTTCGTTACGAAGCTCTGCGTCGTCGAGAGCATATCCTACCTTGAAACAATAAGGCGTTATCCGGCGCTCTTGGAATTCTTGAATCCTTGGACCTTAGTCTTTCTCGGATCTTTTCAACTTTTCCTCAATCCTTTGTCTCGACAATTCTTTTCTTAGATCGGATGTCGGTGTGAGTGTAGCGATCTGACTCACGATTGTCTGGGTGGTTCAACCAGTTCAATCTTCATCTACCAAACTCTTGACGAGTTTTCCTCTTGTACAAAGAGACATCCTAACTTGGTATGGCTCTTACGACTCAGCGTCGGCTACTACATTCGCCTTGCGGGTGATAGTTAATACCACGGTCGTAATCTTTTACCGATTCAAGCCATCTTCTTTGTCTCATATTCAGATCTCTTTGTTGAAGAAATACTTGAAACTCTTATGATCGTGAAGATCTCACATCTCACACGTAGAGATGGTGTCTCCAAATTTTAGGGCATGAACTACATTGCTAGTTCCAAATCGTGGGTTGGGTAGTTCAGCTCGTGGGGCTGCGAGTTGTCGGGATGCGTAGCTATCACTTTTCCTTCTTGCATCAAAACACAACCAGTCCGGTCTTAGATGCGTCTGTATAGACCACATACCCTTGTCAAACACGGGATTGCTAGGCTGGTGCCTTTGGTCAATTTTCTTTGAGTATTTGAAAACTTCGTCTCGCACTCATCGGTCAATTGAACTTGATTCCCTTCCGAGTAGGCGGGTTATTGGCCTTGCAATCTTGGAGAATCCTTGATGAATCTCCTATAGTAGCCAGCTAATCTGGAAACTTCTAATTCGTCTTTGTGTTCTTGGTGATTTCCATTCTGCCTGCAGCCTCTACTTTGGTGGATCTACTTTTATGCCTTGTGAGACACGATGTGTCGAGGAACATAACTTCCTTCAGCCAAAACTCACATTTGCTAAACTTAGCAAAGAGTCTTTCATTTCTCAAGGTTTGCAAAACCGTCCGTAGATGTTCCTTATGATCCTCTTCGTTCTTTGAGTAGATAAGGATATCATCTATGAAGACCAAAACAAATTTATCCAAAAATGGATGAAATACTCTGTTCATGAGGTCCATGAATCGGTGGTGCATTGGTTAATCCGAATGGCATAACTATGAATTCATAGTGGCCATATCTGGTTCGGAATGCAGTCTTAGGTACATCCTCAGACCGTATTTTCAGCTGATGGTATCCTGACTTAAGATCAATTTTAGAGAATACACCCGCTCCAAATTGATCAAGCAGGTCATCAATTACGGTAAAGGGTATTTGTTCTTTAGTGTCATCTTATTTAGCTCCTATAATCGATGCACGTCCTCAAAGAACCATCCTTTTCTTAACAAACAAAGCAGGCTCCCAGGTGAAACACTCGGCTAATAAATCCTAGATCCAAAAGCTCTTGGATTTGGATTTTCGACTCTTCTAGCTCGCCGGGGCCATCCTATAGGGTGCCTTCGACCTTTGGGGCTGATCACGGCTCCAAGTCGATGGTAAACTCTAGTTGTCTGTCGGGAGGTAGTCTGGTAGATTCTCGAAATCGTCCGAAAATTCTTGGGCGACTTGATGTCTTCTACCGCGCGGGTTTATCCTCATCGTTTAAATAAGCAAGGAATGCATGGCATCCCTTACGGTTCATCATCCTCCTAGCTTGTAGTCTTGATACTATCGGAATCCTCCTTCCCATGCGATTCCGTGAAAATCGTTGCTTCTTGTCCGGAAAGTGAAGCGAAATTTTCCTTTCCTTCTGAGAGAATCGTGGAATGATTCTTAGCTAACGATCCATTCAGGGATTATGTCTACATCATCCATGGGTATTATGTTTAGATCGTTAGCGAACCTTAAGTGATCTAATGTCGACTCTAGGTTCGAGCAAAAGTGGGTATGGTCATAATCCCTCCTATAGGCGATGAGATTCTCATATCACGGCGATTTTTCGGACCTAAGGCCCGGCATTTCTCGCATGATTTTGCAATAAAGAATCTGAAGCACCGTGTCGAACAATACTATAACGGTGGGTTGAGAAGAACTCCCATACACCCAGTTCCCTGGTTTTGTTAGATTCTGCCTCCTATCTGGGCGTAGGCTCTAACTGAGCAATTTGAGGTGACAGTAGTCTGGCTGATTGGCGGTTGTTGCTGGCTTTCTTTGCCATTGTTGGCGTTAGCGCGGTGGTTGTCGCCTCTGCTTGTTGTTGTGGCGGTGGTTCTTGCCCTTCTTTATTCTTGAGATTTGTTGTTGTGGTGTTGCCCTTTATTCTGTATTGGAGTTGTTGTTGAAATGAAATTGTTGCCATTGAAGTTGAGGGTTGGGGCTGGCTGCGGTGGTGGGGTTGGTATATAGCCCTAATGGTGAGCATTGCCGGTTGGTTGGTCTTACATCGAGCGTGATCTTGAGCAATTGTTGGCGTAATGCCCGTTGCCCGCATTTATAACGACTTACCACATTTGCCGTGCACACACCTTGTGTGTCCTATGGCATCGAGGGCATTGAGGTGTCTCATTGTTCATGTGGTCCCTTCTTTGGTGGAGCATAAAATTGCTCTCTTCCGGCCTTGTCCACTGTGGCGCGCGTCTCCTTGCCACGGGCGCTTGTGACTCGTGTCCCCAAAGTTCCCACGGTTGTTATTCCGCGGTTGGGTTCCCATTTCCCTTTCCTCTATCCGATTGCATTGTGTGGTGAGGCGCCACCGACTTATTTTCGGTCATGGCGCCTCTATATCTAAAGCTCGTGCGAGAGCTTCGATGTAGAGACAGTCTCCATGGTGGCAAGAGACATCGTATCTCCATTCTTAGCCACATACGAACTTTTCCGACATTTTCAAGTCGGTGTCCACGATTCGGTGCATATCTCGACATCTCGCGAAAGGTGCGATCATAGTCGATCACGATCGTCCTTTCTTGTTTTAGCGGGAAAAATTCACTGCTCCTTCTTCCTCTTATAGCTTTTGGGATGTACTTCTCATCTGACTCCTCTTGAAATCCTCCACGAGAATTCTTCAAGTTGTTCGGTGTGAAAGTTTTCTTCGGCCTCCCACGAAGTCGGTGGTCTGTCGGTGAAAGGTAACACCGACAACCTTTCCGTGCCGTGCACCTTAAAAGGTAAAAATCCGTTCAATGGCCTAACCCGTTGTTAGAACTTCTTCAGACTACCTTTCCCGTTAAAGGCGGAGGAGGTTACATCTTAGAAACATTTCTTCGATTCGGCGATCGGGTTGTGGTGGAGGTGGTGGTTGGGGAATTTCTTACGCTCTTGCTCGGGATCTACCCTTCCTCTTGGCCTTCCCGACCTCGACCTCACGGGTTCTTGCTCGGATTCCTTCTCGGAGGCATCTTGCTATATAAAGCAGTAATCATTAGGCACTTATTCTTTTCACACTCAACATACACCAACGCTATTATGGCTTTCTTGTAAAAGCGATTCCAAATAGAATATCATTCTTAACAAACATAACTTGCATAAAAGCCCTATTAGGGTCATGTATATATATATCAAAATTTACGCCATAGGCGGGATGTTCAAAACAACGGTTATACAAAAGAAAAAGTAAAACATAAGTCCGGCCCGGCCTTCCAAAAGCTAAGGTTCTAAGTCGAACTAAAGATTAAACATAGGAAAAGGAAAACAACGAAGCTTAAGCACAAAAATCTCTTTAAGCTTAAATCGGGGTCTACATCATGCGTCCTCCCTTTGTCCGTCCTCCTCGGGATCTTCCTCCTCCTCGGAGTCGTCCTCATTGTCGAAATGTCCATGCGGGCGGTCCCAGGATGGACCGGCTCCATTGCTCTCCACCATCGGTATGTCTCGCGGGGTTAAGAGCGTTCGTTGCATTCACCGATGCTCGTAGTCATGGCGGATCGGTTTGTAGCCACTGCGACATCTGTTACTCTCATCCGTCTTTGTCAGATAAAAGTGCTCGGTGGTGGTATGGTGGGACCATAGGTGGTGGAGGTGGTCTTGGTGGACGTCTGGGGTGTCCGGCGGTGGGGTGGAAATACCGGCTCTCCCAGGCTCAGGGCGTCTTGCCTCTCTAAGCGGCGGGCCTTCCCTCGTCAAAAGGAAAGGAGGCCTGTTGGGTCAATCTGCCTCGGGACCTCTGTGTAAAGCCACTCTGGCGACTCGTCCCGCCGGTATACTCTCGGGGAGGAGGTAGGGTCCTCTCGGTGCTGCCCGTAAATCTTTATATCGTAAGTCGGTGACTCACGAACACAGGCGGATCTCCCACCAAGTCGTGGCTGCCCATCGCCCGGTAGATGTAATCCCCGATATCTCGAGCATATCCATCCAGTGCGGGGAGTATCGCTAGAAGCGCTGGATGCCGTCATGTCGATCACGCCGTGAGCTCGGGCGTCTCTCAAAGGCGGAGATAATATGCGAGAACTCACCCAAGTCTTCCCAGCGCACATCAAGCTGGGCGATATATACTCACCTCCTCCTGCGGGGTGGGGTGTGGTCAATCCTCCTCCTCGCGAGATATCTCAACCCTCCATCATCACGAATAAAACTAACATAAGTCGACTATCGTCATCGCATAAGCGAGCGAGGATATCTTAAGCGTAGCGTGAAGCAACTAGATAAGGTCAAGCAAGTCTATAAGGTAGGCAACATCATACTGCACAATACTCACCACAACTTACCTTCTTAATCTTACCCAAACATATACATAAGCCAACAACATCTTAATATAAGCTATGAGATCCTTATTCTATACCAAACACTCGAACTAGAGTTCAACGGACTCTATCGTATTCTGGAGGCAGAATTAAGGATTCTGTTCTTCATAACAAATGAAGATCAGTGCGTTAGGAGTACGCAGGTGAAAACCATGCGTAAATCGAGTCTAACGAGAGATCTAGCTAAAACAAATCTACTGCGCAGTGCAGGAAATTTGCGCGATCGTGCCAAATTGCAAATTGAGGCGTATGTCGACGTATTACGTCTACCATCTTCAGGTCTTTATGTCGAGGCTGATCATTCTGAAGCCGTAAGTGGCGTCCATTTGGTGTTGATGCTCACTCGTGTCGAAGTAGTGATGGAGTGCCGGCGTCGTTCGACAAAGGTTGAGGTTGTCCTCGTCCGTCCTTCTCGCTCGTCTTCCGTCGTTCGTGCCCAAGGGTATCGTTACTTTCATTCTTCCTATCGTTCTTTCGTTCGCATATGGAAAAGAAGTTCGTACTTCTATGTTCTTTCACGATCGTGAACATGCTCATAGAGTCTAAGTTAGTCTTATGATAACATATCGTTCATCATAAATAAAATTTTGAAAGTTGGAAAGATGTTTCAATTGAAAATTTTTGGAAATCTGATTTCAACATAGCAATCATAATCAACTTATATGCATATCAAAATGGATTCATTCATCCCATGTTGATCATTCAACTAGTACCACCGTGTACTTTCATATCAATACTTGAGTATTGCATTAGTTCGACTAAAAGTATTTTGGAAAAATTTTCTTGCTCAACTTTCATTTCATCATAAAAATTTTCATAATAATCAAATCCTTCAAAGTCCATCCAATTGTTCAATCATGTAAAATTTCCATTTCATGAGTTTGAGAAAGGAATGCGATTACCTTTTTCGGTTGAGCTCGATGTGATGGAGTGTTGAGGGAGTCGATTGGTTTCTAGAAGTCGGTGACTCGATCTAGACTTAGAATAAAAAGAATTTGGGTTTCAAAAGAGCAAAAGCTCGATACCACTACATCACGACCCATTCCGGACCAACCCGGTTGGAGGCGACTAGTACTAGGAGTAGTACTTTAGGGGTTACATGAATAAAATGGAGATGCGTAACAATAAACTAACATGCTTGAGCGAATATGAGATGATGTTATATTGTTTTGAAAAGGTTTGGCCATCGGACCCCAAAACTTGGCACGATCCGATGGGCCTCAATAGTTTAAAACATAAAGCATAAATAAGGGAGTTGAGTGTAGCGGCGGAAAGTGTGTGAATACATATATGACGATATGCATTGAGTATAAACCACAAATTGAGTAAATCGGTCGAGGACCTTTGGACTCCTCAACACTTTCCCATCATCACCATCGAGCTCAACTGCACATTTAAAACAAACATGCGGGGCTAAGTACAAGAAATTGCACTTAGTGGGCTCATGCGAAAACATTTGATAGATTTGGATTCTGTTGCCCAATATTGGGTAAGTCGCGAGGGTTTTAGTTAAAATGCCTTGTGCTTACCAAATCATTCGGTTAAATAAACATAGCTCGGCGAGCATTTTCTTGGTGTGTATGGTCCGTATCTCATAGTCACAATACATAATAATAATAAATAATAAGCGTCGAGAGGAGGCCTCCCGTCTGACGCCGTGACCGGCCGTAATCCGTCTGACCTGCGGTCGCTCTCTGCAAGCATATGTTAACACGGTATAGTTCCAACCTTCACGCCAATCTAGCGGGCATTTGTCATCCGACACGGGACCCGACATTAAAAGGTTGGGTGCTACCACAACAATTGATATAATAGTTCCAACCATCTCCACGACCCTACCGGGCATAACGAGATAGGATCCATACACAAAGCGAAATATTTTGGCGGTGTCTGCGGTAAAACATTTGATAAGCGGTTGTAGAATAAGTCTTTGTAAATAAACTCATTTGGTATAACGATAAAGTCACATTTTAGTGGGGTGAAAAGGCCCACATTTTGAAGATAAGAAAGGAAGCCCACGGACTATGGTTCGTTGTAAAGTCTGAGGTTCGTTCGTTCGTCAAAATCCGTCATTGCGTTTGCGTCCACGCTTTCTGGCGAGGCTTTAGTCGTCGCTCAAGTCTTCGAGACTTTCGAAAACTAAGATAAACTTGATATTTCATATCGATGTGGTGAATTCATTAGTGAATTGATGCGTCTCTAATCGTGTCGATTGACTTTTCTGGTTCCTCGAGATCGTTCGGCGTATAAATGCGTTTTCGATATATGGTTTCATTTGTGAAATCTTTTCTTACTAATGATTATCATACTCAATTAGTATATCTTACAGCGTCTTGGCGTGTTTATAAGCGTATAATCGTGCGTTTGACTTGAAAAGTCGGCGAAGTCGACGATGATCGACAAAGTCAGCGATTTTGACTTTTAAAAAGTAATTTCTTACAATTTTGTTTTATAAATCGAATTTGATCGATTTGAAAGCGTAAAGTCCTATTTCTCGATTTATCTTGTAAATCGAGGACTTATAATTATTTTCGCATTTTAATAACCCTTTTATAAATAAAAGCGTATTTTGGTATTTTAAAGCGTTATAAAATGAGCGTTTGTCTCAAACATAGCAATCTATGTTTATAAAATTTTGTAAAATTTAAAACTGTCCAGAATATTATTTTAGTAAATTTTCATTAATAAACTGTTTTAAAAGGATTTTAAAATCCTTATTAATTATCGATAATTAGATAATTAACTTAAAAATATCAAATGACTTTTGAAAATTTTCTAAATTCATATAGTGTATTATTATACACTATGGTCCAGAATATAATTTATGAAATTCATATAATCTTGTTTGCTAATTATTTATATATATACATATATATATTCACGGTAATTCAAAATAATAGGAATAATCATCCAAAATTCCCAAAATTGATATATACTTATTATAACATCCCAACATCAGTATATAATATTTATATAACCCATAGTTCATCATAACTATTTATTTCACAATATGTAACAATATTCACGGTAATAATAAGATAATTACCAAATAAATAGCAAACAATTTCTAAAATTCTAAATAAATTCCAACATCAATAAACATTATATTATAACATTGTAACATCATAACATCAACTAAAACATTTGAATCATCACCATATGGAGCTCAAGAGCTCTCGGTTTTTGATTCTTTATGTTATTTGATTTTCAAAAATTCGATAATTATATACTATGTCTATACACTATAGTATATTAATATAACATCATATAATCATCAAGAACTAATTAAATCATCACCATATAAACATAGCTTTGGGTTTATTTGATTTAAATAGGTAATTGATTTCAAAAATTCTAATTAATTTACACAATGCATAAATAATATACTAAAGCATTAAAACACCATTACATGTTCAAAATAAAATCATACATCAACATAAAATTTTCTAATGCTCACGGTATTTTAAAAAAATCATGCATTTGATTTTCAAAATTCTAATTAAATCATATAACATATAATCAATACATTAAAGCATTAATATGTCATTATATGATTAAAACAAAATTATACACCAGGTATTTATTGAATAGCTCACGGTATTTTTAAAATAAATAGCTAGGGTTTTCCAAAATTTTAATTAACCCACCATAGGTTTAAATCATAACATACATCAATATTTCATCATTAAAATGTTCGAAATAATCGGTCATCACATATGCATTTTAATATCTTGAAAAATCATTTTGTACATGTTCTATGGTTCGAAAATTGTATAAGCATGCTAGATCCATTCAAAATTAAATAAGCAATACCATATGCTTATTCTAACATATATTCACATATTTGGAAATATAAATCATCAAGAACCATATATCTCATGCTCTAGAACATTTAAAACATACATATACATATATAACATGCTTGAAATATACACACATATATATAAGAACATGTTCGATTTTCATGAATAAATGAGGTGAGAATCGATACTTAAGGTCCATGTTTACCTTGGAATGATATGGATTCACAAGAAACAATATAGTATCAAGGTTTGGAAGAAGAAATGAAGAAGAAGAAGAAGAAAATTTCGAAAATAATGGGGAAGGGCTCGATTCTTGGAAGCGAGAAAAATGGAGAGGAGTGAGAGTGTTTTGGTGTGATGGTGTATGGAATGAGGTGTAATGAGTGAATGGATGAATGAGAAGAGTCTCCCATCTATCTCTCTCTCTCTCTCGGCACACACACACACACACACCAATAGGATAAATGCAGCCCAATGATGAGTGTTTAGTGATCATTAAGCTAGGCTAGTAGGGTGTTCATGCATTGGGTAGAAAAAGGTGGAGTGCATGCTTGGTTTAATGATGATGGGCGGCATGTTTAGGGGTGTTTAGGCTGATTTAATTTCTTTTACACCATAATACAATGTATTAATCATAGTATAGATCATAGATATATAATACATGTCATAAAAATAATTAAATCAAGCATATACTAAATTTTGAAAATCTGATAATAAAATAGGAAAAATAGGAATAAAATACAATTTACACCTATTATTGATACTCATGCCATTTTAGATCCAAATATACATATATACATCATAATATATGATTTAGATATTAAATAATATCATAGGATAAAATTATAGCATTAATTCATGCATATAAAACCACAATTTGAAAAATTGGGTTTGAAAATCATAAAAATCATTATCGATTTTAATGATCTAAAACTGATTTCATAGCTTAATAACACTCATATATATCATATTATAAAGTTTAGATACCATATGATAATTTAATAGTGTCATTTCATGTGAAAAACCAAAGTTTATAAACTTAGGGTTTTGAAAATTTCAATATCAAATTATCAATTTTAATAACTGAAAATTCGATTTTAATAATTAATAATACTGAAATTATATAAAATATTAATAGGAAATTAATTATTATAATTTCACGAGCATTAAACTCATTTTACAAAATCGTCTCTAGGCGTTGGCGTTAACGTCTCAAAGCGTTCAAAATCGACTCATCTCAAAATGGTGTGATAAGTTCACACTTACTAAATAAATATATTCCTTTTAATATAGGAAGTAAGATGGAAATTAATTCCAAGCTTCCTTTGCTCGAGAAAATTTCATGAAAAGGCGGCGTTCGATCGTGTTTGGCGTTAAAATATATTGACGAATCATTTCGTAATATTTCATTCCTTTAATTCACAATCCTTAGTGAATTATGAAAGGAATTCGTTATAACGATATCGTATCGAAATCACAAGATTCGATGTCGTAAAAAGATAATATCTGGCAAAACCACAATTACGGGTTTAGAAAACCGTGTCGTATATTCGTTTCTTTGGAATATTATCCAACCTATATAATTGTCGTGCGCTTTCATAAACCAACATGATGATTTCCAAAATTCTCAATTTAATACCATGCACTCCTACAACACTATAGATCAAAAATCCAACCTTAAAACGCACCTAGCAAAAATCGAGCATCACCAAAATAATTTAAATAAATAGCTTAGCTTAGGAAATAATTTATCTATGCATATTAACATATGTAACATAATTTCTAAGCTTATAACATGCTAGCATGATTTATTGCATAATTAATACATGCTAAAAATAATTATTTAAACCGTAGGATTATTGAAAAGTTAGGTTTTATCGAAGCTTGTTCGATATCTAACCTCGTTATCGGTCGATCGGTTGTAGGGTGATTAAAGCTCAAAGCTTTTGGAAAGGAAAATAAGAAAATGCCTTGGGTTTTCTTATGAAATGCTCTCGGTACTTATGTTGGAGAGGAAGAGAAGATGAATGTGTTATGTGTTTGTGTGCTTAAGACTTAATATACTTAAGTAAATAAAAGAAATAAAATACATACACATAAAACTCTCTCTCGGCTCCCTCAAATACAAACCAAGACACAAATAAATTTGAGATAGTCAAAGTTTGATTATGTCACTCTAAAATATCTCTTACACATTACTAACTTCTTGTAAGCTTTAATAAAGCTTTTGGGAAACATAAAAATAATTTTGTTTCATGTGAGCACATTGGCGTCGGCTTTCAGTGTGCATGGGAGAGAAATTCAGATTTTTGATGTGTTATTACACAAGTGTATTTTAATACACTTTATCCCAAAAATAGCAATCAAGTATAAAGATTCAAGAATTGATTGTGTAGCAATTTGTCAACAATTTCGGCTATTTCACATAGCAAAATACTAGACATAATTCATCTACAAATTTTACTTGGTAAGTGTGTATTAATACTACACTTAAGAAATATCACAAATTGGATGATCAAAAATAAAATAATCCTATGTTAATACATAGGGGATGTTCACGGCATTATGGCATTTTTAATGCCCAAAATTTCATTTTCATGCTATAAGTAGATACATAGCATAATATATATCCTAGATGATAATTTATATCATAGGAAAATTTATTGGAATCAATCCAAAGGTAGAAAACCCTAATTCTCGATTTAGGGTTTTCGAGAATCTTAATAATCAAAAATATAATTCCAAAATTTTCTAGCATTAATTCAATGCTAAATAATATTATAATTATATAAAATAATCATAGAAATTTAAATATCATAATTCCTTGATCGTTAGACTTGATTCTCAAGTCATCACAAAACGTTAACGTTTAAAACGTCTCAAACGTTTAAATATCGACTCATCTCAAAATGGTCGAAATAAAGCTATAATCACTTTATTAAATTATTCCAATAATAATGGAATTAAATTCTAAGCTTAAAACATAGAAAATATCACGAGCATTTAATCATCGATACGTAATCGACGTAGAAATAATCTTGTTGAAATCGTTAAATATTCGTATTTCTCGATTCACATTTATTGTGAATAAAACATAGAATTTATCATTCCAACAATAATCGAAATCATTATTCGATATTTTAATAATCAAATTATCATAATAAAACTCTAATTTACGAAATTAATATCGTAATTAGGCTTTTAAATAATCGGGGTATTACATTCCACCCCCCTTAAAGAAATTTCATCCCGAAATTTAAATACCTCAGAAAAGATCGGGGTATTTTTCTTTCATCGCATCCTCAAGCTCCCACGTGGCTTCCTCTTGTTCATGATGTTTCCACAGCCGTAATTGCTGAACCTTGTGGTCTAGAATAGCCGTAGGTTCTTCATTATAGCTCATATCTGGATTGAGGATCACGTCGTCTTGATGGATCACATGCTTCGGATCGTACACGTACTTTCTGAGTTGTGACACGTGAAAAACATTGTGTACGTTTCCCAAACTTGGCGGAAGAGCCAACCTATAGGCGATTGGGCCTATTCTTTCTAGGATTTCATAAGGTCGATAAAGCGGGTCTTAACTTTCCCTTTACTCCAAACCTTATAATCCCTTTAGATGGAGAGACCTTCAAAAGACTTTATCTCCATTTTGAAATGTAGCTCGCACCTTCGGCGTATCGGTAAGACTTACGCCTATCTTGAGCTTCTTTTATTCTTTACTAATTTGGCTTAACGATCTCAATCATTTCGCATAGCGTCAGGCCCTAAGATTCTTCTTTCACCCACTTCATCCCAAAGAAAGCGGTGATCGGCATTTTCTTCCATATAAGGCTTCATACGGGGCCATATCTATCGTCGCTGATAACTATTATTGTAGGCAAATTCGATGAGAGGTAAAACCTCTTCCCATTTTGCCCTCGATCCAATACTACCGTTCTCAACATATCTTGAGTGTTTGATCGTCCTTTCCGATTGTCCATCGATTCGAGGGTGAAAAGTCAGGCCGAAATTTAACTTCGTGCCCAACTCTTTTTTGCAAGCTAGTCCAGAATCTTGAAGTGAATTTTGAATCTCTATCAGATGTGATAGATTTCGGTACTCCATGTAGGCGTACAATTTCTTTTACATACAGCTGGGCTAGCTTATCAGATCCGTGTGTAATCTGAATTGGTAGAAAATGTGCACATTTGGTAAGTCTATCCACTACTACCATATAGCAGTGTTCCCTCTCTTAGACTTTGGTAAACCCGTAACAAAATCCATAGCTATATCTTTCCATTTCCACTCGGGTATTCCCAAAGGCTGTAGCTTTCCGTAAGGACGTTGGTGTAATGCTTTTACTTGTTGACAAGCAAGACAACGCTCTACAAAGGAGGCTATGTCTCTTTTCATACCTTCCCACCGAACTTTTCTTCAAATCTTGGTACATTTTTGTCTTGCTGGATGGGTCAGATAAGGTGTGTCATGAGCTTCACTCATGATTTCATTCAAGATTGTTGTTGTCTCGATACACAACCTTCCTTCAAATAATAAAGCATTATCTCGGTGCTTCTTGAAAATTCTTGATCCTTCCGTCCTTACCTTGGCTCTTGCTTTTCTAACTTTTCCTCCATCCTTTGTCCTTCAAGGATTCTTTTCCTTAAGTCAGACGTCAAAGTGAGTGTAGCAATACAACTCGTGATCGTCTCTGGTTGTTCAATCAATTCGATCTTCATTCTTTCGAACTCCTCAATGAGTTTTTCTTCATTCGTGAAGAGACATCCTAGTTTGTTTTGACTCTTACGACTCAAGGCATCGGCTACAACATTTGCTTTGCCCGGGTGATAGTTTATACCACAGTCGTAGTCTTTTACCAATTCGAGCCATCTCCTTTGTCTCATGTTAAGATCTCTCTGCTCGAAAAAGTATTTCAAACTTTTGTGATCAGTAAAGATTTCACATCTTACTCCGTAGAGATGATGTCTCCATATCTTTAGGGCATGTACTCATCGCTGCTAGTTCCGATCATGTGTTGGGTAATTCAATTCATGCGGTCTCGGTTGTCGAGATGCATAGGCTATCACTTTTCCACTTTGCATTAACACACGCCTAATCCATTTTGGAAGCATCTGTATAGACCACGTATTCTTTATCTCGCTTACGGGCCGCTAATACTGAGGCGCGAGAGTTAACTTTTCTTTGAGCGTCCCTGAAATTAGCCTCACACTCATCGATCCATGTGAATTTAATTCATTTTACGAGTAATTGGGTTATTGGTCTTGCTATCTTTGAGAATCCTTCAATGAATCTCCGATAGTAACCCGCTAATCCCAAGAAACTTCTAATCTCATTTTGTGTCTTTGGCGATTTCCATTCTTGGACTGCTTCTACTTTGGCCGGATCAACTTTAATCCCTTCGGCTGACACAATGTGTCCAAGGAACATTACTTCCTTTAGCCAAAATTCACATTTGCTAAATTTAGCAAAAAGTTGTTCATCTCTCAAAGTTTGCAGTACTGTCCTGAGGTGTTCCTTATGTTCTTCTTCATTCTTTGAATAGATGATGATGTCATCTATGAAGACTAAAACAATTTTTTCTAAGTATGGGTGGAACACCCTATTCATGAGATCCATGAATACTGCCGGAGCATTGGTCAATCCGAATGGCACAACTATAAATTCATAGTGGCCCTATCTCGTTCGGAAAGCATGTAATACCCCGTCCTTTTTAAGCTTCTATTTTGCATGGTACGTTTTTCGAGAAAAGGTCAAAAGGTTGACTTTTTATTTCGGTGATGCGACCGTCACGAAACCTCAGGCGTAATGAAGAGTGTCTTATGACGAATTCATAGACACTAAGTATGCAGGTTTTCGATCACCCATGAAGGTTTGGCACTCCGGGGAAGTTATCGAAAAACTGGACTTTTCATTGGTCTTTTAAAAGCATATCTTGTTTATAGTCATTGTGTCCGGTATTTTATTTCGTGTCCATGGGTACCAAGTTTGCAAAATTTGGAGTCCGTTTACAAAAGTTGCGTCGCTTTTGTGTTTTCGAAAAAGTAGCTTAGCAAGACAGTGACCTGACCGCTTCCTATAAATAGGAGGCTAGGCCTTCATTTTCAACGCTCATTTTCTTCGCCTCTGTGTTTACGGAAGAGCCGAGCAGCTCAGTGCACGCTACTGGCGCGGAGGCGTGGGGATCGAGCCGGGAGGCTCACATTCTTGTTCCGCCGAGCCACCACCGCCGATCAACCCCGGCAGCCCTGTTTTTCTGTTTTGTCCTTTTCTTGTTTTGATTCCGCCTTTAGTAGATCGTATAGCATAGAACTCGGGATCCTAAAGGGACGAGGCGAGAAAACGGGCCGAGGTCGACCGACGGCCACACCGCCGCCGCCGCCAGCCGCCGTCGCCCTCTTCGCCGCCGATTGGTGGTCAACGGCCACCTTTTAGCTCTGGTCCTTTAGGTTTGAGTTCGGGCTATGCATTCTACTAAAGTACCGATTCCGTTTTACATTTTTCGCGTTCGCATGTCGGGATGTTTTCCGTTGCTTGAGTTTTCTAAAGGAAGACATGCCCGGTTATCCATTTTCAACGTAGTTTGTCATTCCATGTTCGCCGTTATGCATATTGCTTATGTTTCCATTTTCATGCATCGATTTTGGATGGTTTATCCTAGATCCGAGGATAGGCATCGATTTTGAAGCTTCTTCACCGCTAAAATTTGAGTCGACTTGCATGCATGCATATTTTGAAAGTACCTTATTATAGGTCTTGATGCCCCGAATATATTTCCTTCGCATCAAGTTGATTTGAGAACCGGAGAGTGCCAAATGTGGGTTCAGAAAGTCGAAAACCCTAATTTTGCTGCGATCTTCGTTTGGATCACGATGTTGCTTTGCTTTGTGGGATATAACCCCAAAAGTTGTTCCGTCTTGTTACCAGGTACCTACCAGTGCGATCGGTGAAGTCATCGGATCCGTAGATATCTCCCGTTGACGTTTTAAATGCTTCGAGTTGGGTTATATATGCTTATTTTGAGTTATTTACTCGATATTTCAAAATAAAACATATGCGCCGTAAAATGTTTTGTGAAATTATTATTGTTCTCCGATCCAAGATATGGTTCTATCATGGTTGTGCGAGGATCTCTATTCGGTGGGTTGATCACCATCTTGAGTATTGATCGTGAGGGATAAACCACGAACACGTGGTTATGGTTACGAAGGGGATAGACCCTAAGTCCACACGGAAATGGTAATGAGGTGGTTATGGTTCGACGAGATTTAACCCGAAGTCCACACCGAGTTAGCCGGCCGGATACGCTAGGCATGGGTCGATTGGATATATTCGGGCGAATGAATGAGATGTGATGGGCTGGCGGGATACGCTCCGAGCCGTGGTTCATGGTTCTATGATGGGAGTATGATAATAACGGATCGGTATCGAAAATGAAAATCTATTTTGCTTACTTAGAAGTGGATTTACGTTTAAAACCTTCTAAGGTAAGTACTCAACACGGCATCATGATTCTTTTGATTTATAATAAAACCTCGGTGAGTGCGCTAGTACTCACCCCAAACTCTTTTCAAATCTTTTCACGAGATGGAGGAGGGCCAGGCGGCGGGGTGGAGCTGCGGGTTCTTCATGCTATGCTTCCGCGATGTCAGTGTTATATACGCATTCGATATTGATGTATTCTTGTCCCTTATTTTGCTTTCGATTGGGAACAAGATTGCTATTATGTTATTCTCACGTGAGTCTCGATATGAGCATGCTATGTGGTCGACCGGTCTAGTTGACGAGGATGTAATGCTATTTTGCTTTCTTGCATTACTTATAATAAACCAAGATCATGTTTCATTGAGGTTATGGTATCGATATTATTCATTGGTGGATTGTTTGTGCACCCCTCCCTTCGTGATATGTCCTAGTTATAGAGGAGATCTTGTCCGATATCATGGTCACATCTTCTTATCATGTATGTTATATGAATTCCCCTTCTTCCCCGCTTAAACCCTCACCCTAATCACACCCCCGGCATTCGTGCCTTCCTGAATTGGGGTGTGACTGGTGTCGAGCGGTGTTCTCGGCCCGAGATCTATCTTTATTATCCGATACCAAAGATAGTATCGTAGCAATGGTTCTTGGCTTTGACCTCTAGCTTTGTTATCCGATATCAAAGCAGTTTGTTTGCTTTATATCATGTGCGTTCTTGAAATTGAGTGTTTAGAACTTGTTCTTCTAAACTGTTTATCAGGTACAACTACCCTCAGCTCACTGTCAGTCCGCCTCCTTTAAAAAGGGGATGAGGTATGTGTTTATTTGCTGATGCTTTATGTGGTTATGTGAGTTGATGTGATCTTGGTTTCATGTGTTTTGGCCTGGTAAGAGTTTACGTGATGTAAACGTGTTGTGGATGAGATGTGGTTGGATGGTGATGTGGATGTGGAAGTGATTGTTGATGGAACAAAAAAAGGCCTGTGTGGCTATGATATGAAAATCGTTTACACTACTAGAAAAAACAGTATAGACTACACATAATATGTGTAGTCTATGTGCGGTCGGTGTAGACAAAAAGTGGTGTGAGAAAACTGCGCCCAAGATAGACTACGTTTTTTATGCGTAGTCTATACCCACCATAGACCACGCTTTTCTCATAGACTACGCTTTTACGCCGTAGTCTACACCGACCGACTACACAAAATTTCGCACATAGACTACGCTTTTTATGCGTAGTCTATACCCACCATAGACCACGCCACGCCGTAGTCTATACCCCACATCACACAAATTTTTCGCACACAGACTACGCTTTTATGCGTAGTCTATACCCACCATAGACCACGCCTTTCTCACTTAGACCACGCCACGTAGTCTATACCCACGCATCACACAAAATTTCGCACATAGACCACGCTTTTGCGTAGTCTATACCCACCATGACTCACGCTTATCTCACAGACCACGCTTTCACGCCGTAGTCTATACCGGATGCATCACACAAAATTTCGCACATAGCTTTTTATGCGTAGTCTATACCCACTATGACCACGCTTTTCTCATAGACTACGCTTTTACGCGTAGTCTATACTGCTTTAACGCCAAATTTACTACGCTTTTTCTATTACAAACCCGTAGTCATTTAATAACAACTACAACCGTTTTTTCAATTTCAACAAATGAGATTAAAATATACTTTGATCACGTAGTTAATTTCATTTATTTAAACTACAAAATCACAATTAATACTATGCGCACAAGCAAATGAGATTAAAATATACTATATGTAAAGAAGATGAAATTTGCCCATTCACGAACTTCAAAATCACTATTAACAATTCAAAAATATATTAGCACTCAGAACTGATTATATTAAAGAAATAAAATATTTATCTTACATGTGAACATTCTTCATAACTTCTTCAATTATATCTTTCATGAAGTAGTACTCGCACATACATCACTATACAAAATATTTGATAAATGAAAATACAACTGCTTCTTCATTCTGATTAAACATAAAATTGCCTACAAAATCACTATACAAAATCAATACTTTCATACAAAAATAACATACTATCTTTGATTCTTATCCCCAAGTCACATAACAAACTAAATCAATAAGACCAACCTAATTTCTCTTAATAATCCTATCTATCTGTATCAAGTTTATGCCTCATATCACTATGCCCTAAATAATTGATTTCAAAATAATTTTACAAAAGATCAATAACTCCATTTCTTACGTAACTAAAACATCACAAGGATAATATAACGTGTATATGTAAAGAATGTATTACGAAATTTGCCCATTCAATGCGAACTTCATCAACGCATATGTGGTTAAGAGATACCTCTTTAAACCATATACAAGGACTCAAAGTTATTTAAATAAGATCAACACCAAAATTACGATCTTTCACCTCGAGGCTACTATAACCCTCAAATACTAAATAAATAAAAGAATGCTCGCTCGTCGGTCCAATCCAAATTCACAAGACAATTTTCATTCCTGCATTCAGGCCCGATGCCTCTGCACTTGACTATCTAAGGCATAGCTTATATTCAATGCGATGTATCCAATGGATCTAAATTTATCGGATATAAAAATAAAATAAAAATCTTGAATAACAAGGAACGAGAATACTTAGAGAATCTGTCATTTCTTGCTATTACTACAAGAAAAACTTGAATGACCAAGAAGGAATATGTAAGTGTTACTCGAAAGGGAACAATTTCTTAATCTCAAACATTATGATGAGCTTATGTATGTAAATCATGTTTATTCTTGATCTTTATGTGGTTATGTGAGTTGATGTGATCTTCATTCATATGCATTTCAAGTAGAAACGGTGCCGCTTCTCATTTACAAACAAAATCAACAAAGTGTGTTTGGCACAGTAAGAGTTTCGTGATGTAAGCGTGTTGTGGATGAGATGTGGTTGGATGGTGATGTGGATGTGGAAGTGATTGTTGATGGAACAAAAAGGCTTGCCTTGTATGCTAAAGCATACTACAAGAAAACTTGAATGACCAAAGAAGGAATATGTGTGGCTATGATATGAAAATCGTTTATATGATGTGATGTGATTAATATGATCACAAATGGATGATGTGAATCTATGTGTTTACATAGAAATGTATTGTTGATTGAAAATCTTGTTTATTTTGATAAGCAGTATACGTAAGTGAATCTGTGTTTGCTTACGTGATTATTATGATAAATATCGATATTGATATTGATATGTGTTGAAATGAACATGTGTTTGGGACATGATTACCCGGATAATTTGGGCGAGAAAAAAGGAAGCGTGAATATTTGTTGTTATGTTGATAAACTAACATGTAGGTTTATGGATATTGATTAGCACGATAAAAAGCAGTAGTTCATACTATAGACTACGCTTTCACGAAAAAGACAACGTTGGTTAAGATCCACAGGATGGATGAGCAACCCGTATCAAATATTTGTAAGTTCGAAGTTCGGAATGTACCAGGGAATGTCCATGAGCCGTTGGGAGTATTTCTAGGGAGATTTGTTGGATTTTGGAGAAAGATCCGAGGCAGTGGGAAAGTATCGTAGTATGAGGCTTACTATCGGTTGTGGAGAGGCTACCAACAGGTTGGCGGTAGTGGGCGAAAGCAAGGATACGTAATGTTCGAGCGGGATCCTATCACGCACACCTTACCTTGGATTTCACCGAGTTCGCCGCTCGAGTATGGAGGCAAGTGGACCGATCATCGAGTATACCATCGAGAAGGATGTAATAGCAAGGCATGTTCGAGGACCGATCCAGTTGATGATAGGGATGATGTTCCCGAAGAGCCTTTGGGAGAGCGACCATCGCTCGATCGATCACGATGCATCGGGATACACGGTCACTACACCTCCATCGACGATCCTTACCTTCCAAGGACCGGAACGATTTTGGCGCGAACCTCCTGTGCAAGAGAGATTGTCCATCCGACGGTGGCGGGGAAGAGGCCGGGATCGAATTTTCGAGCCACCGAATCGATCAGTTGGCATCCAGGAAGGAGACTCAGGAGGAGGAAGACCCGGACGAGAATGAGGAGGACAAGTGAGGACTCGAGAGGACCCGTGATCCGGATAGTCGATGACCCGATGAGGTCGGGCATGTTGAGGAAGGGCAAGCGCGAGCGAGGGACTCGAGCACAACTTTCACGACACTCGAGCGATCGAGGCACGGCTTGGATGGGATCATACCCACGAGAGGCTTGCTTCCATGCGGGATCGCTTTTACGCCGGCGGCCAATTCAAGCCACGATAGGAAGGAAAGAGGATGATGAGAGGCGAATGGAACCGTGGGACGGACGGAGAATAGTGGACGGATATGGAGGATGAGATCTAGGTAGTCGGTGTGTGCAGTGGCGATCGCGAGAATCTGCTAGAAGCATGGACAGAGCGGCATCTTTGACAATGACCGAGTCGATTCTTTTGCTCATATCGACCTTTTGGTGACATACCTTGATCTTGTATTTTGACGATCCTTTATGGACACTTGAATATTCGATACTAACTGCCTCATGACGGGATGTTTATGTTTGATGCTTATATGTGATATGAGTTATGCCATGGTGATGTATGATCTATGTGATGTGTGATGATAATGTTATGTGAAATGCATAACGATGATATGTTGACAGGATTGCATGATTATATGTGATCGTGAGTGATATGTGGTATATGTGATATATGATATGGGTGATGATATATGTTATGCGATGATACCCGATTATCTATGTGAAAGCATTTCTAATGTTTCAAACGTCGATATGTAATGCCGGAACCGGGAACCGGAGGAACAATAACGTGGAAGAAGCCGGGAACCACCTTTGGTTCAGCGGCATGCGATCGAGAGTTTTCGCAGGCAGAATCCCCCTACGTTCGACGGTCTCGATGAACCGATCGACGCTGAGAACTGAATACGATCCACCGAAGGATCTTGAATACATCGGCCGCGAAGAAGCGAGAAAAGCTGAATGCGCGATCTTTCGACTAACCGACGAGGCCGATTTACGGTGGGAATCGTGAGAAGGACTCTAACACCGGGACGATGGGGAAGGTATACGTGGGAAGATTTCAAGGAAGAACTCATGGAAAATGCGTGCTGGCGTTTACATGCGCAGAAGGCAAACGAGTTCGGAATCTTCGTCGAGGAGAAGGACGGTCACCGAGTACGATCGCTCGTTGCTCAATCGCATCGTCGTGTTGGCTACGTACACGGTCGGCAATCGAGGTCGCCGAGCGCATGCGAGTTCGAGAGAGACTTCACCGAGATCGAATTTCGCTCGTCGATCGGGGAGATCGGCGTATGCGCATCCTGAACCGGGCATTAAACATTGAGTCAATGTTACCCAGAGAAAACGATGCCACCCGGACAGCCACCGTGACGAATGAAGAGGTAAGAGGAAATGGGAAGATCGAGGAAAGGCAATCGGTGTTCCAAGGAACGGGAAGGTCGATGATTCCAAGGAATCAAGCGCATTGAGTGAGAGAAAGACAACCTTGGGAAGGAATTTCCAACCCACGGCGGTGTGGAAAAACTTGGTGCCGTAAATGCCAAAGGAATCATTTCGTGAGTGCGGTAAGGTAGCACCGAGTGCTATCGTTGTAAGAAGTCCGGACATTACGCTCGAGATTGTCCGTTAGGAGGGCCAGCGGTGCAGCCGCCAATGAAGGCAAAGATCCAGCTCATGAGGCGTAATCGAGTTCATGAGGACAAACAACGGAACAGGAGGTCACCCTAGGCCAACAAACCAAATGCCACCGCAGCAAGCGTGGTGTACGCTGAATCGGCAGCAGCAGCTCAAGCTCCCGAAATCTTGCGGTATAATCCATATGAGTGATATACCCGTTTTCGCTTTGTTTGATCAGAGCCTCACATTCTTTCGTTTCGAGAATCGCGTGTGAGAGGTTGGGTTTGGTACCCAAGAAATCACAGAGTACCTTGAAATTAGCATCCCGTCGAGAAGTGCTAAAGGCAAAAGAGATGTGCCGAACCGGAGGTAGAAATCGTGAGCGTATGTTCTTGTCAATTTACATGTCATCGAATGGAAGATTTCGATGTCATCTTTGCATGGATTGGTTGGAAAAGCACATGGCAACTATCGTTGTCTCGAGAGAGTTGCTTTTCGAACAGCCGAAGGAGTGGAAGTTTGTTTCCACGGCATAAGGATGAGTGTTTGCGTGCCGATGATCTCAAGACCAAGGCGGTGAGGATGATCGGGAAGGAAGTCGTCAAACTTTCTTGGTAAGTTCGACGGCACGATGAACAAACGCAATAAGCGATTCTGAAGAGTGGAGCGATGGTGTGTGAATATCCGGACATGTTTCCCGAGGACTTGCTGGGTTTACCACCGATAGACAAGCGGAATTCACTATTGATCCGGAACCGGGAGCAAGACCCGTATCAAAGGCACCATACAGAATGACACCTAAAGAATTGCAAGAACTGAAAGCGCAATTGCAGGAGCTGTTGGATCTAGGTTTTATCCGACCTAGCGTGTCGCCATGGGGAGCGCCAGTTCTGTTCGTCAAGAAGAAGGATGGGTCAATGCGGATGTGCATTGACTACGAGAGTCGAATAAGTCGACGATCAAGAAACAGATATCCTCTTCCAGGATCGACGATCTGTTTGACCAGCTCGAGGCGAGTGTCTTCTAAGATCGATTTGAGGTCGCTACCATCGGTGAAGATCGTGAAGGAGGACGTTGCGAAGACCGAGCTCAGAACGAGGTATGGGCACTACGAGTTCATCGTGATGCCGTTTGGTTTGACCAATGCGCCAAAGATTTTCATGGATCTGATGAATCGAGTTTTCCATCGATGTCTGGATAGTTTCGTCTTGGTTTTATTGATGATATTCTCATCTATTCCAAGAATGCGAGTTGCATAGAGAACACCTCCGTGCTGCTCGGAAGCGTTACGAGCGAGAGAGGTTGTATGCCAAGTATAGTAAGTGCGAATTTTGGCTCAAAGAAGTGATGTTCCTCGACACATCGTGTCTGCGAAGGAATCAAAGTCGACCCAATGAAGGTTGAAGCGATAAATAATCGGAAGGTTCCGACTAATGCCAATGAGGTTCAAGCTTTCTAGGCTTGGCGGATATTATAGACGTTTCATCGAAGGGTTTCGAAGTTGGCAAGGCCAATGACGCAATGTACTCGAGAAAGGAATCAAGTTTTCATGGTCCAAGCTTGTGAACCAAGTTTCCCGAGTTAAAGAAGAAGCTAACAACCGCCCAAAGTTAGCCGTGCGGAAGGAACGATGGGTTTGTGGTCTACCGATGCATCCAAGCTTGGTTTAGGTTGTGTTCTTATGCGAGCAGGAAGGTTATAGCTTACGCGTCTCGTCGATTGAAACCGCGAGTTGAACTACCCAACTCACGATCTGGAGTTAGCAGCAATGTTCATGCGTTAAAGATTTGGAGGCACTATCTCTATGGAGTTAAGTGTGAGATCTTCACGGATCACAAGAGCCTCAAGTATTTCTTTGAACAAAAGGAGCTGAACATGAGGCAAAGGAGATGGCTAGAGTTGGTAAAGGATTATGATTGCTCTATCAGTTATCACCCGGGGAAAGCCAATGTCGTAGCAGATGCCCTCAGTCGCAAGTCGAGAGCGAAGCTGGGATATCTTCTCACGCAAGAGAAAGAGCTTATTCGAGATTTTGAGAAGCTTAGCCTGGAAGTGATTCACCCGCCGGAATCAGTGCAAGGATTCATCGCGGCTTTGACAGCTGAATCGGACCTGAGAGAAGCCATCGTGAGCGCGCAACGAGGAGACGAGTTCCTGGAGAAGATGCGTTTGAAAGCAAGGCTAGAAGATAGCAAGGGTTTCACAGAAGCGAAAGACAACGCGCTACTATTCCGAGGAAGGTTATGTGTGCCACTCAATAGGGAATTGAGGATAAGATCATGAGTGAAGCTCATGAGGCACCCTATACAAACTCGTCCGAGGAAGCACCAAAATGTCTGAGAGACCTTAAAAGGAACTTTTGGTGGGAAGGGATGAAAAGGATGTAGCCGCGTTTGTGGAGCGTTGTTTTGGCTTGTCGACAAGTGAAAGTCGTACACCAACGTCCGTCAGGTTTGTTGCAACCGCTACCAATCCCAGAGTGGAAATGGGATCATATCGGTATGGATTTTGTGGTGAGTTTTCCAAGGTCAGCGAGAGGAAACACCGCTATATGGGTTGTCATCGATAGATTGACGAAGTCAGCTCATTTCTTACCGATTCGGATGACGTACGGGTTAGATAAGCTTGCTCAGCTTTACGTCAAAGAAATCGTACGGTTACATGGTGTGCCGGTATCGATTACGTCAGATCGTGACCCGAGGTTCACGTCAAGGTTTTGGAGGAGTCTGCAGGAAGCCATGGGAACCAAGCTGAATCTTAGTACAACATTCCATCCTCAAACGGACGGTCAGTCGGAAAGAACGATTCAGGTTTTGGAAGACATGCTGCGAGCAGTCGTGGCCGATAGAGGAGGAAATTGGGAAGAGATACTACCTTTGGTGGAGTTTGCCTATAACAACAGTTATCAGGCCACCATAGGAATGGCTCCCTATGAAGCGTTGTACGGAAGGAAGTGTCGATCGCCACTTTATTGGGATGAAGTGGGCGAGAGAAGATGTTAGGACCAGAGATGGTTCAACAGACGGTCGAGGTTATCGATCAGATCAAGCGAAGGATCAAGGAAGCTCAGGACAGGCAGAAGTCCTATGCGGACAAGCGTCGTACGGATCTTCAGTTCATGATCGGAGATCGCGTTTTCCTTAAGGTTTCCCCAACGAAAGGAGTCGTTCGTTTTGGGAAACGAGGTAAGTTACGACCGAGGTTCGTTGGACCTTTCGAAGTTCTTGAGAGAATAGGCCCCGTTGCCTATAGGTTAGCTTTGCCGCCTAGCATCGGAGATGTTCATGACGTGTTTCACGTTTCTCAGCTGAGAAAGTACGTGTTCGACCCAAAACACGTGATCAAGCATGACCAAGTGGTTCTTGCTCAGGATCTGAGTTACGAGGAGAGACCAGTGGCTGTTTTGGAACGAGAAGTCAAGGAGTTGAGGAACAAGCAGATTCCGTTGGTGAAGGTGTTGTGGAATCACCACGGAGAGGAGGAAGCTACGTGGGAGTTGGAAGACAAGTTCGTGGCTCGAGACTCGAGTTGTTTTCTCCACGTGTTTGAAATTTCGAGGACGAAATTTTTCTAAGGAGGAGGATGTAATACCCGTCCTTTTAAGCTTCGCTTTTGCATGGCACGCTTTTTCGAGAAAGGTCAAAGGTTGACTTTTGTTTCGGTGATGCGATCATCACGAAACCTCAGGCGTTATGAAGAGTGTCTTATGACGAATTCATAGACACTAAGTATGCAGTGTTTTCGACCACCCATGAAGGTTTGGCACTCAGGAAGTTATCAAAACCGACTTTTCATTGGTCTTTAAAAGCATATCTTGTTTATAGTCGTTGTGTCCGGTATTTTATTTCGTGTCCATGGGTACCAAGTTTGCAAAATTTAGAGTCCGTTTGTAAAGTTGCGTCATTATGCGTTTTAGAAAAAGGCCGATTAAGCAACATTTCTTGACCCTGCTTTTTCCTATAAATAGGAGGCTAGGGCCTTCATTTTCAACGTTCATTTCCTTCGCCTCTGTGTTTACAAAGAGCCGAGCAGCTCAGTGCACGCCGCGAAGCGCTTGGAGGAGTGGGGATCGGCGGGGAGGCTCAATGGCGGCGCCATTCTTGCGCTGGCGACGAGCCACCACCGCCGATCAACCCCCCCAGCCCTGCTTTCTATTTTGTCATTTTCTTGTTTTGATTCTCGCCTTTTAGTAGATCGTATAGCATAGAACTCGGGATCCTAAAGGGACGAGGCGAGAAAACGCAATGAGGTCGACCGACCACCACACCGCCGCCGCCGCCTTGGCCGCCGCCGATTGGTGGTCAACGGGCCACCTTTTGGCTACGGGTCCTTTAGGTTTTGAGTTCCGGTTATGCATTCTACTAAAGTACCTATTCCGTTTTTCCGTTTTTCGCATTTCTGCATGTCGGGATGTTTTCCGTTGCTTGAGTTTTCTAAAGGAAGACATGCCCGGTTATCCATTTTCAACGTAGTTTTTCATTCCATGTTCGTCGTTATGCATATTGCTTATGTTTCCATTTTCATGCATCGATTTTGGATGGTTTATCCTAGATCTGAGGATAGGCATCGATTTTTGAAGCTTCTTCGCTGCTAAGATTTGAGTCAACTTGCATGCATGCATATTTTGAAAGTACCCTATTATAGGTCTTGATGCCCTGAATATATTTTCCTTCTGCATCAAGTTGATTTGAAAACCCGGAGAGTGCCAAATGTGGGTTCAGAAAGTCGAAAACCCTAATTTTGCTGCGATCTTCGTTTGGATCACGATGTTGCTTTGCTTTGTGGGATGTAACCCCAAAAGTTGTTCCGTCTTGTTACCAGGTACCTACCAGTGCGATCGGTGAAGTCATCGGATCCGTAGATATCTCCCGGTTGACGTTTTTGTCGGTTCAGGTTGGGTTATATATGCTTATTTTGAGTTATTTACTCTGATATTTCAAAATAAAACATGTACGCCGTAAATTTTTTTTGTGAAATTATTACTGTTCTCTGATCCAAGATATGGTTCTATCATGGTTGTGCAAGGATCTCTATTCGCGGGTTGATCACCATCTCGAGTATTGATCGTAAGGATAGACCCCAACACGTGGTTATGGTTACGAAGGGATAGACCGGAAGTCCACACGGAAATGGTAATGAGGTGGTTATGGTTACGACGGGATTTGACCCAAGTCCACACCGAGTTAGCTTCCGGATACGCCCGGGCATGGGTCGATCGGATATATTCCGGCGAATGAATGAGATGTGATGGGTCAAGCGGGATACGCCCGAGCCGTGGTTCATGGTTCTATGATGGGAGTAACAAAGAATAACGGATCGTATCGAAAATGAAAATCTATTTTGCTTACTTAGAAGTGGATTTACGCTTTAAAACCTTCTAAGGTAAGTGCTCTGAACACGCATCATGATTCTTTTGATTTATAATAAAACCCCACCGAGTGCGCTAGTACTCACCCCAAACTCTTTTTCAAATCTTTTCACGTATGGAGGAGGGTCGACGGGCGGACGAGGGGGAGTGCGGGTTCTTCATGCTATGCTTCCACGATGTTGTGTTATATACGTACTCGATATTGATGTATTCTTCTCCCTTATTTTGCTTTCTGATTGGGAACAAGATTGCTATTATGTTATTCTGCTGTGAGTCTCGATATGAGCATGCTATGTGGTTGACCGGTCTAGTTGACAGGATGTAATGCTATTTTGCTTTCTTGCATTACTTATAATAAACCAAGATCTTGTTTCATTGAGGTTATGGTATCGATATTATTCTGTTGGTGGATTGTTTGTGCACCCCTCCCCTTCAGGATATGTCCTAGTTATAGAGGAGATGATGTCCGATATCATGGTCACATCTTCTTATCATGTATGTTATATGTATTCCCCCTTCTACCCCGCTTCTAAACCCCCACCCCTAATCAAACCCCGGCATTCGTGCCTTCCCTCGGGAATTGGGGCGTGACAAAGCAGTCTTTGATAATCTTCAGGCCGCACTTTAAGTTGGTGATAGCCTGACTTGAGGTCAATTTTCGAAAACACGCTAGCTCCTCTTAGCTGATCAAACAAGTCATCTATTCTTGGAAGTGGATACTTGTTTTTGAGCGTCATTTTGTTCGATTCTCGGTAATCTATACACATCCTCAAGGAACCATCCTTTTCTTTACAAATAACACCGTGCTCCCAGTGAAACACTAGTCCGATAAATCCTAGGTCCAACAAACTCTTGGATTTGGATTTTAACTCTTCCAATTCTTTCGAGCCATTCTCAGACGGTGCCTTTGACATCGAGCCGATCCGGTTCCAAGTCAATGGTAAACTCAATTGTCTAACGGGAGGTAATCTGGTAGATTTTCGTGAAAACATCCGAAAATTCTCGTACAATCTCTACATCTTCAACTTTTATCGTTGTTCGATCTTCTCCGTTCAAATAAACAAGAAATGCATGGCATCCTTTCTTGTTTATCATACTTCTGGCCTTCAATGCTGATATTATTGGGATCTTCCTTCCAATGTTGATTCCATGGAAATGCGTTACTTTCTGACCAGGAAACTGGAACGAAATTTTCCTTTCTTTGCATAGGATCGTGGAATGATTTTCAGCTAACCAGTCCATTCCTAGAATTATATCTACATCACCCATGGGTATTATGTTCAAGTTATTCGTCAGAATCTTAAGTGATCCTAAGTTCAACTCTAGGTTCGAGCAAATATGAGTAACTGTCATAACCCCTCCTATGGGTGAAGAGATTTTCATATCCTGGTTTGCTTTTTCTGGTCTAAGTTCCAATAGATCAACGCATGTTCTTGCTATGAAAGAATGTGATGCTCCCGTATCGAACAAAAGTATTACAGGTACGTTGAGAAGTATTCCCATACCTTCCAGGTTCCCCTGGTTTTGTACATTTTGCCTCTGGTGCAGAGCATATGCTCTGGCTTGAGCCGGCTGAGGCTGACGGGGCGCCTGTCTTGGTTGATTCTGCTGCGGCTACTGCTGGTGGCGTTGTTACCGATTACGCCGCTGCGTGGTTGTCGTTGTTGTTGCGGTTGCCGCCGCTTGCCCTTTGTTCTTGGTGGTCATTCGCGTTGAGGCCGAAACCGATAGCCGAGGGTTGGGCATTCTTGGGCTGATTCGCCTTCCCACCGTCCCCCGAGCGTATCCCCGGCAATTATTTGCGTAATGACCCTTCATTCCGCACTTAAAGCAATTTACCAAATGGCAAACTCCTTTGTGAAACTTTTGGCACTTTGGGCAAGGGAGAGCCCTGGTCTGTTCCTGTGGTCCTCCTGCCGAAGGGGAAAAGACTGGCTTCTTCCATCCCTGCCCTTGCGGCGCCACGTTTCCTTGCCAAGGCCGTTTGTTATTGGTATTATCAAAACCTCCCCGGTTGTTGTTACTAAAATTTCCTTCCCATTTTCTCTTTCCTTTGTCCCCTGTATTCGATGTCTGTGTTTGAACTGACTTCTCTTCTGGCATAGCTGCCTCGATATCCAAAGCTCGTCCGAGAGCTTCGGTGTAAGTCAGATCTCCATGACTGGATAGAGACATTCTTATCTCTGACCTCAAACCAGACCTAAATTTTTCTGCCATTTTCATATCCGTATTCACCTGATCAGGGGCATATCTGGACATATCGAAGAAAATGCGATCGTAATCTGTCACGGACATCTTCTCCTGTTTCAGATTATAAAATTCATGTTCTTTCTTTTTCCAATAACTTTTCGGAACGTATTTCTCATACATTTCCCCTTTAAATTCTTCCCAGGTGAATTCATTCATCTGATCCTGCAGTAAAATCTTTCGTCGGGCTTCCCACCAAAAGTCGGCGAGTCCCGGTTGAAAATGGTAATACAGATGCCGTTCTCGTCTTGTGCATCAAGAAAATCAAATATCCTTTCCATAGCCCTTATCCATTGCTCGGCATCATCCGGGCTTCCTTTTCCGTCAAAAGATGGTGGGTTTTGCCTAAGAAATAATTCCTCGATCCTACGATCGGGTGGAGGTGGTGGTGGTTGGGGTATATTCGCAGGTTCGGGTACATGAATTCTTCCTCTGCCTCTACCTCTTCCCCTTCCCCTACCTCTTTGTGCAGGATCTCTTCTAGGCGGCATTCTGTTGTTTCAACATACAATAAATATTGAAAAGCATTTTCACAATTAACATATATAATATCATCATATAATCCTTTTGTAAAACAGCTTTAAACCAAGCTATTTATTTTTATCAAAATGATCATTTCTGCCGCAAAAGCCCGCTTCGGGGTTATCATATATACATCAGAAAATTTGTGCCTCAAAGAGGACTATTTTGTACAACAGTTGATACAAAAGAGATAATGTACATAGATGGCATTTCAAAAGCCTAACCCGTATCGAACATCATACGGGATTACAAGATAATACAAAATACAAACGTTCACTTCCCTTTTCAAAACACAAAACAACCTACACACATACTGGACTAAACTATAGTTAGGCTGGTCATCAAGAATCACTCATCGTCATACTGATCCTCCTCAGGATCCTCCTCATCGTCTGAATCATCATCGGAGTCATCACCATCCGAATCATCGTCCGAGTCATCCTCACGGCGGTGTACTCTGGACGGTCCCGCTCCATCATCCCCAACCATAGGAATGTCGCGGATCGGACTGAGGTCATCACGTGCATCAGATACTCTCATCCTGGCCATCTGTCGGTACGGCTCAGCTGGCGGTGCTGGCGCTGTCATGGGTGGCAAGATCGGGAGCGGTGGGTGGATGGGGTGTCCAACCGACAAACGGAAAACACTGACATTCCCAAAGCTCTGGGCCGAGACGCCCTCTCTACCTCTGCGAGCCTGCCCTCATCCTCAAGGAATCTGGGTATTATCGGGTCCACTCGCCGCGGTACCTCTGTGTACAGCCACTCTGGTGTCTCATCACGCCACGTGTACTCACTCGGAGGGAGATAGGGGCCTCTCGGTGCTACACCGTAGATACTGAAGACATACGTCAAATGGCTTACAAATCTCGGTAGATCCGCTATCAGATCATTGTCACCACCAGCACGGTAGATATAATCTCCTGACACTTCCCATGCGTAGTCCTCCCAATCTATCGGTAACCGTGTCAGAAGGCGCTTGACGCCATCGAAATCAAGCACTCCATGCTCGTGCGCCTTCCTCCAATGACGAAGGTAGTGCATGAGAGACTCTCCGAGATCATCTTCCGAGCACATCTGGTAATCACGGTACTCATGAATAATCTCTGCTGGGGTGGCCCTCGGTCCTAGCCTCCGTCTAGTGGTGTGTCGAGTCCTGGCCATCAGTCACAGACAACGATCAAAAGTCAACTAAATAAGATATCCGTTACACAGATAAAATAATCTTACCGCGTCTGCTAAGCAAAAGGATAAACTGGACAGGTCTATAAAGAAGATAAACAATCCAAACACCTCTGATAGACAGATAAATGTTATACGAAAATTGTTCTCATACACAACGCACGTTGTAGCTTTCCTACCATACTAGGAAACTTGCTATCTAGCAGCATAAAAAAAAATCTTATCATATAACTAAATTCTAGTTCTATAAAACTATGAGCTAGCTTCTACTGGATCTCGTGATTTATGGAGAAGGAAACAGGGGATCTTCCTTTCATAAGAAATGTAGTACAGTCCGTTAGGAATTCGTAGGCGAAAACCGTGCGCAAATCGGAGTTCAAACGAAGGAGAACGGAGCAAAATAAAATCACTGCGCGAAGCAGTCCGCCTTCGCCGAGGTGAACTGTCCGAGGTGAGGTGAGTTGCCGAAGTGAGCTTGCCGAGCTGACGAGGTGAACTGCCGAGGTGAGCTTGCCGAGGTGACGAGGTGAGCTGCCGAGGTGATGAGGTGACAAGGTAGTCAACCGATCAATCGAAATGAATTGCCGAACTTGAGATAAAAGCCGAGCTCAGCGTAATCGAGGTCGACTTCCCGAGGTGGATTTGCCGAGGCGAAATACGGCGTCATGAATTTCCGAGATGAACTTTCCGAACTGAAGGTGGATGTCGAGGTTGACACCAAAGTAAATGCCTGTCGGCGGCGCCTGAGGATCAATTGAAGTCGCGCAATGCCGATGCGATCATCCGTCGGTCAGTCGAGGTAATCTACGGGTCGACTTCAAACGAGGTGGAAAGCCTTAGCTTTTTATTTGAGCTCGCTTTAGTTCTCGAAAGAAAAGGAGAAGTTCGTACATTTATTCGCCTATGTTCTTTTCAAAGAGGATCATGCATCTTATTACGCCTATGTTCCATTCGGGATGACATAGGCATTAATCAAAATCAATATTGAGAAATGAGAATAAAATTTCAAATATGATTTAACATAGTTCGCTTTTAAACATACGCATTTCTGCGAAAAATTTTCAATCAATCAATTAATCATGGTTATTTACAACCTTTCATTTCATTTGTCGATAATGTTCTATCGACAAAAATCAAATTATAAATCATTTGTCGATAATGTTCTATCGACAACAAATCAAATTCATAAATCTCAAACTTTTCTTTTCAAAGATGAAAAAATAATTTACCTTTTTCCCGGTTGAGCTGGATGTGATGGAGTGTTGAGCGTAGTCAGATGATTTCTAGAAGTCTAGTGACTCAATCTAGACTTACTGTTGAAAGAAAACTTAGGATTCAAAGAGCAAACTGCTCTGATACCACTCTGTCACAGCCCCTCTAATCCAAAGGATAGATTAGAGAGAACTGAAGCTTGGAACAGTGATTACAAAACAATTAATAAGAATAATCAAAAGATTTCAAAGATAACATTTATCGAACTTCAATAATCAAACCTTATTTACAAGGCGAAAACAATTCAAACCTTATTTACAAGGCAAAAGTCATTTACAGATGTAAAGGCTACAAGTTCCTTTAACAGTAGGTTCGATAATTCAGACAAATACAACTGCCAACAACAACATACAATAACATTCAGAATATGCAGCGGAAAGCATGTGAATGCATATATGACGATATGCACCCAATGGTATTTTCTTTCAAAACATAAAAATACCAAAAGATTCTGACTACTCAACATCTCTGCTCCATCATCATCATCAGCTCAATCTGCACATTTAAAAACAAATATGCAGGGCTGAGTACAAGAATGCACTCAGTGGCTCATGCCAAAATAATTTATAAATTTTGAATTACTCTGCCCCATCACAGTAACACACGAGGTTTTAATTTGAAATACTCGTGTTTACTAATTATTTTCTGTCATTTTCCATAAATATCGCCACCAAGCATTTTTCCACGATGTATGATCCATATCCACCACAACAATTCATCCAACACAATTCCTACGGAGAGAGGCCTCCTCTCACAGACGCCACGACCGATCGAGCACCCTTTCAAAGACACAAATACAAATAATCGGTGCACAAAATCCGTGCCATCTCAAAGACAAGATATCTAATTATCCATCATCCTTGGGGTACTTCCAAGAATACGAATTCAAGCATGTCATAAAGTGGGAGCTACCCAACATTATGCATCAATAATCATGGATCGATCCATACATAAAACATAAACATTTTGGGTGTAATTAAATAAATCATTTCATAAATATTTGCTTGCAATAAAGCATCATAAATAAATCATTTGATAAAGGTTTATCGGTTCGAGTATAGTAAAGCCCACCTCGACTTTTAAACTTGATTGACGACGCGTGCTCTCCTCCGCAGTTGCGTGTGAGTCTTCACGTCCCACCTTACGCAAAATTTTACGCTTAGAACGTTGGCACGCTTTTGAGATTTTCAAAGTTCATTCAACTTTGATAAATAAAATAATAATTCAAGTTTTGGTAATCTTAATACGTTGAAACGACGTATTTCAATAAAAATAATTCTCGTATATCGAGAGAGGCGTAATATGATCTGCAGTCTCATATTAACCTTTTAGGTTAAATAATTAACGTATAATAACGTTATTCAATAAAATGATTTCAATTATGAAATCTTTTCTCACAATTGAGATATTCTTATAAAAGTAATACGTTTTTCACGTATTAGCGTATTTAACGAACGTAATTAGTACGTCAATGTCGAAAGTCAACCATTTTGACTTTTCTTTAAAAATCTTCAATAAAACATATTTTAATGAATAAAATCAATATAAATCGATTTTTAATCGATTTCTTTTCATAAAGATTTAATCCTCGATTTTTCACGCAAATCGATAAATTTGATTAATATTTTCTTTCAATATTAATCTTTTAATACTTTAAGCATTTTTTATGCTTTTAACATTATTCGATATAACGTTTCATCGTAAACATAATATTCTATGTTTAATAATTCTCAAAATTCAATTATGTCTAATATAATTTTAGACATATAATATATTATTATTCTTGATTAAAAGGAATTAAAATTCCTTAAATCCAAAGTATAGCTCACGGCTATAACACTTATTTTTCCAAACTTGTTCCAAAAATTCCTCTAAATTCATATAGTGTATTATTTTACACTATGATCATTAATATGTATTAATATCACTATAGAAAAATTTAGAACTCACCTATATCACTATATAGGTCACGGTTATTTCAAAATAATACCAATAAATTTCCAAAAATTCTAATATTTATAAACAAGCCTCCAATATAAATATATAACATAATTATAACCTAAAGTTTAATAAAATAAAACTATATACTATAGAAAGATCAAGGGTAGCTCACGGCTACTTAGGGCTTTTCAAACCAAACAATTTTTATAAAATCCTATAAAATCACACTATGCTTATACGCTATCATATATCACTAATACATCATAATATCATATAATAACACATTAAAACCATTAATCCTAAGCCTCAGCTCTCGGCCTATTGAATAAAAATAGGTACAATTGTCCAAAATTCTAATAAATTCCTATATCACCTAATTAATACACTAGATCAACAATATGCTATTATATCATGCATATAAAAATTATACACCAAAGTTCCAACCTATATAATTGTCGGCAGTTTTCAAAACCAACAAGATGATTTCCAAAATTCTCAATTTAATACCATGCACTCCTACAACACTATAGATCAACAATCCAACCTTAAACGCACTCTAGCAAAAAATCGAGCATCACCAAAATAATTTAAATAAATAGCTTAGCTTAGGAAATAATTTATCTATGCACATATTAACATATGTAACATAATTTCTAAGCTTATAACATGCTAGCATGATTTATCGATAATTAATACATGCTAAAAATAATTATTTAAACCGTAGGATTATTGAAACAGCTTAGGTTTTATCGAAGCTTTTCGATATCTAACCTCGTTATCGAGTCGATCGGTTGTAAAGTGATTAAAGCTCAAAGCTTTTGGAAAGGAAAATAAGAAAATGCCTTGGGTTTTCTTATGAAATGCTCTCGGTACTTATGTTGGAGAGGAAGAGAAAGATGAATGTGTTATGTGTTTGTGTGCTTAAGTGTAATATCCCGTAGAATTAGATGCCTAATTACGGTTTTTGAAACCAAATTAGAATTCACCGTGACGATTCAATCAGGAAGACAACGAATAATGGTTTCGAGTATTTACGAAGGAACTAATTCTATTTTATATTCATCGAGAATTGTGAATTTAGAAATAGAAGTTTGTAAAACATATCGACAAGATATTTTAACGCCGATTACACATCATATGTCAAGATTTTGTGAAATTTTGAGAGCAATAAGATTGGAATTAATTTTCATATTAATTCCTATGTTACTAGAATATTAATTATAAAGTAAGTTCAAACTTCTGCGACCATTTTGAGATGAGTCGATTATGATCATTTGAGACGTTTTGAACGTTAACGCCTGTAGATATTTTGAGAGATGAGTTCAATGATCCGGAAATTATCCCAATTAATTTCCTATCATTAATTTATATAATCAGTAATATTAAATATTAAAATCAATTTTGAGTTATTAAAACTCGATATTTATGAAATGGGTTTCAAAACCCTAATTATACAAATTAGGGTTTGGTCACGAATAATGATACCATTAAATTATCCTATGGTATCTAAACTATATGTTATGATATATATGGATATTATTAAGCATTAAAATTAATTTTGGGCATTAAAACTTCGGTATTGTGTATTTAATAATTTGAAACCCTACATTTGAAATTAGGGTTTTGTGCATGAAATGTGCTATTATTTTATCTATTTTCCTATTATTCTCGAAAATTTCAATATATGCCTAAGAGGTGATTTAATTATTTTATGACTTGTATTTTATACCTATGATCATGTATGATATATATATATGGTATTAATGTATAAAAAAATAAAAATTGCCTACCTATTTGGACACCTACATAGCCATAGGCCATCATGAGATGGCATGGCATGATGGTCACCTCCTTAACACCCAATGCATGGAAAGCCTTTCAGCCTCACACTAATCATCACCACACTCTACACACTCAACCATGATTCCCATTGTGTGTGTGTGTGTGTGCTAAGAGAGAGAGAGAGAGATACATGGGGAAACTCTTCCAATACACTTCATTTCACTCATAATACATTTTCTCCCTCTCTCCCCAAAATTTTCAGACCTCTCCTCTCCTTTCCTCTCTTCTTCTTCCTACACCATTTCCACCATGGAAGAGAGCTCAGCTCCATCTCTCTCTCATTCATCTTCAAATTCGCGACTAAGGTATAACTATCTCCTATGACTCTTAGACATGATTAAATCATACTTGCATGGTTAGATTGATGATCTTGGTGGTGATTTGGGGTGATAGATTCACCATTTTCGTGGTTATATGAAATGCATACAAGAAGAATAAGCTTAAAACTGAAAACTGGATGTATGTTACGAAAACAGTAACTTCATAAAATTATTTGACTGTTACAGTGGTCCGATGACTGTGAAATTTTACTATGTTGAAAATAAACATGTCTATTACGTCTCTGTAAAATTTCAAGTCAATCCAACTTGATTTTCTATTTTAATTCTATTTTCAAAACACTGCACAAATCTGTAAAATTTCGGTGTTCATCACCCACGGTCCGTGGCTTTCGTTTCGAGTTTGGATAATGTTAAAACTCTAAAATTGGCATAAACATAAATTAGCATGTCTAGAAGATCTATGTAAATTTTCAGAATTTTCTAAAATGTTTACTATTTATTCCAGATTTGTCAAACGAACTGCACAAAACTGTCACTGTAGTGATAGCTTGTAGTAAAATATTTTTATCTCCCAATCTATTTTGAATCATTGAGTAAGGCTTTTCTGGAATAAACTAGACTTAAGTGGCTTTTCAATATGATTGGTTGCATTCCTAGATTCCTTATAATGAACTCACGGTGAATTTTTAAAGTTGACACATTACAGTAAGCTTTTGGACAAACCGCCTTAGTAAAATTCTATGCTAAATGACTGTCCGTGTACGACTTTTGCGTGAGATATTCGAGCCGTTTGTAATCCTATTTTGACTTTGGTTTCTTCATAAGAAATGTTCCTTACCATGTCTAGTTGTGATCTGGAAAGTTTTATCCCAAACCAAGCCTTATAAGTATACTGTTCACTGACCCAAAGTCACCTACTTGAATGTTGTCCTTTCCAACTAGTCAACTTTGAACTTACGTATTTCTCGATGCATCAAGTATCTTCCAGACGGTCTTCATGAAACATGTAGTTCTTATTACAAGGTTTCTAAAATGGTATCTTTCAGTCATTTTGGTATTGTGAGTCAAAGTTACGAGCCTCGCAAAATCCTCGTCGTTAAGCTAAATCTGAAATCACGAAAATTTTCAAGTATAGAAGAAGTCGAGTTCGAGTTGCCCACTTTGAGACCCTATATCTCCAGAACCACGACTCTTTTGGGTCGACTTCCTTCTTAGAACTTACAGTACATGTTTAGAGGTTTCGAGACGTGTCTTTGTGCGGTCATACGATTTTAATCGAGAGTTATAGATCGTCAGCATGACACTTGGGTTGTTTTAAGTTGTTTTGCTGAAAATTAAACACTTGAAATTTAACAAAGTGTTGAAACTCCCTATGTGAAACATGCCTTATGTGACTAACATGCTATTAATTGATGCATACATATGATATGTCGCAAGGTACATTAAAGCATTAATAAGATGCACGAATTTAGGATAAAACAACAATATGATATTTTACGGAAGCACGTCTTAACGTGAAATATTTGACTAAGCGCTACTACATGATCAATTGATTGTATATCATGCCATGATATACACTCAAGTAAAATATGGGTTCTAAGACCCGATGGATGTTTCAACTCCAAAACCTCAAAGCCGTGAATAGATAAAGTTTAGCTTCAGACTCGCAATCAAGAAATCGGCTGACAATCAATCTACATCCAGTGGGCTTCTTATCTTCAAAATGTGGGCCTTTTCACCCCACTAAATGTGACTTTAATGTTATTCCAAATGAGTTTATTTACGATTTATTCTACAATCATTATCAAATGTTTTATTGCATTACACCGCCAAAATATTTCGCTTATGTATGGATCCAACTGTTTGTCGGGTAGAAATTGTGGAGATGGTTGAACTTTATTATGACAAGTTATGTCATTTGGGTCGCGCCAACCTTTTTAATGTCGTCCTGTGCGGATGATAAATGCCCGCTAGGATTGGCGTGAAGGTTGGAACTATACCGTGTTAACATATGCTTGCAGAGAGCGATCGTAGCCGACGGATTACGGTCGGTCACGGCGTCGTAGATGGGAGGCCTCCTCTCGACGCTTATTATTTATTATTATTATGTATCATGACTATGAGATATGAGAGGAGGCCTCCCATCTACGACGCCGTGACCGCCGTAATCCCGCACAAAGACACAAATACTGCAAGCATATGTTAACACAACAGATAGTTCCAACCTTCACGCCAATCCTAGCTGTGCATTTATCATCCGCACAGACCCGACATTAAAAAGGTTGGCGCGATCCAAATGACATAACTTGTCATAATAAAGTTCCAACTATCTCCACAATTTCACCCGGCAAACAGATTGATCCATACATAAAACGAAATATTTTCGTGTAATGCAAGAAACATTTGATAACAACAGAGAATAAGTATCAGAATAAACTCATTTGGAATAACATTAAAGTCACATTTTAGTGGGTAAGAAAAGGCCCACATTTTGAAGATAAGAAGCCCACCGGATCAGATTGATTGTTCAGCCGATTTCGATTATGTAGTCCCAGCTTAGCCTATCTATTCCTCGGCTTGAGGTTTTGGAGTTGAAACATCCATCGGGTCTTAGAACCCATATTTTTACTGAGTGTATATCATGGCATGATATACAATCAATTGATCATGTAGTAGCTTAGTCCAATATTTCACGTTAAGACGCAAGCTTCCGTAAAAATATCATATTGTTGTTTTATCCTAAATTGCATCTTATTAATGCTTTAATGTACCTTATGACATATCATATGTATGCATCAATTAATAGCATGTTAGTCACATAAGGCATGTTTCATATAGGGAGTTTCAACACTTAGTTAAATTTCATGTTTAATTTTCAGCAAAACAGCTAAACAACCCAAGTGTCATACTTGACGATCTATAACTCTCGATTAAAAATACGATGACCGCACAAAGACACATTCGAAACCTCTAAACATGTACTGTAAGTTCTAAGAAGGAAGTCGACCCAAAAGAGTCGTGGTTCTGGAGATATAGGGTCTCAAAGTGGGCAACTCGAACTGACTTCTTCTATACTTCAAAAATTTTCGGATTTCCAGATTTAGCTTAACGACGAGGGATTTTATGAGGCTCGTAACTTTGACTCACAATACCAAAATGACTGAAAGATACCATTTTAGAAACCTTGTAATAAGAACTACATGTTTCATGAAGACCGTACTGGAAGATACTTGATGCATCGAGAAATACGTAAGTTCAAAGTTGACTAGTTGGAAAGGACAACATTCAAGTAGGTGACTTTGGGTCAGTGAACAGTATACTTATAAGGCTTGGTTTGGGATAAAACTTTCCAGATCACAACTAGACATGGTAAGGAACATTTCTTATGAAGAAACCAAAGTCAAAATAGTATTACAAACGGCTCGAATATCTCACGCAAAAGTCGTACACGGACAGTCATTTAGCATAGAATTTTACTAAGGCAGTTTGTCCAAAAAGCTTACTGTAATGTGTCAACTTTAAAAATTCACCGTGAGTTCATTATAAGGAATCTAGGAATGCAACCAATCATATTGAAAATCCACTTAAGTCTAGTTTATTCCAGAAAAAGCCTTACTCAATGATTCAAAATAGATTGGGAGATAAAAATATTTTACTACAAGCTATCACTACAGTGACAGTTTTGTGCAGTTCGTTTGACAAATCTGGAATAAATAGTAAAAATTTTGAGAAAATTCTGAAAATTTACATAGATCTTCTAGACATGCTAATTTATGTTTATGCCAATTTTTAGAGTTTTAACATTATCCAAACTCGAAACGAAAGCCACGGACCGTGGGTGATGAACACCGAAATTTTACAGATTTGTGCAGTGTTTTTGAAAAATAGAATTAAAATAGAAAATCAAGTTGGATTGACTTGAAATTTTACAGAGACGTAATAGACATGTTTATTTTCAACATAGTAAAATTTCACAGTCATCGGACCACTGTAACTTAGTCAAATAATTTTATGAAGTTACTGTTTTCGTAACATACATCCAGTTTTCAGTTTTAAGCTTATTCTTCTTGTATGCATTTCATATAACCACGAAAATGGTGAATCTATCACCCCAAATCACCACCAAGATCATCAATCTAACCATGCAAGTATGATTTAATCATGTCTAAGAGTCATAGGAGATAGTTATACCTTAGTCGCGAATTTGAAGATGAATGAGAGAGAGATGGAGCTGAGCTCTCTTCCATGGTGGAAATGGTGTAGGAGAAGAAGAAGAGAGGAAAGGAGAGGAGAGGTCTGAAAATTTTGGGGAGAGAGGGAGAAATGTATTATGAGTGAAATGAAGTGTATTGGAAGAGTTTCTCCCATGTATCTCTCTCTCTCTTAGCACACACACACACACAATAGGAATCATGGTTGAGTGTGTAGAGTGTGGTGACGATTAGTGTAGCTAGAAGGCTTCCATGCATTGGGTGTTAAGGAGGTGACCATCATGCCATGCCATCTCATGATGGCCTATGGCTATGTAGGTGTCCAAATAGGTAGGCAATTTTTTTTATACATTAATACCATATATATATATCATACATGATCATAGGTATAAAATACAAGTCATAAAATAATTAAATCACCTCTTAGGCATATATTCGAATTTTCAGAATAATAGGAAAATAGGATAAAATAATAGCACATTTCATGGACATTAAAACCCTAATTTCGAAATGTAGGGTTTCGAAATTATTAAATACACAATACCGAGTTTTAATGCCCAAAAATTAATTTTAATGCTTAATAATATCCATATATATCATAACATATAGTTTAGATACCATAGGATAATTTAATGGTATCATTACCCGTGACCAAACCCTAATTTGTATAATTAAGGTTTTCGAAACCCATTTCATAAATATCGAGTTTTAATAACTCAAAAATTGATTTTAATATTTAATATTACTGATTATATAAATTAATGATAGGAAATTAATTGGGATAATTTCCGGATCATTGAACTCATCTCTCAAAACATCTCTAGACGTTAACGCTCAAAACATCTCAAATGATCATAATCGACTCATCTAAAATGGTCGCAGAAGTTTGAACTTACTTTATAATTAATATTCTAGTAACATAGGAATTAATATGAAAATTAATTCCAATCTTCGCGCCCGAAAATTTCACAAAATACCGACGATGATGTGTAATCAAGCTAAAATAATACTGTCGATATGTTTTACAAACTTCTATTTCTAAATTCACAATTCTCGTGAATATAAATAGAATTGCCCTTCAGAATACTCGAAACCATTATTCATTGCCTCATCGATTGAATCGTCATAAATAATTCCTAATTTACGGTTTCAAAACCGTAATTAGCATCTAATTCTACGGATATTACATCCTACCCCTTAAAAGAAATTTCGTCCCGAAATTTGCATACCTCATAAAGTACGGGTATCTTTGATCTTAACATCTTATCTTTCCACGTGTTTTCCTTTTGTCCATGGTTCTTCCATCGATTTTCATTAAAACCCAAACTTGATTCCTTAATCGCTGAATCGCATGCGATCAAATTAGTCGAGATTTTCATCATAACTCATCCGAGTCAAAGGTCACGCCATCATATCGGTTTACGGAATCGGGTCATTTTCGTATTTCCTTAACTATGACATGTGGAAAAATATTTCGTATTTTTCCGAATTTGGTGGAATACCAAGTTATAGCTACTAAGCCTATTATTATTAAAGCTCGTGAGGTTCTACAAAACGTGGTCTCAAAGATTCTCGTATCCGATTTTGTAATTTCTATAGATGGAAAAATCTTAAGAAACTTAATTCGCATTTAAAATGCATTTCAGTTCGACGCGTGTCGGTAAGACTTTTAATCCGTCCTTAGCTTTTCTTATTCTTTGCCTTATTGGGCAAGATATCTCGATCGCTTCGCCTACGACGCCGAACTTTATACCTCCACCTACTTTGTTACAATAAAGTGGTGGTCGATACTTTTCAAGACAATGCCTCATAAGGCTATATTGATCGTTGGTTGACACTACGGTTGTACATAACTTAACAGTGGTACAATCGCTCTCACTTGCACCCGGGTTTAACATTTATGTTCTCATCGTATCTATAAACGCTCATATCTGTCCTTTTGTTCGCCTTCTTCGCTGTGAGCGGGCAACTATGTTAAGGTTCAACCTCGTGTTTAACTCTTTTGGGAGTTAGTTCGAAATCTAGGGTACTCTTGTCTCTATCTCAAACGATAGGTTTGGTACTCCGAAAATATACAATTTCCTTTTTACGCATGTAGCTAACTTTTCGGCCCACGAGTCATCCGAATAGCGTAGACAAAACATAATTATGAGTCAATCCACTACTACCCATATAGTAGTGCGACTTCTATGACTTTGGCGTAACTCGTCATAAGATTCATCATACATTATTCCATTTTCATTCGTAGCTCTAGAGATTATAACCTCTTATAAGGCCTTTGATATAATACCTTCACTTGTTGGTAACCGAGACATTGCTCGACAATCATGGTTACATCTCGCTCATTCCTTACTATCTAACTTTTCTCGTAAATCGTAACATATCTTAAAGTTGTCTAGTCAAGCGGTAAGAGAAGGGTCATGACTTCATTCTTGGTTTCATCTCTAAGCTTATTACTGCTTGGAGATATATATGTATGTATAATCCTTCCTTAGACGATATAGCATCGTCCAGCGCTCCTTAAAATTCTTCAAATTTTCCTTCCTTATCTTAATTTGTATTCTACTCCCATCTCCATTCTCTTTTTAGTCATATGTCACCTTGGGTGTGAGAGTACAACTTACGTTCACACCGAATGCCCGACTATTTCGCTCTCATTTTCTTAAACTTTCCAATGAGTTTTCCTTTTTGTTGGGACATACTATGATTTAGGTGAATTTTATAACTCGTATTAGATTCTACATTTACCATCCTCGTGTGATCATTTATCACGCTTATAATCTTTTACTAATTCGAGCCATCTTTCTCATTCTCAGATCCACATTTCTTTGCTCAAGAATAAATTCAAACTTTCGCAAGTTGAGAAGGGTTCTTAACTTATTGTCATAGGAGTGATGTCTTCAAGACTTTGGTATTTATACCACTGCCACTATTTCAAGTCGAGTTGGAAAAATTCCATTCATGTGGCCTAAGTCATTGTGATCATAAGCTATTATCTTTCTCATATTAATACATAACCTCTTTATTACTCCACGTAATTTCATTCCTTTGGGGTAGCTATGTTATTGGTCTTGCTACTTTAGAGAGTTCTCAAGGGCTCTTTGATAGCGATCAATTAATCTATGAAATTCTGGTCTCATTTTTAGGTCATCAACGACTTTCATTCTTAATTGTTTTGCCTTTGTCGGTCCACATTTATTTTCTAAGGATACTATATGCATGAGGAATATTTCTCCTTTACCAAATACACGATATTGCATTGCAAAATCGCTCGGCTCTTAAAGGTCGAAGACAACCTTTGATGTTCTTTATGTTCTTCTTCGTCCTTTGAATAGGTAAGAAATTACACCGGCTTCAAGCTCCGGCGAACTGAAATCTAGTCCCCACCGCCCGACAAGGGAATCTAACTCATAGCTACCAGAGTGGGTAGCTTTATTTCCCATTAGCTTTGTCAAAGGAAGGGACCAAAAGCTCAATTCATAGCTCTCTGCCTTCGATTTCGACTAGGCGAGAGAGTCGAATTGAAAGTTAAGATAAAATTTTCTAAGCACGTGTGGAACACTCGAGTTTTGAGGTTCATGATCGTGGCTGGTGCATTTGTCGGTCGAATGGCCTAACTATTATCTCATAGCAGCCATATCTTACTCTAACTATTCGCCAGATTTCGGATACCATTCTACTAGGACCATATAATACTATACCAAAATGCCTAAATGAGGACTTTTTATTCATTATCTACGAGGGTCGGTTTATCGAGCCGATCGATTACAAGCGCCTAGTTCTTTTTACACCCAAAATTCGACACCACACATTTAACATATTCATTTAAATATTCCAACTACGCTTATTTTACTCATTCTAACCATATTATCTACATATGAGTCTCATATTATCATAGGGTTCGCGACTGACGAGTGACCTTCACGAGTCGCACCTTTCGCTTAGAAACTTGTCTATTTCTCGATCGCTTTTACCTCATATATCCGACGATCTTTCTTTTCAAAGAGTCGGGTCACATCGCCCTCTGCTTTCTTCTTCATACCGTGTTGGTGTTACTTTTATCGTAAAGTAAGGTCGAGTTGGTAGTGGTAATACTCCTAATCCTCGAGGCGATAAGATCCCGTTCTTTTGCCCTTCTCACCTCTTATTGGTACCATTGACGCACAGACGGGGGTGGTATTTGGAACATTAGGGTACAACATTCATCACGTCGTGTGTAAATTGCCGGGACTAGGACGAGTGCTTATAGGTGCCGCTCCATACGCATCATGAGTATACTTGAGCCCGCTGACAAATCTCGTAAGTCCGCCTGACTTTGAATTTGTATCATGGAGAAAATATTCTTTTGACACATCCTTTGCAAAACCACGCTAATCTGTTGGCAAACGACCGATAAGTCGTTGGATACCATCCTCATTTGTCACTCTAAAATTTCGAGCGCCCATCTAGAGGTGTAAAATTTTCTCCAAAACTATTCTAAATCCATGCCTAGCTCACAATAAAAGAGCCGATACTCGTGTGAGTTATAAATTGTAGGCCTTGGGGTTACTCTCTTATCCGTTAAACTCCCTTTTCCCGCCATTTATAAGCGGATATTTCTAGATAAGTCCGACTTAATTTAAGCTATGGAGGAATCTTTAAACAAGAATGATCTCTTAAAGAATTATACACTTTAAGACGATATAACCCGTAGATAACTCATGACACTTATCTTAATACTCATTTTACGCCTACTCCTTCAACAGATATCGCTCTAAATCCATTCGCATATGCGGATAGTGGGTACCAATATCCTATCGCAGAAACCTTTTATCGAAAAGATTAGGTCCGTGTCACGATCACGTGAATGACAACCATTTTCAAGCTTCTTGACTCTAAAATTATATCTACGCTCCTCACGTATATAGTGATCCAAATCATTGAGTAGAACTTTAGGCGATTCTAGGTTCGAATCTACGCTGAGCAACTCTTGCGATGGCCATGATTTTCGATAGGTAAGGAGGTCTACATCTTGATGCGCCACCCTAAATTGGGTTCTATCGCTTCTTTGCGTATTTGCGATGTCAAAAGCGAAACACCTAAATCGAACAAAATCTTATAGGTATTCGAGGAAATTTTCCTCATACCTATCTTGTCTTTTCGGTTTTATTTGTTCTGCTTCCGGTCTAAGTATAGGCTTTGGTCTACAAGTGTTCCGCTTATTCAAGTGAATATCTATTTCATATGTCACCGTCTTTTCCATCGGGACATTAGCCCCTCGCTATGGCCTTCGGTGCCTCATTCACCTTATACTTCTCGGTATCTCAGATCGTTATGCTTTTACCAATAGCATTTGTGGTTAGGTCTACATCAACCTATCCGCTGATATTGATATTTCGATAATTAAGTCTTACCGTAGAGATCGTCGTGTCTCTAGCACTATCATTCATTCCTAATCCAAGATGAATGACTCCATTCCCTTTTCACTTCATCGATCTTAGGAATATATTTCTCATATATCCTTACTTTAACTCTTCTCAAGGAAATTCTTATTTATCAAGTCATATGTCTCTTAAGCTTATATTATGTCATGGCTATCTTATAATCGTATAGCTCATAGTTTCTTTAGTCATTTCGACTTTTGTCCCTTTTTCGACACGGTATTTGAAAGTAATCTTACTTTCTATAATTCGGTTCCCACTTCGGACTAGAACCGCTATCATTGTCGTATGGCTTGGTAGGTCGCATATCTGCATACCATAACTTAAATTCCAAGCATCTCTCTTCCATGTCTCGCTTTGAAGATATTTTCTTCACACTTGATTTACATGCTAGGGCTATCCTCGCTGCTCACACAATCTCAAAGATTATGATTCCTCCATCTCATTATCATTTGTTTAACCAAGTTTCAATTACTTGAATCGGTTATGCTCAATCATAATCTCATCGACCGAGGTATAAGGCGATGGATCTATTTTCCGAGATGCTATCATTTCCTTATATATATATATTCACGGAAAGGAATATTTTGTATGCATCTTTATTCTTTTAAACATGTCCAACCTACTAACGAGGTTTCAAGGACAACCAACTATCTTAAGGATAAGTTGTAATCTCTTTTATAAAAGAGAGAGTTCATATCCCACGGATATCATATACTTTTCTTGCTTTTACTCTTGCATTCAATGCTAAAGAGTATCTTATTCATAACTTGATTATCGTAATAGTCGTATGAAGGTATAACTTCACTGTTATCAATCTTTGTAAAGCCCATCAAGGGTCATCACATCCATGTGTATCATAGGAAAATATCTCATCTCATCGAGATTTTCCTTACATCCTGATTTCTTGATGTTTATCATTTTACTGGTCTGAAACATTTGGGTGACTGGAATAAGTCAACCTATTTCATATCGGATGTTTATCGCTCACTAATTGCACTTAGGTGACAAGGTAAGTCAACGCTCATCATACTTGATGGTTTCAAGAGTCGAGAAAGAATTATCACGACTACTTAAAAAAACGTTGTCTCACAAATTGAAATAACATCTTTTCAATGATTGATTCGATATGCTTTTAGACCGAATAAACGGGGCTCTAGGTCCAAGACCGAATGACGACTCATCGAGATTTCTTTGGTCATATGGGCTGGCTGCACCGTCACAAATATTTTCTCACCACGCTAGGATTTGGGTTCAAAAGGACACTTTATGAATTTTGGGTTGAAAATTTTCTTCGTAAGAAGTGAGAAACTCGAATGAATTCTCAATTGAACTAGGTCATAGAGTTAAACTCAACGATGTATATTGGGTGATGAATATAATTTTGAAAGCTTATATACCCATAATAGGTCATCAACAAAGGTTCTTATGTACGTCGTGGCTCTACTTGTATTGTCGGCAATCTTACTTTCTTAGTAACATTCTAAGATTCAGATCGCACTATAACGTTCTTACTTTCTATAAATCATGAGCTAGCTTCAACTGATCCTCGTGAATCCTGGAGTAGGAATCAGAATTTGGTCCTTCATAAGAAATGAAGTACAGACATTAGGGGCACGTGGCGAAAACCAGACGTAAATCGGAGTTCACACGATCGAGAACTAATCAAAACAAAATCACCGCACGGTGCAGGAAAATTTACGCGCGCCGCCGAGGTCATAAGCGATGCCGACGCCAAGGTCGTGCATGCCGCTACCGATGCCGCGGTAGTACAGAGAAATGCCGACGCCGAGGTCGCATAAGCTACCAAAGTCGATATGTCAAAGTCGACATTATAAATTCTCAAATCAAAGTCGACAATCACACATGCCGAGGTCAAAGTCGAGGTCGCAAAATTTTGTATAAATCCTTTTCTTTTCGATACTCAAGATGGAATGAAGTTCTCAAATCCATCACATTTTGTTCTTGTAATAGGAGGAAGTTCTTACTTCTATATTCTTTCGTAAAAGGGATCATGTTTCTTAAAAGTCTACGCTCGCTGAGCTAGCATGTTCATCATCATAAAGAACTTTGAAGTTGAAGTAAAACTTCAAATATTCATACGTAGCTCATTTGTACGCATGTACTTCGTCGAATTTCACGAATTCAACATATCATTTTTGACAAATCAGTGTCCAATCTCAATCACTTTGAAGCATGAATAACATAACTTTGTTCATAACAATGAACACTTATTGAATTTCAGGATTTCAAATATTTCATCTTTGGCATATCATGCCGAAACTTTCTCACATCATTGTCATCATCTCCCTTATATCTTCCTTCTTTTCATAACTTTCTCGACAAATCATTTGTCATAACATTCATTCTCAACCTTTCTCATAGCTTTCATTTCTTTTGAAAGATCATTTCAATCATCCTTCACTTCAAACTTTTCGATTTCAAAACCGAGAAATCATTTGTCTATCATAAATCAAACTTTAAGTTTCCTTAAATATGCAATCCCATACCGCATATTGTGGGAATCTTTGAGTTTCTTAAATATGCGGTCCCATACCGCATATTGTGGAATCTCTTTTGAAAAAATCATTTTCATCCTTTTCACTTTCAATCTTTTCATTTTATTTGAATAAAATCATTTCATAAACATTCATCCGCCAGGAAATTTTCAAAACTTTGGAAAAGAATCATTTACCTCATTTCGGTTGAGCTTGATGTGATGGAGTGTTGAGCATTGTCACTAACCTTTAGAAGTCTAATGACTCAATCTAGACTTAATCTTAACGGAGATTTTGGGTTCAAGAGCGAACCGCTCGATACCACTGTTACATCCCCAAATCCTAAGTAGGATTTAGAAGGATTGTAACTCTAAACAGTATAATTAAACAGGGAATTCTCCTTAACAAAAGCCGTAATTCATATGACAAACATGTTCTTGGACTTTAGTACATAACTTAAGTTCTTGCAATGAAAACATGTGATATGTACATATGACGATGTACTATCAAGGTATAAACTTTTCAACACAATATTCCTATTGCTCAACACCGCCCATCCATCATCCGCTCAACTGCACATTTAAAACAAACATGCGGTGTCGAGTACAAGAATGCACTCGGTGGACTCATGCCAAAACATTTGATAATATTCAATTACGCCAATGTCGAGTAAGTCATGGGTTTTAATTAAAAGGCCTTGTGCTTACTAAAATCATTTCGTCAGAAAGTAGCTTCGCCAAGCATTTTCTTGGTGTGTATGGTCCGTATCTCATAGTCACAATACATAATAATAATAATAATAAGCGCCGAGAGTGAGGCCTCCCATCTACGACGCCGTGACCGCCGTAATTCCGCATCTGAGACACAATCACTCTGCAAGCATATGTTAACACAACAGATAGTTTCAACCTTCACGCCAATCCTAGCTGTGCATTTATCATCCGCACACAGACCCGACATTAAAAAGGTTGGGCGCGACCCAAATGACATAACTTGTCATAATAAAGTTTCAACTATCTCCACAATTTCTACCCGGCAAACAGATAGGATCCATACACAAAACAAAATATTTTGGCGGTGTAATGCAAGAAACATTTGATAACAGTTGTAGAATAAGTCGTAAATAAACTCATTTGGAATAACATTAAAGTCACATTTAGTGGGGTAAGAAAAGCCCACATTTTGAAGATAAGAAGCCCACCTGGACTGTAGATTGATTGTCTAACCGATTTCTTGGATTGCGAGTCCTAGGCTTAGCCTATCTATTCCTGGCTTTGAGGTTTTGGAGTTGAAACATCCATCGGGTCTTAGAACCCATATTTCTACTTGAGTGTATATCATGGCATGATATACAATCAATTGATCATGTAGTAGCGCCTAGTCAAATATTTCACGTTAAGACGTGCTTCCGTAAAAATATCATATTGTTGTTTTATCCTAAATTCGTGCATCTTATTAATGCTTTAATGTACCTTATACATATCATATGTATGCATCAATTAATAGCATGTTAGTCACATAAGGCATGTTTCACATAGGGGAGTTTCAACACTTAGTTAAATTTCAAGTGTTTAATTTTCAGCAAAACAACTTAAAACAACCCAAGTGTCATACTTTGACGATCTATAACTCTCGATTAAAAATACGTATGACCGCACAAAGACACATTCTGGAAACCTCTAAACATGTACTGTAAGTTCTAAGAAGGAAGTCGACCCAAAAGAGTCGTGGTTCTGGAGATATAGGGTCTCAAAGTGGGCAACTCGAACTGACTTCTTCTATACTTGAAAAATTTTCGTGATTTCAGATTTAGCTTAACGACGAGGATTTTATGAGGCTCGTAACTTTTGACTCACAATACCAAATGACTGAAAGATACCATTTTAGAAACCTTGTAATAAGAACTACATGTTTCATGAAGACCGTCTGGAAGATACTTGATGCATCGAGAAATCGTAAGTTCAAAGTTGACTAGTTGGAAAGGACAACATTCAAGTAGGTGACTTTGGGTCAGTGAACAGTATACTTATAAGGCTTGGTTTGGGATAAAACTTTCCAGATCACAACTAGACATGGTAAGGAACATTTCTTATGAAGAAACCAAAGTCAAAATCGGATTACAAACGGCTCGAATATCTCACGCAAAAGTCGTACACGGACAGTCATTTAGCATAGAATTTTACTAAGGCAGTTTGTCCAAAAAGCTTACTGTAATGCGTCAACTTTAAAAATTCACCGTGAGTTCATTATAAAGAATCTAGGAATGCAACCAATCATATTGAAAAGCCACTTAAGTCTAGTTTAATCCAGAAAAATCCTTACTCAATGATTCAAAATAGATTGGGAGATAACAATATTTTACTACAAGCTATCACTACAGTGACAGTTTTGTGCAGTTCGTTTGACAAATCTGGAATAAATAGTAAACATTTTTAGAAAATTCTGAAAATTTACATAGATCTTCTAGACATGCTAATTTATGTTTATGTCAATTTTTAGAGTTTTACCATTATCCAAACTCGAAAAGAAAGCCACGGACCGTGGGTGATGAACACAAAAATTTTACAGATTTGTGCAGTGTTTTTGAAAAATAGAATTAAAATATAAAATCAAATTGGATTGACTTGAAATTTTACAGAGACGTAATAGACATGTTTAATTTCAACATAGTAAAATTTCACATTCATCGGACCACTGTAACTTAGTCAAATAATTTTATGAAGTTACTGTTTTCGTAACATACTTTCAGTTTTCAGTTTAAAGCTTATTCTTCTTGTATGCATTTCATATAACCACGAAAATGGTGAATCTATCACCCCAAATCACCACCAAGATCATCAATCTAACCATGCAAGAATGATTTAATCATGTCTAAGAGTCATAGGAGATAGTTATACCTTAGTCACGAATTTGAAGATGAATGAGAGAGATGGAGCTTGAGCTCTCTCTCCATGGTGGAAATGGTGTAGGAGAAGAAGAAGAGAGGAAAGGAGAGGAGAGGTCTGAAAATTTTGGGGAGAGAGGAGAAAATGTATTATGAGTGAAATGAAGTGTATGGGAAGAGTTTCTCCCATGTATCTCTCTCTCTCTTAGGCACACACACACACACAATAGGAATCATGGTTGAGTGTGTAGAGTGTGGTGATGATTAGTGTAGCTGAAAGGCTTTCCATGCATTGGGTGTTAAGGAGGTGACCATCATGCCATGCCATCTCATGATGGCCTATGGCTATGTAGGTGTCCAAATAGGTAGGCAATTTTTTTTTTTTATACATTAATACCATATATATATCATACATGATCATAGGTATAAAATACAAGTCATAAAATAATTAAATCACCTCTTAGGCATATATTCAAAATTTTCGAGAATAATAGGAAAATAGGATAAAATAATAGCACATTTCATGCACATTAAAACCCTAATTTCAAATGTAGGGTTTCAAATTATTAAATACACAATACCGAAGTTTTAATGCCCAAAATTAATTTTAATGCTTAATAATATCCATATATATCATAACATATAATTTAGATACCATAGGATAATTTAATGGTATCATTACAGTGACCAAACCCTAATTTGTATAATTAGGGTTTTCAAACCCATTTCATAAATATCGAGTTTTAATAACTCAAAATTGATTTTAATATTTAATATTACTGATTATATAAATTAATGATTGGAAATTAATTGGGATAATTTCCGGATCATTGAACTCATCTCTCAAAACATCTCTAGACGCTAACGCTCAAATCGCCTCAAATGATCATAATCGACTCATCTCAAAATGGTCGCAGAAGTTTGAACTTACTTTATAATTAATATTCTAGTAACATAGGAATTAATATGAAAATTAATTCCAATCTTCGCTGTTCGAAAATTTCACAAAATACCGACGTATGATGTGTAATCGGCTAAAATAATACTTGTCGATATGCTTTACAAACTTCTATTTCTAAATTCACAATTCTCGGTGAATATAAAATAAGAATTGCCTTCAGAATACTGAAACCATTATTCATTGTCTTCTCGATTGAATCGTCACAATAATTCCTAATTTACTGGTTTCAAAACCGTAATTAGCATCTAATTCTACGGGATATTACATTAAGACTTAATATACTTAAGTAAATAAAAGAAATAAAATACATACACACATAAAACTCTCTCTCGGCTCCCTCAAATACAAAGCAAGACACAAATAAATTTGAGATAGTCAAAGTTTGATTATGTCACTCTAAAATATCTCTTACACATTACTAACTTCTTGTAGCTTTAATAAAGCTTTTGGGAAACATAAAATTAATTTTGTTTCATGTGAGCACATTAGCGCCGGCTTTCAGTGTGCATGGGAGAGAAATTCAGATTTTTGATGTGTTATTACACAAGTGTATTTTAATACACTTTATCCCAAAAATAGCAATCAAGTATAAAGATTCAAGAATTGATTGTGTAGCAATTTGTCAACAATTTCGGCTATTTCACATAGCAAAATACTAGACATAATTCATCTACAAATTTTACTTGGTAAGTGTGTATTAATACTACACTTAAGAAATATCACAAATTGGATGATCAAAAATAAAATAATCCTATGTTAATACATAGGGGATGTTCACGGTATTATGGCATTTTTAATGCCCAAAATTTCATTGTCATGCTATAAGTTGATACATAGCATAATATATATCCTAGATGATAATTTATATCATAGGAAAAATTATTGGAATCAATCCAAAGGTAGAAAACCCTAATTCTCGATTTAGGGTTTTCGAGAATCTTAATAATCAAAAATATAATTCCAAAATTTTCTAGCATTAATTCAATGCTAAATAATATTCTAATTATATAAAATAATCATAGGAATTTAAATATCATAATTCCTTGATCGTTAGACTTGATTCTCAAGTCATCACAAAACGTTAACGTTTGAAACGTCTCAAACGTTTAAATATCGACTCATCTCAAAATGGTCGAAATAAAGCTATAATCACTTTATTAAATTATTCCAATAATAATGGAATTAAATTCTAAGCTTAAAACTTAGAAAATATCACGAGCATTTAATCATCGATACGTAATCGACGTAGAAATAATACTGTTGAAATACGTTAAATATTCGTATTTCTCGATTCACATTTATTTGTGAATAAAACATAGGAATTTATCATTCCAACAATAATCGAAATCATTATTCGATATTTTAATAATCAAATTATCATAATAAAACTCTAATTTACGAAATTAATATCGTAATTAGGCTTTTAAATAATCGGGGTATTACACATAGGATCCGAATTCGATTAAATTTAAGTTGGCGAACCAACACAGATAGGATCCATATATAAAACATAAACACTTTAGGCAGACAATTAAATAGTAGCATTTCATCATCATTTTCTCAAAAGAAAGCAATGTAAATAAAAAAATTTCATTTTCTTTTTATCATTGGGGAGAAAAGCGCACCTAATACGTTCTCATTCTCAAAACGAGTCTCTTTCCTTTACTTCTGTTGCTCACTTCTGTGCTCCACCTTTACGTAAGAAACTAATTTAGTACGTCGGTCGCATCTTTGAAAATCGTCAAAAATTAATGGAACTCGATAGCTTTTTAAATCTTATAAGATTTATTATATGAAAGCAATTCCTTTTTAGGCTTTTGTATCATTAACCAGTTTAGGTCGTATTTTTATCGGAAACTCTAACTTATAACTCTCATTTCTAATTGAGATGAAACATCACTTCAGACCTCATAATAATAATTTAGGTCAATCCTTTGAATTCATCTTAATCATTTCCTGATAAAATGATTTCAATTGTGAAATAAATTCTTAAAAGAGATATTGTTATATCTCTAATTCGTCTCACATGTACTAGTTTATCTATTCAGAGAAACCCATATTTATACTAGGCGTAAAACATAACTCTGTGAGTTAATGTAGTAACACAAAAATCTCTTAGTCTTAATTAGAGCCTAATTAAGTATAATTAGGGGCTTAAAGGCAATTTATTATTAAACATTTATAAAGAAGTGCATAATAAATTATTAGGCGATAGAAATTCGATTAATTTCTAATCGAAATTAGAAGAAGTGGAGATTATTTAGAAATGAGTTTTATTATGATAAAATGTGAGATATGTGATTATTATTGTGTGTTTGAATGAAAAATTTCATTAAATAGAAAATGTGCTAAAGAAATGCGTTAATTATTTTTATGTGGGATTTATTTATAAAATGAAATGAAATATTGATTAAGCTATTAAATGGCTTGAATAAATTTATTTTATTAATATCTAGTGATAAATAAAATGTTTCCTATGATTTTTGGATTTTATGAATAAATAGAATAATTATTTGATTAATGGTATATGAAAGTATTAAAGTTATATTTATATGAATTTAATTCCAATAATGGAGATAATTGTTTTGGATCTTTATATTAATGAGAAAATTTAGTTTTTACTATTAAATAATATTAATTTCCAATGTTAACAATTTTAGAAAAATATGTATATAATTTTCGAGAATTTGAATAAATTAAAGGAAATTGATTAAATAAAAAAGTAAAGATATCTATATATGCATACTTCTAGAATCATACTTAATAAAAATCATCTTCCACCTCCCTCAAGCTTCCATTTTCGGCACACACACACTAACACACACACAAAATTTTTCCTACACTTTTAATCCATAGTTTAAGTGAGAAATCAATTGCAAATCACTCCAAAGAAGGTAAATACTTTGATTAAGCTAAGTTTTTGTGAATTAAATTGTTGAACATGATGTTCTATTAACCTAGGATTTTCGAAAATTTCATGATATGATTTAGGGTGGATTTGTTTAATTTTTGTTATGTTTGTTGATTTAATTATGTTAGGAAGCATAAATAACATAAGCTATGGTTTAATTCTTTAAATTCAGGAAGTTAGAAAATTAAAGTATCAGGCATGAACCCTAAATTTTGTATGTAAATTATGTGTTAGGATTTGATTAAATTGAGTTTAGATATGTGTAATTAAGTTGAAATAGACATGATTTGAGAAAGGAAATTGGAAGAAATCGAATGCATGCAAAATCTATTTTTTTTAAAATGTGATGTTGAATGAACTTTGATTTCTTGATTTTATTTGATGTATTTGATATGATTTTTGAGATCTAGGATATAAATAATGTTTAAGTTGAATTTATAAGATTTTATGGACATGAATTGTAAAAATTAGAAAATTAAAGTTTAGTGCTAAGTTGTGAATTTATGTGATGAACTTGATTAAGATTGAAGTGATTAAGGATTGATGATCATTGATGATAAATGAGTATGAATGTGAGTTATTTGATATTAAATGGATTGTTGATTATGAAATTTATGAAATTACATAATATGATGGTTGAAGGGCATAGATTGATCATGAAATAAATGGACTTGTTTGAAATTGTTTTAAGTTCCTAAGTATATATTTTAGCATATGGTGTTGATTTGGTGGAGGTTGGGATGAATTTGGTTGAGTTTGGATTGAAATGGCGATTCATTTTATAAACGTTACTCTGCCGAAATTTTGTTAGAATCGGCATATTAATAAAGTGTTTTGAGAATCTAATTAGTAAACTTATGATAAGGGTATAAGTGAGATTTGTTTGCTTAATTGCCTTAACTTAAGGTTTAAAAATGTTATATATTAATGAAAGTTATGGTATGTTATGTAATATGTTCAAGCGAACAATAATGTTGCTAAATTCGATAATTATTTCCATTACAAGGATCAAGCAAGGATAAAGGCATTCTGAAGGACGAGAAAGATGAAATCCTTGAGTGACAACGTGCCAGGTAGGTTTTCTTCTCTTTAATGTGTGCTAAATATTGAAAATTTCATTTATATCTTGCATAATATTATGTAAATAAAATTTTGAGATTTAATGAAAATAATATCATGTTATATGTTGAACATAAGATTGTATACTTTGTTGAGTACAAGATTGTATTATTTGCTAAACATAAATTCATATTGTTTGTTGAACATAAGATTATGTTATCATCGAAAATAAGTTCATATTACCTATCTACGGAAGAATTTTGTGAATGACCGGGAAGTTACAATTTCATAGACCGGCAATGAACGGGAAGTTTAAAATTATATAGACCAGTTAAGGTATTGAGAAGGAGGCCTACTTCTCATTACCGAAAAACGTAGATAGGGCAGGACTGTGATTGGTAGCCTTCGGGTCCAACACATGAAGATAATACCAGTATAGCACAATATCATATTAGATTGCATTGTTACGATGATATCGAATCTATTGTCACTAAATTGCTATTTAGGTATTATTTATTTCAACTCTTATGTTGAGAAAGTTTAGTAAGTTGTTCAAGTTTAATGTTTGTTGAAAATCTATTGAGTACTTGTTAGTACTCACATTCTGTATTTTTTTTATTTATGCAGGTTGAGCTCGGAGATGACGATAGAAGAGGATGTTGAGCTAGGATTCTTTTGTTATAAATTTTGTTATGCCCTGAATGTCATGTCTTCATACGTGACATTCATCCATCTTTCCGTTGTCAAACTCATAAGATCTTGATGTTGACTTTTGGAGAATTTCTTGTGTATGTTGAAGATGTATATGTGATCTTTAAATATTAATTTTGATCTTTATGTTGGTTGTCAAATAAGTATTTAAACTCGTTTGATTTTGTAAACATTTTAAGTTAGAAGTTAATATGTTCTTATTTTAACCTAGTCATAATCTGATTACTTAGTTAATTACTTAATTAAGTAATCGGGTCGTGACAGAGTGGTATCAGAGCAGTTGTTCGCTCTGGACTGGACCTGTGAATCTTTATTTCTTGAACCAACCTTTCATTGTATGCCTTGGGTCTTGATAGTAGAATAAATTTGATAGTAGCTCAGCATTCCAAGTTCATCTCTCCAGCTCAACTAGGTAAGATAAGTTATGAGTGGTTATGAGAATTGTTGAAAGTCCATGTATGAGAAAAGTTTGATGTGCATGATGTGAAATATGTGATGTGATATGGTTGAAAAAGTATATGAAAGTTGAATATGTTGCAAGGAAAAATGAGAAGTTGTGACCTAAACAAATGTAGCTATATATATATATATATATATATACATGTGCATCTTTGGTCAGTGTTTAAGTTATATTTTGGTTATAGGATGGCAAGAATGAAAACTACGGCAAGGAAGAGCATACCGATTATACCGAATGCTAAAGAAAGAAGGGATCGGTTTTATTCCTTTAAAATGGGTGAACATCAGAATATGATTCGCTTCCTCAATCAATATATGAAATTATGGGGATGGGTAAAGCAGCACGGTGTGACTGAAATAGATGGGTTACTTCAGTTAGTGCAAGCATTACCTCTAAAGTGGCGAGGATGGGCTTCTGTGGCTGCCTTGGATTTTGTACATCCGGATATGGAAGCCAGAGTTACTGGTAACCTTGTTGGTTTTGTTGACCTTATTAAAGAACAGTTTAATTTGACTGAAAACCCTCCTCCTGGTCAGTACCCTTCCTTAGACTGTTTTATTCCTACTGTCCATCAAATTCTTGATGACATTCTAGCCCCAGATATGTAGGGGTGGCTAATCGGATCGGGTCGGGTACCCTACCCGAAAAAATCGGATACCCGACCCCGATTTAGAAGAGAAAACGCTACTCGATCCCAACACGATTTTTTCAGTCGGGTACCCGAATACCCGACTGGGGTAACCGAGTCGGGTATTCGGGTACCCTAATTACCCATTATTTATAAAATTAACCTTTAAATATTCAATGTGGTAGGTTGGTCTACTGGTTTCAGAGCTAGACTCTCCCTTTAAAATATTGATAGATCCTGTGTTCGAATCTCAATTGCGGCAGACTCGTAAATTTTTTTTCTCAATCACGGCAGACTCGTATATATATATTCGAAGGAATTAACAGATAGAATTTGCAGGATACCTGATTAAATAAATGAAAATATATTAAATAGAATGCAGGATAGAATGCGGGAATATATATATATATATATATATATATATATATATATAAATGAAATTATATTAAATAATTCGGGTATTCGGGTATACCCGATTACCCGACGGGTATACCCGATACCCGATAATATTCTTATGCAATACCCGACCCCGACCCCGACCCGATTACCCAATTTTCGGGTAATCGGGTACCCAATACCCGATAAAATTTAGGTCGGGTATCGGGTACCCGATTACCCGATACCCTAATAGTCACCCCTATAGATATGAATAGGCATGAACCTGAGACTGATGAATCCAATGAGCATAGTCCTGAATTGGATTTAAATATTGTATCAAACTATCCTTTTGAGTATGAGCACCGTATAGAATCTGAACTAACTTCTATTGACCTGGACCTGTATGATCAGCCTTTTGCTTTGAGAACTCCATCACCTCCGGTTACTCCTTTATCCTTCCTCTAGAAGTAGGGGTGAGCATTCGGACGGTTCGGTTCAAAACCGAACCGAACCCGAAAAATAAAAAAATCGAATTTTTTTTAAAACCCAAACCGAAATCGAACCGAAATATTTGATTTGGTTCGGTTCAGTTCGGTTTTAACCGAATTTAAATTATAATTAATATAAATATTATAATATTTATAATATAATATATATTTATATATATATATATAATTATATATATAATATTAAAAAAATTAAATATTAATAATATAAGTAACATATATAATATATATATTTAATAAAAATAAAAAATTCGGGCGGTTTGGTTTGAAAACCGAATTTTTTCCCCAAACCGAAATCGAACCAAATTAATTTCGGTTTCAAAATTTTGAAACCGAACCGAACCGTTTTACTGTACAAACCGAACCAAACCGCTAATTTCGGTTCGGTTCGATTCGGTTTTTCGGTTTGGTTCGATTTTTGCTCACCCCTATCTAGAAGGTAGTTCATCATCTTCTCCAGTTAATACAAATATCGAACCTGAAAGTCAGTTTTCCATTGGTACTTCGAGTCTGCAGTCTTTGCCCATCTGTGAGATGCCCTCCATTACTGATCCATCCCTACTTACTCCTGGGAAACCTGCTGGCTCATCCATTAGCTGCCGCCCTGCATCAGAAGAGTCTGATCCTGAGACCCCTGAGAATTATAGGAATTTAGATTGGAATGACGATGCGAATTAAGACTTTAATTATTAAGAATGGTTAAAGGTTAGTTAAGTAAGAGAATAGTGACATGATATGTACATACAATAATCAGTATAAATAGAAAAGTGTAACATGGTGTATGAAAGTGATGTATGTATAAAGTACTCAAGAAAGCATCTATCAGCCCAAATATCATTGAGGCATATTTTGTTGTGAAAGCCCTCGAAGGGGCAATTTTCTTGATATAAAATGTGAATTATTCTGCATTATTGTTTGCTATTGTTGAGATTGAGTGATTTTTTATGCTAAAATTTCCTACATATGAATTCAATTATAAATGAAAATTTTATTCATTACATTGATGTTCAGTCAATTATTGCAACTATTATATTCTTCTTTTGAATTTAGTATGTCGCTCCGAAGAAGAACCCCAATCTCTGAAGGTCAGGGAAGTGAAACAACTCCTCAAAATATCCCTGATGCTACATCTCCTTAACCTAACCGAAAAATAGCTGAACTCTTCCTCCGGCAAAATCCGCCAAACTTTATTGGGGCAGGTAGCCCTGCAGAAACGGAAGAATGGGTGCCAGTGATAGAAAGGATATTTAAATTTCTAGAATGCAGTGATCAAGAATGTCTTCTATGCATATCCTTTTTGTTGAAAGGACCTGCTGATTTTTGGTGGGAAGCACGACAAAAGACTCTTGCACCTGAACAGCTAGCAACTTTTACTTGGGAACAATTCCAAGAGAAGTTGTATGCAAAGTTTATCCCAATTAGTTATCGAAATCAAAGGGAGATGGAATTCATGAATCTAAAGCAGGGCAACAAGAGTGTAGCGGAGTATGATCGAGAATTCTGTACCTTATCTCGATATGCACCCTACAAGGTAGAAACTGATGAGAAGATAGCAGAAATGTTTCGTTCGGGACTACGACCAGAAATTAGAATACTATTAGCAGCTCAACCACCAATGTCATATGCTAAAACTCTGAATCGGGCTTTGGATATGGATATGGAAATGCAGACAGAGAAAACTACTATGGAAGTTAACTCCAGTTTACCTCAGAGTATGGCTCCATCAAAATTTTCTCAAACGGAACAGAAATTCAAAGGCAAACGGAAGTGGGAAGGTAAAGGATTCCCAAACAAGAAACCATTCTTGAAGCAAGGGCCGAATCAGCCGAGATCGTTTCGGCCATCATTTCCTAGACAATATCAATCTTCTCAGAATCCGACCAGACCACCAACTTGTCCACAATGCAACCGAGTACACTCAGGCGTCTGTAGGTTTGGAAGTAATAATTGTTATACTTCTGGATAGTTTGGTCATTTCTCGTCCACGTGTCCTTATAAATCGAAACTGTCTGGACGTGGTGAACGACCAAGATCCTCCAGGCCAATGCAATAGATGAAAGCTATTACTGGATACCCTCAGCAAATCCAGTATCCGTTTCCTCAACCACCTCTGCTACATAGTCCGGATGCTTCCTTTTTACAAATGCAGATTCAACCTTCTCAACCGTAATCTCAACATCAGAAAGCATATGCTTTAAAACAGAAACAACCTGAGAAGAGTTCTTGCAATTTGACAGGTATGGCTCGACTAAAAGGTGTGCCTATTATTGTTCTATTTGACATTGGAGCATCGTATTCCTTTATTTCGACTACATGTGTAGATAATCTTGAACTTCCTGTAGAACAAGCTGATATGAGTTTTAAAGTGCTTACCCCATTAGGTGGAACGACGGTAGTTAACCAAGTGTGTCCTAACTTAGAATTTGAGTTAGGGTCACTCAGATTGAGAGCTGAATCATTACGTCTTTTATGTATGAGAGATGTGGATATTATTTTAGGAATGAATTGGTTAACTGAGAATTTTGCAACAATTCGTTGTGAACAACGAGAGATAGCGTTCCAACCGCCAGGGGAAGAATCTACTTGCTTCTACGGAATTGATGAAAGAAAAAGACGAGTTCCCATAATTTCTGTGCTTCAAGTAGATAAATTGATGAAAGATAAAGGGAACCATGCTTATCTTGTACATTTGAGTGATGGGGACAAGATAGAAAGGAAAATAGAAGAGGTACCGATTGTGCGAGAATATCAAGATGTTTTCCTAGAAAAACTACCAGGATTGCCACCGGAGCGACAGTTGGACTTTGCTATTGATCTTGAACCTGGTTCAGCGCCAATTTCAAAGGCACCATATCGAATGGCTCCTAAGGAATTACAAGAATTGAAAATTCAATTGCAAGAACTTTTGGACTTATGATTCATTCGGCCGAGTGCATCACCTTGGGGAGCACCTGTTCTTTTTGTTAAAAAGAAAGATGGTACCTTACGAATGTGTATTGATTATCAGGAGCTGAATAAATTGACTTTAAAGAACAAGTATTTGCTTCCTCGGATAGATGATTTGTTTGATCAATTAAGGGAAGCGAGTGTATTTTCAAAGATTGACTTAAGATCGGGTTATCATCAAGTAAAGATTAAATCAGAAGATATACATAAGACTGCTTTTCGGACAAGATACGAACACTACGAGTTCGTAGTGATGCCGTTTGGATTGACCAATGCTCATGCTGTATTTATGGATCTTATGAATCGTGTCTTCCATGAATATCTCGATAAATTCGTATTGGTGTTTATTGATGATATTTTAATATATTCAAAGAGTGAACAGGAGCACGAAATGCATTTAAGAACCGTTCTGGAGAAGTTGAGGACTGAGAAGCTATATGCCAAGTTCAGTAAATGTGAATTCTGGTTGAAAGAAGTGAATTTCCTTGGACATATTGTCTCGGCAGAAGGAATTAAAGTTGATTCTACGAAAGTACAAGCTGTTCAGGAATGAAAATCGCCTACAAATCCAAATGAGATTCGAAGCTTTCTGGGTTTAGCAGGTTATTATAGAAGATTCATAGAAGGATTTTCTAAAATAGCTAAGCCCATGACGCAGCTGTTAAAGAAAGGAGTGAAATTTCAATGGACTCAGGAATGTGAAGACAGTTTTCAAGAACTCAAGTATAAGTTAACCACTGCTCCTGTCTTAATAGTACCTGATCCAGAGAAAGAATTCACCATTTATACTGATGCTTCGAGAAACGGGATCGGATGTGTTCTTATGCAAGAGGGGAAAGTGATCGCTTATGCTTCACGATAATTAAAACCCCATGAACTTAATTATCCCACTCATGACTTGGAGTTAGCTGCAGTGGTTCATGCATTGAAGATATGGAGACATTATTTATATGGATCAAAGTGTGAAATCTTTACCGATCATAAAAGTCCGAAATGTTTCTTCGAGCAAAGAGATTTAAATATGCGGCAACGAAGGTGGCTCGAGTTAGTCAAGGACTATGATTGTGAAATTAAATATCATCCAGGAAAAGCGAATGTCGTTGCTGATGCTTTGAGCAGGAAAAGTCAAGAAAGGTTATGATTCTTATTAACCGAGAAGGAAGAGTTGCTAAAAGAATTTGAAAGAATGAAACTGGAAGTGGTAGTACCACCTGAAACTACTCAAGAAATTGTAGCAGCTTTAGTGGTGACACCAGATTTAAGAGCTCGAATAATTGAGGCGCAACGACAAGATGCACAAGTGGAAAGATTGAGAGAGAGAATTTGAATTGGAGACCATCAAGGATATCATGAAACTGGAGATAATGCGATTATGTTAGGTAATCGTATATTCGTGCCCAATGATGAAAAAATGAAAAATGAAATTTTGAGTGAAGCTCACAATGTTCCATACGCCGCACATCCGGGAAGTACGAAAATGTATCAAGACCTCAAGCAAAGGTTTGTCTGGACATGAATGAAACAAGAAATAGCGTCATATGTTGAACGATGCTTAACTTGTCTACAAGTTAAAGCATTGCATCAAAGGCCATATGGAAAGCTGCAACCTTTGGAAATTCCTAAGTGGAAGTGGCATCACGTAGCTATGGATTTCATAACGGGATTACCTAGATCGAAACGAGGAAACACAGTGATTTGGGTGATAGTTGATCGGCTAACAAAGAGCGCTCATTTCATTCTGATTCATGTGACATATGGAGCCGAGAAACTAGCACAAATTTATGTTCGTGAAATTGTCCGGTTGCATGGAGTGCCAATCTCGATTACTTCAAACATAGATTCTAAGTTTACATCCCGATTTTGGACGAGCTTCCAAAAGGAATTGGGTACTCAGTTGAATTTCAGCACAACATTTCACCCACAGACTGACGGGCCAGACTGAGAGAACAATACAAACGCTTGAGGACATGATTCGAACCGTGGTGCTTGACAGAGGAGACCAATGGGAACAAGTTTTACCGCTGATTGAATTCGCTTATAACAACAGTTATCAAGCGACAATAAACATGGCTCCCTACGAAGCATTATATGGTAAAAAGTGTAGGTCGCCTCTTTATTGGGACGAAGTTGGAGAAAGAAAGGTCCTTGGTCCCGAAGCAGTAGAAGAGATGATTCAAATAGTGCGGCAGATTAAGAAGAGAATGTAAGAAGCTCAAGATAGACAAAAATCCTACGCGGATAATCGTCGGACGGAGTTAAGTTTTGAAGTAGGAGACAAAGTCTTTCTAAAAGTTTTCCCTACCAAAGGAGTTCATCGTTTTGGAATTAAAGGGAAACTTAAGCCGCGATTTATCGGACCTTATGAAGTCCTGTAAAGGATCGGACCTGTAGCATATAGATTAGCATTGCCACCTAACTTTGCTAATGTTCATAATGTGTTCCACGTCTCCCAACTCAGGAAGTATGTGTATGATCCTAAACACATTCTTCACTATGAGGAAATAATTCCCGAACCTGATTTAAGCTACGAAGAGAAACCGGAATGCATCCTAGACCGAAATGAGCAAAAACTAAGGAATAAGGTTATTCCTTTAGTTAAAGTGCAGTGGAGGCACCATGGTCTAGAAGAGGTGACTTGGGAACTAGAAGACCAGATGAAAGAAAAATATCCAGAATTATTTTACCAAGTACAAAATTTCGGGGACGAAATTTATTTTAAGGGGGAGGAAATGTAGTAACCCGAAAATCACTTAGTCTTAATTAGAGCCTAATTAAGTATAATTAGGGGCTTAAAGGTAATTTTATTAAACCTTTATAAAGAAATGCATAGTAAATTATTAGGCGATAGAAATTCGATTAATTTCTAATCGAAATTAGAAGAAGTGGAGATTATTTAGAAATGAGTTTTATTATGATAAAATGTGAGATATGTGATTATTATTGTGTGTTTGAATGAAAAATTTCATTAAATAGAAAATGTGCTAAAGAAATGCGTTAATTATTTTTATGTGGGATTTATTTATAAAATGAAATGAAATATTGATTAAGCTATTAAATGGCTTGAATAAATTTATTTTATTAATATCTAGTGATAAAGAAAATGTTTTCTATGATTTTTGGATTTTATGAATAAATAGAATAATTATTTGATTAATGGTATATGAAAGTATTAAAGTTATATTTATATGAATTTAATTCAATAATGGAGATAATTGTTTTGGATCTTTATATTAATGAGAAAGTTTAGTTTTTACTATTAAATAATATTAATTTTCAATGTTAACAATTTTAGAAAAATATGTATATAATTTTCGAGAATTTGAATAAATTAAAGGAAATTGATCAAATAAAAAAGTAAAGATATCTATACATGCATACGTCTAGAATCATACTTAATAAAAATCATCTTCCACCTCCCTCAAGCTTCCATTTTCGGCACACACACACTAACACACACACAAAAATTTTCCTACACTTTTTATCCATAGTTTAAGTGAGAAATCAATTGCGAATCACTCCAAAGAAGGTAAATACTTTGATTAAGCTAAGTTTTTGTGAATTAAATTGTTGAACATGATGTTCTATTAACCTAGGATTTTCAAAAATTTCATGATATGATTTAGGGTGGATTTGTTTAATTTTTGTTATGTTTGTTGATTTAATTATGTTAGGAAGCATAAATAACATAAGCTATGGTTTTAATTCTTTAAATTCATGAAGTTGGAAAATTAAAGTATCATGCATGAACCCTAAATTTTGTATGTAAATTATGTGTTGGGATTTGATTAAATTGAGTTTAGATATGTGTAATTAAGTTGAAATAAACATGATTTGAGAAAGGAAATTGGAAGAAATTGAATGCATGCAAAATCTATTTTTTTTTGAAAATGTGATGTTGAATGAACTTTGATTTCTTGATTTTATTTGATGTATTTGATATGATTTTTGAGATCTAGGATATAAATAATGCTTAAGTTGAATTTATAAGATTTTATGGACATGAATTGTAAAAATTAGAAAATTAAAGTTTAGTGCTAAGTTGTGAATTTATGTGATGAACTTGATTAAGATTGAAGTGATTAAGGATTGATGATCATTGATGATAAATGAGTATGAATGTGAGTTATTTGATATTAAATGGATTGTTGATTATGAAATTTATGAAATTACATAATATGATGGTTGAAGGGCATAGATTGATCATGAAATAAATGGACTTGTTTGAAATTGTTTTAAGTTCCTAAGTATATATTTTAGCATATGGTGTTGATTTGGTGGAGGTTGGGATGAATTTGGTTGAGTTTGAATTGAAATGGCGATTCATTTTATAAACGTTACTATACCGAAATTTTGTTAGAATCGGCATATTAATAAAGTGTTTTGAGAATCTAATTAGTGAACTTATGATAAGGGTATAAGTGAGATTTGTTTGCTTAATTGCCTTAAGTTAAGGTTTAAAAATGTTATATATTAATAAAGTTATGGTATGTTATGTAATATGTTCAAGCGAACAATAATGTTGCTAAATTCGATAATTATTTCCATTGCAAGGATCAAGCAAGGATAAAGGCATTCTGAAGGACGAGAAAGAGGAAATCCTTGAGTGACAACGTGCCAGGTAGTTTTTGTTCTCTTTAATGTGTGCTAAATATTGAAAATTTTATTTATATCTTGCATATTATTATGTAAATAAAATTTTGAGATTTAATGTAAATAATATCATGTTATATGTTGAATATAAGATTGTATACTTTGTTGAGTACTGTAATAACCCGCAGTTTTTAAAAGCCTAATTACGGTCTTTAAAACCCGTAAAATAAAATTTTGCCGTGAAATCAAATCACATATGAAGTCAAGTATGATTTCAATCTGTTTACGAGGAATAATTTCCTGTCGTACACTCACTCAAAGTTAGTGAGTGAATGAAATCGAAAGTTTTAACTTTTATCGGCAGTACGTTTTTAACGACGAATGCATATCGACTATTGAAATGTCACGATATTTCTTAAGCAATCAAGCTTGGAATTATATTCCATTATTAATGGAATATTTCTATGATGAGATTACGAGTATTTACGACCATTTTAAAGATGAGTCGATACGTAACGTTTTGAGACGTTTTCAAACGTCAACGTTTAGAGATAAGATGAACGATGGTTTTAATGATCAAGAAACTTTAGGAAATTATTTCTTATGGTATTTTTAGGATATTACAGTACTAATAAGCATTTAATTAATGCTTGAACATTTGAATTAATAAAAATATCAAAACTAATTCCGAAAACCCTAATTCTTCGAAATTAGGGTTTCTTTCGAAATTAAATACTCTTTTTAATTATCCTATGCTATAATTATTATCTAAATCATATAACATGGTGTATATACCCATTAATGACATGAAATAAAAAAAATTTAACCTATGGTTATCCAAATCGCCGATAGATATTTTTCTTGGGCATAAATTGAATTATTTTCTTCTTTTATGCTATTTAATTAACCTATGATATTAAATATCATCTAAATCATATATTATGATTTATATATCTATAATTAGCATGAAATAGGAATTTTATCCTATAGTTTGGCCAAATGGCCGAGAACTACATATATAGTTATATAAATCTTAATTGTTTCATTTACCTCACATTTGCATGTATGTATGTATAATTTCAGATTTTATACTTGAGTCTCCCACTAAATACATATACTTTACCTATTTCCAAGATATCTTGTGTAAGCACTAATGATTGGGAACCCATTAGTGAATAAAATAGCATTAAAAGTTGAAAGGTCTCTTGTGTGTGCAAGAGGGAGAGGGCCGAGCATAGGGGGGGTTATGGGGGTAGATATTCAGATTTTCTCATTACCTCACTCACTCAAACACTAAACACTCCAACTACATCATCCTCTCTCTCTAAAACCTCTCACTTCTCTCAAGAACATCTTCTTCCCTCTCCATTTTTCTGAAAAAGTCGAGAGCTTCCATTAACATTTACCAAGCTTGATTTCCTTCCTATCTCCCATACCACACCTTGATATTTTGTATATTGTTCACTTAATCTATATCAACAAGGTAGGTGTCGATTCAACATGCTTGTTCTTGTTTTAAAAAAAAAAAGCATCGAACATGGTGCGAGGGCATTGCATGTGTTCTTGACTTTTATTTTGAAAGATCTTGTGTACATATATTAGTTGATGATAGGTAAATATGAGTGCTTGTGTTCTTATTCCTTCTAAGTCTTGCATGTATGATCTAATGTGAAAACTTTCGAATCCATGGCTATGTGATGTTCTAAGAGGGTATAGCATATTATTTGGAAGCTTAAAACTTGTTTTAAAATTTATGTGAATTTGTATGACAAATGCAAGATATGGCCGAGTGCTATAAGAAATTGTTTGAGCATGAATTTGTAACCTATGATGTTTTATAAGTTCATAGAAATTATTTGAAAATTTTAGAAAAATCTATGCCATTTTCTTTCTAAGAACCGAGGCTTTTAAATTTCAAAGATAGGTATAAGATGTTTAATTTGTGCATGCAATGGTATATTCTTGAATTATAATGTGTTGGGAATACATGACAATTTAATTGACATTTGGAAGAACCTATACTAATTTCTTTCCAAAATAACCGAATGTATATATATATATATGTTGATGTAAAATTTTAATTAAGACATGCAATAGAATATTATTGATCTAGGATGTAAATCATGCACTATATGTTTTGTTTTGAAATTTTGGAAAATCATATCCATTTTTATAAAAGGCGAGACATATACATGCCCATATATTGGTATATGATTTAAATTTAGGACATGCAATGGTGTTCTATTACTCTAGTGTATGAATTTTATATCCTATGATTTAATTGGAAATTTTAAGGAAAATCCTATCAATTATTTTGAAGAATACCGAGGCATATATGTATATATATATTGATGTATGATCTTGATTTGTAACATGCAATGTTATATTATTGATGTTGAGTATGTTTTATGCATCCTATGTTTTGTTTGAATTTTAAAATCAATTACAATTTTATTCAAATAAACCGAAAGCCTTGAGCTAAGTTTGGTGATGAATAAAATTGTTCTTGATGTATTTATGGTGTTACATTGTTACACTATAATGTATAAACATGTTATAATTGTTTGGAAATTTTATAAAATTGTTTGACATGCTTAGTCAAAGGGCCGAGAGTTAATATATCATTTACATGGTATATAAATGTCATATTATGGATTATATGACATAAGTATGTTATGGACTAATATTTGGACCTTATGTTAATTTATTGGAATTTTAGAAAAATTATTAGACATTTATTTTGTAAATGCGAGACCTTGTATTAATAATAAGGTGATGATGGAAAAAATGTCTAATTGATATTATGACATATTAATGACCATAGTGTATATTAATACACTATATAAAATTAGAAAAATTTTAGACACCAATTGGTAATTTTAATAATTACCGAGGAGTTTTAAGAATTTTAAGGATTTTAAATCCTTTTAATTAAGGTTATTAATAAAATTATATGTCTAATATTATTTTAGACATATTTGGAAATTATGGACAATTTTCAAAATAATTGGTTGTCAAAATTCAAAATAGCCGTGAGCTATTTTAAAATAGAAATAAGGATTTTAAATCCTTAAATTCATTATTTATAATGAATTATATATTTAAAATTATTTTAAACATATTAAAACAGTTTATAAAAAGAAATCAATTAGAAATTGATTTTCAAAAGAATTTAATATTAAAATAAGACTTAGTAATTAAATTACTAAGGAAAAGTCAAAATTGTTGACTTTTGAAATCAACGTCTGAAAGGCGTTCGATAAATACGCTAAAATCGTAAGACATATCATTTGCTAATGATATCATGTTAATATGAAAAGATTTCATATTTAAAGTCATGAAATCGAAAAACGAGAAAACGTTGGACCATTTACGAGAGAGGTAAATTGGTCATTTCGAACACATATCTCGTTTCTATCGAAGAGCGAGAAATGTTATTTTGATACGCGTTTGAGAAGCGAATTAAATTCATTAAGGAATTGATTCACGTCGATATGAAATATCGAATTTGATTATAGACTTTGTAAGTCTCGATCTACGTAAACGACGTACTAAAGCATCCTTTTATATAAAGGTGTGAATGCGACGCACCGGTGGGCGTTGACGAATAAAGAAAACGTTAAAGGCGAACAATAATCTCGGTGGGCTTTATTATTAAAATGTAACAACTTTCTTCTCTTTTAAGCTGCCTTGTTTACGATGCTTTTCAACAAATGTTAAAATTCTTTAAATGATTACGCCAAAATGTTTACGTTTTGTGTATCGTATCTATCCATGTATGATGTGATGTTGATGGGTTATTTCCAACTCATGAATGAAAATCGATATCGGATCCTATCTTGGGAAGGCTTATACAGCTAGGATTAACGTGTACACCGATGGTGACCGTGTCTTTGTAAGGACAATTCACGGCCGGTCACGGGGTCGTAGAAGGAGGCCTCCTTCACGACTTTCGACTATGATAATGTGATGACAGGATAATAAGGGATATGGAGTACGTACACCAAGAAAATGCTTGGCCAAGCGACTTTTATAAACTCATGAAAATATTTTAGTAAGCACAAGGCATTTTCAAATAAAACCCTTGTGTCTTACCACTATATTGGCAGAGTAATTAAACGAAAATGAAATGTTTTCGGCATAAGTCCACTGGGTACAAATTTTGTACTTAGCCCTGCATGTTTGTTTTTAAATGTGCAGGTTGAGCTCGGTTGCTGGTGATGGAGGAGTGTTGAGAAAGCCATATGTCCTTGATGTTCGTTAGGAATGGATAACCTTGAATACATATCGTCATATATGTATTCACACACTTTCCGCTGCAACTCTGAACTGTTTTATTTTCATGTTGGATATTATAACAAAGTGAACTATGAAGTCTTTCAGATCGTTATATCCTTTGGATCTGTTGGCTAAACCCTTTTGAACTGAAATGTTATAAGTGTTTGTTTAATCTTAAGGTCTATATTCTCATATGATATGTCCCGTCGTGACGATCGTCGTCGTATCCAAGAATACTATTCCTAGTATTAGTCCGCCCACCCGGGTTATCTGGGGTGGGGTCGTGACAGTGGTATCGAGGCGGTTGCTCTTTGAAACTCTAATTCCTTCTAAAACTAAGTCTAGATTGAGTCACTAGACTTCAGAAAATCTCTCGCTATCCTCAACACTCCAACACATCGAGCTCAACTGGGAAAATGTAACTAGTTTCTTTTGAACTTATGAAGTGAATTTTTTTTTTATATGATGATAAAATTTGAAAAGATTTTTGAAGAAAAAGGAAAAAGGAAAGATGTAATGTGATGATGATTGAAATGATGAGTTATGAATGAAAAATTTTCAAAAATCCTAAATTTTGAAATTTGATAGCAATGATATGAAGTGGTTAAGTTGAAATGTATGTTTGAAATGAATCATGATGATTAAAGACGAATGTATGAAAACAAGATTATATGTACGAGACATGTATGAGCAAGTATGATGTTGTTTGGATGTTATGCTTATGAATTATGAAATCTATGTTGATAACAAAGTATGCTATGCTCTTAAGAAGAGCGTGAGCGATATAGGAAGTATGTTCCCATAATAAAAGAAAACAAAAGAATGATAGGAAGCATGAATGTGTTTTAATTTCGGGTTTTGAGCGGCGAGAGTGGAGCGTAAAGATGATCGGGAACGGCGTTGAATATGAAGAATGAAGAAGGTGGATCTTTGTATCACGGTCAAAGTGAGCGATCATAACCATAATTTTCAACTTGCGTGATCGAGGACCGAGATTTCAGAGCGGCAAGCCTCAATTTGAAGGCGTGGACGTAATAGTTATACTAAGTCGGCAGCAGCCATAGCGTGTATGATGTCATTATTGGCACCTTCTCGAAACGTTGTTATAATCGCGAAAATTTTCTGCACTGCGCGATAAATTTGTTTTAACCATACTCCTCGATAAGACTCCGTTTTACGCATGGTTTTGCCTGTATTCCTAACATTCTGAACTTCATTTGTTATGAAGAACAGAATCTTTTTTCCATCTCCCAAACCCAGTAGAGTCTGGGTAAAGTTCAGCTTGAGTTTTAGATAGAACCGAGGAACCTATAATACCTCGTGTAGCTTAACATAGCAATAGGAGTTTTGTTTACTAGACGGGTTAAGAATGTTTGGTTATAGGTTGAATAGTTTATCCTAGTTGATTAATCGAAGTATTAAGCTACCCTATCTGCTATCGGATATTAGTAGTGTCTAACGGTTAGTTTTTGATCGTGACAGATGGAGGAAATGCGTTACATTGCGAGGAGGAGGATAGGACCCAACCCGACTCCTGAGGAGACTATCCGTATTTATCGGGAAAGCTGGATGTGTGCCGGCGAAGATTTAGGAGAGTTCCTGATGTATTACTTTAGGTTGTGGAGGAATGCAAGAGTATACGGCGTGACGGACTACGACGGCATTAAGCGTCTTCTCACTATACTTCCATGTGATTGGGAAGATTATGCTCGTGAGGTTTATCTGGGGATTACATTTACCGTGCGACTGGAGGATATGACTTGATAGGTGATTTACCCAGTTCATCACCACCGACGTATGTATATAGCATTTATGGCGCGACACCGAGAGGACCTTATCTCCTCCACGGGAGTATACATGGCGTGATGAGTCACACGGTGGCTATACACCGAGGTTCCACGGATTGTTGACCGGTGGTACCACGATATCGGTTAACGAGGCGACTTGTTCGGCGGACGGAGCGGCCGAGCTGGGCGTTGGGAGCCCTGTTTTCCCACCTTTGATATTCGGACATCCGGTGCGTTCACCACTTCCGCCTCTACCACCGGTGACAGCACCCTTACCGCCAGTTGAGAGTTTCCGTCAGACAGCACGGATTAGTGTGACAGGTACTCTTGATGGGTATAATCCCATCCATGACAGCTCTGATCGATTCGTGTGGATTATGGTCCATCAAGGGACATTCGATGGTAGAGTAATGGAGCTGGACCCTCTAGAGCATATGGCGAGGGTGATGACTCGGACGAGGAGGAAGAGGATCCGGAGGAAGATGAGGAAGATTCGAGGAGTTGATGTAGATAGTGATGTTGATGTAAAATTTTAAGGATTATGTTATCTATTTTTATGTATGTTTTATGTATGCTTTTGGAAAAACTTGAGCGATGGGAAAACTGAATTTTTGTAAGGCTATAAAGCCGTTGTGCATGACTTTAATTTTGTAAAGCCTTAAGGCCGATATGTGTATGGCCTTTTCTTTTGAAATATTTTGGAAGCAAGTATGTGAGTAATCCTTGATGTAAGGACTTGTGTTTGCAAAGTCGTTATCTATGGTGCTTTTGCAATTGTATGTATGTGTGATCGAAGAGGGTTTTGCAACAAATTTATGTATGACAAGAATGAAATGTTTTATTTAAGTTATCATTTCTAAAAAGGCGAAGAAATGAAATTTATACATATTCAAGTTATAAAATGATACATGATGCTAATGATATATTTTACACAATGAATGCCTCCTAGACAAGATCCCGAGCGAGAAGTAAGGCGGAGGCGAGACCTAGGAGACGAGGTAGAACTCCGAAACAAGAGGAACAGGCTGTACTCCAACCACCTCCACCTCAGCCTGACCGCAGGATAGAGGAATTATTCTTAAGACAAAACCCTCCTACTTTCAATGGGAAAGGTAGTCCGGAAGATGCTGAGCAGTGGATAAGAACCATCGAGAGAATTTTCACTTTTCTAAGGTGCACAACACAAGAAAGATTATCATGTGTAGCTTCCGGTTAAATGGGCTCTTGATTTACGGTGGGAGGCTAGAAAGAAAACATTCACAGCAGAGCAGATGGAAGAGTTGACGTGGGAAGATTTTAAAGAGAAGTGTATGATAAGTATGTACCAAAAGTTACAAGAAGAAGAAGGAACATGAATTTTTCTTGTTAAAGCAGAAAAGATGTCGATAACCGATTACGATCGCACTTTTGCGAAATGTCTAGATATGCCTTTGGATCAGTGGACACGGATTTAAAGATGGCCGAGAAATTTAGATCGGGTTAAGGCGAAAATAAGAATGTCTCTCGCTGGTCTTGGAGACATGACTTATACTGAGGCTCTTACACGGGCTTTGGACATTGAGGCAGCAATGCCAGAGGATAAGTCGGCATCGGCTCGGATCGAGAATACTATGGACGGAGGAAAGAGAAATGGGATGCTAGTTTTGGTAATAGTAGCGAGAAGCTTTGAAAACAAAGGTAACAAACAGCGATGGCGGGGAACTCGACAAATCGAGGACAAGGATGGAGGAAGCCAGCTTTTATTCCTCCAGCAAGGGGACTACAAGAGCAGCGAAGGGCTCTTCCGTGCCCAAAATGCCGAAAGATGCACACGGGAATGTGCATGGCGGGCAGTGGAAACTGTTTTAGGTGTGGTATGAAAGGACATTACGCAAACTTTTGTCCGGGGATACGTTCGGAAACAATTGTAAGGCCGAACCAACCCGGAAATGTCCAACCGCTGAGGGCTATTCAATTTCAGCCCCAACCTCAACAGCAACTACAGCCGCAACAATGGCAACAACCTCCACAACAACTGCAGCAGCCACACCAACAAATACAACAACAGCAGTGGCAACCACCTCAGCAACGAAGACAACAACCACAACGGCAACGTCAGCGGCAACAGCAGCCTAGACAACAACAACAGCCCCAACAAAGGCAAGCACCACGCCAGCCGCAGTTACCTCAAGCTAGGGCGTATGCTTTGCACCGGCAACAGAACGAACAGGACCAGGGAAACCTGGCAGGTATGGGAATCCTTCTCAACATACCTGTTATAGTATTGTTCGACACGGGTGCTTCACACTCTTTCATAGCAAAATCATGCGTAGATCTGTTGGGACTTAGTGCTTTATAAAGGCAAATCGGGATATGAGAATCTCTTCACCTATAGGAGGAATTATGGTATTACATTTACGCTCGAACCTAGAGTTGAACTTAGGATCACTAAGGGTTCTAGCAAATAATCTGAACATAATGTCCATGGGTGACGTAGATATAATCCTAGGAATGGACTGGTTAGCTGCAAACCACTCCACGATTCTTTGCAAGGAAAGGAAAATATCATTTCATTTTCCTGGCCAAGAAGCAACGCATTTCCATGGAATCAGCATGGGAAAGAGAGTTCCAATTGTGTCCGCATTGAAGACAAGGAAAATGATGAATAAGAAAGGATACCATGCTTTTCTCGTTTACCTTAACGGAGAAGAAAAGCCGGCACTGAAGGTAGAAGACATAGAAATTGTTAGGGAATTTCGAGATGTATTTCTAAGGATCTACCAGATTACCTCGATGAGACAATTGGAATTTACCATCGACTTGGAACCGGATCGGCTCGGTGTCGAAGGCACCCTCTGAGAATGGCCCCAAAGGAATTGGAAGAACGAAAATCCAAATCCAAGAATTGTTGGATCTAGGTTTCATCGCACCTAGTGTTTCACCTTGGGGGCGCTTTGTATTGTTCGTCGAGAAAAGGATGGATCCTTAAGGATGTGTATAGACTATCGAGAGCTGAACAAAATGACACTCAAGAACAAATATCCTTTACCAAGAATCGACGATTTGTTCGATCAATTGAGAGGAGCAGGCATATTTTCAAAAATTGATCTCAAGTCGGGTACCATCAACTAAAGTGCGACACGAAGACATAGCTAAAACGCATTCGAACAAGATATGGCCATTATGAATTTGTAGTCATGCCATTCGGATTAACTAATGCACCAGCTGTGTTTATGGACCTCATGAACCGAGTGTTTCATCCGTACTTAGACAAGTTTGTACTGGTTTTCATAGATGACATTCTCATCTATTAGAAAATGAGGAAGACCATAAGGAACATCTAAGAATGGTGTTACAAACTTTGAGGAATGAAAGATTGTTTGCTAAGTTCAAACAAATGCGAATTTTGGCTAAAGGAAGTAATGTTCTAGGACACATCGTGTCTGTGATGGAATCAAAGTGGATCCACCAAAGTGGGCGGTGCGAGAATGGAAATCACCGCGAACTCGAGAATGAGATCAGGAGTTTTCTAGGGTTAGTGGTTATTATAGGAGATTCATTGAGGATTATCCAAAATAGCAAGACCAATGACCCAACTACTTGAAAAGGAGTTAAGTACACTTGGGTGAGGAATGTGAGGCGAGTTTTCAAGAACTCAAGGAAAAGTTAACAAGTGCACGGTGTTAGCGGTCCGGAATCGATAAGGAATATGTGGTTTATCTTGGCGCCTCAAAGAACGGACTAGGATGCGTTTTGATGCAAGAAGGAAAAGTAATAGCATCGCGTCACGACAACTTAGACCACATGAGCTAAACTACCCAACACACGATTTAGAGTTAGCGGCGATGGTTCATGCCTTGAAAATATGGAACACCATCTCTACGGAGTGAGATCTGAAATCTATCTGATCATAAGAGTTTGAAATACTTTTTCGAGAGAGATCTAAACATGAGACAAAGAAGATGGCTCGAACTAGTAAAAGACTACGATTGTGGTATTAACTATCACCCGTAAAGCGAATGTAGTAGCCGCGCCTTGAGTCGTAAAATCAAACTCATTTGGGATATCTCGACGACACGAGAAGATAAACTTGTCGAGGAATTCACAAATTAAGAATTGAATTGATTAAACGACGAGAGACGATCGGGAATTGTATTGCTACACTCACCATGACACGATCTAAGAAAAGGATCATTGAGAGACAAAGGATTGAGGAAAAGTTGGAAAAGATAAGAGGAAGGGTGAGAACTGGCGAATTGGAAAATTTCCAGGAAGCATCAGATAATGCTTTAATGTTCAAAGGAAGGATATGTGTTACAGATGATGCTGAGATTCGGAACAACATAATGAGTGAGGCTCATGATACACCTTATACCGCCCACCCGGACAGGACGAAGATGTACCAAGACCTAAAAGAGAAGTTCTGGTGGGAAGGCATGAAACGAGACATAGCTTCTTTCGTAGAACGTTGCCTTGTTTGCCAGCGGTAAAAGCTTTACACCAGCGTCCCTATGGGAAGTTACAACCGTTGGGTATACCTGAATGGAAGTGGGACGAAATAACGATGGATTTCGTTACAGATTTACCCAAATCTAGGAAAGGAAACACTACCATATGGGTAATAGTGGATAGACTCACCAAGTGCGCTCACTTTTTACCAGTTCAAAATACATATGGAGCTGATAGACTAGCCCAAATATATGTAAAGGAAGTGATACGGCTACATGGAGTACCAAAATCCATTACATCAGATAGAGATTCCAAGTTTACATCGAAATTTTGGATGAGCCTACAAAAAGAGTTGGGAACAAAGTTAAACTTCAGTACAACATTTCACCCACAAACTGATGGGCAGTCAGAAAGGACAATTCAAACCCTAGAAGATATGCTGAGAACGGTAGTACTGGATCGGGGTGCTAAATGGGAAGACATTTTACCTCTTATTGAGTTTGCCTACAATAATAGTTATCAAGCGACGATTGATATGGCCCCATATGAAGCTTTGTATGGCAAGAAGTGTAGATCACCACTTTACTGGGATGAGGTAGGTGAAAGGAAAATAATAGGGCCAGAAGCGGTGAATGAAATGATTGAAATCGTCCGACAGATTAGACAAAGAATCAAGGAAGCTCAAGATGAGCGAAATCCTACTGACGATACTGTAGATCGAGCTGCATTTTGAAGTTGGAGACAAAGTATTTCTCAAAGTCTCTCCATCGAAGGGGATCACAAGATTTGGTGTGAAAGGAAAACTAAGACCCCGCTACATAGGACCATACGAGATTCTAGAAAGAATAGGCTCAGTAGCCTATAAGTTGGCTCTTCCGCCCAACTTAGGAAATGTGCATAATGTTTTTCACGTATCTCAACTAAGGAAATATGTATACGATCCAAAACACGTGATCCGTCAAGACGACGTAGTTCTCAATCCAGACATGAGTTATGAAGAAGAGCTATTGCAATAATAGACCATAAAGTTCAACAATTGAGGAATAAATCAATTTATTTGGTCAAAGTCTTGTGGAATCACCACGGACGAAAGAAGCTACGTGGGAGCTAGAAGATACGATGAAGGAGCAAGACCCAGATTATTCTTTTAAGGTATACAAATTTCGGGACGAAATTTCTTTTAAGGGGTAGGATGTAATAACCCTTGATTTTAAAAGCTAATTACGGTCTTTAAAACCGTAAAATAAAATTTTGCCGTGAAATCAAATCACATATGAAGTCAAGTATGATTTCAATCTGTTTAAGAGGAATAATTTCTGTCGTACACTCACTCAAAGTTAGTGAGTGAATGAAATCGAAAGTTTTAACTTTTATCGTGATGCGTTTTTAACGATTTAATGCATATCGACTATTGAAATGTCACGATATTTCTTAAGCAATCAAGCTTGGAATTATATTCCATTATTAATGGAATATTTCTATGATGAGATTATGAGTATTTACGACCATTTTAAAGATGAGTCGATCGTAACGTTTTGAGGCGTTTTCAAGCGTCAACGTTTAGAGATAAGATGAGCGATGGTTTTAATGATCAAGAAACTTTAGGAAATTATTTCTTATGGTATTTTAGGATATTACAGTACTAATAAGCATTTAATTAATGCTTGAACATTTGAATTAATAAAATATCAAAACTAATTCGAAAACCTAATTCTTGAAATTAGGGTTTCTTTCAAAATTAAATACTCTTTTAATTATCCTATGCTATAATTATTATCTAAATCATATACCATGGTGTATATACCCATTAATGACATGAAATAAAAATTTTTAACCTATGGTTATCCAAATGGCGATAGATATTTTTCTTGGGCATAAATTGAATTATTTTCTTCTTTTATGCTATTTAATTAACCTATGATATTAAATATCATCTAAATCATATATTATGATTTATATATCTATAATTAGCATGAAATAGGAATTTTATCCTATAGTTATATAAATCTTAATTGTTTCATTTACCTCACATTTGCATGTATGTATGTATAATTTCAGATTTTATACTTGAGTCTCCCACTAAATACATATACTTTACCTATTTCCAAGATATCTTGTGTAAGCACTAATGATTGGGAACCCATTAGTGAATAAAATAGCATTAAAAGTTGAAAGGTCTCTTGTGTGTGCAAGAGGGAGAGGGCGAGCATAGGGGGGGTTATGGGGGTAGATATTCAGATTTTCTCATTACCTCACTCACTCAAACACTAAACACTCCAACTACATCATCCTCTCTCTCTAAAACCTCTCACTTCTCTCAAGAACATCTTCTTCCTCTCCATTTTTACGAAAAAGTCGAGAGCTTCCATTAACATTTACCAAGCTTGATTTCCTCCTATCTCTCATACCACACCTTGATATTTTGTATATTGTTCACTTAATCTATATCAACAAGGTAGGTGTCGATTCAACATGCTTGTTCTTGTTTTAAAAAAAAGCATCGAACATGGTGCGAGGGCATTGCATGTGTTCTTGACTTTTATTTTGAAAGATCTTGTGTACATATATTAGTTGATGATAGGTAAATATGAGTGCTTGTGTTCTTATTCCTTCTAAGTCTTGCATGTATGATCTAATGTGAAAACTTTCGAATCCATGGCTATGTGATGTTCTAAGAGGGTATAGCATATTATTTGGAAGCTTAAAACTTGTTTTAAAATTTATGTGAATTTGTATGACAAATGCAAGATATGGCCGAGTCTTATAAGAAATTGTTTGAGCATGAATTTGTAACCTATGATGTTTTATAAGTTCATAGAAATTATTTGAAAATTTTAGAAAAATCTATGCCATTTTTCTTTCTAAGAACCGAGGCTTTTAAATTTCAAAGATAGGTATAAGATGTTTAATTTGTGCATGCAATGGTATATTCTTGAATTATAATGTGTTGGGAATACATGACAATTTAATTGACATTTGGAAGAACCTATACTAATTTCTTTCCAAAATAACCGAATGTATATATATATATGTTGATGTAAAATTTTAATTAAGACATGCAATAGAATATTATTGATCTAGGATGTAAATCATGCACTATATGTTTTGTTTTGAAATTTTGGAAAATCATATCCATTTTATAAAAGGCGAGACATATACATGCCCATATATTGGTATATGATTTAAATTTAGGACATGCAATGGTGTTCTATTACTCTAGTGTATGAATTTTATATCCTATGATTTAATTGGAAATTTTAAGGAAAATCCTATCAATTATTTTGAAGAATACCGAGGCATATATGTATATATATATTGATGTATGATCTTGATTTGTAACATGCAATGTTATATTATTGATGTTGAGTATGTTTTATGCATCCTATGTTTTGTTTGAATTTTTAAAATCAATTACAATTTTATTCAAATAAACCGAAAGCCTTGAGCTAAGTTTGGTGATGAATAAAATTGTTCTTGATGTATTTTATGGTGTTACATTGTTACACTATAATGTATAAACATGTTATAATTGTTTGAAAATTTTATAAAATTGTTTGACATGCTTAGTCAAAGGGCCGAGTTAATATATCATTTACATGGTATAAAAATGTCATATTATGGATTATATGACATAAGTATGTTATGGACTAATATTTGGACCTTATGTTAATTTATTGGAATTTTAGAAAAATTATTAGGCATTTATTTTGTAAATGCCGAGACCTTGTATTAATAATAAGGTGATGATGGAAAAATGTCTAATTGATATTATGACATATTAATGACCATAGTGTATATTAATACACTATATAAAATTAGAAAAAATTTAGACACCAATTGGTAATTTTTAATAATTACCGAGGAGTTTTAAGAATTTTTAAGGATTTTTAAATCCTTTTTAATTAAGGTTATTAATAAAATTATATGTCTAATATTATTTTAGACATATTTGGAAATTATGGACAATTTTCGAAAATAATTGGTTGTCAAAATTCAAAATAGCCGTGAGCTATTTTAAAAATAGAAATAAGGATTTTAAATCCTTAAATTCATTATTTATAATGAATTATATATTTAAAAATTATTTTTAAACATATTAAAACAGTTTATAAAAAGAAATCAATTAGAAATTGATTTTCAAAAGAATTTAATATTAAAATAAGACTTAGTAATTAAATTACTAAGGAAAAGTCAAAATTGTTGACTTTTGAAATCAACGTCTGAAAGGCGTTCGATAAATACGCTAAAATCGTAAGACATATCATTTGCTAATGATATCATGTTAATATGAAAAGATTTCATATTTAAAGTCATGAAATCGAAAAACGTGAGAAAACGTTGGACCATTTACCAAGAGAGGTAAATTGGTCATTTCCAACACATATCTCGTTTCTATCAAAGAACGAGAAATGTTATTTTGATACGCGTTTGAGAAACGAATTAAATTCATTAAGGAATTGAATTCACGTCGATATGAAATATCGAATTTGATTATAGACTTTGTAAGTCTCGATCTACGTAAACGACGTACTAAAGCATCCTTTTTATATAAAGGTGTGAATGACGCACGCACCATTGGGCGTTGACGAATAAAGAAAACGCGTTAAAGGCGAACAATAATCTCCGGTGGGCTTTATTATTAAAAAAAGAACAACTTTGCTGCTTCCTTTTTAACTGTCTTGTTTACAGTACTTTTCAACAAATGTTAAAATTCTTTAAATGATTACCTGCCAAAATGTTTACGTTTTGTGTATCGTATCCTATCCATGTATGATGTGATGTTGATGGGTTATTTCCAACTCATGAATGAAAATCGATATCGGATCCTATCTTGGAAGGCTTATACAGCTAGGATTAACGTGTACCTGATGGTGATTTGTGTCTTTGTAAGGACAATTCACGGCGGTCACGGGGTCGTAGAAGAGGCCTCCTTCACGACTTTCGACTATGATAATGTGATGACAGGATAATAAGGGATATGGATACGTACACCAAAAAATGCTTGCGGCGACTTTTATAAACTCATGAAAATATTTTAGTAAGCCTGAGGCATTTTCAAATAAAACCCTTGTGTCTTACCACTATATTGGCGAGTAATTAAACGAAAATGAAATGTTTTCGGCATAAGTCCACCGGGTACAAATTTTGTACTTAGCCTGCATGTTTGTTTTAAATGTGCGAGTTGAGCTCGATTCTTTGGTGATGGAGGAGTGTTGAAAAGCCATATGTCCTTGATGTTCGTTAGGAATGGATAACCTTGAATACATATCGTCATATATGTATTCACACACTTTCATTGCAACTCGAACTGTTTTATTTTCATGTTGGATATTATAACAAAGTGAACTATGAAGTCTTTCGGATCGTTATATCCTTTGGATCTGTTGGCTAAACCCTTTTGAACTGAAATGTTATAAGTGTTTGTTTAATCTTAGGGTCTATATTCTCATATGATATGTCCTGTCGTGACAGTCGTCTGTATCCAAGAATACTATTCCTAGTATTAGTCCGCCCACTCCGGGTTATCCTGGGTGGGGGCGTGACAAGTACAAGATTGTGTTATTTGCTAAACATAAATTCATATTGTTTGTTGAACATAAGATTATGTTATCATCGAAAATAAGTTCATATTACCTATCTACGGAAGAATTTTTGAATGACCGGGAAGTTATAATTTCATAGACCGACAATGACCGGGAAGATTATAAAAATACCGACAATGACCGGGAAGATTAAAATTATATAGACCGATCAAGGTATTGAGAAGGAGCCCTACTTCTCATTATCGAAAAACATAGATAGGGCAGGACTGTGATTGGTAGCCTTCGGGTCTAACACAAGAAGATAATACTAGTATAGCACAATATTACATTAGATTGCATTGTTACGACGATATCGAATCTATTGTCACTAAAAAGCTATTCATGTATTATTTATTTCAACTCTTATGTTGAGAAAGTTTGGTAAGTTGTTCAAGTTTAATGTTTGTTGAAAATCTATTGAGTACTTATTAGTACTCACATTATGTATCTTATAAATTCAACTTAAGCATTATTTACTTAGTTAATTACTTAATTAAGTAATCGGGTCGTGACAGTTAGGGGTGAGCATTCGGGCGATTCGGTTCAAAACCGAACCCGAAAAACCGAATTTTTTTTAAAACCCAAACCGAACCGAACCGAACCGTTTTCTTATCCAAACCGAAACCGAACCGAAATTTAAATTACATTTAATATAAATATTATAATATTTATAATATAATATATATTATATATATAATTATATATATGTATATAATATTAACTAATTTAAGTATTAATAATATAAATAACATATATATGTATATAATATATATATAAAAAATAAAAAAATAAAAAATTCGGGCGGTTCGGTTTGAAAACCGAAATTTTTTCCCCAAACCGAACCGAATTAATTTTGGTTTTAATATTTTCAAACCGAACCGAACCCGAACTACTGTGCAAACCGAACCAAACCGCTAATTTCGGTTCGATTCGGTTCGGTTTTTCGGTCCGGTTCAGTTTTTGCTCACCCCTAGTGACAGTTAAACATAACTCTACTCACGCACTAACATATTTCATGCATTCATATTTTAATCAAGTCATTTCAAACTTCAAACTAATGCATTTCTCAAAATTCACCTTTAGAACAAATAACTTGCATAATATGCTATAATTCTAATTTATTACTTATCATACTCCAATAAATCTCATAAATTCACTTTAACATTCAATCATGTCCAAATATATATATGAAACTAATTTATGCATAGTACTTTATATTTCAAATTTCTACGTCACTTCGCAAAACGTCTCAACGTAGAAAATATTATATCTCATTTGAAAAATCACATAAATTCATAGTGTAACGACCCATTTCTTCGTAGAATATTATTAAAATATTCGTTAGATTTTCTGGTGAAGTTTGGAAAAAGTTGGACTATGTTTGGACCTAGAACGAGATCCCACGTCCGGATTAAATTTGTTTTTTATATGCATTAAATTCACATGATTTCCAAAATTTACAAATGAATAGTCTTTGTGAAGGATTTTTAAATGCGAGCCCGTAGGCTCTTAAATTTTTGAAAACAAATTTCAAGTGATCAAGTTATAATTTTTAAAGAGTTTTTCGATTAACGCTTGTGCCAGCGATTGCGCAAGCACACTCTTAATTACGTCAGCGTTGCGCATGCGCTTGCGCAAGCGAGCTTCTGAAAATCTATAAATAGGGGTATAGAGCCTTCATTTTCAAACGTTCATTTCAAGCATCTCTCTGTGTTTACGGAAGGCCGAGCAGCTCCAGGTACGCTGCGGAAGTACTGGAGAGTGGGGATCGAGCCGGAAGGGCACGATGGCGGCGCCATTACGCTGCTGCCGGCCTACCACACCGATCAGCCTCCTCCGGTGCCTTCGTTTTTAAATTTTATCATTTTCTTGTTTTGATTCCGTCTTTTCGTAGATAGCATGGCGTAGAACTCGGGTCTCTAAATGGACGAGGCGAGAAAACAGCCGGAGACCGGCCAAACCGGTCGAGGAACCGCCTCCGTCGACGGTTGGCCACCGATTTGGTGGCCGACGGGCCACTTTTTGGCTATGGGCCCTTTAGGTTTTGAGTTCCGGGCTATGTGTTCTACTAGAGTACCGATTCTATTTTTTCGTTTTTCGTGTTTTTACATACTGGGATTTTTTCATTGTTTTGAGTTTCTAAAGGAAGTACATACCCAAGTTATCATTTTTTTTGACATGGCTTGTCATTCTGTGTTCCTAAAATTTCATATTGCTTATGTTTCCATTTTCATGCATCAGTTACGGATGATTTATCCTACATCTGAGGATAAGCATCAAGTTTTGAAGCTTCTTCGCTGCTAAGTTTTATATCAACTTGCACTCATGCATGTTTTCAAGGTACTCTTTTATAGATTTCAATGCCCCGAATATTTTTACCTTATGCATCAAGTTGATTTGAAAACCCGGATGTTACCCAATATGGGTTCGAAAAGTTGAAAACCTCCGTTTTCCTCCGATCTCCGTTTTGATCGTATTGTTGCCTTGCATCGTGGAATGTGACCCCAAAAGTTGTTCCGTATTATTACCAGGTACTTACCAGCATAATCGGTATAGTTGTTGGATCTGTAGATCTCTCCCAGTAGACTTTTTCGTCGGTATAGGTGGGTTATTTATTGAGTACATATCTTGAGTTATTAAGCTCTTTCAAAAGAAAATGTTGTATGTCCATAAAAATATTTTGGCACTTCTCTATCTGTTGAATGCTCTCTGTAAAGCAATTGTGGCTCTTAGTGGGTCTAACACTCTTACTAATGGTTGTGTACACGAGTCCGTACTGTCGTGGATTGATCCCCGCTGGCGTACCGACTTATCATGTGGCTTATGGGTTCTGCCCGTTTCCAGCCCGGTGATTGATCTCGAAGTATGGTTCGTCCCGGAGTCTCACCTAAGCTATGTTAAATGTGATCTCGAATTGTGGTTTATCCCGGAGATTTGATAGCTTAGAGTAACAATGGAATGTGCTAATGGTCCCCAAGTAAAAAGGTTTTGGTTTCATGGAAGTTGATTTATGTTTTAAAACCTTCTATGTTTACCGTACGACATGGACTTTCTTCGTTTTGTTTATATGACTGTTTGAGAAAATGCACGACCCACTGAATGCACTAGTACTCAGTCCAAAAGTCTTTTCAAATGATTTTAGGTTAATAAACGGGCGGACGTGATGAGCGGCTGAGGAGGGTTGGCTGTTCTCTATTTTGTTTTAAGTATGTTACGTTCCGTTGTATGCTCTTAAGTGTGTATGCTTTGTTGCTATCGTCTAGAAACTCAGTTGAGTTCTATGACTATTATATTTGAAGTATTTTAAGTTTAGTTGGTTTACACTGTGATTTCTTTACCGTTTTCTTTATTGTTTTTTATGGAGAGTGCGAGTAGTCGGCCCCTTTTGGACGCTTGGCCAAAGCCCTCATGTAGTATTCGAGACAGTAACGACCTCATGAGCGGAGCTGGTCGGCCAACTCCTTTTGATGAGATGGGCTCTCTGATACCCCATCCTTTTTCTTGACTTGAGGTGTAGTAGGACGTTCCTACCCCAATAGTTATTATTGGTTATCCGATTGTTCAGCCCTCGTGATTGTAGTCGATTGTATACGACCAAGGTGGCGTGCCAAGCTTTCCGACACCAATGTTGTAAAGATATGTTTGTTTGCTTATTTTCAGTTTCTGTTTCTTTTTGGATTTATCCTTTTATAGAGGAGATGCTGCCCAATTTTTGGCATGTAAGTGAACCTTATATGTAGATATGATTTTCCCATTTCTTCCCCGCTTCTGATTTCCAACCCCTAGTCATACCCCGACATCCGTTCATTCCATCGGGAATTGGGGCGTGACACACAGCATATCTTATACATGTTCTTGGGTCTAAATATGTGATCACATTTAATAAAATAAATTTGAAACTCAAAAACCTCTAACTTAAGACTTTTCGAAATGTTTGGAAAAATTAGCAAAGCATTTCCATAAATTTCTATAAATTCACATAACACTTTATATTAATGTAGGATCATTAATATCTAATAACAATATGCATAGAAAAATTTGACATCAAAATCCTTCATCCTATAGTTTTCAAAAATTTTGGGAAAATACCTAAACAATTTTCAAAAGTTCTAATTAATTCACACTATATGTTATTCTCATCATACATCAACAATATACACTAATATCCATCATAAAAAAATCATAACTCAATAATTCATGAACTAAGATTTTCAAATTTTTTTTAAATAATTTCCAATTTTTCCAAAAATTATGAATTAATTCATATATGCTCAAACAATACTCACTATTATTAATTCATGCTCAAAACAACTATAAAAAATCATGGTCTTCTCCATATAAATCTCATATATCTCAACTATAATAGAAAAATTTTAACATGCTCAACTTTGTAGCAAATTCATAATATATGCCCACAACCATTATATAAACATATTTAATTAACAACCTAAACATTTGACAAAAATCTTCTCATGAAATAACCAAAGCATATAACTCCATTTTTCATGGATGGATTTTTTTTTTTGTATATCTAAGTAGGTTAGACAATTTCTAACCTTTTAATCAGAGTTGATCGTCGAAGAAATCGATTTTTCTAACTTGAAATTCAAGAAAAAATGGAAGAACACTTCTCCTATTTTCGGTATTTTGGGTGAATGAAGAAAGAAAAATATCCACTTGATGATATATCATCTTCATTCATGCTTTTTTAAAAAATATCTTCTTTAGTCAATATAAAATAAATATCTTGTCTCATCAAAATTTTCTCATTTTCTTCCCCCTTTTTGTTTTTTTTTCGTCCAACACTAAATAAATAGCACATGTCTTCATTTTTTTTTATAATATAATATAATATAGATCTTAGGTGATGATATAGATCATGAAAAAAAGAATATGAACAATTATATGTCTCAAAGTGATAATTTTAACCATCATTAGAAAAAAAAAGAAATTGTTTGTCCAATCCCACTTTCTTTAATATATAAAAATATTATAGAAAATGAATATATAAAAAATCTCCTAGTTTCTTAAAACATTAATAGAACTTTCAAGATTAAAATTCTTTAAACTTTATATTAAAAATTTTGAGTCATGTAAATTCGTTAATAAGAAAGCCGTACTCACTTTATTATATATTTTGTTAAATGGAATTAAATTTCTAAGCTTCGTCGCATAGAAAATAACGTAAGATTAATTATCAAAAATTAATCGTCGTTGGAAAAATCTCTCTCAAAAGGAATAACATATATATTCCTTGTTTTACTAATTTCTTAAAGTCATAATATAAAACTTCTCGCGTTATGGATAATCGAAATCGTGCTTCGATAAATTACTATTCTGATTATCGAAACAAAACCCTAATTAACGACTTAAATTATCATAACTCATTTTTAAACTATCAGTATTTTACAATATAACACCTATTGTATTATTATAATTGTATGAGAACTTATTTTATTTTATGCATTACAATGTGTTATTTTTTCATTTATTATATAAATTAAACTAAATATATTTGACTATAGAGCTTTACTTTTTTTTTATTTATAATAATTAAGAATTGACTAGCATCTAGCAAGATGATGAGTGGAAAAAGGTATGAGACTTTTCAAGTGTTATAAAGAAGATGCGAAAATGTTTCTACAACATTGTGTATTGTACGAATTGGGCCGATCTCTCCTCTTAATTTCAAGTGGAAAAAAATGTGCACATGGAGTGAAGGCCCAGCAAACCCTTCTACAAATTGAGTTGGACCAACACTTGAATAAGCCCATTACGGTTAAGTAGTACCTTAAATTCTCATCTTGGGCCATTTCCTCTAATTTATTTAAAAAAACAGGGGAATTAAGAGATGAAATTTTATTTCCTAAAATCAGTTTTTAATTCTTCACTTATACGCACATCTCAATTTTTTTTCCCTCCAATACAAGCTTCTTTCCTATATTGATGAAGAAAAACCCTTCATCTTCTTAACCCGCACCATTTACCCAAGCTTTAATCCTTACCCAAAAACACCCAGACCACATTGCCGCCCGAATCCTCCCATCGCCGGCATCCATCTCTTTTGATTCTCTCTGCTTCAAGAAGAAGACTGCCCATTGTCGAGTATCAAGAAATTTGTGAGTCTTTGTTGAAGGGGACACGAACAGAGGTAACCAAACCCATCTCTAGGTTTTTGATTTTTGCTTGGGGTCTTCATGTGCGAAAGAGTTGGGGGTGAGCTCTAAATGGCTATGAAAAAGATTTGAATTTTGAGGTGTCAAAAAATGAGTTTTTCAATACGTAATTGTAGATGAAAAAAAACTGGAATTGATGGGATATGGCCCAACCGCTCAGGCCCACTGACAGGCCCAAACGAGCTGGGCCTGACATTAGTAAGGTAAGCCCAAGGTCCAGGTCCAGGTCCAGCCTTCAAACCCTAACCAGCCCCCAAACCCTAATCAGGCGCCGCCCAAGACAGAAGACGGGGAGTCCCTACAGGCTACATGCAAGACGAAGAGCCCCTACATGGTAGGGGATCAATCCCCGCCAATGGGGGAATTGGGCACGTCTTTAGGGGGGCCTCAAATATGTATAAATAAGAGTGAGATCGAAGGTAGAGGGGTTAGCAAATTACTGAATACTAGAGTTCTTGAAGATACTTGCTGTAATCCGATTATAGTAAACATCTTGAGGATCATCTCCTCCGTGGACGTAGATCTTATTCTTGATCGAACCACGTAAAGTCTCTCGTGTTCTTTCTCGCTTTCATAAATCTCGCGACTAGATTTATCATTGGCGCCTACGTGAAACTCGAACAAAAAGCTTCGTTTTTCTACATTTTAATGGCAAGAACACGCAACGTTATCACCGCCACGATGCGGCAATAACCGCGTTGAAGACGACCAAGTGGTCTCACAGCGCCATGGGAAGGAGATCGCCGACGCTACCAGCGGCCATACACCTGAGGGCTACATGGAAAACGCCTCCATACACCCTCAGGACCGCCGCCCCAACGAAGAAGAAGATGCCGACCTCAGCGATGACGAACAGACAGCTCGTTCATCTCACGAGGCCCTTGGCCAAGCTGTGACCGAATTCCTCAACGCCAACCGTTGCCAATTTCAAAGCTTCCTCGACCGGAGAGATGGAGGAAGCGGGCCCTCGAGAGTCCCAGAATCGCTACCTCGGGCCCGAGGTCGACCCTCCGAGACAACCAGCGTTCACCTCGGCGCAATGGCGAGAACGCGACGTCGCCCGACGTCCGGCCGATCGCTGCGGACAAACCACCGCGATCACCGCCCCACGCCATCCGCGGGCGATTCCCACCTCGGCATAATGCCCATGCGATCAAGCGGAAAGAAGAGAGGAAGGCGGTCGAACCCCTCGTAGGGACGACAGACGTCGCTATCGGTCTCCACTCCTCCCGAGAGAGGCGGTAACGAGCTCCCGGGTTCGATCGGCACGGACGGATTATCTCTCCTTTCTCAAGGGAAATCCTGGATACACCTTTGCCACAACGGTATCGGGCACCCAACATCAATGCTTACGATGGCCTCGGAGATCCCTCCGACTTCCTTTTTGCCTATACCACTAGCATGGCAAATCAAGGAATAGAGGATTTCCATATGTGCAAGGTCTTCCCCGAAGTGCTGATCTCCAACGCCCGACGTTGGTTCACCTCGCTCCGCCAAAACAGCATCCACGGCTTCAAGGACCTCATGGATCAATTCAAATGGCGCTTCTACCAGAAGATGCCACCCCAGCAACCTTCGTCCGACCTGCTCACCATCCGCCAAGGACGAGACGAGACGATGTCAAGTTTCGTCTCACGGTTCATCAAGGAATCTCTCAAAATTGATGAGAGTAACGACCTCTTCATCATCAATGCGTTCAAGAACGGGATCCGACCCGCGATCGAATAAAGAGATCACCGTCAAACCAAGACGGCTAGTCGCCTCTGGACCACGGTCGACAACTTCGAAAGGAGACGGTCGATCGGAAGAGAGAAACTGGATGAGCGGAAGGCCGAAGAAGGAAGCCGATGATCGAGGTCGAGGTGCCGAACGCAAGTGCATTCGAAAAGATCAAGAAGGGCCCGTCGAGTCGGGCTCGGACCTCGGCAAAACCACGGTGGCGGCAAGCACCTCATCCGCTCAAATCGAGGGTGGAAATATTTGAGCTCCACCGAGCTCTTCCCGAGGCCGCCTCCCATGAAGGGAGGATCCAAGAACAGTCGACGGGGCGAATATTGTGACTACCACCGGGGTATGGTCACGATACCGACGACTGCAGGGATTTGAGCTCGGAGATAGACGAGCTCGTTAAAGAAGGGCAGCTCAAGAAGTACCTCAGCCGACCTGAGCCGGGGAACAAGAAACGCAAAGAAAGAACGGAGGTGGCAACAACAATGCGGGCCGACTCGACGACGACGTGCTCGGCGATGAAGAAGACGACGCCCCAACACAATGGAGCAAGTCTACGCCATCACCGGACTGCCCCTAGGTGCGATGAGAGGTGAAAGCCTCCACACTCCCGACCTCGCCGTTTGGAACGACGAAGCCGGTGAAGCCGAGCGCCTCAATAAACTGGACCCGACATGGGAAAGCTCATACCACGCTCACGAGGACCTCGGCAAAGGGTCTATAAGCTTGCTCACCTACCGGTACACTTATACCCCGGCCTAGCGTCCCCACCCACCGAGGAGGTATTTTACATTGCTTTGATTTCGATCGGCATCATGTTAACCTCCTTTATTTTTTCCGGCACGATGTCATTTACTTTATCAATAAAACATTTGTTTTACTAACATGTACATCACTGTCTCATATCTATGTGAACATCCATTCGGATATACCACATCTAAACCTTCACAGGGACGCCTACGAAGATGAAAATCCCACTAAGTAGGGTGCGCATCTGATTACCCATTAAGTTGGGCGCCTACATGCAACGATCAGATTACCCATTAAGTTGGGCGCCTACATGCAAAGCATACAGATTACCCATTAAGTTGGGCGTCTACATGCACGCGACATCCGCACCGATCTCGCCAACTTATACCCCTTTATTTGGGAAGATATGCACCCCGGTACGCCTAAATGCATTAATGACTACAAACCGAGTTCCAAGCCATATTCAAGTCAACCGGCTTCCGAGCTCGTTTATACCCCTTTATTTGGGAAGATATACATCAGATCACGCCTACATACATTTACGACCAAGACGAAGTCCTAAGCTATGTTTGTACCTCTCAAGGGGGAAAACATACACTTCGGAACGAGTCTAAATACATGTACGACTACATACAAAGTACTAAGCTATATACAACTCATTCGGCTTCCGAGCTCGCCTCGTCGTCTCTCACTGAAGCCGCACCAACTATGCACAAAATCTCCAGGTCGGCGCCAAAATACCTGGAACGAACTCGGTACCTTCGACCCAATCTACAAGGTCGGCGTTGCCACGACCTACTCCAGGGGCTCCTTCAGCAGGTGCAGGGATGCTCCGACCTGGAGAGGCACTCCTCCAAGGTCGAACCCCCTCTTGGGTTTGTTGTTGGTCCGCCCTACCACCCGCCGCCGAGCTGGTGCCCTTCCTCGACGATCCGGCACTCCTTGGCGAGGCCGAACTCCCGCCGAGATCCGCCACCGCTAGAGCCACGACCTCGCCCGAAGCTTGACAACAGTGCTCACTCGGACCTCGGTGCCTCAACCGATCCTCGATTTTCAACAGACCGTCCTCGATCTCTTGCGCCACTCGTCTCGGCCCCGCCATCTCGGCCTCGACACTGGCTTCCGCCTCGGTCCTCCGCAGGACGACCTCACCTCGGCTTTCGCCACCTCGGCCGCCATCAGAGCCCCGGTCTCCTTCTTCGCCGTTTCCCGAGCCATCGCCTCGGCGCGAGGTCACATACTCGACTTCGGCAGAACACCTCGGCAGGATGAAGCCGAGCCAAACCGGACCTCGACGTCGTCCTCTCAACGGACATCGCCGTCCAACGTCAGACAACTGACTCCGGATCGCGGCATCGTCCTCTCAACGGACATCGCCCAACGCCGAACAACCGACCGGATCGCGGCATCATCCTCTCAACGGACATCGCCGCCCAACGCCGAACAACCGACTCGGACCTCGGTATCGCCCTCTCAACGGACATCGCCCAACGCCGACAACCGACCCGATCGCGGCATCGCCCTCTCAACGGACATCGCCGCCCAACGCCGACAACCGACTTCGACCTCGGTATCGCCCTCTCAACGGACATCGCCCAACGCCGACAACCGACTCGGATCGTGGCATCGCCCTCTCAACGGACATCGCCGCCCAACGCCGCATAACCGACTCGGACCTCGGTATCGTCCTCTCAACGGACATCGCCCAACGCCGATAATCGACTCGGATCACGGCATCGCCCCTCAACGAACATCGCCCAACGCCGACAACCGACTCGGATCGCGGCATCGCCCTCTCAACGGACATCGCCGCCCAACGCCGAACAACCGACTCGGACCTCGGTATCGCCCTTTCAACAAACACCACCATCCAACGCCGACAACCGACTCCGACCTCGGCGTCGTCCTCTCAATGACATCGCCATCCAACGCCGACGATCGACTTGAATCTCGATGCCCTCTTATTTTATGAAGACGTTCCGCCTCAGGTCGGTCAACCACCTCGGTATTCCTCTTATAAAGGACCTCTCCATCCGGCTCACCATGTTACCCACTCGCACGTCGTCTAAGTCAATCCGGACTCGACGATCACCCAAGCGATTCGGTCCTCGACTTAACTGCAAGTCAAGAAAGGCGGATCGCCTAACTCGGTTCGGACCGACATCGCCAGACCCAACCCTCACGTCAAAACGACAGCACCTTCAACAACGATCTCAGCCGAGCAGCAACCGCCTCGATAAATTACGATCCTCACCCCACCTCGGCATAGTTGCTACTCGACTATTCGGGGGGGGCTATGATGGGATATGGCCCAACCGCTCAGGCCCACTGACAGGCCCAAACGAGCTGGGCCTGACATTAGTAAGGTAAGCCCAAGGTCCAGTCCGTGTCCGACCTTCAAACCCTAACCAAATTTCAAACCCTAATCGTGCACCGCCCAAGACGGAAGACGGGGAGTCCCTACAGGCTACATGCAAGACGAAGAGCCCCTACATGGTAGGGGATCAATCCCCGCCAATGGGAGAATTGGGCACGTCTTTAGGGGGGCCTCAAATATGTATAAATAAGAGTGAGATCGAAGGTAGAGGGGTTAGCAAATTACTGAATACTAGAGTTCTTGAAGATACTTGCTGTAATCCGATTATAGTAAACATCTTGAGGATCATCTCCTCCGTGGACGTAGATCTTATTCTTGATCGAACCACGTAAAATTCTCTCGTGTTCTTTACTGCTTTCATAAATCTCGCGCACTAGATTTATCAGGAATTCTTCAAAATTCTTTTCAATCTAAAAATTCTTCAAAATATATATAAAGTGTATAATATACCAATTTTGCACATTTATCAAAACAAAATTGCACAAAAATTAGAAAGAATCAAAGTAGATGAATAAAGAGAAGGTGATTCGAGTCATAAGTTTTTTGGGGTGGGCCTATTATTGATCATAACATGATGAGTTCAAAATAAATTTTCAATACGTAATTGTAGATGAAGGAAAAAAAATTGAAACTCTTCAAAATTCTTTTGAATCTAAAAATTCTTCAAAATATGTGTATAATGTAATAATATACCAATTTTGCACATTTATCAAAACAAAATTGTACAAAAATTAGAAAGAATCAAAGTAGATAAATAAATAGAAGGTGATTCGAGTCACAAGTTTTTTTGGGTGGGCCTATTATTGACCATAACATGATGAGTTCAAAATAAATTTTCAATACGTAATTGTAGATAAAGAAAAAAAATATTGAAACTCTTCAAAATTCTTTTGAATCTAAAAATTCTTCAAAATATGTATATAATGTAATAATATACCAATTTTGCACATTTATCAAAACAAATTTGCACAAAAATTAGAAAGAATCAAAGTAGAAAAAAAAAGATAAATAAAAAGAAACGTGATTCAGAGTCACAAGTTTCTTGAGATGGGCCTATTATTGACCATAACATGATGAGTTAGGGGCCGTTTGGTAGATAAGATAAACCCTGTATAGGGAAGGTATCTTACCTTATCTTTGTGTTTGGTAAACTAGATGTCAAACTTGGGAGCCCGCTAGTAAATAAAAGGCCCGCTTTAGAACACTGTTACCTTATGGTATAGGCAACTGTCGGTGAGTACCAGTTAGGGTATCCTATGTGCACAGTAGCATCAGATATGATATTGGAAAAACTACAATACCCTCTCCATGACACACCTTTCCCAACTGAAAACCATTTCCCTTTTCGGAGTCGGTTTATAGACAGGCCCTATATAAATACTCGAGTTTTTATCGCTTTCTCTCTCTTCAGCCGAAACCTTGGCTGCTAGGTTTCAAATATCTGTACTGATTGATCATCATCTTTTTTTTGTCAGACATAAATAAGAAAGGGGTGGTCTCCTGTGCGCGCACGCGCACAGTGAGTCCACCCCTAATCAATTAATTAATTAATACTAATTAACTAATTAATTAATTAATTAAATTTAATTATTTCTAATTAAAATTAATTAGTTTAATAAATTTTAATTATAAATTAAAAAATTATAATTTTGAATTAATATATCTTAATTTTAAATTAATAAATTTTAATTGTGAATTAATAAACCCTAATAGTGAATTAATAAACCCTAATTTTGAATAATAACCCTAACTTTGAATTAATAAACCCTAATTGTGAATTAAGAAACCCTAATTTTAAATTAAGAAACCCTTTTGAAATTAATAAACCCTAATTTTGAATAATAAACCCTAATTTTGAATTAATAAATCCTAATTGAAAATAATAAACCCTAATTTTGAATAATAAACTCTAATTATGAATTAATAAATCCTAACTTTGAATTAATAAACCCTAATTGTAAATTAATAAACTCTAATTATGAATTAATAAACCTTAACTAAAATTAGTAAACCCTAATTTTAATTAATAAACCCTAATTGAAATTAATAAATCCTAATTAGAATTAGTAAACTTTAATTGTGAATTAATAAGTATCAATTTTGAATTAATAAAACCTAATTGAAAATAATAAATTTTAACTAAAAATAATAATTATAATTGATAATTAATACATCCTAATTAATAATTAATAAACTTAATTATCCTTAAAGCAACTTTAACTGTGAGCGCGCATGTGAGCGCAGCGCTCACAGGAGTTTTTATCAATAAGAAATTATGTTTTCTGGCTGTAGGGTTGAATGTCCAGTCGTGCTTCTTGATCAACTTCAGTTAGCAAACTTATGTCCGATGTTTATGTTGGTAAATATAGGTGGGGGTGTTCACTATGGTTTAATTAATTATATGTATCAAATTTATAATAGTAGTCAAAATAAAGTAATGGTAGGCGATTGAAAGACGTGTATGATTTGGACATTTATTGGATTGACTAATTTAAAGCAAAAATCAAAGAAGTTAGTATTACAATGTCAAGAGTCGGCCCAAATGACTGGGAAAACATAGTTGATTTTATGGGAAGAAAGTTGATGTAAAAAAAAAAAGTTTAAAAGAAGATCAATGTCTGTAGAAGATATTAGACAATAACCAATATTGGAAATATAGGCCTAATTGGAGGATACAATTGTAATTTTATACTTAATCTTGTTTTTTAACTAGTCTACCAAACAAATAAAGATTGTTATCTATATTTTATATCTTATCTACCAAACAACAAGATACAATATTAATCTCACATTATCTACAATACACATCTAATCCTTATCTATCTTGATATATCTAAACATATCTACCAAACGAGCCCTTAAAATTTAATTGCGACATACTAGCTGGCTGTTATTTATCCTAAAAAATAAAATTGTGGAAAAGACAAAATGAAAAATAAACATTGTCAAGAGTGGGATTTGAACCTAGGGATGTCAACGGGCGGACTTTACCCGGACCAGAACTAATAAATTAGTATTGGTTCTGGTTCTGGAACCGGCCCAGTAAACACCGGATCCGGACCATCAAGTTATGGTTCTGGATCGGGTATTACCCATTGCTAACTGTTTACCCGTTGGGCCGCTACACCCAAATCCCCAAATATTGGAGATTGAAGCACCGCCAAAACGGTCCACTGCATGCACTATACAATCATAAATTGTGATTACGAATGATTTAATTATGTATTTGACCAACTCTTTTCTCGTTTTAGTATATTTCCCATAAGTATTTTTATACAGTTTAGATACTCTATTTTTCTTTTAACGTGATATATTCTATTTTCAAATCTGATAATTCTAAGTATTTACAATTGTCGAATGTCATGACGTAAATTTTTTTATATAAATTTTTTGTACTTCCAGTTATAACTTTTTGTAATATTAAGTTTGATTCGATACTAAAATTTGTTAAAATATCTTTACATAACAATGGTATAATTTAATTATATCTTAATAATTATTCCAGTTAATCAATGATGTTATTTATAATTTGTTTTTGGTAAAAGTCTCCTCAATTTTTTAAATAACGCGATTAATAAATTTAAACAATCTAATATTAGTTCTTAGACATGAGTATACTTTTTACGATAAATTTATGTATTTTTTTATTAAGACATTGTTGCTAAGAACATAATTATTAGTTATCAATTAATTTTGAGACAGTTTAAATCATGATCGGTTTAGTTAAAATCACGATCAGGTTTTTTCTACTCCCTTTGTAAATCGATTTTTTCCAATATTACCACTTTCACAAATGTACTGTAGCTAGTTAGATAAATAAATTAACAAATAAAGAAGAAATCTTCGGATATGTAATGCTCAAATTTTTTAAAAAAAACTGGATATGTAATGCTCAAATTTAAAAAAAAAAAAAAAAAAAACTGACCGGGTTGGACTGGAACCGGACAAAATGGGCAGTGTTCGAATCGTCCGGTCCAAGCGGTTCTAGAATCGAACCGAACCGAATCGTTACTTTAAAATTTAATGGGCTTTGAACGGTTCCGGATCGGTCCAGGTAAAGACCGCCCGTTGATATCCCTACTTGAACCCATGCCCTCTCGGACCAGTACCTGAAACTGGCGCCTTAGACCGCTCGGCCATCTTGACTGATGGTGTACATTTATGTTGGTATATATTTATAACCTTATAATAATGCTAATAATACATAAAATATAAATTGTTAAATAACTAATTGTTTCTAGTCGATCGAAAATGTGAACGTTTTATATGGCTGTATGATGTATTAGTGAATCTTTGCTTCCCATTCAACATAACATAGTGTTTTGTCAGTTCAAGTTTTCAGCTAAAAATAATAGTAACAAAGTTATGGTTTTTTTATACATATTATGAATAATCTTGTTTTACAAAATTTGGTTTGTCTATTATATTGATATCATATATTTAATATAAGAACAATAAATCAAAGCCAATTCTTCTAGAGATTATCTCTAGTTGTCTTCCTCTAAACTGAGCTCTCCATCTGTCCGCTCTTGTTATGGCTTCTTATTCTGCCAGCTTCATATTTTGCATAATTCTTTTCATATTTCTGTAGGGTCCTCTATTGATCCTTCTTTTTATCATTCCACCGAGATGATTTGCACAAATATTTCTGTTGGCATCATATCCTACACAAAACCTTCTACAATTTTCAATAGGATATGCCATCCATTTTTCTTCACCTTCATAAAGATGAACTTCAGTAGTAAAATTTAACAGAAATAAATATGATGTTTGCTGATGAAGCCTGCTTTGGAGTCTTTTATTTTCCCCAAAATTGTTACAGATATAACAATTTTCTTCGGGCTTTGATTGACATTCCTTCAAAGCTAAAAATCCATATTGGAAATTATGCATCCTTGAACTCCACAGATGAAGATGAAGATACTTCTTTCTTTTTCTTGATATTATCCACAAATGTATCTTTAACTGCATTAAAGATATCATCCATAGATACTTCATTGGATCTTGGGACTCCATAAATTCCATTGATGAATCGGAATATTGAGACATTGTCTCTTCTCCTAATTTAGAAATTAAATCTTTTTTTTACTTCATCCATATATTGAGATATTATCTCTTCTTTAGATAGAACCCCAGACTTCATTTTCATCTTCCTAGTGATATAATCAAAAGGAGATGGTGATAATTTCTGATTCTGATTATGACTCATTTCTTCATAAATCTTAATTTTTCTTCTATAAGAATCAATGTATCAATACCAAAGATCTTTTTGGTTTCTGTGTTTTCTTTTATCATTTTATCCCAGAATTTTGAGTAAAATACTCTTTTTATATATGGAATCAAATCATCTGTATAACCAAAGATTGGATACCACTTCCATATCCAAGGGATTGAAAATTATATAAAGAATAATATAGAAGATATTCCTTCTATACATTTATTTTTCTCCTGATATTCAAGAATCATAGGTGAAATGTTCACCCATTTTTCAAATTTTTCTTTCCATTCTTCTGGTAAAATATTTATTGATGTCCCAAAATTTTGCCACCATTTAGCAAACCATATGAGAATTTCATGGTTATAAACCTCTGTACAAATCTTTATGTACCAAGAGTGTTTTCTCTTGTCATTCTCATATAAGAGAACCTTATTGAAAGAATCCATATAATCCCAATATGTCACGTCCCCACTCCGAATAACCCGGACTGGAGGGTGACTAATACTAGGAATAGTATTATAGGGTTAACAAAGGCTAAAATAAAGACGCATATTAAATGTAAACTAGCGTGCTTGAACATAACATAAGGTGATATCAAAACAAATCGGGTGGTTTAGGCCACCAGACCCAAAGGTCAGCAATGGTCTGACGGACCTCAACAGTGCTTAACATCATACATAACATAAATAAGTTCAGAGTTGCAGCGGAAAGTGTGTGAATACATATATGACGATATGCATTCAAGGTAAAACAAATTCTTAACAAAACAGTCAAGGACACTGGACTCCTCAACACTCCTCCATCACCATCATCAGAGCTCAACCTGCACATTTAAAAACAAACATGCAGGGCTGAGTACAAGTAATGCACTCAGTGGACTTATGCCGAAAACATTTTTCATAATTGAATTACACTGCCAATATCATGGTAAGACACAAGGGTTTTAGTTGAAATGCCTTGTGCTTACTAAAACATTTTATCAGTTCGTAAAAGTCGCTCGGCCGAGCATTTTTCTTGGTGTGTATGATCCGTATCCCATATCCTCATTTCATCATAACATCAAAGTTCAAACGTCGTGAAGGAGGCCTCCCTCTACGACGCCGTGACCGGTCGTGAATTGTCCTTATAGCACACAGTCACGTTCAGGTGTACACGTTAATCCTAGCCAGGCATAGTCTTCCGGCATAAGATCCGATATCGATTTCATAACTGGGTTGGGCGCGACCCAACAAAATTCATAACATTTCATATCATCATATCATTTCACAACATTTCACATCATTCATTCCGGATAGGATCCATACACAAAACAGAAACATTTTTGGCAGGTAATCTTGTAAACAGTTTATCAACAGTTGAAAATAAGAATTGTAAATAAATTCATTTGGAAATAATTAAATGAGAAGGCTCATATTTTATTTGGAAAAGAAGCCCCACCTGGACTAGGGTTCGTCTTAATTTGAGTCCTAGGTTTGATTGCTCGTCAATGTCCAGCTGTCACGTTCGCGTCCACACCTTAACGTAAAAGCGATATTTTAATACGTCGTTCACGTTTCTCAAGACTTTCAAAGTCTAAGATAAACTTCGATATTCTATATCGATATAAACTGAATTCCTTAATGAATTCAATATGTTTTTCAATTACGTATTCCAATTGAATAGTTCTCGTTCTTCGAGACACGTTCAACTATGTCGTTCTAACCTTTCCGGTTTAAACGTTCAACGTATTTATACGTTTCTCGATATAAGGATTTCATTTATGAAATCTTTTCTTACTAATGAGGTATCTTGACTCAATTAGTACATCTTACGCGTATTAGCGTATTTATCGAACGTATTTTTGTACGTTTGACTTTAAAAGTCAACAAGGTCAACAAAGTCAACAATTTTGACTTTTCAATAGTAATTTCTTACTAATTCATTTTAAAAATCGATTTTCAATCGATTTCATTTCGTCAAGTCCTAATTCTCGATTTGTCACGTAAATCGATGGACTTATTAATATTTTCCCAAATATTAATCCTTTTAATCATTAAACATATATTTTCGTTTATAACTTTATTAAATATAACGTTTCGTCTCAAACATAGTAATCTATGTTGATAAATTTTTATAAAAACCAAATATGTCTAAAATAATATTTAGACATATAATATATTATTAAACTTGATTAAAAAGGATTTAAAAATCCTTATAAATATTTAAATGCTCACGGTAATTTCAATAAATTACCAAATGGTTTTCAAATTTTTTTCTAAATTCATATAGTGTATTATTATACACTATGGTCATTAATATGTATTAATATCATCCAAATGATATTCGATTATCACCATATAATTTTTAATAGGTCACGAAAATTTCCAATTATTTATGAAATAATTGTCCAACAATTCCCAAAATTTTTATACAATTAGAACAATATCCCAACATTAATATATAACACATTTATAACATATAGTCCATCATAAAAAATTTATTCATCAAGGAATTAATCCTCAATGCTCACGGTAATATTCAAATTAAATACCAAACAATTTGTAAAAATTTCAACAAAATTATATCATGCTCGAACATTATAGTATAACAATGTAACATCATAACATCAACCAAAACCATTTTGAATCATCACCTTATGAGCTATAAGCTCTCGGCTTTTTTGATCCTTTGGTGTATTTGGTTTTCAAAAATTCCAATAATTATACACTATGCTTATACACTATAATATAACCATATAACATTATAACATTCATCAAAAACCATTTGAATCATCACCTTATGGAGCATTAAAGCTCACGGCTTTTTTGATTAAAAATGGTAATTGATTTTCAAAAATTCCAACAAAATCATGTAACACATAATCAATGTACTAGATCAACAATATACCATTGCATGTTCAAAATAAAAATCATACACCAACATATATAATTTTGAAGCTCACGGTATTCTTTAAAAATTGTGCGTTTGGTCTTCAAAAATTCTAATTAATTCATAGAACATATAATCAAGGTCCTAAAGCATTAATATGTCATTGCATGCTTAAAATAAAAATTATACACCAAGGTACATGCTTATATAGCTCACGGTATTTTGAGAAAAATAGGTCTAGGGTTTTCCAAAAATTCTAAATAAATTACTATGGACTCTAAACGTATCATAGAACAATAATCCATCCTAAAAAATATTTTAAAAGCATTCGGTCCTTATGAAGATTTTTATAACATTTTCGAAAATTATTTTAAATAGGATCTAAGGTTCAAACATCATATATATAGGCTAAATCCTTTCAAATATTTCATATGCAATAAATTTAAATAAATCCTATCATGCATATCCTATTTTTATATAAACAAAACATCAAGAACATGTACATAAATCATATCTCATTCACAAGAACATTCAAAAACATACATACATACATATGAACATGCTCAACTATTTTGAACAAATGGAAGTAAAAATCGTAACCATGGTCCTTAGTTTACCTTTGATATAGAATGGATTCACAAGAACAATACTAGGTATCAAGGTTTGGTGAATGGGTGAAGAAGAAGGAGAAGGAAAAATTTTAAAAATGGAGGAGAGGTGTCTCGATTTTTGGCTGCAGAAATGGGGGAGGGAGAGAGGAAAATGAGAGTGTTTGTGTTCTTTGAAATGAAGTGGGAGAGTGTATAATGAGGGGATGAAGAATGGGAAGGGTCTCCCTATCCCCTTCTCTCTTGTACACGGCTCTCAACCAAGAAAATAAAAAAAAATTGCAGCAAATGGTTTAGTGGGTTAAGTGATGAGTAGAGAGTGCAAAAAGGCTCTCATGGGATTGGGCAATAGAAAAATAATACTCATGCTTGTTTGGAAGGGTGTAGCCGGCGCTTATGTGTGTTTAAGAGGGTGGATCTTATTTTCTTACACCTTAATACTATATATTGATCAAGATATAAATCATAGATATATAATACATGTCATTAAAATAATTAAAACATCACATAGCACATTATGCGAAAATCGCGTGAAAATAGAAATAAAAATATAATTCATGCCACATATTATTATCAAGCCATTTTCGTGCCAAATATACTCATATATATCATAACGTATAGTTTAGATAATAAATAATAGCATAGGATAATGTAATGGTATCATTTTATGTGAGAAAACCCTAATTTATGAAACTAGGGTTTCGAAATTAACAAATATACTCTATCGAGTTCTCATGCTTTAATATTGATTTTAATGCTTAATAATACTGTAATTATATAAAATAATAATAGAAAATTAATTATAATAATTTTCTGAGCATTAAACCCATTTTTCAAAACGTCTCTAGACGTTGACGTTCAAAACGTTCATAATCGACTCATCTCAAAATGGCCGTAGTAAGTTCTTACTTACTTTATAAATAATATTCCTATTATATAGGAATTTAAATTCTAAGCTTTGCTGCTTAGAAAATTTCATAAAATACTGACGTTCGATACGCAATCGACGTTAAAACTATACTGTCGAACTTCGTCATAACATTCTATTCCCTAATTCACAATCCTTAGTGAATATAAAAAGGAATTCATTATTACCATACTGAATCGAAATCAATATTCGATGTCATACAAAAATAATATACGGCAAAACCCTAATTTACGGGTTTAAAATACCGTAATTAGACGTTCGTTTCTTTGGAATATTACATTCCACCTGTTCCGACCAAATTGTTCTACTTAGTCGCTCGCAATAGCACGAGATCCCTATAGCGTGGTAAGGTCGACCCAAGTCGAATCTCTCGAGGAAGGCTTAACAGGGCTACGGTTCTATGTCAAACACGAAAACAGAAAAGAAATACTAACGTCCTAACATAAGGGATCTGTCACGGAAAGGACGGAAACAGGAAAATAAAATAAAGCAGATAAGACGGAATGCACTTGGACAACAATAGGAATTGACAGATACACGAAATTAGAGACGGTGTTCTAGGGTTTGAATCTATCCTCACAACTAATGAATCAAGGGCCGGTACACAATGCATAAAACACCCACGCCTCTCAACACTAACTAATCTCTCGATTACGTCAACATTAGACTCGAACTTAATGACAGGGGATCTCTCAATCAACCAACCATCAACTACGACAGATATTTCACTACAAATGCACACAATAGCAAAACCCTATCCACATATATCAATTACTCAACAACAAACCAATCTCTCGATCACTTTCGTTGTCAAACTCATATTTAATATAAATCTGCTCTCGCATATCTTCATAATCAAATATAAGCACACAATCAACCTACACTATTCTTTCGAACACCATGTATGAAGATCATGAAATAAACAATTTATACAGATAGGAAAATCACAAATCATCAACCCAACAATCACGATTCAAAATAAGAACACCCTAACATGTACTATTCTAGAAATCATAATTTATCTCATAGTAGAAATTCATCCAATCCCAATTACATAGACATAATCAAAACGAGAAAAACTTACAAACTATTCCTCGATAAATTCGTCTTTCCAATATCCGGAATCTTACAATCCAATTGTTAATCCAAGTACAAAATAATTAAAAGGAAGAAAAAGGAAAAGAAAAGAAAATGGAGAGAAATATTGCGAGAGGCGCAAAAATCAGAATGTGTTTATGCCTAGGGTTCCGTGCGTTTTAATTCTGTATTTATAGCGCAGCAGAAAATTCGGGCGCAGCGCCGGACGCACCGCGTCGCCGGACGCGACGCGAGCAAATTTCATATTGTCCAGCGTCGGACGCGTCACAGCGCCGGACGCGCGGCGTCTCTGGAAAGAAAAGAGAATGCACCCAGCGCCGGACGGAGGAGCAGCACCGGACGCGGCTGCGTGAAACAGCGTCTTGTTGCAAGGCCGCGCCGGACGGAGGGCAGCGAGCGCTTGGCACGACGGAGATGGACTACGAAGACGCGGGGCAAGGCCACCGCTTCCACGGGGAACCTCACCGCTGCACGGATGAAGCGCGACGACCATGCAACACCGCAAGCGTGGAGAGCGGCGTGCGCTGGGCAAGGCCAGCGTCGGACGGGCGTTGGAGATCGAGGAGGAGGGCGTTGGGGTGCGTGGAGGGGCACTGGGTGATGCCCAGCGCCGGTTGTGCTGGAAGGAAGGGGCGAAACGCGCATTTGGGGTGGTACAGCGCCGGACTCGCGCGCAGCGCCGGACGCGCGTGCGCATGCGCGACTTCGCCGTTTCGCTCCGTTCTCTCTCGTCCGAACTCCGAATTGCGATCCGTTTGCACCTACGGACTCCTATCGAGATGCTATTCAATATAGGATAGATCTTGAAAGCTTCATTTCGTCCTATTTAATGCCGTTTTTCTACAAAACATCGAAACAAACCAAGTAAGTCCGAAACGATAAATACTAATCAAAACAACGACATATATAGTACAAACCATGGGAAACGGAATGCATAAACATATGAAAAATAAGCACAAAATCATACTAAACACCACCCCCCTTAAAAGAAATTTCATCCCGAAATTTGCATACCTCTAGAAAAATAAATCGGGATATCGTTCTTTCATCGCGTCTTCAAGTTCCCACGTGACTTCCTCTTGTCCGTGGTGTCTCCACAACACTTTTACTAGCAGAATCGACTTGTTTCGAAGTTGCTGAATCTTATGGTCGAGTATTACCGCTGGTTCTTCTTCATAGCTCATGTCTGGCTTGAGGATCACGTCGTCTTGATGGATCACGTGCTTTGGATCGTGTACGTATTTTCATAATTGTGACACGTGAAAAACATTGTGCACATTCCCCAAATTTGGAGGAAGGGCCAACCTATAAGCTACTGGACCTATCCTCTCTAGGATCTCATGTGGTCCTATAAAACGGGGTCTTAGCTCCTTTCAGTCCAAATCTGACAATCCCTTTCGATGGAGAGACCTTAAGAAACACTTTGTCTCCATCTTCAAACTGTAGCTCAGATCTACGCGTACGGAGTAGGATTTTTGCCTATCCTGATCTTCCTTTATCCTTAGCCTAATTTGCCTGACGATTTCGATCATCTCGTTCACTGCTTCTGGCCCTATGATTTTCCTCTCACCTACTTCATCCCAATAAAGCGGTGATCTACACTTCTTGCCATACAAGGCTTCGTATGGGGCCATGCCAATCGTCGCTTGATAGCTGTTGTTGTAGGCAAACTCAATAAGGGGTAAAATGTATTCCCATTTTGCACCTCGATCCAACACTACTGTCCTCAGCATATCCTCTAGTGTCTAGATCGTTCTTTCCGACTACCCATCAGTCTGTGGGTGAAATGCCGTACTGAAGTTCAATTTCGTACCCAATTCCCTTTGTAAGCTAATCCAGAATCTGGATGTGAACTTGGAGTCTCTATCAGAGGTAATAGATTTTGGCACTCCATGTAGTCGTATAATTTTCTTGACGTACAGCTGGGCTAACTTATCAGATCCGTAAGTGCTTTGAATCGGTAGAAAGTGAGCACTTTTTGTAAGTCTATCAACAATTACCCATATGGTGGTGTTTCCTCTTTTCGATTTGGGTAAGTTCGTAACGAAATCCATCGTTATCTCATCCCATTTCCACTCGGGTATTTCTAACGGCTGTAACTTTCCGTATGGGCGTTGGTGTAACGCTTTCACTTGCTGGCAAACAAGACAGCGTTCTACGAAAGAAGCTATGTCTCGTTTCATGCCTTCCCACCAAAACTTTTCCTTCAGGTCCTGGTATATCTTAGTACTGCCTGGGTGGGCGGTGTAGGGTGTATCGTGGGCCTCACTCATTATTTCATTTTGGAGCTCTGCGTTGTCTGGAACGCATATCCTCCCTTCAAACAATAAGGCGTTGTCCGACGCCTCCTGGAAGTTCTTAAATCCTCCAGACCTTACCCTTTCTCTGACCTTTTCTAACTTTTCCTCCATCCTTTGTCTCTCGACAATCCTTTTTCTTAAATCAGACGTCAGTGTGAGTGTAGCGATACAACTCGTGATCGTCTTTGGTCGTTCTACCAGTTCAATCCTGATTCTTTCAAACTCTTCAACGAGTTTCTTTTCTTGTATAAAGAGACATCCTAGCTTGGTTTGACTCTTACGACTCAAGGCGTCAGCTACTACATTCGCTTTACCCGGGTGATAGTTAATACCACAGTCGTAATCCTTCACTAGTTTGAGCCATCTTCTTTGCCTCATATTCAAATCTCTTTGCTCGAAGAAGTACTTCAAACTCTTATGATCTGTAAAGATCTCACATCTCACTCCATAGAGAGGGTGTCTCCAAATTTTCAGTGCATGAACTACTGCCGCTAATTCCAAGTCGTGGGTTGGGTAGTTCAGTTCATGTGGTCTGAGTTGTCGGGATGCATAGGCTATCACCTTTCCTTCTTGCATCAAAACATAACCCAGTCCAGTCTTAGAAGCATCTGTATAGACTACATATTCCTTGTCCGCTTCTGGGACTGCTAGCACTGGTGCACTCGTTAACTTTTCCTTGAGTTTTTGAAAACTCACCTCACATTCTTCGGTCCAGTTGAACTTGATCCCCTTTCGGAGTAGCTGGGTTATTGACCTTGCAATTTTGGAGAATCCTTCGATGAATCTCCTATAATAACCAGCTAGTCCTAGGAAACTCCTAATCTCATTCTGAGTCCTTGGCGATTTCCATCCTTGCACTGCTTCTACTTTGGCTGGATCCACTTTTATGCCTTCTGCAGACACGATGTGTCCAAGGAACATTACTTCCTTTAGCCAAAACTCGCATTTGCTAAACTTAGCAAAAAGTCTTTCATCTCTCAAAGTTTGCAATACTGTTCTTAGATGTTCCTTATGATCCTCTTCATTCTTTGAATAGACAAGGATATCATCTATGAAGACCAAAACGAATTTATCCAAGTATGGATGAAATACTCTGTTCATAAGGTCCATAAATACAGCTGGTGCATTGGTTAGTCCGAACGGCATAACTATGAACTCATAGTGGCCATATCTGGTTGAATGCGCCTTTGGTACATCTTCCTACGTATTTTCGGTTGATGGTAGCGACTTGAGATCAATTTTCGAGAATACCCTGCTCGTAATTGATCAAACAGTCATCAATCCTTGGTAAATGATATTTGTTCTCGAGTGTCATCTTGTTCAGCTCTCGATAATCTATGCACATCCTCAAAGAACCATCCTTTTTCTTGGCGAACAAAACAGGCGCTCCCCAAGGTGAAACACTAGGTCTAATGAAACCTAGATCCAACAATTCTTGAATTTGGATCTTCAGTTCCTCCAACTCATTTGGGGCCATCCTATAGGGCGCCTTCGACACTGGAGCCGATCCGGGTTCCAAGTCGATGGTGAACTCTAATTGCCTATCAGGAGGTAATCCTGGTAGATCTTCGGGAAATACATCCGGAAATTCTCGAACAACTTCTATGTCCTCAATCCTCGCTTCTGGTTTATCTTCCCGTTCGGGTAGACGAAACGCATGGCATCCTTTTCGGTTTATCATCCTTCTCGCCGGTCTTGACACAATCGGGATTCTCCTTCCCATGCCGATTCCATGAAAATCGTAGCCTCTTGTCGTGAAAGTGAAACGAAATTTTCTTTCATTGCAAAGAATCGTGGAATGATTTCTAGCTAACCATCCATTCCTAGGATTATGTCTACGCCACCCATGGGTATTATGTTCGGATCATTTGCCGAACCTTAAGTGATCCTAAAGTCGACTCTAGGTTCGACGGATATATGTGTAATCCATAATCCCTCCTATAGGTGAATAGATTCTCATATCCCGACTTGCCTTTTCGCACCTAAGTCCCAACATTTCTCGCATGATTTTGCTATAAAGGAATGCGAAGCACCGTGTCGAACAATATTATAACAGTGCGTTGAGAAGAACTCCCATACCTGCCAGGTTTCCCTGATTTTGTTCATTCTGCCTTGATGTAAGGCGACGCTCTAGCTGGGCGGCCGAGGCCGACGGGTGCTTGCCCTGCTGGTTCTCTGGCACTTTGCACAGCCTGCCGCTAGCGTTGTCGCGGTGGTGGTCGCCTTTGCTGTGGAGGTTGCTGCCACTGCTGCTGATGGGGTTGCTGTTGGGGTTGGGGCTGGAATTGTGACGGAGGTTGGGGCTGGAACTGTATAGCCCTAAGCGGCTGGGCATTGCCGGGTTGATTTGCCCTCACAATCGTGTCGGGCGTACCCCTGGGCAATTGTTGGCGTAGTGCCCTCTCACTCCGCACTTGAAGCAATTCACATTGCCTGCCGTGCACATTCCTTTGTGCATCCTGTGGCATTTAGGGCATGGAGGAGCCCTCATCTGTTCCTGTGGGCCTCTTGCCGGAGGAGCAAAAGCTGCCCTCTTCCAACTTTGCCCTGGCTGTACCGTGTTCCTCGCCAGGGTCGCTTGTGACTTGCGTTCTCGAAGCTCCCTCTGTTACTATTTCCGCAACTCGCTTCCCACTTCCCTTTTCCATTATCCATTGTGTGCTGTGTCTGAGCCGACACTGACTTGTCTTCAGGCATCGCTGCCTCAATGTCCAAAGCTCGTGCAAGAGCCTCGGTATAGGTCAGGTCTCCATGGCTGGCGAGAGACATCCGTATCTCTGGCCTTAGTCCCGATCTGAATTTCTCCGACATTTTCAGGTCGGTGGCTACTTGTTCCGGTGCATACCTCGACATGTCACAGAAAGCGCGATCGTAGTCGGTTACGAACAATTTTTCTTACTTCAGCATGAAGAATTCATGCACCTTCCTCTTCCTATAACTCTTGGGTATGTATTTGTCATACACTTCTTTCTTAAAGTCCTCCCACGAGAACTCTTCCAGTTGTTCCGCCGTGAGGGTTTTCTTTCTGGCCTCCCACCAGAAATCCGCGGGTCCATTCAGTTGGAATGTTACACAGGACAGTCGCTCTTGCGCTGTGCATCTCAGAAAGTTGAAAATTCGCTCAATGGTCCTCACCCATTGTTCAGCTTCCTCTGGACTTCCCTTTCCATTGAAGACATGAGGGTTCTGTCTTAGAAACAGTTCCTCGATCCTGCGATCAGGTTGGGGTGGAGGTGGTTGGGGTATATCTTCGGCTTCTTGCTCGGGGATTCTACCTCTTCCCCTTGGTCTTCCTCATCCTCTGCCTCTAGCTTCTTGTTCCGGGTTTCTTCTAGGAGGCATTCTGATATATATAAGGCATATAATCGTCAATCACTCATCGCGTTCATAGCTTAACATACATAATATCATCATAGCCTCATTGCAAAACGATCTTAAATAAAACATTTCGTCCTTGACATCAACAATTTTTCCTTAAAAGCCCCTCGGGGTCATATATATAAATATCCAAAAGCTCTGCCGTAGGCAGGATGTTCAAAAACCAAAGTTCATAAAACAGAACAACATAAATCCCGGCTCACACGGCCTTTCAAAACATCGAGTTTTCCATCCCATCAAATCCCATACATAAAAAGAAGGAAACAACATACATGCTAATCATAACAAAAATCTAATTAAGACTTCATCTAATGCCTTCATCAGGCATCTTCCTACTCTTCATCCTCCTCGGGGTCCTCTTCCTCTTCGGGATCCTCTTCTTCATCAGAATCATCTTCGCGAGCACGTACCCTAGATGATCCTGCGTCGTCATCTCCTACCATCGGTATGTCGCGCATGGGGCCGAAGTCATCGTCGCCATATAGGTCGTAGTCATGGCGAATCGGACTATAGCCATCGAAAGCATCCGATACGCTCATCCGCGCTGTCCGGTGGAATGGCTCCACTGGAGGTGGTGGAGGTATCATCGGTGGTAGAGGTGGTAGTGGTGGACGTACGGGATGTCCAAAAGCCAAAGGAGGAAAAACGGGCTCTCCTAAAGCTCTCGGGCGTGCTGCTCTTTCCAAACGAGCGGGCCTGCCCTCATCAAACAGATATGGAGGTACTACTGGGTCAATCTGTCTCGGGACCTCGGTATACAGCCACTCCGACGATTCATCCCGCCAGGTATACTCTCGTGGAGGAAGATAAGGTCCCCTCGGTGCGGCTCCGTAGATGCTGTATACGTAAGTCAGATGACTCACGAATTTGGGCAGATCTCCAACCAGATCATAACTTCCAACCGCCCGGTATATGTAATCCCCTGATATCTCTCGAGCATAATCCTCCCAATCACAGGGGAGTATGGCTAAGAGACGTCTGATGTCGTCGTAATCAGTCGCACCATGGGCTCGGGCATTCCTCCAAAGCCGAAGGTAATACATCAAGAACTCGCCTAAATCTTCGCCGCAGCACATCCAACTTTCACGATAGGTGCGCATCACATCCTCAGGGGTAGGTTGTGGTCCTAGCCTCCTCCTACCTATGTATCGCATCTCCTCCATCTGTCACGATCAAAACTAACATAAGTCGACTAACGTCATCCGATAAGCAGATAAGGATATCTTAAGAACATCTGATAAGCAACTAGGTTAAACTAAACAATCTATAAGGTAGATACACGTCACAGGGTACAGCACATATCATATATTATATTCTATTCTACTCGGAAACGTATTATCTAATAGCGTTCTAAGGTGTAGGCTATGCTATGAGATCCTTGTTCTAAACAAACCACTTGAACTAACGTTCAACAGACTCTAACGTATTCTAGAGACAGAATTAGGAATTCTGTTCTTCATAACAAATGAATTTCAGGACGTTAGGAGTACGCAGGCGAAAACCACGCGTAAATCGGAGTCCTAACAAAAGAGAACTGGATAAAACAAATTTACTGCGCAGTACAGAAAATTTACGCGATCGTGCTAAAATAACCTCGAGGCATATGTCGACGTAATACAACAATCATACCCACGTCTTCAAGTCGATGCTTGGCCTTCTGAAGTCAAAGTCAAAGTCAAAGTCAAGTCCACGTCATAGTTCAAGTCGACGGTCACCCATGACGAAGTTGTGATGTAATGCCGATGTTGTTCACTTCCAAAGTTGAGGCCGTCCTCGTTCATCTTCACGTTCGTTCTTTGTCGTTCGAGCTCGAAGCTATTGCTACTTTCGTTCTTCCTATCGTTCTTTTGTTCTCGTAAGGAAAAGAAGTTCATACTTCTATGGTTTTTCACGATACGTGAGCATGCTCCTTAGAGTCTATGTTCTTCTTGTGATAACATATCGTTCATCATAAACAAAATTTTGAAATTTGGAAATAAGGTTTCAAAATGACAACATAGCCAACTCATACATGTATATCAAAAATGATTTCATCCTTTCCATATTGATCATTCAACTCAGTTCAACCATATACTTTCGTCTCAAAACTTGACCACTTGTATAACTCCTCGTTTGAATTTCAAACAAAATCAAGGTTTTTGAAAAATTTTCTTGCTCATACTTTCATTCCAAACATCATATATCTCTTTGCCCAACATGGGTCTACTTTCATTGATTACCAAAACAGAGTTTTGAAATTCTCCTTTTCCTTCAAAATATACTTCAAAACTTGTTCATCATTCAAGACTCTTTATTTCATGAGTTTGAGAAAGAAATCAGTTACCTTTTTCCCGGTTGAGCTCGATGTGATTGAGTGTGGAGACTAGTCAGTAGATTTCTAGAAGTCCAGTGACTCGATCTAGACTTAGTTTTGAAAGGAATTTGGGGTTTCAAAGAGCAACAGTGCTCTGATACCACTCTGTCACGTCCCCACTCCGGATAACTCGGACTGGAGGGTGACTAATACTAGGAATAGTATTTTAGGGTTAACAAAGGCTAAAATAAAGACGCATATTAAATGTAAACTAGCGTGCTTGAACATAACATAAGGTGATATCAAAACAAATCGGGTGGTTTAGGCCACTGACCCAAAGGTCGAGAATGGTCCGACGGACCTCAACAATGGCTTAACATCATACATAACATAAATAAGTTCGAGTTGCAATGAAAGTGTGTGAATACATATATGACGATATGCATTCAAGGTAAAACAAATTCTTAACAAAACAGTCAAGGACACTGGACTCCTCAACACTCCTCCATCACCATCATCAGAGCTCAACCTGCACATTTAAAAACAAACATGCAGGGCTGAGTACAAGTAATGCACTCAGTGGACTTATGCCGAAAACATTTTTCATAATTGAATTACACTGCCAATATCATGGTAAGACACAAGGGTTTTAGTTGAAATGCCTTGTGCTCACTAAAACATTTTATCAGTTCGTAAAAGTCGCTCGGCCGAGCATTTTTCTTGGTGTGTATGATCCGTATCCCATATCCTCATTTCATCATAACATCAAAGTTCAAACATCGTGAAGGAGGCCTCCCTCTACGACGCCGTGACCGGTCGTGAATTGTCCTTACAGCACACAGTCACGTTCAGGTGTACACGTTAATCCTAGCCAGGCATAGTCTTCCGGCATAGGATCCGATATCGATTTCATAACTGGGTTGGGCGCGACCCAACAAAATTCATAACATTTCATATCATCATATCATTTCACAACATTTCACATCATTCATTCCGGATAGGATCCATACACAAAACAGAAACATTTTTGGCAGGTAATCTTGTAAACAGTTTATCAACAGTTGAAAATAAGCATTGTAAATAAATTCATTTGGAAATAATTTAAATGAGAAGGCTCATATTTTATATGGAAAAGAAGCCCCATCTAGACTAGGGTTCGTCTTAATTTGAGTCCTAGGTTTGATTGCTCGTTAATGTTCAGCTGTCACGTTCGCGTCCACACCTTTACGTAAAAGCGATATTTTAGTACGCCGTTCACGTTTCTCGAGACTTTCAAAGTCTAAGATAAACTTCGATATTCTATATCGATATAAACTGAATTCCTTAATGAATTCAATACGTTTTTCAATTACGTATTCCAATTGAATAGTTCTCGTTCTTCGAGACACGTTCAGCTATGTCGTTCTAACCTTTTCGGTTTAAACGTTCAACATATTTATACGTTTCTCGATATAATGATTTCATTTATGAAATCTTTTCTTACTAATGAGGTATCTTGACTCAATTACTACATCTTACGCGTATTAGCGTATTTATCGAACGTATTTTCGTACGTTTGACTTTAAAAGTCAACAAGGTCAACAAAGTCAACAATTTTGACTTTTCAATAGTAATTTTGTAACAGCCCCTAAATCCTAAGTACGATTTAGCGGGGATTATTACTCTAAACAAGAATGAATGAACATAAAGACTATTTATCAATAAACTGTGATACATAAATCAAGTATGTTTTTGGCTTTTCTACATAACTTATGTTCTTTCAGCGGAAGACATGTGATATGTATATATGACGATGTACTATCAAGGTATAAACTTTTCAGCGACAACCTTCCTATTGCTCAACACTGCTCCATCGCATCACCAGCTCAATCTGCACATTTAAAAACAAATATGCAGGGCTGAGTACAAGAATGCACTCAGTGGGCTTATGCCAAAACATTTTTATTAAATTACTCTGCCCCATTAGTAACACACGAGGTTTTAGTAGAAATACTCGTGCTCACTGAAATATTTTCTTTCATTTTCATAAACTTGTCTGGCCAGAAATATTTTCTGTCTGTATGATCCGTATCATTTCCCTTATAACATTATCATAATTTCACATACGTTGGTAGCGAATCAACGACATTTAATATCATCATAACATCACAATATCATAATATGTTGGTGATGATCCAACAACAATCAATCTCATTACAACACCATCATACGTTGGTAGCGAACCAACAACATTCATATCATCACATCCTCCTCCTCATAATACATCATACCATCCTCCTCATAATACATCATATCATTCTCCTCATAAAATATCATCATCCTCCTCATAAAATATCATCATCCTCCTCATAAACAATTCATCTCATAAACATTCTCCTCATTATCATAACATTCATCATAATATGTTGGTGGCGAACCAACCCTATTGATAGGATCATACATAAAATCATAAACACTTTGGGCAGGTAATCATTTCTCAACAGAGAGCATTGTAAATAAACATTTGATAAACATTTTATCCTCGAGGAGAAAGAAACGCCCACCTGGATTGTAAACTTTCTTAATTAGATTTCGTTCTACGCCAACGATCACGTCCGCGTCCACACCTTTACGTAAAAACGATTTCAGTACGTCGGTCACGTTTTTCGAGATTTTCAAAGTTAAAAATAAACTTTGATAACTTATACTATAATAATTCGAATTCCTTAACGAATTCAATACGTCGTCCAATCGCGTATCTTAACTAAACATTTCTCGTAATTCGATAGAGACGAGATATGATCAACTATTTCATTTTAACCATTTAGGTTAAACGTTCAACGTATTCTAACGTTTTTCGATATAAAGATTTCAATTATGAAATCTTTTCTCACCAAAGAGATTTCCTTATATAATTAATATGTTTTACACGTATTAGTGTATTTATCGAACGTATTTCATACGTTAATTTCAAAAGTCAACAATTTTGACTTTTCTTATTAAATTCTTTAATAATTCATATTTTTAATATCTAATTTCCATATAAATCGATTTTCAATCGATTTCTTTTCATAAAACCCTAATTCTCAATTTTTCACGCAAATCGATAAACTTCATTAATATTTTTCTCAAATATTAACCAACTTATTCATTAAACCTTATTTTTCATTTCTAATGTTATTTAATATAACGTTTTGCCATAAACATAATATACTATGTTTACAAAATTCCATAAATTCTTAATATATCTAAAATAATTTCTAGACATATAATGTATTATTTTTCTTGATATTAAGGAATTAAAACTCTTAATTCCTTACTAAAGCTCACGGCTTTTCTTGCTAAAATTTTTCAAACATCTTCCAAAAATTCTTCTAAATTCATATAGTACACTATATTATCATAGTATCAACAATATGTATTAACATTAGCTATAGGAAAATTGAACATCAATTTCTTATAGCTTATAGCTCTCGGTTTTTCTACATTTATAACTAAATAATTTTCTAAAATTTCAATTAAATTCCATAATGTCTAAACATTAACATATAACAATAATACAACACAATATCCAACATATTCAACTTACACATTAAAATGCCAACACTTAATTCTCGAAATTTTCTAACAAATGCACAACCATTTTATAAAAATCTAATAAATTCATGTAGTGCTAAATCAAGGCTCTACATTAACAATATGCTATAATATCACTTAAATAATAATCATACCTTAACATATCATCCTCAATAATTTCGGTAATCATACTTTAAAATAGCATACAATTTCTCAAAAATTCCCAATAATCACAATGAGCTTAACCATCATTATAAATCAATAATCCATTCACAATTCATCCTTAAGAATTTTCGATCATCACTATTTATTTCATAACATAATTAATTTGTAATTAAACATAACATATGATCACTCTAAACATAAATAACAATAATTAACAAAACACTAAACATGATAACACAATTTATCATATTTGTAGCATTAATAACATAAGCTTATATATATAAATCTAAGGGTTGAAAATCAAAAATCTTAACGTATAAATGAAGCTTGTTCGATTCCTAACCTCTTTACCGGCTTGGATTAATTGTGCAAGGGATTTAGCTCAAGGTTTTAGTAAATGAAAAAGAAGAACTCTTCAAGCTTTTCCTTTCCAAAGCTCATGGTAGTTTTAGGTTTTTGAAATGAAGTAAAGTGTGTTGTTTTGTTTTATCCTAAAGCTTAAGTACCAAAGTGAAAAAGAAATAAAACACTTAACCTTTTCCTACAATCCTCACGGTTCTCTCTCACTATACAATTTGCAAGACAATTAATTTGATGACATACTCATGATACAACATTACTTACACATAATAAATACACTACACAAATCTTGAATGAATCAAAAAAAATAATTATACTCTTTGGTACACACAAGAGCCGTCGGCTCTCTCCTACACAATACAAAATAAGATTCTTTATTTGTGACTCACCACTTAAATATGTCATCACTTAGTATTGTAATAACCCGCAGTTTTTAACAGCCTAATTACGGTCTTTAAAACCCGTAAAATAAAATTTTTGCCGTGAAATCAAATCACATATGAAATCAAGTATGATATCAATTGTTTACAAGGAATAATTTCCTGTTACACACTCACTCAAAGTTAGTGAATGAAAGAAATCGAGAGTTTTAACTTTTATCGGTAGTACATTTTTAACGTCGAATGCATATCGACTATTGAAATGTCACGATATTTCTTAAGCAATCAAGCTTGGGATTATATTCCATTATTAATGGAATATTTTTATGATGAGATTACGAGTATTTACGACCATTTTAAAGATGAGTCGATACGTAACGTTTTGAGACGTTTTCGAACGTCAACGTTTAGAGATAAGATGAACGATGGTTTTAATGATCAAGAAACTTTAGGAAATTATTTCTTATGATATTTTTATGATATTACAGTACCAATAAGCATTTAATTAATGCTTGAACATTAGAATTAATAAAAATATCATAACTAGGTTCGAAAACCCTAATTTTTCGAAATTAGGGTTTCCTTCGAAAATAAATGCTCTTTTTAATTATCCTATGCTATAATTATTATCTAAATCATATACCATGGTGTATATACCTATTAATGACATGAAATAAAATTTTTAACCTATGGTTAAACCAAATGGCCGATAGCCATTTTTCTTGTACATAAGTTGAATTATTTTCTTCTCTTATGTTATTTAATTAACCTATGATATTAAATATCATCTAAATTATATTATATGATGTATATATGTATGTGTAGCATGGAATTAAATTATTTGTTGGGCTTAAGGCATAAAAGCCGTGTATATATATATGTGGGTAACAAAGTGTAAATTTTATTATATCACTCTTACATGTATATATATATATGTGTATATTCAGATTTTATATCATCAAATCTCCCACTAATTATTTTTGTAGCCATTTTTCAAGAAGATTGTGTAAGACAACAATGATTAACCTCCACTACCTACATAGAATATTACTCCTCCGTCCCACCTGATTGGCACACTTGCAAATCAATGTCTCAAATTAATTGGCACATGCCAAAATGGCAAAATTAAATCCTTAATTTACTCTTTCTCTCTCCAATCATGTCTCTCCATATTCTACCCTCTCTTTCTCTCTCCAATTCTATTTCTCTCTCCTACTTTATTAACATTAAATCTTGTGGGACCAACACCATTAAACCCCTTAACCCATTTTTTCTTAATATTTGTGCAAAAAGTGTTGTGCCAATTGGGCCGGGACGGAGGGAGTATTAAAAAGTGAAGAGTCCCTATTGTGTATTGGGGGAGGGGGGATGACCGAGAGTGAGGGGGATAAGGGGGGAGTAATTTCAGTTTTTATCTCATTCTTCACTCCACACTCAAACATCCCACTCTTATCTCTCTCCAAACCTCTCATCTCTCTCAAGAACACCATTCTCCTTCTCCATTTTCTGCAAGTGGCCGAGAGCTCCCTCTTCTCCTCCAAGCTTCATTTCTTTTTTTTTTCCTTCTTCCATACCACACCTCACTACCTTATACCTTGTCCATTTAATCAATATCAACAAGGTAGGAGTTGAACAAAAGCTTGGTTGTTCTTGAAACCTTCGAAATTTTCGAAGAGTAGCCTAGAGTTTTGCATGTGTGTTAGATGATCTTAGTTGGTAATTCTTTGCCATTGCATGTGTATTGATGATAAGAAGTATGTTGATTATGTGTTCATATTTTCATGTGAATTGCATGTGGGTTTTGTCTTCAAGAAAATTTCGAATCCATTGCTACAATGTATGCTAGTGATATGAAGCAATGTATTGTGAAGCCTTGAGCATGTTTTAAAATTTTATTCAAACATGTATGAAATTCTTCTAAATGGCCGAGACCTATGATAGGTTACATGAGATTGATTTTGTGATTTATAGTGTTATATGTGTTCATAGTAGTTATCATGAAAAAAATTAGAAAAATTCATGCCCAATATCTTACAAAAACCGAGAGCATATGGATTTTGTGTAAGCATATGATTTTATTTTTATACATGCAATTGGTTATTATTGACCTATGATGTGTTAAGAGTGCATAGCAATTTATTGGAAATTTTTAGAAAGTCTATACTATATTTTTTCAAAATAACCGTGAATGTTATATAATTATATGTTAATGAATGATGTTTATATGAGACATGCAATGATATATAGTTACCCTATGATGATATTGAAGTCTATGGTAATTTAATTAGAATTTTTTGGAAAATTCTATCAATTTTTTTTTTAATAGGCCGAGACATATGTATATAAATATGTTGATATAGGATTTTCATTTAAGACATGCAATGATGTTTTATTAATCTAAAATATGATTTATGCACCCTATGATTTATTTGAATTTTTTTGAAAATCCTACCTATTTGTTTTAAGAAAGCCGAGGCTTATATATATGTATATGTTAATGTGTGATTTTAATTTGTAACATGCAATAGTGTTTTAGTGATCTAGAATATGAATTAAACATCTTATGATTTTGTTGAAATTTTTACAAATCAATTACCCATTGAATTCAAAAAAGCCGTGAGTATATGCTCAAAAATGGTGATGATTCAAGTGGTCTTTGATGCATTTTATGATGTTACATTGTTACACTATAGTTTATAAGCATGATATATATATGTTGGAAATTTTATAAAATTGTTTGTTGAATATTTGTCACAGCCCCTCAATCCTAAGTACGGATTAACAGGGATTGTAACTCTAAACATGGATAATTATACAGAGATTCCTTTTAACAATAAATTGTAAAACATATGTCAAGTATATTCTTGGACTTTAATACATAAATTTAGGTTCTTGCAATGAAGACATGTGATAAGTACATATGACGATGTACTATCAAGGTATAAACTTTTCAAATGACAATAATCCTATTGCTCAACACCGCCCATCCATCATCCGCTCAACCTCGCACATTTAAAAACAAACATGCGGTGAGTACAAGAATGCACTCGGTGGACTCATGCCAAAACATTTTATTTTCTTTGAATTACATCGCCAACATCATGGTAAGACACAAGGGTTTTAGTTGAAAATGCCTTGTGCTTACTAAAATATTTTCATCGCCATGAAATCATCGCCTGCCGTGCATTTTTCTTGGTGTGTATGATCCATATCCTTATCATCATTCATCATATCATCATAGTCGAAAGTCGTGAAGGAGGCCTCCTCTACGACCCGTGACCGCCGTGAATTGTCCTTACAAGACGCAATCACCATCGGTACACGTTAATCCTAGCTGGTATAAGCCTTCCCAATATAGATCCGATATCGATTTCATTCATAAGTTGGGAGTGACCCAACACATTCATATCATTCATGTCATTCATATCAATCTCATGGATAGGATACATACACAAAACATAAACATTTTGGCGGGTAATCTTGTAAACATTTAACAACAGCTTGAAATAAGCATCGTAAATAAATATTTCAAAAGCATTTTATTTTGAGTAGAGTAAAGCCCACCGGACCGTAGATCGCTTTAATCCCATTTCTTGGATCAAGTCCCAGCTTAGCCTATCTATTCTTGGCCTTGAGGTTTTGGAGCTGAAAAATCCATTGGGTCTTAGAACCCATATTTCTACTTTAGTGTATATCATGGTATGATATACACTCAATCGACCACGCGGAAGACTTAGTCAAATATTTCACGTTAAGGTATGCTTTCGTGAAAATATCGATCATGATGTTTTATCATAATTCGTACATCTTATAATGCTCTATCGCACTTTGCGACATAACATAATGAATGCATCGATTAATAGCATGTTAGTCACATAAGGCATACTTCACATAGGGTTTCCAACACTTAGTCAAATTTCAAGTGTTTTAATTTCAGCAAAACAGCTTGAAACAACCCAAGTGACGTGACTTTGACGACCCATAACTCTCGATTCAGAATACGTATGGTCACACAAAGATACATTCTGAAACCTCTAAACATGTACTACAAGTTCTAAGAAGGAATTAAATCCAAAAGAGTCGTGGTTCTGAAGATATAGGGTCTCAAAGTGGGCAACTCAAACTGACTTCTATACTTAGAAAATTTTTCAGAATTTTCAGTTTTAGCTAACGACGAGGGGTTTATGACGTCAGTAACTTTTGACTCGCAATGCCAAAATGGCTGCAGGCTACCAATTTAGAAACCTTGTAACAAGTAATACATATGTCATGAAGACCATACTGGAAAATATCTAACTCATAGAGAAATACATAAGTCCAAAGTTGACTAGTTGGAAATGGACAGTTTCCAGTAGGTGACTTTGGGTCGATGAAAGGTATATCTATAAAACTTGGTTTGGGATCAAACTTTCCAGATCATAACTAGACATGGTGGGGAACATTTCTTATGAAGAAACCCAAGTCCAAATCGGACAACAAATGGCTTGAACACCTCACGTAAAAGTCATACTCGAACAGCCTATTAACATAGAAATTTTCTAAGGCAGTTTGTCCAAAACAACTTACTGTAATGTATCAACTTCAAAAATTCACCGTGAGTTCATTATAATTAATCTGGAAATGAAACCAATCATATTGAAAAGCCACTTAAGTCCAGTTTTATCCAGAAAAGCCTCACTCAATTATTCACCATAGATTGGGAGATAAAATGTTTTACCACAAGCTATCACTCCCGTGATAGTTTTGTGCAGTTAACTTGTAAAATCTGGAATAAATAGTAAAGATTTTAGAAAATTCTGAAAATTTACAGGAATCTTCCAGACATGCTGAATTATGTTTCTGCCAAATTTTAGAGTTTTATCATTATCCAAACTTAAAACGAAAGCCACGCACTATGGGTGATAAACACGGCGATTTCGCAGATTTGTGCAGTGTTTTGATAAATACAATTAAAATAGAAAATCAAGTTGGATGGACTTGAAATTTTACAGAGGCATACTAGACACATATAATTTCAACATATCAAAATTCACAATCATCGGACCACTGAAACTTAATCAAATAAATTCGTGAAGTTTCTGTTCGTCCAGGAAATCAACATGCAATGATCAAAAGTATTGAATCTACCTATTAAATCAACATGCAATCACTTTCAAGCATAGACCCAACACATTCAAGCATATTGATGAACATGCATGTGTATATCTTGATCATCCCTAGGATCTAAGGAGATGGAATTTACCTCAGCCATGAAATCGAGAGGATGAAGAAGAAGAGGATGGCTGTCCATCTTGAGCTAGGAGCTTGTCCACTTTTTTTTGATGGTGTAGTGGCTGATTCTTGGAGCTGTTCTTGGAGGGGGAAATGGATGAAAATGGGGGAAAGAGAGAGAGGAGGGGGACGGCAGAAATGAGGGAGAGAGTGGCTGAAATGGTGTAGGTGGTGGGGTGTTTATGGTGGTGACACCTAAGGGCATGTGTCTCTACACATATGCACACCTACACTACACACTACACTCACATTACATGCACTAAATTGTACCTATATATATATATATATATCAGATTTTAATAGTGTAATTAGGATATAATTAATCCAATGTCACTTAGATACATGTAATAGGTAAATCAACAAATAAGTGCTTAGTATATATGTGTATATAGCTATCGGCTATTACACTATACCAAAGGGTCCAAATTTTATTTTCCATGCCAAACATTGATATATGTTATGACATATAGTTTAGATGATAAATAATATCATAGGATAAATTAATGGCATCATTTTATGCGATAAAAACCGAGTTCGAAAACTAGGGTTTTCAAACGTTTGAAAAATTGGTCACTCTCAATTCTTGTTGATCTAGCATTGATTTAATGCTTAATAATACTGTAATTACATATACTAATCATAGGAAATTAATTCCTATAATTTCTTGATCGATTAAAACGCTTTTCATCTCAAAACGTTAACGTTTGAAAACGTTGCAAAACGTTCATTATCGACTCATCTCGAAATGGTCGTCATTACTTTATTACATTATTCCATTAATAATGGAATTTAATTCTAAGCTTAATTGCTTAGAAAATATCATGAATTTTAACTATCGATATGTGATCGACGTTAAAATAATACTGTCGATATACTTCATATACTTTTATTTCTTAATTCACAATTCTCGTGAATATAAAATAGAATTCATTCCTTCGTAAGTAATCGAAATCATTATTCGATATCTTATGGATTGAATCATCTCGTAATTTCTAATTTACGGTTTTAAATACCGTAATTGGGCGTCTAATTCGCATGGTATTACATCCTACCCTTAAAAGAAATTTCGTCCGAAATTTGCATACCTCATAAAGTATGGGTATCTTAATATCATAACATCATAACTTTCTATGTGCTTTTCTTTCGTCCATGGTTCTTCCATTGATTTTATTATAAGACCCAAACTTGCTTCTTTAATCGTTGAATCGTGCGATCAAATTAGTCGTAGATTTTCATCATAACCCATCTGAGTCAAAGGTCACATCATCATATTGGTTTACGTGAATTGGGTCATTTTCGTATTTCCTTAACTGCGACACGAGGAAAACATTTCGTACTTTCCCCCAAATGTGGTGGAAGTACCAAGCTATAAGCTACTAGGCCTATCATTTCTAGGAGCTCGTGGGTCCTATAAAACGTGATCTCAACATTCTTGTATCTAAACTTATAATTCCTCTAGATGGAGAAATCTTAAGAAACTTTAATTCCGCATTCAAGAATGCGGTTCGGTTTACGCGTGCATCAGTAAGACTTTTATCCGTCTAAGCTTTTCTTATTCCTTGCCTCGTTGGTAGATATCTTAATCGTTTCATTTACAACGTCAGGACGTTATACCTTTTCTCACCTACTTTGTTACAATAAAGTGGTGGTCAATACTTCTTTTCGTAATACGCTTCATAAGGCTACATTGATCGTTGTTTGGCAGCTACGGTCGCACATAAACTTACCAAGTGGTACAATAAGTTCCCACCGATACCTTGGTTTATCACTTGTTCTATCGTATCCTTAAACATTCATACTGTCCTTTTGATTGTCCTTCTGCCTGTGTGTGGACATCTATGTTAAGGCTCAATCTCGTGTCTAACTCCTTTTGGGAGTTAGTTAAAAATCTAGGGGTACTCTTGAAGTCTCTATCTGAAGCGATAGGTTCTAGTACTCCTTGTAAATATAAGATTTCCTTTATGTGCGACTGAGCTAACTTATCGGATCTATGAGTCATCTGAATAGGCAGAGACAAAACATAATTGGCGAGTTAATCCACTACTAGTCATATAGTAGTGCAACTTCTTTATGACTTTGGTAAAATTTGTCATAAGATCTATTTCTATATCATTCTATTTTTATTCGTGTAGTTCTAGAGATTATACTCTCTTATAAGGCCTTTGATACAATGCCTTTACTTATTGGTAACCGAGACACTGCTCGTCAATATGGTTATATCTCATTTCATTCCTTGCTATCTAACTTTTCTCGTAAATCATAATACATCTTAATAATGCCTGGTTGGGCGGTATGAGTAGGATCATGAAATTCATTCTTGGTTTCATTTCTAAGCTTATTATTGCTTGGAAATATATGTATATATATATCTCTCTCTTTTAGACAATAACATTGTCCAACGCTTCTTAAAACCCTTCAGCTCTTCATTTCTTATCATAATTCGTATTCTATTCCCATCTTCATTCTCTCTTTTTAGTCATATTTCACTTTGGTTGTGGGAATACTACTTACATTCGTCCCTGATTGCCCGACTATTACTGTTCTCGTTTTCTTAATCTTTCCAATGAGTTTTCCTTTTCTATAAGGACATACCATAATTTAGACTGAATTTTATATCTTAGGCATTAGATTCTACATTATCCTTCCTTAGGTGATTATTTATCATAATTATAATCTTTTACTGATTCGAGCCATCTTTTCTATCCTGTATCCAAGTTTCTTTGCTCGACGAATAATTTCAACTTTTTGAATTGTGAAGGTTTCTTAACTTATTGTTATAGGAGTGATGTCCTCGCGACTTTGGTATTTATACTCATCGTCACTATCGAGGTAATAGATTTTGGCACTCGTGAAGTCGTATAATCTTCTTTACATACAATTTGGGCTAACTTGTCGATCCATAAGTACTTTGGATTGGTAGGAAGTGAGCACTCTTGGTGAGTCTATCAACAATTACCCGTATGGCGGTGTTCCTCTTTTGATTTGGGTAAGTTCGTAGCGAAGTCCATCGTTATTTCATCCCATTTCCACTCGGGTATTTCCAACTTTGTAACTTTCCGTATGGACGTTGGTGTAATGCTTTCATCTGTGGCAAACAAGGCGGTGTTCCAAGAAAGAAGCTATGTCTCGTTTCATGCCTTCCCACCAAAATTTTCTTTCGTGTCTTGGTACACCTTAGTACTATCTCGGGTGGCGGTATAGGGTATATCGTGAGCCTCACTCATTATTTTATTTTGAAGTTTTGCGTCGTCTGAACGCATATTCTTCCTTCAAACAATAAGGTGTTGTCCGACGCCTCACGGAAGTTCTTAAATCCTTCACCTTACCCTTTCTCGGATCCTTTCTAACTTTTCCTCCATCCTTTGTCTCTCGTGATCCTTTTCTTAAATCGATTCTATCACTATTTCAAGTCATGAGTTAGGAAATTACATTCATGTGGCCTAAGTCATCGTGACACATAAGTTATTATTTATCTCATATTAATACATAGCCTTACTTTTATTAATCCGTGAGAATTGTGACTCTATTTTGGGGTAACTATCTTATTGGTCTTGTTACCTTAGAGAGTTCTTAATGGATCTCTAACAAAAGTCAATTAATCTATAAAATTCATGATCTTATTTTAGGTCATTGACGTCTTTCATCATCTGTAATTGTTTTGTCCTTTGTCAGATCTACATTATTTTCTTCTAAAGACACTATGTGCCTGAGGAATATTTCTCTTTTAAGCCGAAATTTACAAAACTGTATTTGGCAAAATTCGCCCGGCTATTAAAAGTCGTAAGACAGCCCTTCGATTTTCTTTATGTTCTTTCTCGTCCTTTGAATAGATAAGAACATCATCTATGAGGATTGAGATAAAAATTATCTAGGTATGTATGAAACACTCGATTTTTGAGGTTCATGAACAGGGTTGGTGCATTGGTTAGTCCGAATGGCGTAACTATTATCTCATAGTAACCATATCTTATACGGAACAATTCATTTCCGTATTTCGGATACCATTCTTCAAGACCACATAATATTACATCATAATGCCTCAGTGAGGACTTTTCGTACATTACTTACGGGGTCGGTCTCCGAAATGACGATTACAAGCGTCAGCTCTTTTACACTCAAAACTTTGGCACTTCTTCACCATATTCATAAATTCTTCCAAACTACGTTTATTTTACATATTATAATCACACCATTTTCATCATAAACCATTATCTACATATAAGTCTTATAGGATCCTAGGATTCTAGGTCTCGAGTGACCTTCGTCGGTCGCATTTCTCCTGGAAACTTGTCTTTCTCCAAGCGTTTTGTTTCATATTTCAATGATTATTCTCTTTCGAGAGGGGGGTCCAGTGCTCCCGTTTCTTTTCAATACCATAAGTTGGGGTTACTTTTATCGAGAAAGTATGGGTGGGTTGGGAGCGATAATTCTCCTAATCCGAGAGGCGATAAGATCCCCGTCCTTTTACCATTCTCGTCTCTTTACGGTATAATTGACGGGACATGGGGCGGCGTTTGGAACATGATGGTACAACCATTCCTTTATGCCGTGCGATGTAACTTGCCGAGGACTAGGACAAGTACTCGTAGGTGTTGTTTCTACGCATTATATGTATACTTGAGCACATTGACAAATCTGGTAAGTCATCAGGCTTTGGAATTTTATCATGGAGAAAATATTCTCTTGATACTTCTTTTGCAAAATTCGCTAATCATTGGCAAGCAGAATCGTCGTTGGGTACCATCCTCATTTGACACTCTATAGTTACTGAGTATCCATCCGTAGGTGCAAAATTTCTTCAAAACTGTTCTAAATTCATTTCTAGTTCATATTAAAAGAGTCGATACGCTCGTGTGAGTTATAAACTTCTAGGCCTGGGGTTAACTCTTGCAGTTAAACTCCCTTTTCTTGTCATTTGTAAACGGATATTTTTAGATAAATCCGACTTAATTTAAGCAATGGAGGATTTCTAAACAAGAAGGATCTCTTAAAGAATTATACACTTTAAGACATATATAGCCGTAGATGACTCATGACTCTTATCTTAATACTCATTTCGTTTTACATCTTCAACGTATGTTGCCTTAAAGATATTCACATAGGCGAGCAAAGGGTGCCGATATTACGTCGTGTAAAACCTCTAACGAAAAGGCTAGACCGTGTCACTAATCACATGAATGACAGCCATTTCAAACTTCTTGTCTCTAAATTATATCTCGTTCCACATAGATATAATGATCCAAATCATTGGATAGCACTTTAGGCGATTCTAGGTTCAATTCTGAGCTTGAGCAACATTTGCGATGGTCAAAATTCTCGTATAGGTAAGGAGATTTTCATTTCTTGATTCGCTTACCCTGAGTTGGGTTCTATCGCTTCTACGCATACTTGTGCGATGTCAAAAAGCGAAGCACCTAAATTGAACAAAATCTTATGGCTATTCTGAGAAATTTTTCCTCATACATATTCTACCTTTTGGTTCTGTTTGTTCTGTTTTCGATGCAAGGTGTAGGCTTTGGTCTACGGTCTTTCCATTTATTCAAGTAAATGTCTATTTCATATGTCATTGTCCTTTCCATTGGGACATTATGTTCCCTTGCTATGGTCTTCTGTTGCCTCATTCACCCTATACTTCTCGGTATTAGTATCGTTATGCTTTTACTAATAGCATTCATGGTTAGGTTTACATCAACTTATCATTTGATATTGATATATTTCCATAACTAAGTCTCATCTTAGAGATCGTCATGTTTCTATCACTATCATTCATTCCTAATCCGGTATGAATGACTTAATTCCCCTTTTCACTTTATCGATCTTAGGAATATATTTCTCATATGTCCTTACTTTAAACTCCTCTAGAGAAATCCTTGTCTTCGCCTTTAGCGCCATCGTTTATAATATCCCTTTTTGGATATAGTCATTTCTTCTTAATCTTTTATTGATTCATCATGCAATTTAGCATAAGATAAAATCCTTTGTCTCACCGGGATGTATTGTACTTTTACTTGACGTCAAATATCTTTACCATTTTCTCGACATTCAATGATTTCTTCATTTCCATGTCGAGATACTTAATATCCCATTTCTTGATCGTCACAATGTGTGAGGATAATCTTTCCAATTGGATTTATCTTAAAGTCCCTCAATGTGAATCTCTTCCCGTGTTCTCTTGGTTGGATTTCCTTTGCGGGATCTATAGAAGCTATCTTGCTTGTTAACTATTAAGTTACACAAGACAAGCGTTCGTGTCATTATAACTTAGAGTATTAAGATTTATTTCAAAATAATGAATCTATTTCTTAATCCGCTTCCTTACTTCAAGGAATTACCTTACTTATCAAGTCATAACATTTCAAACTTATGTCATATCGTGAACTATCTAATTGTATAATTCGTAATTTCTTCCGCTATTTTGACTTTTATGCTTTTCTTGAGCATGGTATCTGAAAGTAATCTTACTTTCTTTATACTTCAGTTTCCACCTTCAGGACTAAAACCGTTATCATCGTCATATGGCTTGGTAGGGTAGTACATTCGTACACCATAACTTAAATTCTAAGCATCTTATTGCCATGTCTTGACTTTGGAGATATTTCCTCCATACTTGATTTACATGCTAGGGATATCCTAGCTATTCACACAATCTTGAGGGTTATGATTTCTCAATCTCATTATCATTCGTCCAACCGAGTTTCAATTACTTGGGATCGATTATGCTCAAGCATAATCTCATTGATTGAGGTATAAGGCGAAAGATCTATTTTCTGGGATGCTATCACTTCTTTATATATATATATTCTTTGAAAAGAATATCTTGTATGCATCTTCATTCTTTATAAAACATGTCCAACCTACTAACGAGGTTTCAAGGACATCCAACTATCTTAAAGATAAGTTGTAATTGCTCTCGTCATGACATAATAAGGGAAATTAATATCCCACAGATATCATATACTTCCTTTACTCTTGCATTCAACGCTAAAGAGTATCTCACATCGCAGTATCACGGAAAATATCTCATTTCATCGAGATTTTCTTTACATCATAATTTCTTGATGTCTATCACTTTCTTGATCTGAAACTTTTAGGTGACCGAGATAAGTCAACCTATTTCATGCCCGACATTTATCGCTTTACTAATTCGCTCTTGGGTGACAAGGTAAGTCAACATTCTTCATACTTGATGGTTTCAAGAATCAAGGAGAAATTATCACGATTACCTACAAAGGTATTGTCTCATCCATCAAGATAACATCTTTCAATGATTGAATCGATATGTTCCTTGGATGAATAAATGGGGCTCTGGGTCCAAGACCGAATGACGACTCTTGAGATTTCTTTGGTCATATGGGCTGGCGGACCGTCCACAATTATATTCTCGATCACATAAGGCTTTGGGTTCAAAAGGACACTTTGTAAATTTTGAGTTGGAAGTTTTCTTCAGAAGAAGTGAGAAACTCGAATGATTTCTCAATTGGAACTAGGTCATAGAGTTAAACTCAACGACAGAAATTGGGTAATGGATATAATTTGAAAGCTTATATACCCGTAATAGGTCATCAACAAAGTTCTCATGTATGTCAAGGTTCTACTTGTATTACTGAAGATTTTACTTTCTTAGTAACATTCTAGGATTCGTATCACACTATAATGCCTTACTCTTTTCAAATCATAGAACTAACTTCAACTGATTCTCATGAATTCTGGAGTAGGAATCAGAATTTGGTCCTCCATAAGAAATTAAGTACAGTGCATTAGGAGCACGTGGCGAAAACAGACGTAAATCGGGTTCACACTACCGAGAACAGTCAAAACAAAATCAATGCGCGGTGCAGGGAAATTTACGGGCGTTGGCGCCGAAGTCATAAACGATGCCGACACCAAGTTCGTGCATGCCGTTACCGATGCCGGTAGTACAGAATATTGCCGACACCGAGGTCGGACAAACTACCCGGTCGATATGTCAAAGGCGATGTTATAAATGCCGATTTGAAGTCGACGATCGCACATGCCGATGTCGAAGCGAGGTCGTACATGTCGGTCGAACAATTTCGTATAAATCTTTCACTTTTCCTCACTCAAGATGGAATGAAGTTCTCAAATCCATCGTTACTCTTGTTCTTGTAATTGAAGGAATTCTTACTTCTATGTTCTTTCGTAAAAGGGATCATCGTCTTATAAGGTCTACGTTACGTTGAACTAGCATGCTTATCATCATAATCAACTTTGAGATTGAAGTAAAACTTGAATATTCCTCGTAGCTCATTTATACATGCGTATTTTGTTGAATTTAAAGGATTCAACATATCATATTGATAATTCAATGTCCAATCTCAATCATCTTAAACATGAATAATCATAACTTTGTTCATAATAATGAACCCTTATTAAATTCCAGAAATTCAAACATTTCATCTTTGGCATATCGTGTCAAAACTTTCTCACATCATTGTCATCATCTTTCTTATATCTTCCTTCTTTTCATAACTTTCTTAACAAATCATTTGTCATAACATTCATTCTCAACCTTTCTCATAGCTTTCATTTCGCTTGATAAAATTTTGTTTCACTTTCAAACTTTTCGTTTTCAACTCGAGAAAATAATTTCATAAATATTCATCGGCGGGCTAATTTTCAAAACTTTGGAAAAAGAGTCATTTACCTTATTTCGGTTGAGCTTGATGTGATGGAGTGTTGAGCATTGTCAGCTGATCTCTAGAAGTCTAATGACTCAATCTAGACTTAATCTTAAAGGAGATTTTGGGTTCAAGAGCGAACCGCTCTGATACCACTCTGTCACAGCCCCTCAATCCTAAGTACGGATTAACAGGGATTGTAACTCTAAACATGGATAATTATACAGGGAGATTCCTTTTAACAATAAATTGTAAAACATATGTCAAGTATATTCTTGGACTTTAATACATAAATTTAGGTTCTTGCGGTGAAGACATGTGATAAGTACATATGACGATGTACTATCAAGGTATAAACTTTTCAGCGACAATAATCCTATTGCTCAACACTGCTCCATCCATCATCTGCTCAACCTGCACATTTAAAAACAAACATGCAGGGCTGAGTACAAGAATGCACTCAGTGGACTCATGCCAAAAACATTTTATTTTCTTTGAATTACATCGCAACATCATGGTAAGACACAAGGGTTTTAGTTGAAAATGCCTTGTGCTTACTAAAATATTTTCATCGGTTAATGAAATCATCGCTTTGGCGGGCATTTTCTTGGTGTGTATGATCCATATCCCTTATCATCATTCATCATATCATCATAGTCGAAAGTCGTGGAGGCCTCCTCTACGACCCGTGACCGCCGTGAATTGTCCTTACAAACCGCGGTCACCATCGATGTACACGTTAATCTAGCTGTATAAGCCTTCCAAGATAGGATCCGATATCGATTTCATTCATAAGTTGGGAGTGACCCAACACATTCATATCATTCGTGTCATTCATATCAATCTCATGGATAGGATACATACACAAAACATAAACATTTTGGCGGGTAATCTTGTAAACATTTAACAACAATTGAAATAAGCATCGTAAATAAATATTTCAAAAGCATTTTATTTTTGAGTAGAGTAAAGCCCACTGATGTAGATCGCCTTAATCCCATTTCTTGGTATGTAAGTCCTGAAACGCCCCATCTATTCTTGGCCTTGAGGTTTTGGAGCTGAAAAATCCATTGGGTCTTAGAACCCATATTTCTACTTTAGTGTATATCATGGTATGATATACACTCAATTGACCATGTGGTAGCACCTAGTCAAATATTTCACGTTAAGGTATGCTTTCGTGAAAATATCGTATCATGATGTTTTATCATAATTCGTACATCTTATAATGCTCTATCGTACCTTGCGACATAACATAATGAATGCATCGATTAATAGCATGTTAGTCACATAAGGCATACTTCACATAGGGGTTTCCAACACTTAGTCAAATTTCAAGTGTTTTAATTTCAGCAAAAACAGCTTGAAACAACCCAAGTGACGTACTTTGACGACCCATAACTCTCGATTCAGAATACGTATGGTCACACAAAGATACATTCTGGAAACCTCTAAACATGTACTACAAGTTCTAAGAAGGAATTAAATCCAAAAGAGTCGTGGTTCTGAAGATATAGGGTCTCAAAGTGGGCAACTCAAACTGACTTCTATACTTAGAAAATTTTTCAGAATTTTCAGTTTTAGCTTAACGACGAGGGGTTTTGCGACGCTCGTAACTTTTGACTCGCAATGCCAAAATGGCTGCAGGCTACCAATTTAGAAACCTTGTAACAAGTAATACATATGTCATGAAGACCATACTGGAAAATATCTAACTCATAGAGAAATACATAAGTCCAAAGTTGACTAGTTGAAATGGACAGTTTCAGTAGGTGACTTTGGGTCGATGAAAGGTATATCTATAAAACTTGGTTTGGGATCAAACTTTCCAGATCATAACTAGACATGGTGGGGAACATTTCTTATGAAGAAACCCAAGTCCAAATCGGACAACAAATGGCTTGAACACCTCACGTAAAAGTCATACTCGAACAGCCTATTAACATAGAAATTTTCTAAGGCAGTTTGTCCAAAACAACTTACTGTAATGTATCAACTTCAAAATTCACCGTGAGTTCATTATAATGAATCTGGAAATGAAACCAATCATATTGAAAAGCCACTTAAGTCCAGTTTTATCCAGAAAAGCCTCACTCAATTATTCACCATAGATTGGGAGATAAAATGTTTTACCACAAGCTATCACTCCCGTGATAGTTTTGTGCAGTTAACTTGTAAAATCTGGAATAAATAGTAAAGATTTTAGAAAATTCTGAAAATTTACAGGAATCTTCAGACATGCTGAATTATGTTTCTGCCAAATTTTAGAGTTTTATCATTATCCAAACTTAAAACGAAAGCCACGCACTATGGGTGATAAACACGGCGATTTCGCAGATTTGTGCAGTGTTTTGATAAATACAATTAAAATAGCAAATCAAGTTGGATGGACTTGAAATTTTACAGAGGCATACTAGACACATATAATTTCAACATATCAAAATTCACAATCATCGGACCACTGAAACTTAATCAAATAAATTCGTGAAGTTTCTGTTCGTCCAGGAAATCAACATGCAATGATCAAAAGTATTGAATCTACCTATTAAATCAACATGCAATCACTTTCAAGCATAGACCCAACACATTCAAGCATATTGATGAACATGCATGTGTATATCTTGATCATCCCTAGGATATAAGGAGATGGAATTTACCTCAGCCATGAAATCGAGAGGGATGAAGAAGAAGAGGATGGCTGTCCATCTTGAGCTAGGAGCTTGTCCACTTTTTTTGATGGTGTAGTGGCTGATTCTTGGAGCTGTTCTTGGAGGGGGAAATGGATGAAAATGGGGGAAAGAGAGAGAGGAGGGGACGGCAGAAATGAGGAGAGAGTGGCTGAAATGGTGTAGGTGGTGGGGTGTTTATGGTGGTGACACCTAAGGGGCATGTGTCTCTCTACACATATGCACACCTACACTACACACTACACTCACATTACATGCACTAAATTGTACCTATATATATATATATATCAGATTTTAATAGTGTAATTAGGATATAATTAATCCAATGTCACTTAGATACATGTAATAGGTAAATCAACAAATAAGTGCTTAGTATATATGTGTATATAGCTATCGGCTATTACACTATACCAAAGGGTCCAAATTTTATTTTCCATGCCAAACATTGATATATGTTATGACATATAGTTTAGATGATAAATAATATCATAGGATAAATTAATGGCATCATTTATGCGATAAAACCGAGTTCGAAAACTAGGGTTTTCAAGCGTTTGAAAAATTGGTCACTCTCAATTCTTGTTGATCTAGCATTGATTTAATGCTTAATAATATTGTAATTACATATACTAATCATAGGAAATTAATTCCTATAATTTCTTGATCGATTAAAACGCTTTTCGTTTCATCTCAAAGCGTTAACGTTTGAAAACGTTGCAAAGCGTTCATTATCGACTCATCTCGAAATGGTCGTCATTACTTTATTACATTATTCCATTAATAATGGAATTTAATTCTAAGCAATTGCTTAGAAAATATCATAATTTTAACTATCGATATGTGATCGACGTTAAAATAATCTTGTCGATATACTTCATATACTTTTATTTCTTAATTCACAATTCTCCGTGAATATAAAATAGGAATTCATTCCTTCGTAAGTAATCGAAATCATTATTCGATATCTTATGGATTGAATCATCTCGGCGAATTTCTAATTTACGGGTTTTAAATACCGTAATTGGGCATCTAATTCTGCGGGTATTACATATAAAAGTGCCGAAAGCTATGGGTTTAATTACATGATATAACATTGTTATATAGTGAATTATGTGACATAAGTATGTTATGGAATAATATTTGGACCTTGTGTTAATTTATTGGAATTTTAGAAAATTATTGGGCATTTATTCTAAAAATGCCGAAACCTTATATAAATAATAAGGTGATGATTGAACAATGTTTAGTTGATCTTATGACATATTAATGACCATAGTGTATATTAATACACTATATAAAATTAGAAAAATTTTAGACACCAATTGGTAATTTTTAATAATTACCGAAGAGTTTTAAGAATTTTTAAGGATTTTTAAATCCTTTTTAATTAAGGTTATTAATAAAAATTTATGTCTAATATTATTTTAGACATATTCGGAAATTATGGACAATTTTCGAAAATAATAGATTGTCAAAATTCAAAATAGCCGTGAGCTATTTTAAAAATAGAAATAAGGATTTTAAATCCTTAAATTCATTATTTATAATGAATTATATGTTTAAAAATTATTTTGAAACATATTGAAACAGTTTATAAAAAGAAATCAATTAGAAATTGATTTTTAAAAGAATTTAATACTAAAATAAGACTTAGTAATTAAATTACTAAGGAAAGTCAAAATTGTTGACTTTTGAAATCAACGTACGAAGGACGTTCGATAAAATACGCTAATATGTGTAAGACGTATCTTTTGTTAATGATATCACATTAATATGAAAAGATTTCATGTTTAAAGTCATGAAATCGAAAAACGTGAGAAAACGTTGGACCATTTACGAGAGGGTAAATTGGTCATTTATAACACATATCTCGTTTCTATCGAAGAGCGAGAAATGTTAAATTGATCTGCGTTTGAAAGCGAATTGAATTCATTAAGGAATTCAATTTACATCGATATGAAATATCGAATTTGATTATAGACTTTATAAGTCTCGAACTACGTAAACGACGTACTAAAGCATCCTTTTTATATAAAGGTGTGGACGCTGACGCACCAGCTGGACATTGACGAGTAAGGAAAACGTTAAAGACGAACCATAATTTCCAGGTGGGCTTTATTACTAAAACAGAAAAACTTTGCTGCTCTTTTCAACTGTCTTGTTTACAGTACTTTTCAAACTAATGCTAAAATTCTTAAAATGATTACCTGCCAAAATGTTTACGTTTTGTGTATCGTATCCTATCCATGTATGATGTGATGTTGATGGGTTATTCCCAACTTATGAATGAAAATCGATATCGGATCCTATGCCGGAAGGCTTATACCTGGCTAGGATTAACGTGTACACTGATGGTGACTGTGTGCTGTAAGGACAATTCACGGCCGGTCACGGGGTCGTAGAAGGAGGCCTCCTTCACGACTTTCGACTATGATAATGTGATGACATGATAATAAGGGATATGGAGTACGTACACCAAGAAAATGCTTGGCCAAGCAACTTTTATAAACTCATGAAAATAACTTTAGTAAGCACAAGGCATTTTCAAATAAAACCCTTGTGTCTTACCACTATATTGGCAGAGTAATTAAACGAAAATGAAATGTTTTCGGCATAAGTCCACTGGGTACAAATTTTGTACTTAGCCCCGCATGTTTGTTTTAAATGTGCGAGTTGAGCTCGATTCTTGATGATGGAGAGTGTTGAGAAAGCCATATGTCCTTGATGTTCATTAGGAATGGATAACCTTGAATACATATCGTCATATATGTATTCACACACTTTCATTGCAACTCGAACTGCTTTATTTTCATTTGGATATTATAATAACGTGAACTATGAAGTCCTTGGATCGTCATATCCTTTGGATCGATGGCTAATCCTTTTGACCGAAATGTTAGAAGTGTATGTTAAATCTTAAGTTCTATATTCTCATATGATATGTCCTATCGTGACAGTCGTCCGTATCCTTGAATACTATTCCTAGTATTAGTCCGCTCACTCCGGGTCATCCTGAGTGGGGTCGTGACAAGTATAGTAGTAAATGCACTTACACAACATTGAACAAAACAATTAAAATCCTACTTTTGATACTTCAATACTCACGGCAATTTCAAATTGGCACAAAGGAGTATTTAATTTTTTTTGTCTTATACACCCTACAAAATATCTACACAACAACTCATGCAAGACATCACCAAGAGTTCTAAATTTCCTTCTTACCTCAAAAGTCCATATTCACGGCACTTTATGGCACAAATCATTTACAATTGATCCTCAAGTTAATGATATTGTCTTTTGTGTTAAAAATATCCTACCACACGTTAATAAAACAATAATGATAGAAGATAGCAAAAATTGTATTCAATTAGTCCATGGCATTCAATTGTTCACGGCAATATGGTAGTATAAGACTAGACATTTTATTTTCTGTGCAATCAATCACTATATAACACAATATATGTCTTAGATGATAAATTATATCATAGGAAAATTATTAGTATCATTTCATGTGTGAAAACCCAAATTTTCGAATTAGGGTTTTCGAAAATTCTAAATTTATTCAATAATTAATCCTTAATGCTCTAGCATTATTTTAAAGCTAATTACATAAAATAATCATAGGAATTTAAATATTATAATTCTTTGACCATTAGACTCATTTTTCTAATCGTCTCTAAACGTTGACGTTTGAAACGTCTCAAAACGTTCATTATCGACTCATCTCAAAATGGTCGTAATAAAGTCGTAATCACTTTATTAAATCATTCCATTAATAATGGAATTTAATTCTAAGCTTCGTCACTTAGAAAATTCTACGAAATTTTAACTATCGATACCCAATCGACGTTAAAATAATACTGCCGAAACACTTTATAAAATTCTATTCCTTAATTCACAATCCTTAGTGAATATAAAATAGGAATTCATTATCTCGAAAATAATCGAAATCATTATTCGATATATTTCTAATTCAATTATTTCGGCGAAACCCTAATTTACGAATTTTAAATATCGTAATTAGGTCTTCAATTCTTCGGGATATTACAAATTTCTTACTAATTCATTTTATAAATCGATTTTCAATCGATTTCATTTCTTCAAGTCCTAATTCTCGATTTGTCACATAAATCGATGGACTTATTAATATTTTCCCAAATATTAATCCTTTTAATCATTAAACATATATTTTCGTTTATAACGTTATTAAATATAACGTTTCGTCTCAAACATAGTAATCTATGTTTATAAATTTTTATAAAAACCAAATATGTCTAAAACAATATTTAGACATATAATATATTATTAAACTTGATTAAAAAGGATTTAAAAATCCTTATAAATATTTAAATGCTCACGGTAATTTCAATAAATTACCAAATTAATGGTTTTCAAATTTTTTTCTAAATTCATATAGTGTATTATTATACACTATGGTCATTAATAGGTATTAATATCATCCAAATGATATTCGATTATCACCATATAATTTTTAATAGGTCACGGAAATTTTCAATTATTTATGAAATAATTGTCCAACAATTCCCAAAATTTTTATACAATTAGAACAATGTCCCAACATTAATATATAACACATTTATAACCTATAGTCCATCATAAATAATTTATTCATCAAGGAATTAATCCTCAATGCTCACGGTAATATTCAAATTAAATACCAAACAATTTGAAAAAATTCCAACAAAATTATATCATGCTCAAACATTATAGTATAACAATGTAACATCATAACATCAACCAAAACCATTTTGAATCATCACCTTATAAGCTATAAGCTCTCGGCTTTTTTGATCCTTTGGTGTATTTGGTTTCCAAAAATTCCAACAATTATACACTATGCTTATACACTATAATATAACCATATAACATTATAACATTCATCAAAACCATTTGAATCATCACCTTATGGAGCATTAAAGCTCACGGCTTTTTTGATTAAAAATGGTAATTGATTTCCAAAAATTCCAACAAAATCATGTAACACATAATCAATGTACTAGATCAACAATATACCATTGCATGTTCAAAATAAAAATCATACACCAACATATATAATTTTGAAGCTCACGGTATTCTTTAAAAATTGTGCATTTGGTCTTCAAAAATTCTAATAAATTCATAGAACATATAATCAAGGTCCTAAAGCATTAATATGTCATTGCATGCTTAAAATAAAAATTATACACCAAGGTACATGCTTATATAGCTCACGGTATTTTGAGAAAAATAGGTCTAGGGTTTTCCAAAAATTCTAAATAAATTACTATGGACTCTAAACATATCATAGAAAAATAATCCATCCTCAAAAATATTTTAAAAGCATTCGGTCCTTATGAAGATTTTTATAACATTTTCGAAAATTATTTTAAATAGGATCTAAGGTTCAAACATCATATATATAGGCTAAATCCTTTCAAATATTTCATATGCAATAAATTTAAATTAATCCTATCATGCATATCCTATTTTTATATAAACAAAACATCAAGAACATGTACATAAATCATATCTCATTCACAAGAACATTCAAAAACATACATACATACATATGAACATGCTCGACTATTTTGAACAAATGGAAGTAAAAATCGAAACCATGGTCCTTAGTTTACCTTTGATATAGAATGGATTCACAAGAACAATACTAGGTATCAAGGTTTGGTGAATGGGTGAAGAAGAAGGAGAAGGAAAATTTTTAAAAATGGAGGAGAGTTGTCTCGGTTTTTGGCTGCAGAAATGGGAGAGGGAGAGAGGAAAATGAGAGTGTTTGTGTTCTTTGAAATGAAGTGGGAGAGTGTATAATGAGGGGATGAAGAATGGGAAGGGTCTCCCTATCCCCTTCTCTCTTGTACACGGCTTTCAACCAAGAAAATAAAAAAAAATTGCAGCAAATGGTTTAGTGGGTTAAGTGATGAGTAGAGAGTGCAAAAAGGCTCTCATGGGATTGGGCAATAGAAAAATAATACTCATGCTTGTTTGGAAGGGTGTAGCCGGCGCTTATGTGTGTTTAAGAGGGTGGATCTTATTTTCTTACACCTTAATACTATATATTGATCAAGATATAAATCATAGATATATAATACATGTCATTAAAATAATTAAAACATCACATAGCACATTATGCGAAAATCACGTGAAAAATAGAAATAAAAATATAATTCATACCACATATTATTATCAAGCCATTTTCGTGCCAAATATACTCATATATATCATAACGTATAGTTTAGATAATAAATAATAGCATAGGATAATGTAATGGTATCATTTTATGTGAGAAAACCCTAATTTATGAAACTAGGGTTTCGAAATTAACAAATATACTCTATCGAGTTCTCATGCTTTAATATTGATTTTAATGCTTAATAATACTGTAATTATATAAAATAATAATAGAAAATTAATTATAATAATTTCCTGAGCATTAAACCCATTTTTCAAAACGTCTCTAGACGTTGACGTTCAAAACGTCTCAAAATGTTCATAATCGACTCATCTCAAAATGGTCGTAGTAAGTTCGTACTTACTTTATAAATAATATTCCTATTATATAGGAATTTAAATTCTAAGCTTCGCTGCTTAGAAAATTTCATAAAATACTGACGTTCGATACGCAATCGACGTTAAAACTATACTGTCGAACTTCGTCATAACATTCTATTCCCTAATTCACAATCCTTAGTGAATATAAAAAGGAATTCGTTATTACCATACTGAATCGAAATCAATATTCAATGTCATACAAAAATAATATACGGCAAAATCCTAATTTACGGGTTTAAAATACCGTAATTAGACGTTCGTTTCTTTGGAATATTACACAATAATTATACTTCACTGAAGTTTTTGTATTAGGATATATGTTTTCTTTTTATCTTAATGGAGATATTCCCCATTCTTCAATAGATATAATCTTCTTGACTATGATTTTACTGAAGTTATAAACTTCTTCATTTTTCCCACTATGGAAATGAACACATCCATTATTTATGAGAATATTCTCATAATAAAGTCGAGACTTATATGCTTTTCCTGCATACGAAACATTCTCCATATACATTTCCATTAATATCCATGGATTATTCTGCCATCTCAAATCATTTTCTTCCAAAAGTATTATAACCTTTTGGGTTTTATTCATAATATATGTATTATTTTCTTCATCATTTTCATTTCCAACTATATTTGAAAATGATGGTTGTGTATTTTTCTGTGATGAAGTACTTTCTTTTTCTTTTTGTTTCTTGTATTCAAGAAACTCTTGATATTCTTTATCTTTTGATAAATTTGAAGCTATAAGCTTTCTGTTTCCATGTTTAACCAGAATATCTGGTTGTTTTCATCTGCCACATCTTTCTCTATAAGAGGAAGTTCCTCTACCTCGAGAATACATATCTGAAAAATTCATTGAATATATTCTCGAGTTAAAAAATCAGGAAGACTATTATCTTGTCCTTTTTTATAAATAATTTCAAAATCAAATGGAGCTAAATGAGCTTGCCATCTTGCAAATATTTGTTTAGAAACATCATGTTTAAAATCTTTATTAAAGATAAATTTAGCAGATCTACAATCTATTTTAATAATAAATTTTTGATTATATAAATCATCTTGAAATTTTAACACACATTTAACAATAGCAAGAATTTCTTTAGCTACAGTTGCATATTTCTTTTGTGCATTATTCCATTTTCCTGAATGAAATCTAACAAGATATTCTTGTTTATTTTCAGGATTTACCTGTTTAAGAAAACCTCCGTATCCTATATCTGAAACATCTGTTTCAATTATATTTTCCCAATTTGGGCTACTTAACATTAAACAAGGAAGAGTTTTAATTTTTTCTTTTATTTTTTTAACAACATTTGTATGTTGTTCTGTCCATGGGACTGATAATTTTTTAAATCTATCATATAAAATAGCTGTGTCTATAGCAAGATCCTTATAATATGGAGAAATATAATTTAAACTTCCAAGAAATCTTTGTAATTGAGTTTTATCAATTATTTCATCAGGAAATTTATTTCCAAATTCAATACTTCTATTAATAGGAATTATATTTCCTTTTTCAATGTTATGTCCTAAAAATCTTATATTAGTTTGAAATAAAGACATTTTAGATTTAGATATAACTAAACCATTTTTTATAACAATATCTTTAAATATTCTTAAATGTTTAAAATGCATTTCTATATCTTTAGAATAAACTAAGATATCATCTATATAAACAATGATAAACTCACTATAAGGAGTAAATATATCATTCATTATTTTCTGAAATTCAGAAGGTGCGTTTTGAAGACCAAAAGGTATAACATTCCATTCATAATGTCCTATGGGAACATTAAAAGCAGTTTTATATCTATCAGATTTATTTATTTGTATTTGCCAATATCCTGATTTTAAATCAAACTTAGAAAATATAACAGAATCATATAATCTATCCAATAAATCTTTTTTATTTGGAATAGGATGTCTAATCCATTTTAATACTCTATTAAGCGGTTTATAATTAATTACCAATCTTGGCAATCATCTTTCCTGTTCACTATGTTTATTAACATAAAAAGCAGTGCATGACCAATGAGACTGTGAAGGACTTATTAATCCTTTTTGAATTAATGATTTAATTTCTTTTTTTACATAATTCTAAATATTCAGAATTCATTTGACAAGGTCTAGCCTTTGTCAGAATTTTCTTTTCATCAAAATCTTCTTCATAAGGCAGAGAAACAATATATTTCTTTCTATCCCAAAATGTATTAGGATGATCATTACAAATTTCAATAGAAAATTGAGTTATTAATATTTTTATCTTATCCTGTAATTTAGGATTTTGAAGTTGTTCTTCTATTGTAATTATATTGTCACAACCCCACTCCGGATAACCCGGACTGGAGCGGACTAATACTAGGAATAGTATTTAGGGTTCACAAGGACTATTATAGAGATGCATATCAAATGTAAACTAACATGCTTTTAACCTAACATACGTTGATAACATATCAATTCAGGTGGGTTAGACCATCAGACCCAAAGATTAACAATAGTCTGACGGAATTCAACAGTGTATGTAACTTAATCCTCCAACAGATCCAAAAGGATATCAATGATCTGAAGGACTTCAACAATTCATAACATCTTTCATCATACATAACATAAATAAATTCAGAGTTGCAGCGGTAAGTGTGTGAATACATATATGATGATATGTATTCAAGGTTAACAAATTCTTATCCAAACAACAAGGACATTGGACTCCTCAACACTCCTCCACCATCATCATCAGAGCTCAACCTGCATATTTAAAAACAAACATGCAGGGCTGAGTACAAGAAATGCACTCAGTGGACTCATGCCGAAAATATTTTATCATAATTGAATTACACTGCCAATATCATGGTAAGACACAAGGGTTTTAGTTGAAAATGCCTTGTGCTTACTAAAACATTTTCATCAGTTCGTAAAAGTCGCTTTGCCAAGCATTTTTCTTGGTGTGTATGATCCATATCCCTTATCCTCATTTCATCATATAATCATAGTTCGAACGTCGTGAAGGAGGCCTCCCTCTACGACGCCGTGACCGGCTGTGAATTGTCCTTACAGCACATAGTCACCTGGGTGTACACGTTAATCCTAGCCAGGTATTGTCCTTCCGGCATAGGATCCGATATCGATTTCATACATAAGTTGGGAGCGACCCAACACATTCACATCATTCATATCATTCATATCATTAATTCCGGATAGGATACATACACAAAACATAAACATTTGTAATACCCCGCAGAATTAAATGCCTAATTACGGTATTTAAAACCCGTAAATTAGAATTTCACCGAGATATTCAATCAGTAAGATATCGAATAATGATTTCGATTATTTACGAAGGAATGAATTCCTATTTTATATTCACTAAGAATCATAAATTAAGGAATAGAAGTTTATGAAGTGTATCGGCAGTATTATTTTAATGTCGATTGCGTATCGATAGTTAAAATTTTCATGATATTTTGTAAGCAATTAAGCTTAGAATTAAATTCCATTATTTATGGAATAATTTAATAAAGTGATTACGACTTTATTACGACCAATTCAAGATGAGTCGATAATGAACGTTTTGCAACTTCTTCAAGCGTTAACGTTTAGAGATGAAATGAAAAGCGAGTCTATTGACCAAGGAATTATAGAAATTAATTTCCTATGATTATTATATTTAATTACGGTATTATTTACCATTAAATCAATGCTAGATCATTAAGGATTTATAGTGATCAATTTTTTTTCAAACGTTCGAAAACCCTAATTTTCGAACTCGGTTTTTATCACATAAAATGATGCCATTAATTTATCCTATGATATGATTTATCATCTAAACTATATGTTATAACATATATGTCTACTAATGGCATGGAAAATAAAATTGGACCTATTACATTTGTAATAGCCGAAAACTATTACATGTATCTATTAAGTGGCAATGTGATTAATTAAATAGCCTAACTAAACAATTAAATGCTGATATATATATATATATATATATATATATATAAAATATATATATATGTGTGTGTGTGTAGAGTGAGTTGTGCATGTGTGTGACAAGTGTAGTCATGCATGTTAGTATAGATGCACTTGTCTCCCATAAGCAACCACCCCACCTCTCTACACCACTTCAGCCTTTCCCATACCCTACACCACCGATAATCTCTCTTCCCCCCCCTTTCTGGTCTCTCATTTCCCTAAGGAGACCCATTCCCACCATGGTTTCGTGCAAGTATGTGTGCACATGAGGTGTGATGAAAGGCTTGCAAGAAATCAAGGTACAAAAATTGATCTCTAATAAAACCTGGGGGTTTGTTACGAAAACAATAACTTCATAAATTTATTTGACTAAGTTACAGTGGTCCGATGAATGTGAAATTTAGCTATTTTTAATTTATATGTGTCTAGTATGCCTCTGTAAAATTTCAAGCCAATCCAACTTGATTTACTATTTTAATCGTATTTTTCAAAAGCATTGCGCATAACTGTGAAATTGCCTTGTTCATCACCCACGGTCCGTGGCTTTCGTTTTAAGTTTGGCTAGTGATAAAACTCTAAAATTGGGCATAAACATAATTTAGCATGTCTAGTAGACTCATGTAAATTTTTACCATTTATTTCAGATTTTACATGCTAACTGCACAAAACTGTCACGGGAGTGATAGCTTGTGGTAAAATATTTTTATCTCCCAATCTATTTTGAATCATTGAGTTAGGATTTTTCTGGATTAAACTAGACTTAAGTGGCTTTTCAATATGATTGGTTGCATTCTCAGATTCCTTATAATGAACTCACGGTGAATTTTTAAAGTTGACGATTCTGATGAAGCTTTTTGGACAAACCGCCTTAGTAAATTTCTATGTTAATCAACTGTTCGTGTACGACTTTTACGTGAGATGTTTAAGCCGTTTGTAGTCCAATTTTGACTTTGGTTTCTTCATAAGAAATGTTCCTTACCATGTCTAGTTGTGATCTGGAAAGTTTGATCTCAAACCAAGTTTTATAGGTATCCCTTTCACTGACCCAAAGTCACCAACTTGAATGTTGTCCTTTCCAACTAGTCAACTTTGGGCTTATGTATTTCTCGATGCATCAGATATTATCCAGTATGGTCTTCATGAAACATGTAGTTCTTGTTACAAGGTTTCGAAATTGGTAGCCTGCAGTCATTTTGGTTTTGTGAGTCAAAAGTTACAAGTCTCGCAAAACCCCTCGTCGTTAAGCTAAATCTGGAAATCCTGAAAAATTTCTAAGTATAGAAGTCAGTTTGAGTTGCCCACTTTGAGACCCTATATCTCCAGAATCACGACTCTTTTGGATTGAATTCCTTCCTAGAACTTGTAGTACATGTTTAGAGGTTTCCAGAATGTATCTTTGTGCAGCCATACGTATTTTGAAGCGAGAGTTATGAATCTCCAAAGTATGTCAATTGAGTTGTTTTAAGTTGTTTTGCTGAAAAATAAACTCTTAAAATTTGACTAAGTGTTGGAACTTCCCTAGGTGAAATATGCCTTATGTGAATAAGGTGATGATCGATTGTTATATGGATGATATTAATACATATTAATGACCATAAGTGTATAATAATACACTATATGAATTTAGAAAAAAATTTAGAAATCATTTGGTAATTTTAAGGATTTCTAAGAGCATTAAAGGAATTATAAGAGTTTTAAATCCTTTCTAATTAAGAGTAATATATATTATATGTCTAAATATTATTTTGGACATATTTGGGATTTATAAAATTTTATAAACGTAGATCACTATGTTTATAACAAAACGTTATATTTAATAACGTTATAAATAAATAATAAGGATTTATGGATAAATGGATTAATATTTAAGAAAAATATTAATAAAGTTCATCGATTTACGTGACAAATCGAGAATTAGGACTTTATGAAAAAAAATCGATTGAAAATCGATTTATAACATGAACTAGTAAGAAATTACTATTGAAAGTCAAAATTGTTGACTTTTAAAGTCAACGTCTGAAATCGTTCGATAAATACGCTAATCTGCGTAAGGCGTACTAATTAGGTAAGAAACCTCATTAGTAAGAAAAGATTTCATAATTGAAATCCTTATATCGAAAACGATAACACGTCGAGCGTTTAAACCGGAAGGTTAAAGCGATACGGTTGATCGTGTCTCAAGAGCGAGAACTATTGATTGAAATATGTAATTGAAAAGCGTGTCGAATTCATTAAGGAATTCGGTTTATATCGATATAGAATATCGAAGTTTATTCTCGACTTTGAGAGTCTCGAGAAACGTGAACGATGTACTAAAACATCGTTTTTACGTAAAGGTGTGGACGCGGACGCGACGGCCGGACGTTGACGAATACTCAAGTTTAAGACGAACAATAGTCCAGGTGGGCTTTACTCTACTAAAAAATGAAATGCTATTGAAATATTTATTTACGATGCTTATTTCAACTGTTGATAAAAATGTTTACATGATTACCTGCCAAAAATGTTTACGTTTTGTGTATGTATCCTATCCAGAATGAATGATATGAATGATATGAATGTGTTGGGTCGCTCCCAACTTATGAATGAAAATCGATATCGGATCCTATGTTGGAAGGACAATACAGCTAGGATTAACATGTACACCTAAGGTATTGTGTCTTTGTAAGGACAATTCACGGCGTCGCGGCGTCATAGAGGAGGCCTCCTTCACGACGTTCGACTATGATATTATGATGAAAGGATGTTAAGGATATGGATCATACACACGAGAAAAATGCAGCGGCGATGATTTTGAGAAATGATGAAAATGATTTTAGTAAGCCTGGCATTTCAACTAAAACCCTTGTTCTTACCATGATGTGGCGATGTAATCTTCAAATGATAAAATGTTTTGGCATGAGTCCACCGAGTGCATTCTTGTACTCAGCCCTGCATGTTTGTTTTTAAATGTGCAGGTTGAGCAGATGATGGATGGAGCAGTGTTGAGCAATAGGAATGGTGTCGCTGAAATGTTTATACCTTGATAGTACATCGTCATATGTACATATCACATGTTTCCGCTACAAGAACCTAAGTTATGTATTAAAGTTCAAGAACATACCTGTCATATGTATTACAGTTTATTGTTAAAAAGAGTCTTCCGAAATTTTATCCTTGTTTTAAGTTACAATCCCTACTAAATCGAACTTATGGTTTAGGGGCTGTGACAGAGTGGTATCAGAGCAGTTCGCTCTTGAACCCAAAATCTCCTTTAAGGTTAAGTCTAGATTGAGTCACTAGACTTCTAAAAGTCAGCTGACAATGCTCAACACTCCATCCCATCAAGCTCAACCGAAATGAGGTAAATGACTCTTTTTCCAAAGTTTTGAAAACTAGCCTGGCCAGACGAATGTTTATGAAATGATTTTTTTCAAATAAAAAGAAAAGTTTGAAGTGAAGAATGATTGAAATGATCTTTCAAAAAAATGAAAGCTATGAGAAAGATTGAGAATGAATGTTATGACAAATGATTTGTCAAGAAAATTATGAAAAGAAGGAAGATATAAGAAAGATGATGACGATGATGTGAGAAAGTTTCGGCATGATATGCCAAAGAGGAAATGTTTGAATTCCTGAAAATCAATAAGGGTTCATTGTTATGAACAAAGTTATGTTATTCATGTTTTAAAATGATTGAGATTGGACATTGATTTGTCAAAACTGATATGTTGAATTCTTGAAATTCGACGAAATACATGCGTACAGATGAGCTACATATGAATATTCGAAGTTTTACTTCAACCCTTAAAGTTGATTATGATGATGAGCATGCTAGCTCAACAGAACGTAGACATTTTAAGAAGCATGATCACTTGTTACGAAAGAACATAGAAGTAAGAACTTCCTTCCATTACAAGAACAAGAGTAACGATGGATTTGAGAACTTCATTCCATTTTGAGTATCGAAAAGCAACAGATTTATACGAAATTGTGCGACCTCGACCTCGGCATGTGCGATATTCGACTTTGATTTCGGGAAATTGTAACATCGACTTTGACATGTCGACTTTGGTAGCCTGTACGACCTCAGCATCGGTATGACTCTGTACTACCTCGGCATTGGTAACGGCGTGCACGACCTTGGCGTCGGCATCGCTTATGACCTCAGCGCGAGCGCGCGGAAAATCTCCTGCACTGCGCAGTGATTGTTTCGGCTTGTTCTCGATCGTGTGAACTCCGATTCACGTATGGTTTTCGCCTATGTGCCCCTAATGCACTGTACTTCATTTCTCATGAAGGACCAAATCCCTGATTCCTACTCCAGAATTCATGAGAATCAGTTGATGTTAGATCTATGATCTGTATAGAGTGAGAACGTTATAGTATGATACGAATCTTAGAATGTTACTAAGAAAGTAAGATCTTGATGTACAAGTAGAACCATGACACACATGAGAACCTTGTTGATGACCTATTACAGTATATAAGTTTTCAAATTATATCCATTATCCAATTTATGTCGTTGAGTTTAACTCTATGACCTAGTTCCAATTGAGAATTCATTCGAGTTTCTCACTTCTTCTGAAGAAAAATTTTCAATCCCAAAAATTTGTAAAATGTCCTTTTGAAACCAAATCCTTGTCGTCGAGAATATAATTGTGGCGGTGCAGCCATCCCATATGACCAAAAATCTCGATGAGTCGTCATTCGGTCTTGGACCTAGAGCCCCATTATTCATCCAGGAACATATCTATTCAATTATTGAAAAGATGTTATCTTGATGGATGAGACAGTACCTTTTGTAGGTAGTCGTGATAATTTCTCCTTGATTCTTGAAACTATCAAGTATGATGAATGTTGACTAACCATGTCACCTAAGTACGAATTAGTAAAGCGATTAATATCAGACATGAAATAGGTTGACTTATTTTAGTCACCTAAAAGTTTCAGACCAGTAAAGTGATAGACATCAAGAAATTATAATGTAAAGGAAATCTCGATGAAATGATATATTTTTCCTATGATACACATGAATGTGATGACCCTTGATGGGCTTTACAAAGATTGGAAAACAGTGGAGTTATACCTTCATACGACGGTTATGATAATAAAGTTATGAATGAGATACTCTTTAGCATTGAATGCATGAGCAAGAGCAAAGAAAAGTATATGATATCCATGGGATATGAATTCCCCTTATTATGTCATAACAAGAGAGATTACAACTTTTCTTTAAGATAGTTGGTTGTCCTTAAAGCCCTCGTTAGTAGGTTGGACATGTTAAAAAAATAAAGATGTATGCAAAATATTCTTTTCAAAATAAAATATATATATATATATATATATATATATATATATATATATATATATATATATATATATATAAGGAAATGATAGCATCTCGGAAAATAGATCTCTACTTATACCTCAATCAATGAGATTATGCTTGAGCATAATCGATTCCAATAATTGAAACTTGGTTAAGCAGATGATAATGAGATTGAGAAATCATAACCCCGAGATTGTGTGAGCGACTAGGATAGCCCTAGAATGTAAGCCAGTATGGAGAAAATGTCTCCAAGGCGAAGACATGGAAATAAGATACTTAGAATTTAAGTTATGGTGTCGAATGTACTACCCTACCAAACCATATGACAATGATAACGATTCTAGTCCTGAAAGTGGGAACCGAAGTATAACGAAAGTAAGATTAATTTCAGATACCATGCTCAAGAAAATGGACAAAAGTCAAAAATAGCAGAAGAAATTATGAGCTATACAATTAGATAGTTCATGATATGATATAAGCTTCAGAGATGTTATGACTTCGATAAGTAAGGTAATTCCTTGGAAGTAAAGAAACGGATTAAGAAACATATTCATTATTTTGAAATGAATCTTAATACCCTAAGTTATAATGGCACAAAACGCTTGTCTCGTGTAACTTAATAGTTAACAAGCAAGATAATTTCTATAGATCTTGCAAAAGAAATACATCCAAGAGAACACAGGAAAAGATTCACATGGAAGGATCTTAAGGTGGACCTAATTGTAAATCTTACCCCCATACTTTTGTGACGATCAATAAAGTGGGGTATTAAGTATCTCTGACATGGAAATGAAGAAATCATTGAATGTCGAGAAAATGGTAAAGATATTTGACGTCAAGGCAAAAGTATAATACATCCCCAGCGGACAAAGGATTTTATCTTATGCGAAATTGCACGATGAATCAATAAAAGATTAAGAAGAAATGACTATATCCAAAAAGGGATATTACAAATGATGGCGCTAAAGGCCAGTACAAGGACTTCTCTGGAAATGAGTTTAAAGTAAGAATATATGAGAAATATATTCCTAAGATCGATAAAGTGAAAAAAAAAGAAGGAATTGAATCATTCATACTGGATTAGGAATGAATGATAGTGATAAAGACATGACGATCTCTACGATAAGATTTCATTATTGAAATATATCAATATCAAAGGATAAGTTGATGAAAACCTAACCACGAATGCTATTAGTAAAAGCATAACGATACTAATACCGAGAAGTATAAAGTGAATGAGGCAACAGAAGGCCATAGCAAGGGAACATGATGTCCCAATGGAAAGGACGAGGACATATGAAATAGATGTTTACTTGAATAAGCGGAAAGACCGTTGACCAAAGCTATACTTAGCACCAAAAAGATCAAACAGAACGAAATGGCGGGATAGGTGTGAGGAAAATTTCTCGAAATACTGTAAGATCTTGTTCGATATAGGTGCTTGCTTTTAACATCGCACAAGTGTGCGTAGAAGCGATAGAACCCAATTCGAGAATAAGCAAATCAAGAAATGAAAATCCCTTACCTATACGAAAATTATGACCATCATGAGTGTTACTTAAGCTCGAAATTGAACCTAGAATCGCCTAAAGTTCTATCCAATGATTTGGATCATTATATCTATGTGGAACGTAGATAAAATCTTAGAGACAAGAAGTTTCGAAAATGGCTGGCATTCACGTGATTAGTGACCGGGGCTTAGTCTTTTCGTTAGAGGTTTTACACGACAGAATATCAGTACCCACCGTTCGCCTATGCGAATATCTTTAAGGCAACATACGACTGAAGATGTAAAACGTAAAATGAGTATTAAGATAAGTGTCATGAGTCGTGTCATAAGTAGTCTACAGGTTATATACGTCTTAAGGTGTATAACTCATTAAGAGATCCTTCTTATTAAAAATTCCCTCCATTGCTTAATTTAAGTCGGACTCATCTAGAACTATATGTTTACAAATGGCAAGAAAAGGGGTCTGACGAGTAAAAAAAAAAAAGAGAGTTAACCCCAAGGCCTACAAGTTTATAACTCACACGAGCGTACCGGCTCTTTTATTATGAACTAGGCATGGATTTAGGACAGTTTTTGGGGAAGTTCCTACATCTTTGGAAGGATGCTCGTAATTATAGAGTGACAAATGATGATGGCATCCAACGACTTATCAGTCATTTACCAACAGATCGGCAGAATTTTGCAAAAGGAATATCAAGAGAATATTTTCTCCATGATAAAAATTCCAAAGCACAGACAGACTTATCGAGATTTGTCAGCGAGTTCAAGTATACATATAATGCGTATGGAATGACACCTACAAGTACTTGTCACGGTCCTCGGCAAGTTACATCGCACGGTATAAAGGAATGGTTGTACCGATTTTCGACGCCGCTCCACGTCTGTGCCGTTAATGGTACCGAAATAGACGAGAAGGCAAAAGGACAAAATCTTATCTCCTCATGGATTAAGAGAATTACCGCTACCAACCCAACCATACTTTCGATAAAGGTAACACCAATTTACGGTATTGAAGAAGAAGCGGGAACAATGGACCCACGGCTCTCTCGAAGGAGCGATCATCAAGTATGAAAAAAACGTGCTTGGAGAAAGGCAAGTTTCGAGGAGAGTGCGACTCGACAAAGGTCACTCAAAGACATAGAATCTTAGGATCCTATGAGACTTATATGTAAATAATGGTTTATGATGAAAATGATGTGATTATAATATGTAAAATAAGCGTAGTTTGGAAGAGTTTATGAATATGGTGAAGAAGTGTCAAAGTTTTGAGTGTAAAAGAGCTGACGCCTTGTAATCGATCATTTCGGTGAGACCAACCCTCGTAAGTAATGTATGAAAAGTCCTCACCGAGGCATTATGATGTAATATAATATGGTCTTGAAGAATGGTATCCGAAATACGGAAATGAATTGTTCTGAATAAGATATGGTTACTATGAGATAATAGTTACGCCGTTCGGACTAACCATATGCACCACTGCTCATGAACCTCAAAATCGAGTGTTTCACACATACCTAGATAATTTTATCTCAATCTTCATGGATGATGTTCTTATCGATTCAAAGGACGAGCAAGAACATAAAGAACATCGAAGGGCTGTCTTACAAATTTTAAGAAGCCGAGCAAATTTTGCCAAGTACAACATTGTGAATTCTGGCTAAAGAAATATTCCTCAGGCACATAGTGTCATTAGAAGAAATCAATGTAGATCTGGCAAAGGATAAAGCAACTAAAAATGAAAGCCGTCAAAGACCTAAAGTAAGATCAGCAGTTTCTTAGATCAAATTGACTAATATCAGAAATCCAGTGAGAACCCTCTAAGGTAACAAGGACAATCACATAGCTACCCTAAAATGGAATCAAATTTACGAGGATTAATAAAAGTAAGGCTATGTATTAATATGAGCAAGATAATAGCTTACAATCACAATGACTTAGGCCACATGAATATAATTTCCCAACTCATGACTTGAAATAGTAACGATAGTATAAATACCAAAGTCTTGGAAACTTCACTCCTATGACAATAAATTAAGAACCCTTCACAATTTACAAAAGTTTGAACTTATTCTTCGAGCAAAGAAATTTGGATATAGGATAGAAATGGCTCGAATCAGTAAAAGATTATAAATATGATAAATGATCACCTATGAACAGTTAATGTAGAATCTAATGCCTAAGATATAAAATTCAGTCTAAATCATGGTATGTCCTTATAGAACAGGAAAACTCATCAGAAATGTTAATAAAACGAGAACAGAAATAGTCGGGAAATCAAGGACGAACGTAAGTGGTACCCTCACAACCAAGGTGAAATATGACTAAAAAGAGAAAATGAAGATGGGAATAGAATACAAATTAAAATAAGGAATGAAGAGCTAAATGATATTTTAAGGAGTTTGACGGTGTTATATTGTCTAAGAGAGATATACATATATTTCAAGCAATAATAAGCTTAGAAATGAAACCAAGAATGAATTTCATGATCCTTCTCATACCGCCAACCAGGCATTATTAAGATGTATTATGATTTACGAGAGTTAGATAGCAAGGAATGAAATGAGATGTAACCATGATTGTCGAGCAGTGTCTCGGTTACCAACAAGTAAAGGCATTGTATCAAAGGCCTTATAAGAGGGTATAATCTCTAGAACTACACGAATGAAAATAGAATGATATAGAAATAGATCTTATGACAGATTTTATCAAAGTCATAAAGAAGTCGCACTACTATATGGCTAGTAGTGGATTGACTCGCCAATTATGTTTTGTCTCTGCCTATTCAGATGACTCATAGATCCGATAAGTTAGCTCGAGAGTACATAATGGAAATCGTATATTTACAAGGAGTACCAAAACCTATCGATTCGTGATAGAGACTTGAAGAGTACCCTAGATTTTGAACTAACTCACAAAAGGAGTTAGATACGAGGTTAAGCAACATAGATGTCCACTCACGCATGGATAGACAATCGAGAAGGGCGGTATGAGCGTCTAAGGATACGATAGAACATAAGAGTTAAACTAAGGTGCAAGTGAGAACGTGTTGTACCACTTGGTAAGTTTACGTACGACCATAGCTACCAAATAACGATCAATGTAGCCTTATGAGGCGTATTGCGAAAAGAAGTATTGACCACCACTTTATTGTAACAAAGTGGGTGAGCAAAGGTATAAAGTCCTGACGTCATAAGCGAAACGACTGAGATATCTACCCAATAAGGCGAAGAATAAGAAAAGCTCAGGACAGACAAAAGTCTTACGCTGATACACGTAAATTTGAACTGCATTTTTAAATGCGGAATCAAAATTTCTTAAGATTTCCCCGTCTGGAGAGATTATAAGAATTCTGATACAAAGAATGATTAGATCACGTTTTATAGAACCTTACAAATAATGATAGGACTAGTAGCCTACTGCTTAGTACCTCCACCAAATACGGGGAAAGTACGAAATGTTTTCCTCGTGTCACAGTTATGGAAATACGAAAATGGCCCAATTCATGTAAACCATCATGATGACGTGACCTTTGACTTAGATGAGTTATGATGAAAATCTACGACTAATTTGATCGTACGATTCAACGATTAATGAATCAAGTATGGGTCTTTAATGAAAATCAAGGAACCATGAACAAAAAGAAAGCACGTGGAAAGCTATGATGTTATGATGTTAAGATACCCATTCTTTATGAGGTATGCAAATTTCGGGACGAAATTTCTTTTAAGGGGGGTAGGATGTAATACCCCGCAGAATTAAATGCCTAATTACGGTATTTAAAACCCGTAAATTAGAATTTTGCCGAGATATTCAATCAGTAAGATATCGAATAATGATTTCGATTATTTACGAAGGAATGAATTCCTATTTTATATTCACTAAGAATCGTGAATTAAGGAATAGAAGTTTATGAAGTGTATCGGCAGTATTATTTTAACGTCGATTGCGTATCGATAGTTAAAATTTTCATGATATTTTCTAAGCAATTAAGCTTAGAATTAAATTCCATTATTTATGGAATAATTTAATAAAGTGATTACGACTTTATTACGATCATTTCAAGATGAGTCGATAATGAACGTTTTGCAACGTCTAGCGTTAACGTTTAGAGATGAAATGAAAAGCGAGTCTATTTACCAAGGAAATATAGAAATTAATTTTCTATGATTATTATATGTAATTACGGTATTATTTAGCATTAAATCAATGCTAGATCATTAAGGATTTATAGTGATCAATTTTTTTTCAAACGTTCGAAAACCCTAATTTTTGAACTCGGTTTTTATCACATAAAATGATGCCATTAATTTTTCGTATGATATGATTTATCATCTAAACTATATGTTATGACATATATGTCTATTAATGGCATGGAAAATAAAATTGGACCTATTACATGTGTAATAGCCGAAAACTATTACATGTATCTATTAAGTGGCAATGTGATTAATTAAATAGCCTAACTAAACAATTAAATGCTGATATATATATATATATATATATATGTAAAAAAATGTGTATGTGTGTGTGTAGAGTGAGTTGTGCATGTGTGTGACAAGTGTAGTCATGCATGTTAGTATAGAGGCACTTGTCTCCCATAAGCAACCATCCCACCTCTCTACACCACTTCAGCCTTTCCCATACCCTACACCACCGATAATCTCTCTTCCCCCCTCCCCCTTTCTGGTCTCTCATTTCTCTAAGGAGACCCATTCCCACCATGGTTTCGTGCAAGTATGTGTGCACATGAGGTGTGATGAAAGGCTTGCAAGAAATCAAGGTACAAAAATTGATCTCTAATAAAACCTGGGGGTTTGTTACGAAAATAGTAACATCATAAATTTATTTGACTAAGTTACAGTGGTCCGATCAATGTGAAATTTAGTTATGTTTAATTTATATGTGTCTAATATGCCTCTGTAAAATTTCAAGCCAATCCAACTTGATTTACTATTTTAATCGTATTTTTCAAAAGAATTGCGCAAAACTGTGAAATTGCCTTGTTCATCACCCACGGTCCGTGGCTTTCGTTTTAAGTTTGGCTAGTGATAAAACTCTAAAATTGGGCATAAACATAATTTAGCATGTCTAGAAGACTCATGTAAATTTTAGAATTTTCTAAAATGTTTACCATTATTCCGATTTTACAAGCTAATCGCACAAAAGCATCACGGGAGTGATAGCTTGTGGTAAAATATTTTATCTCCCAATCTATTTTGAATCATTGAGTTAGGATTTTCTGGATTAAATTAGACTTAAGTGGCTTTTCAATATGATTGGTTGCATTCCCAGATTCCTTATAATGAACTCACGGTGAATTTTTAAAGTTGACACATTACAATAAGCCTTTTTGGACAAACTGCCTTAGTAAATTTCTATGTTAATCAACTGTTCGTGTACGACTTTTACGTGAGATGTTCAAGCCATTTGTAGTCCAATTTTGACTTTGGTTTCTTCATAAGAAATGTTCCTTACCATGTCTAGTTATGATCTGGAAAGTTTGATCTCAAACCAAGTTTTATAGGTATACCCTTCACTGACCCAAAGTTACCTACTTGAATGTTGTCCTTTCCAACTAGTCAACTTTGGGCTTATGTATTTCTCGATGCATCAGATATTTTCCAGTATGGTCTTCATGAAACATGTAGTTCTTGTTACAAGGTTTCGAAATTGGTAGCCTGCAGTCATTTTGGTTTTGTGAGTCAAAAGTTACAAGTCTCGTAAAACCCCTCGTCGTTAAGCTAAATCTGGAAATCCTGAAAAAAATTTAAGTATAGAAGTCAGTTTGAGCTGCCCACTTTGAGACCCTATATCTCCAGAATCACGACTCTTTTGGATTGAATTCCTTCCTAGAACTTGTAGTACATGTTTAGAGGTTTCCAGAATGTATCTTTGTGCAGCCATACGTATTTTGAAGCGAGAGTTATGAATCGCCAAAGTATGTCACTTGGGTTGTTTTAAGCTGTTTTGCTGCAAATTAAACTCTTAAAATTTGACTAAGTGTTGGAACTTCCCTAGGTGAAATATGCCTTATGTGAATAGGGTGATGATCGATTGTTATATGGATGATATTAATACATATTAATGACCATAAGTGTATAATAATACACTATATGAATTTAGAAAAAAATTTGGAAATCATTTGGTAATTTTAAGGATTACCGAGAGCATTAAAGGAATTATAAGGGTTTTAAATCCTTTCTAATTAAGAGTAATAATATATTATATGTTTAAATATTATTTTGGACATATTTGGGATTTATAAAATTTTATAAACGTAGATCACTATGTTTATAACGAAACGTTATATTTAATAACGATAAAAATGAATAATAAGGATTTATGGATAAATGGATTAATATTTAAGAAAAATATTAATAAAGTTCATCGATTTACGTGACAAATCGAGAATTAGGACTTTATGAAAAGAAATCGATTGGAAATCGATTTATAACATGAACTAGTAAGAAATTACTATTGAAGGTCAAAATTGTTGACTTTTAAAGTGAACGTACGAAATACGTTCGATAAATACGCTAATACGCGTAAGGCGTACTAATTAGGTAAGAAACCTCATTAGCAAGAAGAGATTTCATAATTGAAATCCTTATATCGAGAAACGTATAAATACGTCGAACGTTTAAACCGGAAGGTTAAACGATGCGGTTGAACGTGTCTCAAGAGCGAGAACTATTCAATTGAAATACGTAATTGAAAAGCGTATCGAATTCATTAAGGAATTCAGTTTATATCGATATAGAATATCAAAGTTTATTCTCGACTTTGAGAGTCTCGAGAAACGTGAACAACGTACTAAAACATCGTTTTTACGTAAAGGTGTGGACGCGGACACGACGGTCGGACGTTGACGAATACTCAAGTTTAAGACGAACAATAGTCCAGGTGGGCTTTACTCTACTCAAAAATGAAATGCTATTGAAATATTTATTTACGATGCTTATTTCAACTGTTGATAAAAATATTTACATGATTACTTGCCAAAAATGTTTACGTTTTGTGTATATATCCTATCCGGAATGAATGATATGAATGTGTTGGGTCGCTCCCAACTTATGAATGAAAATCGATATCGGATCCTATGCTGGAAGGACAATACCTGGCTAGGATTAACGTGTACACCTAAGGTGACTGTGTGCTGTAAGGACAATTCACGGCCGGTCACGGCGTCGTAGAGGGAGGCCACCTTCACGACGTTCGACTATGATGTTATGATGAAAGGATGTTAAGGGATATGGATCATACACACTAGAAAAATGCCTGGCCAGGCGATGATTTTGAGAAATGATGAAAATGATTTTAGTAAGCACAAGGCATTTCAACTAAAACCCTTGTGTCTTACCATGATGTGGCAGTGTAATCTTCAAATGATAAAATATTTTTGGCATGAGTCCACTGAGTGCATTCTTGTACTCAGCCCTGTATGTTTGTTTTTAAATGTGCAGGTTGAGCAGATGATGGATGGAACAGTGTTGAGCAATAGGAATGGTGTCGCTGAAATGTTTATGCCTTGATAGTACATCGTTATATGTACATATCACATGTTTCCGTTGCAAGAACCTAAGTTATGTATTAAAGTTCAAGAACATACCTGTCATATGTATTACAGTTTTTTGTTAAAAAGAGTCTTCCTAAAATTTTATCCTTGTTTTAAGTTACAATCCCTACTAAATCGAACTTAGGATTCAGGGGCTGTGACAACATTTTTGGCAGGTAATCTTGTAAACATTTTATCAACAGTTGAAAATAAGCATTGTAAATAATGTATTTAGAAGTAACTTAAATAAGAAAGCTCATATTTTGTTTGGAAAAGAAGCCCCACCTGGACTATGGTTCGTCTTAACTTGAGTTCTTAATTTGATTGCTCGTCAACGTCCGGCCGTCACGTTCGCGTCCACACCTTTACGCAAAAGCGATGTTTTAGTACGTCGTTCACGTTTCTCGAGACTTTCAAAGTCTAGAATAAACTTCGATATTCTATATCGATACAAACTGAATTCCTTAACGAATTCAATTCGTATCAATTGAACTGTTCTCGTTCTTGAGACGCTTCGACTATTTCGTTTAACCTTCCGGGTTAAACGTCCAACGTGTTATCGTTTCTCGATAATAGGATTTCAATTATGAAATCTTTCTTACTAATGAGGTATCTTACCTAATTAGTACGTCTTACGCCAGACAGCACATTTATCGAACGAAATTCATCGTTGACTTGAAAGTCGACAAAGTCAACAATTTTGACTTTTCAATAAGAATCTCTTACTAATTCATTTTATAAATCGATTTCGATCGATTTCTTTTCGTCAAGTCCAAATTCTTGATTTGTTACGTAAATCGATGGACTTTATTAATGTTTTTCTCAAATATTAATCTTTTTAATCATTAAACCATATTTTTCGTTTATAACGTTATTAAATATAACGTTTCATCACAAACATAGTAATCTATGTTTATAAAATCTCATAAAATCCAAATATGTCTAAAATAGTATTTAGACATATAATATATTATTAAACTTAATTAAAAAGGATTTAAAAATCCTTATAAATAGAGAATAGCTCTCGGTAATTATGAAATAATTACCAAATGATTTTCATTTTTTTTTCTAAATTCATATAGTGTATTATTATACACTATGGTCATTAATATGTATTAATATCATTCAAATATCATTCGATCATCACTTAATTAATATATTAAGGTCACGACATTTTTGAAAATAATGTCCAATAATTCCCAAAAATTTTATACAATTAGTACAAGGTTCCAACATTAATATATAACACATTTATAACCTATAGTCCATCATAAAAAATTTCTTCACCAAGGAATTAATCCATATGCTCTCGGTAATTTCGAAAACAATTACCAAATAATTTGTAAAAATTCTAACAAAATTATACCATGCTCAAACATTATAGTATAACAATATAACATCATAACATCTACCAAAACCATTTGAATCATCACCTTAAGGAGCATAAAGCTCTCGGTTTTTTTTGATTATTATCGGTATTTGATTTCCAAAAATTCTAACAATTATACACTATGCTTATATAACATCATACATTCATCAAAAACCATTTGAATTATCACCATATGGAGCATAAAGCTCTCGGTTTTTTTGATTTAAATTGGTAATTGATTTCCAAAAATTTCAACAAAATTATGTAACACATAATCAATGTCCCAGAGCATTAATATACCATTGCATGTTTAAAATAAAAATTATACACCAAGGTAAAAAATTTTGAAGTTCACGGCATTATCATAAATAGGGCATAGGATTTTCTAAAAATTCCAAATAAATTATTATGAACTCTTAACATATCATAGATAAATAATCCATCCTCAAAATAATTTTAAGAACAATCGGTCATCATCAAAAATTTTATAGCATTTTCAAAATAATTTTCTAACAAGATCTAAGGTTCAAACATAATATATATATGCTAGATCCTTTCAAATATTACACATGCAATAACATATGTTCATCTAACATGCATTTTCTTATTTTTATAAACAACAATCATCAAGAACATATATATATACAATATCTCATACATAAGAACATTAAAAACATATACATACACTTATGAACATGCTCTCGATTTTTTGTGAAAATGAAGAGGAAAATCGAACCATGGCCTATTCTTACCTTTGGAATAGAATGGATTCAAAGAACAATTGTTAAGGTATCACTTTGGTGAAGGGAAGAAGAAGAGAAGAAGAACAAAATTTTCAAATGGGGGGGGAGGGGTTGCTCTCGGTTCTTGGCAGAAAAATGGGGAGAGAATGGGAGTGTTTGAGTGTTGTAGTGTTTTGAGAGAGTATAATGAGTGAAGTGGTGTGAAGGGGAAGAGTCTCCCCTATAATCTCCCTCTCTTTACACGGTTGCACACACAAAATAAATAAAATAATTGCAGCATTTTAGGTAGTGGGATTATGATGATTAGTTAGTGCAAAAAGCCTCCCTTTGTATTGGGCAAAGGATTAAACAAAAGCATGCAAAAGGGAGAGGTGATGGTCGGCGGCCATAAGGGGATCCAAAGGTGTGATTTTAATTTCTTATACCATAATACTATGTATTAATCAAGATATAAATTATAGATATAAAATACATGCCATTTAAATAATTAAAACATCACATAGGTAAAATACACGAAAATGGCGTTAATAATGCTATAAAATATAATTCACGCCACTTATTATTTCACAAGTCATTTTCATGCCATTTATACATATATATGTCATAACATATAGTTTAGATAATAAATAATAGCATAGGATAATTTAATGGTATCATTTCATGTGAGAAAACCCTAGTTTTCAAAGTTAGGGTTTCGAAAATTACATATTGTAATTATCGAGTTCTCTATGCTTGGGCATTGTTTTAAATGCTAAATAATACTTTAATTATATAAAATAATCATAGGAAATTAATTACTATAATTTCTTGATCATTAAACCCATTTTTCAAAACGTCTCTAGACGTTGACGTTCAAAACGTCTCAAAACGTTAATAATCGACTCATCTCAAAATGGTCGTAGTAAGTTCGTACTTACTTTATAAATAGTATTCCATTAATATGGAAATTAATTCCAAGCTTCGCTGCTTAGAAAATTTCATGAAATTCTTACGTTCGATACGCAATCTACGTTAAAATAATACTGTCGAACTACTTCATAACATTCTATTCCTTAATTCACAATTCTTAGTGAATATAAAAAGGAATTCGTTACTTCGTGACTGAATCGAAATCAATATTCGATGTCTTTCAAAAATAATATACGCCAAAACCCTAATTCACGGGTTTAAAATACTGTAAATAGGCGTTCGTTTCTTCGGAATATTACATATATTCAATTCTTGTTTTAAAAAACTTAATTGTTTTTCTTTTGAACTAATATTATCATATACTTCATGTAAAACTTTTGTAATAGGTTCAGTAATAAATTTTAAAATAATATTATTTCCTTTAAAAGTTCATATAATCCCTTCTTTATCAACTTTTGTTAAAGGATAAATTTTTGTTAAAAATGGTGTACCAAGTATAACCTGGTTAGTAATATCTTTAGCAAGTAAAAAACTTGTTTGTATACAATTTTTATTTATACAGATATATGCCTTAGGTAATTTATAATTAATTTGCAATTTATTTCCTGCAGCATGTGATAAAGTATGAAAGTATGAGTAGTTTTATGAAAATACCTAGTAGGTATCAATCCTTCTTGTATAACATTCAAATCAGCTCCACTATCTACTAAAACTGTAAATTCTTTTGAATAATAATTATCAATTAAGAGTGTTATTTTTATATACCATTTTTGTGATATAATCATTTCTAAAGTGGATAGAAAATTTTCATCTTTAGGAAATTTTTCTTTATTAATTTCATAATTATGTTCTATTTGAGTTTTTGTTTCTTCATTATTTTTTATTCTAGAAATTCTATAATCAAGACTTAAATTTTCTTGTTTTAAATTATTAATTTCTTCCTTAAGATTTTTAATCTCATTTATAATATCTTTAAGAGAAGTAGGATTCTCTTCTATTTTTCTTTGTTTTAATAATGTATAAACTTCAGACATCATGTAAGGTTCTTTTGTTTTATTAATTTTGTTATTATCAATATTATTATTATTCCTATTATTATTATTAGAAGTACTAGGAATATTTTCTATTTGATTTATTATTTTAGACCTTAATTCTGGATCTTTTATTAATTGTAGTAATTCTAAAAATTTATTATTTTTTAAAACATTCAATTCTAAATCTTGGAATTGTGAAAGAATTTTATAAAATTCTTTTCCTTCATCTTCTTCTGATATTTTCTTTGGGCAAGATTGTCCAAGAATACATGGTTCACATTCAGATTCAGATTCAGTTATTAAAGAATCATTTTCTATATTATCAATTTCTATTACTAGAATAAGAATATTCTTCAGATTCTGAACTTTCATCAGAATTTAATAATATTTTTGAAAGAGTTTCTTTCATATCTTTATCTATGTCAAGATTATTAATCTTTTTCTTGGTCCAACAATTATTTGCATAATGACCATATTTTCCACATTTTTTACATATTACAGATTTTCTTTTATTCTAATTCTTTTCCCATTTTTTATTATTTCTTTCTTCTTTTCTTATTTTTCTTTGTTCAATTTTTTTCTTAGAAAATCTTTTCTTTTTCTTGGGATATTCTTTATAACTCTTTATTTTATTTTTACTAGATGATGCTCTAGTAGGCATATGAATTTTATTCATAGCAAATTGATCACAAAATTGTCCTAATTGTTTCTTTTCTACCAAATTTTGGCGTTTCATTTGTTGATTTCGCTTTATTTCATTGCATAAAGCTAATCCTTTTTGGATACATATTCCTATTTATTTACCATAAGTATAGTTTTGGTAAGGAATTTCATTTAAATCTTTTCTCAAGATTCTTCTTATTCTTTCAGCAAATAAGCTAGGAAGACCGTCTATAAATTTTAACTTCCAATGAGAACTATTACATTCCGGTAACTCTAAGACTCTGCTTAAGAAAGTATCTTTATACCATCTAAATTCTATAAGTGTTTTACACCTAAGATTTTGTGTCACGCCCCCACTCCGGATAACCCGGACTGGAGGATGACTAATACTAGGAATAGTATTTTAGGGCAAACATGCTAAGGTAAAGGTACATATCAAAAGTAACCTAGTATGCTTGACATAATATAAGATGATATCATAATAATTTAAATGGTTTAGGCCATCAGACCCAAAGACTTAACACTGATCCGATGGACCTCAATAGTTCATAACATGATAAATAACATAAAAGAGTTCAGAGATTGCAGCGGAAAGTGTGTGAATACATATATGAAGATATGTATTCAAGGTGAAACCACAAATTCTAAATAAAACGGTCAAGGACACCGGACTCCTCAACACCTCCTCCATCACCACCATCAGAGCTCAACCTGCACATTTAAAAATAAATATGCAGGGCTAAGTACAAATAATGCACTCAGTGGACTCATGCCGAAAACATTTGATAATCTTAATTACACTGCCAATATCATGGTAAGTCACAAGGGTTTTAATTGAAATGCCTTGTGCTTACTAAAACATTTTCAGTTCATAAACATTGCTCGGCCGAGCATTTTTCTTGGTGTGTATGATCCATATCCCATAATCACATCTCATCACAATATCAAAGATCAAACGTCGAGAGGGAGGCCTCCCTTCTACGACGTCGTAAATGGCCGTTTACCCATAAAACACACAGTCACGTTCAGGTGTACACGTTAGCCCTAGCCAGGTATTTATCCTCCGGCATAGGACCCGATATCGATTTCATAAAAAGGTTGGGTGCAACCCAACAAATGACATTTCATATCATGTCATCCAACCATCACGCCATTTATGCATTTCATATCATTATATAGTTCCAACCATCACACCATGCATAATAGATAGGATCCATACACAAAACAGAAATATTTTGGCAGGTAATGTTGTAAACATTTATCAACAGCTGAAGAGTAAGTACTGTAAATAAATTCATTTTGGGAGAAAAGTGAATTCACATTTGTTTGAAAAGTAAGCCCACCTGGACTATGGTTCGTCGTAAATTGAGTCCTAGGTTTGTTTTCTTGTCAGTGCCCGATCGTCTCGTTCGCGTCCACACCTTTACGCAAAAGCGATATTTTAGTACGTCGTTCACGCTTATCGAGACTCTCAAAGTCTAAGGTAACTTCGATATTCTATATCGATGTAAATTGAATTTCAATACGTTTTCAAATACGTAAATGATTGAACTATTCTCGTCCTTCGAGACACGTTCAACTATTTCGGTTTAACCCTTCCGGTTTAAACGTTCAACGTATTCTTACGTTTCTCGATAAAAGGATTCCATTTTTGAAATCTTTTCTTACTACTGAGGTATCATACTCAATTAGTACGTCTTATGCATATTAGTGTATTTATCGAACGTATAATCGTACGTTTGACTTTAAAAGTCAACGAAGTCAACAACGGTCATCAAAGTTAACAATTTTGACTTTTAAATAGTAATTTCTTACTATTTCCTTTTATAAATCGAATTTTGATCGATTTAAATTCGTAAAGTCCTATTTCTCGATTTGTCACGTAAATCAAAGGACTTATAAGTAATTTTCACAATTATTAATCTTTTAAATAATAAAACCATATAATTTCGATTAATACGTTATTAAATGTAACGTTTGTCTTAAACATAGTAATCTATGTTTATAAAATTTTATAAAAACCAAATATGTCTAAAATAATTATAAGACATATAATTTATGATTAAACTGAATTAAAAAGGATTTAAAATCCTTATAATTAATCGAAAATAACTCGGTAATTATATAAAAATTACCAACGATTTTTAATTTTTTTTCTAAATTAATATAGTGCATTATTATACACTATGGTCCAGAATAAGAATTAATATCACCCATATGATATTGTTTGTCATTTATTAATATATATACATATATATCTCACGGTAATTTCAAAAATTAAGGAATAATTGTCCAAAAATTCCCAAAATTGATACACACTTAGTATAATGTCCCAATATCAATATATGTCACAATTATAACCTATAGTCCATCATACCCATTCATTCATCAAGAATTAAACTAAGTATGCAATCGGTAATTACTAATTAATTACCAAATAATTATCAAACAATTCTCAAAAATTCTAATTAAATTATAACATGATTAAACATTAGATTACAACATTGTAACATCATAACATCAACCAAAACCATTTGAAATCATCACCATATGGAGCTACAAGCTCTCGGTTTTTTTGATAATTATGTTTTTGGTTTTCAAAAATTCCAACAATTATACACTATGATTATATACTATAGTATAACATTATAGCATAATAACATTCATCAAAACCAATTAAATCATCACCTTAAAGAGCTTCAAAGCTCACGGCTTTTTTGATAAAATTTGGTATTTGATTTCCAAAAATTCTAACAATTATACACTATACTTATATACCATAGTATAACAATAATACATCATAACATTAATCAAAACCAATTAAATCATCACCTTAAGGAGCATAGTGCTCTCGGTTTATTTGATTTTTATTGGTAAATGATTTCTAAAAATCCAACAAAATCATATAACACATATTTAATATACTAAAGCACTAATATATCATTACATAATCAAAATAAAAATCATACACCATGGTGCAATCAATATAGCTCTCGGTATTTTTCAAAAATTAAGCATTTGATTTTCAAAAATTCTAAATAAATCATAGAACACATAATCAAGGTCCTAGAGCATTAATATGTCATTACATGCTTCAAATAAAAATTATACACCAAGGTACAAGGTCACATAGCTCTGGGCATTTTCAAGGAAAATAGCTAGGGTTTTGCAAAAATTCTAAATAAAATCCTATGAACTCTAAACACATCATAGAACAATAATCCATCCTTAAAACATTTTTAAAAGTATTCGGTCATCACTAAACATTTTATAAAGTTTTCGAAAATAATTTTTCTATATGTTCTAGGGTTCGAAAATCACATAAATATGCTAGATCCATTCAAAAATTTAATATACAACATCACATGTTCATTCTAAACATATATTCACATATTTTGAAATAAAAATCATCAAGAACAATATATAAACACATAGCTCATCCATAGGAACATTAAAATACATACACACATATATATAACATGCTCGACTTTTCCTTGAACAAAGGATGATAAAAATCGAAGCTATGGTCTTATATTACCTTCGAAAATAAGGATGGATTCAAGGAATAATATGTAGGTGTCAAGGTTGGGAATGGAGAAGAGAAGAAATGAAGAAGAAAAAAAGAGAAGAAGCTTTCGAAAATGGAGAGGAGGGCTCGGTGGTTTGCAGCAAAAATGGGGAGAGAAATGGAGAGAAATATGGGTTCCAAAGTTTGAAGGAGTGATATGAGGAGTGAGGGAGGAATGGGAAGGGTCCTCTCCCTTATTATCTCTCTCTCTCTCTCGGCGCACATCACACACAAATACATACAATATTGCAGCAATTTGATAGTGGGAGAGTGATGATTATAGAGTGTTAAAAAGGCTTGCCATGCATTGGCCAATTGAAAAAGTAAAAATCATTGTGTATGGGGGTGTGTTGGCCGACGGCTATCAAGGTCCAAAGGGGTGAGATTTAATTTTATTTTACTCCTTAATACAATATATATGTCATACATGATCATAGATATAAAATACAAGCCATTAAAAATAATTAAGACATTAAATGGCAATTAATTCGAATTACCGATAAAAATAGAGAAAATAGGAATAAAAATTATAAATTACACATATTATTGATACTCATGTCAATTTCGATCAAAATATACTCATATATATCATAATAGATGATTTAGATAATAAGTAATAGTATAGGATAAAAATATGCTATCATTTTATGTGAAAAACCCTAGTTTAGGTAATTAGGGTTTTCGAAAAACCCATTTCAAAATTATAGAGTTTTAATAGCTCAAAATTTGATTTTAATACTTAATAATACAGTAATTATATAAAATAATAATAGAAAATTAATTATTATAATTTCCTGGGTATTAAACTCATTTTCAAAACGTCTCAGACGCGTTGGCGTTAACGTCTCAAAACGTTCAAAATCGACTCATCTCAAAATGGTCGCAGTAAGCTCGTACTTACTTAATAAATATATTCCATTTAATATAGGAATCAATATGGAAATTAATTCCAGGCTTTATAGCTCAGAAAATTCCATAAAATACTGACGTTCGATATGCGTTCGACGTTAAAATAATACTGTCGAACCATATCATAATATTTCAAATCCTTAATTCACAATCCTTAGTGAATATAAAAAGGAATTCGTTATTATAGTACTGAATCGAAATCACAATATTCGATGTCATACAGAAAATAATATACGGCAAAACCCTAATTCACGGGTTTAAAATATCGTAATTAGACGTTCGTTTCTTTGGAATATTACATTTTGTAACAAAGTTTTAATATTTTCACTTTTATCTGTATATCTTCCTGTAAAATGTTCTACAATATTCACTATTAGTGTATAAACTGCATTTTTTTTTATTTCATTTCCTTCCTGTTTAATAGTATTTAAAATATCATCTTTTTCATTTTGTGAGAGATAATGATCCCACCATCCTTTTAATTGTCATGTAAATCCTGCTATTATCATTTTAGCAATTTCTCTATCTCTATTTCCATTATTTTTACATATAGTAGAATGCATTAATATTCTATGCATTGTGTTATGTATTTGTTGATGTACAAACCCATCTATATTCCATTCATAAATATGATGTCCACTATAACTATTTGATATTATATCATTTGTGTAATATTCCAAAGAAACGAACGTCTAATTACGGTATTTTAAACCCGTGAATTAGTGTCACAGCCCCTCTAATCCAAAGGACAGATTAGAGAGAACTGAAGCTTGGAACAGTGATTGCAAATAATTAATAAGAATAATCGAAGGATTTCAAAATAACATTTATCAAACTTCGATAATCAAACCTTATTTACAAGGCAAAAGCAATTTAAACCTTATTTACAAGGCAAAAGTCATTTACAAATGTAAAGGCTACAAGTTCCTTTAACAGAAGGTTCGATAATTCAGACAGATATAACTGTCAACATCAACATACAATAACATTCAAAATATGCAGCGGAAAGCATGTGAATGCATATATGACGATATGCACCCAAGGGTATTTTCTTTCAAAACATATAAATACCAAAAGATTCTGACAACTCAACATCTCTGCTCCATCATCATCACCAGCTCAATCTGCACATTTAAAAACAAATATGCAGGGCTGAGTACAAATAATGCACTCAGTGGCTCATGCCGAAATAATTTATTAATTTTGAATTACTCTGCCCCATCACAGTAACACACGAGGTTTTAATTTGAAATACTCGTGTTTACTAAATATTTTCTGTCATTTTCCATAAATATCGCTTGGCCAAGCATTTTCCACGTATGTATAATCCATATCCACCACAACAATTCATCCAACAATAATTTCTGCGCTGGAGAGGAGGCCTCCTCTCACAGACGCCATGACCGGCCGAGCACCCTTTCAAAGACTACAAATACAAATAATCAGTGCACAAAATCCAGGCCATCTCAGCACAGGATACGAATTCTCCATCATCCTTGTGGGTACTTACAAGGATACGAATTCAAGCATGTCATAAAGTGGGAGCTACCCAACATTATGCATCAATAATCATGGATTGGATACATACATAAAACATAAGCATTTTGGGCAGGTAATTAAATAAATCAGTTCATAAATATTTGCTTGCAATAAAGCATCATAAATAAATCATTTGATAAGTTCTATCAATTTGAGTATAGTAAAGCCCACATTGACTTTTAAACTTCGAATCTCGGTATGCGTGTTCTTCTCCTCATTGCGCGTGAGTTTCACGTCCCACCTTTACTTGAAAATTTACGTTTAGCACGTTGGCACGCTTTTCGAGATTTTCAAAGTTCGTTCAACTTTGATAAATAAAATAATTCGAAGTTCTAATAAACTCTATACGTAGAAACGACGTATTTCAATAAAAATAATTCTCGTATATCGAGAGAGACGTAATGTGATCTACAGTCTCATATTAACCTTTTAGGTTAAATAATTAACGTATTATAACGTTATTTGATAAAATGATTTCAATTTTGAAATCTTTTCTCACAATTGAGATATTCTTATAAAAGTAATACGTTTTTCACTTATTAGCGTATTTAACGAATGTTATTCGTACATTAATTTCGAAAGTCAACCATTTTGACTTTTCATTATAAATTCTTAATAAAACATATTTTAATGAATAAAATCAATATAAATCGATTTTCAATCGATTTCTTTTCATAAAGCTTTAATCCTCGATTTTTCACGCAAATCGGTAAACTTGATTAATATTTTCTTTCAATATTAATCTTTTAATACATTAAGCATTATTTATGCTTTTAACGTTATTTAATATAACGTTTCATAGTAAACATAATATTCTATGTGTAATAAATCTCGAAAATTCAATTATGTCTAATATAATTTTTAGACATATGATAAATTATTATTCTTGATTAAAAAGGAATTAAAATTCCTTATTTAAAACATATAGCTCACGGCTATATCACAATTTTTCCAAACTTTGTTTCAAAAATTTCTCTAAATTCATATAGTGTATTATTTACACTATGATCATTAATATGTATTAATATTGTAATACCCCGTCTTTTTAAGCTTCTGTTTTGCATGACACGTTTTTCGAGAAAAGGTCAAAAGGTTGACTTTTTGTTTCGGTGATGCGACCGTCACGAAACCTCAGGCGTTGTGAAGAGTGTCTTATGACGAATTCATAGACACTAAGTATGCAGGTTTTCGACCACCCATGAAGGTTTGGCACTCCGGGGAAGTTATCGAAAAACCGGACTTTTCATTGGTCTTTTAAAAGCATATCTTGTTTATAGTCATTGTGTCCGGTATTTTATTTCGTGTCCATGAGTACCAAGTTTGCTAAATTTGGAGTCCGTTTATAAAAGTTGCGTCGGTTTTGCGTTTTGAAAAGGGCGCTTGCAAGAATTATGTGACCCTGCTTCCTATAAATAGGAGGCTAGGGCCTTCATTTTCAACGTTCATTTCCTTCGTCTCTCGTGTTTACGGAAGAGCCGAGCAGCTCAGTGCTGCTGCGGAGGCCGGAGGAGTGGGGATCGGCGGGGAGGCTCGTGGCGGCGCCATTCTTGTTCTTGCCGAGCCACCATCACGATCGACCACCCCGGGCAGCCCATTTTTGTTTTTGTCCTTTTCTTGTTTTGATTCCGCCTTTTAGTAGATCGTATAGCATAGAACTCGGGATTCTAAAGGGACGAGGCGAAAAAAGCCGGAGGCCGGCCGATTAGCCATTGCCGCCGCCCATTCGCCCGATTTGGTGGTGTTGGCACCGATTTGGTGGTGACGCCCACCTTTGCTCTGGTCCTTTAGGTTTTGAGTTCGGACTATGCATTCTACTAAAGTACCGATTCGTTTTACATTTTTCGCGTTTACGCATGTCGGGATGTTTTCCGTTGCTTGAGTTTTCTAAAGGAAGTACATGCCGGGTTATCCATTTTCAACGTCGTTTGTCATTCCATGTTCGTCGTTATGCATATTGCTTATGTTTGATTTTCATGCATCGATTTTGGATGGTTTATCCTAGATCCGAGGATAGGCATCGATTTTGAAGCTTCTTCACGCTAAGATTTGAGTCGACTTACATGCATGCATATTTTGAAAGTACCCTATTATTGGTCTTGATGCCACGAATATATTTCCTTACGCATCGAGTTGTTTTGAAAACCGGAGAGTGCGAATATGGGTTCGAAAGTCGAAAACCCTAGTTTTGCTACGATCGTCGTTTGGATCACGTTGTTGCTTTGCTTTGTGGAAGTGACCCCAAAGTTGTTCCGTCTTGTTACGGTACCTACCAAAGTCGATCGGTGAAGTCATCGGATCCGTAGATATCTCTCGGTTGGCGTTTTCGTCTGCTCGAGTTGGGTTATATATGCTTATTTTGAGTTATTTACTCGATATTTCAAAATAAAACATGTACGCGTAAAATGTTTTGTGAAATTATTCTCGTTCTCGATCCAAGATATGGTTCTATCATGGTTGTGCACGGATCTCTATTCGATGGGTTGATCACCATCTTGAGTATTGATCATAAGGAGATAGACCCCAACACGTGGTTATGGTTACGAAGGGATAGACCCCTAAGTCCACACGGAATTGGTAATGAGGTGGTTATGGTTCGACGGGATTTGACCTCAAGTCCACACCGAGTTAGCCGGTGGATACGTTCGGGCGTGGGCTGACCGGATATGTTCGGGCGAATGAATGTCATGTGATGGGTGGCGGGATACGTTCCGAGCCGTGGTTCATGGTTCTATGATGGGAGTATGATAATAACGGATCGGTATCGAAAATGAAAAATCTATTTTGCTTACTTAGAAGTGGATTTACGATTTAAAACCTTCTAAGGTAAGTGCTCTAAACACGGCCTCATGATTCTTTTGATTTATGATAAAACCCCAGCTGAGTGCGCTAGTACTCACCCCAAACTCTTTTTCAAATCTTTTCACAGATGGAGGAGGGCTGGACGGGCGACGCTGAGGGGTGGAGCTGCGGGTTCTTCATGCTATGCTTCCGCGATGTTGTGTTATATACGTACTCTGATATTGATGTATTCTTGTCCCTTATTTGCTTTATGATTGGGAACAAGATTTGTTATGTTATTCTGCTGTGAGTCTCGATACGAGCATGCTATGTGGTTGACCGGTCTAGTTGACAGGATGTAATGCTATTTTGCCTTCTTGCATTACTTATAATAAACCAAGATCATGTTTTCTGAAGTTATGATATCGATATTATTCTGTTGGTGGATTGTTTGTGCACCCCTCCCCTTCAGGATATGTCCTAGTTATAGAGGAGATGCTGCCCGATTTCATGGTTACATCTTCTTATCATGTATGTTATATGTATCCCCCTTCTTCCCCGCTTCTTAACCTCCACCCCTAATCACACCCCGGCATCCGTGCCTTCCCTCGGGAATTGGGGCGTGACAAATATCACTATAGAAAAATTTGGAACTCACCTATATACACTATAGGCTCACGGTATTTTTATAAAATAATTCAAAAATTTTCAAAAATTCTAATAATTATACACAAGCCTCCAATATCAATATATAACATAATTATAACCTAAAGTTTAATAAAATCAAACTATACACCATAGTATGATCAAGGTAGCTCACGGCTACATAGGGCTTTTCAAACAAAACAATTTTTATAAAATCCTATAAAATCACACTATGCTTATATGCTATCATATAGCACTAATACATCATAATATCATATAATAACACAATAAAAACCATTAAAACCATAGCCCTAGGTCTCGGCCATAATTATTACCTAATTAATACCCTTATCAACAATATGCTATTATATCATGCATATAAAAATTATACACCAAGGTACCAAGGCTATATCATTCTCGGCCATGTTCAAAATTACATATATGGTTTCCAAAAATTTCTAAATTAATATCATGCACTCCTACAACACTATAGATCAACAATCCAACATCAAAATAATCCTAGCAAATTTCGAACATCACAAAAATATTTAAATAAATTTGCTTAGATTAAGAAATAATCATCTATGCACATATTAACATATGTAACATAATTTCTAAGCTTATAACATACTAGCATGATTTATTACACAATTAATACATGCTAAAAATAATTATTTGAACCATAGGATTATTGAAAAAGATAGGTTTTATAGAAGCTTGTTCGATATCTAACCTAGTTATCGGAGTCGACCGGTTGTAGGATAGATTGAACTCAAGCAAATGGAGATAAAAGAAGAAGAAAATGCTTGGTTTGTTTACTGGAGAGGTTTCGGCAGAATGAGGAAAGAGGAAATGAGAAATGTGTGAAGTGTGTTGTGTTTCAAAACATATATACATAGCAATTTTAAAGCAAATGAAACAACACATACACATGCTAATAAAAAAATTAGTCAAAGTGTTGATGTCATGATAAAAATATCTCTTACAATTGCATTAACTCATGGAAGCTTTATTAAAGCATTTTGGGAAAAACAAAACAATTATTTGTCTCATACAAATAGTTGCGTCGACTATCAGTACAAATGGGAGAAACAATTTCAGATTTTACAATGTATTATGCATGTGTATATTTGTACACTTTATCCCAAAAATTTGCACACTCAAGTGTATAAAAATCAAGACTTAGATTTGTATAAAATAGTCAACAATTTCGGCAACTATAAGAATAAAATGCTAGTGTATTTTTCATCTACACATTTTACTTGGTATGTAATACCCCGCAGATTTAAATGCCTAATTACGGTATTTAAAACCCGTAAACTAGAGTTTAGCCGAGTTATTCAATCAATAAGATATCGAATAATGATTTCGATTGTTTACGAAGGAATGAATTCCTATTTTATATTCACTGAGAATTGTGAATTAAGGAATAAGAGTATATGAAGTGTATATGCCGTATTTTCTTTAACGTTGATTTCGTATCGATAGTTAAAACGTCGTAAATTTTTCTAAGCAATCAAGCTTAGAATTAAATTTTATTATTAATGGAATAATTTAATAAAGTGATTACGACTTCATTACGACCATTTCGAGATGAGTCGATAATTAACGTTTTGAAACGTTAACGTTTAGAGACGAAACGAAAAGTGAATTTATTGATCAAGGAATTATAGAAATTAATTTCCTATGATTATTATATGTAATTACAGTATTATTTAGCATTAAATCAATGCTAGATCATCAAGATTTGATAGTGACCAATTTTTCAAACGTTCGAAAACCCTAATTTTCGAACTCGATTTTTATCGCATAAAATGATGCCATTAATTTATCCTATGATATTATTTATCATATAAACTATATGTTATAACATATATCAATGTTTGGCATGGAAAATAAAAATTAGACCCATTGGCATAGTGTAAAAGCCGAAAACTATACACCTATGTATACAAGTTTATCTTGTTGATTTTTCCTATTGCATGTATCTACTATATGACAATATGATTAATTATAACCTAACTAATCAATTAAAATCAGATATATATGTATATATATATATATATATATAATTTTCGTGCATGTGTGTGGTGTGTAGGTAGAAGTGTGTGTGGTGTCAACTATGCATGTATTAAGGGTGACAATTGTCACCCATAAGCACCCCACACACATCCCATACCTCTCTCCCCCTCCCAAAATCAGATTTCAGTCATCTTCTCCCCCCCATTTCTCGTCTCTCTCTCCTTGCTCCAAGAACAGCTCCTAGGATAGCTCAAACCACCTCTCCCGACGGGATGCTCATCGCCAAATTCACGGCCACACCAAGGTGGCCGATGGCCACCAAATTCAATCCACTCCACTTGGATGTTATAGCTTCATAGATCCTGTCCAAGGTGAAGAATCTAAACCTTGGACTCAATAGTGTTAGAGCTACATACATGGATGTGCACATATATGCTTGAATGTGCTAGATTTATAAGTATAGGTGATTGCATGTTGTTGATCTGGACGAACAGTGATTTTATAAAATTAATAGACTAAGTTACAGTGGTCCGATGATTGTGAATTTTTAATATGTTGAAATTATATGCGTCTAGTATTCCTCTGTAAAATTTCAAGTCCATCCAACTTGATTTGCTATTTTAATCGTATTTTTCAAAAGCATTTCGCAAAACTGTGAAATTGCCTTGTTCATCACCCACGGTCCGTGGCTTTCGTTTTAAGTTTGGCTAGTGATAAAACTCTAAAATTGGGCATAAACATAATTTAGCATGTCTAGAAGACTCATGTAAATTTTCAGAATTTTCTAAATTTTTTTACCATTTATTCCATATTTTACAAGCTAACTGCACAAAACTGTCACTGTAGCGATAGCTTGTGGTAAAATATTTTTATCTCCCAATCTATTGTGAATCATTGAGTGAGGATTTTTATGGATTAAACTAGACTTAAGTGGATTTTCAATATGAATGGTTGCATTCCCAGATTCCTTATAATGAACTCACGGTGAATTTTTAAATTTGACGCATTACAGTAAGCCTTTTTGGACAAACTGCCTTAGTAAAATTCTATGTTAATCAACTGTTCGTGTACGACTTTTACGTGAGATGTTCAAGCCGTTTTTAGTCCGATTTTGACTTTGATTTCTTCATAATAAATGTTCCTTACCATGTCTAGTTGTGATCTGGAAAGTTTGATCTCAAACCAAGTCTTATAGGTATACCTTTCACTGATCCAAAGTCACCTACTTGAATGTTGTCCTTTCCAACTAATCAACTTTGGGCTTATGTATTTCTTGATGCATCAGATATTTTCCAGTATGGTCTTCATGAAACATGTAGTTCTTGTTACAAGGTTTCGAATTTGATAGCCTGTAGTCATTTTGGCATTTTGAGTCAAAAGTTACGAGCCTCGCAAAACCCCTCGTCGTTAAGCTAAAACTGTGGAAAATTTTCTAAGTATAGAAGTCAGTTTGAGTTGCCCACTTTGAGACCCTATATCTCCAAAACCATGACTCTTTTGGATTTAATTCCTTCTTAGAACTTGTAGTACTTGTTTAGAGGTTTGCAGAATGTGTCTTTGTGCGGCCATACGTATTTTGAATCGAGAGTTATGAATCGTCAAAGTATGTCACTTGGGTTAATTTTAAGCTGTTTTGCTGATTTTCAAACACTTAAAATTTGACTAAGTGTAGAACTCCCCTATGTGAAATATGCCTTATATGACTAACATGCTAGTAATTGATGCATTCATTATGTTATGTCGCAAGGCACGTTAGAACATTAATAGATGCACGAATTATGATAAAATGACACAATACGATATTTTTACGGGAGCATGCCTTAACGTGAAATGTTTGACTAGGTGCTCCTAAATGTTCAATTGAGTGTATATCATACCTTGATATACACTAAAGTAGAAATATGGGTTCTAAGACTCGATGGATATTTCAACTCCAAAACCTCAAGGCCGGGAATAGATAGGCTAAGCCTAGGGCTTGCATTCCAAGAAATCGATTTAGACAATCGATAGTCCAGGTGGGCTTTACTCTACTCAAAAATATAATGCTTCTGAAATATTTAATTACGATGCTTATTTCAACTGTTGATAAAATGTTTACAAGATTACCTGCCAAAAATGTTTATGTTTTGTGTATGTATCCTATCCATGAGATGTTATGAGATGTTATGAATGTTGTTGGGTCGCTCCAAACTTATGAATGAAATCGATATCGGATCCTATGCCAAGGACAATACAGCTAGACTAACGTGTACACCTAAGGTGACCGTGTCTTTGTAAGGACAATTCACGGCGGTCACGGTGTCGTAGAGGGAGGCCTCCTTCACGACGTTCGACTATGATGATATGATGAAAGGATATTAAGGGATATGGATCATACACACCAGAAAAAAATGTCTGGCCAGGCGATGATTTTGAGAAATGATGAAAATGATTTTAGTAAGCACAAGACATTTCAACTAAAACCCTTGTGTCTTACCATGATGTGGCAGTGTAGTCTTCAAATGATAAAATGTTTTTGGCATGAGTCCACTGAGTGCATTCTTGTACTCAGCCCTACATATTTGTTTTTAAATGTGCAGGTTGAGCAGATGATGGATGGGCGGTGTTGAGCAATAGGATTATTGTCATTGAAAAGTTTATACCTTGATAGTACATCGTCATATGTACTTATCACATATCTTCCATTGCAAGAACCTAAATTTATGTACTAAAGTCCAAGAATATACTTGACATATGTTTCTGATTTATTGTTAAAAGATTCTCCACAGATAATTATCCTGTTTTGAGTTACAATCCCTTTTAAATCGTACTTAGGATTTAGGGGCTGTGACAGAGTGGTATCAGAGCGGTTCGCTCTTGAACCCAAAATCTTCTTTAAGGTTAAGTCTAGATTGAGTCATTAGACTTCTAGAGATCAACTGACAATGCTCAACACTCCATCATATCAAGCTCAACTGGAATGAGGTAAATGATTTTCTTTTCAGAGTTTGAAAGTGAAAAAGGATGGAAATGTTTTCTTCGCAAAAGTTTTGAAGTAAAAGGGATTCCCACAATATGCAGGTATGGGATTGCATATTTAAGGAAAACTTAAAGGATTTGATTTATGATTGATAAATGATTTTTCTCGGTTTTGAAACGAAAAGTGTGAAAGTGAAATAATTTTTTCAAGTGAAATGAAGTTATGTGAATTTATTTAAGGTGGAAGTTATTGCAAATGTTGCAAATGAAATATTATGTTGTCAAGTGGATGATAATTGATATGATCTTTCAAAAGAAATGAAAGCTATGAGAAATGTTGAGAATGAATGTTATGACAAATGATTTGTCAAGAAAGTTATGAAAAGAAGGAAGATATAAGAAAGATGATGACAATGATATGAGAAAGTTTTGTACGATATGCGAAGATGAAATGTTTAATTTACGAAATGTAATAAGGGTTCATTATTATGAACAAAGTTATGATTATTCATGTTTAAGATGATTGAGATTGGACATTGAATTGTCAAATATGATATGTTGAATTCTTGAAATTCAACGAAATACATGCGTACAGATGAGCTACATATGAATATTTGAAGCTTTACTTCAAATCTCAAAGTTGATTATGATGATGAGGATGCTAGCTCAATAGAACGTAGACTTTATAAGACGCATGATCCCTTTTTACGAAAGAACATAGAAGCAAGAACTTCCTTCAATTACAAGAACAAGAGTAACGATGGATTTGAGAATTTCATTCCATCTTGAGTGTAGAAAAGCAAAAGATCTATACGAAATTGTTCAACCTCGGCCTGTGCGACCGTCGACTTTGACTTCGGGAATTTGTAACATCGAATTTGACATGTCGACTTTAGTAGCCTGTACGACCTCAGCATCGGTATGACCCTGTACTACCTCGGCATTGATAACGGCGTGCACGACCTTGGCGTCGGCATTGCTTATGACCTCGGCACGAGCGCGGAAAATTTCCTGCACTGCGCAGTGATTTTGTTTTGACTAGTTCTTGATCGTGTGAACTCCGATTTACGTATGGTTTTCGCCTACGTATCCCTAATGCACTGAAATTCATTTCTTATGAAGGACCAAATTCCAAATTCCTACTCCAGAATTCACGAGAATCAGTTGAAGTTAGATCTACGATCTGTATAGAGTAAGAACGTTATAGTATGATACGGACCTTAGAATTTTATAAAGAAAGTAAGATTTCGATAATACCGGTGGAGCCACGACACATGAGAACCTTTCTTGATGACCTATTACGGGTATATGATTTTCAAAATTCTATTCGTTACCCAATTTACGTCGTTGAGTTTAACTCTATGACCTAGTTCGAATTGAGAAATCATTCGAGTTTCTCACTTCTTCGAAAACTTCCAACCCAAAATTTACAAAGTGTCCTTTTGAACCCAAAGCCTTGTGCGATCGAGAATATGATTGTGACGGTCCGCCAGCCCATATGACCAAAGAAATCTCGAGAGTCGTCATTCGGTCTTGGGACCCTAGATCCCCATTTATTCAATCCAAAGAGCATATCGATGCAATAATTAAAAAGATGTTATTCTGATTTGTGAGACAGTACCTCCTGTAAGTAGTCGTGATAATTTCTTCTCGACTCTTGAAACTGTTCAATCAAAAGTATACTCTCAATTGACTCGCAATCGTACGAGGTGTTATAGTAGGGAAAGCTAACCCTAGTCGTCTCTCAAGGAAAACTTAACAGGGCCTAATGTTCGTGTTGCTCACAGAAAACGATTAAAATCCTAAACACTCTAATACCAACATGAGATTTTGAAACAAATGAGAAATCAAAAACGATAATCAAGCAGCAAACCTAAGCCAGGGTTTGTCAATCCCGAACTAAACTACGAAAGCAATAGATCTAAACTAGAGGTTGTCAAACCCTAGATGATGAACTACTAAGCATGGAAACCGGAAACAAATCGAAAAGCAATTAAACTAGATCTCCAAACAGGAAACGATGTAATTCAGCATAGAACGATTCAATCATGAAAATAAGGTTCAACACCATTTGCATAGAATTCAGATTATTAAAGCCGGAAAGCAAGAACTAATCAAGAACCCAACAAGAACAGGAATTAAACGAAGCGGGATAAATCAAACGTAAACGAAGCGATCAAGAACAATGGAACAAATAACCGAGAAATTACTTTCAATCCAATCCCAAAATAACACAATCGAAATTACTAGAAAATGTAAATCAAATAATCGGCGTTGCTAGAATTCATAAAGAGATAGAGTACCGATTACGAACGTGAATCAATATACGAATTGTAGGAAATTGAATAACGAGATGAACTTGAGCTCCAGTAGCGTTTTAGAAAAACCGAAAAATACGTAAATTCCAAACCCGCAAAATAACCTAAATAACGATATATATATAGGCATTGAGCGCCGGTGAAACGAGCGCACGACGGAGGGCGAGGGGCCAGGCGTCGGCGCTGAGATGGCGCAGCAAGCCAGCAGTGAGAGGGCGAGGCGGCGCGCGGCGAGCGAGTAGAAGGCGGCGGCGCCACTCGAGTACGCTGGTAAAATTAGGAACGTGCACTCGGGTGAGCCGGTGTTCGGCGCGGGTGGCGGGCGGGCGTGCGGGCGGAGGTGCTGTGGGCGAGCCGACGCTCACTCGAGCACGCGAGGAAATTGGGAACGCACGCTCGGAGTGAGCGGTGTTCAGCGCGTGCGCGGCGGGGACGGAGGGGGCTGGGCACACGGGCGTGCGCGTGGGCGTGCGTGCACGCGGATGCTCGGCCATGCGACGGGGCCGTGCGCGACTTCAACAATTCGTCTTGTTCTCCTTCGTCCGAACTCCGAAATAGGATCCGCTTTCGCCTATGAACTCCTATCGCGATGCTCTTCATTATACTTGATCCTTGGTAGATACATTTCATCCTATTTAATGCCAATTTTCTGTAGAACATTGAAACGAACCAAGTAAGTCCGAAACGATAAATAATAATTGAACTAACGGCATAAATGGGCCTTTGCTCTCCCACCTCGACTGGACTTCTGTTGTGAAGTAGCAGCCATGGCTTCAAAAATGTCGACGATATCCATCGCCGTCCTAGAACCGATGTCTCCACCCGCAGCGTTGTCCACCATGTATTGAAACTACGAGTCGATCCATCATAGAAGAATTGATACAAAATTTAGTGCTGCAAGGCATGATGAGGACACTTATGCAACAAGTCCCTCAACCGTTCCCAAGCTTCATGGAATGGCTCGTCCGCTGTCTGATTGAAAGTCATGATCTGTGACCTCAACTCTTGACTCTTCTTGTTCGGGTAGTACTTCATCATGAACTTGTCTACCACGGCGTTCCAGTTCTGCAGAGAGTTGGCAGGGAGAGCCAGAAACCAAGACTTTGCTCTATCTTTCAGGGTGTACGGGAAACACCACATCTTCAGCTGATCTTCATTTAGTCCTCCCAGCGGGAAGGACTGCAAAACCGAGCAAAACTCTCTTACAAAGCCCAAAGCATCCTCACTAGCAAGCCCATGGAAAGTAGGCATGAGTGAGAAATGGTTAGGTTTCAACTCGTAATCTCGGGCTGCCGGTCCAAGAACAATTGGGGAAGTAGCGACCCCAATCACCGGCCTATAAAAATCATGCAGAGCACGTGCATTCTCATCCATCTCTCTCAACGGGCCAAATCTTCAAAGTCGCGCACGCACTCCGCTCGCCAAGTCGCTACCGCGCTGAACACTTTCAATGATTCTCATGAATTTTGGAGAAGGAATCAAGGATTTTATCCTTCATAAGAAGTAAATTACGTTGTGATAGGAGTCCGTAGGTGAAAACCGTGTGCAAATCGGAGTTCAAACGAAGGAGAACGTGCCAAAACAAAAACACTGCGCAAGCGATGTCGCGCCCGCGCGCCGCGCGCGCTCACGCAAATGCACGCCCAGCGAACGCCAGTTCATTTTGAACGCCGGTTCACCTGGTTTCAGCCTCCAACTGAGCGCGCGTTCACAATTGTGAACGCCAGTTCCTTCGCCGCTTCCATCTTGAGCGCGTTGACCAATCTTGACCCGTCTCGGCGCCGTCTCATGTGCGGTACAAGCTCAAGACACCCATTTCAAAGGCTCGCTCACCCAAATGGCCTCGAAGCCATCCGGCGTTCAGGATGAATACAGAACATATTTCCCTCTCACGCTCATTTTCATCCGGCGTCAGTGAATCTGAACATATTCCTCGCGCGCATTTTCACCCGCGTCATTTTCAAGCGAGTGTTTCTGAGCCGGCGCTCCTTATAAGCCAAGCGCCACTTTAATTTATATATATAACCGCTAGGTCAAAGCGTGAGGAGTTCGATTTATTTTGGCACGCAGGGCGCCTCCTCGCCATTTTCCTGCTCACCATGGATTCTTGAGGAGCTCTACAATGATCGAGATAGATGATAATTTCTAGTTTTAATTCTTGTCTTCGCTTTATCATTGAATAATCTTGTTATCAATTTATGCTTTGGATTATCGCTTCATGTTTCGGATTCATCGCTTTATCGATTCTATTTCACGCTTTATTGTTTGATGATTTATGTTGAATTCAACTCCATAGTGACAGTGAATTGTGTTCATGTTGCTTTAATCTATTATGCTTTCGTTTAATTTCTGTTCTTGTTTGGTTGGTTGATGATGATGATTTATGTGCAATTAGATTTTGATTAGGGATTGACAAACCCTATGAATAATAGAATTGCTATCGCTTTAGATTTATCGCTTTATTAATTTAGCTCGGGATTGACAACCCCTAGCTTAGGTTTGCTGTTTAATTCTCGTGTTTCAATTCCTGCATGTTCAAACCCTCGTTGGTATTAGAATGTTTAGGATTTTAATTGCTTTCTGTGCACAACACAAACAATGGCCCTGTTAAGTTTTCCTTGAGAGACGACTCGTGTTAACTTATCACGCTACGATTACCTCGTACGATTGCGAGTGAATTTGAGTGTGTTTTTAGCTCGATAAATTCAAAATTTATCGAGCTAAAAATACACTCAAATTCACTCGCAATCGTACGAGGTAATCGTAGCGTGATAAGTTAACACGAGTTGTCTCTGGGCATCAATCACTGGTTTAACTCCATCCTCAAGCGTGATGCGATGCATACATGTTCTTTGGATGATCCCTTGATGTCGGCAAGACTCCACCCAAATGCCGCCTTATTCTTCTTCAGATCGAAAATGCTTCTTCTTCAACACTTGAAAGCTCGGAGGAGATTATTACGGCTTTTCATTTCCTCCTCCAGAAAACATACTTGAAGTGTCTCGGCAGCTCCTTCATTTCTAGAGTGGGCTTGGGCATACTAGCAACTTCACGTGCCCACTCTTCCTCGTCACCGATCTGCAAAAACTTCCTCGAGGCTATGTTCCTGCAACAACACATTCTCGGCAAGGATCAATAGCATCAATGAAAGCACAGTCATCAATGGAATTTACAGAAGGAAACATCACACTGTCCCTAACAGAAAAAGACATAGTTTCACCAAGCACAGTCATTTTTAAAGTGTCACTCTTAACGTCAATTAGTGTATTCGTTGTGGCCATGAATGGCCTCCCCAATAATAGTGTGTGCTCCTTTCCATCTTCTCTAACCTCACCAATTTCTAACATAACAAAATCAATAGGAACTATCAACCCACCAACCTTAACTAAAATATCCTCAATAATACCCTTCGGATGTCGGCGGACCTATCCGCTAGTTGTAGACACATGCGAGTGGGTTTAAGTTCGCTAATTCTAATTGTTTAAAAATCGAATAAGGCATCAAATTTATTCCGACCCCAAATCAAGCATGCCGAAGCCTCCTTACCATTACCTAGAGCAATTTTAACGATAAAACTACCGGGTCCCGAGCTTGGGAGGTAATCGATCTTTGCAGGATGGAATTTGCCGCCTCGAGACCACGACCTTCTCATATTCTCCAAACTTCCTTTTCTTTGAAGCCGCTCCTTGAAAAATTTGGCGTGGTGGCACATTTCGATCACGTCCAAAAGAGGCAAATTGACATTCACCTTGGGCAGAGTTTGTAGAACTCGTTAAGCTAGCGATCTTGTTTCTCATTTCTTAGCGGTGCGGAAAGGTATCGGAGGAGTGTAAGGCTTTCTTTGCCTTATGCAATCGGACCTCGAGATCCTTCTTAGTTTCTTCATCTTGAGATTTCACCGCCTCGGATTTCTCCCCACCTCATTCTCAATCACACGACCACTTCTCAAAGCAAAGGATGACTGAGCACGGTGGGGTTGGCTGAGCTTCCCACCGCTTTTCTTGTAGTACCTCGTTCAGTGAGCTAGCAAGCTGTCCTATTTGCGTCTCCATACGCTTGATTGTGGATTCTAGAACATCAAATCTTTGGTTCGTCACATCCTCAGATGCTGGTCTCTGAGGTGGCGGCGGAGGTGCCACGACGATACTGCCGCTGCGGGTATTCTTCTGCGAGAACTATTTGTTGTGGGGTTCTTCTTTCATCGTGGATATTGCCTCTGCTGCTGAAATTGCTGTGGCTGTGGAGGTCTTCTGAATGGGGCGCTCTGATTAGAATTCTGCCCTTGACTCTGATTTCTCCATCCCACGTTAGATTGATTCCTCCACCCCGAGCCAAACTGTTGCTGATTAGACTCGAACTGCTGTCGGGGTTGGAATCCTTGCATGGCATAGGCTTCTGCTTCGCCCTCATGAGTTAGCTCCCCCATCCTAGGGCACGTATCAACGTTATGCCCGATTTCATTGCAAATTCCACAAGGCTCTAAGAATTCCTCGTGCTGGGTTGGTTGATCAGGCTTTCTCAATTTCACTCTTGTACTCCTCATCAACTCGGCCACTTGTTTAGTCATGTCGTATGAAGGGTTCACGGTATGAGCCTTTGCTCTTCCACCTCGATCGACTTACATTGTGAAGTAGCAGCCATGGCTTCAAAAATGTCGACGATATCCATCGCCGTCCTAGAACCGATGTCTCCACCCGCAGCGTTGTCCACCATGTATTGGAAACTCTGAGTCAATCCATCATAGAAGAATTGATACAAAATTTCGTGTCACAACCCAACTACCTAATCAGGTAATTAGGCCGTGACTCGGGTTTAAGATGAAAATTTAATAACACCAAACTCAAACATATGTCAAGAGAAAAGATGACAACAACTTTCTTCATGAATAAATTTAATATTTACGGTTCAAGAAGGTAAAATATAAAGTAGGTTTCCAAGAATGTTTTGTCAACAAGAAGGGTTTATCAACAATTTAAACATGGAAGAGCAACGATTCAACCGAATAATATTGCATCCAACGAAAACCATTCTGAGCATTCGAGAAATCCTTGTTCACCGAACATTGGACATGATCATTTTATCTTATCAGAACACATAAACAAGTAAGGTCAAAGTTCGGCAACGAAAAACATGGTTGAGAATTATGTGTGAAGACATAACTCTCTGGGCAATAAAATATGTCAATAACAATACAACAACCTTAATTTGAATCAATATTTGGAGAAGCTCCTTCGCGCAGCATTCGATTCCAGCATTCTCTCCAGCTCAACCTGCATATTTAGAAATATATGCAGGGCGTGAGTACAAAAATGCACTCAGTGGATATACGCCAAAAACAATTAACATTTAAAACATTGCCCTTATGGCTATAAACTTGACTTGCCATAACATGTACATTCATAAATAAATACTTACTTGCTTTCATATCATCATAATATCATATGCATATGCATGTATCATGTTTGCATGCACCTTTCATCTCTCGTTCCCATATCCACGGATTCTTTCTGCGTGTTGAGAAGTAGGCCTCCTTCTCAAACACCTTAATATCACATACCCGAGTTGGACCCGAAGGTTTTCAACTACGGTCATACCCGAAGTCGGTAAATTCTTTCTTTTTCTTTCTTTTCCGTGGATAGGTAGTGCATTATGCTTATGCTCATGCTCAAAACATTGGCAAGTCAATCAACTTTTCAAATCAATGCATATCATAATCTCATGTCATCTTTTATGCATAATCATATCATATCTTTTGAAAACATTTAAAAGCATAAGCATACTTTATATAAAATAATTATACCCACCTGGATGTTCTTTAGAGCTAAGGAACTAATTCCCAATTACATTTCTTTCTTTATCCATATCTTATCCTCATAGAACGGCGTAAAAGCCTATCAAGAGCCAAACAAGAACATTACTCATCTTTGTCGTCAACACGACCATATCTTCTCGATATCAAATCTAAGACACTATGGTCTATCAAAACTCGGGTCATCGCATCTTCTAACATCTTATTAACAAACCAATTCTATCGAAATTTCGGCAGCGTAATGTTTATAAAACGCATCGCCAAATCAACACCAGATCAACCAAACATAGCCCAAACTCCATCAATTCATCACCATATATCTCAATATGTATAGGAAACTCAACAACAATCTTCAATCATCTCATTTTAGCCAATAACCGGAAATCCCCTTAAGACGTCACTTAGGGTCTAACGTCGAAAATTCACGTGAGACGTCATCTAACACCAACGAACCTATATACATGCTCAACTATCATTAAATATCATCATTTTATCAATAAAACATAAAGATCAAAGCTTTGGCTTTGAAAACTAATTTTCGCCAACAAACTAAAATTTTACCGTTTTTAATCGTCATGAAAAATCCGAATAAATCATTTTAGGCTTTATTCATATCATAGAATCCAAATATGAAGTCAAAATGATCAAATAAAATCAAAAATCCAACAATATATGCCTTAGGGTTTTCGGCCATTTGGGAGTTTTAATATAGTTTCGATTTCAAACGTTTTTCTTGTTCCAATCATATTTATATCAATCCAATAACACATATATGAAGTAAATTTAATCATAACAACATAATAAATTTAAAATCAAGGGCTGCCCTTTTCGAAAATTTCATGAAACTTCAATTAAATAATATATGCTTTACAATTTCAACGTTAAACAATACGTAGACGTCGAATCTATCATAATATCCATAAATAATCAAACAAACATAATCTTTCATAATTTTCAGCATATGATCAAAATATGAAATAACATATGCTCATGTATTTTAAAATTTTCAATCCGTAGATGTGTTCTAGAGGCGAGATTATACCTCGTTTCGAAGACGGATCGAAAATTCAACGGCCGGATCTTCCTATTTTTCTCTTGAAAATTTTGAAATTTAGTGTGTGTTTAAGTGTGTGTTGCATGAGTTTGGGGCTGAATTTTGGAGAAGAAAATGGTTCCAAAAGTATAGTTATATAATTAATAAGGGCAAAATAGTAATTTCACATTATAAATTAAATTTTCTTTTATTTTCCCCAAAAAAAATGGTGCCAACACACCATACTCTAGAGAATTCCATAAAATAATTCCCATATTTTATTCTTAATTTTCGTAATTAATAAAAATAATAATAATAATAATGTATTTTCATGTAATTTTCCAAAATATTATAGAAAATTCCATAATTAATTCCCAAAAATTCCAAAATTGAATTTTATTTTCTTAACACTTTAAACTCATTATTTTCATCAATATAAAGTTCCAAAATTATAAAGTATATAATAGGAACTCACTTTATAAAAATAGAGATTTAATTCCATTTTATACAAATAATGGAATTAAATATTCCATTTATTCTTAAATCCTTCAAAATCACTTTCTAAATTTTTCCATAATCAAATATCATTAAAATATTATAATTAAAAATATTTTTGACCTTAAAAACCCTTTTAAATATTTTGCTCTTCATCCGAGCTTGATCGGCAAACGCCGACGTCACAAAAACATAGATTTTGAAATTCTCAATTTCCTGAAATCAAAACTTTATTGAGCATGTATATATCATCTTAAGACCCTTGGAATCTAGGTCTTCTTATCCTAAATAAGATCTGAGAATCTTATCTCAGATTCTGCCTCGATTCTATCGTCTCAACTCGAAGCTTAGCGCAAAAGCTTCTAACTTAACCAACTCTTTCTTAAGGATGCAATGCCCTTCTTAATAAGCTCTTAATCATGAGCTAATCTCTGCTACAAAAATACGGGGTATTACATTCTCACCCCCTTAAAAAAAATTTCGTCCTCGAAATTTAGCACATCAGCAAAAGCTCAGAATATTTCTTTATCATCTGATCTTTAACTTTCATGTCGTCTCTTCTAACTCATCATGCTTCCATATCGATCTAAGATGCATTCTGATTTTTCATCGTAGCTTAAATCTTGTTCGCGAACATTTGTTCTCTTGAGATATGATGTGTTATGGATTAAACACATATCTTCATAACTGCAACCTATAGAACACATCGCGAATATTTTCGAACTCGGGAAAAAAATGCTTATCTGTTGGCAACTAGCCAATCTTTCTTGAATTTCGTACAATTCGATACATCTCGATAACTTCTTGGATTCTTGTCTGTGCTTGTCGTACGTTTATGACCATCTCTTTAAATCGTTTCTGGTCCACACTTTTCTTCTTCAGTATGTTTTAATAAAACGACGATCTACACTGTCTGTTGTAGAAAACTTCGTAGAGCGCCACATAAATCTTGGTTCTGATCTTGTCTTCTAACATCTGGATGGTCCATTTAAATTGACCATCTATTGCGGATAAAAGCTGCACTGTAATTCGAACTTGTATCCACCTTTATTGTAAACTCGTCCAACACGAGATGTAAACTTGGAGTCTCTATTCGAGATGATTGAGATGAGCACTTCATATAAACGTACTATTTCTCGACGTATACTTGAGCTAACTTGTCGGCTCCATACGTGATAGAGGTCAAAATAACATAAGCGTACTTCGTGAGTCGATCGATTGTCACCTATGCTTCGATTTGGATAACCAACACGTATGTCTTCTCATCTTTATAAAGAACATCACTAATTGATCTGCAAAATTCACGATCATATACTGCGACAATCTTCTTTCTTTGCTTCATGCTTGTAACTAAACTTCGTTCTGTTTACAAAATTCCGAGGTATACACTTTTCGTACAATTCTTCCTTGGATTGTTTCCGCGTAACATTCTTTAATTGCTCGGAAGAAAGAACTTTCTGACGAAATCTTCATTCGAAAACTTTGGACCCTTTAACATCAACGATATACATAGGAGATATTCTTGATCAAAGCTCTCCAAAACTCGAAAACTCGCTCAATGACGCGAATTCATTCTTTAACATCATCCGGGATTTCAACATCATAAGGATAAAGCATTTGAAACAGAAAATTCTGCCATTCTACAATTGGTTTAAGGGGGAGAAAGTACAAGAAAATCTTGAAAAGAATTGTACTTTCTTATTCTTTCAAACTGAGGATTTCTTCTTCTGGGTGACATACTGCATTGCAAATGAATATCAAACTGCAGTATATCTTGCTTATCAATAACAGGATAAAGGTTTTCAATCAACAAACAGACTCAAATCGCAAAGATCTTCAAAATTGATTATCATAAAGTTATGATGTGAAATGAAATAGTTGGATAGCAAAATGATCGTATAAATATCAAGAAAAGGAATTGTATCTCTAAGGACTTTTACAAAACAAAGGAAAAACCTTGCCATCTGGGCTTTCAGGTATATAGATACTTTAATATCTCTGGCAAGATACATCCGATATAATCTATAACTATCAGCTTCCACTCTGTCCACAAAAGCTGTCTTTGAAAGGCAATTGACCGATATCTAGGGTTGTAGTTATGCTGTGCCAACAACTTGTACAACTTGAGTTCATACGCAAAAATTTTGAGACACTTAGGTCTCGATGAACTAGCTTGAATCTTTGCTCAAATCTCCAAATGAGAAGTCTTGGAAACATAAGAAAATAGAACAAACTGAATCGATGTAGGAATTTCAAAAGATGCAAAAGGTTGATTGCATTAATCTAAATCAATAAGGGTATCTCAATATCGATTTAAGAATAATTAAATTGTACAAGATCTACATCAGATTCAAGCATAACTAGCTGAGCATTTGATAAGGAAGACGCTATTTTTAGAATGAGGTGCTAGTATCATGCTCAGTTATAAAAGAATCAACATCTATGGTTTCAAAAATTTCACCATCGTCATCCTCAAATGGAGAAGGAAAAATTATCAATCAACCGAAACTGATGAACAACTGAAATAGATTTAGCAATAGGGAAAAATGAATCAAAAGGAAGAGGCTCGAGTGTAAATAATATTGAATTTGATGGTGACTAGGGTCCGGAGAATCAATTTGCTCAAAACAATAAAGCGGCACTCCAACATAATCAATGGCAACAAAGAATAACCCAATCTTGCCACTCTTTAGAAATAAAGAGATCAACTCGAAATTTTCATCAAATCTTGATACGCCTTGCTCAACGCCTCCTTTCACAATCGATAGAATCAAACGAGAAATTAGTCCAATATAAGCTACTCGTCCGATGCATGTCGATAGAAATTCTCTTTGATCTTTGTTGATTTAAAATAAACGAAACGACGACAAACGTCATGACGACCAACAAGTCATTCTCTTCCAAACTGTCAGGACGATCCTCGCCATCGCAGATAAACATTACTCGAATTCTTGCGGAAAACATATTCCTATTATTCTACCGTCTTTTCTCAAATTTCTTTCCCACATTAGCTCGATGAGTACAATCTCATTTCAATCATACATTTTCATGTGGCAATTCATTCATTAAGGCGTTTACCCAAATATCATCTGCAATACCCATAATCATCATACTAATAAACATAATCATAATCATAAGCATAAACTTTTACCTGTTGAGCTAGAGATGATGGAATCGAATGCTGAGCTTCTCTTAAGAACAACTGACTCTTTACTCATATTCTTATTTAGAATCAAACAACTGATTCTAAACTCATTTTCTCAAACAGAGTCAGCTCAAAAGAATTTACATAATCAAGGTGCACAGGCTACACAAATCTCACAAGGATTCTTGAATTTAAAATCCAAGTCAACACACAAACTACACAATGATTCGCAAGGATTTACGTGCTCAGATTTCAAGATTGTGCACAAAATGCACAATTTTACAAAGGTTCACGGTTCAAAACTCAAACCTGCTCTGATACTATTCTGTCACAGCCCAACTACCTAATCAGGTAATTAGGCCGTGACTCGGGTTTAAGATGAAAATTTAATAACACCAAACTCAAACATATGTCAAGAGAAAAGATGACAACAACTTTCTTCATGAATAAATTTAATATTTACTGCTCAAGGTAAAATATAAAGTAGGTTTCAAGAATGTTTTGTCAACAAGAAGGGTTTATCAACAATTTAAACATGGAAGAGCAACGATTCAACCGAATAATATTGCATCCAACGAAAACCATTACGAGCATTCGAGAAACCTTGTTCACCTAACATCGACATGATCATTTTATCTTATCGTAACACATAAACAAGTAAGGTCAAAGTTCGGCAACGAAAAACATGGTTGAGAATTATGTGTGAAGACATAACTCTCTGGGCAATAAAATATGTCAATAACAATAGAACAACCTTAATATGAATCAATATTTGGAGAAGCTCCTTCCCGCAGCATTCGATTCCAGCATTCTCTCCAGCTCAACCTGCATATTTAGAAATATATGCAGGGCGTGAGTACAAAAATGCACTCAGTGGATATACGCCAAAAACAATTAACATTTAAAACATTGCCCTTATGGCTATAAACTTGACTTGCCATAACATGTACATTCATAAATAAATACTTACTTGCTTTCATATCATCATAATATCATATGCATATGCATGTATCATGTTTGCATGCACCTTTCATCTCTCGCTCCCATATCCACGGATTCTTTCTCGTGTTGAGAAGTAGCCTCCTTCTCAAACACCTTAATATCACATACCCGAGTCGACCCGAGGTTCTCAACTACGGTCATACCCGACGTCGGTAAATTCTTTCTTTTCTTTCTTTCCGTGGATAGGTAGTGCATTATGCTTATGCTCATGCTCAAAGCATCGCAAGTCAATCAACTTTTCAAATCAATGCATATCATAATCTCATGTCATCTTTTACGCATAATCATATCATATCTTTTGAAAACATTTAAAAGCATAAGCATACTTTATATAAAATACTTATACCCACCTGGATGTTCCTTAGATCTAAGGAACTAATTCCCAATTCCATTTCTTTCTTTATCCATATCTTATCCTCATAGAACGGCATAAAAGCCTATCAAGAGCCAAACAAGAACATTACTCATCTTTGTCGTCAACACGACCATATCTTCTCGATATAAAATCTAAGACACTATGGTCTATCAAAACTCGGATCATTGCATCCTCTAACATCTTATTAACAAACCAATTCTATCGAAATTTCGGCAGCGTAACGTTTATAAAACGCATCGCCAAATCAACACCAGATCAACCAAACATAGCCCAAACTCCATCAATTCATCACCATATGTCTCAATATGTATAGGAAACTCAACAACAAGCTTCAATCATCTCGTTTTAGCCAATAACCGGAAATCCCCTTAAGACGTCACTTAGGGTCTAACGTCGAAAATTCACGTGAGACTTCATCTAACACCAACGAACCTATATACATGCTCAACTATCATTAAATATCATCATTTTATCAATAAAACATAAAGATCAAAGCTTTGGCTTTGAAATCTAATTTTCGCCAACAAACTAAAATTTTACCGTTTTTGAATACGTCGGCGGAAAAATCCGAATAAATCATTTTAGGCTTTATTCATATCATAGAATCCAAATATGAAGTCAAAATGATCAAATAAAATCAAAAATCCAACAATATATGCCTTAGGGTTTTCGGCCATTTGGGAGTTTTAATATAGTTTCGATTTCAAACGTTTTTCTTGTTCCAATCATATTTATATCAATCCAATAACACATATATGAAGTAAATTTAATCATAACAACATAATAAATTTAAAATCAAGGGCTGCCCTTTTCGAAAATTTCATGAAACTTCAATTAAATAATATATGCTTTACAATTTCAACATTAAACAATACGTAGACGTCGAATCTATCATAATATCCATAAATAATCAAACAAACATAATCTTTCATAATTTTCAGCATATGATCAAAATATGAAATAACATATGCTCATGTATTTTAAAATTTTCAATCCGTAGATGTGTTCTAGAGGCGAGATTATACCTCGTTTCGAAGACGGATCGAAAATTCAACGGCCGGATCTTCCTATTTTTCTCTTGAAAATTTTGAAATTTAGTGTGTGTTTAAGTGTGTGTTGCATGAGTTTGGGGCTGAATTTTGGAGAAGAAAATGGTTCCAAAAGTATACTTATATAATTAATAAGGGCAAAATAGTAATTTCACATTACAAATTAAATTTTCTTTTATTTTTCCCAAAAAAATGGTGCCAACACACCATACTCTAGAGAATTCAATAAAATAATTCCCATATTTTATTCTTAATTTTCGTAATTAATAAAAATAATAATAATAATAATGTATTTTCATGTTATTTTCCAAAATATTATAGAAAATTCCATAATTAATTCCCAAAAATTCCAAAATTGGATCTTATTTTCTTAACAATTTAAACTCATCATTTTCATCAATATAAAGTTTCAAAATTATAAAATATATAATAGGAACTCACTTTATAAAAATAGAGATTTAATTCCATTTTATACAAATAATGGAATTAAATATTCCATTTATTCTTAAATCCTTCAAAATCACTTTCTAAATTTTTCCATAATCAAATATCATTAAAATATTATAATTAAAAATATTTTTGACCTTAAAAACCCTTTTAAATATTTTACTCTTCATCCGAGCTTGATCGGCAAACGCCGACGTCACAAAAACATAGATTTTGAAATTCTCAATTTCCTGAAATCAAAACTTTATTGAGCATGTATATATCATCTTAAGACCCTTGGAATCTAGGTCTTCTTATCCTAAATAAGATCTGAGAATCTTATCTCGATTACCCTCGATTCTATCGTCTCAACTCAAGCTTAGCGCAAAGCTTCTAACTTAACCAACTCTTTCTTAAGGATGCAAAGCCCTTCTTAATAAGCTCTTAATCATGAGCTAATCTACGCTACAAAAATACGGGTATTACATTTCGTCTGGCAAGGCATGATGAGGACACTTTTGCAACAAGTCCCTGAACCGTTCCCAAGCTTCATGGAATGGCTCGTCAGCGTCTGATTGAAAGTCATGATCCGTGACCTCAACTCTTGACTCTTCTTGTTCGGGTAGTACTTTCGTCATGAACTTGTCTACCACGGCGTTCCAGCCTCTGAGAGAGTGGGAGGGAGAGCCAAAAACCAAGACTTTGCTCTATCTTTCAGGGTGTCACGGAAACACCGCATCTTCACCGATCTTCATTTAGTCCTCCCAGCGGAAGGACTGCAAAACCGAGCAAAACTCTCTTGCAAAGCCCAAAGCATCCTCACTAGCAAGCCCATGGAAAGTAGGCATGAGTGAGAAATGGTTCGGTTTCAACTCGTAATCTCGGGCTGCCGGTCCAAGAACAATTGGGGACGTAGCGGCCCCAATCACCGGCCTATAAAAATCACGCAGAGCACGTGCATTCTCACCCATCTCTCTCAACGGGGGAGTATCTTCAACAATTGGTTGATCTGTGATAATCTGCTATGACTGTTCACCACTCTCAGAAGTGGTACCAAACTCCTCCAGTTCCGGAAAAAGCGACCTTTTAGTTCTTCGAGTGTGGTCCAACGGGGTAGCAAGCGGTCTATTTAGACTGCGGCGACCTAGCATACAAAACACTCAAACAAGAAAAGATCACACACAACTGGAGAATAACAAAATAAAAACAAAAGAAACACGGAAAACAAATCAACACAAACAATACGCCTAAAGTTTTCCCCGGCAACGGCACCAAAATTTGTTCAATCAAAACTATACTCTCAATTGACTCGCAATCGTACGAGGTGTTATAGTAGGGAAAGCTAACCCTAGTCGTCTATCAAGGAAAACTTAACAGGGCCTAATGTTCGTGTTGCTCACACAAAACGATTAAAATCCTAAACACTCTAATACCAACATGAGATTTTGAAACAAATGAAAAATCAAAAACGAGAATCAAGCAGCAAACCTAAGCCAGGGTTTGTCAATCCCGAGCTAAACTACGAAAGCAATAGATCTAAACTAGAGGTTGTCAAACCCTAGATGACGAACTACTAAGCATAGAAACCGGAAACAAATCGAAAAGCAATTAAACTAGATCTCCAAACAGGAAACGATGTAATTCAGCATAGAACGATTCAATCATGAAATTAAGGTTCAACACCATTTGCATAGAATTCAGATTATTAAAGCCGGAAAGCAAGAACTAATCAAGAACCCAACAAGAACAGGAATTAAACGAAGCAGGATAAATCAAAACGTAAACGAAATGATCAAGAACAATGGAACAAATAACCTAGAAATTACTTTCAATCCAATCCCAAAATAACACACTGAAATTACTAGAAAATGTAAATCAAATAACTGACGTTGCTAGAATTCATAAAGAGATAGAGTACCGATTACAGAACGTGAATCAATGTCTGAATTGTAGGAAATTGAATAACAGATGAACTAGAGCTCCAGCGGCGCGTTTTAGAGAAAACCAGAAAAATACGTAAATTCCGAACCCGCAAAATAACCTAAATAATGTATATATATATAGGCATTGAGCGCCGGCTGAAACGCAGCGTCTTGTGAGGGGCGAGGGGACGCGCCGAGCGCACGCTGCGGAGATGGCGCGGCAAGCGCGCGCGAGAGAGGCGAGGCGAGGCACGCGGGCGAGCGAGGCAGAGGGAGAGCGAGCGCCACTCGAGTCTGAGTAAAATTGGGAATGCGCTCGGAGTGAGCTGGCGTTCAGCCGCGGGTGGCGGGCGGGCGCGTGGGGCTCACGGGTGGGCGCGACGGGCGAGGTGCGCGGGCGAGCCGGGCGCTTCACCCGAGCGCTTGAGGGAAATTGGGAACGCGCGGAGTGAGCCGGCGTTCAGTGCACGGGTGTGCACGGACGGAGGGCTGGGCGCGGCGTGCGTGCGTCTTGTGCGGATGCTCGGCCATGCGACGGGGCCGTCGCGACTTCAACAATTGCCTCGTTCTCCTTCGTCCGAACTCGAAATAGGATCCGCCGCTTATGAAACTTATCGCGATGCTCTTCATTATACCTGATCCTTGGTAGATACATTTCATCCTCTTTAATGCCGATTTTCTGCAAAATATTGAAACGAACCAAGTAAGTCCGAAACGATAAATAATAATTGAACTAACGGCATAAATGGGATAAACTAATGAAGACAACATGCAAAACAATACCAAGAATCAACACAAATTCATACCAAACAGAAACCATCAAGTAAGATGAAAGCGGACTTACCTTGTCACCTAAGAGCGAATTAGTAAAGCGATAAATGTCGGGCATGAAATAGGTTGACTTATCTCAGTCACCTAAAAGTTTCAGATCAGTAAAGTGATAGACATCAAGAAATTATGATGTAAAGAAAATCTCGATGAGACGAGATATTCTTCCTATGGCACACATGATGTGATGACCCTTGATGGGGTTAACAAAGAATGATAACAATGAAGTTATACCATCATACGACTGTTATGATAACAAAGTTATGAATAAGATACTCTTTAGCATTGAATGCAAAGAGTAAAAGTAAAGAAAAGTATATGATATCTGTGGGATATGAATTTCCCTTATTATGTCATGACGAGAGCGATTACAACTTATCTTTAAGATAGTTGGATGTCCTTGAAACCTCGTTAGTAGGTTGGACATGTTTAAAAAGAATGAAGATGCATACAAGATATTTTTTTCAAAGATTATATATATATAAAGAAGTGATAGCATCCCAGAAAATAGATCTTTCGCCTTATACCTCTATCAATGAGATTATGCTTGAGCATAATCGATTCCAAGTAATTGAAACTTGGTTGGACGAATGATAATGAGATTGAGAAATCATAATCCTCGAGATTGTGTGAGCGACTAGGATAGCCCTAGAATGTAAGCTAAGTATGGAGAAAATTTCTCCAAGGCCAAGACATGGAAATAAGATGCTTAGAATTCAAGTTATGGTGTACGAATGTACTACCCTACCAAGCCATATGACAATGATAACGGTTCTAGTCCTGAAAGTGGGAACCGAAGTATAACGAAAGTAAGATTACTTTCAGATACCATGCTCAAGAAAATGGACAAAAGTCAAAAATAGCAGAAGAAATTACGAATTATACAAGTAGATAGTTCATGATATGACTTAAGCTTCAGAAATGTTATGACTTCGATAAGTAAGGTAATTCCCTTGAAGTAAAGAAACTAATTAAGAAATAGATTCATTATTTTGAAATAAATCTTAATACTCTAAGTTATAATGACACGAAACGCTTGTCTTGTGTAACTTAATAGTTAACAAGCAAGATAGTTTCTATAGATCTTGCAAAGGAAATACATCCAAGAGAACATAGGAAAAGATTCACATGGAAGGATCTTTAGGTGGACCTAATTGTAAATCTTACCCCCATACTTTTGTGACGACCAATAAAGTGGGGTATTAAGTATCTCTGACATGGAAATGAAGAAATCATTGAATGTCGAAAAAATAGTAAAGATATTTGACGTCAAGGCAAAAGCATAATACATCCCCAGTGGGCAAATGATTTTATCTTATGCGAAATTGCATGATGAATCAATAAAAGATTAAGAAGAAATGACGTATATCCACAAAGGGATATTACAAATGATGGCGCTAAAGGCCAGTACAAGGACTTCTCTGGAAAAGAGTTTAAAGTAAGAATATAAAAGAAATATATTCCTAAGATCGATAAAGTGAAAAAAGAAAAGAAAAAGGGAATTGAATCATTCATACTGGATTAGGAATGAATGATAGTGATAGAGACATGACGATCTCTACGATAAGATTTCATTATTGAAATATATCAATATCAAAGGATAAGTTGATATAGACCTAACCACGAATGTTATTAGTAAAAGCAAAACGATACTAATACCGAGAAGTATAGGGTGAATGAGGCAATAGAAGACCATAGCAAGGGAACATAATGTCCCAATGGAAAGGACAATGACATATGAAATAGACATTTACTTGAATAAACGGGAACACCGTAGACTGAAGCCTATACCTCGCATCGAAAACAGAACAAATAGAACCAAAAGGCACAATAGGTATGAGGAAAAATTTCTCAGAATACCCATAAGATTTTGTTCGATATAGGTGCTTCGCTTTTTGACATCGCACAAGTATGCGTAGAAGCGATAGAACCCAACTCGTGGTGTTAATCAAGAAATGAAAATCTCCTTACCTATACGGAATTATGACCATCGCAAGTGTTACTTAAGCTCAGAATTGAACCTAGAATGGCCTAAAGTTCTATCCAATGATTTGGATCATTATATTTATGTGGAACGTAGATAAAATCTTAAAGACAAGAAGTTTCGAAAATGGCTGTCATTCATGTGATTAGTGACCGGCTCAGCCTTTTCGCCGAGGTTTTACACGACGTAATATCAAGACCCACCGTTAGCCTATGCGAATATCTTTAAGGCAACATACGATCAAGATGTAAACGAAACGAGTATTAAGATAAGTGTCATGAGTCGTGTCACAAGTAGTCTACAAGTTATATACGTCTTAAGGTGTATAATTCATTAAGAGATCCTTCTTATTAAAAATTCCCTCCATTGCTTAATTTAAGTCGGACTCATCTAGAACTATATGTTTACAAATGGCAAGAAAAGGGGTCTGACGAGTAAAAAAAAAAAAGAGAGTTAACCCCAAGGCCTACAAGTTTATAACTCACACGAGCGTACCGGCTCTTTTATTATGAACTAGGCATGGATTTAGGACAGTTTTTGGGGAAGTTCCTACATCTTTGGAAGGATGCTCGTAATTATAGAGTGACAAATGATGATGGCATCCAACGACTTATCAGTCATTTACCAACAGATCGGCAGAATTTTGCAAAAGGAATATCAAGAGAATATTTTCTCCATGATAAAAATTCCAAAGCCTGGACAGACTTATCAGGATTTGTCAACAGGTTCAAGTATACATATAATGCGTATGGAACGACACCTACAAGTACTTGTCCTGGTCCTCGGCAAGTTACACCGCACGGTATAAAGGAATGGTTGTACCCTGATGTTCCGAACGCCGCCCCACGTCCTGTGCCATTAATGGTACCAGAAATAGACGAGAAGGGCAAAAGGACAAAATCTTATCGCCCTCGCGGATTAAGAGAATTACCGCTACCAACCCAACCATACTTTCTGATAAAGGTAACACCAATTTCTGGTATTGAAGAAGAAGCGGGGCACCGGACCCCGGCTCTCGAAGGAACGATCATCAAGTATGAAAACAAAAACGTACTTGGAGAAAAGGAAGTTTCCAAGGGAGGAGTACGACTCTGACAAAGGTCACTCAAAGACATAGAATCTTAGGATCCTATGAGACTTATATGTAAATAATGGTTTATGATGAAAATGATGTGATTATAATATGTAAAATAAACGTAGTTTGGAAGAGTTTATGAATATGGTGAAGAAGTGTCAAAGTTTTGAGTGTAAAAAGAGCTAGACGCCAGTAATCGCCATTTCGGTGACCAACCTCGTAAGTAATGTATGAAAAGTCCTCACTGAGGCATTATGATGTAATATTATATGGTCTTGAAGAATGGTATCCGAAATACGGAAATGAATTGATATGAATAAGATATGGTTACTATGAGATAATAGTTACGCCGTTCGGACTAACCAATGCACCAGCCCTGTTCATGAACCTCAAAAATCGAGTGTTTCACACATACCTAGATAATTTTTATCTCAATCTTCATGGATGATGTTCTTATCGATTCAAAGGACGAGCAAGAACATAAAGAACATCGAAGGGCTGTCTTACAAATTTTAAGAAGCCGAGCAAATTTTGCCAAGTACAACATTGTGAATTCTGGCTAAAGAAATATTCCTCAGGCACATAGTGTCATTAGAAGAAATCAATGTAGATCTGGCAAAGGATAAAGCAACTAAAAATGAAAGCCGTCAAAGACCTAAAGTAAGATCGCCAGCTTAGATCAAATGACTAATATCAGAAATCGAGTGAGAACCCTCTAAGGTAACAAGGCCAATCACATAGCTACCCTAAAATGGAATCAAATTTACGAGGATTAATAAAAGTAAGGCTATGTATTAATATGAGCAAGATAATAGCTTACAATCACAATGACTTAGGCCACATGACTATAATTTCCCAACTCATGACTTGAAATAGTAATGATAGTATAAATACCAAAGTCTTGGAAACTTCACTCCTATGACAATAAATTAAGAACCCTTCACAATTTACAAAAGTTTGAACTTATTCTTCGAGCAAAGAAATTTGGATACAGGATAGAAATGGCTCGAATCAGTAAAAGATTATAAATATGATAAATGATCACCTATGAATAGTTAATGTAGAATCTAATGCCTAAGATATAAAATTCAGTCTAAATCATGGTATGTCCTTATAGAACAGGAAAACTCATCAGAAATGTTAAGAAAACGAGAACAGAAATAGTCGGGAAATCAAGTACGAACGTAAGTGGTACCCTCACAACCAAGGTGAAATATGACTAAAAAGAGAAAATGAAGATGGGAATAGAATATAAATTAAAATAAGGAATGAAGAGGTAAATGATATTTTAAGGAATACCGGATGTGTTATATTGTCTAAGAGAGATATACATATATTTCAAGCAATAATAAGCTTAGAAATGAAACCAAGAATGAATTTCATGATCCTTCTCATACCGCCAACCAGACATTATTAAGATGTATTATGATTTACGAGAAAAGTTAGATAGCAAGGAATGAAATGAGATGTAACCATGATTGTCGAGCAGTGTCTTGGTTACCAACAAGTAAAGGCATTGTATCAAAGGCCTTATAAGAGGTTATAATCTCTAGAGATACACAAATGAGAATGAAATGATATAGCAATAGATCTTATGACAGATTTTACCAAAGTCATAAAGAAGCAACACTGATATATGGGTAATAGTGAAATGACTCACCAATTATGTTTGACTCTGCCTATTCAGATGACTCGTAGATCCAATAAGTTAACTCAACTATAAAAAAAGGAAATTTTATATTTACAAGGAGTACCAGAACCTATCGCTTCAGATAGAGACACCAAGAGTACCCCTAGATTTGAACTAACTCATAAAAATGAGTTAGATACGAGATGGAGCCTTAACATATATGTCCACTCATAGGCAGAAGGACAATCAAAAGGACAATATGAATGTTTAAGGATACGATAGAACAAATGATAAACCAAGGTATCGGTGGCAACTTACTGTACCACTTATTAAGTTTATGTACGACCGTAGCTGTCAAACAACGATTAATATAGCCTTATGAGGCATTGTGCTGAAAGAAGTATCGACCACCACTTTATTATAATAAAGTAGGTAAGAGAAGGTATAAGGTCCCGACGTTGTAAATGAAACGATTAAGATATCTGCTAACGAGGCAAATAATAAGAAAAGCTCAGGACAGACAAATGTCTTACGCTGGTACGCGTAAACCCGAACTGCATTCATGAATGCGGAATTAAAGTTTCTTAAGATTTCTCCATCTAGAGATATTATAAGGATTCAGGTACAAAGAATGATTAGATCACGTTTTATAGGACCCTACGAGCTCCTAACAATGATAAGCCTAGTAGCCTATAGCTGATACTTCCACCACATTTGGGAGGGAAGTACGAAATGTTTTCCACGTGTCGCAGTTAAAGAAATACGAAAATGACCCAATTCACGTAAACCAACATGATGACGTGACCTTTGACTCAGATGAGTTATGATGAAAATCTACGACTAATTTGATCGTACGATGCAACGATTAAAGAAACAAGTTTGGGTCTTTTAATGAAAATCCAATGGAGGAACCATGGACAAAAAGAAAGCACGTGGAAAGTTATGATGTTATGAAGTTAAGATACCCATACTTTATGAGGTATGCAAATTTCGGGAAGAAATTTCTTTTAAGGGGGGTAGGATGTAATACCCCACAGATTTAAATGCCTAATTACGGTATTTAAAACCCGTAAACTAGAGTTTAGCCGAGTTATTCAATCAATAAGATATCGAATAATGATTTCGATTGTTTACGAAGGAATGAATTCCTACTTTATATTCACTTAGAATTGTGAATTAAGGAATAAGAGTATATGAAGTGTATAGGCCGTATTTTCTTTAACGTTGATTTTGTATCGATAGTTAAAACGTCGTAAATATTTCTAAGCAATCAAGCTTAGAATTAAATTCCATTATTAATGGAATAATTTAATAAAGTGATTACGACTTCATTACGACCATTTCGAGATGAGTCGATAATTAAAGTTTTGAAACGTTTTCAAACATTAACGTTTAGAGACGAAACGAAAAGTGAATTTATTGATCAAGGAATTATAGAAATTAATTTCCAATGATTATTATATGTAATTACAGTATTATTTAGTATTAAATCAATGCTAGATCATCAAAATTTGATAGTGACCAATTTTTCAAACGTTCGAAAACCCTAATTTTCGAACTCAATTTTTATCGCATAAAATGATGCCATTAATTTATCCTATGATATTATTTATCATCTAAACTATATGTTATAACATATATCAATGTTTGGCATGGAAAAAAAAATTAGACCCATTGGCATAGTGTAAAAGCCGAAAACTATACACCTATGTATACAAGTTTATCTTGTTGATTTTTCCTATTGCATGTATCTACTATATGACAATGTGATTAATTATAACCTAACTAATCAATTAAAATCAGATATATATGTATATATATATATAATTTTCGTGCATGTGTGTGTGTGTAGGTAGAAGTGTGTGTGGTGTCAACTATGATGTATTAAGGGTGACATATCACACCCATAAAGACCCCACACACATCCCATACCTCTCCCCCACCCCCCAAAAAATCAAATTTCAGTCATCTTCTTCCCCCAATTTCTCGCTCTCTCTCTTGCTCCAAGAACAGCTCCAAGAACAGCTCCTAGGATAGCTCAAACCACCTCTCGCGACGGGATGCTCATCGCCAAATTCACGGCCAAACCAAGGTGGCCGATGGCCACCAAATTCAATCCACTCCACTTGGATGTTATAGCTTCATACATCCTGTCCAAGGTGAAGAATCTAAACCTTGGACTCAATAGTGTTAGAGCTACATACATGCATGTGCACATATATGCTTGAATGTGCCAGATTTATAAGTATAGGTGATTGCATGTTGTTGATCTGGACGAATAGTGATTTTATAAAATTAATAGACTAAGTTACAGTGGTCCGATGATTGTGAATTTTTAATATGTTGAAATTATATACGTCTAGTATGCCTCTGTAAAATTTGAAGTCCATCCAACTTGATTTGCTATTTTAATCGTATTTTTCAAAAGCATTGCGCAAAACTGTGAAATTGCCTTATTCATCACCCACGGTCCGTGGCTTTCGTTTTAAGTTTGGCTAGTGATAAAACTCTAAAATTGGGCATAAACATAATTTAGAAGACTCATGTAAATTTTCAGAATTTTCTAAAAATGTTTACCATTTATTCTAGATTTTAAAAGATAACTGCACAAAACTGTCACTGTAGCGATAGCTTGTGGTAAAATATTTTTATCTCCCAATCTATTGTGAATCATTGAGTGAGGATTTTTATGGATTAAACTAGACTTAAGTGGATTTTCAATATGATTGGTTGCATTCCCAGATTCCTTATAATGAACTCACGGTGAATTTTTAAAGTTGACGATTCTGAAGCCTTTTGGACAAACCGCTTAGTAAAATTCTATGTTAATCAATCTGTTCGTATACGACTTTTACGTGAGATGTTCAAGCCGTTTGTAGTCCGATTTTGACTTTGGTTTCTTCATAAGAAATGTTCCTTACCATGTCTAGTTGTGATCTGAATGTTTGATCTCAAACCAAGTTTTATAGGTATACCTTTCATCGACCCAAAGTCACCTACTTGAATGTTGTCCTTTCCAACTAATCAACTTTGGGCTTATGTATTTCTCGATGCATCGATATTTTCCAAGATGGTCTTCAGAAACATGTAATTCATGTTACAAGGTTTCAATTTGGTAGCCTGTAGTCATTTTAGCATTGTGAGTCAAAAGTTACGAGCCTCATAAAACCCTCGTCGTTAAGCTAAACTGAAATTCAAAAATTTCAAAGTATAGAAGTCAGTTTGAGTTGCCCACTTTGAGACCCTATATCTCCAAAACCACGCCTCTTTGGATTTAATTCCTTCTTAGAACTTGTAGTACATGTTTAGAGGTTTCAGAATGTGTCTTTGTGCGACCATACGTATTTTGAATCGAGAGTTATGAATCGTCAAAGTATGTCACTGGGTTAATTTTAAGTTGTTTTGCTGATTTTCAAACACTTAAAATTTGACTAAGTGTAGAACTCCCCTATGTGAAATATGCCTTATATGACTAACATGCTAGAAATTGATGCATTCATTATGTTATGTCGCAAGGTGCGTTAGAACATTAATAGATGCACGAATTATGATAAAGCGACAATAATACGATATTTTTACGGGGCGTGCCTTAACGTGAAATGTTTGACTAGTGTCTTCTACATGCTCAATCGAGTGTATATCATACCTTGATATACACTAAAGTAGAAATATGGGTTCTAAGACCCGATGGATATTTCAACCCAAAACCTCAAGGCCGAGAATAGATAGGCTAAGCTCAGATTTCAAGAAATCGATTTAGACAATCGACAGTCCAGGTGGGTGATAAACACGCATTTTACACGTTTATTGTTGATATTTAAAGATGAGTTTAGATCATTTAATGTGCGTTTATGTATCGATTCTTAATGTTTTATCTATTTCTAGAAGATCTTGCTCTTGGGTGTTCCTTCGACGCTTTGTAGGTTTATATGTTGATAATCGCAAGGAACCAAGACGAGCCAAAACAACATTCGCCTAGTTCAATGACCAACCTAGCGGTTGCTAGGCTGGCGAGTATCCCCATGAGCACCGGGAGGACGCGGTCGCAAAGAGCGCGCGCGAGCAGCCCCCAAAGCCGAGATAGCTACTATATGATTTCGCGGCCGCGCTAGCGGTCGCTAGCCGTGCCGCGAGGCTACCTCGCTAACGCGAGCTTGAGGCGAGAGAGAGGCGGCGGGATGAGGCCTAGCGACCGAGCTAGCGATCGCTAGCCACGGTCATGGCGAGCGGCGGGCAGCAAGCGCAAATTGGGTTTCCACCCTTATCTATAAATAGGAAAGCCCCACCGCGCCTCCTCGGACCTCGCACACGCCCGAACAGATTTTCTCGGTTTTCCTCTTTTTTTCTTTCCTTTAGCTTCCGTTAAGTTCTAGATTTAATTCTTGCTTTAGTCTAGTTTAGTTCTTCGCTTTGTTATCGATCGGACGCTTTGTCCGATCGTTTTAGATGTTTTCCGTTTTAAGCAGGGATTGGATTCAAGACCAACCATTGTTCATCCAACGCTATTATCCGGGTTTTATGCATTTAATTTCCGCTTTTAAGATTAAATCGTATTTTATTCCGCTTATTATGTCCGCTAGTTTTCCGCTCTAATCCTGGGTTTGCATGATCCGATCCTATATGTTGTGATTCTGTTATCGCTATTTACCTTCCGCATTGATTCATGATTCTTGGTGCTTTATTATATGTGTTGATTTCTGATCAATCTTGATGCATATCTAGTTGTCGGTTAATTACGTAATTGTATTAATTGTCAATCGATCTTGAATGCATGATACGAATAAGCCTTGAGTCGAAGCTGAGATAGGATACTCGTAGGAAGCATATTCTTTGTGATCTGTTTGGAGTTGCTTGTTTTCACCTAGAATGGTAGGAAAAACTCGTAATCTACTACCGCAATTGTCGTAACTGAAGTTGTTGATTATATATGTGATCTTCCATATTGTCTGGATTAAAATTGGCTAATAGGAACAGGATAAACATACGTTGTGGATAGGATTAATGCATCCCTAGGGTTAGTCTCTCTTATCTGTTTTATCATCCGTGATTTTATTGCTTTATTTATATTTCTGCATGGTTACATCTGCTTTGGATTAATTTCCGAAGCCCTCCTTAAACCTTTCACCCATTTTCTGTGCTTGAATAATGATGAATTATCGTTGAGCTATCTTCTGTGTTTTCGTGATACAATCCCTGTGGATACGATACTCGACTTACCTTCTATATACACCTTTTACGTGTGAAAAAGGAAGCGATCTAATTTTGGCGTCGTTGCCGGGGATTGTTAAGATTGCATAGGAATAATTTGACGATTTGGATTTATTAATTCAAGTTATATATTATATTATTTATTTATTGATTACCAGAGCTGAATTCTCTCTTGTCTCAGGTAGTTTATGCGTACAAGATCTTAGGGACCTCCTGAAATATTATTAGATCCCGAGATCGAAAGTTCTCAAAGGAGAAGAGGATGAGAGAGAGACGGGCTGCAATGGCGCCTAATCCACGTAATCAGGGCATTCCTCCCGAGCAAGTCGCACGCATGTTGGTGACTTCAGAGATGCAACGCCAGATGGCGAATATGGGACTCCTTGTCCCTACCTCAGAGACGCGACCGCTGAATTTTATGTACCGACCTCCTACTGAACAGTTCCAAGGAGGCGGATGGGGCCCACACGTGGATGCAAACAATTTTGAGCTGAAGCCGGCCCTGATCAGTATGGTCCAAGGAGAGCAGTTTGGGGGAGGAGTCACTGAAGACCCGAATGCGCATCTCGAGACCTTTCTCGATATTTGTGACACCATCAAATAGAATGGGGTGCCACAAGACACGATCCGGATGCGCATGTTCGATTTCTCACTACGCAGCCAGGCGAAAGATTGGTTCAAGAGTTTGGACCGAACGGGCATCGACACTTGGGAGAAACTTTGTGAGAAGTTTCTCTCGAAATACTTTCCGCCGGCGAAAGCGCAGAAGATCATCGTCGAAATCTTCCATTTTTGCCAAAACCACGACGAATCTCTATTCGAGGCATGGGAGAGATTCAGAGGTCTATTAAGGCGATGTCCACATCATGGATTCTCCAAGGAGCAACAAATCACGCAGTTCTACAGTGGACTGACATTTCAGACGAGGAGCATTGTGGATGCGTCGGTAGGGGGCTGTTTATTGAACCGACGAGTAGACGAGGCGAGCCATATTTTAGAGGAGATCGCTGCCAACAACTATCAATGGCCAACGGAGAGAACGGCAGTGGTTAAAGCAGCAACTGTCGAGACTGATTCGAGATACGACGAGCTGATGAAGCAATTCACTCTGTTGAAGCGCCAGATTGAGACGGAGGACGATAATCTATAAATCAAAGGAACCGTCAAGGCGAGAATCCGAAGATACACTCCAAACAATAGAAATCATCCGAACTCGTCAGATGCCAACCTCGAATAATTTTCAAGAATTTCAAAGAGCTTCACTTGCGTAATGGTATGATCCAAGAACCGAAGAAGCTAAGTTTAGAAGACATGATGCAGCAGTTGGTTGTAAGCAACCAACAATTGGCAACGAACCAGAGTGCATTTATAAGCGATCGCGTAAAATAACTAATCTGGAGTCGACTGTGACGGCTATGGGGAAACAAGTGAAGATGTTGGAAAATCAGATTGGTCAAGTAGCCGTACAGTTGAATGCACTACAAAAGACGGGCCAATTTTCGAGTAATACGGAGGTGAACCCGAAAAATCAATGTTTCGCCATCCAGACGAGGAGTGGACAAGTTTACCCAAGCCCTATCGAAGAAGAAAAGGCTAAAAGTAAACTGAAGAAGCAACTCACGACCGAGCTCGCGACCGCAAGCCCGATCGCGAAGAGTCCCGAGTTTTCCCCACAGAAGCTCACGACCGAGCACGCGCCCGCGAGCCTGACCGCGAGCCATCAGATTGTGCGTGCCCCAGATTTGTTCGCGAGCGACCCAGCGTCCGCAAGCTCGAACGCGAAGAAGGATTTCAGCGTAGAGCAAACACCTCGCGACCTGCCCAGCGGTCGCGAGGTCAACCGCGAAGGGCCTCCAGAATCCACTCGCACGCACACCTCTCCGGTCCCATTTCCGAGTCGACTAGTTAAGTCGAATATGACGAGGAGTTCGCTCGCTTCAAAGAGATTTTTCAAAAGTTGAGATCAATTTACCTCTTTGAAGCTCTGCAAACATGCCGGATACATGAAATTTTTAAAAGACGCTTGCAAGCAAGAAGAAATTGGGAAATTTGAAAAATTACCCTATCCGAAGAATGCAAAGGTCGCCTTGCGTAGGAAGCCCCTTTAAGCGTAAGATCCCAGCGCTTTACGTTAGAATGCGAGATCGCGAGCAAACTTTTCCAAATGTATTGTGCGACTTGGGGACGAGCATCAATCTGATGCCTTTGAATGTATTCAACCGATCGCACTTAGGAAAGATGAAGCCGACGAAGATATCATCGATGATGGTCGATGTGTCACCACATATCCTAAAGGTATCGTCAAGATGTGTTGGTAAGAATTGGGACTTTGTTTTTCCCGCCGATTTTATGATTTTAGATATTCCCGAATTCAAACAACAACCGCTAATCCTAGGCGCACCTTTTCAGCAACCGGTCATGCTTTGATTGATGTGCGGAAGGTAATCTCACGCTTCGTGTTAACGATGAGGAGCTCAAAATTTCCATATATGACGCCATCAAGCAACACGACGGTGAAAAGCCGAAGATTGCTACTCGATCACGACCGCCGCCGCCGCACACGCCGCACGCTTAGAGGGTACTCGCCAATCGACGGCATGATGCAAGGAAGACGTGGACTCGCATAAAAATCCGAGTGATTCGTTCAAGCTTTGTGGAAGAAATTGTTGTACAAATTGGTGGTCAGTTGTCAATTCCAAGTACAAGGGCAAATTGAAGTTTGGAAAGACCACAGTTGCCAAATCGCCTGATTGATAAGAGGTAACGTCGAGCTAGCGACGATAAATCCAGCACTGGTTGGGAGGTGACCCAACGTGTTTTCTTATTTTATGTTTTTTGTTTTGTTTTTCTTGTTTTCTTTGTTTGCTTGTGTCTTGTTTTGTTTGTTTTTAAGTCCCAATGTATATCATCAATGGTGAGGATTCTATCGATCACGAGTAGCGCAACATACGAGGTACGGTCTCTCCAATCTCTCTTCTCGCAAACATTATCGCCTCCATTGCACAATCGCTGACAATAAGTTTGGGGGAGTAGTCGAGTGTGATGTGATTGAGAATCCTTGTTATGCTTTACGCCGCTTTGTTAAGTTATTATATGTTGGGACTTTTGTCGCGTCTTTATCTTTCTTTTCGTGTTGTGTCTCATCGATCAACGAGTTAAGTGAAGTTGTTAATCCATGTGGCCAATGACGATAGGAAATTTTATGAAATTTAATAATAGTGCACATGATATGTTAGAAAACCATTTATGAATGACGCGAGAGTGCTTAGCTTGTTGTTTTTCACCATTTGCTTATCCTGTGAGACTTGAGCTTCATCGTATACATATCTTGATACAGCTTTACATTGTGTGATATCGCATGTGATTATCTTCTAGAACTTGCCGCTTTTCGTATCGAGACCGCAATATGTGTTTCAATTTGGAAAGGATAAAGGCCATCTTTGTTAACCACATATTCACCCAAACACTAACCCGATGATATATACCATTTGTCGCCTTCTTTGAGCCTTTATTAGACTTTTTCTTTCGATTAACCGGATGATAGGAGGTGAGGATGGATATGGGAATCAAAAGGGGTTGAAATTTTGATGTAGTTATGACGAGAAAAGTTTCTTTTAGAAAAATACATCTGTGGTGAAGAATAGTACCTTTGTTGTGAATGATAAACCCTATAAGCTCTAAAAAAGAAAAAAAAAAGCAATGATAAGTTCACTATGTGTGTTGAGCATAAAGGGTATTTAATCAAAGTATAGGTACCTTATGAGGCATAAAACGTCGATTTAGCACGTTGGGAAAGAAGAGGAAAATGGACAAAGTCCATATGTGTCGAAAAGTATAAATGGGGGTGCTTGGAATATTTTTGAGTCACTTAGCCATATATTATCCTACCTTAACCAATGTGCCTACAATATAACCTATGAAAAGACCTTTTGATCCTTATTTGAACACATTTGACGCGGTGGAGATATTAGAAACGGCAAGCCTATGGTAAGATGTTGTATTGCATTGATCGCCGAGTGTATACACGCCCTACATTTCTTTATGAGTTGAGTGTATCCTATATTTTACACACATGCCATTGTGAGGTTGAATTAAATGAGTTTTACCCTCGATGGTTGTTTGTGTTGAGTTAGCTAACGCCGCCATGTGCGCTAATGTTTTAAGCGCTAATATGTTTCGAGGCTTATAATGGTTATCCTCTTTGCTACGCTCGCTGATATTTCGTTTGTCTTTCTGTTTCGCTTTTGTTTGAGGACAAACAATGCTTTAAGTTTGGGGGTTTGATAAACGCGATTTTACACGCTTATTGTTGATATTTAAAGATGAGTTTAGATCATTTAATGTGCGTTTATGTATCGATTCTTAATGTTTTATCTATTTCTAGAAGATAACGCTTGGGTGTTCCTTCGACGCTTTGTAGGTTTATATGTTGATAATCGAAGCAAGGAACGAAGACGAGCCAAAACAACGTCGCCCAGCTTCCCAATGACCAACCTAGCGGTCGCTAGTCTGGCCGCGAGGTATCCCCAGCGAGCACCGAGGGAGGACGCGGTCGCAAAGAGCGCGCACGCGAGCAACCCCCAAAGCCGAGATAGCTACTGTACGATTTCTCGCGGCCCTTGCTAGCGGTCGCTAGCCAGGCCACGAGGTTACCCTACGAACGCGAGCTTCAGACACGCGAGAGAGGCGCGGCGGATGAGGCTCAGCGACCGAGCTAGCGATCGCTAGCCACGGTCATGGCGCGCGGCAAAGCGCAAATTGTGGTTTCAACCCTTATCTATAAATAGGTAAGCCCCACTCGCGCCTCCTCGCACCTCGCACACGCCCGCAATGCAGATTTTCTCGCTTTTCCTCTGCTTTTGCTTTCCTTTAGCTTCCGTTAAGTTCTAGATTTAATTCATGCTTTAGTCTAGTTTAGTTCTTCGCTTTGTTATCGATCGGAACGCTTTGTCCGATCGCTTTTCCGTTGTTTTCGCTTTTCGCTTGGGATTGGATTCAAGACCAACCATTGTTCATCCAACGCTATTATCCGGTTTTATGCATTTAATTTCGCTTTTAAGATTAAATCGTATTTTATTCCGCTTATTTTGTCTCGCTAGTTTTCCGCTCTAATCCTAGGGTTTGCATGATCCGATCCTATATGTTGTGATTCCTGTTATCGCTATTTACCTTCCAGGCATTGATTCATGATTCTTGGTGCTTTATTATATGTGTTGATTTCTGATCAATCTTGATGCATATCTAGTTGTCGGTTAATTACGTAATTGTGTTAATTGTCAATCGATCTTGAATGCATGATACGAATAAGCCTTGAGTCGTAGCTAAGATAGGATATTCGTAGGAAGCATATTCTTTGTGATCTGTTTGGAGTTGCTTGTTTTCACCTAGAATGGTAGGGAAAACTCGTAATTCATCGCCGCAATTATCGTGAATCAAGTTGTTGGTTATATATGTGATCTTCCATATTGTCTGGATTAAAATTGGCTAATAGGAACAGGATAAACATACGATGTGGATAGGATTAATGCATCCCTAGGGTTAGTCTCTCTTATCTGTTTTATCATCCGTGATTTTATTGCTTTATTTATATTTCTGCATGGTTACATCTGCTTTGGATTAATTTCCGAAGCCCTAATTAAACCTTTCACCCATTTTCTGTGCTTGAATAATGATGAATTATCGTTGAGCTAGCTTCTGTGTTTTCGTGATACAATCCCTGTGGATACGATACTCGACTTACCTTCTATATACACCTTTTACGTGTGAAAAGGGAGCGATCAGTGGGCTTTACTCTACTAAAAAATATAATGCTTCTGAAATATTTAATTACGATGATTATTTCAACTGTTGATAAAATGTTTACAAGATTATCTGCCAAAAATGTTTATGTTTTGTGTATGTATCCTATCCATGAGATGTTATGAGATGTTATGAAATGTTATGAATGTTGTTGGGTCGCTCCCAACTTATGAATGAAATCGATATCGGATCCTATGCCGGAAGGATAATACCTTGCTAGGATTAACGTGTACACCTAAGGCGACTGTGTGCTGTAAGGACAATTCACGGCCGGTCACGGCATCGTAGAGGGAGGCCTCCTTCACGACGTTCGACTATGATGATATGATGAAAGGATATTAAGGGATATGGATCATACACACCAGAAAAATATGCCTGGCCAGGCGATGATTTTGAGAAATGATGAAAATGATTTTAGTAAGCACAAGACATTTCAACTAAAACCCTTGTGTCTTACCATGATGTGGCAGTGTAGTCTTCAAATGATAAAATGTTTTTGGCATGAGTCCACTGAATGCATTCTTGTACTCAGCCCTGCATGTTTGTTTTTAAATGTGCAGGTTGAGCGGATGATGGATGGAGCAGTGTTGAGCAATAGGATTATTGTCGCTGAAAAGTTTATACCTTGATAGTACATCGTCATATGTACTTATCACATGTCTTCCGCTCCAAGAACCTAAATTTATGTACTAAAGTCCAAGAATATACTTGACATATGTTTTACAGTTTATTGTTAAAAAGAATCTCCCTGTATAATTATCCCTGTTTAGAGTTACAATCCCTTTTAAATCGTACTTAGGATTTAGGGGCTGTGACATGGTAAGTGTGTATTAATACTACACTTAAGAAATATCACAATTTGGATGATCAAAAATAAAATAAATCCTATGTTTAAAAACATAGAATATACACGGCACTTTTAATAATTTAATGCCCAAAATTTCATTTTCATGCTATAAGTAGATATATAGCATAATATATATCCTAGATGATAATTTATATCATAGGAAAAAATATCGGAATCAATCCATAGGTAGAAAACCCTAATTCTCGATTTAGGGTTTTCGAGAATCTTAAATAATCACAAATATCATTCCAAAAATTTCTAGCATTAATTCAATGCTAAAATAATATCCAATTATATAAAATAATCATAGGAATTTAAATATCATAATTCCTTGATCGTTAGACTTGATTCTCAAGTCATCTCAAAACGTTAACGCTTGAAACGCCTTAAACGTTAAATATCGACACGTCTCAAAATGGTCAAATAAAGTCGATTACGGCTTTATCAAATAATTCCAATAATAATGGAATTTAATTCTAAGCTTAAAACTTAGAAAATATCACGAGCATTAAAAATATCGATACGTAATCGACGAGAAATAATACCAAATACGTTACATATTCAGTATTTCTCAATTCACATTCATCCGTGAATAAAACATAGGAATTTATTATTCCAAAGATAATCAAAATTATTATTCGATATTTTAATAATCAAATTATCATAATAATACACTAATTTACGAAATTAATATCGTAATTAGGCGTTTAAATAATCGGGGTATTACATTCCACCCCCCTTAAAGAAATTTCATCCCGAAATTTACATACCTCGAGAAAAGATCGGGTATTTTTCTTCATTGCATCCTCAAGTTCCCACGGGCTTCCTCTTTCCATGATGCTTCCACAAAGATTTGACCAAAGGCAATCGATTTGTTTCTCAATTCTTGAACCTTGTGGTCTAGAATAGCCGTAGTTTCTTCATTATAGCTTATATCCGGATTGAGGATCATGTCGCCTTGACGGATCACATGCTTGGATCGCACACGCATTTTCTCGAGTCAGTGATACGTGAAAACATTGTGTACGCTTCCCGACTTGGCGGAAGAGCCAACCTATAGGCGATTGGGCCTATTCTTTCTAGGATTTCATAAGGTCCAATAAAGCGGGTCTTAACTTTCCCTTACTCCAAACCTTATTATCCCTTTAGATGGAGACCTTTAAAAGACTTTGTCTCCATTCTCGAAATGCACTCGCACCTCCGCCAGATCGGTAGAAGATTTACCTCATCTTGAGCTTCTTTTATTCTTTGCCTAATTTGGCTAACGATCTCAATCATTTCGCTTATAGCGTCGAGCCCTAAGATTTTTCTTTCACCCACTTCATCCCAAAGAAAGCGTGATCGGCATTTTCTTCCATATAAGGCTTCATACGGGCCATATCGATCCTCGCTGATAACTATTATTGTAGCAAATTCGATGAGAGGTAAAACCTCTTCCCATTTTGCACCTCGATCCAATACTACCGTTCTCAACATATCTTCGAGTGTTTGATCGTCCTTTCCGATTGTCCATCGGTCCGAGGGTGAAAAGTTGTCTTTGAAATTTAACTGCGCCCAATTCTTTTGCAAGCCACCCGAATCTTGAAGTAAACTTTGAATCTCTATCGATGTGATAGTTTTCGTACTCCATGTAGCGTATAATTTCTTTTACATACAATGGGCTAGCTTATCGATCCGGGTAATCTGAATCGCGTAAAATGTGCACATTTGGTGAGTCTGCCCACTACTACCCATATAGCGTTGTTCCTCTCTTAGACTTTGGTAAACCCGTAACAAAATCCATAGCTATATCTTCCCATTTCCATTCGGGTATTCCCAAAGGTCGTAGCTCGTAAGGACGTTGGTGTAATGCTTTTACTTGTCGACAAGCAAGACAAGGTTTCACAAAAGAGGCTATGTCTCTTTTCATACCTTCCCACCGTAACTTTTTCTTCAAATCTTGGTACATTTTAGTACCGCTGGATGGGTCAGATAAGGTGTGTCATGAGCTACACTCATGATTTCATTCCAAGATTGTTGTTGTCGGATACACAACCTTCCTTCAAATAATAAAGCATTATCTCGTGCTTCTTGAAAATTTTTCATCCTTCCGTCCTTACCTTGCTCTTGCTTTTCTAACTTTTCCTCCATCCTTTGTCCTTCAAGGATTCTTTTCCTTAAGTCAGACGTCAATGTGAGTGTAGCAATACAACTCGTGATCGTCTCTGGTTGTTCAATCAATTCGATCTTCATCATTTCAAACTCTTCAACGAATTTTTCTTCATTTGTGAGGAGACATCCCAATTTGTTTTGACTCTTACGACTCAAGGCATCGGCTACAACGTTCGCCTTGCCCGGGTGATAGTTTATACCACAGTCGTAGTCTTTTACCAATTCGAGCCATCTCCTTTGTCTCATGTTCAAATCTCTCTGCTCGAAAAAGTATTTCAAACTTTGATGATCGGTAAAGATTTCACATCTTACTCCGTAGAGATGATGTCTCCATATCTTTAGGACATGTACTACTGATGCTAGTTCCAGATTATGTGTTGGGTAATTCAATTCTTACGGTCTCAGTTGTCGAGATGCATAGGCTATCACTTTTCCACTTTGCATTAACACACGCCTAATCCATTTTGGAAGCATCTGATAGACCACGATTCTTTATCTCGCTCGAACTGCTAACACAGGCGATGTTAACTTTTCCTCGAGCGCCTGGAAATTCGCCTCACACTCATCACTCCATGTGAATTTAATTCCTTTTCTGAGTAATTAGGTTATTGGTCTTGCTATCTTTGAGAATCCTTCAATAAATCTCCGATAGTAACCTGCTAATCCCAAGAAACTTCTAATCTCATTTTGTGTCTTTGGCGATTTCCATTCTTGCACTGCTTCTACTTTGGCCGGATCAACTTTAATTCCTTCTGTAATATTCCAAAGAAACGAACGTCTAATTACGGTATTTTAAACCCGTAAATTGTGGTTTCGCCAGATTTTATTTCAAGACGTCATCAAATATTGATTTCGATTCAGATTATTATAACAAATTCCTTTTTATATTCACTAAGGATTGTGAATTAAGGAATTGAAATATTACGAAATGGTTCGTCAATTTATTTTAACGTCGAACGCGTACCGAACGTTAGTATTTATGAAATTTTCTGAGCAGCGAAGCTTGGAATTAATTTCCATATTAATTCCTATATTAATAGTATATTATTTATGAAGTAAGTATGAACTTACTACGATCATTTCGAGATGAGTCGATTTTGAACGCTTTGAGACGTTAACGCCAACGCCTGAGACGCTTTGAAAATGAGTTTAATGCTCGTGAAATTATAATAATTAATTTCCTATTATTATTTTATATAATTACTGTATTATTAAGTATTAAAATCAAATTTTGAGTTATAAAACTCGATAATTTTGAAGTGGGTTTTCCGAAAACCCTAACTACCTAAACTAGGGTTTTCTCCCATGAAATGATACCATTAAATTATCCTATGGTATCTAAACTATATGTTATGATATATATGAGTATTATTAAGCATTAAAATCAATCTTGGAGCTATAAAGCTCGATAGTGTATATATAAACAATTTCGAAAACCTAATTTATTAAACTAAGGTTTTTCACATAAAATGATACCATATTTTTATCTTATGCTATTATTTATTATCTAAATCATATATTATGATATATATGAGTATATTTTGATCGAATTTGACATGAGTATCAATAATAGGTGTAATTTATAATTTTTACCTATTTTACTCGATAATTTTGAATTAATGCCTAAGTGATGTTCTAATTATTTTTATGACTTGTATTTTATATCTATGATCATGTATGATATATATAATGTATTAATGTACAAAATAATTAAATCCCACCCCTTTGGACCTTAATAGCCGACGGCTACACTCTCTTACACAAGCATGATTGTCATCTCCTTAACACCCAATGCATGAAGAGCCTTTAAACACTCCCTAATCATCACTTAACCCACTAACAAGAAAATGCTGCCACTTGTAATGAGATGTGGGTGGGTGTCGTGTAATAGGAGGGGTATAGGGGGGAGGGATGGACTCTTCTCATTCTCACACTCCTCCAACACTCCAATACACTCACATTCCCTCTCCATTCTCCCATTCTTCAGCCAAAACAGCAGAGAGCCCCTCCCCCATTTCTAAATTTTTTTTTCTTCCTTCTTCTATTCTCCATTCGAAAACCCTAGTACCCCCACATTGTTCTTGTGATTCCATATCATTTTTCAAAGGTAAAACTAAGGACCATAGTTCGATTTTTACATCCCTTGTTCAATAAAAATCGAGAGCATGCTTATATGTGTATGTATGTGTTTCGAATGTTATATATATATATATATATATATATATATATATGTAAGTTTTTAATATTCTTATGAATGATCTATGGATGTATATTGTTCTTGATGATTTTATTTTCAAAATATGTGGATATATTTTAGAATGATCATGTGATGTTGATATTAAATTTTTTTTGAATGGATCTAATATATATATGATGTTTTCAAACTTTGAGCATGTTAAAATAATTTTCAAAACTTGATAAAATGCATGGTGATGACCGAATGTTCTTAATACATTTTGAAGGATGGATTATTGAAATATAATGTGTTTAGAGTTCATAGGATTTTATTTCAAAATTTTGGAAAACCCTAGCTTAATTATTTAAAAATACCGAAGCTATATGGTTTGTACCTTTGTGTATAATTTTATTTCAAGCATACAATGACATATTAATGCTTTAGACCTTGATTATATGTTCTATGATTTATTTAGAATTTTGGAAATCAAATGTTTAATTTTTGAAAAGGCCGAGAGCAATGCGACTTAATATGTTGGTGTGTGAATTTTATTTTGAACATCCAATGGTATATAAATGCTTTAGTATATTGATTATGTGATGTATGATTTTGTTGAATTTTGGAAATCAAATACCTATTTAAATCAAATAAACCGAAAGCTATGGCTTGAGAATGGTGATGATTTAATTGGTTTTTGATGATTAAATGATGTTATATTATTTTACTATAGTATATAATCATAGTATATAATTGTTGGAATTTTTGAAAACCAAAAACTAAAATAAAATCAAAAAAGCCGAGAGCTATATGCTCATATGGCGATGATTTCAATTGGTTTGGTTGATGTTATGATGTTACAATATTATAATATAATGTTTAATCATGATATAATTTAATTAGAATTTTTGAGAATTGTTTGATAATTATTTGGTAATTAACTAATAATTACCGATTACATATTAGTTTATTCATTGATGAATGGTTATGATGGACTATAGGTTATAATTGTGATATATATATTGATGTTGGGACATTATACTAAGTGCATATCAATTTTGGGAATTTTTGGATAATTATTTCCTAATTTTCGAAAATACCGTGGCCTATATACATATATATATATTAATAATGACAAACAAATATCATATGGATGATATTAATTTTATTCGGACCATAGTGTATAATAATACACTATAGTAATTTAGAAAAATTTCGAAAGTCATTTGGTAATTTTTAATTAATTACCGAGAAATTTTGATTAATAATAAGGATTTTAAATCCTTATTAATTCAGTTTAATAATAAATTATATGTCTAATAATTATTTTAGACACTTTTGGATTTTATAAAATTTTATAAACATAGATTACTATGTTTGAGACAAGCGTTTATTTAATAATGTTTTTCAAACGGAATATACACGTTTTATTTATTAAAAGGTTTAATAATTGCGAAAATGATTTATAAGTCCTTTGATTTACGTGAAAAATCGAGAAATAGGACTTTACGATTTTAAATCGATCGAAATTCGATTTATAAAATGAAATGGTAAGAAATTACTATTTGAAAGTCAAAATTGTTGACTTTGTTGACCTTTGTTGACTTCGTTGACTTTTAAAGTTAACCGTACGAAAATACGATCGATAAATACGCTAATACGCGTAAGACGTACTAATTGAGTATGATACCTCATTAGTAAGAAATGATTTTACAAATGAAATCCTTATATCGAGAAACGTGCTTATACGTTGAACGTTTAAACCGGAAAGGTTAAACCGAAATAGTTGAACGTGTCTCGAAGAACGAGAACAGTTCAATTGAATTACGTACTTGAAAGCGTATTGAATTCATTGAGGAATTCAATTTACATCGATATAGAATATCGAATTTGTCTTAGACTTTGAGAGTCTCGATAAGCGTGAACGACGTACTAAAATATCGCTTTTGCGTAAAGGTGTGGACGTGAACGAGACGATTGGACACTGACAAGCAAACGAACCTAGGACTCAATTTACGACGAATCATAGTCCAGGTGGTCTTTCTTTTAAAACAAAATGTGACTTCGCTATCTTTCCCAAATTAATTTATTTACAATGCTTATTCTTCAATCGCTGATAAATGTTTACAACATTACCGCCAAAATATTTCGCTTTTGTATGGATCCTATCTGCGCTATGCATGGCGTGATGGTTGGATGACATGATATGATCTATCATTTGTTGGGTACGCCCAACCTTGTTATGAAATCGATATCGGGTTCTATGCCGAGGATAAATACCGCTAAGGCTAACGCTTACACCGAACGCGATCAGTGTCTTTGTATGGGTAAACGGCGATTACGGTGTCGTAGAAGGAGGCCTCCTCTCGACGCTTGATCTTTGATAATGTGACGAGATATGATTATGGGATACGGATCATACACACAAAGGAAAATGCTCGGCGAACGATGTTTTCGAATCGAAATGTTTTAGTAAGCACTGCGCATTTCAACTAAAACCCTCAGTGACTTACCATGATATTGGCAGTAGAATTAAATTATCAAATGTTTTCGCATGAGTCCACCGAGTGCATTATTTGTACTTAGCCCCGCATATTTGTTTTAAATGTGCAGTTGAGCTCTAATGTTGGTGATGGAGGAGGTGTTGAGGAGTCCAAAGGTCCTCGACCGCTTTAACAAGAATTTGTGGTTTCACCTGAATACATATCTCCATATATGTATTCACACACTTTCCATTGCAATCTCTCGAACTCTTTATGTTATTTATGATGTTATGAACTATCGAGGTCCATCGATCGATGTTAAGTCTTGGGTCCGATGGCCTAAAACCATTCAATTGTTACGATATCCTTTATGTTATGTCAAGCATGCTAGTTTACAATTGATATGCATCTTTATCTTAGCCGCTTGGTCCTAAAATACTATTCCTAGTATTAGTCACCCTCCAACCGGTTATCCGGAGTGGGGCGTGACAGTGGTATCAGAGCGTTGTTGCTCTTTGAAAACCCAATTTCTTTTAAAATCTAAGTCTAGATCGAGTCACTGGACTTCTAGAATCCTGCTGATTCCTCTCAACACTCCATCACATCGAGCTCAACCGGGAAAAAGGTAACTGATTTCTTTCTCAAACTCATGAAATGGAGAATTTTGACTGATGAGCAAGTTGAAAGGGTTTTTGAAAGAAAATGGAAAAGTTATTTTTGGGAGGAAGGTTATGATATTATGGAAGTACATGGTGGTAGGGGTGGCTAATCGGGTCGGATCGGTACTTACTCAAAAAATCGGCACCGACCCGATTTTACAAAGAAAAGTAAACCCGACCCCGACCGGTTTTTAGTCGGTATCCGAATACCCGACTGGTATTCGAGACGGGTATTCGGATACCCTAAATACCCTTTATTTATATAATTAACCTTCGATATATAAATCGACAACTTGTTCATCGGTTTCAAGTTACCGACTACGCTTTACAAAGCAAGGTCCAGGATCGAATCCTTTGGGCGCATGATACCATCTTTTTTATTAAAGGTCTGTTTAATATATACTCTATATATATATATATATATATATATATAAAATGAATTTATATTAAATAATTGGGTATTCGGTATACCCGACACCGACGGTATACCCGATAACCGATAATATAAATATATAATACCCGACCCGACCCGTATCCGATTTTCGGGTCGGGTACCCAATACCCGATATTTGGTCGGTATCGGCACCGACTCACCGAACCCGGTTAGCCACCCCTACATGGTGGTACTAAGTTGAATGATCAACATGGAATGGATGAATTCATTTTGATATACATGTATGAGTTGACTATGATTATCGCTTTGAAACTTTACTTTTAAGTTCTCAAGTTAGACTTTATTTTCAAACTCAAAACTTTGTCTTCGATGCGATATGCTATCACAAGAAGAACCTAGACTCTAAGGAGCATGATCACGTATCGTGAAAGAACATAGAAGTATAAACTTTTTTTTCCTTACAAGAACAAAAGAACGATATGGAGAATGAAAGTGGTGATAGCCACGAACTCAAACGAAGAAAGACAAGCGTGAAGGATGAACGAGGGCGACCTCAACCTCAAGGAAGAGCGACGTCGACATTTCATCACCACTTCGACATGAGTGACCGTCGACACTAATCATGACGTGGACATCAAATACGTCTTCAGAATGTTCAGCCTCAACCTAAAGATGTGTACATGGTTGTCGCATTACATCGACGTACGCCTCGAGTTTTATTTTGGCACGATCGCGCAAATTTCCTGCACTGTGCAGTAAATTTATTTTAGCTAGATCTATTTCGTTAGGACTCCGATTTATGCATGGTTTTCACCTGAGTACTCCTAAAACCCTAATCTTCATTTGTTGTGAAGAACAGAATCCCTAATTCTGTCTCCAGAATACGCTAGAGTCCGTTGAACTTTAGTTCAAGTGTTTGGTATAATACAAGGACCTCATCGCATAGCCTATATATTAAGGCATTATTAGATTATATGTATACGTTGGGTAAGAGTAAGAAGGTAAGTTGTGGTGTGTGTTGTACCTTATGATGTTGCCTACCTTGTAGATTGTTTAGTTTTAACCTAGTTGCTTCTCGTTGTACTTAAGTTATCCTTTCTGCTTTTGAGATGAAGATAGTTGACTTATGTTAGTTTTGATCGTGATAGATGGAGTGGATGAGATATATCGCTCGGAGGAGGATTGAACCACACCCGACCCCTGAGGAGGTGATGAGTATTTACCGCTCCACCGGATGTGCTTGTTGGAGAGGACTTGGGCGAAGCCGGCATATTACCTCCGCCTTTGGAGACGCCCAGTCCATGGCACGATCGACTATGATGGCATCCGGGTCTTCGCCTATACTCCCACATACATGGGAAGATTACGCCCGAGATATCGGGGATTATATATACCGGCGGTTGGCGCCACGACCGATGGGAGATCTCGCTGATTCAGAAGTCATCGACTTACGCCTACATATTTACTGAGCAGCGCGAGAGGACCCTATCTCCTCCACGGGAGTACACTGGCGGGACGAGTCGCCAGAGTGGCTATATATCGACGTCCCGAGGCAGATCGACCCGCCAGTGCCTCCATACCGATTCGACGAGTGCGGGCCCGCCGCTTGTAGAGGGCAAAGACACCATGAGCTTTGGGAGAGCCCGTGTTCCCTCCTCTACCTGTAGGACACCCCGTACGTACACCGCTAGCACCTCCACCGCCTATGGCCCCACCCGTACCACCAGTCGAGCACTTCCGCCAGACAACGGATGAGGGTAACAGACACCTCGGATGGTTATAGCCCGATCCGCTATACCTACAGCCCGATCCGCCATGACTACCAGCTCTATGGCAACGACAACTTCAACCCCATGCGTGACATACCGATGGTGGAAGACGATGGAGCAGGACCATCCAGGGTACGACCCCGCGAGGACGATTCTGACAGTGAGGACGACTACGAGGAAGAGGAAGACCCCGAGGAGGACGATCAGTGGGAAGATGCCTGATGCAGGCACTTGATGAAGCTTAAATAGATTTTTGTTATGTTTAAGCTTATGATGTTCCCCTATTTCTATGTTTGGTTTTGTTGAAACTAGAACCCTGAAATTCTTGGAAGGCCGTGTGGGCCGGGATTTATGTTTTGTTTATGGCTCTTTGGTTTTGAACATCCTGCCTATGGCAGAAATTTTTGGATATATATATATATATATATATATATATATATATATATATATATATATATATATGACCACGAATAGGGCTTTTGAGGAAAATTGTGTATGTTAAGGGTGAAATATTTTGTTTAGAAATGGTTTTGCAATGAGGCCATGATAGTATTATGTATGTTAAGCTATGGAAGGAATAAGTGTTTGATGATTATCTGTTTTATATAGCAGAATGCCTCCTAGAAGAGATCCGGAACAAGAACCCAGAGGCAGAGGTCGGGGAAGACCTAGGGGACGAGGTAGAATCCCCGAACAAGAAGCTGAGGACATTCCCCAACCACCACCTCCACCTCAACCCGATCGCAGGATCGAAGAGTTGTTTCTAAGGCAGAACCCACCTACCTTTAATGGGAAGGGTAACCCAGAGGAAGCGGAACAATGGGTCAGAACCATTGAACGGATCTTTAATTTTCTACGATGCACGACACAGGAGCGACTATCCTGTGTGACTTTTCAACTAAACGGACCCGCGGATTTCTGGTGGGAGGCGAGGAAAAAGACTTTTACTGCCGAACAACTAGAAGAGTTCTCATGGGAGGACTTTAAGAGGGAGCTGTATGAGAAATACATACCCAAGAGCTATCGAAGAGAAAGGAGCGAATTTTCCCGCTAAAACAAGAGAAGTTGTGCGCGACCGACTATGATCGCGCTCATGCGAGATGTCGAGGTATGCACCAGCGGTGTAGACACCGACTTGAAAATATCGGAAAAGTTTAGGTCGACCGAGGATGGAGATACGGATGTCTCTTGCCGACCATGGAGACCGATTACATCAAGCTCTTGCACGAGCTTTAGATATTGAGGCAGCAATGTCCGATGATAAGTCAGTGTCGGCTCAGACACACAACGCTACTGAGACAGAGGAAAAGGGAAGTGGGAACCCAATCGTGGAAATAACAACCGAGGGAATTATGGGGATGCTAGCCACAAACGCCCGTGGCAAGGGAATATTGTCCAACCGAGACAAGGCTGGAAGAGGGCAGCTTTTGCTCCACCAAAGAAGAGGCCCGCAGATCGTGTAAGGCTCCTCCATGCCCTAGATGCCATAGGGCACAAGGGAATGTGCACGGCAAACGCTGAATCGCTTCAGTGCGGAGCGAGAGGGCATTACGCAATAATTGCTCGTGGGTGCGCCCGAAGCAATTACGAGGGCAAATCAACCCAAGAATGCCCAACCGCTTGGGGCTATAAGGCCAGCCCCAACCTCCGCAATAGCCCAACCCCACCTCAACAACAACTCCAACAAAGAACCCCGCAACAACAAAGGCAAGAACCACCTCAACAACCAAGGCGGCCGCCATCATGCGGCAAATACCAAGCCACAAGCAAGAAAGTGTGTAGCACCACGAACCAACAAGGACCAGCACCCCGTCCGCCTCAGTCGGCCTAGGCTAGAGCTTACACTCTACACCGGAGGCAGAACGAGCAAAATTAGGGAAACCTGGCAGGTATGGGAGTTCTTCTCAACATACCTGTTATAGTATTGTTCGATACGGGTGCTTCACATTCTTTTATAGCAAGATCATGCGTAGAAATGCTGGGACTTAGGTCTGAAAAGGCAAGCCAGGATATGAGAATCTCATCGCCTATATGAGGGATTATGACTGTTACACACTTTTGCTCGAACCTAGAATTGACACTAGGATCACTTAAGGTTCTGGCTAACAATCTAAACATAATACTCATGGATGATGTAGACATAATCCTAGGAATGGACTGGTTAGCAAAGAACCACACCACTATCCTATGCAAGGAAATGAAAATATCATTTCACTTTCCCGGCAAGAAGCCACGATTTCCATGGAATCGAGATGGGAAGAAGAGTTCGATCGATCGGCTCTGAGCGAGGAAGATGATGAACCAGAAAGGATGCCATGCGTTCCTTGTCTCCTTGAATGGGGAAGATAAACCCGAAGCGAGGATTGAAGATATTGAAGTTGTCCGAGAATTTTCGGACGTATTTCCCGAGGATCTACCAGGGTTACCCCTGATAGACAACTAGAGTTCACCATCGACTTGGAACCCGGATCGGCTCCAGTGTCGAAGTCGCCCTATAGGATGGCTCCAAAGGAATTGGAAGAGCTAAAGATCCAAATTCAAGAATTGTTGGATCTAGGTTTCATTAGGCCAAATGTTTCACCTTGGGGAGCGCCTGTTTTATTCGTTAAGAAAAAGGATGGTTCTTTGAGGATGTGCATCGATTATCGAGAGTGAATAAGATGACACTAAAGAACAAATATCCTTTACCTGCATTGATGACTGTTTGATCAATTGCGAGGCGGGAGTATTCTCGAAAATTGATCTTAAGTCGTTACCATCACCAAGATACGGTCCGAGGATGTACCTAAGATCTGCGTTTGAACGAGATATGGCCACTATGAGTTCATAGTTATGCCGCTCGGATTAACCAACTCACCACCGTATTCATGGACCTTATGAATGTAGTATTTCATCCATTTTGGATAAATTGTTTTGGTCTTCATAGATGATATCCTTATTTATTCAAGAATGAAGAGGATCACAAGGAACATCCGAGAACGGCATCGCAAACCTTGAAAGATGAAAGGTTGTTTGCTAAGTTTAGCAAATGTGAATTTTGGCTGAAGGAAGTTATGTTCCTTGGGCACATCGTTTCTGCCGAAGGCATAAAAGTAGATCCGACCAAAGTAGAAGCAGTGCAATAATGGAAATCGCCAAGGACTCAACATGAGATTAGAAGTTTTCTAGGACTAGCTGGTTACTACAGGAGATTCATCGTGGGATTCTCCAAGATTGCAAGGCCAATAACCCAACTACTTGAAAAGGAATCAAATTTAATCGACCGATGAATGTGAGACGAGTTTCCAAATACTCGAGGAGAAATTGACAAGTGCACCAGCCTAGCAGCCCGTCGAGCGGACAAAGAGTATGTGGTCTATACGACGCTTCTAAGACTGGACTGGTTGTGTTTTGATGCAAGAAGGAAAGGTGATAGCATATGCATCCCCACAACTCAGACCCCACGAACTGAACTACCCAACCCACGATTTGGAATTAGCAGCAGTAGTTCATGCACTGAAAATTTGGAGACACCATCTCTATGGAGTGAGATGTGAGATCTTCACGGATCATAAGAGTTTAAAGTATTTCTTTGAGCAGCGAGATTTGAATATGAGGCAACGAAGATGGCTCAAACTAGTGAAGGATTACGACTGTGGTATTAACTACCACCCGGGCAAGGCGAATGTAGTAGCTGATGCCTTAAGTCGTAAGAGCCAATCCAAGCTAGGATGTCTCTTTACGCGGGAAGAAAAACTCGTTGAAGAGTTTGGGAGATTGAGGATTGAACTGATTGAACCACCCGAGACGATCGTGAGTTGCATCGCTACACTCACACTGACGTCTAACCAAAGAAAAAGGATTGTTGAGAGACAAAGGATGGAGGAAAAGTTATAAAAGATCAGACAAAGGGTAAGATCTGAAGGATTTAAGAACTTCCAGGAGGCGTCAGACAACGCCCTATTGTTTGAAGGTAGAATATGCATTCCAGACGATGCAGAGCTTCAGAATGAGATCATGAGTGAGGCTCACGATACACCCTACACCGCCCACCCGTAAAGACTGATGTACCAAGACCAAGAAAAGTTTTGGTGGAAGGCATGAAACGAGACATAGTCGCTTTCGTGAGAACGCCGCCTTGTTTGCCGGCAGTGAAGGCGTTACATCAACGCCCCACGGAAAGTTGCAACCGCTGGAAATACACGAGTGGAAATGGACGAGATAACGATGGATTTCGTTACGAACTTACCCAAATCAAAAAGAGAAAACACAGCCATATGGGTAATTGTGGATAGATTTACCAAAAGTGCTCACTTTCTACCAATTCAAAGCACTTATGGATCCGATAAATTGGCCCAGCTGTACGTTAAGGAAATTATACGACTACATGGAGTGCCAAAATCTATTACCTCTGATAGAGACTCCAAGTTCACATCCAGATTCTGGATTAGCTTGCAGAGAGAATTGGGTAGAAAATTAAATTTCAGTACGGCATTTCATCCACAGACTGATGGACATTCGGAAAGAACGATCCAAACACTAGAGGATATGCTTAGAACAGTAGTGTTGGATCGAGGTGCAAAATGGGAAGACATCTTACCTCTTATTGAATTTGCCTACAACAACAGCTATCAAGCAACGATTGGTATGGCCCCATACGAAGCCTTGTATGGCAAGAAGTGTAGATCACCGCTTTATTGGGATGAAGTCGGTGAGAGAAAAATCATAGGGCCAGAAGCAGTGAACGAGATGATTGAGATCGTCCGACAAATTAAGCTAAGGATAAGAGAAGCTCAGGACAGACAGAAGTCTTACGCTGATACGCGTAGATCTAAGCTACAATTTGAAGATGGAGACAAAGTGTTTCTTAAAGTTTCTCCATCGAAAGGGATCGTCAGATTTGGACTAAAAGGGAAACTCAGACCCCGTTTCATAGGACCTTATGAAATCCTAGAAAGGATAGGTCCAGTAGCTTATAAGTTGGCTCTTCCACGAACCTAGAAATGTTCACAATGTGTTTCACGATCGCATCATGAAAATACGCTCACGATCCAAAGCACGTGATCCACCAAGACGACGTGATTCTCAAGCCGACATGAGCTATGAAGAAGGACCAGCGGCAATCCTCGACCACAAGATTCAAAGAATACGAGCAAATCGATTCCGTTAGTCAAAGTGTTGTGGAGACACCACGGACAAGAGGAAGCCACGTGGGAGCTTGAAGAAGCGATGAAAGAACGATACCCCGATTTGTTTTTCTAGAGGTATGCAAATTCCGGGATGGAATTTCTTTTAAGGGGGGTGGAATGTAATATTCCAAAGAAACGAACGTCTAATTACGGTATTTTAAACCCGTAAATTAGGGTTTTTGCCGTATTTTATTTCAGTACGTCATCAAATATTGATTTTGATTCAGTATTATTATAACGAATTCCTTTTATATTCACTAAGGATTGTGAATTAAGGAATTGAAATATTACGAAATGGTTCGTCAATATATTTTAACGCCGAACGCTGCATCTAACGTTAGTATTTATGAAATTTTCTGAGCAGTGAAGCTTGGAATTAATTTCCATATTAATTCCTATATTAATAGTATATTATTTATGAAGTAAGTATGAACTTACTACGACCATTTTGAGATGAGTCAATTTTGAACGTTTTGAGACGTTTTGAACGTCAACGTCTAGAGACATTTTGAAAAATGAGTTTAATGCTCAGGAAATTATAATAATTAATTTCCTATTATTATTTTAAATAATTACTGTATTATTAGGTATTAAAATAAAATTTTGAGTTATAAAAACTCGATAATTTTGAAGTGGGTTTTTCGAAAACCCTAACTACCTAAACTAGGGTTTTCTCCCATGAAATGATACCATTAAATTATCCTATGGTATCTAAACTATATGTTATGATATATATGAGTATTATTAAGCATTAAAATCAATCTTGGAGCTATAAATCTCGATAGTGTATATATACACAATTTCGAAAACCTAATTTATTAAACTAAGGTTTTTCACATAAAATGATACCATATTTTTATCCTATGCTATTATTTACTAAATCATATATTATGATATATATGAGTATATTTTGATCGAATTTGACATGAGTATCAATAATAGGTGTAATTTATAATTTTTACCTATTTTACTCGATAATTTCGAATTAATGCCTAAGTGATGATTTAATTATTTTTATGACTTGTATTTTATATCTATGATCATTTATGATATATATAATGTATTAATGTACAAAAATAATTAAATCCCACCCCTTTGGACCTTAATAGCCGACGGCTACACCCTCTTACGCAAGCATGATTGTCACCTCCTTAACACCCAATGCATGAAGAGCATTTAAACACTCCCTAATCATCACTTAACCCACTAACAAGAAAATGCTACCACTTGTAATGTGATATGGGTGTGTGCCGTGTAATAGGAGAGGTATAGGGGGGAGGGATGGACTCTTCTCATTCTCACACTCCTCCAACACTCCAATATACTCACATTCCCTCTCCATTCTCCCATTCTTCAGCCAAAACAGCCGAGAGCCCCTCCCCCATTTCTAATTTTTTTTCTTCCTTCTTCTCTTCTCCATTCGAAAACCCTAGTACCCCCACATTGTTCTTGTGATTCCATATCATTTTTCAAAGGTAAAACTAAGGACCATAGTTCGATTTTTACATCCCTTGTTCAATAAAAATCGAGAGCATGCTTATATGTGTATGTATGTGTTTCGAATGTTATATATATATATGTATGTTTTTAATATTCTTATGAATGATCTATGGATGTATATTGTTTTTGATGATTTTTATTTTCAAAATATGTGGATATATTTTTAGAATGATCATGTGATGTTGATATTAAATTTTTTTTTGAATGGATCTAACATATATATGATGTTTTCGAAACTTTGAGCATGTTAAAATAATTTTTGAAAACTTGATAAAATGCATGGTGATGACCGAATGTTCTTAATACATTTTGAAGGATGGATTATTGAAATATAATGTGTTTAGAGTTCATAGGATTTTATTTGAAAATTTTGGAAAACCATAGCTTAATTATTTAAAATACCGAAAGCTATATGGTTTGTACCTTGGTGTATAATTTTATTTCAAGCATACAATGACATATTAATGCTTTAGGACCTTGATTATATGTTCTATGATTTATTTAGAATTTTTGGAAATCAAATGTTTAATTTTTGAAAAGGGCCGAGAGCAATGTGACTTAATATGTTGGTGTGTGAATTTTTATTTTGAACATCCAATGGTATATAAATGCTTTAGTATATTGATTATGTGATGTATGATTTTGTTGGAATTTTTGGAAATCAAATACCTATTTAAATCAAATAAACCGAAAGCTATGGCTTGAGAATGGTGATGATTTAATTGGTTTTTGATGATTAAACGATGTTATATTATTGTACTATAGTATATCATCATAGTATATAATTGTTGAATTTTGAAAACAAAACAAAATAAAATCAAAAAAGCTGAGAGCTATATGCTCATATGGTGATGATTTCAATTGGTTTGGTTGATGTTATGATGTTACAATGTTATAATATAATGTTTAATCATGATATAATTTAATTAGAATTTTTGAGAATTGTTTGATAATTATTTGGTAATTAACTAATAATTACCGATTACATATTAGTTTATTCATTGATGAATGGTTATGATGGACTATAGGTTATAATTGTGATATATATATTGATGTTGGGACATTATACTAAGTGCATATCAATTTTGGAAATTTTTGGACAATTATTTCCTAATTTTCAAAAATACCGTGGCCTATATACATATATATATATTAATAAATGACAAACAAATATCATATGGATGATATTAATTATTATTCTGGACCATAGTGTATAATAATACACTATAGTAATTTAGAAAAAAATTCGAAAGTCATTTGGTAATTTTTAATTAATTACCGAGAAATTTCGATTAATAATAAGGATTTTAAATCCTTATTAATTCAGTTTAATAATAAATTATATGTCTAATAATTATTTTAGACATATTTGGATTTTATAAAATTTTATAAACATAGATTACTATGTTTGAGACAAGCGTTTATTTAATAACGTTATATACACGTTTTATTTATTAAAAGGTTTAATAATTGCGAAAATGATTTATAAGTCCTTTGATTTACGTGACAAATCGAGAAATAGGACTTTACGATTTTAAATCGATCGAAATTGATTTATAAAATGAAATGGTAAGAAATTACTATTTGAAAGTCAAAATTGTCGACTTTGTCGACCTTTTGTCGACTTCGCTGACTTTTAAAGTCAAACGATGAAAATACGATCGATAAATACGCTAATACGCTGTAAGACGCACTAATTGAGTATGATACCTCATTAGTAAGAAAAGATTTCACAAATGCAATCCTTATATCGAGAAACGTGCTTATATGTTGAACGTTTAAACCAGAAAGGTTAAACCGAAATAGTTAAACGTGTCTCGAAGAACGAGAACAGTTCAATTGAATTACGTACTTAAAAGCGTATTGAATTCATTGAGGAATTCAGTTTACATCGATATAGAATATCGAATTTGTCTTAGACTTTGAGAGTCTCGATAAGCGTGAACGATGTACTAAAATATCGCTTTTGCGTAAAGGTGTGGACGCGAACGAGACGATTGAACACTGACAAGCAAACGAACCTAGGACTCAATTTACGACGAATCATAGTCCAGGTGGGCTTTCTTTTCAAACAAAATGTGACTTCGCTATCTTTCCAAAATGAATTTATTTACAATGCTTATTCTTCAACTGTTGATAAATGTTTACAACATTACCTGCCAAAATATTTCTGTTTTGTGTATGGATCCTATCTGTTATGCATGGCGTGATGGTTGGATGACATGATATGATCTATCATTTGTTGGGTAGCGCCCAACCTTGTTATGAAATCGATATCGGGTTCTATGCCGGAGGATAAATACCTGGCTAGGGCTAACGTTTACACCTGAACGTGACTGTGTGCTGTATGGGTAAACGGCCGGTTACGGCGTCGTAGAAGGGAGGCCTCCCTCTCGACGTTTGATCTTTGATAATGTGATGAGATATGATTATGGGATATGGATCATACACACAAAGGAAAATGCTCGGCCGAGCGATGTTTTCGAATCGAAAATGTTTTAGTAAGCACGAGCATTTCAACTAAAACCCTCGCGACTTACCATGATATTGGCAACAGAATTAAATTATCAAATGTTTTCGGCATGAGTCCACCGAGTGCATTATTTGTACTTAGCCCCGCATATTTGTTTTAAATGTGCAGTTGAGCTCTAATGTTGGTGATGGAAGAGGTGTTGAGGAGTCCAAGGTCCTCGACCGCTTTAACAAGAATTTGTGATTTCACCTGAATACATATCTCCATATATGTATTCACACACTCCCGCCGCAATCTCCGAACTCTTTTATGTTATTTATGATGTTATGAACTATTGAGGTCCATCGATCGATGTTAAGTCTTGGGTCCGATGGCCTAAACCATTCAATTGTTACGATATCATTTTATGTTATGTCAAGCATGCTAGTTTACAATTGATACGCATCTTTATCTTAGCCGTTTGGTCCTAAAATACTATTCCTAGTATTAGTCACCCTCCAGTCCGGGTTATCCGGAGTGGGGACGTGACACCTTCGGCTGACACAATGTGTCCAAGGAACATTACTTCCTTTAGCCAAAATTCACATTTGCTAAACTTAGCAAAAAGTTGTTCATCTCTCAATGTTTGCAGCACTGTCTTGAGGTGTTCCTTGTGTTCGTCTTCATTTTTCGAATAGATGAGAATGTCGTCTATGAAGACTAGGACAAATTTATCCAGGTATGGATGGAATACCGTATTCATGAGATCCATGAATACTGCAGGCGCATTGGTTAGTCCAAACGGCACAACTACAAACTCATAGTGCCCGTATCTAGTTCGGAATGCCGTCTTGGATATATCCTCGGGTCGTACTTTGAGTTGGTGATAGCCTGACTTGAGGTCGATTTTCGAGAACACGCTAGCTCCTCTTAGCTGATCAAACAAGTCATCTATCCTTGGAAGTGGATACTTGTTTTTGAGCATCATTTTGTTCAGTTCTCGGTAATCTATACACATCCTCAAGGAACCATCCTTTTTCTTTACAAATAACACCGGTGCTCCCCAAGGCGAAACACTAGGTCTGATAAAACCTAGGTCTAACAGCTCTTGGATTTGAATTTTCAACTCTTCCAGTTCTTTCGGAGCCATTCTGTACGGTGCCTTTGACACTGGAGCCGATCCGGGTTCCAAATCAATGGTAAACTCCAGTTGTCTATCAGGAGGTAATCCTAGTAGATTTTCAGGAAAAACATCTGAAAACTCTCGTACAATCTCTACATCTTAAGCTTTCATCGCTATTCGATCTATTCCATTCAAGTAAACAAGAAATGCATGGCATCCCTTCTTGTTTATCATACTTCTAGCCTTCAATGCTGATATTATTGGGATCTTCCTTCCCATGTTGATTCCATGGAAATGCGTTACTTTCTGACCAGGAAACTGGAATGAGATTTTCCTTTCTTTGCATAGGATTGTGGAGTGATTCTCAGCCAACCAGTCCATTCCTAAAATTATATCTACATCACCCATGGGTATTATGTTTAAGTTATTCGTCCGAACCTTAAGTGATCCTACGTTCAACTCTATGTTCGAGCAAATGTGAGTAACAGTCATAATCCCTCCTATGGGTGAAGAGATGTTCATATCCTGGTTTGCTTTCTCGGATCTAAGTTCCAATAGATCTACACATGTTCTTGCTACAAAAGAATGTGATGCTCCGTGTCGAACAAAAGTATAACAGTGCGCTGAGAAGTGTTCCCATACCGCCGTGTTTCCTCGGTTTTGTTCATTTTGCCTCGGTCAGAGCATATGCTCGCTTGAGCCGTGAGGCCGACGGGCGCCTGCCTTGGTTGATTCTGCTGCGCTTTCTTTGTTGGCATTCTTCCGATTACGCCGCTGCGGTGGTTGTCGTTGTTGTTGCTTGTTGGGGCTGCCGCCATCGTTGTTGTGGTGGTTGTTGCTTTGCGCGGTTGAATGAAACCGATAGCCCCGAGGGGTTGGGCATTGCCGGGCTGATTCGGCCTTCCCACTGTCCCCTTGTGTATCCCCGGGCAACTATTTACGTAATGACCCTTCATTCCGCACTTAAAGCAATTTACCAAATGACAAACTCCCTTGTGAAATTTTTGGCACTTTGGGCAAGGAGTTGTCCTTGCCTGCTCTTGTGATCCTTCTGTCTGAGGGGTAAAGATTGGTTTCTTCCATCCCTGTCCTTGCGGCGCCACGTTTCCCTGCCAAGGCCGCTTGTTATTGGTATTCTCAAAACTCCCCCGGTTGTTATTTCCAAAATTTCCTTCCATTTTCTTTTCCCTTTATCCCCTGTATTTGACGTCTGAGTTTGAGCTGTTTTCTCTTCTGGCATAGTCGCTTCTATGTCCAAAGCTCGTCCGAGAGCTTCGGTGTAAGTCAGATCTCCATGGCTGGCTAGAGACATTCTTATCTCTGATCTCAATCAAGACCTAAATTTTTCTGCCATCTTCATATCCGTATTCACTTGATCAGGTGCATATCTGGACATATCGCAGAAAATGCGATCGTAATCTGTCACGGACATCCTTTCCTGTTTCAGATTATAAAATTCTCGTTCCTTCTTTTTCCGGTAACTTTTCGGAACGTATTTCTCATACAGTTCCCCTTTAAATTCTTCCCAAGTGAACTCATTCATCTGATCCTGTAGTAAAATCTTCCGTCGGGCTTCCCACCAAAAGTCGGCAGGTCCTGTCAGTTGGAAGGTAATACAGGACAGCCGCTCCTGCGCTGTGCATCGAAGAAAATCAAATATCCTTTCCATAGCCCTTATCCATTGCTCGGCATCATCCGGGCTTCCTTTTCCATCAAAGGATGGTGGGTTACGCCTTAAGAACAATTCCTCGATCCTACGATCGGGTGGAGGTGGTGGTGGTTGGGGTATATTCGCAGTTCGATTCTGTGACTTCTTCCTCCTCCTGCCTCGCCTCGCCTCTACCTCTTCCCCTTCCCCTACCTCTTTGTGCGGGGTCCCTTCTAGGCGGCATTCTGTTGTTTAAACACAAAACAAATATTGAAAATCATTTTCACAATTAACATATATAATATCATCATACAATCCTTTTTGTAAAGCAGCTTTAAACCAAGCCGTTCATCTTTATCACAATAATCATTTTCTCCACAAAAGCCCGCTTCGGGGTTATCATATATATACATCAGAAAATTGTGCCTCAAATAGGACTATTTTATACAAACAATTAATACAAAAGTGATAATGTACATAAGATGGCATTTCAAAAGCTTAACCCGTATCAAACAACATACGGGATTACAAGATAATACAAAGTACAAACGTTCACTTCCCTTTTCAAAACACAAAGCAACCTACACACATACTGGACTATATACGTACGGCCTAAGATCTAACTAGTCTGGTCATCAGGTGTATCACTCATCGTCATACTAATCCTCCTCAGGATCTTCCTCATCGTCTGAATCATCATCGGAGTCGTCATCCGAGTCGTCATCACGGCGGCGCACTCTGGATGGTCCCGCGCCATCATTCCCAACCATAGGAATGTCGCGGATCGGACTGAGGTCATCACGAGCGTCTGATACCCTCATCCTGTCCGTCTGTCGGTACGGCTCAGCTGGCGGTGCAGGCGCTGTCATGGGTGGTAAGATCGGGAGCGGTGGGTGGATGGGGTGTCCAACCGACAAAGGGGGAAACACTGGCATCCCCAAAGCTCTGGGCCGAGACGCTCTCTCTACCTCTGCAAGCCTGCCCTCATCCTCAAGGAATCTGGGTATTACCGGGTCCACTCGCCGAGGTACCTCCAAGTAAAGCCACTCGGGTGACTCGTCACGCCACGTATACTCCCTCAGAGGGAGGTACGGTCCTCTCGATGCTGCACCGTAGATACTAAAGACGTACGTCAAATGGCTTACAAATCTCGGTAGATCCGCTATCAGTTCATAGTCACCACCAGCACGATAGATATAATCTCCTGACACTTCCCGTGCGTAATCCTCCCAATCTATAGGTAACCGTGTCAGAAGGTGCTTCACGCCATCGAAATCAGTCACTCCATGCTCGTGCGCCTCCCTCCAATGACGAAGGTAGTGCATGAGAGACTCTCCGAGATCATCTTCCGAGCACATCTGGTAATCACGGTACTCATGAATAATCTCCATTGGGATGGCCCTCGGTCCCAGCCTCCGCCTAGTAGTATGTCCGGTCCTCGCCATCCGTCATGCATAAACGAGCAAAAGATAACTAAATAAGATATCCGCTATACGATAAAACTAAACTTAACGATCTATTAAGCAAAAGGATAAACCGGATACTCCATAAAGCGTATAAATAATCCAACACCTCGATAAATGATAAATGTTATACGGAAGTTTTCTCATATACAACGCTGCTTTAGCTTTCCTACCATACTAGGAAACATACTATCTAGCAAAGATAAACAAAAATCTTATCATATAACTAAATTCTAGTTCTAAAACTACGAGCTAGCTTCATCGCCCTCGTGATTTCTCGGAGAAGGAAACAGGGATCTTCCTTCATAAGAAATATAGTTCAAGACGTTAACGCAAATCGAGTCCCAACAAAGAGAACGGATCCAAAAAAACATTGCGTAGCAGAAATTTTTGCTGCGTCACGAGATCGTGGAAATGCCGACCCAAGATCGTGCATGCCGCTGCCGAGGCGGATCGCCAAGGCCGAAGTGACGAGGTGACGGATAGTCACCGGTCGATTTAAATGAATCGTCGAACTTGAGATAATGGCCGATTACGACAAAGGCGAGCTCGGCGTAATGGAGGTCGACTTCCCGAGGTGGATTTGCCGCGGCGAAATTCGGCGTCATGAATTTCTGAGATGAACTTTCCGAACTCAAGGTGGATGTCGAGGTTGACACCAAAGTAAATGCCCAGGTCGACGCCAGGGTGGATTAATTGAGGTCGCACAATGCCGATGCGATCAACTGGTCAGCCGAGTCGAGGTATTCTCTGGGTTGACTTCAAACGAGGTGGAAAGCCTTAGCTTTTATTCTGAGCTCGTTTCTTTAGTTCTTGAAGGAAAAGGAGAAGAGTTTGTACATTTATTCGTCTATGTTCTTCTCAATAAGGGATCATGCATCTTATCATGTCTATGTTCCATTTGGGATGACATAGGCATAAATCAAATCAATATTGAGAAAAGAGAATAAAATTTCAAATATGACGAACATAGTTCGTTTTAATCATACACATTTCTTGCGAAAAATTTTCAATCAATCAATCATGGTTATTTACAACCTTTCTCATTTCATTTGTCGATAATGTTCTATACTTCTATCTACAACAAATCAAATTCATAAATCATTTGTCGATAATGTTCTATTGACAACAATTCAAATTCATAAATCATTTGTCGACAATGTTCTATCGGCAACAAATCAAATTCATAAATCATTTGTCGATAATGTTCTATCGGCAACAAATCAAATTCATAAATCTCAAACTTCTCATTTTCAAAGATGAGAAAATAATTTACCTTTTTCCCGGTTGAGCTGGATGTGATGGAGTGTTGAGCGTAGTCAGATGATTTCTAGAAGTCTAGTGACTCAATCTAGACTTACTATTGAAAGAAAACTTAGGGTTCAAAGAGCAAACTGCTCTGATACCACTCTGTCACAGCCCCTCTAATCCAAAGGACAGATTAGAGAGAACTGGAGCTTGGAACAGTGATTGCAAATAATTAATAAGAATAATCGAAGGATTTCAAAATAACATTTATCAAACTTCGATAATCAAACCTTATTTACAAGGCAAAAGTCATTTACAGATGTAAAGGCTACAAGTTCCTTTAATGTATGTTCGATAATTGATGATATAATCACAACATCAACATACAATAACATTCAAAATATGCAGCGGAAAGCATGTGAATGCATATATGACGATATGCACCCAAGGGTATTTTCTTTCAAAACATATAAATACCAAAAGTTTTTGACTACTCAACATCTATGCTCCATCATCATCACTAAATTCAATCACACATTTAAAACAATATGCGGTCGAGTACAAATAATGCACTCGATGGCTCATGCCAAAATAATTTATCAATTTTGAATTACTCGCCCATCACAAGAATAACACGAGGTTTTAATTTGAAATACTGTGTTTACTAAATATTTTCTCATCATTTTCCATAAATATCGCCACAAGCATTTTCCACGATGTATGATCCATATCCACCACAACAATTCATCCAACAATAATTCCCTTGATGGAGAGAGGCCTCCTCTCACAGACGCCATGACCGATCGAGCACCCTTTCAAAGACACAACACAAATAATCGATGCACAAAATCCAGCCATCTCAAGACAGATACTAATTCTCCATCATCTTTGTGGGTACTTACAAGGATACGAATTCAAGCATGTCATAAAGTGGGAGCTACCCAACATTATGCATCAATAATCATGGATTGGATATATACATAAAACATAAACATTTTGGGTAGGTAATTAAATAAATCAGTTCATAAATATTTGCTTGCAATAAAGCATCATAAATAAATCATTTGATAAGTTCTATCAATTTGAGTATAGTAAAGCCCACCTTGACTTTTAAACTTCAAATCTCGATATGCGTGTTCTTCTCCTCGTTTAGCGTGAGTTTCATCGTCCCAATCGCTACGTAAAATTTACGCTTAGCACGTTGGCACGCCGAGATTTTCAAAGTTCGCTCAACTTTGATAAATAAAATAATTCAAGTTCTAATAAACTCTATACGTAGAAACGACGTATTTCAATAAAAATAATTCTCGATATCGAGAGACGTAATGTGATCTACGCCTCATATTAACCTTTTAGGTTAAATAATTAACGATTATAACGTTATTTGATAAAATGATTTCAATTTTGAAATCTTTTCTCACAATTGAGATATTCTTATAAAAGTAATACGTTTTTCACGTATTAGCGTATTTAACGAACGTAATTCGTACGTTAATTTCGAAAGTCAACCATTTTGACTTTTCATTATAAATTCTTAATAAAACATATTTTAATGAATAAAATCAATATAAATCGATTTTCAATCGATTTCTTTTCATAAAGCTTTAATCCTCGATTTTTCACGCAAATCGATAAACTTGATTAATATTTTCTTTCAATATTAATCTTTTAATACATTAAGCATTATTTATGCTCTTAACGTTATTTAATATAACGTTTCTTAGTAAACATAATATTCTATGTTTAATAAATCTCGAAAATTCAATTATGTCTAATATAATTTTTAGACATATAATAAATTATTATTCTTGATTAAAAAGTAATTAAAATTCCTTATTTAAAATATATAGCTCACGGCTATATCACAATTTTTCCAAACTTTGTTCCAAAAATTCCTCTAAATTCATATAGTGTATTATTTACACTATGATCATTAATATGTAATAATATCACTATAGAAAAATTTGGAACTCACCTATATACACTATAGGCTCACGGTATTTTTATAAAATAATTCAAAAATTTTCCAAAAATTCTAATAATTATACACAAGCCTCCAATATCTATATATAACATAATTATAACCTAAAGTTTAATAAATTCAAACTATACACCATAGTATGATCAAGGTAGCTCACGGCTACATAGGGCTTTTCAAACCAAACAATTTTTATAAAATCCTATAAAATCACACTATGCTTATATGCTATCATATAGCACTAATTGTAATATCCCGTAGAATTAGATGCCTAATTACGATTTTTGAAACCCGTAAGTTAGGAATTCGCTGTGACGATTCAATCAGTGAGATAGCGAATAATGGTTTCGATTATTTACGAAGGAATGAATTCCTATTTTATATTCACTGAGAATTGTGAATTTAGAAATAGGAGTTTGTAAAGCATATCGACAGTATTATTTTAACGCCGATTACACATCATACATCAGTATTTTGTGAAATTTTGGAGTAATAAGATTGGAATTAATTTTCATATTAATTCCTATGTTACTAGAATATTAATTATAAAGTAAGTTCAAACTTACTACGACCATTTTGAGATGAGTCGATTATGATCATTTTGAGACGTTTTGAACGTTAACGTCTAGAGATGTTTTGAGAGACGAGTTCAATGATCCGGAAATTATCCCAATTAATTTCCTATCATTAATTTATATATTTACAGTAATATTAAATATTAAAATCAATTTTTGAGTTATTAAAACTCGATATTTATGAAATGGGTTTCGAAAACCCTAATTATAGAAATTAGGGTTTTCCTTGCACAAAATGTGCTATAATTTTATCCTATGCTATTAATTATTATCTAAATCATATATTATGATATATATGATCAAAAATTACATGAGTATCAATAATAGGTGTAATTGATATTTTTAATCCTATTTTTCCAATTTAGCTTCGATAATTTCGAATTATTGGCTAAGGTATGATTTAATTATTTTTATGGCTTGTATTATATATCTATGATCATGTGTGATATATATTATGTATTGATGTACAAAAAGAAAATAAATCCTACCTATTTGGACCCCTAAACCTTAGGCCATCATGAATGGACAAGGCATGCTTGTCACCTCCTTTAACACCCAATGCATGGAAAGCCTTTCTAGCCTACACTAATCATCACCACACTCTACACACTCAACCATGATTCCTATTGTGTGTGTGTGTGCCTAAGAGAGAGAGAGAGAGATATACATGGGAGAAACTCTTCCCATACACTTCATTTCACTCATAATACATTTTCTCCCTCTCTCCCCCAAAATTTTCAGACCTCTCCTCTCCTTTCCTCTCTTCTTCTTCTCCTACACCATTTCCACCATGGAAAAGGAAGCTCAAGCTCCATCTCTCTCATTCATCTTCAAATTCGTGGCTGAGGTATAACTATCTCTTATGACTCTTAGACATGATTAAATCATACTTGCATGGTTAGATTGATGATCTTGGTGGTGATTTGGGGTGATAGATTCACCATTTTCATGGTTATATGAAATGCATACAAGAAGAATAAGCTTAAAACTGAAAACTGGAAGTATGTTACGAAAACAGTAACTTCATAAAATTATTTGACTAAGTTACAGTGGTCCGTTGAATGTGAAATTTTACTATGTTGAAATTAAACATGTCTATTACGTCTCTGTAAAATTTCAAGTCAATCCAACTTAATTTTCTATTTTAATTCTATTTTCAAAACACTGCACAAATCTGTAAAATTTCGGTGTTCATCACCCACGGTCCGTGGCTTTCTTTTCGAGTTTGGCTAATGCTAAAACTCTAAAATTGGCATAAACATAAATTAGCATGTCTAGCAGATCTATGTAAATTTTCAGAATTTTCTAAAAATTTTACTATTTATTCCAGATTTTTAAACGAACTGCAAAAACTGTCACTGTAGTGATAGCTTGTAGTAAAACATTTTATCTCCCAATCTATTTTGAATCATTGAGTAAGGCTTTTTCTGGATTAAACTAGACTTAAGTGGCTTTTCGATATGATTGGTTGCATTCCTAGATTCCTTATAATGAACTCACGGTGAATTTTTAAACTTGACGCATTACAGTAAGCTTTTTGGACAAACTGCCTTAGTAAAATTCTATGCTAATTGACTGTCCGCGTACGACTTTTGCGTGAGATATTTGAGCCGTTTGTAATCCTACTTTGACTTGGGTTCCTTCATAAGAAATGTTCCTTACCATGTCTAGTTTTGATCTGGAAAGTTTTATCCCAAACCAAGCTTTATAAGTATACTGTTCATTGACCCAAAGTCACCTACTTGAAATTTATCCATTCCAGCTAGTCAACTTTGAACTTATGTATTTCTTGATGCGTCAGATATCTTCCAGTATAATCTTCATGAAACATGTAGCCCTTCTTACAAGGTTTCAAAAATGGTATCTTACAGTCATTTTGGTATTGTGAGTCAAAAGTTACGAGCCTCGCAAAATCCCTCGTCGTTAAGCTAAATCTGGAAATCCTGAAAAATATTCTAAGTATAGAAGTCAGTTCAAGTTGCCCACTTTGAGACCCTATATCTCCAGAACCACAACTCTTTTGGATCAACTTCCTTCTTAGAACTTATAGTACATGTTTAGAGGTTTCCAGAATGTATCTTTGTGCGGTCATACGTATTTTTAATCGAGAGTTATAGATCGTCGAAGTATGATACTTGGGTTGTTTTAAGCTGTTTTGCTGAAAATTAAACACTTGAAATTTAACTAAGTGTTGAAACTCCCCTATGTGAAACATGCCTTATGTGACTAACATGCTATTAATTGATGCATTCATATGATATGTCGCAAGGTACATTAAAGCATTAATAAAATGCACGAATTTAGGATAAAACAACAATATGATATTTTTACCAAGACGCCTTAACGTGAAATATTTGACTAGAGCTACTACATGATCAATTGATTGTATATCATGTCATGATATACACTCAAGTAGAAATATGGGTTCTAAGACCCGATGGATGTTTCAACTCCAAAACCTCAAAGCCGTGAATAGATAGGCTAAGCTTCAGACTCGCAATCCAAGAAATCGGTTAGACAATCTACACCCAGTGGGCTTTTATTTTCAAAATGTGGGCCTTTTCTTACCCACTAAAATGTGACTTTAATGTTATTCCAAATGAGTTATTTACGTACTTATTCTACAACTGTATCAAATGTTTTATCATTACACCGCCAAAATATTTCGCTTTGTGTATGGATCCTATCTGCTTTGCCGGGTAGGGCTGTGGAGATGGTTGGAACTTTATTATGACAAGTTATGTCATTTGGGTCGCTACCAACCTTTTAATGTCGGGTCCCGTGTCGGATGATAAATGCCCGCTAGGATTGGCGTGAAGGTTGGAACTATACTGTGTTTAACATATGCTTGCAGAGAGCGATGTCTTTGTGCGGGATTACGGCCGGTCACGGCGTCGTAGATGGAAGCCTCCTCTCGACGCTTATTATTTATTATTATTATGTATTGTGACTATGAGATACGGACCATACACACCAAGAAAATGCTTGGCAAGCTACTTTTATGAATCGAATGATTTTAGTAAGCAAGGCCTTTTAACTAAAACCCTCATGACTTACTCGACATTGGCGGCGTAATTCAATATTATCAAATGTTTTGGCATGAGTCCACCGAGTGCATTCTTGTACTCAACCCGCATGTTTGTTTTTAAATGTGCGGGTTGAGCGATGATGGATGGAGCGGTGTTGAGCAATAGGAATATTGTCACGAAAAGTTTATACCTTGATAGTACATCGTCATATGTACATATCACATGTTTTCCGCTGCAAGAACTTAAGTTATGTACTAAAGTCCAAGAACATGCTTGTCATATGAATTACGGCTTTTGTTAAGGAGAATTCCCCTGTTTAATTATACATGTTTAGAGTTACAATCCTTCTAAATCCTACTTAGGATTTAGGGATGTAACAGAGGTATCGAGCGGTTCGCTCTTGAACCCAAAATCTCCTTTAAGATTAAGTCTAGATTGAGTTATTAGACTTCTAAAGGTCAGCTGACAATGCTCAACACTCCATCACATCAAGCTCAACCGAAATGAGGTAAATGATTCTTTTTCCAAAGTTTTGAAAATTTCCCTGGCCAGATGAATGTTTATGAAATGATTTTTGAAAAGATTGAAAGTGAAAAAGGATGGAAATGATTTTTTTCTCAAAAAAGAGATTCCCACAATATGCAGGTATGGGACGCATATTTAAGAAAACTCAAAAGATTCCCACAATATGTAGGTATGGGACTGCATATTTAAGGAAACTTAAATGATTTGATTTATGAAAGATAAATGATTTTCTCGGTTTTGAAATCAAAAAGTTTGAAGTAAATGATGATTGAAATGATCTTTCAAAAGAAATGGGAGCTATGAGAAAGGTTGAGAATGAATGTTATGACAAATGATTTGTCGAGAAAGTTATGAAAAGAAGGAAGATATAAGGGAGATGATGACAATGATGTGAGAAAGTTTCGGCATGATATGCCAAAGATGAAATATTTGAAATCCTGAAATTCAATAAGGGTTCATTATTATGAACAAAGTTATGCTATTCATGCTTTAAAGTGATTGAGATTGGACACTGATTTGTCAAAAATGATATGTTGAATTCGTAAAATTCGACGAAGTACTTGTGTACAAATGAGCTACGTATGAATATTTGAAGTTTTATGATGATGAGCATGCTAGCTCAACAGAACGTAGACTTTTTAAGAAGCATGATCCCTTTTACGAAAGAACATAGAAGTAAGAACTTCCTTCCATTACAAGAACAAGAGTAACGATGGATTTGAGAACTTCATTCCATTTTGAGTATCGAAGGCAAAGGATTTATACGAAATTGGGCGACCTCGACTCGACCTCGGCATGTCCGATCGTCGACTTTGATTTGGAATTTATAACGCCGACTTTGACATATCGACTTGGGTAGCTTATGCGACCGACGTCGGCATTTCTCTGTACTACCGCGGCATCGGTAACGGCATGCACGACCTTGGTGTCGGCATCGCTATGACCTCGGCGCGAGCGCCAGAAATTATCCCGCATTGCGCAGTGATTTTGTTTTGATTAGTTCTCGATCGTGAACTCCGATGTACGCACGGTTTTCGCCACGTGCCCTAACGCATCGTACTTCATTTCTTATGAATGACCAAATTCACGATTCCTACCCGTGATTCACGAGGATCACCGAAGCTAGCTCTAAGATTTATAGAAAGAAAGAATGTTATAGTATGACACGAATCTTAGAATGTTACTAAGAAAGTAAGATTGCCAGCAATACAAGTAGAGCCACGATGTACATAAGAACCTTGGTTGATGACCTATTATGGGTATATAAGCTTTCAAAAATTATATTCATCACCCAATATATGTCGTTGAGTTTAACTCTATGACCTAGTTCCAATTGAGAATTCATTCGAGTTTCTCACTTCTTCTGAAGAAAATTTTCAACCCAAAAATTCATAAAGTGTCCTTTTGAACCCAAATCCTAGCGTGACTGAGAAAATATTTGTGACGGGTCTGGCCAGCCCATATGACCAAAGAAATCTCAGTAGTCGTCATTCTGGTCTTCGGACCCTAGAGCCCCATTTATTCGGTCTAAAAAGCATATCGAATCAATCATTGAAAAGATGTTATTTCAATTTGTGAGACAACGTTTTTTTTTAAGTAGTCGTGATAATTCTTTCTCGACTCTTGAAACCATCAAGTATGACGAACGTTGACTTACCTTGTCACCTAAGTACGAATTAGTGAAGCGATAAACATCAGGCATGAAATAGGTTGACTTATTTTAGTCACCCAAAAGTTTCAGACCAGTAATGTGATAGACATCAAGAAATCAGGATGTGAGAAAAATCTCGATGAGATGTGATGACCCTTGATGGGCTTTACAAAGATTGATAACAGTGAAGTTATACCTTATACGACTGTTACGATAATCAAGTTATGAATAAGGTACTCTTTAGCATTGAATGCAAGAGTAAAAGCAAGAAAAGTATATGATATCCGTGGGATATGAACTCCTCTTTTTATAACAAGAGAGATTACAACTTATCCTTAAGATAGTTGGTTGTCCTTAAAACCTCGTTAGTAGGTTGGACATGTTTAAAAGAATAAAGATGCATACAAAATATTCCTTTCCAGGAATATATATATATATAAGGAAATGATAGCGTCTCAAAAAAATAGATCTCTCGCCTTATATCTCAGTCAATGAGATTATGCTTAAGCATAATCGATTCCAAGAAATTAAAACTTGGTTAAACAAATGATAATGAGATGGAGGAATCATAATCTTTGAGATTGTGTGAACGACGAGGATAGCCCTAGCATGTAAATCAAGTGTAAAGAAAATATCTTCAAAGCCAAGACATGGAAGAGAGATGCTTGGAATTTAAGTTATGGTGTACAAATGTACGACCCTACCAAGCCATACGACAATGATAACGGTTCTAGTCCAGGAAGTGGGAACCGAATTATAACGAAAGTAAGATTACTTTCAAATACCGTGTCCAAGAAAAAGGGACAAAAGTCGGAAATGACTAAAGAAACTATGAGCTATACGATTATAAGATAGCCACCACATAATATAAGCTTAAGAGACATATGACTTGATAAATAAGAATTTCCGTTGAAAAGAGTTAAAGCAAGGATATATGAGAAATATATTCCCAAGATCGATGGAGTAAAAAGGGAATTAAATCATTCATACTGGATTAGGAATGAATGATAGTGCTAGAGACACGACGATCTCTACGGTAAGACTTAATTATCGAAATATCAATATCAACGGCTAGGTTGATGTAGATCTAACCACAAATGCTATTGGTAAAAGCATAACGATACAGATACCCGAGAAGTATAAGGTGAATGAGGCACCAGAAGGCCATAGCAAGGGAGCATAATGTCCCAATGGAAAGGACAGTGACATATGAAATAGATATTCACTTGAATAAACGGGAACACCGTAGACCAAAGCCTATATTTCGCACCGGAAACAGAACAAACAAAACCCAAAAGACAAGATAGGTATGAGGAAAATTTCCTCAGAATACCTATAAGATTTTGTTCAATTTAGGTGTTTCGCGTTTTGACATCGTGCAAGTACGCAAAGAAGCGATAGAACCCAATTTAGGATAAGCGCATCAAGATGTAGACCTCCTTACCTATACGAAAATCATGGCCATCGCAAGAGTTGCTCAAGCGTAGATTCGAACCTAGAATCGCCTAAAGTTCTACTCAATGATTTGGATCACTATATCTGTGAGGAACGTAGATATAATTTTAGAGTCAAGAAGCTTCGAAAATGGTTGTCATTCACGTGATCAGCGACCTGGACCTAATCTTTTCGATGAAAGGTTTTACGCGACAGGATATTAGTACCCGCTATTCGCGTATGCGAGTAAATTTTAGAGCGATATACGACTAAAGGTGTAGACGTAAAATGAGTATTAAGATAAGTGTCATGAGTTGTGTCATAAGTAGTCTACAGGTTGTATACGTCTTAAAGTGTAAATTTCTTTAAGAGATTCTTCTTGTTTAAAAATTCCCTCCATAGCTTAAATTAAGTCGGACTTATCTAAAAATATCCGCATACAAATGGCAGGAAAAAGGGTGTTTAACGGGTAAGAGAGTAACCCCAAGGCCTACAATTTATAACTCACACGAGCGTATCGGCTCTTTTATTATGAGCTAGGCATGGATTTAGAACAGTTTTGGAGAAAATTTTACACCTCTAGATGGACGCTCGAAATTTTTAGAGTGACAAATGAGGATGGTATCCAACGACTTATCGGTCGTTTGCCAACAGATTAAGGTGGTTTTGCAAAAGGATGTGTCAAAAGAATATTTTCTCCATGATACAAATTCCAAAGTCCGGGCACACTTACCGTGATTTGTCAATGTGCTCAAGTATACTCATGATGCGTATGGAACGGCACCTATAAGCACTCGCCCTAGTCCCCTGAATTTACACCGCACGACGTGATGTAATGTTGTACCTAATGTTCCAAATACCACCCCACGCCATGTGTCAATGGTACCAATAAGAGGCGAGAAGGGCAAAAGAACAGATCTTATCGCCTCAAGGATTAGGAGTATTACCACTACCAACTCGACCTTACTTTCGATAAAAGTAACACCAACTTCGGTATTGAAGAAGAAACAGGAGCAGTGACCCCGACTCTTTGAAAGAGAAAGATCGTCGGATATATGAGGTAAAACGACGAGAAATAGACAAGTTTCTAAACGAAAGGTGCGACTCGTGAAGGTCACTCAGTCACGTAACCCTATGATAATATGAGACTCATATGTAAATAATATGGTTAGAATGAGTAAAATAAACGTAGTTGGAATATTTCGTGAATATGTTAAATGTGTGGTGTCGAATTTTGGGTGTAAAAGAACTAGACGCTTGTAATCACCGGCTCGATAAACCGACCGTAGATAATGAATAAAAAGTCCTCATTTAGGCATTTTGGTATAATATTATATGGTCCTAGTAGAATGGTATCCAAAATACGAAAGCGAATAGTTCCGAGTAAGATATGGTCTGCTATGAGATAATAGTTAGGCCATTCGACCGACAAATGCACCAGCCCGATCATGAGCCTCAAAACTCGAGTGTTCCACACGTCTTTAGAAAATTTTATCTTAACTTTCAATTCGACTCTCTCACTAGTCGAAACCGGGCTAGAGAGCTATGAATTGAGCTTTTGGTCCCTTTCCTTCGACAAAGCTAAGGGAAACAAAGCTACCCACCGTAGCTATGAGTTAGATTCCTTGTCGGGCGGTATGGACTAGATTTCGGTTTAGCCTTGAGCTTGAAGTCCAAAGTAATTTCTTACCTATTCAAAGGACGAAGAAGAACATAAAGAACATCCAAAGTCGCTCTTACGACCTTTAAGAGTCGGCGATTTTGCCAAGTACAGTATCGTGTATTTCGGCGTAAAGGAGAAATATTCCCCATGCATATAGTATCCTTAGAAAAATTAATGTGGACCTGACAAAGGGCAAAACAATTAAGAATGAAAGTCGTTGATGACCTAAAAATGAGACCAGGAATTTCATAGATTAATTGACTGCTATCAAAGAGCCCTTGAGAACTCTCTAAAGTAGCAAGACCAATAACATAGCTACCCCAAAAAGGAATGAAATTACGTGGAGTAATAAAAGAGAGGCTATGTATTAATATGAGAAAGATAATAGCTTATGATCACAATGACTTAGGCCACATGAATGGAATTTTTCCAACTCCTGACTTGAAATAGTGATGATGTATAAATACCAAAATCTTGAAGACATCACTCCTATGACAATAAGTTAAGAACCCTTCTCAACTTGCGAAGTTTGAATTTATTCTTCGAGCAAGGAAATGTGGATGCAGGATGAGAAAGATGGCTCAATTAGTAAAAGATTATCGATGTGATAAATGATCACCGAGGATGGTAAATGTAGAATCTAATACCGAGTTATAAAATTCACCTAAATCATAGTATGTCCCAACAAAAAGGAAAACTCATTGGAAAATTTAAGAAAATGAGAATGTAAATAGTCGGGCATTCAAGGATTTAACGAAGTTGTACTCTCGCCCAAGGTGACATATGACTAAAAAGAGAGATGGAGATGGGAGTAGAATACAAATTAAGATAAGGAATGAAAGGTCAAGAATTTTAAGGAATACTGGATAATGTTATATCGCCTAAAGAAGGATTATATATATATAAATATCTCCAAGCAATAATAAGTCGAGAGATGAAACCAAGAATGAAGTCATGACCCTTCTCTTACCGCCCACTAGACAACTTTAAAATATGTTACGATTTACTTAGAAAAGTTAGATAGTAAGGAATGAATCGAGATGTAACCATGATTGTCGAGCAATGTCTCTCGTTACCAACAAGTGAAGGCATTATATCAAAGGCCTTATAAGAGGTTATAATCTCTAGAGCTACACGAATGAAAATGGAATGATGTAGCAATGAATCTTATGATGAGTTCGCTAAAGTCATAAAGTCGCACTACTATATGGGTAGTAGTGGATCGACTCACCAATTATGTTTTGTCTCGCCTATTCGGATGACTCGTGAGACCCGAAAAGTTAGCTCATTGCATAAAAAGGAAATTGTATATTTTCGTGAGTACCAAAACCTATCGTTTCAGATAGAAACTTCAAGAGTACCCTAGGTTTCAACTAACTCACAAAAGGCGTTTGACACGAGATCGAGCCTTAACATAGATGTCCACTCACGTAAAGATAGACAATCGGAAGGACAACCCAAACGCTTAAGCATACGATAGAACATTAATGTTAGATCAAAGTGTAAGTGGGAACGATTGTACCACTTGGTGAGTTTATGTACGATCGTAGTCATCAAATAACAATCAATATAGCCTTATGAGGCATATTGCGGAAAGAGTATCGACCACCACTTTATTGTAACAAAGAGGGTGAGAAAAGGTATAAAGTCCCGACGTCAGTAAGCAACACGATCGAGATATCTACCCAATAAGGCAAAGAATAAGAAAAGCTAAGACGTATAAAAGTCTTACCGATACGCATAAATTTGAGCTGCATTTTAAATCGCGAAATTAAGTTTCTTAAGATTTCTCCATCTAGAGAAATTACAAAATCGAATCACGAGAATGCCGAGACCACGCTTTGTAGAACCTTACGAGCTTCTAATAATAATAGGCCTAGTAGCTCATAACTTGGTATTCCCACCAAATTCGAAAAATACGAAATATCTTTTCCAAATGTCATAGTTATGAAATACGAAAATGACCCAATTCACGAAACCAACATGATGACGTGACCTTTGACTCGTATGAGTTATGATGAAAATCTACGACTAATTTGATCGCATTTATTCAACGATTAAGGAATCAAGTTTGGTTTTAATGAAAATCCAATGGAAGAACCATGGACAAAAGGAAAACACGTGGAAAGATAAGATGTTAAGATACAAAGATACCCCATACTTTATGAGGTATGCAAATTTCGGGACGAAATTTCTTTTAAGGGGTAGGATGTAATATCCTCAGATAATTAGATGCTAATTACGGTTTTGAAACCCGTAGTTAGGAATTACCGTGACGATTCAATCAGTGAGATAGCGAATAATGGTTTCGATTATTTACGAAGGAATGAATTCCTATTTTATATTCACTGAGAATTGTGAATTTAGAAATAGGAGTTTGTAAAGCATATCGACAGTATTATTTTAACGCCGATTACACATCATACATCAAGATTTTGTGAAATTTTCGAGTAATAAGATTGGAATTAATTTTCATATTAATTCCTATGTTACTAGAATATTAATTATAAGTAAGTTCAAACTTACTACGACCATTTTGAGATGAGTCGATTATGATCATTTTGAGACGTTTTGAACGTTAACGTCTAGAGATGTTTTGAGAGACGAGTTCAATGATCCGGAAATTATCCCAATTAATTTCCTATCATTAATTTATATATTTACAGTAATATTAAATATTAAAATCAATTTTGAGTTATTAAAACTCGATATTTATGAATGGGTTTGAAACCCTAATTATAGAAATTAGGGTTTTCCTTGCACAAATGTGCTATAATTTTATCCTATGCTATTAATTATTATCTAAATCATATATTATGATATATATGATCAAAAATTACATGAGTATCAATAATAGGTGTAATTGATATTTTTAATCCTATTTTTCCAATTTAGCTTCGATAATTTCGAATTATTGGCTAAGGTATGATTTAATTATTTTTATGGCTTGTATTATATATCTATGATCATGTGTGATATATATTATGTATTGATGTACAAAAAGAAAATAAATCCTACCTATTTGGACCCCTAAACCTTAGGCCATCATGAATGGACAAGGCATGCTTGTCACCTCCTTTAACACCCAATGCATGGAAAGCCTTTCTAGCTCACACTAATCATCACCACACTCTACACACTCAACCATGATTCCTATTGTGTGTGTGTGTGCCTAAGAGAGAGAGAGAGATACATGGGAGAAACTCTTCCCATACACTTCATTTCACTCATAATACATTTTCTCCTCTCTCCCAAAATTTTCAGACCTCTCTCTCCTTTCCTCTCTTCTTCTTCTCCTACACCATTTCCACCATGGAAAAGGAACTCAAGCTCCATCTCTCTCATTCATCTTCAAATTCGTGGCTGAGGTATAACTATCTCTTATGACTCTTAGACATGATTAAATCATACTTGCATGGTTAGATTGATGATCTTGGTGGTGATTTGGGTGATAGATTCACCATTTTCATGGTTATATGAAATGCATACAAGAAGAATAAGCTTAAAACTGAAAACTGGAAGTATGTTACGAAAACAGTAACTTCATAAAATTATTTGACTAAGTTACAGTGGTCCGTTGAATGTGAAATTTTACTATGTTGAAACTAAACATGTCTATTACGTCTCTGTAAAATTTCAAGTCAATCCAACTTAATTTTCTATTTTAATTCTATTTTTCAAAAACACTGCACAAATCTGTAAAATTTCGGTGTTCATCACCCACGGTCCGTGGATTTCTTTTCGAGTTTGGCTAATGGTAAAACTCTAAAAATTGGCATAAACATAAATTAGCATGTCTAGCAGATCTATGTAAATTTTCAGAATTTTCTAAAATTTTACTATTTATTCCAGATTTTCAAACGAACTGCAAAAACTGTCACTGTAGTGATAGCTTGTAGTAAAACATTTTATCTCCCAATCTGTTTTGAATCATTGAGTAAGGCTTTTCTGGATTAAACTAGACTTAAGTGGCTTTTCGATATGATTGGTTGCATTCCTAGATTCCTTATAATGAACTCACGGTGAATTTTTAAACTTGACGCATTACAGTAAGCTTTTGGACAAACTGCCTTAGTAAAATTCTATGCTAATTGACTGTCCGCGTACGACTTTTGCGTGAGATATTCGAGCCGTTTGTAATCTGACTTTGACTTGGGTTCCTTCATAAGAAATGTTCCTTACCATGTCTAGTTTTGATCTGGAAAGTTTTATCCCAAACCAAGCTTTATAAGTATACTGTTCATTGACCCAAAGTCACCTACTTGAAATTTGTCCATTCCAGCTAGTCAACTTTGAACTTATGTATTTCTTGATGCGTCAGATATCTTCCAGTATAATCTTCATGAAACATGTAGCCCTTCTTACAAGGTTTCAAAAATGGTATCTTACAGTCATTTTGGTATTGTGAGTCAAAGTTACGAGCCTCGCAAAATCCTCGTCGTTAAGCTAAATCTGGAAATCCTGAAAATATTCTAAGTATAGACGTCAGTTCAAGTTGCCCACTTTGAGACCCTATACCTCCAGAACCACAACTCTTTTGGATCAACTTCCTTCTTAGAACTTATAGTACATGTTTAGAGGTTTCAGAATGTATCTTTGTGCGGTCATACGTATTTTTAATCGAGAGTTATAGATCGTCAAGTATGATACTTGGGTTGTTTTAAGTTGTTTTGCTGAAAATTAAACACTTGAAATTTAACTAAGTGTTGAAACTCCCTATGTGAAACATGCCTTATGTGACTAACATGCTATTAATTGATGCATTCATATGATATGTCGCAAGGTACATTAAAGCATTAATAAAATGCACGCAATTTAGGATAAAACAACAATATGATATTTTTACGGAAGACGCCTTAACGTGAAATATTTGACTAGGAGCTACTACATGATCAATTGATCAGATATCATGTCATGATATACACTCAAGTAGAAATATGGGTTCTAAGACCCGATGGATGTTTCAACCCAAAACCTCAAAGCCGTGAATAGATAGGCTAAGCTTTGGGACTACATAATCCAAGAAATCGGTTAGACAATCTACACCCGGTGGGCTTTATCTTCAAAATGTGGGCCTTTTCACCCCACTAAAATGTGACTTTAATGTTATTCCAAATGAGTTATTTACAATACTTATTCTACAACCATATCAAATGTTTTACCGCATTACCGCCAAAAATATTTCGCTTTGTGTATGGATCCTATCTGCTTGCCGGGTAGGGCTGTGGAGATGGTTGGAACTTTATTATAACAAGTTATGTCATTTGGGTCGCGCCCAACCTTTTAATGTCGGGTCCCGTGCGGGATGATAAATGCCTCGCTAGGATTGGCGTGAAGGTTGGAACTATATGTTGTGTTAACATATGCTTGCAGAGAGATGTCTTGTCAGACGGATTACGGCCGATCACGGCGTCATAGATGGGAGGCCTCCTCTCGGCGCTTATTATTTATTATTATTATGTATCGTGACTATGAGATACGGACCATACACACCAAGAAAATGCTTGCCAAGCTACTTTTATGAATCGAATGATTTTAGTAAGCACAAGGCCTTTTAACTAAAACCCTTGCGACTTACTCGACATTGGCAACAGAATTCAATATTATCAAATGTTTTGGCATGAGTCCACCGAGTGCATTCTTGTACTCAGACCTACATGTTTGTTTTAAATGTGCGGTTGAGCGATGATGGATGGAGCAAAGTTGAGCAATAGGAATATTGTCACGAAAAGTTTATACCTTGATAGTACATCGTCATATGTACATATCACATGTTTTCACGCAAGAACTTAAGTTATGTACTAAAGTCCAAGAACATGCTTGTCATATGAATTACGGCTTTTGTTAAGGAGAATTCCCCTGTTTAATTATACATGTTTAGAGTTACAATCCCTTCTAAATCCTACTTAGGATTTAGGGGATGTGACACTAATACATCATAATATTATATAATAACACAATAAAAACCATTAAAACCATAGCCCTAGGTCTCGGCCATAATTATTAAAAATAGGTATATAAGTTCAAAAATTCTAATAAATTCCTATATCACCTAATTAATACCCTAGATCAACAATATGCTATTATATCATGCATATAAAAATTATACACCAAGGTACCAAGGCTATATCATTCTCGGCCATGTTCAAAATTACACAATATGGTTTTCAAAAATTTCTAAATTAATATCATGCACTCCTACAACACTATAGATCAACAATCCAACATCAAAATAATCCTAGCAAATTTCGAACATTACAAAAATATTTAAATAAATTTGCTTAGATTAAGAAATAATCATCTATGCACATATTAACATATGTAACATAATTTCTAAGCTTATAACATACTAGCATGATTTATTACACAATTAATACATGCTAAAAATAATTATTTGAACCGTAGGATTATTAAAAAAGATAGGTTTTATCGAAGCTTGTTCGATATCTAACCTCGTTATCGGAGTCGATCGGTTGTAGGATAGATTGAACTCAAGCAAATGGAGATAAAAGAAGAAGAAAAAGCTTGGTTTGTTTACTGGAGAGGTTTCGGCAGAATGAGGAAAGAGGAAATGAGAAATGTGTGAAGTGTGTTGTGTTTCAAAACATATATACTTAGCAATTTTAAAGCAAATGAAACAACACATACACATGCTCTTCTCGTCTCTCTCACAGAACAAATAAAAAAATTAGTCAAAGTGTTGATGTCATGATAAAAATATCTCTTACAATTGCATTAACTCATGGAAGCTTTATTAAAGCATTTTGGGAAAAACAAAACAATTATTTGTCTCATACAAATAGTTGCGTCGACTATCAGTACAAATGGGAGAAACAATTTCAGATTTTACAATGTATTATGCATGTGTATATTTGTACACTTTATCCCAAAAATTTGCACACTCAAGTTGTAATATCCCGTAGAATTAGATGCCTAATTACGGTTTTTGAAACCCGAAAATTAGGAATTCGCTGTGACGATTCAATCAGTAAGATAGCGAATAATGGTTTCGATTATTTACGAAGGAACGAATTCCTATTTTATATTCACTGAGAATTGTGAATTTAGAAATAGAAGTTTGTAAAGCATATCGACAGTATTATTTTAACGTCGAACGCGTATCGAACGTCAGTATTTTATGGAATTTCCTGAGCAGTAAAGCTTGGAATTAATTTCCATCTTAATTCCTATATTAAATGGAATATATTTATTAAGTAAGTACGAACTTACTACGACCATTTTGAGATGAGTCGATTTTGAACGTTTTGAGACGTTTTGAACGTCAACGCCTGAGACGTTTTGAAAATGAGTTTAATGCTCGTGAAATTATTATATTTAATTTTCTATTATTATTTTACATAATTACAGTATTAATAAATATTAAATTGAATTTTGAGCGTTTAAATTGATAATTTTCAAATGGATTTTCGAAACCCAAATTATATAAACTATGGTTTTAACGCATGAAATGATACCATTTAATTATCCTATGGTATCTAAATCATATATTATGATATATATGAGTATGTTTTGATCGAGATTGACATGAGTATCAATAATAGGTGTGAATTATAATTTTATCCTATTTTCTCTATTATTCTCGAAAATTTCAATATATGCCCAAGAGGTGATTTAATTATTTTTATGACTTGTATTTTATACCTATGATCATGTATGATATATATATTGCATTAATGTACAAAATAAAATAAATCCTACCTATTTGGACCCCTAAACCTTAGGCCATCATGAATGGACAATGGCATGATGGTCACCTCCTTAACACCCAATGCATGGAAAGTCTTTCTAGCCTACAATAATCATCACCACACTCTACACACTCAACCATGATTCCTATTGTGTGTGTGTGTGCCTAAGAGAGAGAGAGATACATGGGAGAAACTCTTCTCATACACTTCATTTCACTCATAATACATTTTCTCCTCTCTCCCAAAATTTTCAGACCTCTCTCCTCTCCTCCTCTCTTCTTCTCCTACACCATTTCCACCATGGAAGAGAGAGCTCAAGCTCCATCTCTCTCTCATTCATCTTCAAATTCGTGACTAAGGTATAACTATCTCCTATGACTCTTAGACATGATTAAATCATACTTGCATGGTTAGATTGATGATCTTGGTGGTGATTTGGGGTGATAGATTCACCATTTTCGTGGTTATATGAAATGCATACAAAAAGAATAAGCTTAAAACTGAAAACTGGAAGTATGTTACGAAAACAGTAACTTCATAAAATTATTTGACTAAGTTACAGTGGTCCGATGAATGTGAAATTTTACTATGTTGAAATTAAACATGTATAATACGTCTCTGTAAAATTTCAAGTCAATACAACTTGATTTTATATTTTAATTCTATTTTTCAAAAACACTGCACAAATCTGTAAAATTTCGGTGTTCATCACCCACGGTCCGTGGCTTTCGTTTCGAGTTTGGCTAATGGTAAAACTCTAAAAATTGTCATAAATATAAATTAGCATGTCTGGAAGATCTATGTAAATTTTCAGAATTTCTAAAAATGTTTACTATTTATTCCAGATTTTTCAAACGAACTGCACAAAACTGTCACTGTAGTGATAGCTTGTAGTAAAATATTTTTATCTCCCAATCTATTTTGAATCATTGAGTAAGGCTTTTTCTGGATTAAACTAGACTTAAGTGGCTTTTCAATATGATTGGTTGCATTCCTAGATTCCTTATAATGAACTCACGGTGAATTTTTAAACTTGACGCATTACAGTAAGCTTTTTGGACAAACTGCCTTAGTAAAATTCTATGCTAAATGACTGTCCGTGTACGACTTTTGCGTGAGATATTCGAGCCGTTTGTAATCCGATTTTGACTTTGGTTTCTTCATAAGAAATGTTCCTTACCATGTCTAGTTGTGATATGGAAAGTTTGATCCCAAATCAAGTCTTATAAGTATATTGTTCACTGACTCAAAGTCACCTACTTGAATGTTGTCCTTTCCAACTAGTCAACTTTGAACTTACGTATTTCTTGATGCATCAAGTATCTTCCAGTACGGTCTTCATGAAACATGTATTTCTTATTACAAGGTTTCTAAAATGGTATCTTTCAGTCATTTTGGTATTGTGAGTCAAAAGTTACGAGCCTCGCAAAATCCCTCGTCGTTAAGCTAAATCTGAAATCCTGAAAATTTTCTAAGTATAGAAGAAGTCAGTTGAGTTGCCCACTTTGAGAGCCTATATCTCCAGAACCACGACTCTTTGGGTCGACTTCCTCTTAGAACTTATAGTACATATTTAGAGGTTTCCAGAATGTGTCTTTGTGCGGTCATACGTATTTTAATCAAGAGTTATGAATCGTCAAAGTATGACACTCTAAATCTGGAAATTCTGAAAATATTCTAAGTATAGAAGTCAGTTCGAGTTGCCCACTTTAAGACCCTATATCTCCAGAACCACGACTCTTTTGGGTGGACTTCCTTCTTAGAACTTACAGTACATGTTTAGAGGTTTCAGAATGTGTCTTTGTGCGGTCATACGTATTTGTAATCGAGAGTTATAGATCGTCAAAGTATGACACTTGGGTTGTTTTAAGTGTTTTGCTGAAAATTAAACACTGAAATTTAACTAAGTGTTGAAACTCCCTATGTGAAACATGCCTTATGTGACTAACATGCTATTAATTGATGCATTCATATGATATGTCGCAAGGTACATTAAAGCATTAATAAGATGCACAATTTAGGATAAAACAACAATATGATATTTTTACCAAGCACGCCTTAACGTGAAATATTTGACTAGGTGCTACTACATGATCAATTGATTGTATATCATGCCATGATATACACTCAAGTAGAAATATGGGTTCTAAGACCCGATGGATGTTTCAACTCCAAAACCTCAAAGCCGTGAATAGATAGGCTAAGCTTCAGGACTCGCAATCCAAGAAATCTGTTAGACAATCTACATCCAGTGGGCTTTATCTTCAAAATGTGGGCCTTTTCTTACCCCACTAAACTGTGACTTTAATGTTATTCCAAATGAGTTTATTTACGATATTTATTCTACAACCGTTATCAAATGTTTTATCACGTTGCTCGCCAAAAATATTTCGTTTTGTGTATGGATCCTATCCGCTTGCTCGGGTAGGGTGGAGATGGTTGAACTTTATTATGACATGTTATGTCATTTGGGTCGCGCCCAACCTTTTTAATGTCGGTCCTGTGTCGATGATAAATGCCCGCTAGGATTGGCGTGAAGGTTGGAACTATACGTGTGTTAACATATGCTCGCAGAGAGTGATCGTCAACAGACGGATTACGGCGATCACGGCGTCGTAGATGGGAGGCCTCCCTCTCGACGTTTATTATTTATTATTATTATGTATTGTGACTATGAGATATGGACCATACACACCAAGAAAATGCTTGGCCAAGCGACTTTTGCGAACTGAAAATGTTTTAGTAAGCACAATGCCTTTCAATTAAAACCCTTGTGACTTACTCTGATATTGGCAGCGTAATTAAAATTATCAAATGTTTTTGGCATAAGTCCACTGAGTGCATTCTTGTACTCAGCCCTGCATCTTTGTTTTTAAATGTGCAGGTTGAGCAGATGATGGATGGAGTAGTGTTGAGTAATAGGAATATTGTCGCTGAAAAGTTTATACCTTGATAGTACATCGTCATATGTACATATCACATGTTTTCCGCTGCAAGAACTTAAGTTATGTACTAAAGTCCAAGAACATGCTTGTCATATGAATTACGGCTTTTGTTAAGGAGAATTCTCCTATTTAATTATACATGTTTAGAGTTACAATCCCTTCTAAATCCTACTTAGGATTTAGGGGATGTGACACAAGTGTATAAAAATCAAGACTTAGATTTGTATAAAATAGTCAACAATTTCGGCAACTATAAGAATAAAATGCTAGTGTATTTTTCATCTACACATTTTACTTGGTAAGTGTGTATTAATACTACACTTAAGAAATATCACAATTTGGATGATCAAAAATAAAATAAATCCTATGTTTAAAAACATAGAATATACACGGCACTTTTAATAATTTAATGCCCAAAATTTTATTTTCATGCTATAAGTAGATATATAGCATAATATATATCCTAGATGATAATTTATATCATAGGAAAAATTATCGGAATCAATCCATAGGTAGAAAACCCAATTTCGATTTAGGGTTTTCGAGAATCTTAAATAATCACAAATATCATTCCAAAAATTTCTAGCATTAATTCAATGCTAAAATAATATCCAATTATATAAAATAATCATAGGAATTTAAATATCATAATTCCTTGATCGTTAGACTTGATTCTCAACTAATCTCAAAACGTTAACGTTTGAACGTCTCAAACGTTAAATATCGACTCATCTCAAAATGGTCAAATAAAGTCGATTACGGCTTTATCAAATAATTCCAATAATAATGGAATTAAATTCTAATCTTAAAACTTATAAAATATCACGAGCATTAAAATATCGATCGTGTCGACGTAGAAATAATACTCGTTGAAATACGTTACATATTCAGATTTCTCAATTCACATTCATCCGTGAATAAAACATAGGAATTTATTATTCCAAAGATAATTGAAATCATTATTCGATATTTTAATAATCAAATTATCATAATAATACACTAATTTATGAAATTAATATCGTAATTAGGCGTTTAAATAATCGGGATATTACAATTAGGGTTTTGCCGTATTTTATTTAATCGAATATTGATTTCGATTCAGTATCGTAATAACGAATTCCTTTTAATATTCACTAAGGATTGTGAATTAAGGAATAGAATTTTATGAAATAGTTCGACAGTATTATTTTAACGTCGATCACAGATCGAACGTCAGTATTTTATGAAATTTTCTAGCAAATAAGCTTGGAATTAATTTCCTATATATATGGAATATTATTTATAAAGTAAGTACGAGCTTACTACGACCATTTTGAGATGAGTCGATTTTGAACATTTTGAGACGTTTTGAACGTCAACGTCTAGAGACATTTTGAAAAATGGGTTTAATGATCCGGAAATTATTCTAATTAATTTCCTATTATTATTTTATATAATTACAGTATTATTAAGCATTAAAATACTGTTCCTAGTATTAGTCACCCTCTAGTCCGGGCTATCCGGAGTGGGGGCGTGATAGAGTAGATCTGAGCTACAGTTTGAAGATGTAGACAAAGTGTTTCTTAAGGTCTTTCCATCAAAAGGGATTGTCAGATTTGGACTGAAAGGAAATCTAAGACCCCGTTTTATAGGACCATATGAGATCCTAGAGAGGATAGGTCCAGTAGCTTATAGGTTGGCCTTGCCGCCAAATTTGGGGAATGTGCACAATGTCTTTCACGTGTCACAATTACGAAAATACGTACATGATCCAAAGCACGTGATCCATCAAGACGACGTGATCCTCAACCCAGACATGAGCTACGAAGAGGAACCCGCAACAATACTCGACTACAAAGTGCAGCAACTACGGAGCAAGTCGATTCCGCTAGTCAAAGTGCTGTGGAGACACCACGGACAAGAAGTAGCCACGTGGGAACTTGAAGAGTCAATGAAAGAACGATACCCCGATTTATTTTTCTAGAGGTATGCAAATTTCGGGATGAAATTTCTTTTAAGGGGGGTGAAATGTAATATTCCAAAGAAACGAACGTCTAATTACGGTATTTTAAACCCGTGAATTAGGGTTTTGCCATATTTTATTTAATCGAATATTGATTTCGATTCAGTATCGTAATAACGAATTCCTTTTCATATTCACTAAGGATTGTGAATTAAGGAATAGAATATTATGAAATAGTTCGACAGTATTATTTTAACATCGATTACGTATCGAACGTCAGTATTTTATGAAATTTTCTAAGCAGCGAAGCTTGGAATTAATTTCCTATATATATGGAATATTATTTATAAAGTAAGTACGAGCTTACTACGACCATTTTGAGATGAGTCGATTTTGAACATTTTGAGACGTTTTGAACGTCAATGTCTAGAGACGTTTTGAAAAATGGGTTTAATGTCACGCCCCCACTCCGGGTATCCCGGACTAGAGGGTGACTAATACTAGGAATAGTATTATAGGACAAATTGGACTAAGATAAGGGTCCACATTGGTTATAAACTAGCATGCGTAACAGGGCATAAGACAATATCTCGATAGTTCAAAAGGTTTAGGCCATCAGACCCAAAGATTAAACAGTGATCTGATGGACCTCAATAGTTCAAACAGTAACATAATGTAAAAGAGTTCAGAGTTTAGCAGCGGAAAGTGTGTGAATACATATATGATGATATGTATTGAAGGCGAAAACTAAATCCTCAATAAACAGTCAAGGACACTGGACTCCTCAACACAGCCTCCATCATCATCATCAGAGCTCAACCTGCACATTTAACAACAAACATGCAGGGCTAAGTACAAGAAATTGCACTTAGTGGACTCATGCCGAAAACATTTGATAACCTTTGAATTACGCTGCCAATATCGAGTAAGTCACAAGGGTTTTAGTTAAAAATGCCTCGTGCTTACCAAATCATTTTCAGTTCGTAAACATAGCTCGCCGAGCATTTTCTCGTAGGAAAACGATGTTAACCCTCGCCCGAGGATCCATCTTGGTGTTTAATTCACCATACATTGATTATAAACCTAGCATGCGTCTATATAATTAAATCGCAACACGTAGGGTTTTCACGTGTTTACCTTTGGATCCGCCGAGGTGGATCGAACGGATGAACGGATTGAACGGCCGAGACTGTGCTTTGACCTTCGGATCGTATCCCTGATACCCAAACTCCAACGCCGAGTGAGGACGAGCTATGGAGAATGCACCGAAAACCACCCTTTCTCTCACAAAACTCACGAAATTTCTCTCTCAAAATTATGAGAATACCGAAAATTGTCTTGTTAATATGTGAGCATTAGCTCAGACATTATCTCATACCTTATATTTATAATGCACTACCTTAATCCTATATGGAATATTACCATAATCCTATATGGAATATTACCATAATCCTATATGGAATATTACCATACTCTTAGGATTATTTCCATACTTTAGATTATTTCCATACTCTCAAGATTATTACCATAATCTTATATGGAAAGGATCTATGCATATACCATAAATATAATTATATCCATGTGGATAAAGAGAATAAAATCTTGCCAATTGAGCAATAGGGGAACCGATTTTCCTCGACACGGGCCTGGATGGGCCACCCCAGGATCAAATGCAAGGAATAAAGATGGGCCTCAAATAAATTAATTATCTTATGTTCACCGAACATAAATTAATTTATAAACATTCGATCATGCCACTAGAGAAAGAATGTCGACTTACCCTTTATTACCGGGTTGAGTCGGGCTTGCACTTAGACATTACGAATCCTCAGATTTAAGATATCGAACGTCCATTAATCATTTATAGCAACTGATCGCTTAAAACGATTAATAACTTCATTTCCTTAAGTAGTACCACTCAACCTTATTATTGTACTTGAGCTAACTCAACCTCGCAGGGTTTAGTACAATAAACCTTTGAGCTCCTTAAGGGACGCCATCATCCTAAACGGATACGGTGACTGACATGATAACTAGCGTGACATACAAGATCGCCACCACCCAAGATGCGGAGAATCTTGGTTAGAACATATAACCTCACTCATAACAAGTCAAAGTGATGGTCAAGAACTCATACTCACCTAATACCTTATCGAGGTTTAGATCATCGTAAGTCACCGAGATCTTGGTTCTTCACGACGGTCGAAAGAAGAACACATCTCATCGTGATCCTTCAATACGCCGTAGACGCATCAAAGATAGACAAGCAACTAAGTCAAGTCACTTATCTATATCGCAGCCTAAACCGACAACTCGCCCTTAAGTCGCCTCACCAGTGAAACTTTTATATCTCATTAAGCGACCAATCATACGCACTTACGTGATCTTCTACACACCGTATGATCTAACTTATATATGAGATAAGGGGACACGATATATGCAATCAAGTATTCAAATCGATAGGAGATTGTAATAGTGGTAACAGAAACATTGTATACAAGCTCAACCAAACTGCTTTCAAGATACAAATCAACAATCTCCCACTTATACTAAAGCAAACTTTAGTATACAATGTGTCTTTCTACTAGCTATTACAAACAACCATCACTTTGCTTCTCCCACTTATACAAAAGTTTTCTAAGTGGGTGCCATCAAGCGCAATCCAAGTCCTCTAACGTGTCCATCGTAGACTTTTTGCGGCAGCTCTTCGTGAATGGATCCGCTAGATTTTCCGTCAGATCAATCTTTTCAATCAGCACGCCTCGCCTAACGATTTCTCGTATGACATGGTACTTTCTCTCTATGTGTTTAGTCGCCTTGTGGGTCCGTGGTTCCTTCGAGTTTGCACATCGCACCGAGTTATCACAAGAACTATGATACTCTTGGGCAAACCAGTACCACATCTAGATCCATGAGGTAGTTCTCGAACCATACAGCCTCCTTAGAAGCCTCCAAGCGGCTACATATTCGGCTTCCATGGTAGAGTCCGCACGCATCGCCGCTTTGCACTCCGCCAGATACGGCTCCACCTCCCAAGGTAAACACATAGCCCGAGGTCGACTTTTTCTCATCACGGCCGCCTTGGAAATCCGAGTCTCAGATAACCCAAAGGCATTAGACTATCTCGCATGGTAAACTAGCCTATAATCTCGAGTCCTTTTCGTGTACTTGAGTATATGCTTCTTCGCATTCAATGAGCTTGTCCAGGTTAGATCGATATCTAGCTACTATGCCTCTTGCATAGCGTATATCGGGTCTCGCATAGCATTGCGTTGCACATGAGACTTCCCACGCGAAGCGTAAGGAACTTGTCTCATTTCCTCTATCTCCTTTGCAAATATAGGTGATCATGCTTTTAGATAAAGGAACGCCATGTCCGAAGGTAGCAATCCTTTCTTGGCGGTCTCGCATACTAAAACGAGTAATCACAAGATCAATGTAAGACGCCCGAGATAAGCTCAATATTTTCTTCTTGCGATCTCGGTAAACCTTGATCCCAAGAATGTACGCTGCATCTCCTAAGTCTTTCATTTGAAACCGATCGGATAGCCAACTCTTTACGCCTCGATAATGACTTCACGTTGTTGCCAACTAGAAGGATGTCATCTACATAAAGTGCAAGAAATACCACATCACTGTTGACATCTAACCGATACACACAACTCGCTAGGCAACCGGTAAATCCATAGACTTTACCACCTCGTCAAAGCGTAAGTTCCATGATCGAGGTTCGCTTAAGTCCATAAATGGACTTCTAAGCTTCCATACTAGATGCTCTTCACCTTTACCACATAACCTTCAGTTGTCGATATAGATGTCTCTACCTTCCTCAAGGTAACTGCTTAGAAAAGCGGTTTTAACATCCATTTGCCAAACCTCTAGTTCAGTGGTCGCTATGGCGGAAGAATTACGATGGACTTGAGCATTGCTACAGCGAAAAGGTCTCATCGAAATCGATGCCCTCAACTGAGTGTACCTTTCGCCACAAGCCTCGGCTTTAAAAGTCAAACCTCTCCATCGTAATCTCTTCCTCTCAGATATCCACTTACTACCTATGGCTTCCTTGCCATCCGGTAGAGGTGTCTTTCATATACATCCATAGCCGTTATGGACTCCATTTCTAAGTCCATAGCGGTGTGCCATGATCTTGCATCAATATCTTGTATTGCCTCCTGTATGTCCATGGGTCGATTATTGCATGTTCGTCACTGACTAAATCAAAGATTCACCCACGAACATAAATCGCTCGGGTTGACGAACAACCCTCCCACTACGACGAGGTTCTACAGCACAATGGCAACGGTGGGTGCAGATACTTGTGGTTCTCTAACTTGCACAACTTGCGTGTAGGTACCACTTGACGGTCGGTATCTCCAAGGAACTCGACCCACTTCAATTTCTTGAAGTATCCGTGTCGATCCTCCCACTGACTCGACATCTCGCACTTTCGCCTAATCGGTGGTGGAATACGATCATCTTCTAATTCTTGAAGAATGATTTCAACTTTGGACTTATGATTTTCATGTAGTCCTCTTCAAGAATCGAGCATTAGTGCTAATAATGACCTTCCGATCCTTAGACTATAGAATAAACCACCTTCGCTCCTCTAGATAGCCAATAAACAGCCTTGCGTCGATCTAGCCTCCAACTTGTCGCCTTCTTGTTCAAGACATGTGCCGGATCGCCCCATATCCTTATGTGGCTTAAACGGGCTTTGCCCAAACCACAACTCGAAGGGGTCTTTTCGACCGACTTGGGCGGTACTAGATTTAGCAAGTATGCCGCCTCTATGCATATCCCGAATCGAAATAGGCAATGTAGCATAACTCATCATAGATCTAACCATTTCCAAAAGAGTCCTATTTTTCGCCTCGACACACCATTTCTTTGTGGTGTGCCCGGTGAAGGCTTGCCGGGATGTAATCCCACATTTCACTAGGTAGTCCATAAACTCGTTCTCGAGGTATTCGCCACCGCGATCGCACCATGATGACTTGATACTCTTACCTAGCTTCGCTCCACTTCCGCCTTAAACTCTTTGAATTTCTCAAAGCATTCTGACTTGCGGTGAAGCGGTATATGTATCCGCACTTGAGTAATCGTCAATGAAAGTGACAAAATACTGCATTCCCTCCACGAGCTTGTGGACATAGGTCCACACAGTCGAATGGACTAACTCCAACATTTCTTTGGCTCTATAACCCTTCGCTTTGAAGGGTCCGGTCGACATCTTACCTTCTATACAGATTCGCAGATCGGAACGGAGTAACCGTGAGATCACCCAACGCCCATTCTTAGCCTTTGGATCCTATTTAGATTGATGTGACCTAATCTAAGATGCCGAGAAAAGTAGAGTCATCTTCTAAGAAAACTTTCTCTTTTAGGGTTTGATGAAGATCTGACATAGTTATAGGTATTATGTTTTGCGTAAATAGTATAAAGCGAATTATATAAGGTGCCAACACGTATAACTTCGCATTTCTTATGATAGAAACACCACTATCAAAAATAACGTAATATCCATGAGTAAATAATTTGAAAGCGAAACAAGGTTCCACTAAAATTCGCACATATAAAACGTCTTTCAAAACTAAAGCTGTTGTCCCAAAACATAAAGAAACATCTCCAACCGCAACAGACTTTCGACTTCGTTGCCCATGGAGATCGTTATCTCGCCATCAAACAGCCCCTTGTCCGCAGAACCCACGCAGGTGTAACAAACATGATCGATTCGCCAGATCTACTACCCAAGAATGGGTAGAACAAGTCGCTAAACATGTTTCCGTTACTAAAGCAAACGGCGACTGAGCCTCGAGATAGGGCACTGGCCTTCCAATGCCCGCCTTACGCACTTGAAGCACTTGCCTTCTCCTTTGGCTTCTTCAAGCCTCCGTGGCAACCATGTTCTTCTCCCATTACTCCCACTATTTCCCTGCCTTTACCACCTTTGCACCCCTTTTCTATTTCCATTTTGCAACGAAGATTTTGGGCCCTTAGATGTGCTAGCAAGAGCATGTGCTCCTTTTCCATAACTCCTTCCGCAGACACGAGATCATTAAGCAACCGACTAAGTGTAAACTCGGTCTTGCTCATGATCGCATTCACGCCGAAAGTTCTCAAAAGACTTGGGCAGTGTATTGAGGATGATATCGACCTTGGCTTCACTGTCAATACCTCCTCCCAACCGATCAAGACTATCCATGAGATGAGTCATGTGGAGACATGTTCATGGACCGAACTTCCTTCTTCCATCTTACACGCCAAGATTTCTCTCATTGTGTGGAAGCGATCGTCCGATCCGATCGCCCAAACTTACTCTCGAGACTTGACCAAATATCGGTCGCGTCACCATCGATCGATGTCTGCACCGCAAGCCTATGGACATCGTAGTCATCATATAGCATTTAGCCATATTGTTTGACTTATTCCAAAGTCCGCTGACTCTCGCTGCTCATTAGTCGATCGTCGATGAAGGGCATCGGGTTTAGGAGTAGTGAGAACAAACATGTGTTCTTCAAATATAAGAACATATTCCATGTTTCGCTTCCACTCGATAAAATTTGGACGGATAACGGATTTTGTGCGAGCATATTGATAATCGGCGTAAGAGACATATCTCAAAGCGATAATGTAAACACATAAGCATACGATCGCATATAATTCGTGAATAATAATATTGTAACCTTTTGATAAAACAATATTAATTGAAATCTCCAATCGCCCAAGGAATTCCACATGCAAGCCACGCGTGTGGGCGTTTACATGAACCCTCGACCGGACTAAAATATACCTTTTAGTCGTTTAATTTCAATCCATGTCAACTTATCCTTATGACAAATGAAATTAATGATTGGACCTTACTGACCACATCACTATCACAAGAAGGACTTGGCGGAAGTTGTACTTGAGGTGATGTCTAGCAATGATCACAATTTTAACGGAGAAGATGAATTCTTAGAATTGGTATACTCACTCGGACCATACCGCTTCCAATTCAAATTCTTTTGTTATCTCATTTTATATCTATCTCTAGAGAACTTATGAAAATCGCACATGCAAGCCACGCGTGTGGGCGTTTACATGAAACTCCCACTTCTCAATAGATTTAAAATGTTTTATTTAGAAATCTCATCTAACAAACTTATGATAAACAGTGCAAGCAAGCCACGCGTGTGGGCGCCATCTCACGGTCGTCTCACTTTGTTTAGAGATCAAAAGTGGAGGTCTTGACATTTTAATTTGAAAAATTAATTTGTCGGGTTGCTTGCTTAGTCTTTTATTCAAAAGGTTTGTCCATGCGATCACGTAATCCTAGCATGCTTTTCTATAGAACTCAACATGTAAAACATGCTCGCAGTAATTCTAAAATATGCTTGATAAACGCGATAAACCTAGCATGCTTACTATGCGCATCCAATTACGTAAAACACTAAAGGTTTGTCAACGTAATATAAACATACATAGCATGCTTCGCATAATTTAAACATCCACGACATGCATATGAACGATAAAATAAAATAAAACGCTCATCGCGCTCAATCGTGAAACACGACATTTAAATCTAATCTATTACATAGATTTACAAAGCATGTAGATAAACTTCAAAACGGGCCTCGCGTGCCCGGCACGGACCGGATTCAACAAATGGGCCTCGCGTGCACGGCACGGACCGGAAATTCGAAAACGGTGCGCCGGGTCGGCCAAAAAGTCTTGCCGGCTGAAAGCCAGGCAAAGCCCGCCCGACCTCGCGCCGCCGCCCGCGTGCTTCTCGCGGCTGCGCCGCGCGTCGCTAACGCGACCGCGACCCGCCGAAAGCACGCGTGCGCTGCCACGCCCAAGCGCCGAACGCCCGCCGAGACATCGCCGCCCGGGGCCATACCTCACGACCGCGAAGTTCGCCGCGCGCCGGGTTTCGCGCGCGAACGCGCGCCCCGTCGCCCGCTAGCTCGCACGGCCGCGCAGCCTCGCGGGTAATCCTCGCGACCGCGAGTTTGCTCGCTAAGCGCCAGGGATCTCGCGCGAGAACGCGCGCCCCGTCGCCCGTAGCCCTCGCGATCGCCTTTAGTGACCGCGAGACTCGCCGCGAAACCACCCGTAAGGCACCGAGCTCCTGTTTTCCCGTCGTTTCGTTCTTCGTTCGTTCGTCTTCGCTTCTTTTACGATAAGATTTACATAATAAAATCTAATCTAACCACGGATTTTCTCGTGGTGTAAAAACAAAAACCAACAACAACAACAAACGAGCCACGATGAACGACAGATCCACAATTAAATAAACGCACGTAATAATCAAACGTGAATTAATCCAACGAGCCAAGATTCGATCCCGTGCTCGATACCAATGTAGGAAAACGATGTTAACCTCGCCCGAGGATCCATCTTGGGTGTTTAATTCACCATACATTGATTATAAACCTAGCATGCGTCTATATAATTAAATCGCAACACGTAGGGTTTTCACGTGTTTACCTTTGGATCCGCCGAGGTGGATCGAACGGGATGAACGGATGAACGGTCAAGACTCGTGCTTTGACCTTATGGACTGTATCCGGATACCCAAACTCCAACGTCGAGTGAGGACGAGCTATGGAGAATGCACGAAAACCACCCTTTCTCTCACAAAACTCACGAAATTTCTCTCAAAATTATGAGAATACCAAAATTGTCTTGTTAATATGTGAGCATTAGCTTGTACATTATCTCATACCTTATATTTATAATGCACTACCTTAATCCTATATGGAATATTACCATAATCCTATATGGAATATTACCATAATCCTATATGGAATATTACCATACTCTTGATTATTTCCATACTTTAGATTATTTCCATACTCTCAAGATTATTACCATAATCTTATATGGAAAGGATCTATGCATATACCATAAATATAATTATATCCATGTGGATAAAGAGAATAAAATCTTGCCAATTGAGCAATAGGGAACCGATTTTCCTCGATTACTACGGGCTGGATGGGCCACCCGTGGATCAAATGCAAGGAATAAAGATGGGCCTCAAATAAATTAATTATCTTATGTTCACCGAACATAAATTAATTTATAAACATTCGATCATGCCACTAGAGAAAGAATGTCGACTTACCCCTTTATTACCGGGTTGAGTCGGCTTGCACTTAGACATTACGAATCCCGTATTTAAGATATCGAACGTCCATTAATCATTTATAGCAACTGATCGCTTAAAACGATTAATAACTTCATTTCCTTAAGTAGTACCACTCAACCTTATTATTGTACTTGAGCTAACTCAACCCGCGGGGTTTAGTACAATAAACCTTTGAGCTCCTTAAGGGGCGCCATCATCCTAAACGGATACGGTGACTCGACATGATAACTAGCGTGACATACAAGATCGCCACCACCCAAGATGCGGAGAATCTGGGTTAGAACATATAACCCTCACTCATAACAAGTCAAAGTGATGGTCGAGAACTCATACTCACCTAATACCTTATCGAGGTTTAGATCATCGTAAGTCACCGAGATCTTGGTTCTTCACGACGGTCGAAGAAGAACACATCTCACTGTGATCCTTCAATACGTCGAGACGTACAAAGATAGACAAGCAACTAAGTCAAGTCACTTCTTATCTATACTGCACCTAAACCGACAACTCGCCCTTAAGTCGCCTCGGTGTGAAACTTTTATATCTCATTAAGCTCGACCAATCATACGGACTTACGTGATCTTCTACACAATGTATGATCTAACTTATATATGAGATAAGGGGACACGGATATATGCAATCAAGTATTCAAATCGATAGGAGATTGTAATAGTGGTAACAGAAACATTGTATACAAGCTCAACCAAACCGCCAAGATACAAATCCAACATTTTCTTGTGTGTATGGTCCGTATCTCATAGTAACAATTCATAACAAGATTAAAATTAAACGTCGAGAGGAGGCCTCCCATCTACGACGCCGTGACCGCCGTAATCCCATACAACAAGACATCGCTCTCTACAAGCATATGTTAACACAACAGATAGTTCCAACCTTCACGCCAATCCTAGCGAGGCATTTAACATCCGGTACAGGACTCGACATTAAAAAGGTTGGGTGCGACCCAAATGACATAACCTATCATAATAAAGTTCCAACTATCTCCACAGCCCTACCGGGCAAGCAGATGAGATCCATACACAAAATGTAATATTTTTGGCGGGTAATGTAGTAAAACATTTGATAACATTTGTAGAATAAGTCGTAAATAAACTCATTTGGAATAACAAGAAAGTCACATTTTAGTGGGGTGAAAAGGCCCACATTTTGAAGATAAAGCCCACCTGGGCTATGTTTTGTTGTAAATCGAGTCCTAGGTTTGTTCGTACGTCGAATCCAACGCTTGTGTTTGTGTCCACACCTTTACGAAAAAGCGAGGCTTTAGTACGTCGCTTAAGTCTTTCGAGACTTTCAAAAGCTAAGATAACTTCGATATTTTATATCGACGTAATTTGCATTCCTCAAATGAATTGATATGCTTTCAAATCGTTGTTTAATTGAATTATTCTCGCTCGAGAGATCGCTCAACTATTTCTGCCTAACGCCCCGCTTAAACGCTTTAACGTATGAGCACGCTTTCTCGATATAAGGATTTCATTTGTGAAATCTTTTCTTACTAATGAGGTATTATACTCAATTAGTACATCTTACACGTATTGGCGTATTTATCGAACGTATAATCGTACGTTTGACTTTAAAAGTCAACGAAGTCAACTCTGGTCAACAAAGTCAACAATTTGACTTTCTAATAGTAATTTCTTACCATTTTATTTATACATCGAAAAATTCGATCGATTAAAATCGTAAAGTCCCATTTCTTGATTTATCACGTAAATCAAAGGACTTATAAATGATTTCACATTTTAATAAACCCCTTACTAGTTAAAAACGCGTATTTTCGATTTTAAAACGTTAATAACCTAACGTTTGTCTCAAACATAGGAATCTATGTTTATAAAATTTTATAAATTCGAAATATGTCCAGAATATAAATAGACATATATTTTATTGATAAACCGAATTAAAAGGGTTTTAAATCCTTTTAATTATCGAAAATCTCGATAATTAGCTTAAAAATACCAAATGACTTTTGAAAAAATTTCTAAATTAATATAGTGTATTATTATACACTATGGTCCAGAATATGAATTTATAAAATCCATATGATTTGTTTTGTCATTTATTAGTATATTTACATATATATATATTTTGGTAATTCCATATAGTATGGAATAATTATCCAAAACTTCCCAAAATTAATATACACATAGAATAATATCCCAACATCAATATATATCATTAATATAACCCATAGTCCATCATAAATATTCATTCCACAATAAATCAATAATGCTCACGGTAATTTCGATTTAATTACCCAATAATTATCAAACAATTTCTAAAAATTCTAATTAAATCATAACATGATTAAACATTATATTATAACATTGTAACATCATAATATCAACCAAACCAATTGAAATCATCACCATATGAGCTTGTAAGCTCTCGGCTTTTTTGATTATTTTTGGTTTTTGGTTTTCAAAAATTCTAACAATTATATACTATGCTTATATACTATAGTATAACAATATAACATCATTTAATCATCAAAAACTAATTAAATCATCACCTTATGCACATAGTGCTCTCGGTTTTTTTGATTTAAATTAGATATTTGATTTCCAAAAATTCTAATAATTATACACTATGTTTATACATTATAATACAACATTATAACATTAAAACATTCATCAAAACCAAATCAAATCATCACCTTGTTGAGCAATAGCTCTTCGGTTTTTTTGATTCAATTTAGTATTTGATTTCCAAAAATTCCAACAAAATCATACAATACATAAACAATATATATAAGCATTAATATACCATTGTATGATCAAAATAAAATCATACACTAACACTCATGTACATATATTGTCACAGCCCCACAATCCTAAGTACGGATTAGCAGGGACTATAACTCTAAATAGGGATAAAAATACAAGGAGACTCTTTTTAACAATAAACGTAATACATATGTCATTTATGTTCTTGGACTATATTACATAATTTAAGTTCTAGCAGCGGAAAACATGTGATATGTACATATGACGATGTACTATCAAGGTATAAACATTTCAGTGACAACATTCCTATTGCTCAACACTGCTCCATCCATCATCTGCTCAACCTGCACATTTAAAAACAAACATGCAGGGCTGAGTACAAGAATGCACTCAGTGGACTCATGCCAAAAACATTTTATCATTTTTAGATTACACTGCCACATCATGGTAAGACACAAGGGTTTTAGTTGAAAGTGCCTTGTGCTTACTAAAACATTTTATCAGTTCATAAAAATCACCGCCTGGCCAGGCATTTTTCTTGGTGTGTATGATCCGTATCCCTTATCATCATTTCATCATATCATCATAGTCGAAAGTCGTGAGGGAGGCCTCCCTCTACGACCCCGTGACCGGCCGTGAATTGTCCTTACAGCACGCAGTCACCATCAGTGTACACGTTAATCCTAGCCAGGTATAAGCCTTCCAGCATAGGATCCGATATCGATTTCATTCATAAGTTGGGAGTGACCCAACACATTCATATCATTCATGTCATTCATATCAATCTCATGGATAGGATACATACACAAAACATAAACATTTTGGCGGTAATCTTGTAAACATTTAACAACAATTGAAATAAGCATCGTAAATAAATATTTCGTAAGCATTTTATTCTTGAGTAGAGTAAAGCCCACCGACCGTGGATCGCTTTAATCCCATTTCTTGGGTCAGTAAGTCCCAGCTTAGCCTATCTATTCTCGGCCTCGAGGTTTTGGGCCTGAAAAATCCATTGGGTCTTAGAACCCATATTTCTACTTTAGTGTATATCATGGTATGATATACACTCAATTGACCATGTGGTAGCACCTAGTCAAACATTTCACGTTAAGGTATGCTTTCGTGAAAATATCGTATCATGATGTTTTATCATAGTTCGTACATCTTATAATGCTCTATCGTACCTTGCGACATAACATAATGAATGCATCAATTACTAGCATGTTAGTCACATAAGGCATATTTCACAAAGGGGTTTCCAACACTTAGTCAAATTTTCAAGTGTTGAATTTCAGCAAAACAGCTTGAAATAACCCAAGTGGCAAACTTTGACGATTCATAACTCTCGAGTTAGAATACGTATGGCCGCACAAAGATACATTCTGGAAACCTCTAAACATGTACTACAAGTTCTAAGAAGGAATTAAATCCAAAAGAGTTGTGGTTCTGGAGATATAGGGTCTTAAAGTGGGCAACTCAAACTGACTTCTATACTTAGAAATTGTTTTAGAATTTCCAGTTTTAGCTTAACGACGAGGGGTTTTGCGAGGCCCGTAACTTTTGACTCACAATGCCAAAATGGCTGCAGGTTACCAATTTCGAAACCTTGTAACAAGAACTACATATTTCATGAAGACCATACTGGAAAATATCTGACGCATCGAGAAATACATAAGCCCAAAGTTGACTAGTTGGAAATGGACAGTTTCCAGTAGGTGACTTTGGGTCGATGAAAGGTATACCTATAAAACTTGGTTTGGGATCAAACTTTCCAGATCATAACTAGACATGGTGGGGAACATTTCTTATGAAGAAACCCAAGTCCAAATCGGACTACAAATGGCTTGAACATCTCACGTAAAAGTCATACTCGAACAGCCTATTATATGAAAAATTCACTAAGGCAGTTTGTCAAAAACAACTTACTGTAATGTATCAACTTCAAAAATTCACCGTGAGTTCATTATAAGGAATCTGGGAATGAAACCAATCATATTGAAAATCCACTTAAGTCTAGTTTAATCCAGAAAAAGCCTCACTCAATGATTCACAATAGATTGGGAGCTAAAAATATTTTACCACAAGCTATCACTCCCGTGACAGTTTTGTGCAGTTAACTTGTAAAATCTGGAATAAATAGTAAAACGTTTTAGAAAATTCTGAAAATTTACATACGTCTTCTAGACATGCTGAATTATGTTTCTGCAAAATTTCATAGTTTTATCATTACCCAAAATTAAAACGAAAGCCACGTACTATGGGTGATGAACACGGCGATTTCACAGATTTGCGCGATGCTTTCTAGAAATACGATTAAAATAGAAAATCAAGTTGGATGGACTTGAAATTTTACAGAGGCATATTAGACACATATATGTTCAACATATTAAAAATTCACAATCATCGGACCACTGTAACTTAGTCAAATAAATTCGTGAAGTTACTGATTTCGTGAGATAACTTCCAGGTTTTTATTATAGATAAGATTTAGTACCTTGATTTCTTGCAAGCCTTTCATCACACCTCATATGCACAAATTTGCACGAAACCATGGTGAATTGGGGCTGACCTTAGGGTAATGAGAGATGAGAAAGGGGAGAAAGAAAGAGAGAGTCATCGGTGGTGTAGGGTGTGGGAAAGGCTGAAGTTTGGGGGGTATGTGGTAGCTTATGGGTGACAAGTGTCTCCCCATTGCATGCATGTTTTACTCTAGTCACACACATGAACAACTCACTCTACACACACATGCACGAAAATTATCTATATATATACATATATATCTGATTTTAATTTTAGTTAGGATATAATTAATCCAATGTCACTTAGATACATGTAATAGTGGGAAGATTAACAACACATTTTGTTATAGCACTTAGGTGCTCTCGGCTCTCACACTTGTAATAGGTCAAATTTTTATTTTCCATGCCATTAATAGACATATATATCATAACATATGGTTTAGATGATAAATAATATCGTAGGATAAATTAATGGCATCATTTTATGCGATAAAAATCGAGTTCGAAAATTAGGGTTTTCAAACGTTTGAAAAATTGGTCACTATCAAATCTTGATGATCTAGCATTGATTTAATGTTAAATAATACTGTAATTACATATACTAATCATAGGAAATTAATTCCTATTCTTGATCGATTAAAACGCTTTTCGTTTCATCTCAAAACGTCAACGTTTGAAAACGTTGCAAAACGTTCATTATCGACTCATCTCAAAATGGTCGTCATCACTTTATTAAATTATTCCATTAATAATGGAATTTAATTCTAAGCTTAATTGCTTTAGAAAATATCATGAATTTTAACTATCGATACGCGATCGACGTTAAAATAATACTGCCGATACACTTCATATACTTTTATTCCTTAATTTACAATTCTCAGTGAATATAGAATAGGAATTCATTCCTTCGTAAACAATCGAAATCATTATTCGATATCTTAGTGATTGAATAACTCGGCTAAACTCTAGTTTACGGGTTTTTAAATACCGTAATTAGGCATCTAATTTTGCGGGGTATTACATCCTACCCCCCTTAAAAGAAATTTCGTCCCGAAATTTGCATACCTCATAAAGTATGGGTATCTTAACATCATAACATCATAACTTTCTATGTGCTTTTCTTTCGTCCATGGTTCTTCCATTGGACTTTCATTATAAGACCAAACTTGCTTTTTAATCGTTGAATCGCATGCGATCAAATTAGTCGAGATTTTCATCATAACCCATCCGAGTCAAAGGTCACGTCATCATGTTGGTTTACGTGAATTGGGTCATTTTCGTATTTCAAAGCTGCGACACGTGGAAAACATTTCGTACTTTCCCCAAATGTGGTGGAAGTACCAAGCTATAAACTACTAGGCCTATCATTGCTAGGAGCTCGTAAGGTCCTATAAAACGTGATCTCAACATTCTTGTATCTAAACTTATAATTCCTCTAGATGGAGAAATCTTAATAAACTTTAATTCCGCATTCAAGAATGCAGTTCGGGTTTACGCGTACCAGCGTAAGATTTTTGTCTGTCCTGAGCTTTTCTTATTCTTTGCCTCGTTAGCAGATATCTTAATCGTTTCATTTACAACGTCATGACTTTATACCTTTGCTCACCTACTTTGTTACAATAAAGTGGTGGTCAATACTTCTTTTCGCAATACGCCTCATAAGGCTACATTGATCGTTATTTGGTAGCTAGGGTCGTATGTAAACTTACCAAGTGGTACAATACGTTCTCACTTGCATCTTGGTTTAACACTTATGTTCTATCGTATCCTTAAACGTTCATACTGTCCTTTCTGATTGTCTATCTGTCTGTGAGTGGACATCTATGTTAAGGCTTAACCTCGTATCTAACTCCTTTTGTGAGTTAGTTCAAAATCTAGGGGTACTCTTGAAGTCTCTATCTGAACTGATAGGTTTTGGTACTCCTTGTAAATATACGATTTCCTTTATGTACGACTGAGCTAACTTATCGGATCTATGAGTCATCTGAATAGACAGAGACAAAACATAATTGGCGAGTCAATCCAGTTCTAGCCATATAGTAGTGCGACTTCTTTATGACTTTGGTAAAATTTTTCATAAGATCTATTTCTATATCATTCTATTTTCATTCGTGTAGTTCTAGAGATTATACTCTCTTATAAGGCCTTTGATACAATGCCTTTACTTATTGGTAACCGAGACACTGCTCGACAATATGGTTATATCTCATTTCATTCCTTGCTATCTAACTTTTCTCGTAAATCATAATACATCTTAATAATGTCTGGTTGGGCGGTATGAGTAGGATCATGCACTTTATTCACGATTTCATTTCTAAGCTTATTATTGCTTGCAAATATATGTATATATCTCTCTTGACAATATAACACATCAGTCATTCTCTTAAAATATCCTTTAGCTCTTCATTCCTTATTTTAATTTGTATTCTGTTTCCATTTTCATTTTCTCTTTTTAGTCATATTTCACCTTGGTTGTGGAAATACTACTTACATTCGTCCCTGATTGCCCGACTATTACTGTTCTCGTTTTCTTAATCTTTCCAATGAGTTTTCCTTTTCTATAAGGACATACCATGATGTAGACTGAATTTTATATCTTAGGCATTAGATTATACATTACCCTTCCTTAGGTGATTATTTATCACATTTACAATCTTTTACTGATTCGTGCCATCTTTCCTATCTTATATCCAAGTTTCTTTGCTCGAAGAATAAATTCAAACTTTTGTAAATTGTGAAGGGTTCTTAATTTATTGATATAGGAGTGAAATTTCCAAGACTTTGGTATTTATACTACTGTCACTATCAGATGTAATAGATTTTGGCACTCCGTGAAGTCGTATAATCTCCTTTACATACAGCTGGGCTAACTTGTCAGATCCATAAGTACTTTGAATTGGTAGGAAGTGAGCACTCTTGGTGAGTCTATCAACAATTACCAATATAGCGGTGTTCCCTCTTTTTGATTTGGGTAAGTTCGTAACGAAGTCCATCGTTATTTCATCCCATTTCCACTCGGGTATTTCCAACGGCTGTAACTTTCCGTATGGACGTTGGTGTAACACTTTCATCTGCTGGCAAACAAGACAGTGTTCTACGAAAGAAGCTATGTCTCGTTTCATGCCTTCCCACCAAAACTTTTCTTTCAGGTCTTGGTACATCTTAGTACTATCTGGGTGAGCGGTGTAGGGTGTATCGTGAGCCACACTCATTATTTCATTTTGAAGTTTTGCGTCGTCTGGAACGCATATTCTTCCTACAGACAATAAGGCGTTGTCCGACGCCTCCTGGAAGTTCTTAATTCCTCCAGCCCTTACCCTTTCTCGAAATTTTTCTAACTTTTCCTCCATTCTTTGTCTCTCGACGATCCTTTTTCTTGATCAGATTCTGTCACTATTTCAAATCATGAGTTGAGAAATTCTGTTCATGTGGCCTAAGTCATTGTGACACATAAGTTATTATTTATCTCATATTAATACATAGCCTTACTTTTATTAATCCGTGAGAATTTTGACTCTATTTTGGGGTAACTATCTTATTGATCTTGTTACCTTAGAGAGTTCTTAATGGATCTCTAACAGAAGTCAATTAATCTATAAAATTCATGATCTTATTTTAGGTCATTGACGTCTTTCATCTTTAATTGTTTTGTCCTTTGTCAGATCTACATTGTTTTCTTCTAAAGACACTATGTGCTTGAGGAATATTTCTCTTTTAAGCCGAAATTTACAAAACTGTATTTGGCAAAATTCGTCCGGCTCTTAAAAGTCGTAAGACAGCCCTTCGATTTTCTTTATGTTCTTTCTCGTCCTTTGAATAGATAAGAACATTATCCATGAGGATTGAGATAAAAATTATCTAGGTATGTGTGAAACACTGATTTTGAGGTTCATGAGCAGTGGTGCATTGGTTAGTCCGAATGGCGTAACTATCATCTCATGGTATCCATATTTTATTCGAACAACTCATTTCCGTATTTGGATACCATTCTTCAAGACCATATAATATTACATCATAATGCCTCGGTGAGGACTTTTCATACATTACTTACGGTCGGTCTCCGAAATGATCGATTACAAGGCGTCTAGCTCTTTTTATACTCAAAAGTTTGACACTTCTTCACTATATTCATAAACTCTTCCAAACTACGTTTATTTTACATATTATAATCACATCATTTTCATCATCAACCATTATCTACATATAAATCTTATATGATCCTAAGATTCTATGTCTTTGAGTGACCTTTGTCAGAGTCGTACTCCTCCCTTGGAAACTTGTCTTTCTCCAAGTACGTTTTTGCCTCATATATCCAACGATCTTTCTCATTCAGAGAGCCAGGGGTCCAGCTGCTCCCCATTTGTTCTTCAATACCATAAGTTGGTGTTACTTTTATCCGAAAGTATGGTTGGGTTGGTAGTGGTAATTCTCTTAATCTTCGAGGGCGATAAGATCCTGTCCTTTTTGCCATTCTCGTCTCTTTCTGGTATAATTGATGGCACAGGACGTGTGGCGACATTTGGAACATCAGGGTACAACCACTCCTTTATGCCGTGTTGTGTAACTTGCCGAGGTCCGGGATAAGTACTCGTAGGTGTCGTTTTCCTACGCAGTATATATATACTTGAGCCTGTTGATAAATCCCGGTAAGTCTGTCCAAGCTTTGGAATTTTTATCATGGAGAAAATATTCTCTTGATACTTCTTTTGCAAAAATTCTGCCAATCTGTTGGCAAATGATAGATACGTCGTTGGGTACCATCCTCATTTAACACTCTATAGTTACTAGTATCCATCCAGAGGTGCAAAAATTTTCTCCAAAACTATTCTAAATTCATTCCTAGTTCATATCAAAAGAGCCGATATGCTCATGTGAGTTATAACCTTGTAAGGCTTAGGGTTAACTTTTTACTCGTCAGACTCCCTTTTTCTCGACATCTGTAAACATATAGTTCTAGATAAGTCTGATTTGAATTAAGCAATAGAGGGAGTTTTTAAACAAGAAGGATCTCTTAAAGAATTATACACTTTAAGACATATATAACCCGTAGACTACTTGTGACACGACTCATGACACTTATCTTAATAGTCATTTTACGTTTTACATCTTCAGTCGTATGTTGCCTTAAAGATATTCGCATAGGCGAACAGTGGGTACTGATATTCTGTTGTGTAAAACTTCTAACGAAAAGGCTAGGCCCAGGTTACTAATCACATGAATGACAGCCATTTCCGAAACTTCTTGTCTCTAAAATTATATTTACTTTCCACATAGATATAATGATCCAAATCATTGGATAGTACTTTAGGCGATTCTAGGTTCAATTATGAGCTTAAGTAACACTTGCGATGGTCAAAATTCCCGTATAGGTAAGGGGATTTTCATTTCTTGATTCGCTTACCCTGAGTTGGGTTCTATCGCTTCTACGCATACTTATGCGATGTCAAAAAGCGAAGCACCTAAATAGAACAAAATCTTATGTCTATTCCGAAAATTTTTCCTCATACATATTACGCCTTTGGTTACATTTGTTACTGCTTTCGATGCAAGGTATAGGCTTTGGTCTACGGTGTTCCGTTTATTCAAGTAAATGTCTATTTCATATGTCATTGTCCTTTCCATTAGGACATTATGTTCCTTGCTATGGTCTTCGTGCCTCATTCACCCTATACTTCTCGGTATTAGTATCGTTATGCTTTTACTAATAACATTCATGGTTAGGTTTACATCAACCTATCCTTTGATATTGATATATTTCAATAATGAAATCTTATCGTAGAGATCGTCATGTCTCTATCACTATCATTCATTTCTAATCCAAAGATGAATGATTTAATTCCCTTTTCACTTTATCGATCTTAGGAATATATTTCTCATATATCCTTACTTTAAACTCTTTCCGAGAGGAGTCCTTGTCTTGGCCTTTAGCGCCATCGTTTGTAATATCCCTTTTGGATATAGTCATTTCTTCTTAATCTTTATTGATTCATCATGCAATTTCGCATAAGATAAAATCCTTTGTGCCTTTGGGATGTATTATACTTTTACCTTGACGTCAAATATCTTTACCATTTTCTCGACATTCAATGATTTCTTCATTTCCATGTCGTAGATACTTAATACCTCACTTTATTGATCGTCACAAAATATGGGGTAAGATTTACAATTAGGTCCACCTTAAGATCCTTCCATGTGAATCTTTTCTGTGTTCTCTTGAATGTATTTCCTTTGCAAGATCTATAGAAACTATCTTGCTTGTTAACTATTAAGTTACACAAGACAAGCGTTTTGTGTCATTATAACTTAGGGTATTAAGATTCATTTCAAAATAATGAATACTTTCTTAATCCGCTTCTTTACTTCCAAGGAATTACCTTACTTATCAAGTCATAACATTTCTGAAACTTATGTCATATCATGGACTATCTAATTGTATAGCTCATAATTCCTTCTGCTATTTTTTTGACTTTTGTCCATTTTCTTGAGCATGGTATCTGAAAGTAATCATACTTTCTTTATACTTCGGTTCCCACTTTCAGGACTAGAATCGTTATCATTGTCATATGGCTTGGTAGGGTAGTACATTCGTACACCATAACTTAAATTCTAAGCATCTTATTTCCATGTCTTGGCCTTGGAGACATTTTCTCCATACTTGGCTTACATTCTAGGGCTATCCTAGTCGCTCACACAATCTCGAGGGTTATGATTTCTCAATCTTATTATCATCTGTTTAACCAAGTTTCAATTACTTGGAATCGATTATGCTCAAGCATAATCTCATTAACTTAGGTATAAGGCGAGAGATTTATTTCCTGAGATGCTATCATTTCTTCATATATATATTCTTTGAAAAGAATATCTTGTATGCATCTTCATTCTTTTTAAACATGTCCAACCTACTAACGAGGTTTCAAGGACATCCAACTATCTTAAAGATAAGTTGTAATTGCTCTCGTCATGACATAATAAGGAAATTAATATCCCATGATATCATATACTTCCTTTACTCTTGCATTCAACGCTAAAGAGTATCTCACATCAGTGTGTATCATAGGAAGAATATCTCGTCTCATCGAGATTTTCTTTACATCATAATTTCTTGATGTCTATCACTTTACTAGTCTGAAACTTTTGGGTGACTAAAATAAGTCAACCTATTTCATGTCTAATATTGATCGCTTTACTAATTCGCATTTAGGTGACAAGGTAAGTCAACTTTCATCTTACTTGATGGTTTCAAGAGTCGAGAAGAGATTATCACGACTACTTACGAGAGGTCTTGTCTACCCATCAAGATAACATCTTTTCAATGATTGAATCGATATGTTCCTTGGACTGAATAAATGGGGCTCTAGGGTCCGAAGACCAGAATGACGACTACTGAGATTTCTTTGGTCATATGGGCTGACCAGACCCGTCACAATTATATTCTCAGTCTCATAAGGCTTTGGGTTCAAAAGGACACTTTATGAATTTTTGGGTTTGGAAATTTTCTTCAGAAAAAGTGAGAAACTCAAATGAATTCTCAATTGGAACTAGGTCATAGAGTTAAACTCAACGACAGAAATTGGGTAATGAATATAGTTTGAAAACTTATATATCCGTAATAGGTCATCAACAAAGTTCTCATGTATGTCAAGGTTCTACTTGTATTACTGGAGATCTTACTTTCTTAGTAACATTCTAGGATTCGTATCATACTATAACAGTCTTACTCTTTTCAAATCATAGAACTAACTTCAACTAATTCTTGTGAATTCTGGAGTAGGAATCCGGAATTTGGTTCTTCATAAGAAATGAAGTACAGTGCATTAGGAGCACGTAGGTGAAAACCATACGTAAATCGGAGTTCACACGATCAAGAACCAGTCAAAACGGAATCACTGCACAGTGCAGGGAAATTTACATGCATTCGCGCCGAGATCATAAGCGATGCCGACACCAAGGTCGTGCATGCCGTTACCGATGCCGAGGTAGTACAGAATATTGCTCACACCGAGGTCAGACAAACTACCCCAATCGACATGTCAAAGGCGATGTTATAAATGCCGATTTCTAAGTCGACAGTCGCACATGCCAATGTCGAAACCGAGGTCGTACATGTCGAGGTCGAACAATTTCGTATAAATCTTTCACTTTTCTTCACTCAAGATGGAATGAAGTTCTCAAATCCATCATTACTCTTGTTCGTGTAATTGAAGGAAGTTCTTACTTCTATGTTCTTTCATAAAAAGTGATCATGCTTCTTAAAAAGTCTACGTTCTGTTGAACTAGCATGCTCATCATCATAATCAACTTTGAGATTGAAGTAAAACTTCGAATATTCTTACGTAGCTCATTTATACATGCGTATTTCGTTGAATTTAAAGAATTCAACATATCATATTGACAATTCAATGTCCAATCTCAATCATCTTAAACATGAATAATCATAACTTTGTTCATAATAATGAACCCTTATTAAATTCGAGAATTGAAACATTTCATCTTTGGCATATCGTGCAAAACTTTCTCATATCATTGTCATCATCTTTCTTATGTCCTCCTTCTTTCATAACTTTCTTGACAAATCATTTGTCACAACATTCATTCTCAACCTTTCTCATAGCTTTCATTTCTTTTGAAAGATTATTTCCATTATCATTCACTTCACAACATAATATTCATTTCACTTAAAAATTTATTTCACTTTCAACTTTTCGTTTTCAAAACCGAGAAAGTCATTTAGCTATCATAAATCAAATCCTTTAAGTTTTCCTTAAATATGCAGTCTCATTCCTGCATATTATTGGAATCCTTTGAGCTTTCTTAAATATTGTAATATTCCAAAGAAACGAATATACGATTACGGTATTCTAAACCCGTAATTAGGGTTTTGCCGTATATTATCTTTTTACGACATCGAATATTATGATTTCGATACGATATCGTAAGGATTGTGAATTTAAGGATTTAAATATTACGAAAGGATTCGTCAATATAATTTAACGTCAAACGCGTATCGAACGTCAGCTTTTCATGAAATTTTCTGAGCAGTGAAGCTTGGAATTAATTTCCATCTTAATTCCTTTATTAAAGGAATATACTTAATTAGTAAGTATGAACTTCTGCGACCATTTTGAGATGAGTCGATTTTGAGCGTTTGAGGCGTTTTGAGCGTCAACGTCTGAGACGTTTTGAAAAGGAGTTTAATGCTCGTGAAATTATAATAAATAATTTCCTATTATTATTCTATATAATTTCAGTATTAATATTTATTAAAATCGAATTTTCAGTTATTAAATTCGATATATTTGGTATTGAAATTTTTGAAAACCCTAAGTTTATAAACTTTGGTTTTTCACATGAAATGACACTATTAAATTATCCTATGGTATCTAAACTTTATAATATGATATATATGGATATTATTAAGCTTTTAATCAGAATTTCATCCATAAAAATCGAAGGTTTCAGTTTTTATAAAATTGAAACCCTAATTTTCGAAATTAGGGTTTTATATGCTTGAATTGTGTAATAATTTTATCCTATGCCATTATTCAATATCTAAATCATATAATATGATATATATGTGTATATTTGGGACGAAAATTACATGAGTATCAATTATAGGTGTGATTTATATTTTTAATCCTATTTTTCCCAATTATTATCGGTAATTTCGAAATTATGCATAAGTGATGATTTAATTATTTTTATGGCATGTATTATATATCTATGACCTATACTATGATTAATACATGTATTATGTGTAATAAAAAAATAAAATCAGCCCTTTGAACCCCCCATGCGCCGGCCACCCTATGAACAAGGGATGCACTCCACCTTTATTTTGGCCAATGCATGACTTACTTTTAAACTAACTTAATGATCACTCTCTCACTCCATCATTTGGCTGCAGAATTTTCATTGGGTGAAGGAGAGAGAAGCGGCGAGAGAGAGGAGAGATATATAGGAGGGCCTTTTTTCTTCTCATTCCTACTCTTACACAAAAGATTGAACACCAAAATGCCTCAATCCTCTCCTTTCTTCAGCCAAAACCGAGAGCTCCTCCTCTCTATTTTCAGATTTTTCTTCTTCCATTCTTCTACATTTCTTCACACAACCTTGATACCTAGCCTTGTTCTTGTGATATTATATCATTCTCAAGGTAAAACACTAGACTATAGCACCGATTTCATCCTCCTTTTATTCAAAAAAAAATCGAGCATGTTCATATATGTTATGTGTGTGTTTCGAAATATTTATATATGTGTTTAAATGTTCTTGAACATGAGCCTTTATTTATATATGTGTTCTTGAGGATTTTATTTTGAAAGTACATGAGAATATATGTTAGATGAACAAAGGTTGTTGTATATGGAACGTATGAATGTATCTAGTAAGTATATATGATTTTCGAACCTTAATCTTGTTTTAAAATAATTTTTGCAAACTATAGAAAATGTTTAGTAATGACCGATTGTTGTTACAATATTTTTGAGAATGAAATATTGATCTATGTTATGATTTAAGACTATGGTATGTTAATTGAAATTTTTGGAAAACCCTAGCTTATTTTAAAAAAATACCGTGAACAATATATGCATGTACATTAATGTATAATTTTTATTTCAAGCATCCAATGGCATATTATTGCTTTAGAACCTTGATTATATGTTCTATGATTTAATTAGAATTTTTGAAAATCAATTGCTATTTATTTTAAAAGGGCAGAGAGCTTTGTGACCTCATAGGTTGGTGTATGATTTTATTTTTGAACATGCAATGGTGTATTAATGCTTTAGTATATTGTTTATACATTGTGTGAATTAATTAGAATTTTTAGAAATCAAATATTATTTTAAATCAAATAAGTCGTGAGCTTGTTGCTCTTGAAGGTGATGATTTAATTAGTTTTGATAAATATTATGATGTTATATTACTATACTATAGTGTATAAACATAGTATATAATTGTTGGAATTTTGAAAACCAAATCTTGAATAAAATCGAAAAAGCGAGAGCTTACAAGCTCATATGGTGACGATTTAAATTAGTTTGGTTGATGTTATGATGTTACAATGTTATAATATAATGTTTAATGATGTTGGAATATATTTGGAATTTTTAGAAATTGTTTGCTATTTATTTGGTAATTATCTTGTAATTACCGTGAATAATTACTATATATTATTAAATAAATTGTTATGATGCACTATAGGTTATATTAATGATATATATTGATGTTGGGATATTATACTAAGTATATATCAATTTTGGAAATTTTTGGATAATTATTCCCTAATTTTTGAAAATACCGTAAATGTATATATGTATATATATAAATAAATAGCAAATAATATCATATGAATTTTATAAATTCATATTCTGGACCATAGTGTACAATAATGCACTATAGTAATTTATAAAAAATTTCAAAGGTCATTTGGCATTTTTTTTAAATTAATTATCGAGTTTTCGATAATTAATAAGGATTTTTAAATCCTTTTTAAAACAGTTTATTAATAAAATATTTACTAAATTAATATTCTGGACAGATTTAAGTTTTCAAAATTTTATAAACATAGATTGCTATGTTTGAGACGAACGTTCATTTTATAACGTTTTAAAAACCAAAATACGCTTTTTATTATAAAAAGGGTTATTAAAATGCTAAAATATGTATAAGTCCTCGATTTACGAGATAAATCGAAAAATAGGACTTTACGTTTTCAAATCGGTCACATTCGATTTATAAAACAAAATAGTGAAGTTACTATTTTAAAAGTCAAAATCATTGACTTCGTTGACTTTTCAGTCAAGCGTGCGATTATACGCTTACAAATCGTCGATGAAGTAAGAAGATATACTAATTGAGTATGATACCTCATTAGTAAGAAAAGATTTCCCAAATGAAATCCATATAACGAAAACGCGTGCTTATCGTTGAGCGTATCTCGAGGAACGAGAAAAGTCGATCGATATCGTGTTAGAGGCGTATTGAATCCACTAAGGAATTGGTCTCATCGATATGAAATATCGAAGTTTATCTTAGCTTTTGGAAGTCTCGAAAGACTTGAGCGACGTACTAAAGCCTCGCTTTTCGTAAAGGTGTGGGCGCAAAAGCAATGACGGGATTTTGACGAATGAGCGAACTGGGACTTTTACAACGAACCATAGTCGGTGGGCTTCTTATCTTCAAAATGTGGGCCTTTTCTTACCCATTAAAATGTGACTTTCTTGTTATACCAAATGAGTTTATTCTGACAAGACTTATTTGTCACGACCCCATTCCGAACCAACCCGACCTGAGGTGACTAAGATTAGGAGAGTACTTTAGGGTTACATGGATAAAATAGAGATGCGTGAAAATAAGCTAACATGTCAATGTAATACGAGATGATGTTATATTGTTTTTGAAAGGTTTAGGCCACTGCACCCCAAAACTCGCCCGATCCGATGGTCCTCAATAGTTTGTAATATGAAGCATAAATAAAGGAGTTTAGAGTATAGCAATGAAAGTGTGTGAATACATATATGACGATATGCATTCAAGTATAAACCACAAATTCAAGTAAATCGGTCGAGGACACCTGGACTCCTCAACACTTTCCCCATCATCACCATCAAAGCTCAACCCGCACATTTAAAAACAAACATGCGGCTAAGCTAAGTAAGAAATTGCACTTAGTGGGCTCGTGCGAAAACATTTGATTGATTTGGATTACGCCGCCAATATCGGGTAAGTCACAGGGTTTTAGTTAAAATGCCAGGCTTACCAAATCATTTTCGCCAGAAACATAGCTCGTGAGCATTTTCTTGGTGTGTATGGTCCATATCTCATAGTCACAATACATAATAATAAATAAATAATAAACGCCGAGAGGAGGCCTCCCATCTACGACGCCGTGACCGCCGTAATCCCTGACAAAGACACAAATACTGCAAGCATATGTTAACACAACAGATAGTTCCAACCTTCACGCCAATCCTAGCTGTGCATTTATCATCCCAAGACAGACCCGACATTAAAAGGTTGGGTGCTACCACAACAATTGATATAATAGTTCCAACTATCTCCACAATTTCTACCCGCATAACAGATAGGATCCATACACAAAACGAAATATTTTGGCGGTGTAATGCAAGAAACATTTGATAACAGCTTGTAGAATAAGTCTTCGTAAATAAACTAATTTGGAATAACATTAAAGTCACATTTTAGTGGGGTAAGAAAAGGCCCACATTTGAAGATAAGCCCATTTTGAGATAAGAAGGAAAGCCCACCGGACTACGGTTCGTTGTAAAGTCCTGTGTTCGCTTGTTCGTCAAAATCCCGTCATTGCGTTTGCGTCCACACCTTTACTGAAAAGCGAGGCTTTAAGACGCTCAAGTCTTTCGAGACTTTGAAAACTGTTAAACTTCGATATTTCATATCGATGTAGACCGAATTCCTTAGTGGATTCAATCGCCTCTAATACGTGATACGATCGACTTGTTCTCGCTCTTCGAGATACTTTCAACGATAAGTACGTTGATATATGGATTTCAATTGTGAAACCCTTCTTACTAATGGGTATCATACTCAATTAGTATATCTTACGCCGTCTCGACGATTTATAAATGTATAATCGCACGCTTGACTCAAAGTCAACGGTCAACATCGATCAACAAAGTCAACGATTTTGACCATTAAATAATAGTAACTTCTTACTATTTTGTTTTATAAATCGAATTTGATCGATTTGAAAACGTAAAGTCCTATTGCTCGATTTATCTTGTAAATCAAGGACTTATGATTATTTTAGCATTTTTAATACCTCCTTTTATAAATAAAAGCGTATTTTGGTATTTTAAACCGTTATAAAATGAACGTTCGTCTCAAACATAGCAATCTATGTTTATAAAATTTTGTAACATTTAAAACTGTCCGAATATCATTTTAGTAAATTTTCATAAATAAAGCTGCTTTTAAAAGGATTTTAAAATCCTTTTATATTATCGAAATTTTCGATAATTAGATTAAAATACTAAATGACTTTTGAAAATTTATCTAAATTCATATAGTGTATTATTATACACTATAGTCCAGAATATGAATTTATGAAATTCATATAATACGGTTTGTTAATTATTTATATATATACCTATATATATTCACTAGAATTCACAATAATAGGAATAATCATCCAAAATTCCCAAAATTGAGATATACTTATTATAACATCCCAACATCAGTATATAATATTTATATAACCCATAGTTTATCATAACCATTTATTTCACAAAATGTAACAATATTCACTAGTAATAAAAGATAATTACCCAATAAATAGCAAACAATTTCTAAAAATTCTAAATAAATTCCAACATCAATAATCATTATTTTATAACATTGTAACATCATAACATCAACCAAAATAATTTAAATCGTCACCATATGAGCTTTGCAAGCTCGGCTTTTTCGATTAAATTTGGTATTTGGTTTTCAAAAATTCCAACAATTATATACTATGTCTATACACTATAGTATATTAATATAACATCATATAATCATCAAGAACTAATTAAATCATCACCATATAAGCTTGCAAGCTTTCGGTTTATTTGATTTAAATAGTTAATTGATTTCCAAAAATTCTAATTAATTCACACAATGTATAAACAATATACTAAAGCATTAAAACACCATTACATGTTCAAAAATAAAATCATACATCAACATATATTTTCCAAAGCTCTCGGCCTTTTTATAAAATCAAGCATTTGATTTTCAAAAATCCTAAATAAATCATAGAACATATAAACAATACATTGAAGCATTTATATGTCATCACATGCTTAAAATAAAATTTATACACCAAGGTATGGTACATACATGCTCACGGCATTCATGAAATAATTAGCTAGGGTTTTCCAAAAATTTTAAATAACATACTATAGTCTTAAATCATAACATAGATCAATAATACATGCTTAGAAATTATTGGGAAGCATTCGGTCATCTCATATGTATTTTTAACATTTTCAAAAATTATTTCAAACATACTATATGGTTCGAAAATAATATAGCATGCTAGATCCATTAAAAAAAATCAAATGAACAACAACATATGATTATCTAAGCATACATTTTCATATATTTGAAAATAAAATCATCAAGAATAAAACATCTCATGCTTATGAACATTAAAACATATATATACATACATATAGCATTCGAAATACACATGAATATATACATGAAACAGTTTCGATTTTCATGAAATAAATGAGGTAAGAATCGACACTTATGGTCCATGTTTACCTTGGAATGGTATAGGATTAACAAGAAGCAATATAGTATAAATGTTTGGAAGAAGAAATGAGGAAGAAGAGAAGAGAGTTTTCGAAAATAATGGGGGAGAGGAGCTCGATTTTTCTGCTGAATGGGAGAGGAAAATGGAGAGTGTTTGGAGTGTTAGTTGTTTGAAAATGTGTATATGGAAATGGGGTGAATGGGAAGAGTCTCCCCTATACTATCTCTCACTCTCACCGATTTTCAGCCCAAATGGGGAGAAAAATCTGTAGCAATGATGAGGATTATGTGATGATTAGGCTAGGTTAAAAAAGTAAGCCATGTATTGGTCCAAATAGAGTGGAGCTCATGCTTGGTTTAGTGATGATGGCCGGCGGTTTTAGGGTGTGTAGGGGTGGTTTAATTTTGTTATACATTAATACTATGTATTAATCATAGTATAGGTCATAGATATATAATACATGCCATAAAAATAATTAAATCAAGCATATACTATAATTTGAAAATACCGATAGAAAATTAGGAATAATAGGAATAAAATACAATTTACACCTATTATTGATACTCATGTAATTTTCGTCCCAAATATACCCATATATATCATAATATATGATTTAGATATTAAATAATATCATAGGATAAAATTATAGCATTAATTAATGCATAAGAAACCTAATTTCGAAATTTAGATTTGAATTTATAAAAATCATATCGATTTTTAATGATCTAAAACTGATTTCATAGCTTAATAACACTCATATATATCATATTATAAAGTTTAGATATCATATGATAATTTAATAGTGTCATTTCACGTGAAAACCAAAGTTTATAAACTTAGGGTTTTTGAAAATTTCAATCTCAAATTATCGAATTCAATAACTGAAAATTCGATTTTAATAATTAATAATACTGAAATTATATAAAATAATAATAGGAAATTAATTATTATAATTTCCTGAGCATTAAACTCATTTTTCAAATCGTCTCTAGACGTTAACGTTCGAAACGTCTCAAAACGTAATCGACTCATCTCAAAATGGTCGCAGTAAGTTCATACTTACTAAACAAATATATCCCTTTTAATAAAGGAATTAAGATGGAAATTAATTCCAAGCTTCACTGCTCAGAAAATTTCATGAAAAGCCGACGTTTGATACGCGTTCGACGTTAAAATATATCGACGAATCATTTCGTAATATTTCAACCTTTAATTCACAATCCTTAGTGAATTATAAAAGGAATTGTTATAACGATATCGTATCGAAATCACAAGATTCGATGTCGTAAAAGATAATATACTGTAAAACCCTAATTACGGGTTTAGAAAACCGTAATCGTATATTCGCTTCTTTGGAATATTACATTATTCTACAACTGCTGACAAATGTTTTACCGCATTACCGCCAAAATATTTCGTTTTTTGTATGGATCCTATCTGTTTGCCGGGTAGTCGTGGAGATAGTTGGAACTATTATATCATTTGTTGTGGTAGCACCCAACCTTTTTAATGTCGGGTCTGTGCGGATGATAAATGCACAGCTAGGATTGGCGTGAAGATTGGAACTATCTGTTGTGTTAACATATGCTTGCAGAGAGTGACTGTGTGCTGTACGGGATTACGGCCGGTCACGGCGTCGTAGATGGGAGGCCTCCCTCTCGACGTTTATTTATTTATTATTATGTATTGTGACTATAAGATACGGACCATACACACCAAGAAAATGCTCGACCGAGCTATGTTTACGAACTGAAAATGATTTGGTAAGCACAAGGCATTTATTAACTAAAACCCTTGTGACTTACCCGATATTGGCAGCGTAATCCAAATTCTATCAAATGTTTTCGGCATGAGTCCACTAAGTGCAATTTCTTGTACTTAGCCCTGCATGTTTGTTTTTAAATGTGCAGGTTGAGCTCTGATGGTGATGATGGGGAATGTGTTGAGGAGTCCGGTGTCCTTGACCGATTTATCTTGAATTTGTGATTTATACCTTGAATGCATATCGTCATATATGTATTCACACACTTTCCGCTGCTATACTCTGAACTCCCTTATTTACGCTTTATGTTTATAAACTATTGAGGTCCATCGGATCAGGCCAAGTTTTGGGGTCCGATGGCCTAAACCTTTTCAAAAACAATATAACATCATCTCATATTCTGTTCAAGCATGTTAGCTTATTTTTACGCATCTCTATTTTATCCATGTAACCCCTAAAATACTACTCTTAGTACTAGTCGCCCTCCAGTCCGGGTTGATCCGGAATGGGGTCGTGACAGAAGTGGTATCAGAGCGCTTTTGCTCTTTGTAAACCCAAAACTTTTTATTCTAAGTCTAGATCGAGTCACTGGACTTCTAGAAACCAACTGACTCCCCTCAACACTCCATCACATCAAGCTCAACCAGGAAGAAGGTAACTGCATTCCTTTCTCAAACTCATGAAATGAAAATTTTTACATGATTGAACAATTGGAAGGACTTTTGAAGGATTTGATTATTATGAAAATTTTTATGATGAAAATGAAAGTTGAGCAAGAAAATTTTTCCCAAATACTTTTAGTTGAACTAATGCAATACTCGGGTATTGATATGAAAGTACATGGTGGTACTAGTTGAATGATCAACATGGGATGAATGAATCCATTTTTGATATGCATATAAGTTGATTATGATTGTTATGTTGAAATCATATTTCAAAAAAAAAAAAAAAAAATTCAATTGAAACCTCATTCCAACTTCCAAAATTTTGTTTATGATGAACGATATGTTATCATAAGACGAACTTAGACTCTAAGGAGCATGTTCACATATCGTGAAAGAACATAGAAGTACGAACTTCTTTTTCCTTACGATAACAAAGAACGATAGGAAGAATGAGAGTAATGATGGCCTCAAGCTCGAACGAAGAAAGACGAGCGAGAAGGATGAACAAGGGTGACCTCAACCATAAAGATGAACAACGTCGACGCTTCATCACTACTTCGACATGAGTGAGCATCGACACAAATCACGACGTGGACGTCACTTACGGCTTCAGAATGTTCAGCCTCAATATAAAAAAAAAACCCGACGACGATAGACGTATTACGTCGACATACGTCTCGATTTGCAATTTGGCACGATCGCACAAATTTCCTGCACTGCGCAGTAATTTTGTTTTAGCTAGATCTCTCTCGTTAGGACTCCGATTTACGCATGGTTTTCACCTGCGTACTCCTAACGCACTGATCTTCATTTGTTATGAAGAACAGAATCCCTAATTCTGCCTCCAGAATACGATAGAGTCCGTTGAACTCTAGTTCGAGTGTTTGGTATAGAATAAGGATCTCTTAGCTTATATTAAGATGTTGTTGGCTTATGTATACGTTTGGGTAAGACTAAGAAGGTAAGTTGTGGTAAGTATTGTGCAATATGATGTTGCCTACCTTATAGACTTGCTTGACCTTATCTAGTTGCTTCACGTTACGTTTAAGATATCCTTGCCTGCTTTTGAGATGACGATAGTTGACTTATGTTAGTTTTGTTCGTGACAGATGGAGGGGATGAGATATCTCGCGAGGAGGAGGATTGGACCACACCCCACCCCAGAGGAGGAGGTGAGTATTTATCGCTCCAGCTGGATGTGCGCTGGGGAAGACTTGGGTGAGTTCTTGGCATATTATCTCCGTCTTTGGAGGCGCCCGAGCCCACAACGTGATCGATTATGACGGCATCCAGCGCCTACTAGCAATACTCCCCGCACAGGGATGGGTATGCCCGAGAGATATCGGAGATTACATCTACCGGCGATGGGCGCCTACGACTTGGTGGGAGATTTGCCCAGTTTCGTGAGTTACCCGACTTACGTGTACGGCGTGTACGGGCAGCACCGAGAGGACCCTACCTCCTCCCGAGAGTATACAGGCGGGATGAGTCGCGAGTGGCTTTACAGAGGTTCGAGGCAGATTGACCCATCGTGCCTCGCTTTCCTTTGACGAGGAAGGCCTCTCGCTTAGAGAGGCGTACGCCCGAGCCTTGGGAGAGCCGTATTTCCACCCTTACAGCCGGACACCCGTCGTCCACGGTACCACCTCCACCACCTATGGTCCCACCGTACCACCACGATCACTTAGTCGAGCGGCGCGGATGAGGGTAACAGATGTCGCGGTGGCTACAGCCCGATCCGCCACGACTACGAGCATCGGGTGAACGCGACGAACGCTCTTAACCCCCTGCGAGACATACCGATGGTGGAAAGCGATGGAGCCGGTCCATCCAGGGGACCGCCCCGCATGGACATTTCGGCGGCGGGGACGACTCAGGAGGAGAAGACCCCGTGGAGGACGGACAGTGGGAGGACTCATGATGTAGACCTTGATGAAGCTTAAGGAGATTTTTTTGTTTTGTGTTAAGCTTCAGTTGTTTTCCTTTTCCTATGTTTAATCTTTAGTGTTGGACTTAGAACCTTAGCTTTTGGAAGGCCGTGTGGGCCGGGGCTTATGTTTTACTTTTCTTTTGTATAACCGTTGGTTTTGAACATCCCTATATGGCGTAAATTTTGGATATATATATATACATGACCTAATAGGGCTTTTGCGCAAGTTATGTTTGTTAAGAGTGATTTTACTTTGGAATCGTTTCTGATGAAGGCCATAATAGCGTTGGTGTATGTTGAGTTGTGAAAAGAATAAGTGCTAATGATTACTGTTTTCTATAGCGACATGCCTCCGAGAAGGAATCCGGCGCAGAACCCGGAGGTCGAGGTCGGGAAGGCCAAGAGGAAGGGTAGGATCCCGAGCAAGAGCAGTAAGAAATTCCCAACCACCACCTCCACCTCAACCCGATCGCGGGATCGAAGAAATGTTTCTAAGGCAGAACCCTCCGTCTTTAAAGGAAAGGTAGCCGGAAGAAACCGAACAATGGGTTAGGGCCATCGAGCGGATTTTACCTTTTAAGATGCACGGCACAGGAAAGGTTGTCGTGTGTTACCTTCCAGCTGATAGGACCAGCTGACTTCTGGTGGGAGGCCAGAAAGAAAACTTTCACAGCTGAACAGCTTGAAGAATTCTCGTGGGAGGATTTCAAGAGGGAGCTGTATGAAAAGTACATACCTAAAAGCTATAAGAGGAAGAAGGAGCAGGAATTTTTCCTGCTAAAACAAGAAAGGATGACCGTGACCGACTATGATCGCACTTTCTGCGAGATGTCGAGATATGCACCCGAGGCGGTGACACCGACTTGAAAATGTCGGAAAAGTTCGAGCGGGGCTAAGAATGGAGATACGCATGTCTCTTGCCGACCACGGACACTGTCTACATCAAGCTCTTGCACGAGCTTTAGATATTGAGGCGACCATGACCGAGAATAAGTCGGTGTCGTCTCGGACACACAATGCTGTTGGATAGAGGAAAGGAGATGGGAACCCAACCGCGGGAATAACAACCGCGGGAGCTTTGGGGACGCGAGTCCTGGCGCCCGTGGCAAGAGATCTTGGCGCCACAAGGACAAGGTGGAAGAGAGCGGCTTATGCTCCACCAAAGGGGACCACATGAGCAGATCGAGACACCTCAATGCCCTCGATGCCATAGACACACAAGGGTGTGTGCACGGCAAACGTGGTGGTCGTTATAAATACGGGGCAACGGGCATTACGCCAACAATTTCCCGATATCACGTTCGGATGTAAGACCGAACCAACCGGCAATGCTCGACCATTAAGGGCTATCTGACTTCAACCCCAACCGCGCGGCGGTTTATTAACCCCTCAACTCCAGTGGCAACAGCCCCAACCTCAACAACAACTCCAACAGCCGCAACAATGGCAGCAGCCGCAGCAACAAATCCCACAACAACAGTGGCAGCAACCACCGCAACAGCAGAGGCGTCAACCACACCGCCCACGCCGGCGGCGGCAAAGAATAAAGCCGAGCAACAACCGCCGAATCAGCGGGACCAAGGTGCCGTCGGCCTCGGTAAATGCTCGGTGCAGAGCTCATACTGCATAGGAGGTAGAACGAACAGAACCAAGGAAACTTGGCAGGTATGGGAGTTCTACTCAACCTACCTGTTATAGTATTGTTCGATACGGGTGCTTGCATTCTTTTATTTCAAAATCATGCGTGAAATCTTGAGCCTTAGGTGCGAAAAGTCGAGCCGGGATATGAGAATCTCATCGCCTATAGGAGGGATTATGACCGTTACCCACTTTTGCTCGAACCTAGAGTTGACATTAGGATCACTTAAGGTTACGGCTAACGACCTAAACATAATACCCATGGATGATGTAGACATAATCCTCGGAATGGATGGTTAGCTAAGAATCATTCCACGATTCTCTGTAAGGAAAGGAAAATTTCGTTTCACTTTCACGGACGAAGCTACGCATTTTCACGGGATCGGCATGGGAGGAGGATTCGATAGTATCGACACTACAAGCTGGGAGGATGATGAACCGAAGGGATGCCATGCATTCCTTGTTTATTTAAACGATGAGGATAAACCCGAGCGCGAGTAGAAGACATTGAAGTTGTCAGAGAATTTTGGACGTATTTCAAAAATCTACCAGACTACCTCACGATGACAACTAGAGTTTACCATCGACTTGGGCCGTGATCAGCCCGGTGTCGAAGCGCCTATAGGATGGCCCCAAAGGAGCTAGAAGAGTGAAAATCCAAATCCAAGAACTTTTGGATCTAGGATTCATTAGGCCGAGTGTTTCACCTGGGGGCGCTTTGTTTTGTTTGTTAAGAAAAGGATGGTTCTTTGAGGATGTGCATCGATTATAGGGAGCTAAATAAGATGACACTAAAGAACAAATACCCTTTACCGAATTGATGACTGTTTGATCAATTACGAGGCGGGTGTATTCTCTAAAATCGATCTTAAGTCGGGATACCATCACTGAAAATACGGTGCGAGGATGTACCTAAGGCGCATTCAAACGAGATATGGCCACTATGAATTCATAGTTATGCCATTCGGGTTAACCAATGCACCACCGTATTCATGGACCTCATGAGCAGTATTTCATCCATTTTGGATAAACTTGTTTTGGTCTTCATAGATGACATCCTTATTTATTCAAAGAATGAAGAGGATCATAAGGAACATCTGAACGGTTTTGCAAACCTTGAGAAATGAAAGACTCTTTGCTAAGTTTAGCAAGTGTGAGTTTTGGTGAAGGAAGTTATGTTCCTTGGACACATCGTGTCTGTCAAGGTATAAAAGTAGATCCGACCAAAGTAGAGGCCGTGCAAGAATGGAAATCACCAAAGACTCAAAGACGAGATTAGAAGTTTCCTAGGATTAGTGGCTACTATAGGAGATTCATGAAGGATTCTCCAAGATTGCAAGGCCAATAACCCGCCTACTCGGGAAGGAAATCAAGTTCAATTGGGTGATGAGTGCGAGACAAGTTTTCAAATACTCGAAGAAAAATTGACGGTGCACGGTTCTAGTAGTCCCGAGCGGACAAGGGTATGTGGTCTATCTGAGCGCGTCTAAGGCCGGACTGGGTTGTGTATTGATGCAAGAAGGAAAAGTGATAGCTTACGCGTCCCGACAACTCGGACCCCACGAACCGAACTACTGACCCACGATTTGGAATTAGCGGTGTAGTTCATGCCCTAAAATTTGGAACACCATCTCTATGGTGTGAGATGTGAGATCTTCACGGATCATAAAAGTTTGAAGTATTTCTTGAACAAAGAGATCGAATATGAGACAAAGAAGATGGCTTGAATTGGTAAAGATTACGACGTGGTATTAACTATCACCGGCAAGGCGAATGTAGTAGCCGCGCTTGAGTCGTAAGAGCCATACCAGTTAGGATGTCTCTTTGTACAAGAGGAAAAACTCGTTGAAGAGTTTGGTAGGATGAGGATTGAACTGGTGGAACCACCGAGGACAATTGTGAGCTGTATCGCTACACTCACATTGGCATCTGATCTAAGAAAAAGAATTGTCGAGAGACAAAGGATGGAGGAAAAGTTGGAAAAGATCCAGAAAGACTAAGGTCGAAGGATCGAGAATTTCAAGAGCGTCGAATAACGCCTTATTGTTTGAAGGTAGGATATGCATTCCCGACGACGGAGCTTGAGCGAAATCATGAGTGAGGCTCACGATCGCCCTACACCGCCCACCCAGCGATACTAAGATGTCCGGACACGAAGGAAAAATTTTGGTGGGAAGGCGTGAAGCGAGATATAGCTTCTTTCAGTGAACATTGTCTTGTTTGTCAACAAGTGAAGGCACTACACCAACGTCCCTACGGGAAGTTACAACCATTGGAAATCCCCGAATGGAAGTGGGACGATATAACGATGGATTTCGTTACAAGCTTACCCAAATCGAGAAGAGGAAACACCGCCATATGGGTAATTGTGGATAGACTTACTAAAAGTGCTCACTTTCTACCTATTCAAAGCACTTATGGATCCGATAAGTTGGCCCAGCTGTACGTTAAGGAAATTGTACGACTACATGGAGTGCCAAAATCTATTACCTCTGATCGAGACTCCAAGTTCACATCCAGATTTTGGATTAGCTTGCGAGAGAATCTGAGTGCAGATTAAACTTGATCTGAACATTCCACCCATAAACCGATGGACGATCGGAGAGAACGATCAAACGCTAGAAGATATGCTTAGAATCGTAATTTTGGATCGAGGTGCAAAATGGGAAGATATTTTGCCTCGATTGAATTTGCTTACAACAACAGCTATCAGCGACGATCGGCATGGCCCCTGAAGCCTTGTATGGTAAGAAGTGTAGATCACCACTTTATTGGGATGAAGTCGGTGAGAGAAAAGTCATAGGGCTGATGCGGTGGCGAAATGATCGAAATCGTTCGACAAATTAGGATGAGGATAAAGAGGCTCGGATGATGACGAAATCTTCTGACGTCTGCGTGATCCGAAGCTACTGCTTGAGGATGGAGACAAAGTATTTCTTAAGGTCTCTCCATCAAAGGATTGTCGGGTTTGGCACGAAAGGAAAGCTTAGACCCGTTTCATAGGACCTTATGAGATCCTAGAAAGGATAGGTCCAAGAGCTTATAGGTTGGCTCTTCCACCAAACCTGGGAATGTCCATAACGTTTTCCACGTCTCATAATTACAAAATACGTTCACGACCAAGCATGTGATTCATCAAGGCGGCGTGATCCTCGAGCGGACATGAGCTATAAGGAAGAACCCACAGCCCATACTTGACCACAAAGTTCAGCAACTACGAGCAAGTCGATTCCGTTAGTCAAAGTCTTTGTGGAGACACCACGACAACGAAGAAGCCACGTGGGAGCTTGAAGAAGCGATGAGGAAAAATACCCGATATATTTTCTAGAGGTATACAAATTTCGGGATGAAATTTTTCGTAAGGGGTGGAATGTAATATTCGAAAAAACGAATATCGATTACGGTATTCTAAACCCGTAATTAGGGTTTTGCCGTATATTATCTTTTTACGACATCGAATATTGTGATTTCAATACGATATCGTTATAACGAATTCCTTTTTATAATTCACTAAGGATTGTGAATTTAAGGATTTAAATATTACGAAAGGATTCGTCAATATAATTTAACGTCAAACGCGTATCGAACGTCGACTTTTCATGAAATTTTACGGCGGTGAAGCTTGGAATTAATTTCCATCTTAATTCCTTTATTAAAAGGAATATACTTAATTAGTAAGTATGAACTTACTGCGACCATTTTGAGATGAGTCGATTTTGAACGTTTTGAGACGTTTTGAAAAAGGAGTTTAATTTCACATGATATATTTGGTATTGAAATTTCAGTATTAATATTTATTAAAATCGAATTTTCAATTATTAAATTCGATATATTTGGTATTGAAATTTTCGAAAACCCTAAGTTTATAAACTTTGGTTTTTCACATGAAATGACACTATTAAATTATCCTATGGTATCTAAACTTTATAATATGATATATATGGATATTATTAAGCTTTTAATCAGAATTTCATCCATAAAAATCGAAGGTTTCAGTTTTTATAAAATTGAAACCCTAATTTTCGAAATTAGGGTTTTATATGCTTGAATTGTGTAATAATTTTATCCTATGCCATAATTCAATATCTAAATCATATAATATGATATATATGTGTATATTTGGGACGAAAATTACATGAGTATCAATTATAGGTGTGATTTATATTTTTAATCCTATTTTTCCCAATTATTATCGATAATTTCGAAATTATGCATAAGTGATGATTTAATTATTTTTATGGCATGTATTATATATCTATGACCTATACTATGATTAATACATGTATTATGTGTAATAAAAAAATAAAATCAGCCCTTTGAACCCCCCCCCCCATGCGCCGGCCACCCTATGAACAAGGGATGCACTCCACCTTTTATTTTGGCCAATGCATGACTTACTTTTTAAACTAGCCTAATGATCACTCTCTCACTCCGTCATTTGGCTGCAGAATTTTTCATTGGGTGAAGGAGAGAGAGAGAGAAACGGCGAGAGAGAGGGAGAGAGATATAGGAGAGGGAGCCTTCTTTTCTTCTCATTCCTACTCTTACACAAAAAGATTGAACACCAAAACACTCTCAATCCTCTCATTTCTTCAGCCAAAACCGAGAGCTCCTCCTCTCTATTTTCAGATTTTTCTTCTTCCATTCTTCTACATTTCTTCACACAACCTTGATACCTAGCCTTGTTCTTGTGATATTATATCATTCTCAACGTAAAACACTAGACTATAGCACCGATTTCATCCTCCTTTATTCAAAAAAAATCGAGCATGTTCATATATGTTATGTGTGTTTCAAATATTTATATATGTGTTTAAATGTTCTTGAACATGAGCCTTTATTTATATATGTGTTCTTGAGGATTTTATTTTGAAAGTACATGAGAATATATGTTAGATGAACAAAGGTTGTTGTATATGGAGCGATGAATGTATCTAGTAAGTATATATGATTTTCGAACCTTAATCTTGTTTTAAAATAATTTTCGAAAACTATAGAAAATGTTTAGTAATGACCGATTGTTGTTACAATATTTTTGAGAATGACATATTGATCTATGTTATGATTTAAGACTATGGTATGTTAATTGAAATTTTTGGAAAACCCTAGCTTATTTTAAAAAAATACCGTGAACAATATATGCATGTACATTAATGTATAATTTTTATTTCAAGCATCCAATGGCATATTATTGCTTTAGAACCTTGATTATATGTTCTATGATTTAATTAGAATTTTTTAAAATCAATAGCTATTTATTTAAAAAGGGCCGAGAGCTTTGTGACCTCATAGGTTGGTGTATGATTTTATTTTTGAACATGCAATGGTGTATTAATGCTTTAGTATATTGTTTATACATTGTGTGAATTAATTAGAATTTTTAGAAATCAAATACTATTTTAAATCAAATAAGCCGTGAGCTTGTTGCTCTTGAAGGTGATGATTTAATTAGTTTTGATAAATATTATGATGCTATATTACTATACTATAGTGTATAAACATAGTATATAATTGTTGGAATTTTTGAAAACCAAATACTGAATAAAATCGAAAAAGCCGAGAGCTTACAAGCTCATATGGTGACGATTTAAATTAGTTTGGTTGATGTTATGATGTTACAATGTTATAATATAATGTTTAATGATGTTGGAATTTATTTGGAATTTTTAGAAATTGTTTGCTATTTATTTGGTAATTATCTTGTAATTACCGTGAATAATTACTATATATTATTAAATAAATGGTTATGATGCACTATAGGTTATATTAATGATATATATTGATGTTGGGATATTATACTAAGTATATATCAATTTTGGGAATTTTTGGATAATTATTCCCTAATTTTTGAAAATACCGTAAATGTATATATGTATATATATAAATAAATAGCAAATAATATCATATGAATTTTATAAATTCATATTCTGGACCATAGTGTATAATAATTCACTATAGTAATTTAGAAAAAATTTCAAAGGTCATTTGGCATTTTTTTTAAAATTAATTATCGAGTTTTCAATAATTAATAAGGATTTTTAAATCCTTTTTAAAACAGTTTATTAATAAAATATTTACTAAATTAATATTCTGGACAGAATTTAATTTTTCAAAATTTTATAAACATAGATTGCTATGTTTGAGACGAACGTTCATTTTATAACGTTTAAAAACCAAAATACGCTTTTTATTATAAAAAGGGTTATTAAAATGCGAAAATATGTATAAGTCCTCGATTTATGAGATAAATCGAAAAATAGGACTTTACGTTTTCAAATCGGTCACATTCGATTTATAAAACAAAATAGTAAGAAGTTACTATTTTAAAAGTCAAAATCATTGACTTCGTTGACTTTTCAAGTCAACGTGCGATTATCGCTTACAAATACATCGATGCGCGTAAGATATACTAATTGAGTATGATACCTCATTAGTAAGAAAAGATTTCCCAAATGAAATCCATATATCGAAAACGTGCTTATCGTTGAGCGTATCTCGAGAACGAGAAAAGTCGATCGTATCGTGTTGAGGCGTATTGAATCCACTAAGAATTGGTCTCACATCGATATGAAATATCGAAGTTTATCTTAGCTTTTGAAGTCTCGAAGACTTGAGCGACGTACTAAAGCCTCGCTTTTCGTAAAGGTGTGGGCGAACGCAATGACGGGATTTTGACGAGCGAGCGAACTGGGACTTTACAACGAACCATAGTCGGTGGGCTTTTATCTTCAAAATGTGGGCCTTTTCTTACCCCACTAAAATGTGACTTTCTTGTTATACCAAATGAGTTTATTTACGATGCTTATTCTACAACTGCTGACAAATGTTTTACTACATTACCCGCCAAAATATTTCGTTTTTGTATGGATCCTATCTGTTTGCCGGGTAGAAATTGTGGAGATGGTTGGAACTATTATATCATTTGTTGTGGTAGCACCCCTTTTTAATGTCGGGTCTGTGCGGATGATAAATGCACAGCTAGGATTGGCGTGAAGATTGGAACTATCTGTTGTGTTAACATATGCTTGCAGTGAGTGATGTCTTTGTCAGGGATTACGGCGGTCACGGCGTCGTAGATGGGAGGCCTCCTCTCGGCGCTTATTTATTTATTATTATGTATTGTGACTATGAGATACGGACCATACACACCAAGAAAATGCTCGGCGAGCTATGTTCTGAACTGAAAATGATTTGGTAAGCCAAGGCATTTTTAACTAAAACCCTCGTGACTTACCCGATATTGGCGTAATCCAAATTCTATCAAATGTTTTCGCATGAGTCCACTAAGTGCAATTTCTTGTACTTAGCCCTGCATGTTGTTTTAAATGTGCGGGTTGAGCTCGATAGTGATGATGGGGAATGTGTTGAGGAGTCCGTGTCCTTGACCGATTTATCTTGAATTTGTGGTTTATACCTTGAATGCATATCGTCGTATATGTATTCACACACTTTCATTGCTATACTACGAACTCCCTTATTTACGCTTTATGTTTATAAACTATTGAGGTCCATCGGATCGGGCCAAGTTTTGGGGTCCGATGGCTAAACCTTTTCAAAACAATATAACATCATCTCATATTCATTCAAGCATGTTAGCTTATTTTACGCATCTCTATTTTATCCATGTAACCCTAAAATACTACTCTTAGTATTAGTCGCCTCCAACCGGGTTGGTCCGGAATGGGGTCGTGACAAATATGTAGTCTCATACCTGCATATTGTGAGAATCTCTTTACTTCAAAACTTTTGAAGAAAACATTTTCATCCTTTTCACTTTCAAACTCTGAAAATAAAATCATTTACCTCATTCAGTTGAGCTTGATGTGATGGAGTGTTGAGCATTGTCAGCTGATCTCTAGAAGTCTAATGACTCAATCTGACTTAACCTTAAAGAAGATTTTGGGTTCAAGAGCGAACTGCTCGATACCACTCTGTCACGCCCCACAATCCTAAGTGCGGATTAGCGGGGACTATAACTCTAAACAGGATAAAAATACAAGGAGACTCTTTTAACAATAAGCGTAATACATATGTCATTTATGTTCTTGGACTATATTACATAATTTAAGTTCTAGCAATGAAAACATGTGATATGTACATATGACGATGTACTATCAAGGTATAAACATTTCGGTGACAACATTCCTATTGCTCAACACCGCTCCATCCATCATCTGCTCAACTGCACATTTAAAACAAACATGCGGTGAGTACAAGAATACACTCGGTGGACTCATGCGAAAATATTTTATCATTTTAGATTACATTTGCCACATCATGGTAAGACACAAAGGTTTTAGTTGAAAGTGCCTTCTGCTTACTAAAACATTTTATCGCTTCATAAAATCACCGCTGGCGGGCATTTTCTTGGTGTGTATGATCCGTATCCTTATCATCATTTCATTATATCATCATAGTCGAAAGTCGTGAGGAGGCCTCCTCTCGACCCGTGACCGACCGTGAATTATCCTTACAACACGCAATACCATCGGTGTACACGTTAATCCTAGCAAGGTATAAGCCTTCCCAAGCATAGGATCCGATATCGATTTCATTCATAAGTTGGGGTGACCCAACACATTCATATCATTCATGTCATTCATATCAATCTCATGGATAGGATACATACACAAAACATAAACATTTTGGCGGTAATCTTGTAAACATTTAACAACAGCTTGAAATAAGCATCGTAAATAAATATTTGAAGCATTTTATTCTTGAGTAGAGTAAAGCCCACCGATTTGTAGATCGCCTTAATCCCATTTCTTGGGTCAGTAAGTCCTGAGCTTAGCCTATCTATTCTTGGCCTTGAGGTTTTGGGCCGAAAAATCCATTGGGTCTTAGAACCCATATTTCTACTTTAGTGTATATCATGGTATGATATACACTCAATTGACCATGTGGTAGCACCTAGTCAAACATTTCACGTTAAGGTATGCTTTCATTGAAAATATCGTATCATGATGTTTTATCATAGTTCGTACATCTTATAATGCTCTATCGCACCTTGCAACATAACATAATGAATGCATCAATTACTAGCATGTTAGTCACATAAGGCATATTTCACAAAGGGTTTCCAACACTTAGTCAAATTTTCAAGTGTTGAATTTCAGCAAAACAACTTGAAATAACCCAGTGGCAAACTTTGACGATTCATAACTCTCGAGTTAGAATACGTATGGCCGCACAAAGATACATTCTGGAAACCTCTAAACATGTACTACAAGTTCTAAGAAGGAATTAAATCCAAACGAGTTGTGGTTCTGGAGATATAGGGTCTTAAAGTGGGCAACTCAAACTGACTTCTACACTTAGAATTTTTTTTAGAATTTCCAGTTTTAGCTTAACGACGAGGGTTTTATGAGGCCCGTAACTTTTGACTCACAATGCCAAAATGGCTGCAGGCTACCAATTTCGAAACCTTGTAACAAGAACTACATATTTCATGAAGACCATACTGGAAAATATCTGACGATCGAGAAATACATAAGCCCAAAGTTGACTAGTTGAAATGGACAGTTTCCAGTGGGTGACTTTGGGTCGATGAAAGGTATACCTATAAAACTTGGTTTGGGATCAAACTTTCCAGATCATAACTAGACATGGTGGGGAATATTTCTTATGAAGAAACCCAAGTCCAAATCGGACTACAAATGGCTTGAACATCTCACGTAAAAGTCATACTCGAACAGCCTTTTATATGAAAAATTCACTAAGGCAGTTTGTCCAAAACAACTTAGTGTAATGTATCAACTTCAAAAATTCACCGTGAGTTCATTATAAGGAATCTGGGAATGAAACCAATCATATTGAAAAGCCACTTAAGTCTAGTTTAATCCAGAAAAAGCCTCACTCAATGATTCACAATAGATTGGGAGCTAAAAATATTTTACCACAAGCTATCACTCCCGTGACAGTTTTGTGCAGTTAACTTGTAAAATCTGGAATAAATAGTAAAACTTTTTAGTACCTTGATTTCTTGCAAGCCTTTCATCACACCTCATATGCACAAATTTGCACGAAACCATGGTGAATTGGGGCTGACCTTAGAGTAATGAGAGATGAGAAAGGGAGAAAGAAGAGAGAGGTCATCGGTGGTGTAGGGTGTGGGAAAGGTCAAGTTTGGGAGGGGTATGTGGTAGCTTATGGGTGACAAGTGTCTCCCATTGCATGCATGTTTTACTCTAGTCACACACATGCACAACTCACTCTACACACACATGCACGAAAATTATCTATATATACATATATATCTGATTTTAATTTTAGTTAGGATATAATTAATCGATGTCACTTAGATACATGTAATAGTGGGAAGATTAACAACACATTTTGTTATAGCACTTAGGTGCTCTCGGCTCTCACACTTGTAATAGGTCAAATTTTATTTTCCATGCCATTAATAGAAATATATATCATAACATATGGTTTAGATGATAAATAATATCGTAGGATAAATTAATGGCATCATTTTATGCGATAAAAATCGAGTTCGAAAATTAGGGTTTTCAAACGTTTGAAAAATTGGTCACTATCAAATCTTGATGATCTAGCATTGATTTAATGTTAAATAATACTGTAATTACATATACTAATCATAGGAAATTAATTCCTATTCTTGATTGATTAAAACGCTTTTCGTTCATCTCAAAACGTCAACGTTTGAAAACGTTGCAAAACGTTCATTATCGACTCATCTCAAAATGGTCGTCATCACTTTATTAAATTATTCCATTAATAATGAAATTTAATTCTAAGCTTAATTGCTTTAGAAAATATCATGAATTTTAACTATCGATACGCGATCGACGTTAAAATAATACTGCCGATACACTTCATATACTTTTATTCCTTAATTCACAATTCTCAGTGAATATAGAATAGAATTCATTCCTTCGTAAACAATCGAAATCATTATTCGATATCTTAGTGATTGAATAACTCGGCTAAACTCTAGTTTACGGGTTTTTAAATACCGTAATTAGGCATCTAATTTTGCGGGGTATTACATATATGCTCACGGTATTTTACTAAAATTTAACATATGGTTTCCAAAAATTTTAAATAAATCATAGAACATATAAACAATACATTAAAGCATTAATATGTCATTACAAGCTTAAAATAAAAATTATACATCATGGTACATGTTAAGATAGCTCACGGTATTATAAAAAAAAAATACCTTGGGTTTTCAAAAAAAATTCAAATCAAAGCCATGTATTATAAACATGATAATAAACAATAATCCATCACTAAAATATTCATGAAGTACTCGGTCATCATCATATGATTTTGTAAAGCTTTCGAAAATTATCTCAATCATGTCATATGGTTCGAAAATCCTATATGTACACTAGATCTATTTAAAAAATTTAGTATACAACATCACACGTTCATTTCAACATATATTCACACACCTTTGATATACAAATCATTAAGAACAATCTATAACCATAAATCATTCACAAGAACATTAAAACATACAAAAATATATATATATTTCGGCACACACACACATATATATAAGCATGCTCTCGATTTTCATAGCAAAATGGAGATGGAATCGGTACTTGGTCTTGTGTTTACCTTTGAATAAGTATGGAATCACAAGAGTATGGTATGGTATTAAGGTTTGGGAGAAGAAATGAGAAGAAGGAGAAGAAGTAAGCTTTCGAAAAAAAAATGGAGGGGGCTCTCGGTTTTGGCTGCAGATTTTTGGAGAGGATGGAGAGTGTTTGATATGTGTGACGATGTATAATGAGGAAGGAAGTGAAGAGCCCTCCTATAGCCTCTCCTCCCATTTTACACGGCACCCACACTCACCACCAATGGGAGAGTTGCAGCCCAATGATGAGGGTGTAGTGATCATTAGGCTAGTGTTAAGGGTGTCCATGCATTGGTCCAAATAAAGTGAATCCCATGCCTTGTTTAATGGGTGCACCATAGCATATGTGGGTGTTTAAGGGTGGTTTAATTTTGTTACACATTAACACAAGGTATTAATCATAGTATAGGTCATAGATGTATAATACATGCCATGAAAATAATTAAAACTAACATATAGCACATATTCGAGAATACCGATGATAATTAGGAAAAATAGGAATAAAAATATAAATCACACCTATTATTGATACTCATGCCGAAATCGATCAAATATACATATATATATCATAATATATGATTTAGATATTAAATAATAGCATAGGCTAAAATAATTGCATTAATTTATGCTTATGAAACCCTAATTTCAAAAATTAGGTTTCGAAAATTATATATGTATGCTATCGAGATTAAATGCTCCAAAATTGATTTTATAGCTTAATAATACTCATATATATCATAACATATAGTTTAGATACCATAGGATAATTTAATGGTGTCATTTCATGTGAAAAACCATAGTTTATAAACTTAGGGTTTTCGAAAAATTCAATTCCAAAATATCGAATTTTAATAGCTAAAATTTCGATTTTAATAATTAATAATGCTGTAATTATATAAAATAATAATAGGGAATTAATTATCATAATTTCCCGAGCATTAAACTCATTTTTCAAAACGTCTCTAGGCGTTGACGTTCAAAACGTCTCAAAACGTTCAAAATCGACTCATCTCAAAATGGTCGCAGTAAGTTCACACTTACTTTATGATATTTTCTATTTTTATAAGAATTAGTATGGAAATCTATTCCAAGCTTCACTGCTCTGAAAATTTCATAAAATGCTGGCGTTCGATACGCGTTTGACGTTAAAAATAATACTGTCGTATCATTTCAAAAATTTCATTCTTTAATTCACAATCCTTAGTGAATTATAAAAAGGAATTCGTTATAACGATATCGCATCGAAATCACAATATTCGATGTCGTAAAAATTTATATACGGTAAAACCCTAATTACGGGTTTAGAATACCGTAATCGTATGTTAGTTTCTTTGGAATATTACATTTAATGATCCGAAAATTATTATAATTAATTTCCTATTATTATTTTATATAATTAAAGTATTATTAAGCATTAAAATCAATAATAAAGCTATGAGAACTCGATAATGCATATTTATAATTTTCGAAACCATATTTTGAAAATTAGGGTTTTCTCACATAAAATGATACCATTAAATTATCCTATACTATTATTTATTATCTAAACTATATGTTATGACATATATATGTATATTTGGTACCAAAATGACTTGTGTAATATCATTAGGCGTGACTTATATTTTTATGCATTTTCACGCCATTTCGCATATATTGCTATGTGGTGTTTTAATTATTTTAATGACATTTATTATATATCTATGACTTATACTTTGATTAATAAATTGTATTAAGGATCAAATAAAATAAATCCCACCCTTTTGGAACCCTAGTAGCATCGGCCATCACCCTCCAACAAGCATGATTTTATTTTTCTATTGGCGATGCATGGAGACCCTTTTTAGCCTAGCTAATCATCACTAAACCCCCTCCTAAAATGCTGCAATTATTCTATTGGGTGTGTGTGTCACGCCCCCACCCAGGATAACCCGGAGTGGGCGGACTAATACTAGGAATAGTATTCTTGGATACAGACGACTGTCACGATAGGACATATCATATGAGAATATAAACCCTAAGATTAAACAAACACTTATAACATTTCGATTCAAAAGGGTTTAGCCAACAGATCCAAAGGATATAACGATCTGAAAGACTTCATAGTTCACTTTGTTATAATATCCAACATGAAAATAAAGCAGTTCGAGTTGCGGCGAAAGTGTGTGAATACATATATGACGATATGTATTCAAGGTTATCCATTCTAACGAACATCGAGGACATATGGCTTTCTCAACACTCCTCCATCACCAAAGAATCGAGCTCAACTCGCACATTTAAAACAAACATGCAGGGCTAAGTACAAAATTTGTACCCGGTGGACTTATGCCGAAAACATTTCATTTTCGTTTAATTACTCGCCAATATAGTGGTAAGACACAAGAGTTTTATTTGAAAATGCCTTGGCTTACTAAAATATTTTCATGAGTTTATAAAAGTCGCAGCGAGCATTTTCTTGGTGTCGTATCTATATCCCTTATTATCCTGTCATCACATTATCATAGTCGAAAGTCGTGAAGGAGGCCTCCTTCTACGACCCGTGACCGCCGTGAATTGTCCTTACAAAGACACAATCACCATCGGTGTACACGTTAATCCTAGCTGTATAAGCCTTCCATAGGATCCGATATCGATTTTCATTCATAAGTTGGAAATAACCCATCAACATCACATCATACATGGATAGGATACGATACACAAAACGTAAATATTTTGGCAGGTAATCATTTAAAGAATTTTAACATTTGTTGAAAAGTCCTGTAAACAAGACAGTTAAAAAGAGCAGCAAAGTTGTTCTGTTTTTAATAATAAAGCCCACCTGGAGATTATTGTTCGTCTTTAACGTTTTCTTTATTCGTCGGCGTCCAACGGTGCGTCGGCGTCCACACCTTTATTTAAAAGGATGCTTTAGTGCGTCGTTTACGTGATCGAGACTTACAAAGTCTATAATCAAATTCGATATTTCATATCGGCGTGAATTAATTCCTTAATGAATTTAATTAGTTTCTCAAACGCGATATCAAAACAACATTTCGGTTCTTTGATAGAAGCGAGATATGTGTTGAAATGACCAATTTACTCTCTTGGTAAATGGTCCAACGTTTTCTCACGTTTTCGATTTCATGACTTTAAATATGAAATCTTTTCATATTAACATGATATCATTAGCAAATGATACGTCTTACGCATTTTAGCGTATTTATCGAACGTCTTTCGTACGTTGATTTCAAAAGTCAACAATTTTGACTTTTCCTTAGTAATTTAATTACTAAGTCTTATTTTAATATTAAATTCTTTTGAAAATCAATTTCTAATTGATTTCATTTTATAAACTGTTTTAATATGTTTAAAATAATTTTAAACATATAATTCATTATAAATAATGAATTTAAGGATTTAAAATCCTTATTTCTATTTTAAAATAGCTCACGGCTATTTTAAATTTTGACAACCAATTATTTTGAAAATTGTCCATAATTTCCAAATATGTCTAAAATAATATTAGACATATAATTTTATTAATAACCTTAATTAAAAGGATTTAAAATCCTTAAAATTCTTAAAACTCCTCGGTAATTATTAAAATTACCAATTGGTGTCTAAATTTTTTCTAATTTTATATAGTGTATTAATATACACTATGGTCATAATATCAATTAGACATTTTCCATCATCACCTTATTATTAATCTGAGGTCTCGGCATTTACAAAATAAATGCCTAATAATTTTCTAAATTCGATAAATTAACATAAGGTCCAAATATTAGTCCATAACATACTTATGTCATATAATCCATAATATGACATTTATATACCATGTAAATGATATATTAACTCTCGGCCCTTTGACTAAGCATGTCAAACAATTTTATAAAATTTCAAACAATTATAACATGTTTATACATTATAGTGTAATAATGTAACACCATAAAATACATCAAGAACAATTTTATTCATCACCAAACTTAGCTCAAGGCTTTCGGTTTATTTGAATAAAATTGTAATTGATTTTAAAATTCAAACAAAACATAGGATGCATAAAACATACTCAACATCAATAATATAACATTGCATGTTACAAATCAAGATCATACATCAATATATATATACATATATGCCTCGTATTCTTCAAAATAATTGATAGGATTTTCCTTAAAATTTCCAATTAAATCATAGGATATAAAATTCATACACTAGAGTAATAGAACACCATTGCATGTCCTAAATTTAAATCATATACCAATATATGGGCATGTATATTTCTCGCCTTTTATAAAAATGGATATGATTTTCCAAAATTTCAAAACAAAACATATAGTGCATGATTTACATCCTAGATCAATAATATTCTATTGCATGTCTTAATTAAAAATTTTACATCAACATATATATATATACATTCGGTTATTTTGGAAAGAAATTAGTATAGGTTCTTCCAAAATGTCAATTAAATTGTCATGTATTCCCAACACATTATAATTCAAGAATATACCATTGCATGCACTAATTAAACATCTTATACCTATCTTTGAAATTTAAAAGCCTCGGTTCTTAGAAAGAAAAATGGCATAGATTTTTCTAAAATTTTCAAATAATTTCTATGAACTTATAAAACATCATAGGTTACAAATTCATGCTCAAACAATTTCTTATAGCACTCGGCCATATCTTGCATTTGTCATACAAATTCACATAAATTTTTAAAACAAGTTTTAGGCTTCCAAATAATATGCTATACCCTCTTAGAACATCACATAGCCATGGATTCGAAAGTTTTTCACATTAGATCATACATGCAAGACTTAGAAGGAATAAGAACACAAGCACTCATATTTACCTATCATCAACTAATATATGTACACAAGATCTTTCAAAAATAAAAAGTCAAGAACACATGCAATGCCCTTGCACCATGTTCGACAGTTTTTTTTTTTTTTTTTTAAACAAGAACAAGCATGTTGGAATCGACACCTACCTTGTTGATATAGATTAAGTGAACAATATACAAAATATCAAGGTGTGGTATGGGAGATAGGAAGGAAATCAAGCTTGGTAAATGTTAATGGAAGCTCTCGACTTTTTCTTAAAAATGAAGAGGAAGAAGATGTTCTTGAGAGAAGTGAGAGGTTTTAGAGAGAGATGATGTAGTTGGGTGTTTAGTGTTTGAGTGAGTGAGGTAATGAGAAAATCTGAATATCTACCCCCATAACCCCCCCATGCTCGGCCCTCTCCCTGTTGCACACACAAGAGACCTTTCAACTTTTTTATTCACTAATGGGTTCCCAATCATTAGTGCTTACACAAGATATCTTGGAAATAGGTAAAGTATATGTATTTAGTGGGAGACTCAAGTATAAAATCTGAAATTATACATATATACATGCAAATGTGAGGTAAATGAAACAATTAAGATTTATATAACTATATATGTAGTTCTCGGCCATTTGGCCAAACTATAGGATAAAATTCCTATTTCATACTAATTATAGATATATAAATCATAATATATGATTTAGATGATATTTAATATCATAGGTTAATTAAATAGCATAAAAGAAGAAAATAATTCAATTTATGCCCAAGAAAAATATCTATCGGCCATTTGGATAACCATAGGTTAAATTTTTTTTATTTCATGTCATTAATGGGTATATACACCATGGTATATGATTTAGATAATAATTATAGCATAGGATAATTAAAAAGAGTATTTAATTTCGAAAGAAACCCTAATTTCGAAGAATTAGGGTTTTCGGAATTAGTTTTGATATTTTTATTAATTCAAATGTTCAAGCATTAATTAAATGCTTATTAGTACTGTAATATCCTAAAAATACCATAAGAAATAATTTCCTAAAGTTTCTTGATCATTAAAACCATCGTTCATCTTATCTCTAAACGTTGACGTTTGAAAACGTCTCAAAACGTTACGTATCGACTCATCTTTAAAATGGTCGTAAATACTCGTAATCTCATCATAGAAATATTCCATTAATAATGGAATATAATTCCAAGCTTGATTGCTTAAGAAATATCGTGACATTTCAATAGTCGATATGCGTTAAATGTTAAAAACGCGTTAATAAAAGTTAAAACTTTCGATTTCATTCACTCAAACCGATAAAAGTTAAAACTTTCGATTTCATTCACTCACTAACTTTGAGTGAGTGTATGACAGGAAATTATTCCTCGTAAACAAATTGAAATCATACTTGACTTCATATATGATTTGATTTCACGGTAAAATTTTATTTTACGGGTTTTAACGACCGTAAATAGGCTTTTAAAACTGCGGGTTATTACATCCTACCCCCCTTAAAAGAAATTTCGTCCCGAAATTTGTTTACCTTAAAAGAATAATCTGGGTCTTGTTCCTTCATCGATCTTCTAGCTCCCACGTAGCTTCTTCTTGTCCGTGGTGATTCCACAGTACTTTGACCAGCGAAATTGATTTATTCCTCAATTGTTGAACTTTATGGTCTATTATTGCAATAGGCTCTTCTTCATAACTCATGTATGGATTGAGAACTACGTCGTCTTGACGGATCACGTGTTTTGGATCGTATACATATTTCCTTAGTTGAGATACGTGAAAAACATTATGCACATTTCCCAAGTTGGGCGGAAGAGCCAACTTATAGGCTACTGAGCCTATTCTTTCTAGAATCTCGTATGGTCCTATGTAGCGGGGTCTTAGTTTTCCTTTCACACCAAATCTTGTGATCCCCTTCGATGGAGAGACTTTGAGAAATACTTTGTCTCCAACTTCAAAATGCAGCTCCGATCTACGCGTATCAGCGTAGGATTTCTGTCTATCTTGAGCTTCCTTGATTCTTTGTCTAATCTGTCGGACGATTTCAATCATTTCATTCACCGCTTCTGGCCCTATTATTTTCCTTTCACCTACCTCATCCCAGTAAAGTGGTGATCTACACTTCTTGCCATACAAAGCTTCATATGGGGCCATATCAATCGTAAACGATAACTATTATTTTAGGCAAACTCAATAAGAGGTAAAATGTCTTCCCATTTAGCACCCGATCCAAGACTACCGTTCTCGGCATATCTTCTAGGGTTTGAATTGTCCTTTCTGACTGCCCATCAGTTTGTGGGTGAAATCTCAGATTGAGTTTAACTTTGTTCCCAACTCTTTTTGTAGGCTCATCTAAAATTTCGATGTAAACTTGGAATCTCTATCTGATGTAATGGATTTTCGTACTCCATGTAGCCGTATCACTTCCTTTACATATATTTGGGCTAGTCTATCAGCTCCATATGTATTTTGAACTGGTAAAAAGTGAGCGCACTTGGTGAGTCTATCCACTGTTACCCATATGGTAGTGTTTCCTTTCCTAGATTTGGGTAAATCTGTAACAAAATCCATCGTTATTTCGTCTCACTTCCATTCAGGTATACCCAACGGTTGTAACTTCCCATAGGGACGTTGGTGTAAAGCTTTTACCTGTTGGCAAACAAGGCAACGTTCTACGAAAGAAGCTATGTCTCGTTTCATGCCTTCCCACCAGAACTTCTCTTTTAGGTCTTGGTACATCTTCGTACTGCCTGGGTGGGCGGTATAAGGTGTATCATGAGCCTCACTCATTATGTTGTTCCGAATCTCAGCATCATCTGGAACACATATCCTTCCTTTGAACATTAAAGCATTATCTGATGCTTCCTGGAAATTTTCCAATTCGCCAGTTCTCACCCTTCCTCTTATCTTTTCCAACTTTTCCTCAATCCTTTGTCTCTCAATGATCCTTTTTCTTAGATCAGTTGTCATGGTGAGTGTAGCAATACAATTCTGATCGCCTCGTCGTTTAATCAATTCAATTCTTAATTTGTGAATTCCTCGACAAGTTTATCTTCTCGTGTCGAGATATTCCAAATGAGTTTGATTTTTACGACTCAAGGCGTCGCCTACTACATTCGCTTTACGGGTGATAGTTAATACCACAATCGTAGTCTTTTACTAGTTCGAGCCATCTTCTTTGTCTCATGTTTAGATCTCTCGCTCGAAAAGTATTTCAAACTCTTATGATCGTATAGATTTCGCATCTCACTCGTAGAGATGGTGTCTCCATATTTTCAGTGCATGAACCACTGCTGCTAACTCTAAATCGTGTGTTGGGTAGTTTAGCTCATGTGGTCTAAGTTGTCGTGACGCGTATGCTATTACTTTTCCTTCTTGCATCAAAACGCATCCTAGTCCGTTCTTTGAGGCGTCAGTATAAACCACATATTCCTTATCTGATTCCGGGACTGCTAACACCGGTGCACTTGTTAACTTTTCCTTGAGTTCTTGAAAACTCGCCTCACATTCCTCAGTCCAAGTGTACATAACTCCTTTTCGAAGTAGTTGGGTCATTGGTCTTGCTATTTTGGAGAATCCCTCAATGAATCTCCTATAATAACCAGCTAACCCTAGAAAACTCCGGATCTCATTCTGAGTTCGCGGTGATTTCCATTCTTGCACTGCTTCCACTTTGACTGGATCCACTTTGATTCCATCAGCAGACACGATGTGTCCTAGGAACATTACTTCCTTTAGCCAAAATTCGCATTTGCTGAACTTAGCAAACAATCTTTCATTCCTCAAAGTTTGTAACACCATTCTTAGATGTTCCTTATGGTCTTCCTCATTTTTCGAATAGATGAGAATGTCATCTATGAAAACCAGTACAAACTTGTCTAAGTACGGATGAAACACTCGGTTCATGAGGTCCATAAACACAGCTGGTGCATTAGTTAATCCGAATGGCATGACTACAAATTCATAATGGCCATATCTTGTTGAATGCGGTTTAGCTATGTCTTCGTGTCGTACCTTTAGTTGATGGTACCGACTTGAGATCAATTTTGAAAATATGCTGCTCCTCTCAATTGATCGAACAAATCGTCGATTCTTGGTAAAGGATATTTGTTCTTGAGTGTCATTTTGTTCAGCTCTCGATAGTCTATACACATCCTTAAGGATCCATCCTTTTTCTTGACGAACAATACAGGCGCTCCCCAAGGTGAAACACTAGGTCTGATGAAACCTAGATCCAACAATTCTTGGATTTGGATTTTCAGTTCTTCCAATTCCTTTGGGGCCATTCTGTAGGGTGCCTTCGACACCGAGCCGATCACGGTTCCAAGTCGATGGTAAATTCCAATTGTCTATCGGAGGTAATCTGGTAGATCCTTAGAAATACATCCGAAATTCCTAACAATTTCTATGTCTTCTACCTTCAGTTCCGGCTTTTCTTCTCCGTTCAGGTAAACGAGAAAAGCATGGTATCCTTTCTTATTCATCATTTTCCTTGTCTTGAATGCGGACACAATTGGAACTCTCTTTCCCATGCTGATTCCATGGAAATGCGTTGCTTCTTGGCCAGGAAAATGAAATGATATTTTCCTTTCCTTGCAAAGAATCGTGGAGTGGTTTGCAGCTAACCAGTCCATTCCTAGGATTATATCTACGTCACCCATGGACATTATGTTCAGATTATTTGCTAGAACCCTTAGTGATCCTAAGTTCAACTCTAGGTTCGAGCAGAAATGTGTAACAGTCATAATTCCTCCTATAGGTGAAGAGATTCTCATATCCTGATTTGCCTTTATAGCACTCAGTCCCAACAGATCTACGCATGATTTTGCTATGAAAGAGTGTGAAGCACCCGTGTCGAACAATACTATAACAGGTATGTTGAGAAGGATTCCCATACCGCCGGTTTCCTTGGTCCCTGCTCGCTTACATTGCGGTGCAAAGCATACGCCTAGCTTGAGGTAATTCTTGGTGGCGTGGTGCTTGCCTTTGTTGGGGCTGTTGTTGTTGTCTGAGGCTCTTGTTGCACCGCGTTGCCGTTGTGGTTGTTGTCTTCGTTCTTGAGGTGGTTGCCCTTCCGCCGTTGTTGTATTGTTGGTGTGGCTGCTGCAGCTTGTTGTGGAGGTTGTTGCCATTGTTGCGGTCAGTAGTTCTTTGTTGAGGTTAAATGAAATTGAATAGCCCTCGGTTTGGACATTTCGGGTTGGTTCGGCCTTACAATTGTTTCGAACGTATCCCCGACAAAAGTTTCGTAATGTCCTTTCATACCACACCTAAAACAGTTTCCACTGCCCGCCATGCACATTCCCGTGTGCATCTTTCGGCATTTTGGGCACGGAAGAGCCCTTCGCTGCTCTTGTAGTCCCCTTGCTGGAGGAATAAAAGCTGGCTTCCTCCATCCTTGTCCTTGATTTGCTGAGTTCCCCTGCCACTGCTGTTTGTTACCTTTATTTTCAAAGCTTCCCCTGCTACTATTACCAAAACTAGCATCCCATTTTCTCTTTCCTCTGTCCATAGTATTCTGCATCTGCACTGATGCCGACTTATCCTCTGGCATTGCTGCCTCAATGTCCAAAGCCCGTGTAAGAGCCTCAGTATAAGTCATGTCTCCAAGACCAGCGAGAGACATTCTTATTTCTGGCCTTAACCCTGATCTAAATTTCTCGGCCATCTTTAAATCCGTGTCCACTTGATCCAGTGCATATCTAGACATTTCGCAAAAAGTGCGATCGTAATCGGTTACCGACATCTTTTCCTGTTTTAACAAGAAAAATTCATGTTCCTTCTTCTTCTTGTAACTTTTCGGTACATACTTATCATACACTTCTCTTTTAAAATCTTCCCACGTCAACTCTTCCATCTGCTCTGCTGTGAATGTTTTCTTTCTAGCCTCCTACCAGAAATCAGCAGGCCCATTTAACTGGAAGGCTACACATGATAATCTTTCTTGTGTTGTGCACCTTAGAAAAGTGAAAATTCTCTCGATGGTTCTTATCCACTGCTCAGCATCTTCCGGACTACCTTTCCCATTGAAAGTAGGAGGGTTTTGTCTTAAGAATAATTCCTCTATCCTGCGGTCAGGCTGAGGTGGAGGTGGTTGGAGTACAGCCTGTTCCTCTTGTTCCGGAGTTCTACCTCGTCTCCTAGGTCTGCCTCTGCCTCTTACTTCTCGTTCGGGATCTTGTCAGAGGCGTTACATTGTGTAAAATATATCATTAGCATCATGTATCATTTTTATAACTTGAATTTGTATAAATTTCATTTCTTCGCCTTTTTAGAAATGATAACTTAAATAAAACATTTCATTCTTGTCATACATAAATTTGTTGCAAAAACCCTCTTGGATCACACATACATACAATTGCAAAAGCACCATAGATAACGTACTTTGCAAACACAAGTCCTTACATCAAGGATTACTCACATACTTGCTTCCAAAATATTTCAAAAGAAAAGGGCCATACACATATCGGCCTTAAGGCTTTACAAAAATTAAAGTTATGCACAACGGCTTTATAGCCTTACAAAAATTCAGTTTTCCCCACTGTTCAAGTTTTTCCAAAAGCATACATAAAACATACATAAAAATAGATAACATAATCCTTAAAATTTTACATCAACATCACTATCTACATCAACTCCTCGAATCTTCCTCATCTTCCTCCGGATCCTCTTCATCCTCGTCCGATTCATCACCCTGGCCATATGCTCTAGAGGGTCCAGCTCCATTACTCTCTACCATCGGAATGTCCCGCAGTGGACCATAATCCACACGAATTGGACTGTAGCTGTCATGGATGGGATTATACCCATCAAGAGTACCTGTCACACTAATCCGTCTTTGTCGACGGAAACTCTCAATGGCGGTAAGGTCTTTGTCACCGTGGTAGTAGGCGGAAGTGGTGAACGCACCGGATGTCCGAATATCAAAGATGGGAAAACAGGGGCTCCCAACGCTCTAGGCCTGGCTGCTCCGTCCGCCTGAACAAGTCTGCCCTCGTCAATCCGATATCGTGGTACCACCGGGTCAACAATCCGTGGAACCTCGGTGTATAGCCACTCAGGTGACTCATCACGCCATGTATACTCCCGTGGAGGGAGATAAGGTCCTTTCGGTGCTGCGCCATAAATGCTATATACATACGTCAGGTGGCTGATGAACCTGGGTAAATCACCTATCAAGTCATATCCTCCAGTCGCACGGTAAATGTAATCCCCAGAAACCTCACGAGCATAATCTTCCCAATCACATGGAAGTATAGTGAGAAGACGCTTAATGCCGTCGTAGTCCGTCACGCCGTATACTCTTGCATTCCTCCACAACCTAAAGTAATACATCAGGAACTCTCCTAAATCTTCTCCGGCACACATCCAGCTTTCCCGATAAATACGGATAGTCTCCTCGGGAGTCGGGTTGGGTCCTATCCTCCTCCTCGCAATGTAACGCATTTCCTCCATCTGTCACGATCAAAAACTAACCGTTAGACACTACTAATATCTGATAGCAGATAGGGTAGCTTAATACTTCGATTAATCAACTAGGATAAACTATTCAACCTATAACCAAACATTCTTAACCCGTCTAGTAAACAAAACTCCTATTGCTATGTTAAACTACACGAGGTATTATAGGTTCCTCGGTTCTATCTAAAACTCAAGCTGAACTTTACCCAGACTCTACTGGGTTTGGGAGATGGAAAAAAAGATTCTGTTCTTCATAACAAATGAAGTTCAGAATGTTAGGAATACACAGCAAAACCATGCGTAAACGGAGTCTTATCGAGGAGTATGGTTAAAACAAATTTATCACGCAGTGTAGAAAATTTTCGCGATTATAGCAATGTTTCGAGAAGGTGCCAATAATGACATCATACGCGCTATGGCTGCTGCCGACTTAGTATAACTATTACGTCCACGTCTTCAAATTGAGGCTTGCCGTTCTGAAATCTCGGTCCTCGATCCACGCAAGTTGAAAATTATGGTTATGATCGCTCACTTTGACCGTGATCAAAGATCCACCTTCTTCATTCTTCATATTCAACGTCGTTCCCGATCATCTTTACGTTCCACTCGCCGTTCAAAACCCGAAATTAAAACACATTCATGCTTCCTATCATTCTTTTGTTTTCTTTTATTATGGGAACATACTTCCTATATCGCTCACGTCTTCTTAAGAGCATAGCATACTTTGTTATCAACATAGATTTCATAATTCATAAGCATAACATCCAAACAACATCATACTTTGTTCATACATGTCTGTACATATAATCTTGTTTTCATACATTCGTCTTTAATCATCATGATTCATTTCAAACATACATTTCAACTTAACCACTTCATATCATTGCTATCAAATTTCAAAATTTAGGATTTTTGAAAATTTTTCATTCATAACTCATCATTTCAATCATCATCACATTACATCTTTCCTTTTTCTTTTTTCTTCAAAAATCTTTTCAAATTTTATCATCATATAAAAAAAAATTTCACTTCATAAGTTCAAAAGAAACTAGTTACCTTTTCCCAGTTGAGCTCGATGTGTTGGAGTGTTGAGGATAGCCAGTAGATTTTCTAGAAGTCTAGTGACTCAATCTAGACTTAGTTTTAGAAGGAATTAGAGTTTCAAAGAGCAACTGCTCTGATACCACTCTGTCACACCCCCACCCAGGATAACCCGGAGTGGGCGGACTAATACTAGGAATAGTATTCTTGGATACGACGATCGTCACGACAGACATATCATATGAGAATATAGACCCCAAGATTAAACAAACACTTATAACATTTCGGTTCAAAGGGTTTAGCCAATGATCCAAAGGATATAACGATCCGAAAGACTTCATAGTTCACTTTGTTATAATATCCAACATGAAAATAAAACAGTTCGAGTTGCGGTGAAAGTGTGTGAATACATACATGACGATATGTATTCAAGGTTATCCATTCCTAACGAACATCAAGGACATATGGCTTTCTCGACACTCTCCATCACCAAAGAATCGAGCTCAACTCGCACATTTAAAACAAACATGCGGGGCTAAGTACAAAATTTGTACCCGGTGGACTTATGCCGAAAACATTTCATTTTCGTTTAATTACTCGCCAATATAGTGGTAAGACACAAGGGTTTTATTTGAAAATGCCTCAGGCTTACTAAAATATTTTCATGAGTTTATAAAAGTCGCCACAAGCATTTTCTTGGTGTCGTACTCCATATCCCTTATCATCTGTCATCACATTATCATAGTCGAAAGTCGTGAAGGAGGCCTCCTTCACGACCCCGTGACCACGTTAATTGTCCTTACAAAGACACAAATCACCATCGGTACACGTTAATCCTAGCTGTATAAGCTTCCCAAGCATAGGATCCGATATCGATTTTCATTCATGAGTTGGAAATAACCCATCAACATCACATCATACATGGATAGATACGATACACAAAACGTAAACATTTTGGTAGGTAATCATTTAAAGAATTTTAACATTTGTTGAAAATATCGTAAACAAGGCAGTTAAAAAAGCGAAAGAAAGTTGTTCTGCTTTTTAATAATAAAGCCCACCGGAGATTATTGTTCGCCTTTAACGTTTTCTTTATTCGTCGGCGTCCGGTGGTGCGTCGTCATTCACACCTTTATATAAAAGGATGCTTTAGTACGTCGTTTACGTGATCGAGACTTACAAAGTCTATAATCAAATTCGATATTTCATATCGACGTGAATCAATTCCTTAATGAATTTAATTCGTTTCTCAAACGCCAGATCAAAATAACATTTCTCGCTCTTTGATAGAAACGAGATATGTGTTGAAATGACCAATTTACCTCTCTTGTAAATGGTCCAACGTTTTCTCACGTTTTTCGATTTCATGGTAAATATGAAATCTTTTCATATTAACATGATATCATTAGCAAATGATATGTCTTACGATTTTAGCGTATTTATCGAACGCCTTTAAACGCGTTGATTTCAAAAGTTAACAATTTTGACTTTTCCTTAGTAATTCTAATTACTAAGTCTTATTTTAATATTAAATTTTTTTAAAATCAATTTCTAATTGATTTCTTTTTATAAACTGTTTTAATATGTTTAAAAATAATTTTAAACATATAATTCATTATAAATAATGAATTTAAGGATTTAAAACCTTATTTCTATTTTTAAAATAGCTCACCGCTATTTTGAATTTTGACAACCAATTATTTTCTAAAATTGTCCATAATTTCCAAATATGTCTAAAATAATATTAGACATATAATTTTATTAATAACCTTAATTAAAAAGGTTTTAAAAATCCTTAAAAATTCTTAAAACTCCTCGGTAATTATTAAAAATTACCAATTGGTGTCTAAAAATTTTTCTCATTTTATATAGTGTATTAATATACACTATGGACATTAATATGTCATAATATCAATTAGACATTTTCCATCATCACCTTATTATTAATATAGGTCTCGGCATTTACAAAATAAATGCCTAATAATTTTTCTAAAATTCCAATAAATTAACATAAGGTCCAAATATTAGTCCATAACATACTTATGTCATATAATCCATAATATGACATTTATATACCATGTAAATGATATATTAACTCTCGGCCCTTTGACTAAGCATGTCAAACAATTTTATAAAATTTCCAAACAATTATAACATGTTTATACATTATAGTGTAATAATGTAACACCATAAAATACATCAAGAACAATTTTATTCATCACCAAACTTAGCTCAAGGCTTTCGGTTTATTTGAATAAAAATTGTAATTGATTTTTAAAAATTCAAACAAAAACATAGGATGCATAAAACATACTCAACATCAATAATATAACATTGCATGTTACAAATCAAGATCATACATCAATATATATATACATATATGCCTCGGTATTCTTCAAAATAATTGATAGGATTTTCCTTAAAATTTCCAATTAAATCATAGGATATAAAATTCATACACTAGAGTAATAGAACACCATTGCATGTCCTAAATTTAAATCATATACCAATATATGGGCATGTATATGTCTCGGCCTTTTTATAAAAATGGATATGATTTTCCAAAATTTCAAAACAAAACATATAGTGCATGATTTACATCCTAGATCAATAATATTCTATTGCATGTCTTAATTAAAAATTTTACATCAACATATATATATATACATTCGGTTATTTTGGAAAGAAATTAGTATAGGTTCTTCCAAAATGTCAATTAAATTGTCATGTATTCCCAACACATTATAATTCAAGAATATACCATTGCATGCACTAATTAAACATCTTATACCTATCTTTGAAATTTAAAAGCCTCGGTTCTTAGAAAGAAAAATGGCATAGATTTTTCTAAAATTTTCAAATAATTTCTATGAACTTATAAAACATCATAGGTTACAAATTCATGCTCAAACAATTTCTTATAGCACTCGGCCATATCTTGAATTTGTCATACAAATTCACATAAATTTTAAAACAAGTTTTAGCTTCCAAATAATATGCTATACCCTCTTAGAACATCACATAGCCATGGATTCAATGTTTTCACATTAGATCATACATGCAAGACTTAGAAGGAATAAGAACACAAGCACTCATATTTACCTATCATCAACTAATATATGTACACAAGATCTTTCAAAATAAAAGTCGAGAACACATGCAATGCCCTCGCACCATGTTCGACAGTTTTTTTTAAAACAAGAACAAGCATGTTGGAATCGACACCTACCTTGTTGATATAGATTAAGTGAACAATATACAAAATATCAAGGTGTGGTATGGGAGATAGGAAGGAAATCAAGCTTGGTAAATGTTAATGGAAGCTCTCGACTTTTCGAGAAAAATGGAGGGAAGAAGATGTTCTTGAGAGAAGTGAGAGGTTTTAGAGAGAGATGATGTAGTTGGAGTGTTTAGTGTTTGAGTGAGTGAGGTAATGAGAAAATCTGAATATCTACCCCATAACCCCTATGCTCGGCCCTCTCCCTCTTGCACACACAAGAGACCTTTCAACTTTTAATGCTATTTTATTCACTAATGGGTTCCCAATCATTAGTGCTTACACAAGATATCTTGGAAATAGGTAAAGTATATGTATTTAGTGGGAGACTCAAGTATAAAATCTGAAATTATACATACATACATGCAAATGTGAGGTAAATGAAACAATTAAGATTTATATAACTATATATGTAGTTCTCGGCCATTTGGCCAAACTATAGGATAAAATTCCTATTTCATGCTAATTATAGATATATAAATCATAATATATGATTTAGATGATATTTAATATCATATGTTAATTAAATAGCATAAAAGAAGAAAATAATTCAATTTATGCCCAAGAAAAATATCTATCGGCCATTTGGATAACCATAGGTTAAAATTTTTTTATTTCATGTCATTAATGGTTATATACACCATGGTATATGATTTAGATAATAATTATAGCATAGGATAATAAAAAAGAGTATTTAATTTCGAAAGAAACCCTAATTTCGAAGAATTGGGGTTTTCGGAATTAGTTTTGATATTTTTATTAATTCAAATGTTCAAGCATTAATTAAATGCTTATTAGTACTGTAATATCCTAAAATACCATAAGAAATAATTTCCTAAAGTTTCTTGATCATTAAAACCATCGCTCATCTTATCTCTAAACGCTGACGTTTGAAAACGTCTCAAACGTTACGTGTCGACTCATCTTTAAAATGGTCATAAATACTGTAATCTCATCATAGAAATATTCCATTAATAATGGAATATAATTCCAAGCTTGATTGCTTAAGAAATATCGTGACATTTCAATAGTCGATGTGCGTTAAATCGTTAAAAGCATCTTTAGATAAAAGTTAAAACTTTCGATTTCATTCACTCACTAACTTTGAGTGAGTGTACGACAGAAATTATTCCTCGTAAACAGATTGAAATCATACTTGACTTCATATGTGATTTGATTTCACGGCAAAATTTTATTTTACGGGTTTTAAAGACCGTAATTAGGCTTTTAAAAACTGCGGGTTATTACAGTGTGGGTATGGCCGAGTGAGAGAGAGAGTAAAATAGGGGAGACTCTTCCCCTTCAACACACTTCCCCTGATTTTCACTCATTATACACATCCCAAAATATTTTGGAACACTTCAAACTCTCTCCCTCTCCCATTTTCAATTTATGAACAATGAGCTCACCCTCTCCATTTCTCTCAATTTTTTCTTCTCTTCTTCTTCTCCATTCACCCAAACCTTGATACACTACATTGTTCTTGTGAACCTATACTATTTTCGAAGGTAAGAAATGGACCTAGTTTCGATTTTTACCTCATTTGTTCAAGAAAAGTCGAGCATGTTCATATGTATGTATGTATGTTTTTGAATGTTCTTGTGAATGAGATATGATTTATGTACATGTTCTTGATGTTTTGTTTATATAAAAATAGGATATGCATGATAGGATTTATTTAATTTATTGCATATGAAATATTTGAAAGGATTTAGCTTGTATATATGATGTTTGAACCTTGGATCCTATTTAAAATAATTTTTGAAAATGATAAAAAAAAAATTATATAATGACCGATTGATTTTAATTTATTTTGAGGATGAAATATTGATCTATGATATGTTTAGAGTTCATAGTAATTTATTTGGAATTTTGGAAAACCTGCACCTATTTTCTCAAAATACCGTGAGCATTATAATTATGTACCTTGGTGTATAATTTTATTTTAGACATGCAATGACATATTAATACTCTAGGACCTTGATTATATGTTCTATGAATTTATTAGAATTTTTGAAAATCAAATGCATATTTTCTTGAAAAATACCGTGAGCTATATAATGATATATGTTGGTGTATGATTTTTATTTTGAACATGCAATGGTATATTGATGATCTAGTATATTGATTATGTGTTACTTGATTTTGTTAGAATTTTTGGAAATCAAATACCAAATTAAATCAAAAAAACCGAAGAGCTTATGCTTAAGTATGGTGATGATTTAATTGGTTTTTTGATGAATGTTATAATGTTACATTGTTGTATTATAGTGTATAAGCATAGTGTATAATTGTTAGAATTTTTGCAAACCAAATACCTATAAGAATCAAAAAAGCCGTAAGCATCTATGCTCCATAAGGTGATGATTCAAATGGTTTTGGTTAATGTTATGATGTTATATTGCTATACTATAATGTTTGAGCATGATATAATTTTGTTGGAATTTTTACAAATTGTTTGGTATTGTTTTCGAAATTACCGTGAGCATCATAAATTAATTCCTTGGTGAATAAATTGTTTATGATGAACTATAGATTATAAATATGTTATATATTGATGTTGGAAGATTTTACTAAGTGTATAAAAAATTTGGGAATTATTGGACAATTATTCCATAATAATTGAAATTACCGTGACCTATTAAAAATAATAAGGTGTTAATCGAATATCATTTGGATGATATTAATACATAATAATGACCATAGTGAATAATAATACACTATATGAAATTAGAAATTTTTTTGAAAACCATTTGGTAATTTATTGAAATTACCGTAAGTTTAAATTATAAGGATTTTTAAATCCTTTTTAATCAAGTTTAATAATATATTATATGTCTAAATATTATTTGAGACATATTTGGATTTTATAAGATTTTATAAACATAGATTACTATGTTTGGGACAAAACGTTATATTTAATAACGTTATAAACGAAAATATATGTTTAATGATTAAAAGGATTAATATTTGGGAAAATATTAATAAAGTCCATCGATTTACGTGACAAATCGAGAATTAGGACATGACGAAATAAAATCGATTGAGAATCGATTTATAAAATGAATTAGTAAGAAATTACTATTGAAAAGTCAAAATCGTTGACTTTGTTGACTATGTTGACTTTGTTGGATTTGTATACTGAAAGCAGTTTGGTTGAGCTTGTATACAATGTTTCCTGTTACCACTATTACCATCTCCTATCTGATTTGAATACTTGATTGCATATATCTGTGTCCCCTTATCTCATATATAAGTTAGATCATACGAGGTGTAGAAGATCACGTAAGTCCGTATGATTGGTCGTTTAATGAGATATAAAAGTTTCACAATTGAGACGACTTAAGGACGAGTTGTCGGTTTGAGGCTGCAGATAGATAAGAAGTGACTTGACTTAGTTGCTTGTCTATGCCGGACGCGTCTTTGACGTATTGAAGGATCACGATGAGATGTGTTCTTCTTCGGCGACCGTCGTGAAGAACCAAGATCTCGGTGACTTACGATGATCTAAACCTCGATAAGGTATTAGGTGGGTATGAGTTGTTGACCATCACTTTGACTTGTTATGAGTGTGGGTTATATGTTCTAACCCAAGATTCTCCGCATCTTGGGTGGTGGTACGTCTTGTATGTCACGCTAGTTATCATGTCGAGTCACCGTATCCGTTAAGGATGATGACGCCCCTTAAGGAGCTCAAAGGTTTATTGTACTAAACCCCGCAGTTGAGTTAGCTCAAGTACAATAATAAGGTTGAGTGGTACTACTTAAGAAATGAAGTTATTAATCGCTTTAAGCGATGATTGCTAGAAATGATTAATGGACGTTCGATATCTTAAATACGGGATTCAGAATGTCTAAGTGCAAGCCCGACTCAACTTCGTAATAAAGGGTAAGTCAACATTCTTTCTCTAGTGGCATGATCGAATGTTTATAAATTAATTTATGTTCGGTCAACATAAGATAATTAATTTATTTGAGGCCCATCTTTATTCCTTGCATTTGATCCTCGGGCCGCCCATCCAGGCCGTAGCATTGAGGAAATCGGCCCTATAGCTCTCAAAGGCAAGATTTTATTCTCTTTATCACACAAGGATATAATTATATTTATGGTATATGCATAGATCCTTTCCATATAAGATTATGGTAATAATCCCGAGAGTATGGAAATAATCACGAGTATGGAAATAATCCTAAGATTATGGTAATATTCCATATAGGATTATGGTAATTTCCATATAGGATTATGGTAATTTCCATATAGGATTAAGGTAGTGCATTATAAATATAAGGTATGAGATAAAGTCTAGATTAATGTTCACATATTGATCCTAAGAATTTTCGCCACCCTCATAGTCTTGAGAGAGTTTTGAAAATTGTGAGAGCTCGGGTGATTTTCCGTGTATTCTCCATAGATCGTCCTCACCGACGTTGGAGATTGGGCAACCGATACAGTCCCGAAGGTCAAAGCACGAGTCCGATCCGTTCGATCCGTTCATCTCGCTCCATCGACCTCTTCGGATCCAAAGGTAAACACGTGAAAACCCCTACGTGTTGCGATTTAATTATATAGACGCATGCTAGGTTTATAATCTATGTATGGTGAATTAAACACCAAGATGGATCCTCGGGCGAGGTTAACATACGTTTTCCTACATTGGTATCGAGCGTGTTCGAGAATCTTGGCTCTGTTGGATTAATTCACGTTTGATTATTACGTGCATTTAATAATTGTGGATCCGCTCGTTCATCGTGGCTCGTTTATTGTTTTTGTTGGTTTTGTTTTACACCGAGAAAATCCGTGGTTAGATTAGATTTTATTATGTAAATCTTATCCGTAAAAGAAGAACGAAGCGAAAAGAACGAAGAAGCAAACGACGGAAAAAGCAGTCTCGGCCGTGATCGGGTGGTTTCGCGGCGAGCCTCGCGGTCGCGAGGGCGATCGCGAGGCTGCGGGCGGCAGGCGCGCGTTCGCATGAGATCCTGGCGCCTAGCGGCGAGCTTCATGATCGCGAGGATTACCGGCTGTGCGGCCGTGGCGAAGCTAGCGGGCGACGGGCGCGTTCGCGCCTGACGAAAACCCGCGCCACGAGCGACTCGCGGTCGCGAGGTGTGGCTGCCGGGCGGCGACGTCTCGGCGGGCGTTCGGCGCTTGGGCGTAACCGCGACGCTGCGTGCTCGGCGGGTCGCGGTCGCGTTAGCGATCGCAGGTAGCCCGCGAGGAACACGCGCGGGCGGCGGCGCAGGGCAAGGCGCGCGGGCCGGGCTTTACCCAGCGCGACCCGGCCGACATTGACCCGACCCGCCCGGACCGTTTTCAGTTTTCCGGTCCGTGCGGGTGCCGCGAGGCCCGTTCAAGTATAATTACATGCTTTGTAAATCTATGTAATAGATTAGATTTAAATGTGCGGGGTTTCACGATTGAGCGCGATGAGCGTTTTATTTTATTTTATCGTTCATATGCATGTCGTGGATGTTTAAATTGTGCGGTAGCATGCTATGTATGTTTATATTACGTTGACAAACCTTTAAGTGTTTTACGTAATTGGATGCGCATAGTAAGCATGCTGGGTTTATCGCGTTTATCAAGCATATTTTAGAATTACGCGAGCATGTTTTACATGTTGAGTTCTATAGAAAAGCATGCTAGATTACGTGATCTCGCATGGACAAACCTTTTGAATAAAAAGACTAAGCAAGCAACCCGACAAATTAATTTTCAAATTAAAATGTCAAGACCTCACTTTTGATCTCTAAACAAAGTGAGGCGCACCGTGATGTAAACGCCCACACGTGGCTTGCTTGCACTTGTTTATCATAAGTTTGTTAGATGAGATTTCTAAATAAAACATTTTAAATCTATTGAGTAGTGGGAGTTTCATATGTAAACGTCCACACGCGCGTGGCTTTGCATGTGCGATTTTCATAAGTTTTCTAGAGATAGATATAAAATGAGATAACAAAAGAATTTGAATTGGGCGGTATGGTCCGGGTGAGTATACCAATTCTAAGAATTCATCTTCTACCGTTAAAATTGTGGTCATTGCTTAGACATCACCTCAAGTACAACTTCCATGAAGTCCCTTCTTGCGATAGTGATGTGGTCTAGTAAGGTCGATCATTAATTTCATTTGTCGTAAGGATAAGTTGACATGGATTGAAATTAAGCGACTAAAAGGTATATTTTAGTGCGGTCGAGGGGTCCATGTAAACGTCCACACGCGTGGCTTGCATGTGAGATTCCTTGAGGCGATTGGAGGTTTCAATTAATATTGTTTTATCAAAAGGTTACAATATTATTATTACGAATTATTTGCGATCGTATGCTTATGTGTTTTACATTATCGTTTGAGATATGTCTCTTCGCGATTATCAATATGCGCACAAAATCCGTTATCCGGTCGAAATTTTATCGAGTGGAAACAAAACATGGAATATGTTCTTATCATCAAGAACACATGTTTGTTCTCACTACTCCTAAACCCGATGCCACTATCGACGCGTCGACTAATGAAGCGGCGAGTCAAGGAGACTTTGGAATAAGTCGAACAATATGGCTAAATGCTATATGATGACTACGATGTCCAAAGGCTTGCAGTACGACATCGATCGATGGTGACGCCTGACCGACATTTGGTCAGTCTCGAGTAAGTTTGGGCGGTCGGATCGGACGATCCGCCCACACAATGAGAGAAATCTTGGCGTGTAAGATGGAAGAAGGAAGTTGGGTCCATGAACATGTCTCCACATGACTCATCTCATGGATAGTCTTGATCGGTTGGGAGGAGGTATTGACGGCGGCCAAGGTCGATATCGTCCTCAATACCTTGCCCAAGTCTTTTGAGAACTTTCGCGTGAATGCGATCATGAGCAAGACCGAGTTTACACTTAGTCGGTTGCTTAATGATCTCGTTCTTTGCGGAAGGAGTTATGGGAAAGGAGCACATGCTCTTGCTACGTCTAAGGGCCCAAAATTTTCATCATAAAATGGAAATAGAAAAGGGGTGCCAAGGTGGTAGAGCGAGGAAATAGTGGGAGTAATGGGAACAAGAACATGGTTGCCACCGGACGCTTGAAGAAGCGAAAGGAGAAGGGCAAGTGCTTGAAGTGCGGTGAGATCGGGCATTGGAAGGCCAAGTGCCCTATGCTCAAGGCTCAAGTACGCTGGTTGCTTTAATGTGAAACATGTTTAGCGACTTGTTCTACCCATTCTTGGGTAGTAGATCTGGCGAATGATCATGTTTGTTACACCTGCGGGGTTCCTCGGGACAAGGGAGCTGTTTGATGGCGAGATAACGATCTCCATGGGCAACGCGCGTAAAGTCAAGTTGCAGATTGGAGATGTTTCTTTATGTTTTGGGACAACAGCTTTAGTTTTGAAAGACGTTTTATATGTGCGGATTTTCGGTGAACCTTGTTCTGCTTCAAAATTATTTACTCATGGATATTCTCGTTATTTTTGATAGTGGTGTTTCTATCATAAGAAATGACGGTTATCTCGTGTGGCACCTTATATAATTAAGCTTATACTATTTCGCAAAACATAATACCTATACTATGTTGCATCTTCATCAAACCCTAAAAGAGAAAGTTTTCTTAGAAGATGACTCTACTTTTCTCTCGGCATCTTAGATTAGGTCACATCAATCTAAATAGGATCCAAAGACGGCTAAGAATGGGCGTTGGGTGATCTCACGGTTACTGGTTCGATCTGCGAATCTGTATAGAAGGTAAGATGTCGACGGACCCTTCAAAGCGAAGGGTTATAGAGCCAAAGAAATGTTGGAGTTAGTCCATTCGACTGTGTGGACCAATGTCCACACAAGCTCGTGGAGGGTGCAGTATTTTGTCACTTTCATCGTTGACATTACTCAGGTGCGGATACATACACCGCTTCACCGCAAGTCCGAATGCTTTGAAAATTCAAAGAGTTTAAGGCGGAAGTGAGAGCGAAGCTAGGTAAGAGTATCAAGTCATGCTGTCTCGATCGCGGTGGCGAATACCTCGATAACGAGTTTATGGACTATCTAGTGATGTGTGGATTACCTCCCAACAAGATTCACCGGCACACCACAACAAAATGGTGTGTCGAGGCGAAGAAATAGGACTCTTTTGGAAATGGTTAGATCTATGATGAGTTATGCTACATTGCTTATTTCGTTACGGGGATATGCCTTAGAGACGGCGGCATACTTGCTAAATCTAGTACCGTCCAGTCGGTCGGAAGACCCCTTCGAGGTTGTGGTTTGGCAAGCCGGTTTAAGCCACATAAGGATATGGGGCGATCCGCACATGTCTTGAACAAGAAGGCGACAAGTTGGAGGCTAGATCGTATGAAGCGTCGTTTATCGGCTATCTGAGAGGAGCGAAGGTGGTTTATTCTATAGTCTAAGGATCGAAAAGGTCATTATTAGCACTAATGCCCGATTCTTAGAAGAGGATTATATGAAAATCATAAGTCCAAAGTTGAAATCATTCTTCAAGAATTGAAGATGATCGTATTCCACCATCGATTAGGCGAAAGTGCGAGATGTCGAGTGCAGTGGGAGGATCGACACGGATACTTCAGAAATTGAAGTGGGTCGAGTTCCACTGGAGATACAGACCGTCACAAGTGGTACCTACACAGCAAGTTGTGCAAGTTAGAGAACCACAAGTATCCGCACCCACCGTTGCCATAGTGCTGTAGAACCTCGTCGTAGTGGGAGGGTTGTTCGTCGACCCGGCGATTTATGTTAGTGGGTGAATCTTGGTTTAGTCCCAAAGACGAACATGCAATAATCGACCCATGGACATACAAGGAGGCGATACAAGATATTGATGCAAGATCATGGCACACCGCTATGGACTTAGAAATGGAGTCCATGTGACTATGGATGTATATGAAAGACACCTCACGATGGCGAGGAAGCCGTAGGTAGTAAGTGGATATCTGAGAGGAAGAGAGATTCCGATGGAGAGGTTTCGACTTTTAAAGCCGAGGCTTGTGGCGAAAGGGTACACTCGTATTGAGGGCATCGATTTCGATGAGACCTTTTAAGCACCGTAGCAATGCTCAAGTCCATCGTAATTCTTCTAGCCATAGCAGACCACTCGAACCCAGAGGTTTGGCAAATGGATGTTAAAACCGCTTTTCTAGCGGTTACCCGAGGAAGGTAGAGACATCTATGTCGCAACAACCTCGAAGGTTATGTGGTAAAGGTGAAGAGCATCTAGTATGGAAGCTTAAGAAGTCCATTTATGGACTTAAGCGAGCCTCCGATCATGGAACTTACGCTTTGACGAGGTAGTAAAGTCCTATTGATTTACCAGTTGCCTAGCGAGTTGTGTGTATCGGTTAGATGTCAGCGGTGATGTGGTATTTCTTGCACTTTATGTAGATGACATCCTCTAGTTGGCAACAACGTGAAGTCGTTATCGAGCGTAAAGAGTTAGCTATCCGATCGGTTTCAAATGAAAGACTTAGGAGATGCAGCGTACATTCTTGGGATCAAGGTTTACCGAGATCGCAAGAAGAAAATGTTGAGCTTATCTCGGCGTCTTACATTGATCTTGTGATTACTCGTTTTAGTATGCAAACCGCCAAGAAAGGATTGCTACCTTTCGGACATGGCGTTCCTTTATCTAAGCGCATCACCTATGATTTCAAAGGAGATAGAGGAAATGAGACAAGTTCCTACGCTTCCGCCGTGGGAAGTCTCATGTATGCAATGCTATGCACGAGACCGATATACGCTATGCGGTAGGCATAGTAGCTAGATATCGATCTAACCACGACAAGCTCATTGAATTGCGATGAAGCATATACTCAAGTACACGAAAGGACTCGAGATTATAGGCTGGTTTACCATGCGAGATAGTCTAATGCCTTTGGGTTATCTGCACTGGATTTCCAAGTGACCGTGATGAGAAAAAGTCGACCTCGGCCTATGTGTTTACCTTGGGAGGTGGAGCCGTATCTGGCGGAGTGCAAAGCGGCGATGCATTGCGGACTCTACCATGGAAGCCGAATATGTAGCCGCCAGTGAGCTTCTAAGGAGGTGTATGGTTCAAGAACTACCTCATGGATCTAGGTGTGGTACTGGTTTGCCCAAGAGTATCATAGTTCTTGTGATAACTCGGTGCGATGGCAAACTCGAAGGAACCACGGACCCACAAGGCGACAAAACACATAGAGAGAAAGTACCATGTCATACGAGAAATCGTTAGACGAGGTGACGTGCTGATTGAAAAGATTGATCGACGGAAAATCTAGCGGATCCATTCACGAAGAGCCCCGCCGCAAAAGTCTACGATGGACACGTTAGAGGACTTGGATTGCGCTTGATGGCACCCACTTAGAAAGGAAACTTTTATATAAGTGGGAGAAGCAAAGTGATGGTTGTTTGTAATAGCTAGTAGAAAGACACATTGTATACTAAAAGTTTGCTTTAGTATAAGTGGGAGATTGTTGGATTTGTATCTTGAAAGCGGTTTGGTTGAGCTTGTATACAATGTTTCCTGCTACCACTATTACAATCTCCTATCGATTTGAATACTTGATTGCATATATCTCATGTCCCTTATCTCATATATAAGTTAGATCATACGATGTGTGAAGATCACGAAGTCCGTATGATTGGTCGAGCTTAATGAGATATAAAAGTTTCACATTGAGGCGACTTAAGGACGAGTTGTCGGTTTAGGCTGCGATATAGATAAGTGACTTGACTTAGTTGCTTGTCTATCTTTGATGCGTCTCGACGTATTGAAGGATCACGGTGAGATGTGTTCTTCTTTCTCGACCGTCGTGAAGAACCAAGATCTCGGTGACTTACGATGATCTAAACCTCGATAAGGTATTAGGTGGGTATGAGTTGTCGACCATCACTTTGACTTGTTAAGAGTGAGGGTTATATGTTCTAACCAATTCTCCGCATCTTGGGTGGTGGTCAGTCTTGTATGTCACGCTAGTTATCTCATGTCAGTCACCGTATCCGTTAAGGATGATCACGTCCCTTAAGGAGCTCAAAGGTTTATTGTACTAAACCCATGGGTTGAGTTAGCTCAAGTACAATAATAAGGTTGAGTGGTACTACTTAAGAAATGAAGTTATTAATCGTTTTAAGCGATCATTGCTAAAATGATTAATGGACGTTCGATATCTTAAATCTGAGGATTCGTAATGTCTAAGTGCAAGCCCGACTCAACTTGGTAATAAAGGGTAAGTCAACATTCTTTCTCTAGTGGCATGATCGAATGTTTATAAATTAATTTATGTTACGGGGTGAACATAAGATAATTAATTTATTTGAGGCCCATCTTTATTCCTTGCATTTGATCCACAGGCCGGCCCATCCAGGCCGTAGCATTGAGGAAATCGGCGCCCTATAGCTCTCAAAGGCAAGATTTTATTCTCTTTATCACACAAGGATATAATTATATTTATGGTATATGCATAGATCCTTTCCATATAAGATTATGGTAATAATCACGAGAGTATGGAAATAATTAGAGAGTATGGAAATAATCCTAAGATTATGGTAATATTCCATATAGGATTATGGTAATTTCCATATAGGATTATGGTAATTTCCATATAGGATTAAGGTAGTGCATTATAAATATAAGGTATGAGATAAAGTCAGGTTAATGTTCACATATTGATCTAAGAATTTTCGCCACCCCTCATAGTCTTGAGAGAGTTTTCGAAAATTGTGAGAGCTCGGGTGATTTTCGGTGTATTCTCCATAGATCGTCCTCACTCGGCGTTGGAGATTGGGCAACCGGGATACAGTCGAGAAGGTCAAAGCACGAGTCCGATCCGTTCGATCCGTTCATCTCGTTCCATCGACCTCTTGGATCGAAAGGTAAACACGTGAAAACCCCTACGTGTTGCGATTTAATTATATAGACGCATGCTAGGTTTATAATCTATGTATGGTGAATTAAACACCCAAGATGGATCCTCGGGGCGAGGGTTAATATACGTTTTCCCTACAGACTTTGTTGACTTTTAAAGTCAAACGTACCATTATACGTTCGATAAATATGCTAATACGCGTAAGACGTACTAATTAGGTAAGATACCTCTTTAGTAAGAAAAGTATTCATAAATGAAATCCTTATATCGAGAAACGTATTCATATACGTTGAACGTTTAAACCGGAAAGGTTAAACCGAAATAGTTGAACGTATCTCGAAGAACGAGAACTATTCAATTGAAATACGTAATTGAAAAGCGTATTGAATTCGTTAAGGAATTCAGTTTATATCGATATGGAATATCGAAGTTTATCTTAGACTTTGAGAGTCTCGAGATGTAATAACCCGCAGTTTTAAAAGCCTAATTACGGTCTTTAAAACCCGTAAAATAAAATTTTGCCGTGAAATCAAATCAGATATGAAATCGGTATGATTTCAATTATTTACAAAGGAATAATTTCTGTTACACACTCGCTCAAGTTAGTGAATGAAAGAAATCGAAAGTTTTAACTTTTATCTAAAGATACATTTTAACGTCGAATGCATATCGACTGTTGAAATGTCACGATATTTCTCAAGCAATCAAGCTTGGAATTATATTCCATTATTAATGGAATATTTTTATAATGGGATTACGAGTATTTACGACCATTTTAAAGATGAGTCGATACGTAACGTTTTGAGACGTTTTCAAATGTCAACATTTAGAGATAAGATGAACGATGGTTTTAATGATCAAGAAACTTTAGGAAATTATTTCTTATGATATTTTTATGATATTACAGTACTAATAAGCATTTAATTAATGCTTGAACATTAGTATTAGTAAAAGTATCAAAACTAGTTTCGAAAACCCTAATTCTTCGAAATTAGGGTTTTCTTCGAAAACTCATGCCCTTTTTAATTATCCTATGATATAATTATCATTTAAATAATATACCATGGTGAATATACCTATTAATGATGTGAAATAAAATTTTTAACCCATGGTTTAACCAAATGGCGATGGCCATTTATCTTAATGCTAAGTTGAATTATTTTCTTCTCTTATGCTATTTAATTAACCTATGATATTAAATATCATCTAAATCATATATTATGATTTATATATCTATGATTAGCATGAAATAAAATTTTATCCTATAGTTTGGCCAAATGGCCGAGAACTACCTATACATGTATACAAATTCTAATTGTCTTATTTATCTCACTCTTGCATGTATGTATCTATAATTCAGATTTTATACTTGAGTCTCCCACTAAATACATATACTTTACCTATTTCAAGATATCTTGTGTAAGCACTAATGATTGGGAACCCATTAGTGAATAAAATAGCATTAAAAGTTGAAAGGTCTCTTGTGTGCAAGTGAGAGAGGCCGAGCATAGGGGTTATGGGGGTAGATATTCAGATTTTCTCATTACCTCACTCACTCAAACACTTAAACACTCAACTACATCATCATCTCTCTCCAAACCTCTCACTCTCTCAAGAACACTTCTTCTTTCCCATTTTTTCTGCACCACCGAGAGCTTCCTCCTCTCCAAGCTTGACTTTTCTCTTCACACCTCCATACAACACCTTAAAACCTTGTACTTGGTTCCATCCTATATATATCACAAGGTAGGAGTCGAATAGAAGCTTGGTTGTTCATGAAACTTTCGAAAATTTTGAAAGGTGTCTAGATCATTGCATGTGTGTTAGATAATCTTTGTTGGTGATATCTTGTTAATGCATGTGTATTGATGATGAGAGGTATGTAGATATGTGTTCTTGTTCTTAGAAATGAATTGCATGTAGGCTTTGACTTCAAGAATTTTCGAATCTATGGTAGTGTATTGTTCTAAGAATATATAGCATGATAAATCAAGGTTGAAACATGTTTTAAAATTTTTGAAACATATTTTAAATAAGTTGTTGATGATCGAGGCATGAAGAAATGATTTAGAGCATGATTTATAAATCTATGAGACTATATGTGTTCATAGTGTTTATTTTAAAATTTTAGAAAAAATTTCATGCTCACTTTCTCATTAGAACCGAGAACTATGCTTGGAGTAAAGAGTGTATGATTTTATTTTTATACATGCAATTGGATATTATTGATTATTGATGTATTAGAAATGTATATAAATTATTTGAGAATTTTTGAGGCACTCTTGCTATTTTTTTTATATATATAACCGAACTATATATATGTATAACCCTTTGATAAATGATTTTTATATGAGACATGCAATGACATATAATTACTCTATGATATTATAAAAGTCCATAGCCTTTTATTTGAAATTTTAGAAAATTCCTACCCTTAATTCTCAAGATGACCGAGACATATATATATGTATATATATGTATGATTTTATTTTATAACATGCAATGATGTTTTATTACTCTAGAGCATGAACTTTATACCCTATGATTTAATTGGGAATTTTAGAAATGTCTACCTATTCTTTTAGAAAGAACCGTGAGCTATATATATGTAAGTTGGATGTATGATTTTCATCTAGAACATGCAAGTGTATATTGATGATTCAAGATGATACATATATTTCATATAAATTATTTGGAAATTATAGAAAATTTTATCAATTATTTCAAAAAATACCAAACTACATATGTATATAAGTTAATGTATGATTTTATTTAGTACATGCAATGCTAAATTATTAGCTTAGAATATGTTTTATGCATTCTATGTGTTATTGGAAATTTTGAAAAATCAATTACCTACTTTATTCAAATAAACCAAGAGCTAAGCTCAATATGGTGATGAATAAATTTGTTTTGATAGTTGTTGTGTTGAAATGTTGCTATAATATGATTTATGTGCATATTGTGATTTTTGGAAAATTTTATAAAATTATTTGTTAAATTTTATGAAGAAGCCGAGAGCTATGGGAGTAAATTGTATGATATAACATTGTTATATAATGAATTATGTGACATGAAATGTCATGGATTAATGTTTAGACCTTGTGTTAATTTATTGGAATTTTAGAAAATTTTTGGGCATTTGTTTTTAAAAATGCCGAAACCTTATGAAATAATAAGGTGATGATTGAACAATGTTTGGTTGATTTTATGACATATTAATGACCATAGTGTATATTAATACACTATATAATATTAGAAAAAAATTGGACATTGTTTGGTAATTTTCATAATTACGAGAAATTCTAAAAATTTCTAATGATTTTAAATCCTTTATAATCAATTTTATTAATAAATTATATGTCTAATATTATTTTAGACATATTTAGAAATTTTGAGCAAATTTAGAAAATAATTGGTTGGTAAAACACAAAATAGCGGTGATTTATTTTAAAATTGAAATAAGGATTTTAAATCCTTAAATTCATTATTTATAATGAATTATATGTTTAAAAATTATTTTAAACATATTAAAACAGTTATAAAAAGAAATCAATTAGAAATTGATTTTCAAAAAATTTAATATTAAAGTATGACTTAGTAATTAAATTACTAAGAAAAGTCAAAATTGACTTTTGAAATCAACGTCTGAAATCGTTCGATAAATACGCTAATCTGGCGTAAGGCGCGTCTTTGCTAATGACATCACGTTGATATGGAAGGATTTCATATTTAAAGTCGTGAAATCGAAAAACGTGAGAAAACGTTGGACCATTTACGAAGAGAGGTAAATTGGTAATTTTCAACACATATCTCGTCTCTATCAAGAGCGAGAAATGTTAAGTTGATCTGTTGTTTGAAAGCAATTAAATTCATTAAGGAATTGATTGGCGTCGATATGAAATATCGAATTTTATTATAGACTTTGTAAGTCTCGAATTACGTAAACGACGTACTAAAGCATCCTTTTTATATAAAGGTGTGAATGACGCGCACCGTGGGCGTTGACGAGTAAGGAAAACGTTAAAGATGATCAATAATTTCGGTGGGCTTTATTACTAAAAGAACAACTTTGCTACTCTTTTCAAGCGTCCTGTTTACGACTTTTCAACTATTGTTAAAATTGTTTAAATGATTACCGCCAAAATGTTTACGTTTTGTGTATCGTATCTATCCATGAATGATGTGATGTTGTTGGGTTATCCCCAATTTGTGAATGAAAATCGATATCGGATCCTATGCCAAGAACTTACACAGCTAGGATTAACGTACACCGATGGTGACCGTCTTTGTAAGGACAATTCACGGCGGTCACGGGGTCTGAAGGAGGCCTCCTTCACGACTTTCGACTATGATAATATGATGGAATGATAACAAGGATATGGATGGCGTACACCAAGAAAATGCTTGCGAAGCAACTTTTATAAACTCGTGAAAATATTTTAGTAAGCAGAGCATTTTCAAATAAAACCTCGTGTCTTACCATTATATTGGCGAGTAATTCAATGAAAATAAAATGTTTTCGGCATAAGTCCACTGGGTACAAATTTTGTACTTAGCCTGCATGTTTGTTTTAAATGTGCGAGGTTGAGCTGATTCTTATGATGGAGGAGTGTTGAAAAGCCGTATGTCCTTGATGTTCGTTAGGAATGGATAACCTTGAATACATATCGTCGTATATGTATTCATACACTTTCCGCTGCAACTCTGAACTGTTTTATTTTCATGTTGGATAATAAAATAATGCGAACTATGAAGTCCTTCGGATCGTCATATCCTTTGGATCCGTTGACTTAAACCTTTTTATCCGAAATGTTATAAGTGTATGTTTAATCCTAAGTTCAATATGCCCAGGTGATAAGCCTTATTGTGACAGTCTTCCGCATCCATGAATACTATTCCTAGTATTAGTCCGCTCACTCCGGGTTATCGGGAGTGTGGTCGTGACACGAGAAACGCGAACGACGTACTAAAATATCGCTTTTACGTAAAGGTGTGGACGCGAACGTGACTACCGGACATTGACGAGGAATCAAACCTAGGACTCAAATTAAGACGAACCATAGTCCAGGTGGGGCTTCTTTTCCTAAACCAAAATACGAGCTTCTTATTTAAATTATTTCCAAATGAATTTATTTATGATGCTTATTTACAACTGTTGATAAAATGTTTACAAGGTTACACCGCCAAAATATTTACATTTTGTGTATGGATCTATCCGAGAATGAATGTTGTGAAATGATATGATGATATGAAATGTTATGAATTTTGTTGGGTCGCTACCAACCCGTTATGAAATCGATATCGGATCCTATTCCTAAGGCGATGCACAGCTAGGATTAACGTGTACACTGAGCGTGATTGTGTCTTTGTAAGGACGATTCGCGGCGGTCACGGCGTCGTGAGGAGGCCTCCTTCACGGCGTTTGAACTGATGTTATGATGAAATGAGGATATGGGATACGGATCATACACACGAAGAAAATGCTCGGCGGCGACTTTTCTGAACGATAAAATGTTTTAGTAAGCCAGGCATTTCAACTAAAATCCTTGTGTCTTACCATGATATTAGCGATGTAATTCAATTATGATAAAATGTTTTCGGCATGAGTCCACCGAGTGCATTACTTGTACTCGACCGCATGTTGTTTTTAAACGCGGGTTGAGCTCGATGATGGTGATGAAGGAGTGTTGAGGTCAGGTGTCCTTGATGTTTTGTTAAGAATTGGTTTTACCTTGAATGCATATCGTCATATATGTATTCACACATTTTCTCTTGCAACTCGAACTTATTTATGTTATGTATGATGTTAAGCCTTTGTTGAGGCCCGTCGGACCATTCTTGACCTTTGGGTCGATGGCTAAACCACCTAATTTGTTTGATATCACCTTATGTTATATTCAAGCATGTTAGTTTACTTTTGATATGTACTCCATATTAGCCTTCGTGAACCCCAACTACTATTCCTAGTATTAGTCACCCTCGGTCAGGGTTATCCGGAGTGGGGACGTAAGAGTGGTATCGAGCATTGTTGCTCTTTGAAACCCAAACTCTTTTCAAAAAAAAAACTAAGTCTAGATCAGTCACCGGACTTCTGAAATCTCCGACTACTCTCGACACTCCATCACATCGATCTCAACCGGGAAAAAGGTAACTGATTTCTTTCTCAAACTCACGAAATGAAAAGTTTTGAATGATGAGCAAGTTTGGAAGTATATTTTGACGGAAAAAGAAGGATTTCACAACATTGTTTCGAAAATCAATGAAAGTAGACCTATGTTGGGTAAATGAATGTATGATGTTTGAAATGAAAGTATGAACAAGAAAATTTTTCAAAACCTTGATTTTTGAAATTCAAACGAGGAGTTATACAAGTGATCAAGTTTTGAGACGAAAGTATATGGTTGAACTGGGTTGAATGATCAACATGGAAAGGATGAATTCATTTTGATACACATGTATGAGTTGGCTATGTTGTCGTTGTGAAACCTTATTTTCCAAATTTTCAAAATATTTTGTTTATGATGAACGATATGTTATCACAAAAAGAACATAGACTCTAAGGAGCATGCTCACGTATCGTGAAAGAACATAGAAATATGAACTCCTTTTCCCTTACGAGAACAAAGGGCGACATGAAGAGCGAAAGTGGCGATAGCCTCGAACTCGAGCGACAAAAGCAAACATAAAGGATGAGCGAGGATGACTTGACCTTAGAGAAGAACGACATCGACATGACATCACCACTTCGACATGTGTGACCGTCGACGCGGACTATGACGTGGACTTGACCTTGAATTTGACTTTGACTTTGACTTCAGAAGGCCAAGCATCGACTTGAAGACGTGGATATGATTGTCTTATTACGTCGACATATGCCTCGCGGTTATTTTAGCACGATCGTGCAAATTTTCTGCACTGCGTAGTAAATTTGTTTTATCCAGTTCTCTTTCGTTAGGACTCCGATTTACGCGTGGTTTTCGCCTGCGTACTCCTAACGTTCTGAACTTCATTTGTTATGAAGAACAGAATTCCTAATTCTGTCTCCAGGATACGCTAGAGTCTGTTGAACATTAGTTCAAGTGTTTGGTTTAGAACAAGGATCTCATAGCATAGCCTATAACTTAGAACGCTTTTGGATATATGTTTCCGAGTAGAATAGAATATAAGACATGATATGTGCTGTACCTTATGACGTATATCTACCTTATAGATTGTTTAGTTTAACCTAGTTGCTTATCAGATGTTCTTAAGATATCCTTATCTGCTTATCGGATGATGTTAGTTTGACTTATGTTAGTTTTGATCGTGACAGATGGAGGAGATGCGATACATCGCTAGGAGGAGGATAGGACCTCATGCCGCACCCGAGGAGGTGATGCGCACCTATCGTGAGAGTTGGATGTGCTGCGGCGAGGACTTGGGCGAATTCCTGGCATACTACCTTCGATTATGGAGGAATGCCCGAGCCTACGGCGCGACTGATTACGACGGCATCAGACGTCTCTTAGCCATACTCCCCTGTGATTGGGAGGACTATGCTCGGGAGATATCAGGGGATTACATATACCGAGCGGTTGGCAGTTATGATCTGGTTGGAGATCTGCCCAGGTTCGTGAGTCATCTGACTTACGTATACAGCATCTACGGAGCCGCACCGAGGGGACCTTATCTCCCTCCACGAGTATACAGGCGGGATGAATCGCGGAATGGCTATATCTTGAGGTCCCAGGCAGTTGACCCGATGGTGCCTCCATACACATTTGATGAGGCGAGCCCGCTCGTTTGGAAAAGCGACGCCCGAGAGCTTTGGGAGAGCTTTTTCCTCCATTAGCTTTTGGACACCCCGTACGTCCGCCACTACCACCTCTACCACCGATGATACCTCCACCACCTCCGGTGGAGCCATTCGCGGACGGTAGCGGATGAGCGTATCGGATGCTTTCGATGGCTATAGTCCGATTCGCCATGACTACGACCTATATGGCGACGATGAATTCAACCCCATGCGCGACATACCGATGGTAGGAGATGATGCGGTAGGATCATCTAGGGTACGTGCTCGCTAAGATGATTCTGATGAAGAAGAGGATCCCGAAGAGGAAGAGGACCCCGAGGAGGATGAAGAGTAGGAAGGAGCCTGGTGAAGGCATTAGATGAAGCTTGATTAGATTTTGTTATGATTAGCATTTGCCGTTTCCTTCTTTTTATGTATGGGATTGATGGAAAGACAAACTCGATGTTTTGAAAGGCCGTGTGAGCCGGAATTTATGTTGTTCTGTTTTATGACCTTTTGTTTTTGAACGTCCTGCCTACGGCAGAGCTTTTGGATATTTATATATATATATGATCCCGAGTGGATTTTGCAGCGAAATTTTGGATGGAAAGGACAAAATGTTTTATTTCAACTCGTTTTGCAAGGAGGTTATGATGATCTTATGTATGTTAAGCCTTAAGAATGATGAGTGATTGATGATTATATGTTTTATATAGCAGAATGCCTCCTAGAAGAAACCGGAACAAGCACCTGGGGCAGAGGTCGAGGAAGAAATAGGGAAGAGGTAGGATCCCGAGCAAGAAGCCAAGATATACCCCACCACCTCAACCTCAACTGATCGCGGGATCGAGGCGTTCCTAAGGCAGAACCCCATGTCTTCAATGGAAAGGGAAGCCCGGAGGAAGTCGAACAATGGGTGAGAACCATTGAGCGAATATTTAACTACGAGATGCACAAATAAGAGCGATCGTCTGTGTAACTTTCAACCGAATGGACCGGGGATTTACGGTGGGAGGCAGAAGAAAACCTTCAACTCGAACAACCGGAAGAGTTCTCGTGGGAGGACTTTAAGAAAGAGATGTATGACAAATACATACCCAAGAGTTATAGAAAGAGGAAGGGCGAGAATTCTTCATCTTTGAAACAAGAGAAGCTGTCGATGAATCGACTATGATCGCTTTCTGCGATATGTCGAGTATCTTGAAACAAGTAGACACCGACTTGAAGATGTCGGAGAAATTCAGATCGGGTCTAAGGCCGAGATACGGATGTCTCTCCACCATGGAGACTGACTTACACCGGTGCTCTTACGAGCTTTGGATATTGAGTGACAATGCCGAAGATAAGTCAGTGTCGGCTCAGACGCATAACGCAATGGACAAAGGAAAAGGGAAGTGGGAAGCGAGTCGTGGAAATAGTAACAGAGGAAACTATGAGAATGCAAGTCACAAACGCCCATGGCAAGGAAATATGGTCTAACCAGGGCAAGGTTGGAAGAGGGCAGCTTTTGCTCCTCCTGCAAGAGGCCCACAGGAACAGATGAGGGCTCCTCCATGCCCTAAATGCCATAGGATGCACAAGGGAATGTGCATGGCAGGCCATGTGAATTGCTTCAAGTGCGGAGCGAGAGGGCATTACGCCAACAATTGCCCAGGGGTACGCCCGGACACGATTGTGAGGGCAAATCAACCCGGCAATGCCCAACCGCTTAGGGCTATACAGTTCCAGCCCCAACCGCCGCCACAATTCCAACCCCAACCCCAACAGCAACTCCAACAACAGCCGTGGTAGCCACCTCAACAACAACAAAGGCGTCAACCACATGACAATACAAGAAGAAGACGGCCAGGCGATGGCGGCGAGAACCGGCAAGGGCAAGCACCCGTCGACCTCGGCCGACCAGTGCTGAGCATCGCCTTTACATCGGAGGCAGAACGAACAAAATCAGGGGAACCTGGCAGGTATGGGAGTCCTTCTCAACGTACCTGTTATTATATTGTTCGATACGGGTGCTTCGCATTCTTTTATAGCCGAATCATGCGTAGAATTGTTGGGACTTAGGTCCGAAAAGGCAAGTCAGGATATGAGAATCTCATCGCCTATAGGAGGGATTATGACTGTTACACATATCTGCTCGAACCTAGAGTTGACTTTAGGATCACTTAAGGTTCTGGCGAATGATCTAAAAATAATACCCATGGGTGACGTAGATATAATCCTATGAATGGACTGGTTAGCTAGAAATCATTCCACGATCCTTTGCAAGGAAAGGAAAATTTCATTTCGCGTTCCTGGACGAAAAGCTACGCATTTTCATGGAATCAGCATGGGAATAAGAATCCCAAATGTATCGGCGCTAAAGGTGAGAAGGATGATCGACCAGAAAGGATGTCATGCATTTCTTGTTTACCTGAACGGAGAAGATAAACCCGAAACAAGGATTGAGGACTTAGAAGTTGTCCGAGAATTTTCGGACGTATTTTCCGAAGATCTACCAGGATTACCTCCTGATAGACAATTAGAGTTCACCATCGACTTGGAACCCGGATCGGCTCCAGTGTCGAAGGCGCCCTATAGGATGGCCCCAATGGAATTGGAGGAACTGAAGATCCAAATTCAAGAATTGTTAGGTCTAGGTTTCATTAGGCCTAGTGTTTCACCTTGGGGAGCGCCTGTTTTGTTCGTCAAGAAAAAGGATGGTTCTTTGAGGATGTGCATCGATTACCGGGAGCTAAACAAGATGACACTAAAGAACAAATACCCTTTACCAAGGATTGACGACTTGTTTGATCAATTACGAGGAGCAGGTGTATTCTCGAAAATTGATCTCAAGTCAGGTTACCATCAGCTGAAAATACGGTCTGAGGATGTACCAAAGACTGCATTCCGAACCAGATATGGCCACTATGAGTTCATAGTTATGCCGTTCGGATTAACCAATACACCAGCGTTATTCATGGACCTCATGAATAAAGTATTTCATCCATTTTTGGATAAATTCGTGTTAGTCTTCATAGACGATATCCTTGTCTATTCAAAGAATGAAGAGGATCATAAGGAACATCTAAGAACGGTGTTGCAAACCTTGAGAGATGAAAGACTTTTTGCTAAGTTTAGCAAATGCGAGTTTTGGCTGAAGGAAGTTATGTTCCTTGGACACATCGTGTCTGCAGAAGGCATTAAAGTAGATCCAGCCAAAGTAGAAGCAGTGCAAGGATGGAAATCACCAAGGACTCAGCATGAGATTAGAAGTTTCCTAGGACTAGCTGGTTATTACCGGAGATTCATCGAGGGATTCTCCAAAATCGCGAGACCAATAACCCAGCTACTCCGGAAGGGAATCAAGTTCAACTGGACCGACGAATGTGAAGAGAGTTTTCAAAAACTCAAGGAAAAACTGATAAGTGCACCAGTACTAGCAGTTCCAGAAGCGGACAAAGAATATGTCGTTTATCTGGATGCTTCTAACACCTGGTGGGTTGTGTTTGATGCAAGAAGGAAAGGTGATAGCATATGCATCTCGACAACTCGGACCCATGAACCGAACTACCCAACTCGTGACTTGGAGTTAGCCGCATGGTTCATGCACCTTGAATTTGGAGACACCATCTCTATGGGTGAGATGTGAGATCTTCACGGATCATAAGAGTTTGAAATACTTCTTGAGCAACGAGATTTGAATATGAGGCAAAGAAGATGGCTCGAACTAGTAAAGGATTACGACTGTGGTATTAACTATCACCCGGGCAAAGCGAATGTAGTAGCTGACGCCTTAAGTCGTAAGAGCCAATCCAAGCTAGGATGTCTCTTTATACAAGAGGAGAAACTCGTTGAGGAGTTTGGAAGAATGAGGATTGAATTGGTCGAACAACCAGAGACGATCATGAGTTGTATCGCTACACTCACACTGACATCTGATCTAAGAAAAAGGATTTGTCGAGAGACAAAGGATGGAGGAAAAGTTAGAAAAGATCAGAGAAAGGGTAAGATCTGGAGGATTTAAGAACTTCGAGGAAGCATCAGACAACGCCCTATTATTTGAAGGGAGGATATGCGTTCCAGACGACGCATAGCTTAAAAATGAGATAATGAGTGAGGCACACGATATACCCTACACCGCCCACCCAGGCAGTACTAAGATGTACCAAGACCTCAAGGAAAAGTTTTGGTGGGAAGGCATGAAACGAGACATAGCTTCTTTCGTAGAACGCAGTCTTGTTTGCCAGCAAGTGAAAGCGTTACATCAACGCCCATACGGAAAGTTACAACCGTTGGAAATACCCGAGTGGAAATGGGATGAGATAACGATGGATTTCGTTACGAACTTACCCAAATCAAAAAGAGAAAACACCACCATATGGGTAATTATTGATAGACTCACCAAGAGTGCTCACTTTCTACCGATTCAAAGTACCAACGGATCTGACAAGTTAGCCCAGCTGTACGTTAAGGAAATTATACGACTACATGGAGTGCCAAAATCTATTACCTCTGATAGAGACTCCAAGTTCACATCCAGATTCTGGATTAGCTTACAAAGAGAATTGGGTACGAAATTGAATTTCAGTACGGCTTTTCACCCACAGACTGATGGGCAGTCGGAAAGAACGATCCAGACACTAGAGGATATACTGAGGACAGTAGTGTTGGATCGTGGTGCAAAGTGGGAGGATATTTTACCCCTTATTGAGTTTGCCTACAACAACAGCTATCAAGCGACGATTGAGATGGCCCCATACGAAGCCTTGTATGGCAAGAAGTGTAGATCACCACTTTATTGGGATGAAGTAGGTGAGAGGAAAGTCATAGGGCCAGAAGCAGTGAACGAGATGATTGAAATCGTCAGGAAAATTAGGCTAAGGATAAAGGAAGCTCAAGATAGGCAAAAGTCCTACGCTGATACGTGTATGTAATATTCCAAAGAAATGAACGTATAATTACGGTATTTTAAACCCGTGATTTACCGTATATTATTTCTATGACATCGAATATTGTGATTTTGATTCAGTATTATTATAACGAATCCCTTTTTATATTCACTAAGGATTGTGAATTAAAGAATTGAAATATTACGAAATGGTCCGTCAATATATTTTAACGTCGAACGCGTATCGAACGTCAGTATTTTATGGAATTTTCTGAGCAGTAAAGCTTGGAATTATTTTCCATCTTAATTCCTATATTAAATGGAATACATTTATTAAGTAAGTACGAACTTACTACGACCATTTTGAGATGAGTCGATTTTGAGCGTTTGAGGCGTTTTGAGCGTCAACGTCTGAGACGTTTTGAAAAATGAGTTTAATGCTCAGGAAATTATAATAATTAATTTCCTATTATTATTTAATATAAATACAGTATTATTAATTATTAAAATCGAATTTTTAGCTTTAAAACTCGATATTTTCGAAATGAATTTTTCGAAAACCCTAACTTCTAAACTAGGGTTTTCTCTCATGAAATGATACCATTAAATTATCCTATGGTATCTAAACTATATGTTATGATATATATGAATATTATTAAGCATTAAAATCAATCTTGGAGCTATAAAACTCGATAGTGTATATATACACATTTTCGAAAACCTTATATATTAAACTAAGGTTTTTCACATAAAATGATACCATATTTTTATCCTATGCTATTATTTATTATCTAAATCATATATTATGATATATATGAGTATATTTTGATCGAAATTGACATGAGTATCAATAATAGGTGTAATTTATAAAATTTTATCTTATTTTCCCTATTTTTCACGATAAATTGAATTAATGGCTATAAGATGTTTTAATTATTTTAATGGCTTGTATTATATATCTATGATCATATATGATTAATATATAGTATTAGGGATGGAATAAAAATTAAATCCCACCCCTAAACCCCTACATAGCCGTCGGCCATCATGAGATGGCATGGCATGATGGTCACCTTCCTATCACCCAATGCATGAAGAGCCCCTTTTACACTCCTTAATCATCACCTCCTACTCCCAAGGTCTGCATCATTTCAATTGAGTAAGGGAGAGAGAGAGAGACGAGAGAGAGAGAGAGAGAGTAGAGGAGGATCGACATCATTTCACACATATCCTCCTCCCACAATTTTTGAACACACAAAATACCTTCCCCTCCCCATTTTACCTCTGCAAAACCTAGACCAAGCTCCTCCCATTTCTAAAAATTTTTCTTCCTTTTCTTCTTCTCCCATTCGAAAACCCTAACACTCTAACATTGTTCTTTGATTCCATTCCATTTTCAAAGGTAAAACAAGACACCATAGCTTCGATTTTATCATCCTTGGTTCGAAATAAATCAAGATGTATGTGTTTATGTGTTTCGAATGCCATATATATATTTGTGTATGTTTTAAATGTTCTATGAATGATCTAGGGATGAATATGGTTCTTGATGATTTTTTTTTTCAAAAATATGTGAATATATGTTAAAATAATCATATAGTGTTGTATACTAAATTTTTGGAAAGATCTAGCATTTATATGAGTTGTTCGAACCCTAATCTTGATTAAAATAAATTTTTGAAAATTTTAAAAATGAATATATGGTGACCGATTATTTTTGATGTATTTTAGTGATGGAATATTGATCTATGATATGTTTTAAACCTATGGTTTGTTAATTAAATTTTTTGGAAAACCCTAGCTATTTTTCTTAATATTACCGAGAGCATATAGTGTTATACCTTGGTGTATAATTTTTATTTTAATCATACAATGACATACTAATGCTCTATGACCTTGATTATATGTTCTATGATTTATTTAGAATTTTTAAAAATCAAATGCTTAATATTTTAATATTACCGTGAGCATATTATATATAGATGTTGGTGTATGATTTTTATTTTGATCATGCAATGGTGTATTAATACTTTAGTATATTAATTATGTGATGTATGATTTTATTGGAATTTTTGGAAATCATATGCCAATTTAAATCAAACAAACCATGAGTTATATGCTCAATAAGGTGATTATTTAATTGGTTTTGATTAATGTTATGATGTATTATTGTTAGACTATAGTATGTAATCATAGTATATAATTGTTGGAATTTTTAAAACCAATTACCTATTGAAAATCAAATAAGCCGAGAGCTAAGGCTCCCTATGGTGATGATTTCAATTGGTTTGGTTAATGTTATGATGTTACAATGTTATAATATAATGTTTGATCATGTTAGAATTTAATTAGAATTTTTGGAAATTATTTGCTAATTGTTTGGTATTAATTTCGAAATTTCCGTGAATATTATTAGTTTATTCATGAATGAATGGTTATGATGGACTATAGGTTATAATTGTGATATATTAATATTGGGACATTATACTATGTGTATATCAATTTTGGGAATTTTTGGACAATTATCCCTAATTTTCGAAAATTATCGTAGCTTATATATATACATATATATGTTAATAAATGATAAACAAATCTATATGAATGAAATTAATTCCTATTCTGGACCATAGTGTATAATAATACACTATATTAATTTAGAAAAAAATTAGAAAATCATTTGGTAGTTTTTAAATAATTACCGAGAATTTTCGAAATATTATAAGGATTTTAAATCATTTTTAATTCAGTTTATTAATAAAATATATGTCTAATAATTATTTTTAGACATATTTGGATTTTATAAAATCTTATAAACATAGATTACTATGTTTGAGACAAACGTTTATTTAATAACGTTTTTAAATCGAAAATATACGTTTTATTATTAAAAGGATTAATAATTGCGAAAATTATTTATAAGTCCTTTGATTTACGTGATAAATTGAGAAATAGGACTTTACGATTTTAAATCGATCGAAATTCGATTTAGGAAATGAAATGGTAAGAAATTACTATTTAAAAGTCAAAATTATTGACTTTGTTGACCGGTGTTAACTTCGTTGACTTTTAAAAGTCAAAACGTACGATTATACGTTCGATAAATACGCCAATATGCGTAAGATGTACTAATTGAGTATAATACCTCATTAGTAAGAAAAGATTTCACAAATGAAATCCTTATATCGAAAACGTGCTTATCGTTGAGCGTTTAAGCCGGAAAGGTTAAACGAAATAGTTGAGCGTATCTCGAAGAATCGAGAATAGTTGATTGAATTACGTGTTTGAAAGCATATGGAATTCATTGAGAATTCAATTTACATCGATATAGAATATCGAATTTGTCTTAGACTTTGAGAGTCTCGATAAAGCGTGACAACGTGCTAAAATATCGCTTTTGCGTAAAGGTGTGGACACGAGCGAGGGCGATTGGGCACCGACAAGCAAACAAACCTAGGACTCGGTTCTGACGAATTATAGTCGGTGGGCTTTCTTTTCAAACAACGATGACTTTACTACTCTTTACAAATGAATTCATTTACAAACCTATTCCAACTGTTTATCAGTGTTTGCAATATTACCCGCCAAAATATTACATTTTTGTGGATCTATCTGGCGTGAAGGTTGGAACTATATGTTATGAATTTTGTTGGGTCGCGCCAACCTTCTTATGAAATTAATATCGGGTCTGGCGGAGGTTAATGCCCAGCTAGGATTGGCGTGAAGGTTGGAGCGATATGATTGTTAACGTGTACACTGAGCGGACTGGGTCTTTGTGTGGGCCACGGCGGTTTCGGCGTCGTTGAGGAGGCCTCATTCACGATGTTTGAACATTTGATCTTTGACATTATGATGAATTATGATATTGGGATACGGATCACACACACAAGGAAAATGCTCGGCGGCGATGTTGATGAACGAAAATGTTTTAGTAAGCCTGGCATTTCAACTAAAACCTCGTGACTTACCATGATATTGGCGATGTAATTAAATTATCAAATGTTTTTTGGCATGAGTCCACTGAGTGCATTATTTGTTGTTAGCCCTGCATATTTGTTTTTAAATGTGCAGGTTGAGCTCTGATGGTGGTGATGGAGGAGGTGTTGAGGAGTCCGGTGTCACGACCCCACTCAGGTTGACCCGGAATGAGCGGACTATTATTAGGAATATAGAACTTAAGATTTAACATACACTTATACAATTTAGTTCAAAAGGGCTTAGCCAACAGATCCAAAAGATATAATGATCTGAAAGACTTCATAGTTCACTTTGTTATAATATCCAACATGAAATTAAAACAGTTCAGAGTTTGTAGCGGAAAGAGTGTGAATACATATATGACGATATGTATTCAAGGTTATCCATTTCTAACGAACATCAAGGACATATGGCTTTCTCAACATATCTCCATCACCAACAACCCAGCTCAACCTACACATTTAAAAACAAACATGCAGGGCTAAGTACAAAATTTGTACCCAGTGGACTCATGCCGAAAACATTTCATTTTCGTTTAATTACTCGCTATATAGTGGTAAGACACGAGGTTTTATTTGAAAATGCCTCAGGCTTACTAAAATATTTTCTTGAGTTTATAAAGTTGTTTGCCAAGCATTTTCTTGGTGTCGTGATCCATATCCTTATTATCATTCCAACATGTTATCATAGTCGAAAGTCGTGAAGGAGGCCTCCTTCTACGACCCGTGACCGCCGTGAATTATCCTTACAAAGACACAAATACCATCGATGTACACGTTAATCCTAGCGGTATAAGCCTTCCCAATAGGATCCGATATCGATTTTCATTCATAAGTTGGGAATAACCCATCAACGTCACATCATACATGGATAGGATACGATACACAAAACGTAAACATTTTGGCAGGTAATCATTTAAAGAATTTTAGCATTAGTTGAAAAGTACTGTAAACAAAGACAGTTGAAAAGAGCAGTAAAGTCGTTCCATTTTGGTAATAAAGCCCACCTGGAAATTATCGTTCGTCTTTATCGTTTTCCTTACGTCGGCGTCCACCGGTGCGTCGGCGTCACACTTTATATAAAAAGGATGCTTTAGTACGTCGTTTACGTGGTTCGAGACTTATCAAGTCTATAATATAATTCGATATTTCATATCGGCGAATTAATTCTTTAATGAATTTAATTCGTTTCTCGACAGATCAATTTAACATTTCTCGTTCTTGATAGAAACGAGATATGTGTTATAAATGACCAATTTACCCTTTTAGTAAATGGTCCAACGTTTTCTCACGTTTTTCGATTTCATGACTTTAAACATGAAATCTTTTCATATTAACATGATATCATTAGCAGATGATACGTCTTACGCATATTTGCGTATTTATCGAACGTCTTTCGTACGTTGATTTCGAAAGTCGACAATTTTGACTTTTTCTTAGTAAATTAATTACTAAGCCTTATTTTAATATTACATTCTTTCGAAAATCAATTTCTAATTGATTTCTTTTTATAAACTGTTTTAATATGTTTAAAAATAATTTTTAAACATATAATTCATTGTAAATAATGAATTTAAGGATTTAAAATCCTTATTTCTATTTTTTTAAAATAGCTCACGGCTACTTTAATTTGACAATCTATTATTTTCGAAAATTATCCAATAATTTCCAAATATGTCTAAAATATTATTAGACATATAATTTATTAACAAAATTGATTTAAAAGGATTTAAAAATCCTTAAAAATCTTTAAACAGTCTCGGTAATTACATTAAATTACCAAACAATGTCCAAATTTTTTCTAATTTAATATAGTGTATTATTATACACTATGGTCATTAATATGTCATAGGATCAACTGGACATTGTTCAATTATCACTTTATTATTAATGTAAGCCTCGGCATTTTTAATAAAATGCTCAATAATTTCATTAAATATCCAATAAATTACCATAAGGTCCAAACATTAGTCCATAATATATCTATGTCACATAATCTACTATATAACAATGTTATGTCACATAATTTGTCCCATAGCTTTCGGCATTTTCATAATATTCAACCACAAGTTTGTAAAATTTCCCAAAATTACAATATGCATATAAACTATATTGTAGTAACATTACAACATAACAATTATCAAAACCAATTTATTCATCACCTTAATGAGCTTAGCTCTCGGTTTATTTGAATAAAATAGGTAATTGATTTTAAAAATTCTAATAAAACATAGGATGCATAAAACATACTTAAGATCAACAATATACCATTGCATGTTACAAAATAAAGTCACATATCAATATATATATATATATATAGCCTCGCTTTTTTTATATTTCACATAGAAATTCTTCAAAAATTCGAACTACAACATATAATGTATAGTTCACAACCTAGAACAATAATATGCTATTGCATGTCATGAAATAAATTCATACACTAATGTATAAATATATACATGTTTCGGCTCTTTTTAAAAATAAAGGATAGAATTTTTCAAAAATTCCAATTAAATCACTAGAGACTTTTATAACACTATAAAGTAATTATATGTTCTTGCATGTCTCAAATAAAAATCATTCATGAACATATATATATATGTTCGGTTATTTTGCAAAAATTATAGAAATGATTTTCTAAAAATTTCCAATAAATGTCTATACACTCTTAGTTCATCTTAATTCAAGATTAACACCTTGCATGTTCAAAATGAAATCATACACACATATATACATATACATATGTTTCGGTCCTCATGAAGAGAAATAGCAAGAATGTTTTTTAAAAATTCTCAATTAAATCATATGCACTCTCAATACATCATGAATCAATAATATCATATTGCATGTATCAAATAAAAATCATACACCCACTTATTTCAAGTATAGCTCTCGGTTTCAAAGGAATAATAGCATAGATCTTTCCAAAAATTGTCAAATAAATTCTATAGTCATATATTAACTCATAGATCACCATTTCATGCTCCAATACTACCTCCAAGCTCTCGGCCCCTTTCAAACAAATTTCATACATATTTGAATAAATTTTAAAATATGATCCAAGCTTCTCAACATAATGCTATATAATCTTAGAACATCACATACCCATTGCTTCGAAAATTCTTTGAACAAAAATCTTACATGCAATACTTTTGAAAATAAGAACACATATTCAACATACTTCTTATCATCTATATACATGCAATAGCAAAGTATCACCAACAAAGTTCATCAAGAACACATGCAAGAACTTTACATCTTTCGAAATTTTGAATAAAAATCGAAGACTATTGATGCTTTGTTTCAACTCCTACCTTGGATGTATGGTTTAATGGAATAATATCCAAGGATTTACACTTGATATGGATGATGGGAAGAAATTGAAGCTTGGCTATGGGGGAGGGAGAGCTCTCGGCTATGGCTGTTTTGAGAGAGAGAAGAGAGAGTTTTAGAGTGTTGGAGAGAGAGAAAGGGAGGTGATGAGTGTTGGGTGTTTAAGTGAGGAATGAAGAATAAAAGCTGAAGCCAACCCCCCCCTCTATACACTCTCACTCTCGGCCCTCTCCCCCAATGCAAATCTGAGACCTTTCACATTATATTATTATTCTATTTAGATAGTGGGATTTAATCATTGTTTACTTACACACAATCTTCTTGAAACTAGCTACAACATATCATTAGTGGGAGATTTGGTGAAGCAAAAATCTGAATATATATATATATACATGCAAATGTGAGTTAAAAGAAACAATTAAGATTTATATACCTATTTGTGTAGCTCTCGGCCATTTGGCCAAACTATAGGATAAAATTCCTATTTCATGCTAATTATAGATATATAAATCATAACATATGATTTAGATGATATTTAATATCATAGGTTAATTAAATAGTATAAAGGAAGAAGATAATTCAATTTATGTACAACATAAATGGCTATCGGCCATTTAATTAATTCATAGGTTAAAAATTTTTATTTCATGACATTAATAGGTATATACACTTTGGTATATAATTTATATGATAATTATATCATAGGATAATTAGGAAGAGCATTTAATTTCGAAAGAAACCCTAATTTCGAATAATTAGGGTTTTCGAAATCAGTTTTGATATAAATATTAATTCAAATGTTCAAGCATTAATAAAATGCTTATTAGTACTGTAATATCATAAAAATACCATAAGAAATAATTTCCTAAAGTTTCTTGATCATTAAAACCATCGTTCATCTTATCTCTAAACGTTGACGTTTGAAAACGTCTCAAAACGTTACGTATCGACTCATCTTTAAAATGGTCGTAAATACTCGTAATCTCATCATAAAAATATTCCATTCATAATGGGATATAATTCCAAGCTTGATTGCTTAAGAAATATCGTGATATTTCAATAGTCGATATGCATTCGACGTTAAAAATATACTGCCGATAAAAGTTAAAACTTTCGATTCTTTCATTCACTAAGTTTGAGTGAGTGTGTAACAGGAAATTGTTCCTTTGTAAAAAGATGAAATCATGTTCGATTTCATACCTGATTTGGTTTCACGGCAAAATTTTATTTTACGGGTTTTAAAGACCGCAATTAGGTTTTTAAAACTGCGGGTTATTACATCCTACCCCCCTTAAAAGAAATTTCGTCCCGAAATTTGTATACCTTTAGAAGAATAAACTGGGGTATTGTTCCTTCACTGTATCCTCTAGCTCCCACGTAGCTTCTTCTTGCCCATGATGATTCCACAGTACTTTGACAAGTGAAATTGATTTGTTCCTCAATTGTTGAACTTTATGGTCTAGTATTGCGATAGGCTCTTCTTCATAACTCATGTCTGGATTTAGAACTACGTCGTTTTGACGGATCACATGTTTTGGATCGTACACATATTTCCTTAGTTGAGATACGTGAAAAACATTATGCACATTTCCCAAGTTAGGCGGAAGAGCCAACTTATAGGCTACTGAGCCTATTCTCTCTAGGATCTCGTATGGTCCTATGTAGCGGGGTCTTAGTTTTCCTTTCACACCAAATCTTGCGATCCCCTTCGATGGAGAGACTTTGAGAAATACTTTGTCTCCAACTTCGAAATGCAGCTCCGATCTACGCGTATCAGCGTAGGATTTTTGTCTATCTTGAGCTTCCTTGATTCTTTGCCTAATCTGTCGGACGATGTCAATCATTTCATTCACTGCTTCTGGCCCTATTATCTTCCTTTCACCTACCTCATCCCAGTAAAGTGGTGATCTACATTTCTTACCATACAAAGCTTCATATGGGGCCATATCAATAGTCGCTTGATAACTATTATTATAGGCAAACTCAATAAGAGGTAAAATGTCTTCCCATTTAGCACCTCGATCTAGTACTACGGTTCTCAGCATATCTTCCAGAGTTTGGATTGTCCTTTCTGACTGCCCATCAGTTTGTGGGTGAAATCTTTGTCTTGAAGTTTAACTTTGTTCCCAACTCTTTTGTAGGCTCGTCCAAAATTTCGATGTAAACTTGGAGTCTCTATCGATGTAATAGATTTTGGTACTCCATGTAGCCAGATCACTTCTTTTACATATATTTGGGCTAGTCTATCACTCCATATGTATTTTGAATTGGTAAGAAGTGGCGCACTTGGTGAGTCTATCTACTATTACCCATATAGTAGTGTTTCCTTTTCGAGACTTGGGTAAATCTGTAACGAAATCCATCGTTATTTCGTCCCACTTCCATTCAGGTATATCCAACGGTTGTAACTTTCCATAGGGACGTTGGTGTAAAGCTTTTACCCGTTGGCAAACAAGGCAACGTTCTACGAAAGAAGCTATGTCTCGTTTCATGCCTTCCCACCGTTCTCTTTTAGGTCTTGGTACATCTTCGCATCTTTGCTGGGTGGGCGGTATAAGGTGTATCATGAGCTTCACTCATTATGTTGTTCAATCTCAACATCATCAGAACACATATTCTTCCTTTGAACATTAAAGCATCATCGATGCTTCGAAGTTTTCCATTCGCGATTCTTACTCTTTCTCTTATCTTTTCCAACTTTCCTCAATCCTTTGTCTCTCAATGATCCTTTTCTTAGATCGGGTGCCATGGTGGCGTAGCAATACATTTCTTGATCGTCTCTGTCGTTTAATCAATTCAATTCTTAAATTGCTGAATTCCTCGACAAGTTTATCTTCTCGTGTCAGGAGATATCCCAAATGAGTTTGATTTTTACGACTCAAGGCGTCAGCTACTACATTTGCTTTACCTGGGTGATAGTTAATACCGCAGTCGTAATCTTTTACTAGTTCGAGCCATCTTCTCTGCCTCATGTTTAGATCTCTTTGCTCGAAAAAGTATTTCAAACTCTTATGATCTGTATAAATTTCGCATCTCACTCCATAGAGATGGTGTCTCCATATTTTCAGTGCATGAACCACTGCTGCTAACTCTAAATCGTGTGTTGGGTAGTTTAGCTCATGTGGTCTAAGTTGTCGTGATGCGTATGCTATTACTTTTCCTTCTTGCATCAAAACGCATCCTAGTCCGTTCTTTGAGGCGTCAGTATAAACCACATATTCCTTATCTGATTCCGGAACTGCTAACACTGGTGCACTTGTTAACTTTTCCTTAAGTTCTTGAAAACTCGCCTCACATTCCTCAGTCCAAGTGTACTTAACTCCCTTTCGAAGTAATTGGGTCATTGGTCTTGCTATTTTGGAAAATCCCTCAATGAATCTCCTATAATAACCATTAACCTAGAAAACTCGGATCTCATTACGAGTTCGCGGTGATTTCCATTCTTACCTTCTTCCACTTTGGTGGATCCACTTTGATTCCATCCGCACACAATGTGTCCTAGGAACATTACTTCCTTCACCAAAATTGCATTTCTTGAACTTAGCAAACAATCTTTCATTCCTCAAAGTTTGTAACACCATTCTTAGATGTTCTTTATGGTCTTCCTCATTTTTCGAATAGATGAGAATATCATCTATGAAAACCAATACAAACTTGTCTAAGTACGGATGAAACACTCGGTTCATGAGGTCCATAAACACCGTTGGTGCATTAGTTAATCCGAATGGCATAACTACAAATTCATAATGGCCATATCTTGTTCGGAATGCAGTTTTAGCTATGTCTTCAGGTCGTACCTTGAGTTGATGGTATCCTGACTTGAGGTCGATCTTTGAAAATATACCTGCTCCCCTCAATTGATCGAACAAATCGTCGATTCTTGGTAAAGGATATTTATTCTTGGCGTCATCTTGTTCGACTCTCGATAGTCTATACACATCCTTAAGGATCCATCCTTTTCTTGACGAACAAAGCAAAGCGCCCCAAGGCGATACACTAGGTCTTATGAAACCTAGGTCCAACAGTTCTTGAAGTTGGATTTTCAGTTCTTCCAATTCCTTTGGGGCCATTCGGTAGGGTGCTTTTGACACTGGAGCCGATCCTGGTTCCAAGTCAATGATAAATTCCAACTGCTCGGGAGGTAATCTGGTAGATCCTTAGAAATACATCCAAAATTCCTTAACAATTTCTATGTCTTCTATCTTGATTCGGCTTTTCTTCTCCGTTCAGGTAAACAAGAAAAGCATGGTATCCTTTCTTATTCATCATTTTCCTCGCCTTCAATGCGGACACAATTGGGACTCTCTTGCCCATGCTGATTCCATGGAAATGCGTTGCTTCTTGCCCAGGAAAATGAAATGATATTTTCCTTTCCTTGCAAAGAATCGTGGAGTGGTTTGCAGCTAACCAGTCCATTCCTAGGATTATATCCACGTCACCCATGGACATTATGTTCAAGTTATTTGCTAGAACCCTTAGTGATCCTAAGTTCAATTCTAGGTTCAAGCAGAAATGTGTAACAGTCATAATCCCGCCTATAGGTGAAGAGATTCTCATATCCTGATTTGCCTTTATAGCACTAAGTCCCAACAGATCTACGCATGATTTTGCTATGAAAGAGTGCGAAGCACCTGTGTCGAATAATACTATAACAGGCATGTTGAGAAGGATTCCCATACCGCCGTGTTTCCACGGTCTGTTCGCTTTGTTGCGGTTGCAAAGCATACGCCCTAGCTTGAGGTAGCTCGCGGTGGCGTGGTGCTTGCCTTTCTTGGGCTATTCTTTGTTATGCAGGCTCTTGTTGTCGCCGACGTTGCCGCAGATGGTTGTTGTCTTCGTTCTTTGGGGTGGTTGCCCTTCTTTGTTGTGGTAATTGTTGTTGTGGTTGCTTGCATTGTTGTGGGGTTGTTGCCATTATTCTGACTGCGATTCTTTGTTGAGGTTGAAATTGAAATTGGATAGCCCTCGGTTGGACATTACCGGGTTGGTTCGACCTTACAATTGTTTCGAGCGTATCCCGGACGAAGTTTGCGTAATGTCCTTTCATACCACACCTAAAACAGCTTCCATCGCCCGCCATGCACATCCCTGTGCATCTTTCGGCATTTAGGGCGCGGAAGAGCCCTTGTTGCTCTTGTAGTCCCTTCTTTGGAGGAATAAAAGTCGCTTCCTCCATCCTTGCCCTTCGTTTCTTGAGTTCCCCGCCATCGCTGTTTGTTACCTTTGTTTTCAAAGCTTATCTGCTACTATTACCAAAACGGTATCCCATTTCTCTTTCCTCTATCCATAGTATTACGCATTTGTCTTGATGCCGACTTATCATCGGCATTCTTTGCCTCAATGTCCAAAGCCGTGTAAGAGCCTCAGTATAAGTCATGTCTCCAAGACCGGTGAGAGACATTCTTATTTACGCCTTAACCCTGATCTAAATTTCTCCGCCATCTTTAAATCCGTGTCCACTTGATCCAGTGCATATCTAGACATTTCGCAAAAAGTGCGATCGTAATCGGTTACCGACATCTTTTCCTGTTTTAACAAGAAGAATTCGTGTTCCTTCTTTTTCTTGTAACTCTTTGGTACATATTTATCATACACTTCCCTTTTAAAATCTTCTCATGTCAACTCTTCCATTTGCTCTGCTGTGAAAGTTTTCTTTCTGGCCTCCCACCGTAAATCAAGAGCCCATTTAACTGAAAGCTACACGATAGTCTTTCTTGTGTTGTGCACCTTAGAAAAGTGAAAATTCTCGATGGTTCTCATCCACCGCTCAAAGATCTTCCTGACTACCTTTTCCATTGAAAGTGGGAGGTTTTGTCTTAAAACAATTCCTCTATCCTGCGGTCGGGTTGAGGTGGAGGTGGTTGAGTGCAGCTTGTTCCTCCTGCTCCGAGTTCTACCTCGTCTCCTAGGTGCGCCTCTGCCTCTTACTTCTCGTTCGGGGTCTTGTCTAGGAGGCGTTACATTGTGTAAAATATATCATTAGCATCATGTATCATTTTTATAACTTGAATATGTATAATTTCATTTCTTTACCTTTTTAGAAACGATAACTTAAATAAAACATTTCATTCTTGTCATACATAAATTTGTTGCAAAAGCCCTCTTGGATCACACATACATACAATTGCAAAAGCACCATAAATAACGTACTCTGCAAACACAAGTCCTTACTTCAAGGATTACTCACATACTTGCTTCCAAAATATTTTAAAAGGAAAAGGCCCATACACATATTGGCCTTAAGGCTTTACAAAAATCAAAGTCATGCACAATGGCTTTATAGCCTTACAAAAATTCAGTTTTCCCCACTGTTCAAGTTTTTCAAAAGCATAATTAAAACATACATACATAAAAATAGATAACATAATCCTTCAACTTTTACATCAACATCACTATCTACATCAACTCCTCGAATCTTCCTCATCTTCCTCCGGATCCTCTTCCTCCTCGTCCGAGTCATCAACCCGCCATATGCTCTGAGGTCCACTCCATTACTCTCTACCATCGGGATGTCCCGCATGGACCATAATCCACACGAATCGGGCTATAGGCATCGTGGATGGGGTTATACCCATCAAGAGTACCGTCACGCTAATCCGTCTTTGTCGACTGAAACTCTCATTGGTGGTAGGGGTCTTGCCATCGGTGGTAAAGGCGGTAGTGGTGAGCGCACGGATGTCCGAAAATCGGAGGTGGGAAAACAGGGGCTCCCAATGCTCTGGGTCTAGCCGCTCAAGCTGCTGAACAAGTGCGCCTCATCGATACGATATCATGGTACCACTTGGGTCAACTATCAGTGGAACCTCGGTATATAGCCACTCGGTGACTCATCACGCCATGTATACTCCGTGGAGGAGATAAGGTCCTCTCGGTCTGCGCCATAGATGCTATATACGTCGTCGGTGGCTAATGAACTGGGTAAATCACCTATCAAGTCATATCCTCCAACGCAGACGGTAAATGTAATCTCCAGAAACCTCACGAGCATAATCTTCCCAATCACATGGAAGTATAGTAAGGAGACGCTTAATGCCGTCGTAATCCGTCACGCCATAAACTCTCGCATTCCTCCACAGTCTAAAGTAATACATCAGGAACTCTCCCAAATCCTCGTCGGCACACATCCAGCTTTCCCGATAAATGCGGATAGTCTCTTCAGGGGTCGGAGTAGGTCCTATCCTCCTCCTCGCAATATAACGCATCTCCTCCATCTGTCACGATCAAAAACTAACCGTTAGACACTACTAACACCTAATAGCAGATAGGGTAGCTTAATACTTCGATTAATCCACTAGGATAAACTATTCAACCTATAACTAAACATTCTTAACCCATCTAGTAAACAAAACTCCTATTGCTATGTTAAGCTACACGAGGTAGTATAGGCTCCTTGGTTCTATCTAAACTCAAGCTGAACTTTACCCAGACTATACTGTATTTGGGAGCTGGAAAAAGAGATTCTGTCCTTCATAACAAATGAAGTTCAGAACGTTAGGAATACGCAGGCGAAAACCATGCGTAAAACAGAGTCCTATCGAGAGAGTACGGTTAAAAACAAAGTTACTGCGCAGTGCAGAAAATTTTCGTAATTATAACGACGTTTCGAGAAGGTGCCAATAATGACAACATACGCGCTATGACTACTGCCGACTTAGTATAACTATTATATCCACGTCTTCTAATTGAAGCTTGCCGTTCTGAAATCTTGGTCCTCAGTCACGCAAGTTGAAAATCATATTTATGATCGCTCACTTTGACTGTGATAAGCATCCACCTTCTTCATTCTTCATAGTCGACGTCGTTTCCGAGCATCTTTACGTTCCACTTTTGCCGTTCAGAATTCGAAATTAAAACTCATTCATACTTCCTATCATTCTTTTGTTTTCTTTCATTATGGGAACATACTTCCTATATCGTCTACGTTCTTCTCAAGAGTATAGCATACTTGGTTATCAACATAGATTTCATAAGTCATAAACATAACATCCAAACAACATCATACTTCGTTCATACATATCTGTACATATCATTTTGTTTTCATACATTCGTCATTAATCATCATGATTCGTTTCAAACATACTTTTCAACTTAACCACTTCATATCATTGCTATTTAATTTCAAAATTTAGAATTTTTGAAAATCTTCATTCATAACTCATCATTTCAATCATCATCACATTACAACTTTCCTTTTTCCCTTTTTCTTCAAAATCTTTTCAAACTTGGCCATCATATAAAAAAAAAATTTCATTTCATAAACTCAAATGAAACTAATTACCTTTTTCCCGTTGAGCTCGATATGTTGGAGTGTTGAGAATAGCCAGTAGATTTTCTAGAAGTCTAGTGACTCGATTCTAGACTTAGTTTAGAAGGAAATGGGGTTTCATAGAGCAACCGCTCGATACCACTCTCACGACCCCACCTCGGGTGACCGGGTGAGCGGACTATTATTAGGAATATAGAACTTAAGATTTAACATACACTTATACAATTTAGTTCAAAAGGGCTTGCCAATGATCCAAAAGATATAATGATCCGAAGACTTCATAGTTCACTTTGTTATAATATCCAACATGAAATTAAAAGCATTCGAGTTTGCGGCGGAAGAGTGTGAATACATATAAGGCGATATGTATTGAGGTTATCCATTTCTAACGAACATCGAGGACATATGGCTTTCTCGACATATCTCCATCACCAACAACCCACCGACCTCGCACATTTAAAAACAAACATGCGGGGCTAAGTACAAAATTTGTACCCGGTGGACTCATGCGAAAACATTTCATTTTCGTTTAATTACTCTTGCCAATATAGTGGTAAGACACGAGGGTTTTATTTGAAAATGCCTTGTCTTACTAAAATATTTTCTTGAGTTTATAAAAGTTGCTTGGCAAGCATTTTCTTGGTGTCGTGATCCATATCCTTATTATCATTCCAACATGTTATCATAGTCGAAAGTCGTGAAGGAGGCCTCCTTCTACGACCCCGTGACCGCCGTGAATTGTCCTTACAACACTACGGTCACCATCGGTGTACCACGCTAATCCTAGCTGGTATAAGCCTTCCCATAGGATCCGATATCGATTTTCATTCATAAGTTGGGAATAACCCATCAACGTCACATCATACATGGATAGGATCGATACACAAAACGTAAACATTTTGGCGGTAATCATTTAAAGAATTTTAGCATTAGTTGAAAATCCGTAAACAAAGGCGCTTGAAAAGAAGCGATAAAAGTCGTTCCATTTTGGTAATAAAGCCCACCCGAAATTATCGTTCGTCTTTATCGTTTTCCTTACTCGTCAACGTCCAGCTGGTGCGTCAGCGTCCACACCTTTATATAAAAAGGATGCTTTAGTACGTCGTTTACGTAGTTCGAGACTTATCAAGTCTATAATATAATTCGATATTTCATATCGACGCGAATTGAATTCTTTAATGAATTTAATTCGTTTCTCAGACGCGTATCAATTTAACATTTCTCGTTCTTCGATAGAAACGAGATATGTGTTATAAATGACCAATTTACCCCTTTTAGTAAATGGTCCAACGTTTTCTCACGTTTTTCGATTTCATGACTTTAAACATGAAATCTTTTCATATTAACATGATATCATTAGCAGATGATACGTCTTACGCATATTTGCGTATTTATCGAACGTCTTTCGTACGTTGATTTCAAAAGTCAACAATTTTGACTTTTTCTTAGTAAATTAATTACTAAGCCTTATTTTAATATTACATTCTTTCGAAAATCAATTTCTAATTGATTTCTTTTTATAAACTGTTTTAATATGTTTAAAAATAATTTTTAAACATATAATTCATTGTAAATAATGAATTTAAGGATTTAAAATCCTTATTTCTATTTTTTTAAAATAGCTCACGGCTACTTTAATTTGACAATCTATTATTTTCGAAAATTATCCAATAATTTCCAAATATGTCTAAAATATTATTAGACATATAATTTATTAACAAAATTGATTTAAAAGGATTTAAAATCCTTAAAATCTTTAAACATCTCGGTAATTACATTAAATTACCAAACAATGTCCAAATTTTTTCTAATTTAATATAGTGTATTATTATACACTATGGTCATTAATATGTCATAGGATCAATGGACATTGTTCAATTATCACTTTATTATTAATGTAAGCCTCGGCATTTTAATAAAATGCTCAATAATTTCATTAAATATCGATAAATTACCATAAGGTCCAAACATTAGTCCATAATATATCTATGTCACATAATCTACTATATAACAATGTTATGTCACATAATTTGTCCCATAGCTTTCGGCATTTTCATAATATTCAACCACAAGTTTGTAAAATTTCCCAAAAATTACAATATGCATATAAACTATATTGTAGTAACATTACAACATAACAATTATCAAAACCAATTTATTCATCACCTTAATGAGCTTAGCTCTCGGTTTATTTGAATAAAATAGGTAATTGATTTTTAAAAATTCTAATAAAAACATAGGATGCATAAAACATACTTAAGATCAACAATATACCATTGCATGTTACAAAATAAAGTCACATATCAATATATATATATATATATATAAGCCTCGGCTTTTTTTTTATATTTCACATAGAAATTCTTCAAAATTCAACTACAACATATAATGTATAGTTCACAACCTAGAACAATAATATGCTATTGCATGTCATGAAATAAATTCATACACTAATGTATAAATATATACATGTTTCGCTCTTTTAAAAATAAAGGATAGAATTTTCAAAATTCCAATTAAATCACTAGAGACTTTTATAACACTATAAAGTAATTATATGTTCTTGCATGTCTCAAATAAAATCATTCATGAACATATATATATATATTCGGTTATTTTGCAAAATTATAGAAATGATTTTCTAAAATTTCAATAAATGTCTATACACTCTTAGTTCATCTTAATTGAAGATTAACACCTTGCATGTTCAAAATGAAATCATACACACATATATACATATACATATGTTTGGTCCTCATGAAGAGAAATAGCAAGAATGTTTTTTAAAAATTCTCAATTAAATCATATGCACTCTCAATACATCATGAATCAATAATATCATATTGCATGTATCAAATAAAAATCATACACCCACTTATTTCAAGTATAGCTCTCGGTTTCAAAGGAATAATAGCATAGATCTTTCCAAAAATTGTCAAATAAATTCTATAGTCATATATTAATTCATAGATCACCATTTCATGCTCCAATACTACCTCCAAGCTCTCGGCCCCTTTCAAACAAATTTCATACATATTTGAATAAATTTTAAAATATGATCCAAGCTTCTCAACATAATGCTATATAATCTTAGAACATCACATACCCATTGCTTTGAAAATTCTTTGAACAAAAATCTTACATGCAATACTTTTGAAAATAAGAACACATATTCAACATACTTCTTATCATCTATATACATGCAATAGCAAAGTATCACCAACAAAGTTCATCAAGAACACATGCAAGAACTTTACATCTTTCGAAATTTTGAATAAAAATCGAAGACTATTGATGCTTTGTTTCAACTCCTACCTTGGATGTATGGTTTAATGGAATAATATCCAAGGATTTACACTTGATATGGATGATGGGAAGAAATTGAAGCTTGGCTATGGGGGAGGGAGAGCTCTCGGCTATGGCTGTTTTGAGAGAGAGAAGAGAGAGTTTTAGAGTGTTGGAGAGAGAGAAAGGGAGGTGATGAGTGTTGGGTGTTTAAGTGAGGAATGAAGAATAAAAGCTGAAGCCAACCCCCCCCTCTATACACTCTCACTCTCGGCCCTCTCCCCCAATGCAAATACAAGACCTTTCACATTATATTATTATTCTATGTAGATAGTGGGGATTTAATCATTGTTTACTTACACACAATCTTCTTGAAACTAGCTACAACATATCATTAGTGGGAGATTTGGTGAAGCAAAAATCTGAATATATATATATATACATGCAAATGTGAGTTAAAAGAAACAATTAAGATTTATATACCTATTTGTGTAGCTCTCGGCCATTTGGCCAAACTATAGGATAAAATTCCTATTTCATGCTAATTATAGATATATAAATCATAACATATGATTTAGATGATATTTAATATCATAGGTTAATTAAATAGTATAAAGGAAGAAGATAATTGATTTATGTACAACATAAATGGCTATCGACCATTTAATTAATTCATAGGTTAAAATTTTTATTTCATGACATTAATAGGTATATACACTTTGGTATATAATTTATATGATAATTATATCATAGGATAATTAGGAAGAGCATTTAATTTGAAAGAAACCTAATTTCAATAATTAGGGTTTTCAAATCGATTTGATATAAATATTAATTCAAATGTTCAAGCATTAATAAAATGCTTATTAGTACTGTAATATCATAAAAATACCATAAGAAATAATTTCCTAAAGTTTCTTGATCATTAAAACCATCGTTCATCTTATCTCTAAACGTTGGCGTTTGAAAACGTCTCAAACGTTACGTATCGACTCATCTTTAAAATGGTCGTAAATACTGTAATCTCATCATAAAATATTCCATTCATAATGGGATATAATTCCAAGCTTGATTGCTTAAGAAATATCGTGATATTTCAATAGTCGATATGCATTCGACGTTAAAAATATACTGCCGATAAAAGTTAAAACTTTCGATTCTTTCATTCACTAAGTTTGAGTGAGTGTGTAACAGGAAATTGTTCCTTTGTAAAAAGATGAAATCATGTTCGATTTCATACCTGATTTGGTTTCACGGCAAAATTTTATTTTACGGGTTTTAAAGACCGCAATTAGGTTTTTAAAACTGCGGGTTATTACATCCGGTGTCCTTGACCAGTCTATTTAGAATTTGTGGTTTCACATTGAATGCATATCTCCATATATGTATTCACACACTTTCCGCTGCAATCTCTGAACTCTTTTATGTTATGTTTACTATTATTAACTATTGAGGTCCATCAGATCATTGTTAAGTCTTTGGGTCTGATGGCCTAAACCATTTGAATTATTGTGATATCATCTTATATTAGGTTTAAGCATGCTAGTTTACAATTGATATGTATCTTTATCTTAGCCTTTTTGTCCTAAAATACTATTCCTAGTATTAGTCACGCTCTAGTCCGGGCAATCCGGAGTGGGGGCGTGACAGAGTGGTATCAGAGCACTGTTGCTCTTCGAAACCCAAGACCTTTTAAAATTCTAAGTCTAGATCGAGTCACTGGACTTTTAGAAATCTACTGACTCCTCTCAACACTTCATTACATCGAGCTCAACCGGGAAAAAGGTAACTGATTCTTTCTCAAACTCATGAAATGAAGAGTTTTGACTGATGAGCAAGTTGAAAGGGTTTTTGAAAGAAAACGGAAAAGTTATTTTTGGGAGAAAGGTTATGATATTATGGAAGTACATGGTGGTACTAAGTTGAATGATCAACATGGAATGGATGAATTCATTTTGCTATACATGTATGAGTTGACTATGATTATCGTTTTGAAACTTTACTTTTAAGTTCCTAAGTTAGACTTTATTTCCAATCCTCAAAATTTTATCTTCGATGAACGATATGTTATCACATGACGAACCTAGACTCTAAGAAGCATGCTCACGTATCGTGAAAGAACATAGAAGTATGAACTTCTTTTCCTTTCAAGAACAAAAGAACTACACAACGAAAGATAAACGTGAAGGATGAACGAGGACGACCTCATCCATACGGAAGGACGACGTCGACATTTCATCACCACTTCGACATGAGTGATCGTCGACACGAATCATGACGTGGACCTCAATTACGGCGTCAGAATGTTCAGCCTCAACCTAAAGACGTGGATATGGTAGACGTATTACATCGACATACGTCTCGAATTACATTTTGGCATGATCGCGCAAATTTCCTACACTGTGCAATAAATTTGATTTAGCTAGATCTCTTTCGTTAGGGCTCCGATTTACGCATGGTTTTCACCTGCGTACTCCTAACGCACTGATCTTCATTTGTTGTGAAGAACAAAATCCCTAATTCTGTCTCCAAAATACGCTAGAGTCCGTTGAACTTTAGTTCAAGTGTTTGGTATAAGACAAGGATCTCATAGCATAACCTATATATTAAGGCATTACTAGATTATATGTATACGTTGGGTAAGACTAAGAAGGTAAGTTGTGATATGTGTTGTACCTTATGATGTTGCCTACTTTATAGATTGTTTAGTTTCAATCTAGTTGCTTCTCGTTGTACTTAAGTTATCCTTTCTGCTGTTGAGATGACAATAGTTGACTTATGTTAGTTTTGATCGTGACAGATGGAGGGGATGAGATATATCGCTCGGAGGAGGATTGGACCACACCCGACCCCCAAGGAGGTGATGAGTATTTACCGCTCCAGCTGGATGTGCGCTGGAGAGGACTTGGGCGAGTTTCTGGCGTATTACCTCCGCCTTTGGAGAGACGCCCGAGCCCATGGCGCGACTGACTATGACGGCATCCGCCACCTTCTATCTATACTTCCCTATGATTGGGAAGACTATGCCCGGGAAGTATCGGGAGATTATATCTACCGGGCGATGGGCAGCTATGACTTGGTAGGGGACCTGCCCAGATTTGTAAGTCATCTGACTTACGTCTACAGTATTTACGGAACAGCGCCGCGAGGACCTTACCTCCCTCCCCGGGAGTACACCTGGCGGGATGAGTCGCTAGAGTGGCTATACACGGAGGTTCCGAGGCAGATCGACCCAGTGGTGCCCCCATTCCTCTTTGACGAGGGCAGGCCCGCCCGCTTGGAGAGGGCAGCACGCCCTAGAGCTTTGGGAGAGCCTGTGTTCCCTCCTCTACCTACTGGACACCCCGTACGTCCACCGATACCACCTCCACCGCTTATGGCCCCATCCGTACCACCAGTCGAGCACTTCCGCCAGACAGCGCAGATGAGGGTGACAGATGCCTCAGATGGTTATAGCCCGATCCGCTATACCTACAGCCCGATCCGCCATGACTACGAGCTCTATGGCAACGATGACTTCAACCCTATGCGGACATACCGATGGTGGAAGACGATGGAGCGGGACCATCTAGGGTACGACCCCGCGAGGACGATTCTGAGAGTGAGGACGACTCCGAGGAAGAGGAAGATCCCGAGGAGGACGAGCAGTGGGAGGATGCATGATGCAGGCACCGGATGAAGCTTAAATAGATTTTTGTTATGTTTAAGCTTCCGTTGTTTTCCTCTTTCTATGTTTGGTTTTGTTGAAACTAGAACCCTGAAATTCTTGGAAGGCCGTGTGGGCCGGGATTTATTTTTGTTTATGACTCTTTGGTTTTGAACATCATGCCTATGGCAGAAATTTTAGATATATATATATATATATATGACCCTGAATAGGGCTTTTGCGGCAAATTATGTTTGTTAAGGGTGAAATTTTTTGTTTAGAAATCGTTTTGCAATAAGGCCATGATAGTGTTATGTATGTTAAGTTACGGAAAGAATAAGTGTCTGATAATTACCTGTTTTCTATAGCAGCATGCCTCCGAGAAGAATTCCGGAGCAGGAACCCAGAGGTCGAGGTCGGGGAAGGCCTAGAGGAAGGGGTAGAATCCCTGAACAAGAAGCTGAGGACATTCCCCAACCACCACCTCCACCTCAACCCGATCGCAGGATCGAAGAGTTGTTCCTAAGGCAGAACCCACCTACCTTTAATGGGACGGGTAACCCAAAGGAAGCGGAACAATGGGTCCGAACCATTGAACGGATATTTAATTTTCTACGATGCACGACACAGGAGCGACTGTCCTATGTAGCTTTCCAATTAAATGGACCCGTAGATTTCTGGTGGGAGGCCAGGAAAAAGACCTTTACTGCCGAGCAACTAGAAGAGTTCTCATGGGAGGACTTCAAGAGGGAGTTGTATGAGAAATACATACCCAAAAGCTATAGAAAGAGAAAAGAACAGGAATTTTTCCTGCTGAAGCAAGAGAAGTTGTTTGTGACCGACTATGATCGCGCTTTCTGCGAGATGTCGAGGTATGCACCAGAGCAAGTAGACACCGACTTGAAAATGTCGGAAAAGTTTAGGTCAGGACTGAGAATGGAGATACGGATGTGTCTTGCCAGCCATGGAGACCTGACTTACACTGAAGGTCTTGCACGAGCTTTATATATTGAGGCAGCGATGTCCGACGATAAGTCAGTGTCGGCTCAAACACACAACGCTACGGACAGAGGAAAAGGGAAGTGGTAACCCAATCGCGGCAATCATAGCAGGGGAGGCTATGAGAACGCAAGCCACAAGCGACCCTGGCAAGGAACCGGGGTGCAGCCAGGGCAAAATTGGAAAAGGGCAGCTTTCGCTCCATCGACGAGAGGCCCGCAGGAACAAATAAGGGCACCTCCATGCCCTAGATGCCATAGGGTGCACATGGGAGTGTGCACGGAAAACGTGGTGAGCTGTTTGAAGTGGGGGGCAAAAGGGCATTACGCCAACAATTGTCCAGCGACACGTCCGGATATAAGGCCGAACCAACCCGGCAATGTCCAGCCACTAAGGGCTATCCAATTCCACCCCAACCTCAGCAACTCCCGTGGCAACAACCCCAAAGCAAGTGGCGCGGCAACCACAATGGCAGCAACCGCAATAAAACCCTTGCAGCGGCGATGGCGTGACCACAACAACCAAGGCGGCCGCCACCACGACAAAGACGGCCGAATAGCGGCCGAATTTCAGCAAATCGAATCAAGACCGGCGCCCGTCGGCCTCGGTAGGCCCGGGTTAGAGCTTCGCTCTACAATCAAGGCGAGCGAGCAAAATCGGAAACTGGCGGTATGGGAGTTCTCCTCAACATAGTCATTATAGTATTGTTCGATCGGGTGCTTCGCATTCTTTATAGCAAAATCATGCGTGAAATCTTTGGGACTTAGGTGCGAAGGTAAGCGGGATATGAGAATCTCATCTCCTATAGGAGGATTATGGTCATTACACACTTTTGCTCGAACCTAGAGTTGACACTAGGATCACTTAAGGTTACGGCTAATAATCTAAACATAATACCCATGGATGATGTAGACATAATCTTAGGAATGGTCTGGTTAGCTGAGAACCACTCCACTATCCTTTGCAAGGAAAGGAAAATATCATTTCACTTTCCTGGACAAGAAGCCACGTATTTCCATGGAATCAGCATGAGAAGGAGAATTCCGATTGTATCGGCTCTACAGGCGAGAAAGATGATGAACCAGAAGGGATGACATGCATTCCTTGTCTACTTGAACGGGGAGGATAAACCCGAAGCGAAGATTGAAGACATTGAAGTTGTTCGGGAATTTCCGGACGTATTTCCCGAAGATCTACCAGGATTGCCTCCTAATAGATAATTAGAGTTCACCATCGACTTGGAACCCGGATCGGCTCCAGTGTCGAAGGCACCCTATAGGATGGCCCCAAAGGAGTTGGAGGAACTGAAGATCCAGATTCAGGAGTTATTGGATCTAGGTTTCATTAGGCCAAATGTTTCACCTTGGGGAGCACCTGTTTTATTTGTTAAAAAAAAGGATGGTTCTTTGAGGATGTGCATCGATTATCGAGAGCTGAATAAGATGACACTAAAGAACAAATATCCTTTACCCAGAATTGATGACATGTCTGATCAATTGCGAGGAGCAGGAGTATTCTCGAAAATTGACCTCAAGTCAGGATACCACCAGCTGAAGATACTGTCTGATGATGTACCTAAGACTGCATTCCGAACCAGATATGGCCACTATGAGTTCATAGTTATGCCGTTCGGATTAACCAATGCACCAGCCGTATTCATGGACCTTATGAACAAAGTATTTCATCCATTTTTGGATAAATTTGTTTTGGTCTTCATAGATGATATCCTTATTTATTCGAAGAATGAAGAGGATCACAAGGAACATCTGAGAACGGTACTGCAAACCTTGAGAGGTGAAAGGTTGTTTGCTAAGTTTAGCAAATGTGAGTTTTGGCTGAAGGAAGTTATGTTCCTCGGGCACATCGTGTCCGCAGAAGGCATAAAAGTAGATCCAGCCAAAGTAGAGGCAGTGCAAGGATGGAAATCACCAAGAACTCAACATGAAATTAGAAGTTTCCTAGGACTAGCTGGTTATTACCGGAGATTCATCGAAGGATTCTCCAAGATTGCAAGGCCAATAACCCAGCTACTCCGAAAAGGAATGAAATTTAACTGGACTGACGAATGTGAGACGAGTTTCCAAATACTCAAGGAGAGATTGACAAGTGCACCAGTTCTAGCAGTTCCAGAAGCGGACAAAGAGTATGTGGTCTATACAGACGCTTCTAAGACTGGACTGGGTGGCATTTTAATGCAAAACGGGAAAGTGATAGCTTATGCATCCCGACAACTCAGACCGCATGAACTGAACTACCCAACCCACGACTTGGAATTAGCGGCAGTAGTTCATGCCCTGAAAATTTGGAGACACCATCTCTACGGAGTGAGATGTGAGATCTTCACAGACCATAAGAGTCTGAAGTACTTCTTTGAACAAAGAGATTTGAATATGAGACAACGAAGATGGCTCGAACTAGTGAAAGATTACGACTGTGGTATCAACTACCACCCGGGCAAGGCGAATGTAGTAGCCGACGCCTTAAGTCGTAAGAGCCAATCCAAGCTAGGATGTCTCTTTACGAGGGAAGAAAAACTCGTTGAAGAGTTTGAAAGATTGAGGATCGAATTGGTTGAACCACCCGAGACAATTGTGAGCTGTATCGCTACACTCACACTAACATCTGATCTAAGAAAAAGGATTGTCGAAATACAAAGGATGGAGGAAAAGTTAGAAAGGATCAGACAAAGGGTAAGATCTGAAGGGTTTAAAAATTTCCAAAAGGCGTCAGACAACGCCCTATTGTTCGAAGGTAGAATATGCGTTCCAGACGACGCCGAGCTTCAAAATGAAATCATGAGTGAGGCTCACGATACACCCTACACCGCCCACCCGGCGACTAAGATGTACAAGACACGAAGGAAAAGTTTTGATGGGAAGGCATGAAGCGAGACATAGCTTCTTCGTGAGAACGCCGTCTTGTTTGCCGGCCAGTGAAGCGCTACATCAACGTCCGTACGGAAAGCTACAACCACTGGAAATACCCGAGTGGAAATGGGATGAGATAACGATGGATTTCGTTACAAACTTACCCAAATCGAAAAGAGGAAACACATCTATATGGGTAATTGTTGATAGACTTACCAAAAGTGCTCATTTTCTACCAATTCAAAGCACTTATGGATCGATAAAGCGGCCCAAATATGCGTCAAAGAAATTATCGACTACATGGAGTGCGAAATCTATTACCTCGATAGAGACTCCAGTTCACATCCGATTCGGATTAGCTTGCAGAGAAATTGGGTACTAAACTCGATTTCATGACGACATTTCATCCACGGGCGATGGACGATCGGAAAGAACGATCAAACACTAGAAGATATGCTTAGAACAGTAGTGTTGGATCGAGGTGCAAAATGGGAAGATATTTTTCCTCTGATTGAGTTTGCTTACAACAATAGCTACCAAGCAACGATTGGTATGGCCCCATACGAAGCCTTGTATGGCAAGAAGTGTAGATCACCGCTTTATTGGGATGAAGTAGGTGAGAGAAAGATCATAGGGTCAGATGCAGTAAACGAGATGATTGAAATCGTCCGACAAATTAGGCTGAGAATCAAAGAAGCTCAAGATAGGCAGAAATCTTACGCTGATACGCGTAGATCTGAGCTACAATTTGAAAGTGGAGACAAAGTGTTTCTTAAGGTCTCTCCAAAAAAAGGGATTGTTAGATTTGGACTGAAAGGAAAGCTTAGACCCCGCTTTATAGGACCTTACGAGATCCTAGAACGGATAGGTCCAGTAGCTTATAGGTTGGCTCTTCCGCCAAACCTAGGGAACGTGCACAATGTGTTTCACGTATCGCAATTGCGAAAATCGTTCACGATCCAAAGCACGTGATCCACCAAGACGGCGTGATTCTCGAGCGGACATGAGTCGTGAAGAAGAACCGGTGGCAATCCTCGACCACAAGATTCAAAGAACTACGAGCAAATCGATTACATTAGTCAAAGTCTTTGTGGAGATACCACAGACGAGAGGAAGCCACGTGGGAGCTTGAAGAAGCAATGAAAGAACGATACCCCGAATTGTTTTTTTAGAGGTATGCAAATTTCGGGACGGAATTTCTTTTAAGGGGGTGAAATGTAATATTCCAAAGAAACGAACGTATAATTACGGTATTTTAAACCCGTGATTTACCGTATATTATTTCTATGACATCAAATATTGTTATTTCGATTCAGTATTATTATAACGAATCCCTTTTTATATTCACTAAGGATTGTGAATTAAGGAATTGAAATATTACGAAATGGTCCGTCAATATATTTTAATGTCGAACGCGTATCGAACGTCAGTATTTTATGGAATTTTCTGAGCAGTATAGCTTGGAATTATTTTCCATCTTAATTCCTATATTAAATGGAATACATTTATTAAGTAAGTACGAACTTACTACGACCATTTTGAGATGAGTCGATTTTGAGCGTTTTGAGCGTCGGCGTCTGAGACGTTTTGAAAATGAGTTTAATGCTCGGAAATTATAATAATTAATTTCCTATTATTATTTTATATAAATACAGTATTATTAATTATTAAAATCGAATTTTTAGCTTTAAAAGTCGATATTTTCGAAATGAATTTTTCGAAAACCCTAACTTCTAAACTATGGTTTTCTCCCATGAAATGATACCATTAAATTATCCTATGGTATCTAAACTATATGTTATGATATATATGAATATTATTAAGCATTAAAATCAATCTTGGAGCTATAAAACTCGATAGTGTATATATACACATTTTCGAAAACCTTATATATTAAACTAAGGTTTTTCACATAAAATGATACCATATTTTTATCCTATGCTATTATTTATAATCTAAATCATATATTATGATATATATGAATATATTTTGATCGAAATTGACATGAGTATCAATAATAGGTGTAATTTATAAAATTTTATCTTATTTTCCCTATTTTTCACGATAAATTCGAATTAATGGCTATAAGATGTTTTAATTATTTTTAATGGCTTGTATTATATATCTATGATCATATATGATTAATATATAGTGTTAGGGATGGAATAAAAATTAAATCCCACCCCTAAACCCCTACATAGCCGTCGGCCATCATGAGATGGCATGGCATGATGGTCACCTTCCTATCACCCAATGCATGAAGAGGCCCTTTTACACTCCTTAATCATAACCTCCTACTCCCAAGGGCTGCATCATTTCAATTGAGTAAGGGAGAGAGAGAGAGGGACGGCGAGAGGGAGAGAGAGAGTATAGAGGAGGATCCAACCTCATTTCACACATATCCTCCTCCCACAATTTTTGAACACACAAAATACCTTCCCCTCCCCATTTTACCTCTGCAAAACCGAGACCAAGCTCCTCCCATTTCTAAAAATTTTTCTTCCTTTTCTTCTTCTCCCATTCGAAAACCCTAACACTCTAATATTGTTCTTTGATTCCATTCCATTTTCAAAGGTAAAACAAGACACCATAGCTTCGATTTTATCATCCTTGGTTCGAAATAAATCAAGATGTATGTGTTTATGTGTTTCGAATGCCATATATATATTTGTGTATGTTTTAAATGTTCTATGAATGATCTAGGGATGAATATGGTTCTTGATGATTTTTATTTTCAAAAATATGTGAATATATGTTAGAATAATCATATAGTATTGTATACTAAATTTTTGGAAAGATCTAGCATTTATATGAGTTGTTCGAACCCTAATCTTGATTAAAATAAATTTTCAAAAATTTTAAAAATGAATATATGGTGATCGATTATTTTTGATGTATTTTAGTGATGGAATATTGATCTATGATATGTTTTAAACCTATGGTTTGTTAATTAAAATTTTTGGAAAACCCTAGCTATTTTTCTTAATATTACCGAGAGCATATAGTGTTATACCTTGGTGTATAATTTTTATTTTAATCATACAATGACATACTAATGCTCTAGGACCTTGATTATATGTTCTATAATTTATTTAGAATTTTTAAAAATCAAATGCTTAATATTTCAATATTACCGTGAGCATATTATATATAGATGTTGGTGTATGATTTTTATTTTGATCATGCAATGGTGTATTAATGCTTTAGTATATTAATTATTTGATGTATGATTTTATTGGAAATTTTTGAAATCAAATGCCAATTTAAATCAAACAAACCGTTAGTTATATGCTCAATAAGGTGATGATTTAATTGGTTTTGATTAATGTTATGATGTATTATTGTTAGACTATAGTATGTAATCATAGTATATAATTGTTGGAATTTTTGAAAACCAATTACCTATTGAAAATCAAATAAGCCGAGAGCTAAGGCTCCCTATGGTGATGATTTCAATTGGTTTGGTTAATGTTATGATGTTACAATGTTATAATATAATGTTTGATCATGTTAGAATTTAATTAGAATTTTTGGGAATTATTTGCTAATTGTTTGGTATTAATTTCGAAATTACCGTGAATATTGTTAGTTTATTCATGAATGAATGGTTATGATGGACTATAGGTTATAATTGTGATATATATTAATATTGGGACATTATACTATGTGTATATTAATTTTGGGAATTTTTTGACAACTATCCCTAATTTTCGAAAATTACCGTAGCTTATATATACATATATATGTTAATAAATGACAAACAAATCCATATGAATGAAATGAATTCCTATTCTGGACCATAGTGTATAATAATACACTATATTAATTTAGAAAAATTTAAGAAAATCATTTGGTAATTTTTAAATAATTACCGAGAATTTTCGAAATATTATAAGGATTTTAAATCCTTTTTAATTCAGTTTATAAATAAAATATATGTCTAATAATTATTTTTAGACATATTTGGATTTTATAAAATCTTATAAACAAAGATTATGTCACGCCCCCACTCCGGATAGCCCGATCTAGAGGGTGACTAATACTAGGAATAGTATTATAGGACAAACAGACAAAGGTAGAGGTACATATCGATTATAATTAGCATGCTTGACAGGTTCGAAAATACAATATCCCAATGATTAAAAAGGTTGAGGCTATCAGATCCAAAGACTTACCATGGTCTGATGGACCTCAATAGTTCAAAATAGTAACATAATGTAACAGAGTTGAGTTTAGCGGTGGAAGTGTGTGAATACATATGTGTTGATATGTATTGAGGTGAAAACCAAATTCTAAATAAGCGATCGAGGACACCGGACTCCTCAACACATTCTCCACCATCACCATCAGAGCTCAACCTGCACATTCAAAAACAAACATGCAAGGCTAAGTACAAGAAATTGCACTCAGTGGACTCATGCCGAAAACATTTGATAATATTTGAATTACGCTGCCAATATCAAGGTAAGTCACAAGGGTTTTAGTTAAAAATGCCTTGTGCTTACTAAATCATTTTCAGTTAGTAAACATCGCTCGGCCGAGCATTTTCTTGGTGTGTGTGATCCATATCCCGATATCATAATTCATCATAATGACAAAGATCAAAAGTTCAAACGTTCAACGTCGTGAAGGAGGCCTCCTCAGCGCCGTGATGACCGATTTCCCATACGGCACACAGCCACTTTCAGGTGTACACATAACAAATAGTTCCAACCTTCACGCCAATCCTAGCCAGGCATTAACCTCTGGCACAGGACCCGACTTTATATAAAGGTTGGGTGCGACCCAACAAAATAATATCATATCCTTCCAACCTTCACGCGGATAGGATTCACACAAACCGAATATTTTGGCGGTAACATTGTAAACAGTTGATAAATGATTGGAATAGTGCTGTAAATAAATTCATTTGTAAAGAGTAGCAAAGTCACTGTTGTTTGAAAAGAAAGCCCACCTGGACTATAATTCGACGTAAACTGAGTCCTAGGTTTGTTTGCTTGTCAGTGCCCAATCGTCTCGTTCGCGTCCACACCTTTACGCAAAAGCGATATTTTAGTACGTTGTCATGCTTATCGAGACTCGCAAAGTCAAAGATAAAATTCGATATTCTATATCGATGTAAATTGAATTCCTCAATGAATTCAACACGCTTTCAAACACGTAATCAATTGAATTGTTCTCGTTCCTCGAGATACGTTTAACTATTTCGATTTAACCCTTCCGGTTTAACGTTCAACTTATAAGCACGTTTCTCGATATAAGGATTTCATTTGTGAAATCTTTTCTTACTAAGGTATTATACTCAATTAGTACATCTTACGCGTATTGGCTTATTTATCGAACGTATAATCGTACGTTCGGCTTTAAAAGTCAACGAAGTCAACACTGGTCAACAAAGTCAACAATTTTGACTTTTAGATAGTAATTTCTTACCATTTCATTTTATAAATCGAATTTCGATCGATTTAAAATCATAAAGTCCCATTTCTCGATTTATCACGTAAATCAAAGGACTTATAAATAATTTTCGCAATTATCAATCCTTTTAATAATAAAACGTATATTTTCGATTTAAAAACGTTATTGTCTATTAGCGAACCGTCTCTCTGAAAGATGTTCCGCTAGAAATATTCTTGTTATTGCTTCGACTCATATTCCCCAAAAAGTGGATCCCGTTCTAATAGCTCCGAATAAATTAAATACGTGCATTAAGATACGAAGGCTTCTTATTCCACAACAACGAAAGCACTTTTTCACTCTTTCATATACTAGGGGATTTCACTTGGAAAAGAAAATGTTCCATACTAACGGATTCGGGTCCATAACCATGGGTTCCAATGCAAGAGATCTTGTAGCACTTACCAATGAGGCCCTATCGATTAGTATTACACAGAAGAAATCAATTATAGACACTAAACGTTTGTCTCAAACAAGTAATCTATGTTTATAAAATTTTATAAAATTCAAATATGTCTAAAATAATTATTAGACATATAATTTATTAATAAACTGAATTAAAAAGGATTTAAAATCCTTATAAATAATCGAAATATTCTCGGTAATTATATAAAATTACTAAATAATTTTCGAATTTTTCTAAATTACTATAGTGTATTATTATACACTATGGTCCAGAATAAGAATTAATATCATCCATATGATATTGTTTGTCATTTTAATATATATATATATATATATATATATATATATATATATATATATATATAGCTACGGTAATTCCATAAATTATGGAATAATTGTCCAAAAATTCCCAAAATTTATATATAAGTAGTATAATATCCCAACATCAATATATATCACAATTATAACCTATAGTCCAATATAACCATTCATTCACCAATATAATTCTCAAAGCAATCGGTAATTATAAGTTAATCACCAAATAATTATCAAACAATTTCTAAAAATTCCAAATAATTTATGACATGATTAAACATTATATTATAACATTGTAACATCACAACATCAACCAAAATCATTTGAATCATCACCATTTGGAGCTTAATAGCTCTCGGCTTTTTTGATTAAATGTAGTAATTGGTTTTCAAAAATTCCAACAATTATATACTATGCTTATACACTATAGTATAACAATATAACATCATTTAATCATCAAAAACCAATTAAATCATCACCTTAAAGAGTATGGTAGTTCACGGCTTCTTTGATTTAAATATGGTATTTGATTTCCAAAAATTCTAATAATTATACACTATGTTTATATACTATAGTATAACAATAATACATCATAACATTAATCAAAACCAATTAAATCATCACCTTAATGAGTATGGTAGCTCACGGTTTATTTGATTTAAATTGGCATTTGATTTCCAAAAATTCCATTAAAATCATACATCACATATTTAATACATTAAAGAATTAATACACCATTGGATGTTTAAAATAAAAATCATACACCAACATAAACATACTATATGCTCACGGTAATCATCAAAAATTAAGCATTTGATTTTCAAAAATTCTAGATAAATCATAGAACATATAACTATGGTTCTAAAGCATTAATATGTCATTGGATGCTTGAAATAAAAATTATACACCAAGGTATCAAGTCACAAGCTCACGGTATTATTGAAATATTTAGCATATGGTTTCCAAAATTTTAATTAACATACCATGGGTTCTAAACATACCATAGGTCAATAATCCATCCTTAAAAATATATCAAGAACATTCGGTCCTCATGTAACATTTTATAAGGTTTTCGAAAATCATATTAAACAAGACTAGGGTTTCGAAAATTTCATAAACAAGCTAGATCTATTCAAAAATTTAATAAACATCTCCATATGATTATTCTAACATATATGCACATATTTGGAAATAAAAATCATCAAGAACAATATATATAACCATAAATCATTCATAAGGACATTTAAAACATATAAACATATATGTATACATTCGAACACACATATAAATATATAAGCATGCTCTCGATTTTTATTGAACAAAGGATGATAAAATCGAAGCTATGGTGTCTTGTTTTACCTTGAAATGGTATAGAATCACAAGAATGGGGTAGGTATCAACTTGGTGGAGAAGAAATGAGAAGAGAAGAAGAAGCAAAGCTTTCGAAAATGGGCGAGGGGCTTGGCTCTCGGTTTTCAGAGGAGAAATGGGAGAGGGGAGAGTGTTTTGGGTGCTCTAAAATTTTAGGAAATGAAAAATGAGTGTAATGAGGTTTGAGGGTGAAGGATCCCCCCTATACTCTCTCTCTCTCCCTCGCCGTCCCTCTCTCTCTCTCCCTTACTCAATTAAAGTGTTGCAGCCCCTTGGAAGTTGGAGATGATGATTGAGGAGTGTAAAAGGAGCTCTTCATGCATTGGGTGATAGGGAGGTGACCATCATGCCATGCCATCTCATGATGGCCGACGGCTATGTAGGGTTTAGGGGCTGATTTAATTTATTTTTGTACCATAATATAATGTATTAATCAAATATAAGTCATATATATATAATACATACCATAAAAATAATTAAATCAACATATAGGTATTTATTCGAAAATACCGATAATAATAGGTATAAAATTGTAAATCACACCATTAAATACTGCCCAAGGCATTTTCGTCCCATATATACACATACATATCATAATATATGATTTAGATAATAATTAATAGCATAGGATAAAATAATAGTGTCATTTCATGCATACGAAACCTTAATTTTTCGAAATTAGGGTTTCGAAAATTTTAAATATACAATACCAAGTTTTAATGCTCAAAATTTGATTTTAAAGCTTAATAATACTCATATATATCATAACATATATGTTAGATACCATAGGATAATTTAATGGTATCATTTCATGTGAAAAACCATAGTTTAAGCAATTAGGGTTTTCGAAAAATCCATTTCCAAAATATCGAATTTTAATAGCTAAAAATTCGATTTTAATAATTAATAATACTGTAATTGTATAAAATAATTATTGGAAATTAATTATAATAATTTCCTGAGCATTAAACTCATTTTTCAAAACGTCTTTAGACGTTAACGTTTAAAACGTCTCAAAACGTTCAAAATTGACTCATCTCAAAATGGTCGTAGTAAGTTCATACTTACTTTATAAATAAAATTCCATTATCATAGGAATTAATATGGAAATTAATTCCAAGCTTCACTGCTCAGAAAATTTCATAAAATACTGACGTTCGATATGCTTTCGACGTTAAAATATATTGACGAACCATTTCGTAATAATTCAATTCCTTAATTCACAATCATTAGTGAATATAAAAAAGAATTCATTATAATAATACTGAATCAAAGTCACAATATTCGATGTCGAAAATATTAATATACGGCAAAACCCTAATTTACGGGTTTAAAATACCGTAATCATACGTTCGTTTCCTTGCAATATTACATTCCACCCCCCTTAAAAGAAATTCCATCCCGGAATTTTCATACCTCTATAAAAATAAGTCGGGGTATCGTTCTTTCATCGCTTCTTCAAGTTCCCACGTGGCTTCCTCTTGTCCGTGGTGTCTCCACAACACTTTGACTAGCGGAATCGTCTTGCTTCGTAGTTGTTGGACTTTATAGTCGAGAATTGTCGCTGGTTCCTCTTCGTAGCTCATGTCTGGCTTGAGAGTCACGTCGTCTTGGTGGATCACGTGCTTTGGATCGTGAACGTATTTTCGCAATTGCGATACGTGAAAAACATTGTGCACATTCCACAGGTTTGGCGGAAGAGCCAACCTATAAACTCTCGGACCTATCCTCTCTAGGATCTCATATGGTCCTATAAAGTGGGGTCTCGACTTTCCTTTTAGTCCAATCGGCAATCCTTTTGATGGAGACTTTAAGAAACACTTTGTCTCCACTTTCAAATCAGTAGCTCGGATCTACAGCGTGTCGGTAAGATTTTTGCCTATTTTGAGCTTCTTATCCTCGGCCTAATTTGTCGAGCGATCTCAATCATTTCGTTCCTTTGCATCGTGCCCTATGACTTTTCTCTCACCGACTTCATCCCAATAAGCGGTGATCTACACTTCTTGCCATCTGAGGCTTCGTATGGGGCCATGCCGATCGTTGCTTGGTAGTCATTGTTGTAAGCAAATTGAATAAGAGTTAAAATGTCTTCCCGTTTGCACCTCGATCCAATACTACTGTTTTCTAAGCATATCTTCTAGCGTTTGGATCGTTCTTTCCGATTGTCCGTCGGTTTGTGGATGAAAAGCCGTCGAAATTTAGTTTAGTACCCAATTCTCTCGCAAGCTAATCCGTAATCTGAATGTGAACTTGGAGTCTCTATCGAGGTAATAGATTTTGCACTCCATGTAGTCGTATAATTTCCTTAACGGACGGGAAAGTGTTGAGGAGCCCAGTTGTCTCGAACGATTTATCAATTTGTGGTTTATAATTAATGCATATCGCCATATATGTATTCACACACTTTCCTACGCTACACTCGAACTCCCTTATTTACGCTTTATGTTTTAAACCATTATGCCCATCTGATCGTGCCAAGTTTTGGGGTCCATGGTCTAAACCTCTTTCAAAACAATATAACATCATCTCGTATTCTCGTCTAACATGTTAGCTTATTTCACGCACTTCTATTTTATTCATGTAACCCCAAAGTATCACTCCCAAGACTAGTCGCCTCCAATCAAGGTTGGTCCTAATGGGTCGTGATATACCATGGGTTCTAAACATACCATAGGTCAATAATCCATCCTTAAAAATATATAAAGAATATTCGGTCCTCATGTAATTTTATAAGGTTTTCAAAATCATATTAAACAAGACTGTAGGTTTCAAAATTTCATAAATAAGCTAGATCTATTCAAAATTTAATAAACATCTCCATATGATTATTCTAACATATATTCACATATTTGGAAATAAAATCATCAAGAACAATATATATAACCATAGATCATTCATAAGGACATTTAAACATATAAACATATATGTATACATTCAACACACATATAAATATATATGCATGCTCGATTTTATCGAACAAAGGATGATAAAATCAAGCTATGGTGTCTGTTTTAATTCGAAATGGTATAGAATCACAAGAACGGGGTATCAACCTGGTGGAGTAAGAAACGTACAGGTGCAGCAAAGCTTTCAAAACTGGGGGTCTTGGCTCGGTTTTCGTGAGGAGAAACGGGAGAGGAGAGTGTTTTGGGTGCTCTAAAATTTAGGAAGTGAAAACGAGTGTAATGAGGTTGGAGCGGCAATGATCCCCTATACCTCTCTCTCTCTCTCTCCTCTCTCTCGCCTTACTCAATTAAAGTGTTGCAGCTTCGAAGTTGGAGACGATGATCAAGAGTGTAAATGAGCTCTTCATGATTGGGCGACAGGGAGGCGACCATCATGCCATACGCTATCTCATGACGGCCGATTTGCTATGTAGGTTTAGGCTGATTTAATTTATTTTTATACCATAATATAATGTATTAATCAAATATAAGTCATAGATATATATTACACCATAAAAATAATTAAATCAACATATAGGTATTTATTCGAAAATACCGATAATAATAGGTATAAAATTATAAATCATACCATTAAATACTACATAAGGCATTTTCGTTCCATATATACACATACATATCATAATATATGATTTAGGTAATAATTAATAGTATAGATAAAATAATAGTTATTTTGATGTATAATAAACCCTAATTTTCAAATTAGGGTTTCAAAATTTTAAATATACAATAATTTAGTTTTAATGCTCAAAATTTTATTTTAAAGCTTAATAATACTCATATATATCATAACATATATTTTAGATACCATAGATAATTTAATGGTATCATTTCATGTGAAAACCATAGTTTAAGAATTAGGTTTTCGAAAACCCATTTCAAAAATATCAATTTTAATAGCTAAAAATTAGATTTTAATAATTAATAATACTGTAATTATATAATAATTATAGAAATTAATTATAATAATTTCCTGAGCATTAAACTCATTTTCAAAACATCTTTGCATCGCTGACGCTCAAAACATCTCAAACGCTCAAAATCGACTCATCTCAAAATGGTCGTAGTAAGTTCATACTACTTTATAAATAAAATTCCATTATCATAGGAATTAATATGGAAATTAATTCCAAGCTTCAACGCCGTAAAATTTCATAAAATAATCGACGTCGATATGCTCGACGTTAAAATATATTGACGAACCATTTCGTAATAATTCAATTCCTTAATTCACAACCCCAGGTAATATAAAAAGGAATTCGTTATAATAATACTGAATCGAAATCACAATATTCATGCGTTCAAAATATTAATATAGGAAACCCTAATTTACGGGTTTAAAATAACCGTAATCATACGCTCGCTTTCTTGAATATTACAGTTACTATGTTTGAGACAAACGCTTATTTAATAACATTTTAAATCGAAAATATACGCTTTATTATTAAAAGGATTAATAATTGCAAAATTATTTATAAGTCCTTCGATTTACGTGATAAATCGAGAAATAGGACTTTACGATTTTAAATCGATCGAAATTTATTTAGGAAATGAAATGGTAAGAATTACTATTTAAAAGTCAAAATTGTCACTTTGTCGACCGGTGTCGACTTCGCTGATTTTAAAAGTCAAAACGCATTTATTATATCGCTCGATAACACGCCAATATGCTGTAAGACGTACTAATCGAGTATAACACTCATTAGTAAGAAAAGATTTCACAAATGAAACTTATATCGAGAAACGCATTTTATACGCCGAACGCTTAAACCTAAAACGTTAAACCTAAATAGTCGAACGTATCTCAAGAACAGAACAATTCAATCGAATTACGATTTGAAAGCATATGAATTCATCGAGGAATTCAATTTACATCGATATAGAATATCAATTTGTCTTTGCACTTGAGAGTCTCGATAAGTGACGACGCACTAAAATATCACTTAAGAAAGCTGTGACACGAACCAGACGATCAAGCACCGACAAGCAAACAAACCTAGGACTCCGGCCATTTACCTAATTATAGTCCAGTGGGCTTTTCAAACAACAAGGATCGTTACACTACCCCATTCGGACCAACCCGGACCGGAGGCTTACTAGTACTAGAGAGTATTTTTGTGGTTACATGGATAAAATAGAGATGCATAAAATAAACTAACATGCTCAATGTAATACGAGATGATGTTATATTGTTTTTGAAAGGTTTAGGCCATCTGACCCCAAACTCGCCCCGATCCGATGGACCTCGATAGTTTGTAACATAAAGCATAAGTAAAGGAGTTCAGAGTATAGCAATGAGCAGCGTAATACATATACGATTTATATGCATTCAAGGTATAACCCAAAAATCAAGTAAATGGTCAAGTGACACCGACTCCTCAACACATCCCCATCATCACCATCAAAGCTCAACCCGCACATTTAAAACAAACATGCAGTGGCTAAGTACAAGAAATTGCAATCATGGACTCATGCCAAAACATTTGATAATATTTGATTATACGCCAATATCGAGTAAGTCACAGGTGGTTTAGTTAAAATGCTCGTGCTTACCAAATCATTTTCGCCAGAACATACCGCTGCATTTTCGCGTGTATGGTCCAGATCTCATAGTCACAATACATAATAATAAATAAACGCCGAGAGTGAGGCCTCCCATTCACGACGCCGCGACCGTCCGTAATCCCGCACAAAACACACACTACCGTGAAGCATATGTTAACACAGATAGTTCCAACCTTCACGCCAATCCCAGCTGTGCATTTATCATCCGGCACAGACGACCGACATTAAAAGGTAGGTGCTACCACAACAATTGATATAATAGTTCCAACTATTTCCAGCAAATTTCTACCCGGCATAACAGACAGATCCATACACAAAACGAAATATTTTCGGTGTAATGCAAGAAACATTTGTTAAACAACAGGATAAGTTGTAAATAAACTCATTTGAAATAACAAAGAAAGTCATCGCTTTTGAGTGGGTAAGAAAAGGCCTACATTTTGAAGATAAGTGTTCACCCGACTACGGTTCGTTGTAAAAGTCCCAGTTCGATCGCTCGTCAAAATCCCGTCACGGCTCAAGGCCCACACCTTTACGAAAATGGTGCTTTTAGTACGCCATCAAGTCTCTCGAGACTCTCAAAACTAAGATAAAACTCGATATTTCATATCGATGTAGACTCAATTTTAGTGAATTCAACACGCCTCAACACGATACGATCGACTTTTCTCGCTCCCCAGACAATGCCCAACGATGTTCGTTTTTCATATATGGATTTCATTCAGAAATATTTTCTTACTAATGAGGTATCGCACTCAATTAGTATATCTTTACGCAGCATCGACGTATTTATAAACGATAATCGATATTTGACTTGAAAAGTCAACGGTCAACATCGGTCAACAAAGTCAACGATTTCGACTTTTAAATAAGAATTTCATTATTTTGTTTAAAAATCAATTTGATCGATTTGAAAACGTAGTCCTACTCTTTCGATTTATCTTGTAAATCGAGGCCTTATAAATATTTTCGAGATTTTTAATAACCCTTTATAAATAAAAGCGATTTTGTTTTTAAAACGTTATAAAATGAACGCTTGTCTCAAACATAGCATCTATGTTTATAAAATTTTCTAAAATTTAAAAACTGTCCAGAATATTAATTTAGCAAAATTTCATTAATAAACTGTTTTAAAAAGGATTTAAAATCCTTATTAATTATCGAAAACCGATAATTAATTTAAAATGTCAAATGACCTTTGAAATTTTTTCTAAATTAATATAGTGCATTATTATACACTATGGTCCAGAATATGAATTTATCAAATTCATATGGTATTATTTGCTATTTATTTATATATATATATATATATGTTTATGGTAATTTCAAATAAATAGGAATAATTATCCAAAATCCCTAAAATTGATATATACCTAGTATAATATCCCAAAATCAATATACATTACCAATATAACCTATAGTTCACCATAACATCATTTAATAATATATAGTAATTATTCACGGTAATAATTTGATAATTACGTATAATTAGCAAATAATTTATAAAATTCCAAATAAATTCCAACATGATTAAACATTATATTATAACATTTTAACATCATAACATCAACCAAAAACATTTGAATCATCACCATACGAAGCTCAATAGTTTCTTGTTTTTTGATTCAAAGTGTTATTTGATTTTCAAAATTCCAATAATTATATACTAGTTTATACACTATAAGATACTAATATAACATCATAATATTTATCAAAACTAATTAAATCATCACCTTCAAGAGCAACAAGCTCACGGCTTATTTGATTTAAAATAATATTTGATTTCCAAAATTCTAATAAATTCACACAATGCATAAATAATATACTAAAGCATTTATACACCATCAGCATGTTCAAAAATAAAATCATACACCAAGCTATACCATTATAAGCTCACGATACTTTCAAAAATCATAGCATATGGTTTTCAAAAATTTAATTAAATCATGTATATAATCAAGGTTCTAAAGAATTAATATGTCATTACATGCTTGAAATAAAAATTATACACTAAGTGCATAACATAGATAAGCTCATTTAGATTCACAAAATTTCGCTGTGGTTTTCCAAAATTTTAAATAACATACTATAGTCTTAAATCATAACATAGATCAATAATACGCTTAGAACACACTAAGAAGCATTCTTGTCATCATCATTCTATTTTTATACCATTTTCAAAATTATATCAAATATACACTATGGTTCAAATCATATATATATATGCAAGATGATTCATACATTTCATATACTATGTCCTATGTTCATCTAAACATACTTCTATACATTTTCAAAATAAACCCCTCAAGAACAAGTATATAAACAAAGGCTCATGCTCAAGAACATTTAAACACATATAAAACATACATGAACTTTTCAAACCTATACATATATACTAAAAAGCCAAAAATTTTCGAATGTGATGATAAGAAATGATGCTATGGTCTTAGTATTACCTGAGAATGGTCTAGATCCAAGAACAATGTATGTATCAAGGTTGGGTAGTGGTAGAAGAGAACGGAAGAATGAGGAGAAAAATCTAAAACAGTAGGAAGTGCCTTGCTCAATTCATCAAGAAGTTATATGGATCAAGAGTGTTTTGTGTGTTTGAAATATTTGTAGTAGCTGACAACGAGTAAGACGAAACCCTCTCCCTATACCTCTCTTCTCTCACTCTCGAGCCAAGAAAAGCAAGCGTAACTTAGCCTCGAAGTTGTTTATGATGATCAAGTGTTAAAGCCGAGCTATTCATGTATCGGGCAATTTCAAAAAGTGGAAATCATTGTGCAATGTAAGAGACGAAGCATAATCGCATACGTGTGGTGGGTTTAAGGCTGATTTATTTCAATTTTGTACACAATACATGTATTAATTTAGTATAGGTCATAGATATATATACATGTCATGGAAATAATTAAATCACACATAGTGCAATTTTCAAATTACCATGACAATTATCGGAAAATAGGACTAAAAATACGAGTTACACCTATTATTGATATTCATGTAATTTTCATTCCAAATATACATATATATCATAATATATGATTTAGATATTGAATAATAGTATAGGATAAAATTATTACATATTTAAGAGATATAAACCCTAATTGAAAATTAGGTTTCAATTTTATAAAAACTCGAAACCTTCGATTTTTATGGTTAAAATTTGATTTAATGCTTAATAATATTCATATATATCATATTATAAAGTTTAGATACCATAGATAATTTAATGGCATTATCACTACGCCAAAACCATAGTTTAGAAAACTAGGTTTTTCAATTCCATTAGTTGGAATTATCGAGTTTTAATACTCAATTATTGATTTTAATAATCATTAATGCTGTAATTATATAAAATAATAATAGAAAATTAATTATTATAATTTCGAAGCATTAGACTCATTTTCAAATCGCCTCAGACGTTAACGCTCAAAAACGCCTCAAAACGCTCAAAATCGACTCATCTCAAAATGGTCGCAGTAAGTTCATACTTACTAAATAAATATATTCCATTTAATAAAGGAATTAAGATGGAAATTAATTCCAAGCTTCACCGCTTCAGAAAATTTCATGAAAAGTAAGCTGCTCGACACGCGCTTGACGTTAAAATATATCGACGAATCATTTCGTAATATTTCAACTTTAATTCACAACCTTAGTGAATTATGAAAGGAATTCGTTATAACGATATCGTATCGAAATCACAAGATCTTCATGTCGAAAAGATAATATACCGCAAAACCCCACCGAGTTTAGATCACCGTAATCGATATATTGCTTCTTTCGAATATTACATTCCACCCCTAACGAAAAATTTCGGGTCTCCGAATTTGTATACCTCTTAAAATAGATCGTATTTTTCCTCATTGCTTCTTCAAGCTCCCACGTGGCTTCTCTCGTCCTGGTATGCCTCCACAAGACTTGACCAACTAATCGACGCTCGTCTGCAGTTGCTGGACTTTGTGGTCAAGCACGGCTGCATGGTTCTTACTATAGCTCATGTCTGGCCTCGAGGATCACGCCGCCTTGGTGAATCACGTGCTTTGGGTCGTGAACGATTGTAATCGTGAGACGTGAAAACATTACGACATTTCCTGTTTCATAAGAGCCAACCTATAAGCCATCGGACTCATCCTTTCTAGATCTCATAAGGTCCTATGAAACGGGGTTAAGCTTTCCTTTCGTGCCAAACCTAACAATCCCTTCACGATAGACCTTAAGAAATACTTTGTCTCCATCCTCAAACCGTGGCTCTGGACTACGTCAGACGTAGAAGATTTCTCGTCTGTCTCGAGCCTCTTTATATCCTCATCCCACTCTGGTCAAACGATTTCGATCATTTTCGCTCACCGCATCAAGGCCCCATGACTTTTCTCTCACCGACTTCATCCCAATAAAGTGGCGATCTACACTTTTGCCATACAAGGCTTCAGAGGGCCATGCCGATCGTCGCTTGATAACATGTTGTAAGCAAATTCAATCGAGGTAAAATATCTTCCCATTTTCGCACCTCGATCCAAAATTACAGCTCTAAGCATATCTTCTAGCTGCTTGATCGCTCTCTCCGACCGCCCATCGGGTTTGTGGGTGGAATGTCAGACTCAAGTTTAATCTGCACTCAGCCTCTCTCGCAAGCTAATCCAAAATCCGATGTGAACTGGGAGTCTCGATCGCAGGTATAGATTTTGCACTCATGTAGTCGATAATTTCCTAACGCATACCGGGCCAACTTATTTGGATCCATAAGTTGCTTTCAATAGGTAGAAAGTGAGCATTTTGGTAAGTTTCATCCACAATTACCCATATGGCGGTGTTTCTCTATCTGGGTAAGCTTGAACGAATCCATCGCTATATCGTCCCACTCCATTCGGGATTTCAACGTCAGAACTTCCTCGTCGGGCTCGTGTAAAGCCTCTCACTTGTCGACAAACAAGACAGCTCTTTCACTTAAAGAAGCCATGTCTCCCTGCTTCATGCCTTCCCACCAAAATTTTTCCTTCGTGTCTTGTACATCTTAGTACGCCTCGGTGGGCTGTGTAGGGCTAATTGTGAGCCCTACTCATGATTTCGCCTTAAAGCTCCGCCATCGTGAACACATATCCTACCTTCAAACAATACATGCTATCGCGCTCTGAAATTCTCAACCTTCGCACCTTAGTCTTCTCGGATCTTTCCAACTTTTCCTCCATCCTTCGTCTCTCGACAATTCTTTTCTTGATCGATGTCGCGTAGTGTAGGAACATGTACCACGATTGTCCCGTGGTTCAACCAGCTCAATCTTTCATTCTACCAAACTCTTTCAACCAGTTTTTCCTCATGTATAAAGAGACATCCTAACTGGTATGGCTCTTACGACTCAAGGCCACCACTACATTCGCCTTTGCCCGTGATAGTTAATACCACAACAGATCTTACCGCCTCAAGCCATCTCTCGGTTCTCATATTCAGATCTCTTTGTTCAAGAAATACTTCAAACTTTTATGATCCGTGAAGATCTCACATCTCACACCATGTAGATGGTGTTCCAAATTTTAGGCATGAACTATACCGCTAATTCCAATCATGGTCAGTAGTTCAACATGGGTCTCGAGTGGTTTGACGTTGTGAAGCTTATCACTTTTCCTTCGCATCAAAACACAACCCACCTCATTTTGGGATGAGGTATGATATATTACATACCCCTTGTCCGCTTCAAATCAAGTAGAACTCTGCATCCGTCAATTTTCCTTCGAGTATTTGAAACCTCATCTCGCACTCATCCGGTCTAACCCAACTTGATTCCTCCTCAAGTAGTCAAGGTATTGGCCTTGCATTTTGGAGAATCCTCTCGATGAATCTCCTATAGTAACCAGCCAATCCTAGGAAACTCCGATTCCGGCCGTGTTCTTGGTGATTTATCTGCACGGCCTCACTTTAGCCGGATCTACTTTTATACCTTCAGCAGTACACGACGTGTCCGAGGAACATAACTTCCTTCACCAAAACTCACATTTGCTAAACTTAGCAAAGAGTCTTTCATTTTCAAGGTTCGTAAAACCGTTCTTAGATGTTCCTTATGCTCTCTTCATTCTTTCAATAAATAAGGATATCATCTATGAAGACTCAAAACAAATTTATCCGTAAATGGATGGAATACTGCTCACGAGGTCCATGAATACTACGGTGTATTGTTTAATCCGAATGGTATAACTATGAACTCATAGTGGCCATATCTCGTCTGAATGCGCCTTTGTACATCTTCAGACGATTCATCGTGGTGGTATCCCGACTTAAGATCAATTTTCAGAATACATCGCCTCGCGAATTGATCGAATAAAGTCATCAATTCGTAAAAGGGTATTTGTTCTTTAGTGTCATCTTATTTAGCTCTATAATCGCATGCACATCCTCAAAGAACTATCCTTTTCTTAACAAACAAAACAAAGCCCTCTGCTGTGAAACACTCTACCTAATGAATCCTAGATCCAAAAGCTCGGATTCGATTTTCACTCTTCTAGCCCTTTGGGGCCATCCTGCGCGCCGACGACATCGGGCTGATCCGGCTCCAAGTCGACGGTAAACTCTAGTTGTCTATCGTGAGGCAACCTGGTAGATTCTCGGAAAGACGCCGAAACCTTCGACGACTTCAATGTCTTCTACCCGCTCTGGTTATATCCTCTGCTCAAATAAACAAGGAATGCATGGCATCTCTTGGTTCATCATCCTCCTAGCTTAGTAAGGTCGATACTATCTGACCTTTCTTCCCATGTCGATCCCGTGAAAATGCGTAGCTTCTGTCCGTGAAAGTGAAACCAAATTTCCTTTCCTTACAGAGAATCGTGGAATGATTCTTAGCTAACCAGTCCATTCAGGATTATGCTCACATCATCCATGGGTATTATGTTTAGATCGGGCCGTAACCTTGGATCCTCATGTCAACTCTAGGTTCGAAGCAAAAAGTGTGTAGTACCATAATCCCTCCTATATATGGCGAGATTCTCATATCCCTGCTCGACCTTCGCACCTAAGGCCCAGATTTCTCACGCATGATTTTGCAATAAAAGAATGCGAAGCACCCGTGATCGAACAATACTATAACAGTGAGGTCGAGCGGAACCCCACCGCCAAGTTTCCTCGGTTCTCGCTCGCTGCTCGCCTTATGGGCATGAGTTCTAGCCCGAGCCGGCCGAATGACGGGGCGCCGGTCCCGCTGATCTTCGTGGCTGTTGTCATTCGTCGTCACCGTCACCGCTGGCACCGCGGTTGCCGCCGCTGTTGTTAGCTGTGGTTGCCGCCATCGCCGCCGCGGATTTGTTGCCGTTGGCACGCCATTGCTGCGGCCGTTGAGCTGTTGCTACGGGCCGGGCTACGCTGCAACTGAGTTGCGGGGTTGGGTTGGGTTAAATTGCCGCGGGCGGCCGGGTTGTAGTCAGATACATCTTATGGGTCGAAAGTATTGCCCGTTGGTTCGGCCTCAGATCCGAACGCGACATCGGGCAATCATTGTCAATGCCCCGCTTGCTCGCCCGCACTTGTAACAGTACTAACACGCTTTCCGCAAGACACCGTCAGTGCTCTATGGCATCTAGGCATTGGAGGTGCCTCGATCGTCCTCGTGGGTCCTCGCGGCCGTGGAGCATAAGCTGCTCAGCCTCGTCCCCGCCGCACTGCAGGTTTTCGCCACAAGCGCCATGACTTGCTTTACAGTTTCCATCGCGTTGTTATTCTCATGGTTGGCTCCCGCCCCTTTTCCTTCGTTCAACCACTGCAGCCCGAGACGACATCGACTTATTCCCCCTGGCCATGGTCATTTCAATATCCAAAGTCGCGGCGTAGAGCTTCGTGTAAGATAGGTCTCCTAACAAAAGAGATGCGTGATCTCCATTCTTAGCCCCGACCGAACTTTTCCGACATTTTCAAGTTTGTGTCACCGCCTCGGCATTATCTCATATTTCTGTAAGGTGCGATCATATCGGTTATGCATATCCTTTTCGCTTTAGCAGCAGAAAATTCTCGCCTCTTCTTCCTCTTATAGCTCTTAGGGATGTGACTTCATACAACCTCCCTTTGAAATCCTCCCACGAGAATTCCTCGAGTCGTTTCAATTGAAAAGTCTTCTTCTCGCCTCCCACCGTAAGTCACCGGTCCGATCAATTGAAGGTAACACCCATGACTTTCTCTGCTGCCACATCTTAAAGGTAAAACTGCTCAATGGCCCTAACCCATTGTTCTGGCTTCTTCCGCTCCCTTCCGTTAAAAACAGGAGGGTTTTGCCTCAAAATAGTTCTTCATCCCGCGATCGGGTCGAAAGCGAGCGGTGGTTTGGGATTATCCTCTTGTTCTTGCTCGGGATTCTACCCTTCCTCTAGCCTCTCCACCACCGGGTCTCTCTTTCTCGGGTTTCTTCTGAGGCATTCTCGCTATATAAAACAACCATCGCTAATTACTAAACGCCACAACTTAACAATATAAGGTTTTCATAGCCTCTTCTTAAAGTTGATATCAAAATAAAACTACTCATCCATAACATAGACAATTGTCACCGTAAAGGCCCCACTGGGTCAAAATATATGAGATAGATAACTAAGGTTTGTCAAAAACAAGATGTCCAACATCGAGAATCATAGAAAATAGAAATAGTAAGGTTTCTGCCCATATGGCCAAAAAGAAAAAAAAAAATCCAAGTCCCAGGATCATGGTAATCGAACAGTGGGAATGCCACAACATGCTAGCTCATAACAAAACAAATCCCAATTAAAACATCGCTTAACGTTTTCACGAAGTTTCCTTCCCATCTGCTTTCCTCGTGGTCTTCCTCCTTCGAGTCGCTTTCCCATCCGAATCGCCCTCACGAGGTCGCACTGGGCGGTCCCGCATCGCCGGCTTCCATCATCGGTATGTCGCGCAGGGTCCGGTTATCCGTGCCGCATAAGTCGAAGTTGTGGCGGATCGGATCGTAGCATACCTCGCCCTGTCATATCCGTGAAAGGTATCTCGATGCCTCATCCGCACCGTCCGGCCAAGGGCTCTTCGCCTCGCAGCGGTGGATCGAACGCAGTGGTGGGGGGCGAAGCGCGGGACGACCGGGTGTCCAAAACTGGGTGGCAACATCGGCCTCCCAAGGCTCTGCGGCGGCCGCCTTATCTACCTCGTACATCCCGCCTCGCCCATCCGGTGATGTGGTATCACCGATCAACCTGCCTCGAACCTCAAGGCGCCCACTCGCGATCATTACTATGTACCCTGGCGGTATAGGGTCCCATAGGGCTCAGATACTGTACACGAAGTCGTGACTCACGAACCCTAGATCCCCAATCAAGTCATAATGCCCATCGCCAGAGATGTAGTCCCCTCGATACTTCCTGCATAGTCCTCCCAATCAAGGGAGTATGGCTAGGAGACGCCCCGATGCCATCAGTAGTCAATAGCACCTGGCTCCTGCATCTCCAAATGGCTGTAATACGCCGTAAACCTCACCAAATCCTTCCTACAGACATCCAACATGGAGCCTATAAATACTATCAGCTTCCTGGGGCGTGTGGTCCAATCCTCCTCCCTAGCCGATGTATCTCGATCCCTCCATCCGCCATGATCAAACTAATATAAGTCAACTATCGTCATCTCAAAAGGTAGCGATAATCCTAAGCATAACGAGGAGCAACTAGGTTAGAACTAAGCAATTCTATAAGGTAGGCAACATCATAAGGTACAATACATATCACAACTTACCTTCTTAGTCTTACCCAAACGTATAACATATAGACCAATGACATCTTAATATATATATGCTACGATATCCTTGTCTTATACTAAACACTGAAGCTAAAGTTCAACGGACTCTAGCGTATTCTGGAGACAGAATTAGGATTCTGTTCTTCACAACAAATGAAGATCAGTTAGTTAGTAACGCGAGGTGAAAACCCATGCGTAAATCGGAGTCCTAACGAAGAGATCTAGCTAAAACAAGTTTATCATGCACAGTGCAGGAAATTTGCGCGGTCGTGCCAAAATAAAACTCGAGACGTATGTCGATGTAATACGGCTATCTTGTCCACGTCCTTATGTTGAGGCTGAACATTCTGAAGTCATAATTGATGTCCACATCATAACCTATGTTGACGGTCACTCATGTCAAAGTGATGAAATGTCCACGCTGCTCATCTTCGCGGTTGAGATCGCTCGTTTTTCATTCTTCGCGCGCCTTCTTCGCTCGAGTTCAAGTGCTATCGCCACTTTCATTCTTCCTATCGCTCTTTTGGTCCCATATGAAAAAGAAGTTCATACTTCTATGTTCTTCACGATACGTGAGCATGCTCCTTAGTGGTCTAGGTTCTCCTCGTGATAACATATCATTCATCACAAACGAAATTTTTAAGATTGGAAAGTAAAGTCTCATTTGAGAATTTGGAACATCGTTTAAAACGACAATCATGACCAACTCATATACATATTCAAAATGATTTCATTCATTCCATGTTGATGATTCAACTAGATACCACCATGTACTTTCATCTCAATACTAGTACTTCATCGCTCAACTCAAGGTTTTAAAAATTTCGCTCAACTTTCATTTCATCATCAACCTCATAATATCATATCCTTTCCTCCGATAATCCTTTCAATTTCTTCAAAGTTCTTCCAACTGCTCAAAACTTTTTCATTTCAAGAGTTTGAGAAAGAAATGCAGCCACTTTTTCCCGGTCGAGCTCGATGTGATGGAGTGTTGAGAGTAGTCAAGAGGTTACTAGAAGTCCAAAGGACTGATCTAGACTTAGAATTTAAAAGGATTTGGGTTTTCAAAGAGCAACAAGCGCTCGACACCACTTCTGTCATTAGCGACCCCACCCGACAAGCCCTGACCGAGAGGTGACTAATACTAGGAAGTAGTATCATAGACAACATGACTAAATAAGTAGTAGACATACATCGATTATACCAAGATGCTCGATAAATACTGAGTAATACAACATCCCAATGATTGTAAGGTTTAGCCATCGCATCCAAAGACTTACCATGGTCTCATGGACCTCAATAGTTCAAAATAGTAAGCATAATGTAAAGTAGTTCGTAGTTTAGCAATGTGAAGTTGTGAATACATATGTGATTTATATGTATTCAAGGTGAAACCCACAATTTAAAGTAAATCAACAAGCGACACCGACTCCTCAACACATTCTCCACGATCACCATCAGAGCTCAACCTCAGACATTTAAAAACAAATACGCTAGGCTGGACAAGAAATTGCACTCAGCGACTCATGCCGAAAACATTTGATAATATTTGAATTACACCGCCAATATCAAGGTAAGTCACAAGGTTTTAGTTAAAATGCCTCAGGCTTACTAAATCATTTTTAGTTCAGAAACATCGCCGCCGAGCATTTTCGTGTGTGTGATCCATATCCCGATATCATAATTCATCATAATGTCAAAGATCAAAACAAACGCTCAACGCCGTAGAAGGAGGCCTCCTCAACGAGGCCGTGACCGCCAGATTTCCGATAAAGACACAATATCATCTTCCAGCATATGTTAACACAACAAATAGTTCCAACCTTCACGCCAATCCCAGCTGCCAGCATTAACCATCCGCACAGACCCGACTTTATATAAAGGTCAGTGCTAGCACTCAAGCTTGATATAATAGTTCATACTCGCTCCAACCTTCTACCCGTATAATGATTCATCAAAACACAATATTAAATATTGGCGTGTAACATTGTAAACATTGATAAACGATCGTGGATAGTGTCGTAGAATAAATTCATTTGTAATAAGTAGCAAAGTCACGCTGTTGTTGAAAGAAAAGGCCCACATTTGAAGAGATAAGCTCCACCGACTATAATTCATTGAACCGAGTCCTAGTTTGTTTGTCTGTCTGCCCAATCACAAGTCGCTGCCCACACCTTTACTAAAATGTTATTTTAGTACGTCAGTCATTTATCGAGACTCGCAAAGTCTAAGATAAAACTTCGATATTCTATATCGATGTAAACCTGAATTTCAATGAATTCAACACGCCAAACACGTAATCAATCAATTGTTCTCGCTCCTCAGATACGCTTAACTATTTCGCTAACCTTCCAGCTTAACGCTCAACGATAAGCACGCTTTCGACATAAGGATTTATTTAGAAATCTTTTCTTACTAATGAGGTATTATACTCAATTAGTACATCTTACGCCAGATCGATGATTTATCGAACGATAATCGCATCGCATGACTTCAAAAGTCAACGGTCAATATCGTCAACAAAGTCAACAATATCGACTTTTAGATAGTAATTTCACCATTTCATTTTATAAATCGAATTTGATCGATTTGAAATCAGAAAGTCCTCATTTCTATTTATCTTGTAAATCAAAGGACTTATAAATAATTTTGCAGATTATCAATAACCTTTTAATAATAAAACGATGATTTTCGATTTTAAAACGTTATTAACTAAACGCTTATCTCAAACATAGTAATCTATGTTTATAAAATTTTATAAAATTCAAATATCGTCTAAAATAATTATTTAGACATATAATTTATTAATAAACCGCATTAAAATGGATTTAAAATCCTTATAAATAATCAAAATATTCGATAATTAATATAAAATTACTAAATGACCTTTGAAATTTTTTTCTAAATTACTATAGTGTATTATTATACACTATGGTCCAGAATAAGAATTAATATCATCCATATGGTATATTATTTGTCATTTATTAATATATATATATATATATAGCTACTAATTTATAAATTAATAGGAATAATTGTCCAAAAATTCCCAAAATTTATATATACCTAGTATAATGTCCCAACATAACAAATGTTTCTTGCATTACGCGAAAATATTTAGTTTTGTGTATGGATCTATCTGTTTGCCGGTGAAATTGTGGAATAGTTGGAACTATTATATCATTTGTTGTGGTAGCGTAACCTTTTAATGTCGGGTCTGTCTTGGGATGATAAATGCACAGCTAGGATTGGCGTGAAGGTTGGAACTTCTGTTGTGTTAACATATCTTGCAGTATTTGTGTCTTTGTCACGGGATTCGGACGGTCGGCGTCGTAGATGGGAGGCCTCACTCTCGGCGTTTATTATTATTATTATTATGTATTGTGACTATGAGATATGGACCATACACGCGAAAATGCTCGGCGAGCTATGTTTCTGATGAAAATGATTTGGTAAGCACTGAGGCATTTTAACTAAAACCATGTGACTTACCGATATTGGCGTAATCACATACCATGGGTTCTAAACATACCATGGGTTCTAAACATACCATGATCGATAATCCGTCCTTAATAATATATAAAGAATATTCGGTCCTCATGTAACATTTTATAAGGTTTTCGAAAATCATATTAAACAAGACGAGGGTTTCGAAAATTTCATAAATAAGCTAGATCTATTCAAAAATTTAATAAACATCTCCATATGATTATTCTAACATATATTCACATATTTGGAAATAAAAATCATCAAGAACAATATATATAACCATAGATCATTCATAAGGACATTTAAAACATATAAACATATATGTATACATTCGAACACACATATAAATATATATGCATGCTCTCGATTTTTATTGAACAAAGGATGATAAAATCGAAGCTATGGTGTCTTGTTTTACCTTGAAATGGTATAGAATCACAAGAATGGGGTAGGTATCAACTTGGTGGAGAAGAAATGAGAAGAAGAAATAAGCTTTGAAAATGGGGGCTTGGCTCTCGGTTTTCAGAGGAGAAATGGGAGAGGGGAGAGTGTTTTGGGTGCTCTAAAATTTTAGGAAGTGAAAAATGAGTGTAATGAGGTTTGAGGGTGAAGGATCCCCCCTATACTCTCCCTCTCTCTCTCTCGCCGTCCCTCTCTCTCTCTGCCTTACTCAATTAAAGTGTTGCAGCCCCTTGGAAGTTGGAGATGATGATTGAAGAGTGTAAAATGAGCTCTTCATGCATTGGGTGATAGGGAGGTGACCATCATGCCATGCCATCTCATGATGGCCGACGGCTATGTAGGGTTTAGGGGCTGATTTAATTTATTTTTATACCATAATATAATGTATTAATCAAATATAAGTCATAGATATATATTACATACCATAAAAATAATTAAATCAACATATAGGTATTTATTCGAAAATACCGATAATAATAGGTATAAAATTATAAATCATACCATTAAATACTACACAAGGCATTTTCGTCCCATATATACACATACATATCATAATATATGATTTAGGTAATAATTAATAGCATAGGATAAAATAATAGTGTCATTTCATGCATACGAAACCCTAATTTTCGAAATTAGGGTTTCGAAAATTTTAAATATACAATACCGAGTTTTAATGCTCAAAATTTTATTTTAAAGCTTAATAATACTCATATATATCATAACATATATTTTAGATACCATAGGATAATTTAATGGTATCATTTCATGTGAAAAACCATAGTTTAAGCAATTAGGGTTTTCGAAAAACCCATTTCAAAAATATCGAATTTTAATAGCTAAAAATTTGATTTTAATAATTAATAATACTGTAATTATATAAAATAATTATAGGAAATTAATTATAATAATTTCCTGAGCATTAAACTCATTTTTCAAAACATCTTTAGACGTTGACGTTCAAAACATCTCAAAACGTTCAAAATCGACTCATCTCAAAATGGTCGTAGTAAGTTCATACTTACTTTATAAATAAAATTCCATTATCATAGGAATTAATATGGAAATTAATTCCAAGCTTCCTTTACTCGAGAAAATTTCATAAAATCTTGGCGTTCGATATCGTTCGGCGTTAAAATATATTGATGAACCATTTAGTAATAATTGATTCCTTAATTCACAATCCTTAGTGAATATAAAAGGAATTCGTTATAATATCTTGAATCGAAATCACAATATTCGATGTCAAAATATTAATATCTGACAAAACCACAATTTACGGGTTTAAAATACCGTAATCATACGTTCGTTTCTTTGGAATATTACAGATTACTATGTTTGAGACAAACGTTTAATTAATAACATTTTTAAATCGAAAATATACGTTTTATTATTAAAAGGATTAATAATTGCAAAAATTATTTATAAGTCCTTTGATTTACGTGATAAATCGAGAAATAGGACTTTACGATTTTAAATCGATCGAAATTCGATTTAGGAAATGAAATGGTGAAATTACTATTTAAAGTCAAAATTGTTGACTTTGTTGACGGTGTTGACTTCGTTGACTTTTAAAAGTCAAAGCGTGCGATTATCGTTCGATAAATCGCGATATCGTAAGATGTACTAATTGGTATAATACCTCATTAGTAAGAAAAGATTTCACAAATGAAATCCTTATATCGAAAGCGTGCTTATCGTTGAGCGTTTAAGCGAAAGCGTTAAACCGAAATAGTTGAGCGTATCTCGAAGAGCGAGAACAATTGATTGAATTACGTGTTTGAAAGCATATGGAATTCGTTGAGGAATTGATTACATCGATATAGAATATCGAATTTGTCTTGAACTTTGAGAGTCTCGATAAGCGTGACGACGTGCTAAAATATCACTTTTGCGTAAAGGTGTGGACACGAGCGAGGCGATTGGGCGGCGACAAGCAAACAAACACAGGACTCGGTTCTGACGAATTATAGTCGGTGGGCTTTCTTTTCAAACAACGATGTTGTCGCGACCCCATTCGGACCAACCGGTTGGAGGCGACTAGTACTAGGAGTAGTATTTTAGGGGTTACATGGATAAAATAGAGATGCATAAAATAAACTAACATGCTTGAGCGAATATGAGATGATGTTATATTGTTTTGAAAAGGTTTGAGCCATCGGACCCCAAAACTTGGCACGATCCGATGGACCTCGATAGTTTGTAACATAAAGCATAAGTAAAGGAGTTGAGTATAGCGGCGGAAAGTGTGTGAATACATATATGACGATATGCATTAAGGTATAACCCACAAAATCAAGTAAATCGGTCGAGGACCTTTGGACTCCTCAACACATCCATCATCACCATCGAGCTCAACTGCACATTTAAAACAAACATGCGGGGCTAAGTACAAGAAATTGCACTCGGTGGACTCATGCGAAAACATTTGATAATATTTGGATTCTGTTGCCAATATCGAGTAAGTCGCGAGGGTTTTAGTTAAAATGCCTTGTCTTACCAAATCATTCGGTTAAATAAACATAGCTCGGCGAGCATTTTCTTGGTGTGTATGGTCCGTATCTCATAGTCACGATACATAATAATAAATAAATAAGCGTCGAGAGGAGGCCTCCCGTCTACGACGCCGTGACCGGCCGTAATCCGTCTGACACGATCGGCTCTCTGCAAGCATATGTTAACACGGTATAGTTCGACCTTCACGCCAATCCTAGCGGGCATTTATCATCCGGCACGGGACCCGACATTAAAGGTAGGGTGCTACCACAACAATTGATATAATAGTTCGAACCATTTCCACGCCTACCGGGCATAACGAGATAGGATCCGTACACAAAACGAAATATTTTGGCGGTGTAATGCGGTAAAACATTTGTTAAGCAGTTGTAGGATAAGTGTTGTAAATAAACTCATTTGAAATAACGATAAAGTCACGTTTTAGTGGGGTGAAAAGGCCCGCATTTTGAAGATAAAGCCCACTGGACTATGGTTCGTTGTAAAAGTCTGGGTTTGATCGTTAGTCAAAATCCGTCATTGCGTTTGCGTCCACGCTTTCTGGCGAGGCTTTAGTCGTCGCTCAAGTCTCTCGAGACTTTCGAAAACTAAGATAAAACTTGATATTTCATATCGATGTGACTTAATTCATTAGTGAATTGATACGTCTCTGCGTATCGATTGACTTTTCTGGTTCGCCGAGATCGTTCGGCGATATAAATGCGTTTTCGATATATGGTTTCATTTGTGAAATATTTTCTTACTAATGAGGTATCGTACTCAATTAGTATATCTTCACGCGTCTTGACGTATTTATAAGCGTATAATCGTATATTTGACTTGAAAAGTCGGCGAAGTCGACATCTGATCGACAAAGTCGGCGATTTTGACTTTTAAATAGTAATTTCTTACTATTTTGTTTAAAAATCGAATTTGATCGATTTGAAAGCGTAAAGTCCTACTTCGATTTATCTTGTAAATCGAGGCCTTATAAATATTTTCGCATTTTAATAACCCTTTTATAAATAAAAAGCGTATTTTGGTTTTAAAGCGTTATAAAATGAGCGTTTGTCTCAAACATAGCAATCTATGTTTATAAAATTTTCTAAAATTTAAAACTGTCCAGAATATTAATTTAGCAAAATTTCATTAATAAACTGTTTTAAAAAGTTTAAAATCCTTATTAATTATCAAAACTTCGATAATTAATTTAAAAATGTCAAATGACCTTTGAAATTTTTCTAAATTAATATAGTGCATTATTATACACTATGGTCCAGAATATGAATTTATCAAATTCATATGGTATTATTGCTATTTATTTATATATATACATATATATGTTTATGGTAATTTCAAATAAATAGGAATAATTATCAAAAATTCCCAAAATTGATATATACCTAGTATAATATCCCAAAATCAATATACATTACCAATATAACCTATAGTTCACCATAACATTCATTTAATAATATATAGTAATTATTCACGGTAATAATTTGATAATTACGAATAATTAGCAAATAATTTATAAAAATTCAAATAAATTCCAACATGATTAAACATTATATTATAACATTTTAACATCATAACATCAACCAAAAACATTTGAATCATCACCATATGAGCTCAATAGCTCTCGGTTTTTGATTCAAAGTGTTATTTGATTTTCAAAATTCGATAATTATATACTAGGTTTATACACTATAGTATACTAATATAACATCATAATATTTATCAAAACTAATTAAATCATCACCTTGAGAGCAACAAGCTCACGACTTATTTGATTTAAAATAGTATTTGATTTCAAAATTCTAATAAATTCACACAATGCATAAATAATATACTAAAGCATTTATACACCATTGCATGTTCAAAAATAAAATCATACACAAGCTATACCATTATAAGCTCACGATACTTTTCAAAAATCATAGCATATGGTTTTCAAAATTCTAATTAAATCATAGAGCATATAATCGAGGTTAAAGAATTAATATGTCATTACATGCTTGAAATAAAAATTATACACTAAGGCGTAACATAGATAAGCTCACGGTATTCACAAAAATTTTGGCTAGGGTTTTCCAAAATTTTAAATAACATACTATAGTCTTAAATCATAACATAGATCAATAATACATGCTTAGAACACACTAAGAAGCATTCGGTCATCATCGTTCTATTTTTATACTATTTTGAAAATTATATCAAATATACACTATGGTTGAAATCATATATATATAAGCGAGATCATTCATACATTTCATATACTATGTCCTATGTTAATCTAAACATACTTCTCATACATTTTCAAAATAAACTCCTCGAGAACAAGTATATAAACAAAGGCTCATGCTCAAGAACATTTAAACACATATATAAACATACATGAAACTTTGAAACCTATACATATATACTAAAAGCAGGTTTCAAAATTCTTGAACAAGGGAGGATAAGAGTCGATGCTATGGTCTTAGTATTACCTTGAGAATGGTCTAGTATCCAAGAACAATGTATGTATCGAGGTTGTGAAGTGGAGAAGAGAAGGAATGAAGGAGAATGGGAGGAGAAAAATCTGAAAAATAGAGAGGGGTGGCTCTCGGTTTTGGGCTGAAGAAAAGAGAGGATGAAGAGTGTTTTGTGTGTTTGAAATATTTGTGAGAAGGATAATGAGTAAGATGAAAACCTCTCTCCTATACCTCTCTCTCTCTCGATTTTGGCGAAAAGGGCAAAAATCTGTAGCCCTGGAAGTTGTTTAAGTGATGATTGAAGTGTGTTAAAGGAGCTATTCATGTATTGGGCAATTTCAAAAGTGGAAATCATTGTGCATGGGAAGAGATGAAGCATAATCGGTAGCATGGGGAGGGTTTAAGGCTGATTTCATTTCAATTTTGTACATAATACATGTATTAATCTAGTATAGGTCATAGATATATAATACATGTCATGGAAATAATTAAATCACACATAGTGCAATTTTGAAATTACAGATAACAATTATTGAAAAATAGGACTAAAAATATGAGTTACACCTATTATTGATATTCATGTAATTTTAGTCCCAAATATACACATATATATCATAATATATGATTTAGATATTGAATAATAGCATAGGATAAAATTATTACATTTCGAGCATATAAAACCTAATTTGAAAATTAGGGTTTCAATTTATAAAAACTGAAACCTTCGATTTTATGGTTAAAATTCTGATTTAATGCTTAATAATATTCATATATATCATATTATAAAGTTTAGATACCATAGGATAATTTAATGGTATCATTTCATGCCAAAACCATAGTTTAGAAAACTAGGGTTTTGAATTCCATTAGTTGGAATTATCGAGTTTTAATACTCAATTATTGATTTTAATAATCATTAATGCTGTAATTATATAAAATAATAATAGAAAATTAATTATTATAATTTCCGAGCATTAGACTCATTTTCAAATCGTCTCAGGCGTTAACGTTCAACGTCTCAAAGCGTTCAAAATCGACTCATCTCAAAATGGTGCAGATAAGTTCATACTTACTAAATAAATATATTCCATTTAATAAAGGAATTAAGATGGAAATTAATTCCAAGCTTCCTTTGCTCAGAAAATTTCATGAAAAGGCGGCGTTCGATACGCGTTTGGCGTTAAAATATATTGACGAATCATTTCGTAATATTTCAATCCTTTAATTCACAATCCTTAGTGAATTATGAAAGAATTCGTTATAACGATATCGTATCGAAATCACAAGATTCGATGTCGTAAAAAAGATAATATCTGGCAAAACCACAATTTCGAGTTTAGAATCTGTAATCGTATATTAGTTTCTTTGGAATATTACATTCCACCCCTTACGAAAAATTTAGTCCAAATTTGTATACCTCTTGAAAAATAGATCGGGTATTTTCCTCATTGCTTCTTCAAGCTCCCGTGGCTTCTTCATCGTCGGTGTATGCCTCCACAACACTTTGACTAGCGGATCGACTTGCTCCCTAGTTCTTTGGACTTTGTGGTCAAGTATGGCTGCGGGTTCTTACTTATAGCTCATGTAAACAGGGATCACGTCGTCTTGGTGAATCACGTGCTTTGGGTCGTGAGCGTATTTTCGTAATTGTGAGGCGTGAAAACATTATGGACATTTCCTAGGTTTGGCGGAAGAGCGACCTATAAGCTCTTGGACCTATCCTTTCTAGGATCTCATAAGGTCTATGAAGCGGGGTCTAAGCTTTCCTTTCGGGCCAAACCTAACAATCCCTTTTGATGGAGAGACCTTAAAAATACTTTGTCTCCATCCTCAAATTGTAGCTTCGGATCTCGCGTATCGGTAAAGATTTACATCATCTGAGCCTCTTTTATCCTCATCCTAATTTGTCGAACGATTTGATCATTTCGCTCGCGCATCGGGCCCTATGACTTTTCTCTCACCGACTTCATCCCATAAAGTGGTGATCTACACTTTTGCCATCTGAGGCTTCGTATGGGGCCATGCCGATCGTCGCTTGATAGCTTGTTGTTGTAAGCAAATTGAATCGAGTAAAATATCTTCCCATTTTGCACCTCGATCCAAAATTACAGTTCTAAGCATATCTTCTAGCGTTTGGATCGTTCTCTCGATTGTCCATCGGTTTGTGGGTGGAATCTTTGTCTTGAAGTTTAATCTCGTGCCAGTTCTCTCTGCAAGCTAATCCAAAATCGGATGTGAACTTGGAGTCTCGATCGAGGTAATAGATTTTGGCACTCCATGTAGTCGTATAATTTCCTAACGTCATACCGGGCGACTTATCGGATCCATAAGTGCTTTGAATAGGTAGAAAGTGAGCATTTTGGTAAGTCTATCCACAATTACCCATATGGCGGTGTTTCCTCTTCTCGATTTGGGTAAACTTGTAACGAAATCCATCGTTATATCGTCCCACTTCCATTCGGGATTTCAATGGTTGTAACTTCCGTAGGGTCGTTGGTGTAAAGCCTTCACTTGTTGACAAACAAGGCAGTTCTCTGAAAAAGCTATGTCTCGTTTCATGCCTTCCCACCAAAATTTTTCCTTGGTCTTGGTACATCTTAATCTTTGCTGGGTGGGCGGTGTAGGGCGGTGTGAGCCTCACTCATGATTTCGTTCGAAGCTCTGCGTCGTCGAGAACACATATCCTACCTTGAAACAATAAGGCGTTATCGCGCCTCTTGGAAATCTTGAATCCTTGGACCTTAGTCTTTCTCGGATCTTTTCCAACTTTTCCTCCGTCCTTTGTCTCTCGACAATTCTTTTCTTAGATCGAGATGTCGGTGTGAGTGTAGCGATCTGACTCACGATTGTCTGGGTGGTTCAACTAGTTCAATCTTCATTCTACCAAACTCTTCAACGAGTTTTCCTCATGTATAAAGAGACATCCTAACTTGGTATGGCTCTTTACGACTCAGCGTCGGCCACTACATTCGCCTTGCCGGGTGATAGTTAATACCACGATCGTAATCTTTTACGATTCAAGCCATCTTCTTTGTCTCATATTCGATCTCTTTGTTGAAGAAATACTTGAAACTTTTATGATCCGTGAAGATCTCACATCTCACACCATAGAGATGGTGTCTCCAAATTTTAGGGCATGAACTACATTGCTAATTCCAAATCGTGGGTTGGGTAGTTCAGCTCGTGGGGTGCGAGTTGTCGGGATCGTAGCTATCACTTTTCCTTCTTGCATCAAAACACAACCCAGCCCGTCTTAGATGCGTCGGTATAGACCACGTACCCTTGTCCGCACGGGATTGCTAGAGCTGATGCTGTTGGTCGATTTTCCTTTGAGTATTTGGAAACTCATCTCGCACTCATCGGTCGGTTGAACTTGATTCCCTTCCGGAGTAGGCGGGTTATTGGCCTTGCAATTTTGGAGAATCCTTGATGAATCTCCTATAGTAACCAGCTAATCTGAAACTTCGATTCGTCTTTGTGTTCTTGGTGATTTCCATTCTTGCGGCCTCTACTTTAGCTGGATCTACTTTTATACCTTGATGAGACACGATGTGTCCAGGAACATAACTTCCTTGACCAAAACTCACATTTGCTAAACTTAGCAAAGAGTCTTTCATTCTCAAGGTTTGCAAAACCGTTCTTAGATGTTCCTTATGCTCCTCTTCGTTCTTTGAATAAATAAGGATATCATCTATGAAGACCAAACAAATTTATCCGAAATGGATGGAATACTACTGTTCATGAGGTCCATGAATACGGTGGTGCATTGTTTAATCCGAATGGCATAACTATGAACTCATAGTGGCCATATCACGGTTCGAATGCGTCTTTGGTACATCTTCGGACGTATTTTCAGGTGGTGGTATCGACTTAAGATCGATTTTAGAGAATACACTGCTCGCCGCAATTGATCGAGCAGTCATCAATGCGGGTAAAGGGTATTTGTTCTTTAGTGTCATCTTATTTAGCTCTCTATAATCGATGCACGTCCTCAAAGAACCATCCTTTTCTTAACAAACAAAGCAGGCGCTCCCAGGTGAAACACTCGGCTAATGAATCCTAGATCCAAAAGCTCTTGGATTTGGATTTTCGACTCTTCTAGCTCCTTTGGGGCCATCCTATAAGGCGCCTTGACCTTTGGGGCTGATCAGGGCTCCAAGTCGATGGTAAACTCTAGTTGTCTATCGGGAGGCAATCTGGTAGATTCTCGGAAAGACGTCGAGAAAACTCTTGGGCGACTTGATGTCTTCTACCCGCGGGTTTATCCTCTTCGTTCAAATAAACAAGGAATGCATGGCATCTCTTACGGTTCATCATCCTCCTAGCTTGTAGTGCTTGATACTATCGGGACTCTTCTTCCCATCTTGATCCGTGAAAATCGTAGCTTCTTGTCCGAGAAAGTGAAGCGAAATTTTCCTTTCCTTACAGAGAATCGTGGAATGATTCTTAGCTAACGATCCATTCCTAGGATTATGTCTACATCATCCATGGGTATTATGTTTAGATCGTTGGCGAACCTTAAGTGATCTAATGTCGACTCTAGGTTCGAGCAAAAGTGTATGTGATCATAATCCCTCCTATAGGCGATGAGATTCTCATATCACGGCTTGACCTTTCGGACCTAAGGCCCGGCATTTCTCGCATGATTTTGCAATAAAAGAATCGAAGCACCCGTGTCGAACAATACTATAACGGGTGGGTTGAGGAGAACTCCCATACACCAAGTTTCCTTAGTTACATTAGATTACGCCTCTATCTCGGGCGTAGGCCTAACTGAGCCATTTGAGGGTGACGGTACTGGTCTGGCTGATTCGGCGGTTGTTGCTGGCTTTATTCTTTGCCTTTCTTGGCGTTAACGCGGTGGTTGCCGCCTCTCTTTGTTGTTGGGCGGTGGTTGCTGCCCTTCTTTATTCTTGGGATTTGTTCTTGTGTTCTTTGCCATTATTCTTGTTGTTGGAGTTGTTGTTGAGGTGGGGCTGTTGCCATTGGAGTTGCGGGGTTGGGGTTGGGGTTGGAATTCTGCGGTGGTGGGGTTGTAGTGTATAGCCCTTAGTGGTGAGCATTGCCGGTTGGTTCGGCCTTGTATCGAGCGTGACCTTTGGGCAATTGTTGGCGTAATGCTGTTTGCCCGCATTGTAACAGACTTACCACGTTTTCGTGCACACCCCTTGTGTGCTCTATGGCATCTAGGGCATTGAGGTGCCCTCGATTGTTCTGTGGTCCCTTGCGGTGGAGCATAAGTTGCTCTCTTCCGGCTCTGTCCTCTGCTGCACGTGTTTCCTTGCCACGGGCGCTTGTGACTTGCTTCTCCATAGTTTCCACGGTTGTTATTCCGCGGTTGGGCTCCATTTCCTTTTCCTTTGTCCGAATTACATTGTGCACGAGGCGACATTGACTTATTCTCGGTCATGGCGCCTCGATATCAAAGCTCGTGCGAGAGCTTGATGTAAGATAGGTCTCCGTGGTGGCAAGAGACATGCGTATCTCCATTCTTAGCCGACACGAACTTTTCCGACATTTTCAAGTCGGTGTCTACCGATTCGGTGCATATCTCGACATTTCGCGAAGGTGCGATCATAGTCGATTCTGATCATCCTTTCTTGCTTTAGCGGGAAAAATTCTGCTCCTTCTTCCTCTTATAGCTCTTGGGATGTACTTCTCATCACTCCTTTTGAAATCCTCCCACGAGAATTCCTCGATTTGCTCGGTGAAAAAGTCTTCTTCGGCCTCCCACTGAAGTCGGTGGTCCGATCGGTGGAAGGTAACACCCGACACCTTTCACGTGCCGTGCATCTTAAAAGGTAAAAATCCGTTCAATGGCCCTAACCCATTGTTCGGCTTCTTCCGGGCTCCCCTTTCCGTTAAAAACAGGAGGGTTTTGCCACAAAAATAGTTCTTCGATCCTGCGATCGGGTTGAGGTGGAGGTGGTGGTTGGGGATTATCCTCTTGTTCTTGCTCGGGATTCTACCCTTCCTCTAGGTCTTCCTCGACCTCGACCTCGGGTTCTCTTTCGGGTTTCTTCTGGAGGCATTACGCTATATAAAACAACCATCGTTAATTACTAATTCTTTTACAACTTAACAATATAAGGTTTTCATAGCCTCTTCTTAAAGCGATATCAAAATAAAACTACTCATCCATAACATAGACAATTGTCACCAAAAGGCCCCACTAGGGTCAAAATATATGTAGATAGATAACCAAGGTTTGTCAAAACAAGATGTCCAACATCGAGAATCATAGAAAATAGAAATAGCAAGGTTTCGGGCCCACATGGCGAAAAAAAAAAATCCAAGTCCTAGGATCATGATGCTGAAATAAAAGGAAAGCTAGCACACATGCTAGTCATAACAAAACAAATCTAATTAAAACATCGCTAACGTCTTCACGAGTTTCCTTCCTACTCGCGTCTTCCTCGGGGTCTTCCTCCTCTTGGTCGTCTTCCCATCGAATCGTCCTCACGAGGTCGTACCACAGAGGTCTGCCCATTGCTCTTCCATCATCGGTATGTCGCGGGGTCCGGTTATCCGTGCCGTACAAGTCGTAGTTGTGGCGGATCGGACGTAGCATACTCGGGTCGGTCGTATCCGGAAAGGTATCGATGCTCGATCCGCTGTCCGTGGAAGGGCTCTTCGTCTTGGTGGTGGTGGATCGAGCGGTGGTGGAGGCGGTAGCGGCGGACGCCTGGGTGTCCAGCTGCTGGTGGCAACACGGGCTCTCCCAGGCTCTGGGGCGTCTTGCCTATCTACCTCGTACATCACCTCGTCCATCCGATGCGGGGTATCCTTTGGATCAACTTTGTCTCGGAACCTCAAGTACTGACCACTCTGGCGACTCGTCCGCCAAGTGTACTCCGTGGAGGAGATAGGGTCCCATAGGTGCGGCTCGTGAATCTTGTACACGTAAGTCGGTGACTCACGAACACAGGTAGATCCCCAATCGAGATCATAACCTCGGAAATCACGATAGATGTAGTCTCCCGATACCTCTCGGGCATAACCATTCCGGTACAAGGGAGTATAGCTAGGAGTCTCTTGATGCCATCGTGATCGGTTGCGCCGTAGGCTCGGGCGTTCCTCCACAACAACAAGGTAGTATGCGAAACTCACCTAGGTCTTCCCGGCGCACATCCAACATTCCCTATAAGTGCGCATCAGCTCCTCGGGTGGGGCATGAGGTCCTACCCTCCTCCTAGCGATATAGCGCATCTCCTCCATCTGCCATGATTAAAACTAACGTAAGTCGACTATAGTCACCTCAAAGCAGAAAGGATAGCATAAGCGAGGAGCAACTAGGCTAGAACTAAACAATTCTATAAGGTAGGCAACATCATAATGTACAATACATACCACAACTTACCTTCTTAGTCTTACCCAAACGTATAACATATAAGCTAATGATATCTTAATATACGCTACGAGATCCTTGTCTTATATCAAACATTTAAGCTAGAGTTCAACAGACTCTATCGTATTCTGGAGAAAGAATTAGGGATTCTGTTCTTCATAACAAATGAAGATCAGTGCGTTAGGAACACGTAGGTGAAAACCATGCGTAAATCGGAGTCCTAACGGGGGAGATCTAGCTAAAACAAATTTACTGCGCAGTGCAGGAAATTTGTGCGATCGTGCAAAATGTCAATCGGGCGTATGTCGGCGTGTCGTCTATCATCTTCGGGTTCTTAAGTCGAGGCTGAACATCCTGAAGCCGTAAGTGACGTCCATGTCGTGATTCGTGTTGCTGCTCACTCGTGTCAAAGTGATGATGAAGTGCCGACGTCGTTCATCTTTAAGGTTGAGGTCACCCTTGTTCATCCTTCTCGCTCGTCTTTCGTCGTTCGTGCTCAAGGGTATCGTCACTTTCATTCTTCCTATCGTTCTTTTGTTCGCATAAGGAAAAGAAGTTCATACTTCTATGTTCTTTCATGATACGTGAGCATGCTCCTTAGAGTCTAAGTTCGTCTCATGATAACATATCATTCATCTTAAATAAAATTTTGAAAGTCGGAAAGTAAAGTTTTATTTGCAAATTTGGAAGTATGATTTCAAAAGACAGTCATGATCAACTCATATACATATTCAAAATGAATTCGTTCATTTCATGTTTATCATTCAACTCGATACTACCATACACTTCCATCTCAATACTTGGGCAATTGTATTAGTTCAATTCAAAAAAATTTGGAAAAATTTTTCTTGCTCAACTCCCAAAATAATAAAATTTCTCAAAAATTCTTCTAACTAGCTCATCATGTAGAAATTTTCCATTTCATGAGTTTGAGAAAGAAATGCAGTTACCTTTTTCCTGGTTGAGCTCGATGTGATGGAGTGTTGAGAGGTCGATGAATTTCTAGAAGTCGGTGACTCGATCTAGACTTAGAATAAAGGTTTTGGGTTTACAAAGAGCAAAAGCGCTACGATACCACTACATCACGACCCCATTCCGGACCAACCCGGTTGGGGCGACTAGTACTAGGAGTAGTATTTTAGGGTTACATGGATAAAATAGAGATGCATAAAAATAAACTAACATGCTTGAGCGAATATGAGATGATGTTATATTGTTTTGAAAGGTTTGAGCCATCGGACCCCAAAACTTGGCACGATCCAATGGACCTCGATAGTTTGTAACATAAAGCATAAGTAAAGGAGTTCGAGTATAGCGGCGGAAAGTGTGTGAATACATATATGACGATATGCATTCAAGTATAACCCACAAATTCAAGTAAATCGGTCGAGGACCTTGGACTCCTCAACACATCCCCATCATCACCATCGAGCTCAACCAAGCACATTTAAAACAAACATGCGGGGCTAAGTACAAGAAATTGCACTTTCGGTGGACTCATGCCGAAAACATTTGATAATATTTGGATTCTGTTGCCAATATCGAGTAAGTCGCGAGGGTTTTAGTTAAAATGCCTTGTGCTTACCAAATCATTCGGTTAAGTAAACATAGCTTTGCGGAGCATTTTCTTGGTGTGTATGGTCCGTATCTCATAGTCACATACATAATAATAAATAAATAAACATCGAGAGGGAGGCCTCCCGTCTGACGCCGTGACCGGCCGTAATCCGTCTGACTGCAGTCGCTCTCTGCAAGCATATGTTAACACGGTATAGTTCCAACCTTCACGCCAATCCTAGCGGGCATTTATCATCGGCACGGGACCCGACATTAAAAGGTTGGGTGCTACCACAACAATTGATATAATAGTTCCAACCATCTCCACACCTACCCCGCATAACGGATAGGATCCATACACAAAGCGAAATATTTTTGGCGGTAATGCGATAAAACATTTGTTAAGCAGTTGTAGGATAAGTCGTTGTAAATAAACTCATTTGAAATAACGATAAAGTCACGTTTTAGTGGGGTGAAAAGGCCGCATTTTGAAGATAAGAAGCCCACTGGACTATGGTTCATTGTAAAAGTCCCAGGTTCGATCGTTCGTCGAAATCCCATCGCTGCGTTTGCGTCCACACCTTTCTGGCGAGGCTTTAGTGCGTCGCTCAAGTCTCTCGAGACTTTCGAAATCTAAGATAAAACTTGATATTTCATATCGATGTGGTAAATTCATTAGTGGATTGATACGTCTCTAACTGCGTATCGATTGACTTTTCTCGTTCTCGAGATCGTTTAGCGATATAAATGCGTTTTCGATATATGGATTTCATTTGTGAAATCTTTTCTTACTAATGAGGTATCGTACTCAATTAGTATATCTTACGCGTCTTGACGTGTTTATAAGCGTATAATCGTGCGTTTGACTTGAAAAGTCAACGAAGTCGACATTGATCGACAAAGTCAGCGATTTTGACTTTTAAATAAGTAATTTCTTACTATTTTGTTTAAAAATCGAATTTGATCGATTTGAAAACGTAAAGTCCTACTTTTCGATTTATCTTGTAAATCGAGGCCTTATAAATATTTTCGCATTTTAATAACCCTTTTTATAAATAAAAAGCGTATTTTGGTTTTAAAGCGTTATAAAATGAGCGTTTGTCTCAAACATAGCAATCTATGTTTATAAAATTTTCTAAAATTTAAAACTGTCCAGAATATTAATTTAGCAAAATTTCATTAATAAACTGTTTTAAAAGGATTTAAAATCCTTATTAATTATCGAAAACTCGATAATTAATTTAAAAATGTCAAATGACCTTTGAAATTTTTCTAAATTAATATAGTGCATTATTATACACTATGGTCCAGAATATGAATTTATCAAATTCATATGGTATTATTGCTATTTATTTATATATATACATATATATGTTTTTCGGTAATTTCAAATAAATAGGAATAATTATCCAAAATTCCCAAAATTGATATATACCTAGTATAATATCCCAAAATCAATATACATTACCAATATAACCTATAGTTCACCATAACATTCATTTAATAATATATAGTAATTATTCACGGTAATAATTTGATAATTACCAAATAATTAGCAAATAATTTCTAAAATTCCAAATAAATTCCAACATGATTAAACATTATATTATAACATTGTAACATCATAACATCAACCAAAAACATTTGAATCATCACCATATGAGCTCAATAGCTCTTGGTTTTTGATTCAAAGTGTTATTTGATTTTCAAAATTCAACAATTATATACTAGGTTTATACACTATAGTATACTAATATAACATCATAATATTTATCAAAACTAATTAAATCATCACCTTCAAGAGTAACAAGCTCACGGCTTATTTGATTTAAAATAGTATTTGATTTCCAAAAATTCTAATAAATTCACACAATGCATAAATAATATACTAAAGCATTTATACACCATTGCATGTTCAAAAATAAAATCATACACCAAGCTATACCATTATAAGCTCACGATACTTTTCAAAAATCATAGCATATGGTTTTCAAAAATTCTAATTAAATCATAGAGCATATAATCAAGGTTCTAAAGAATTAATATGTCATTACATGCTTGAAATAAAAATTATACACTAAGGCATAACATAGATAAGCTCACGGTATTCACAAAATTTTGGCTAGGGTTTTCCAAAATTTTAAATAACATACTATAGTCTTAAATCATAACATAGATCAATAATACATGCTTAGAACACACTAAGAAGCTTTCGGTCATCATCATTCTATTTTTATACTATTTTCGAAAATTATATCAAATATACACTATGGTTCGAAATCATATATATATAAGCGAGATCGTTCATACATTTCATATACTATGTCCTATGTTCATCTAAACATACTTCTCATACATTTTAAAATAAACTCCTCAAGAACAAGTATATAAACAAAGGCTCATGCTCAAGAACATTTAAACACATATATAAACATACATGAAACTTTCGAAACCTATACATATATACTAAAACAGTTTCAAAAATTCTTGAACAAGGGAGGATAAGAGTCGATGCTATGGTCTTAGTATTACCTTGAGAATGGTCTAGTATCCAAGAACAATGTATGTATCAAGGTTGTGAAGTGGAGAAGAGAAGGAATGAAGGAGAATGGGAGGAGAAAAATCTGAAAAATAGAGAGGGGTGGCTCTCGGTTTTGGGCTGAAGAAATGTAATACCCCGCAGAATTAGATGCCCAATTACGGTATTTAAAACCCGTAAATTAGAAATTATTGAGATGATTCAATCCATAAGATATCGAATAATGATTTCGATTACTTACGAAGGAATGAATTCTATTTTATATTCACGGAGTGAATTAAGAAATAAAAGTATATGAAGTATATCGGCGGTATTATTTTAACGTCGATCACATATCGATAGTTAAAATTCATGATATTTTCTAAGCAATTAAGCTTAGAATTAAATTCCATTATTAATGGAATAATGTAATAAAGTAATGACGACCATTTCGAGATGAGTCGATAATGAGCGTTTTGCAGCGTTTTCAAGCGTTAACGTTTTGAGATGAAACAGCGTTTTAATCGATCAAGAAATTATAGGAATTAATTTCCTATGATTAGTATATGTAATTACAGTATTATTAAGCATTAAATCAATGCTAGATCAACAAGAATTGAGAGTGACCAATTTTCAAGCGTTTGAAAACCCTAATTTTCGAACTCGGTTTTTATCGCATAAAATGATGCCATTAATTTATCCTATGATATTATTTATCATCTAAACTATATGTCATAACATATATCAATGTTTGGCATGGAAAATAAAATTTGGACCCTTTGGTATAGTGTAATAGCCTTAGCTATATACATTTACTAACACTTATTATTTACCTATGTATCTAAGTGACATTGGATTAATTATATCCTAATTACACTATTAAAATCTGATATATATATATATATATAGGTACAATTTAGTGCATGTAATGTGAGTGTAGTGTGTAGTGTAGGTGTGCATATGTGTAGAGAGACACATGCCCCTTAGGTGTCACCACCATAAACACCCCACCACCTACACCATTTCAGCCACTCTCTCCCTCATTTCTGCCGTCCCCCTCCTCTCTCTCTTTCCCCCATTTTCATCCATTTCCCCCTCCAAGAACAGCTCCAAGAATCAGCCACTACACCATCAAAAAAAAGTGGACAAGCTCCTAGCTCAAGATGGACAGCCATCCTCTTCTTCTTCATCCCTCTCGATTTCATGGCTGAGGTAAATTCCATCTCCTTAGATCCTAGGGATGATCAAGATATACACATGCATGTTCATCAATATGCTTGAATGTGTTGGGTCTATGCTTGAAAGTGATTGCATGTTGATTTAATAGGTAGATTCAATACTTTTGATCATTGCATGTTGATTTCCTGGACGAACAGAAACTTCACGAATTTATTTGATTAAGTTTCAGTGGTCCGATGATTGTAAATTTTGATATGTTGAAATTATATGTGTCTAGTATGCCTCTGTAAAATTTCAAGTCCATCCAACTTGATTTGCTATTTTAATTGTATTTATCAAAACACTGCACAAATCTGCGAAATCGCCGTGTTTATCACCCATAGTGCGTGGCTTTCGTTTTAAGTTTGGATAATGATAAAACTCTAAAATTTGGCAGAAACATAATTCAGCATGTCTGGAAGATTCCTGTAAATTTTCAGAATTTTCTAAAAATCTTTACTATTTATTTCAGATTTTACAAGTTAACTGCACAAAACTGTCACGGGGTGATAGCTTGTGGTAAAACATTTTATCTCCCAATCTATGGTGAATAATTGAGTGAGACTTTTCTGGATAAAACTAGACTTAAGTGGCTTTTCAATATGATTGGTTTCATTTCCAGATTCATTATAATGAACTCACGGTGAATTTTTGAAGTTGATACATTACAGTAAGTTGTTTTGGACAAACTGCCTTAGAAAATTTCTATGTTAATAGGCTGTTCGAGTATGACTTTTACGTGAGGTGTTCAAGCCATTTGTTGTCCGATTTGGACTTGGGTTTCTTCATAAGAAATGTTCCCCACCATGTCTAGTTATGATCTGGAAAGTTTGATCCCAAACCAAGTTTTATAGATATACCTTTCATCGACCCAAAGTCACCTACTGGAAACTGTTCATTTCCAACTAGTCAACTTTGGACTTATGTATTTCTCGATGAGTTAGATATTTTCCAGTATGGTCTTCATGACATATGTAGTACTTGTTACAAGGTTTCTAAATTGGTAGCCTGCAGCCATTTTGGCATTGTGAGTCAAAAGTTACGAGCCTCGTAAAACCCCTCGTCGTTAAGCTAAAACTGAAAATTCTGAAAAATTTTCTAAGTATAGAAGTCAGTTTGAGTTGCCCACTTTGAGACCCTATATCTTCAGAACCACGACTCTTTTGGATTTAATTCCTTCTTAGAACTTGTAGTACATGTTTAGAGGTTTCCAGAATGTATCTTTGTGCGACCATACGTATTCTGAATCGAGAGTTATGGGTCGTCAAAGTACGTCACTGGGTTGTTTCAAGCTATTTTGCTGAAATTAAAACACTTGAAATTTGACTAAGTGTTGGAAACCCTATGTAAGTATGCCTTATGTGACTAACATGCTATTAATCGATGCATTCATTATGTTATGTCGCAAGGTGCGATAGAGCATTATAAGATGTACAATTATGATAAAACATCATGATACGATATTTTCACGAAAGCGTACCTTAACGTGAAATATTTGACTAGAGTCTTCTGACGTGGTCGATTGAGTGTATATCATACCATGATATACACTAAAGTAGAAATATGGGTTCTAAGACCCAATGGATTTTCAGCTCCAAAACTTCAAGGCCAAGAATAGATAGGCTAAGCTGGGACTTACTGATCAAGAAATGGGATTAAAGCGATCTACGGTCCGGTGGGCTTTACTACTCAAAAATAAAATGCTTTTGAAATATTTATTTACGATGCTTATTTCAACTGTTGATAAAATATTTACATGATTACACGCAAAAATGTTTATGTTTTGTGTATGTATCCTATCCATGAGATTGATATGAATGACATGAATGATATGAATGTGTTGGGTCACTCCAACTTATGAATGAAATCGATATCGGATCTATCTTGGGAAGAACTTATACAGCTAGGATTAGCGTGTACCGATGGTGATTGCGTCTTTGTAAGGACAATTCACGGCGGTCACGGGGTCGTGAGGAGGCCTCCTTCACGACTTTCGACTATGATGATATGATGAATGATGATAAGGGATATGGATCATACACACTAAGAAAATGCACGGCGGCGATGATTTTATGAGCGATGAAAATATTTTAGTAAGCACAAGGCATTTTCAACTAAAACCCTTGTGTCTTACCATGATGTTGGCGATGTAATTCAAAGAAAATAAAATGTTTTGGCATGAGTCCACCGAGTGCATTCTTGTACTCGACCACTGCATGTTGTTTTAAATGTGCGAGTTGAGCGGATGATGGATGGAGCGGTGTTGAGCAATAGGATTATTGTCATTGAAAAGTTTATACCTTGATAGTACATCGTCATATTTACTTATCACATGTCTTCATTGCAAGAACCTAAATTTATGTATTAAAGTCCAAGAATATACTTGACATATGTTTTACAATTTATTGTTAAAGGAATCTCCACATATAATTATCCATGTTTAGAGTTACAATCCTGTTAATCCGTACTTAGGATTGAGGGTCGTGACAGTGGTATCGAGCGGTTCGCTCTTGAACCCAAAATCTTCTTTAAGGTTAAGTCTAGATTGAGTCATTAGACTTCTAGAGATCACCGACAATGCTCAACACTCCATCACATCAAGCTCAACCGAAATAAGGTAAATGACTCTTTTCCAAAGTTTTGAAAATTAGCTTTGCGGATGAATATTTATGAAATTATTTTTCTCGAGTTGAAAGCGAAAAGTTTGAAAGTGAAACAAAATTTTATCAAGCGAAATGAAAGCTATGAGAAGGTTGAGAATGAATGTTATGACAAATGATTTGTTAAGAAAGTTATGAAAGAAGGAAGATATAAGAAAGATGATGACAATGATATGAGAAAGTTTTGACACGATATGCCAAAGATGAAATGTTTGAATTTCTGAAATGTAATAAGGGTTCATTATTATGAACGAAGTTATGATTATTCATGTTTAAAATGATTGAGATTGGACATTGAATTGTCAAATATGATATGTTGAATTCTTTAAATTCAATGAAATACGTGCGTGTAAATGAACTACGTAGGAATATTCGAAGTTTTACTTCAATCTCAAAGTTGATTATGATGATAAGCATGCTAGTTCAACAGAGCGTAGACTTTTAAAAGCATGATCACTTTTACGAAAGAACACATAGAAGTAAGAATTCCTTCAATTACAAGAACAAAATGTAATGGGATTTGAGAACTTCATTCCATCTTGAGTGAGGAAAAGTGAAAGATTTATACGAAATTGTTCGACCTCGACATATACGACCTCGGCCGACATCGGCATGTCGTTGTCGACTTCGAAATCGGCATTTATAACATCGCCTTTGACATATCGACTGGGGTAGTTTGTCTGACCTCGGTGTCGGCAATATTCTGTACTACCTCGGCATCGGTAACGGCATGCACGAACTTGGTGTCGGCATCGTTTATGACTTCGGCGCCAACGCGTGTAAATTTCCCTGCACCGCGCATTGATTTTGTTTTGACTCGTTCTCGGTAGTGTGAACTCCGATTTACGTACGGTTTTCGCCTACGTGCTCCTAATGCACTGTACTTCATTTCTTATGGAGGACCAAATTCCTGATTCCTACTCCAGAATTCATGAGAATCAGTTGAAGTTAGTTCTATGATTTGAAAAGAGTAAGACTGTTATAGTATGATACGAATCCTAGAATGTTACTAAGAAAGTAAAATCTTCAGTAATACAAGTAGAACCTTGACATACATGAGAACTTTGTTGATGACCTATTACGGATATAAGCTTTCAAATTATATCCATTACCCAATTTCTGTCGTTGAGTTTAACTCTATGACCTAGTTCCAATTGAGAAATCATTCGAGTTTCTCACTTCTTCTCAAGAAAACTTCCAACTCAAAATTTACAAAGTGTCCTTTTGAACCCAAAGCCTTATGTGATGAGAATATAATTGTGGCGGTGCAGCCAGCCCATATGACCAAAGAAATCTCAGTAGTTGTCATTCTGGTCTTCGGACCCTAGAGCCCCATTATTCAGTCCAAGGAACATATTGATTTAGATCATTGAAAAGATGTTATCTTGATGGATGAGACAATACCTTTTGTAGGTAGTCGTGATAATTTCTCCTTGATTTTTTTTTTTAAACCATCAAGTAAGATGAAAGTTGACTTACCTTGTCACTTAAGTACAAATTAGTAAAACGATAAATGTCGGGCATGAAATAGGTTGACTTATCTCAGTCACCTAAAAGTTTCAGACCAGAGAAAGTGGGAGACATCAAGAAATTATGATGTAAAAAAATCTCGATGAAATGAGATATTTTTCCTGTGATACACACTGATGTGAGATACTCTTTAGCGTTGAATGCAAGAGTAAAGGAAGTATATGATATCATGGGATATTAATTTCCTTATTATGTCATGACGAGAGCAATTACAACTTATCTTTAAGATAGTTGGATGTCCTTGAAACCTCGTTAGTAGGTTGGACATGTTTTATAAAGAATGAAGATGCATACAAGATATTCTTTTCAAAGAATATATATATATAAAGAAGTGATAGCATCCCAGAAAATAGATCTTTCGCCTTATACCTCAATCAATGAGATTATGCTTGAGCATAATCGATCCCAAGTAATTGAAACTCGGTTGGACGAATGATAATGAGATTGAGAAATCATAACCTCAAGATTGTGTGAATAGCTAGGATATCCCTAGCATGTAAATCAAGTATGGAGGAAATATCTCCAAAGTCGAGACATGGCAATAAGATGCTTAGAATTTAAGTTATGGTGTACGAATGTACTACCTACCAAGCCATATAGCGATGATAACGGTTTTAGTCCTGAAGGTGGGCGAAGTATAAAGAAAGTAAGATTACTTTCGGATACCATGCTCAAGAAAGCAGATAAAAGTCAAAAATAGCGTAAGAAATTACGAATTATACAATTAGATAGTTCACGATATGACATAAGTTTCGAAATGTTATGACTTGATAAGTAAGGTAATTCCTTGAAGTAAGGAAGCGGATTAAGAAATAGATTCATTATTTTGAAATAAATCTTAATACTCTAAGTTATAATGACACGAAACGCTTGTCTTGTGTAACTTAATAGTTAACAAGCAAGATAGCTTCTATAGATCCCGCAAAGAAATCGACCAAGAGAACACGGAAGAGATTCACATTGAGGGACTTTAAGATAAATCCAATTGGAAAGATTATCCCTCACACATTGTGACGATCAGTAAAATGGGATATTAAGTATCTCTGACATGGAAATGAAGAAATCATTGAATGTCGAGAAAATGGTAAAGATATTTGACGTCAGTAAAAGTACAATACATCCCGGTGGACAAAGGATTTTATCTTATGCGAAATTGCATGATGAATCAATAAAAGATTAAGAAGAAATGACTATATCCAAAAAAGGGATATTACAAACGATGGCGCTAAAGGCCAGTACAAGGATTTCTCTAGAGAGGAGTTTAAAGTAAGGACATATGAAATATATTCCTAAGATCGATAAAGTGAAAAGGGAATTAAGTCATTCATACCGGATTAGGAATGAATGATAGTGATAGAAACATGACGATCTCTAAGATGAGACTTAGTTATGGAAATATATCAATATCAAATGATAAGTTGATGTAAACTAACCATGAATGCTATTAGTAAAAGCATAACGATACTAATACCGAGAAGTATAGGGTGAATGAGGCAATGAAGACCATAGCAAGGAACATAATGTCCCAATGGAAAGGACGATGACATATGAAATAGACATTTACTTGAATAAATGGAAGACCGTAGACCAAAGTCTACACCTTGCATCGAAAATGAACAAAGCAGAACCAAAAGGTAGAATATGTATGAGGAAAAATTTCTCGGAATAGCCATAAGATTTTGTTCAATTTAGGTGCTTCGCTGACATCGCACAAGTATGCGTGAGAAGCGATAGAACCCAACTCGAGGTAAATGCGAATCAAGAAATGAAAATCTCCTTACCTATACGAGAATTTTGACCATCATAAATGTTGCTCAAGCTCGAATTGAACCTAGAATCGCCTAAAGTGCTATCCAATGATTTGGATCATTATATCTATGTGGAGCGTAGATATAATTTTAGAACAAGTTTGAAATGGTCGTCATTCATGTGATTAGTGACACGGTCTAGCCTTTTCGTTAGAGGTTTTACACGACAGAATATCAGTACCCACTGTTCGCCTATGTGAATATCTTTAAGGCAACATACGACTGAAGATGTAAAACGTAAAATGAGTATTAAGATAAGAGTCATGAGTCATCTACGGGCTATATATGTCTTAAAGTGTATAATTCTTTAAGAGATCCTTCTTGTTTAGAAATCCTCCATTGCTTAAATTAAGTCGGTTATCTAAAAATATCCGTTTACAAATGACAAAAAGGAGTTTAACGGTGAAGTTAACCCCAAGGCCTAGAAGTTTATAACTCACACGGCGTATCGCTCTTTTTAATATGAACTAGAAATGAATTTAGAACAGTTTTGAAGAAATTTTGCACCTCTGGATGGATACTCGTAACTATAGAGTGTCAAATGAGGATGGTACCCAACGACGTATCTGTCGTTTGCCATCAGATTGGCAGAATTTTTGCAAAAGAAGTATCAAGAGAATATTTTCTCCATGATAAAAATTCCAAAGCCTAGACAGACTTACCAGGATTTGTCAACAGGCTCAAGTATACATATAATGCGTAGGAAACAACACCTACGAGTACTTGTCCTAGTCCTCGGCAAGTTACACTGCACGGCATAAAGGAATGGTTGTACCATCATGTTCCAAACGCCGTCCCATGTCCTGTGCCGTCAATTATACCAGAAAGAGACGAGAATGGTAAAAAGGACAGGATCTTATCGCCCTCGCGGATTAGGAGAATTACCGCTACCAACTCAACCATTCTTTCTGATAAAAGTAACACCAACTTTTAGTATTGAAGAAGAAACGGGGAGCAGCTTGACCCCTGGCTCTCTAAAAGAGAATGACCATCAGTATGAAAACAAAGCGTGCTTGGAGAAAGACAAGTTTCGAGGAGAATACGACTCTAACAAAGATAACTCGAAGACATAGAATCTTAGGATCTATGAGACTTATATGTAAATAATGGTTTATGATGAAAATGATGTGATTATAATATGTAAAATAAGCGTAATTTGGAAGAATTTATGAATATGGTGAAGAAGTGCCAAAGTTTTGAGTGTAAAAGAGCTAGGCGCTTGTCGGTCGGCCGGTGAAGTGACCCTCGTAAGTAATGTACGAAAAGTCCTCACTGAGGCATTATGATGTAATATTATGTGGTCTTGAAGACTGATATCCGAAATACGAAAATGAATTGTTCTGAATAAAATATGGTTACTATGAGATAATAGTTACGTCATTCGGACTAACCAATGCACCAGCCCTGTTTATGAACCTCAAAAATCGAGTGTTTCACACATACCTAGATAATTTTTATCTCAATCCTCATAAATGATGTTCTTATCTATTCAAAGGACGAGAAAGAACATAAAGAAAATCTAAGGCTGTCTTACGACTTTTAAGAGCCGGGCGAATTTTGCCAAATGCAGTTTTGTAAATTTCGGCTTAAAAGAGAAATATTCCTCAGGCACATAGTGTCTTTAGAAGAAAACAATGTAAATCTGACAAAGGATCCATTAAGAACTCTCTAAGGTAACAAGACAAATAAGATAGTTACCCTAAAATAGAGTCACAATTCTCACGGATTAATAAAAGTAAGGCTATGTATTAATATGAGATAAATAATAACTTATGTGTCACGATGACTAAGGCCACATGAACAGAATTTCCCAACTCATGACTTAAAATAGTGACGAAATCGATTTAAGAAAAGGATCGTCGAGACAAAGGATGGAGGAAAAGTTAGAAAATTTCCAGAAAGGGTAAGGACTGGAGGATTTAAGAATTTCAGACGACAACGCCTTATCGTCTGAAGGAAGAATGTGCGTTCCAGACGACGCAAAACTTCAAAATGAAATAATGAGTGAGGCTCACGATACACCCTATACCGCTCACCCAGATAGTACTAAGGTGTACCAAGACCTGAAAGAAAAGTTTTGGTGGGAAGGCATGAAACGAGACATAGCTTCTTTCGTAGAACACTGTCTTGTTTGCCAGCAGATGAAAGCGTTACACCAACGTCAATACGGAAAGTTACAGCCGTTGGAAATACCCGAGTGGAAATGGGATGAAATAACGATGGACTTCGTTACGAACTTACCCAAATCAAAAGAGGGAACACCGCTATATTTGTAATTGTTGATAGACTCACCAAGAGTGCTCACTTCCTACCAATCCAAAGTACTTATGGATCTGACAAGTTAGCCCAGCTGTATGTAAAGGAGATTATACGACTTCACGGAGTGCCAAAATCTATTACCTCTGATAGTGACAGTAGTATAAATACCAAAGTCGCGAGGACATCACTCTTATATCAATAAATTAAGAACCCTTCACAATTTACAAAAGTTTGAATTTATTCTTCGAGCAAAGAAACTTGGATACAAGATAGGAAAGATGGCACGAATCAGTAAAAGATTATAAATGTGATAAATGATCACCTATGAACGGTTAATGTAGAATTTAATGCCTAAGATATAAAATTCAGTCTAAATTATGGTATGTCCTTATAGAAAAAGAAAACTCATCAGAAAAGTTAAGAAAACGAGAACGAAATAGTCGGAAATCGAGGGCGAATGTAAGTAGTATTCCCACAACCAAGGTGAAATATGACTAAAAAGAGAGAATGAAGATGGGAATAGAATACGAATTAAGATAAGGAATGAAGAGCTAAAGGATATTCTAAGGAGCGCTGGACAGTGTTATATTGTCTAAGGAAGAGATATACATATATTTCCAAGCAATAATAAGCTTAGAAATGAAATCGTGAATAAAGTGCATGATCCTACTCATACCGCCCAACCAGGCATTATTAAGATGTATTATGATTTACGAGAAAAGTTAGATAGCAAGGAATGAAATGAGATATAACCATATTGACGAGCAGTGTCTCGGTTACCAATAAGTAAAGGCATTGTATCAAAGGCCTTATAAGAGAGTATAATCTCTAGAACTACGAATAAAAAAAATAGAATGATATAGAAATAGATCTTATGACAAATTTTACCAAAGTCATAAAGAAGTTGCACTACTATATGACTAGTAGTGGATTAACTACGCCAATTATGTTTTGTCTCGCTATTCGGATGACTCATAGATCCGATAAGTTAGCTCGATCGCACATAAAGGAAATCTTATATTTACAAGGAGTACTAGAACCTATCGCTTGGATAGAGACTTGAAGAGTACCCTAGATTTTAACTAACTCCCAAAAGGAGTTAGACACGAGATTGAGCCTTAACATAGATGTCCACACACAGGCAGAAGGACAATCAAAAGGACAGTATGAATGTTTAAGGATACGATAGAACAAGTGATAAACCAAGGTATCGGTGGGAACTTATTGTACCACTTGGTAAGTTTACGTACGACCATAGCTACAAAATAACGATCAATATAGCCTTATGAGGCATTGTACTAAAAGAAGTATCGACCACCACTTTATTGTAATAAAGTAGGTGAGAAAAGGTATAATGTCGTGACATTGTAAATGAAACGATTAAGATATCTACCAACGAGGCAAGGAATAAGAAAAGCTTAGGACAGACAAAAGTCTTACGCTGGTACGCGTAAACCCGAACTGCATTCTTGAATGCGGAATTAAAGTTTCTTAAGATTTCTCCATCTAGAGGAATTATAAGTTTAGATACAAGAATGTTGAGATCACGTTTTATAGGACCTTCGAGCTCCTAGAAATGATAGCCTAGTAGCCTATAGCTTGGTACTTCCACCACATTTGGGGAAAGTGCGAAATGTTTTCCTCGTGTCGCAGCTTAAGGAAATACGAAAATGACCCAATTCACGTAACCAATATGATGATGTGACCTTTGACTCGGATGGGTTATGATGAAAATCTACGACTAATTTGATCGCATGCGATTCAACGATTAAAGAAGCAAGTTTGGGTCTTATAATAAAGTCGAATGGAAGAACCATGGACGAAAGAAAAGCACATAGAAAGTTATGATGTTATGATATTAAGATACCCATACTTTATGAGGTATGCAAATTTCGGGACGAAATTTCTTTTAAGGGGGGTAGGATGTAATACCCCGCAGAATTAGATGCTTGATTACGGTATTTAAAACCGTAAATTAGAAATTACGAGATGATTCAATCCATAAGATATCGAATAATGATTTTGATTACTTACGAAGGAATGAATTCCTATTTTATATTCACGGAGAATTGTGAATTAAGAAATAAAAGTATATGAAGTATATCGACAGTATTATTTTAATGTCGATCACATATCGATAGTTAAAATTCATGATATTTTCTAAGCAATTAAGCTTAGAATTAAATTCCATTATTAATGGAATAATGTAATAAAGTAATGACGACCATTTCGAGATGAGTCGATAATGAGCGTTTTACAACGTTTTCAAACGTTTTTTGAGATGAAGCAGCGTTTTAATCGATCAAGAAATTATAGGAATTAATTTCCTATGATTAGTATATGTAATTACAGTATTATTAAGCATTAAATCAATGCTAGATCAACAAGAATTGAGAGTGACCAATTTTTCAAGCGTTTGAAAACCCTAATTTTCGAACTCGGTTTTATATCGCATAAAATGATGCCATTAATTTATCCTATGATATTATTTATCATCTAAACTATATGTCATAACATATATCAATGTTTGGCATGGAAAATAAAATTTGGACCCTTTGGTATAGTGTAATAGCCGATAGCTATATACACATATATACTAAGCACTTATTTGTTGATTTACCTATTACATGTATCTAAGTGACATTGGATTAATTATATCCTAATTACACTATTAAAATCTGATATATATATATATATAGGTACAATTTAGTGCATGTAATGTGAGTGTAGTGTGTAGTGTAGGTGTGCATATGTGTAGAGAGACACATGCCCCTTAGGTGTCACCACCATAAACACCCCACCACCTACACCATTTCAGCCACTCTCTCCCTCATTTCTGCCGTCCCCCTCCTCTCTCTCTTTCCCCCATTTTCATCCATTTCCCCCTCCAAGAACAGCTCCAAGAATCAGCCACTACACCATCAAAAAAAAAAGTGGACAAGCTCCTAGCTCAAGATGGACAGCCATCCTCTTCTTCTTCATCCCTCTCGATTTCATGGCTGAGGTAAATTCCATCTCCTTAGATCCTAGGGATGATCAAGATATACACATGCATGTTCATCAATATGCTTGAATGTGTTGGGTCTATGCTTGAAAGTGATTGCATGTTGATTTAATAGGTAGATTCAATACTTTTGATCATTGCATGTTGATTTCCTGGACGAACAGAAACTTCACGAATTTATTTGATTAAGTTTCAGTGGTCCGATGATTGTGAATTTTTGATATGTTGAAATTATATGTGTCTAGTATGCCTCTGTAAAATTTCAAGTCCATCCAACTTGATTTGCTATTTTAATTGTATTTATCAAAAACACTGCACAAATCTGCGAAATCGCCGTGTTTATCACCCATAGTGCGTGGCTTTCGTTTTAAGTTTGGATAATGATAAAACTCTAAAATTTGGCAGAAACATAATTCAGCATGTCTGGAAGATTCCTGTAAATTTTCAGAATTTTCTAAAAATCTTTACTATTTATTTCAGATTTTACAAGTTAACTGAACAAAACTGTCACGGGAGTGATAGCTTGTGGTAAAACATTTTTATCTCCCAATCTATGGTGAATAATGTAGGGAAAACGTATGTTAACCCTCGCCCCGAGGATCCATCTTGGGTGTTTAATTCACCATACATTGATTATAAACCTAGCATGCGTCTATATAATTAAATGCAACACGTAGAGGTTTTCTCGTGTTTACCTTTGGATCTGTCGAGGTGGTTCGAACGGGATGAACGGATCGAATGGTCGAGACTCGTGCTTTGACCTTCTGGACTGTATCCCGGATGCCCAATCTCCAACGTCGAGTGAGGACGATCTATGGAGAATGCTTCGGAAAATCACCCAATGACCCTCTCAAAACTCACGAAATTTCTCTCTCAAATATGATGAGAATACCGAAAATTGTGTTGTTAATATGTGAGCATTAACCTAGACTTTATCTCATACCTTATATTTATAATGCACTACCTTAATCCTATATGGAATATTACCATAATCCTATATGGAATATTACCATAATCCTATATGGAATATTACCATAATCTTAGGATTATTTCCATACTCTTAGGATTATTTCCATACTCTCAAGATTATTACATAATCTTATATGGAAAGGATCTATGCATATACCATAAATATAATTATATCCATGGGATAAAGAGAATAAAATCTTTCCTTTGAGAGGACACAGGGCCGATTTTCTTACGACTACGGGCTGGATGGGCCACCAGGATCAAATGCAAGGAATAAAGATGGGCCTCAAATAAATTAATTATCTTATGTTCAAATGAACATAAATTAATTTATAAACATTCGATCATGCCACTAGAGAAAGAATGTTGACTTACCCTTTATTACCGAAGTTGAGTCGGGCTTGCACTTAGACATTACTTAATCCTCAGATTTAAGATATCGAACGTCCATTAATCATTTATAGCAATCATCGCTTAAACGATTAATAACTTCATTTCCTTAAGTAGTACCACTCAACCTTATTATTGTACTTGAGCTAACTCAACTGCGGGGTTTAGTACAATAAACCTTTGAGCTCCTTAAGGGGGCGTCATCATCCTTAACGGATACGGTGACTCGACTGAGATAACTAGCGTGACATACAAGATCGCCATCACCCAAGATGCGAGAATCTTGGGTTAGAACATATAACCCTCACTCATAACAAGTCAAAGTGATGGTCAGCAACTCATACTCACCTAATACCTTATCGAGGTTTAGATCATCGTAAGTCACCGAGATCTTGGTTCTTCACGACGGTCGGAAAGAAGAACACATCTCACTGTGATCCTTCAATACGTCGAGACGCATCAAGATAGACAAGCAACTAAGTCAAGTCACTTATTCTATACTGCAGCCTAAACCGACAACTCGTCCTTAAGTCGTCTCAGCTGTGAAACTTTTTATATCTCATTAAGCTTGACCAATCATACAGACTTCTGTGATCTTCTACACACTGTATGATCTAACTTATATATGAGATAAGGGGACACGATATATGCAATCAAGTATTCAAAATGATAGGAGATTGTAATAGTGGTAGCAGAAACATTGTATACAAGCTCAACCAAACTGCTTTGGAGATAAATCCAACAATCTCCCACTTATACTAAAGCAAACTTTTAGTATACAATGTGTCTTTCTACTAGCTATTACAAACAACCATCACTTTGCTTCTCCCACTTATACAAAAGTTTCCTTTCTAAGTGGGTGCCATCAAGCGCAATCCAAGTCCTCTAACGTGACCATCGTAGACTTTTTGCGGCGGGCTCTTCGTGAATGGATCCGCTAGATTTTCCGTCGTATCAATCTTTTCAATCAGCACGTCACCTCGTCTAACGATTTCTCGTATGACATGGTACTTTCTCTCTATGTGTTTGGTCGCCTTGTGGGTCCGTGGTTCCTTCGAGTTTGCCACTGCACCTGAGTTATCACAAGAACTATGATACTCTTGGGCAAACCAGTACCACATCTAGATCCACGAGGTAGTTCTTGAACCATACAACCTCCTTAGAAGCCTCCGGCGGCTACATATTCGGCTTCCATGGTAGAGTCCGCAATGCATCGCCGCTTTGCACTCCGCCAGATACTGGCTCCACCTCCCAAGGTAAACACATAGCCCGAGGTTGACTTTTTCTCATCACGGTCGGCTTGAAATCGAGTCAGATAACCCAAAGGCATTAGACTATCTGCATGGTAAACTAGCCTATAATCTCGAGTCCTTTTCAGGTACTTGAGTATATGCTTTACTGCAGTCCAATGAGCTTGTCCAGGGTTAGACTGATATCTAGCTACTATGCCTACCGCATAGCAGATATCGGGTCTCGTGCATAGCATTGCGTACATGAGACTTCCTACGGCGGAAGCGTAAGGAACTTGTCTCATTTCCTCTATCTCCTTTGGCATCATAGGTGGTGTGTCTTAGATAAAGGAACGCCATGTCTGAAAGGTAGCAATCCTTTCTTGGCGGTCTGCATACTAAAACGAGTAATTACAGTATCAATGTAAGACGCCTGAGATAAGCTCAACATTTTCTTCTTGCGATCTCGGTAAACCTTGATCCCAAGAATGTACGCTGCATCTCCTAAGTCTTTCATTTGAAACTGATCGGATAGCCAACTCTTTACGTCTGATAACAGCTTCACGTTGTTGCCAACTAGAAGGATGTCATCTACATAAAGTGCAAGAAATACCACATCACCGTTGACATCTAACCGATACACACAACTCGCTAGGCAACCGGGTAAATCCATAGGATTTTACCACCTCGTCAAGCGTAAGTTCCATGATCGGAGGCTGCTTAAGTCCATAAATGGACTTCTTAAGCTTCCATACTAGATGCTCTTCACCCTTTACCACATAACCTTCAGGTTGCTGCATATAGATGTCTCTACCTTCCTCAAGGTAACCGTTTAGAAAAGCGGTTTTAACATCCATTTGCCAAACCTCTAGGTTCAAGTGGGCTGCTATGGCTAGAAGAATTCTGATGGACTTGAGCATTGCTACAGGCGAAAAGGTCTCATCGAAATCGATGCCCTCAATCTGAGTGTACCCTTTCGCCACAAGCCTGGCTTTAAAAGCCGAAACCTCTCCATCGAATCTCTCTTCCTCTTGTATATCCACTTACTACCTATGGCTTCCTTGCCATCTGGTAGAGGTGTCTTTTCATATACATCCATAGCCGTTATGGACTCCATTTCTAAGTCCATAGCGGTGTGCCATGATCTTGCATCAATATCTTGTATTGCCTCCTTGTATGTCCATGGGTCGATTATTGCATGTTCGTCTGCTGGGACTAAATCCGAAGATTCACCCACGAACATAAATCGCTCGGGTTGACGAACAACCCTCCCACTACGACGAGGTTCTACAGGCACAATGGCAACGGTGGGTGCAGATACTTGTGGTTCTCTAACTTGCACAACTTGCTGTGTAGGTACCACTTGTACGGTCGGTATCTCCAGTGGAACTCGACCCACTTCAATTTCTTGAAGTATCTGGTGTCGATCCCTCCCACTAGACTCGACATCTCGTACCTTTGGCCTAATCGGTGGTGGAATACGACCATCTTCTAATTCTTGAAGAATGATTTCAACTTTGGACTTATGATTTTTCATATAATCCTCTTCTAAGAATCGGGCATTAGTGCTAATAATGACCTTCTGATCCTTAGGACTATAGAATAAACCACCTTCGTTCCTCTAGGATAGCCATAAACAGCTTTGCGTCGATCTAGCCTCCAACTTGTCGGCCTTCTTGTTCGACGTGTCTTTCGCCCTTCATATCCTTATGTGGCTTAAACTGGGCTTGCGCCCAAACCACAACTCGAAAGGGGTCTTTTCGACTGACTTGGACGGTACTAGATTTAGCAAGTATGCCGCCGTCTTTAAGGCATACCCCGTAATCGAAATAGGCAATGTAGCATAACTCATCATAGATCTAACCATTTCCAAAAGAGTCCTATTTCTTCGCCTCGACACACCATTTTGTTTGTGGTGTGCCTATGAAGTCGCTTGGGATGTAATCCCACACTTCACTAGATAGTCCATAAACTCGTTCTTGAGGTATTCGCCACCGCGATCGAGCCGCAGATGACTTGATACTTTACCTAGCTTCGCTCCACTCCGCCTTAAACTCTTTGAATTTCTCAAAGCATTCGGACTTGCGGTGAAGCGGTATACGTATCCGTATCTTGAGTAATCGTCAATGAAAGTGAAAAATACCGTACTCCACGAGCTTGTGTGGACATCGGTCCACACAGGTCCGAATGGACTAACTCCAACATTTACGGGCTCTATAACCCTTCGCTTTGAAGGTCCAGTCGACATCTTACCTTCTATACGAGATTCGCAGATCGGAACGGAGTAACCGTGAGATTACCCAACGCCCATTCTTAGCCGGTCTTTGGATCCTATTTAGATTGATGTGACCTAATCTAAGATGCCAGAGAAAAGTAGAGTCATCTTCGAAGAAAACTTTCTCTTTTAGGGTTTGATGAAGATGCAACATAGTTATAGGTATTATGTTTTGCGAAATAGTATAAAGCGAATTATATAAAGTGCCAACACGAGATAACCGTCATTTCTTATGATAGAAACACCACTATCAAAAATAACAGAATATCCATGAGTAAATAATTTCAAAGCGAAACAAGGTTCACCAAAATTCGGCACATATAAAACGCTCTTTCAAAACTAAAACTGTTGTCCCAAAACATAAAGAAACATCTCCAATCGCAACAACCGACTTTCGCGCGTTGCCCATGGAGATCGTTATCTCGCCATCAAACAGCTCCTTTGTCCGCGGGGAACCCTGCAAGGTGTAACAAACATGATCGGTTACCAGTATCTACTACCCAAGAATGGGTAGAACAAGTCGCTAAACATGTTTCCGTTACTAAAGCAAACGGCGTACTTGAGCACTTGAGCATAGGGCACTTGGCCTTCCAATGCCCGTTTTACCGCACTTGAAGCACTTGCCTTCTCCTTTGGCTTCTTCAAGCCCGGTGGCAACCATGTTCTTCCTCCCATTACTCCCACTATTTCCTCGCTTTACCACCTTTGGCACCCCTTTTCTATTTCCATTTTGCGATGAAAATTTTGGGCCCTTAGATGTACTAGCAAGAGCATGTGCTCTTTTCCCATAACTCCTTCCGCAAAGAACGAGATCATTAAGCAACCCGACTAAGTGTAAACTCGGTCTTGCTCATGATCGCATTCACGCGAAAGTTCTCAAAAGACTTGGGCAGTGTATTGAGGATGATATCGACCTTGGCTTCGCCGTCAATACCTCCTCCCAACTGATCAAGACTATCCATGAGATGAGTCATGTGGAGACATGTTCATGGACCGAACTTCCTTCTTCCATCTTACACGCCAAGATTTCTCTCATTGTGTGGAAGCGGACTGTCCGATCCGACTGCCCAAACTTACTCTCGAGACTTGACCAAATATCAGTCGCGTCTACCATCGACTGATGCTGCAGCTGCAAGCCTTTAGACATCGTAGTCATCATATAGCATTTAGCCATATTGTTTGACTTATTCCAAAGTCTGCTTGACTCTCGCTGCTCATTAGTCGATGCGTCAGTAAGGGCATCGGGTTTAGGAGTAGTGAGAACAAACATGTGTTCTTCAAATGATAAGAACATATTCCATGTTTCGCTTCCACTCGATAAAATTTGGACCGGATAACGGATTTTGTGCGAGCATATTGATAATCGGCGTAAGAGACATATCCGAAGCGATAATGTAAACACATAAGCATACGATCGCATATAATTCGTAATAATAATATTGTAACCTTTGATAAAACAATATTAATTGAAACCTCCAATCGCCCAAGGAATTCCACATGCAAGCCACGCGTGTGGGCGTTTACATGAACCCCCGACTGCACTAAAATATACCTTTTAGTCGTTTAATTTCAATCCATGTCAACTTATCCTTATGACAAATGAAATTAATGATTGGACCTTACTAGACCACATCACTATCGCAAGAAGGGACTTGGCGGAAGTTGTACTTGAGGTGATGTCTAAGCATTGACCACAATTTTAACAGCGGAAGATGAATTCTTAGAATTGGTATACTCACCGGACCATACCGCCCAATTCAAATTCTTTTGTTATCTCATTTTATATCTATCTCTAGAGAACTTATGAAAATCGCACATACAAGCCACATGCGTGTGGGCGTTTACATGAAACTCCCACTTCTCAATAGATTTAAAATGTTTTATTTAGAAATCTCATCTAACAAACTTATGATAAACAGTGCAAGCAAGCCAATGCGTGTGGGCGTTTACTCACGGTCGTCTCACTTTGTTTAGAGATCAAAAAGTGGAGGTCTTGACATTTTAATTTGAAAAATTAATTTGTCCAGTTGCTTGCTTAGTCTTTTTATTCAAAAGGTTTGTCCATGCATCACGTAATCCTAGCATGCTTTTCTATAGAACTCAACATGTAAAACATGCTCGCAGTAATTCTAAAATATGCTTGATAAAACGCGATAAACCTAGCATGCTTACTATGCGCATCCAATTACGTAAAACACTTAAAGGTTTGTCAACGTAATATAAACATACATAGCATGCTATCCGCATAATTTAAACATCCACGACATGCATATGAGCGATAAAAATAAAATAAAACGCTCATCGCGGCCCAATCGTGAAACCCGTACATTTAAATCTAATCTATTACATAGATTTACAAAGTATGTAATTAAACTTGAACGGGCCTCGCGTGCACGAGCACGGACGGATTCAACAAATGGGCCTCGCGTGCACCCGCACGGACCGGAAATTCGAAAACCGGTGCGGGCGGGTCGGCCCAAAGAGTGCCGGGCAGCTAGGGCTAAGCCCGATCGCGCCCGCCCTCGCCGCCCGCTTGCCGCCTCGCTGGCTGCCTCGCGGTCGCTAACGCGACCGCGACCCGTCGAGCACGCGTCTTGCTGCCACGCCCAAGCGCCCGAACGTCTGCCGAGACATCGCGCCCGGCCATACCTCGCGACCGCTGATCTGCCGCCAAGCGCGGGTTTCTCGCAACGCGCGCCCCGTCGCCGCTAGCTTGCACGGCCGCGCGGCTCGCGGGTAATCCTCGCGACCATGAAGTTCGCTCGCTAAGCGCCAGGGATCCCGCGAGCGCGCTCCGTCGCCGCAGCCCTCGCGATCGCCTTTAGCGACCGCGAGACTCGCCATGAAACCACCCGTCGGTCACCGAGCTCCTGTTTTTCCCGTCGTTTGCTTCTTCGCTCGTTCGTCTTCGTTCTTCTTTTACAGATAAGATTTACATAATAAAATCTAATCTAACCACGGATTTTCTCGTGGTGTAAAACAAAAACCAACAACAACAACAAAACGAGCCACGATGAACGACAAATCCACAATTATTAAAACGCACGTAATAATCAAACGTGAATTAATCCAACAGAGCCAAGATTCTGATCCCAGGCTCTGATACCAATTGTAGGGAAAACGTATGTTAACCCTCGCCCCGAGGATCCATCTTGGGTGTTTAATTCACCATACATTGATTATAAACCTAGCATGCGTCTATATAATTAAATGCAACACGTAGAGGTTTTCTCGTGTTTACCTTTGGATCTGTCGAGGTGGTTCGAACGGGATGAACGGATCGAATGGTCGAGACTCGTGCTTTGACCTTCTGGACTGTATCCCGGATGCCCAATCTCCAACGTCGAGTGAGGACGATCTATGGAGAATGCTTCGGAAAATCACCCAATGACCCTCTCAAAACTCACGAAATTTCTCTCTCAAATATGATGAGAATACCGAAAATTGTGTTGTTAATATGTGAGCATTAACCTGACTTTATCTCATACCTTATATTTATAATGCACTACCTTAATCCTATATGGAATATTACCATAATCCTATATGGAATATTACCATAATCCTATATGGAATATTACCATAATCTTAGGATTATTTCCATACTCTTAGGATTATTTCCATACTCTCAAGATTATTACCATAATCTTATATGGAAAGGATCTATGCATATACCATAAATATAATTATATCCATGTGGGATAAAGAGAATAAAATCTTTCCTTTGAGAGGACACAGGGGCGCCGATTTCTTACACTACGGGCTGGATGGGCGGCCAGTGATCAAATGCAAGGAATAAAGATGGGCCTCAAATAAATTAATTATCTTATGTTCACCCGAACATAAATTAATTTATAAACATTCGATCATGCCACTAGAGAAAGAATGTTGACTTACCCCTTTATTACCGAAGTTGAGTCGGGCTTGCACTTAGACATTACGAATCCCCGTATTTAAGATATCGAACGTCCATTAATCATTTATAGCAATCTGACTGCTTAAAACGATTAATAACTTCATTTCCTTAAGTAGTACCACTCAACCTTATTATTGTACTTGAGCTAACTCAACCTGCAGGGTTTAGTACAATAAACCTTTGAGCTCCTTAAGGGGCGTCATCATCCTTAACGGATACGGTGACTCGACATGAGATAACTAGCGTGACATACAAGCCTCGCCATCACCCAAGATGCGGAGAATCTTGGGTTAGAACATATAACCCTCACTCATAACAAGTCAAAGTGATGGTCAGCAACTCATACTCACCTAATACCTTATCGAGGTTTAGATCATCGTAAGTCACCGAGATCTTGGTTCTTCACGACGGTCAGAAAGAAGAACACATCTCACTGTGATCCTTCAATACGTCAGAGACGTACCAGCATAGACAAGCAACTAAGTCAAGTCACTTCTTATCTATACTGCAGCCTAAACCGACAACTCGTCCTTAAGTCGTCTCAGCTGTGAAACTTTTTATATCTCATTAAGCTTGACCAATCATACAGACTTCTGTGATCTTCTACACACTGTATGATCTAACTTATATATGAGATAAGGGGACACAGATATATGCAATCAAGTATTCAAAACAGATAGGAGATTGTAATAGTGGTAACAGGAAACATTGTATACAAGCTCAACCAAACTGCTTTCAGTATACAAATCCAACAAATAATTGAGTGAGGCTTTTTCTGGATAAAACTAGACTTAAGTGGCTTTTCAATATGATTGGTTTCATTTCCAGATTCATTATAATGAACTCACGGTGAATTTTTGAAGTTGATACATTATGATAAGTTGTTTTGGACAAACCGCCTTAGAAAATTTCTATGTTAATAGGCTGTTCGAGTATGACTTTTACGTGAGGTGTTCAAGCCATTTGTTGTCCGATTTGGACTTGGGTTTCTTCATAAGAAATGTTCCCCACCATGTCTAGTTATGATCTGGAAAGTTTGATCCCAAACCAAGTTTTATAGATATACCTTTCATCGACCCAAAGTCACCTACTGGAAACTGTTCATTTCCAACTAGTCAACTTTGGACTTATGTATTTCTCGATGAGTTAGATATTTTCCAGTATGGTCTTCATGACATATGTAGTACTTGTTACAAGGTTTCTAAATTGGTAGCCTGCAGCCATTTTGGCATTGTGAGTCAAAAGTTACGAGCCTCGCAAAACCCCTCGTCGTTAAGCTAAAACTGAAAATTCTGAAAAATTTTCTAAGTATAGAAGTCAGTTTGAGTTGCCCACTTTGAGACCCTATATCTTCAGAACCACGACTCTTTTGGATTTAATTCCTTCTCAGAACTTGTAGTACATGTTTAGAGGTTTCCAGAATGTATCTTTGTGCGACCATACGTATTCTGAATCGAGAGTTATGGGTCGTCAAAGTACGTCACATGGGTTGTTTCAAGCTGTTTTGCTGAAATTAAAACACTTGAAATTTGACTAAGTGTTGGAAACCCCTATGTGAAGTATGCCTTATGTGACTAACATGCTATTAATCGATGCATTCATTATGTCATGTCGCAAGGTGCGATAGAGCATTATAAGATGTACAATTATGATAAAACATCATGATACGATATTTTCACGAAAGCATACCTTAACGTGAAATATTTGACTAGAGTCTACCACATGGTCAATTGAGTGTATATCATACCATGATATACACTAAAGTAGAAATATGGGTTCTAAGACCCAATGGATTTTTCAGCTCCAAAACCTCAAGGCCAAGAATAGATAGGCTAAGCCTAGGACTTACATTCAAGAAATGGGATTAAGGCAATCTACAAATCGGTGGGCTTTACTCTACTCAAAAATAAAATGCTTTTGAAATATTTATTTACGATGCTTATTTCAACTGTTGATAAAATATTTACATGATTACCTGCCAAAAATGTTTATGTTTTGTGTATGTATCCTATCCATGAGATTGATATGAATGACATGAATGATATGAATGTGTTGGGTCACTCCCAACTTATGAATGAAATCGATATCGGATCCTATGCCGGAAGGCTTATACCTGGCTAGGATTAACGTGTACACTGATGGTGACTGCGTGCTGTAAGGACAATTCACGGCCGGTCACGGGGTCGTAGAGGGAGGCCTCCTTCACGACTTTCGACTATGATGATATGATGAATGATGATAAGGGATATGGATCATACACACCAAGAAAAATGCCTGGCCAGGCGATGATTTTATGAACTGATGAAAATATTTTAGTAAGCACAAGGCATTTTCAACTAAAACCCTTGTGTCTTACCATGATGTTGGCAGTGTAATTCAAAGAAAATAAAATGTTTTTGGCATGAGTCCACTGAGTGCATTCTTGTACTCAGCCCTGCATGTTTGTTTTTAAATGTGCAGGTTGAGCAGATGATGGATGGAGCAGTGTTGAGCAATAGGATTATTGTCGCTGAAAAGTTTATACCTTGATAGTACATCGTCATATGTACTTATCACATGTCTTCCGCTGCAAGAACCTAAATTTATGTATTAAAGTCCAAGAATATACTTGACATATGTTTTACAATTTATTGTTAAAAGGAATCTCCCTGTATAATTATCCATGTTTAGAGTTACAATCCCTGTTAATCCGTACTTAGGATTGAGGGGCTGTGACAAGAAAAGAGAGGATGAAGAGTGTTTTGTGTGTTTGAAATATTTGTGAGAAGGATAATGAGTAAGATGAAAACCTCTCTCCCTATACCTCTCTCACTCTCGATTTTGGCCAAGAAAAGGGCAAAATCAGTAGCCCCTGGAAGTTGTTTAAGTGATGATTGAAGTGTGTTAAAGGAGCTATTCATGTATTGGGCAATTTCAAAAAGTGGAAATCATTGTGCATGGGGAAGAGATGAAGCATAATCGGCGCATGGGGGAGGGGTTTAAGGCTGATTTCATTTCAATTTTGTACATAATACATGTATTAATCCTAGTATAGGTCATAGATATATAATACATGTCATTGAAATAATTAAATCACACATAGTGCAATTTTCAAATTACCGATAACAATTATCAAAAATAGGACTAAAATATGAGTTACACCTATTATTGATATTCATGTAATTTTCGTCCCAAATATACACATATATATCATAATATATGATTTAGATATTGAATAATAGCATAGGATAAAATTATTACACATTTCAAGCATATAAAACCCTAATTTCGAAAATTAGGGTTTCAATTTTATAAAAACTGAAACCTTCGATTTTTATGGTTAAAATTCTGATTTAATGCTTAATAATATTCATATATATAATATTATAAAGTTTAGATACAATAGGATAATTTAATGGTATCATTTCATGCCAAAACCATAGTTTAGAAAACTAGGGTTTTCGAATTCCATTAGTTGGAATTATCGAGTTTTAATACTCAATTATTGATTTTAATAATCATTAATGCTGTAATTATTTAAAATAATAATAGGAAATTAATTATTATAATTTCCGAGCATTAGACTCATTTTCAAATCGCCTCAGACGTTAACGCTCAAAACGCCTCAAACGCTCAAAATCGACTCATCTCAAAATGGTCGCAGAAGTTCATACTTACTAAATAAATATATTCCATTTAATAAAGGAATTAAGATGGAAATTAATTCCAAGCTTCACCGCTCATAAAATTTCATGAAAAGTCGACGCTCGATACGCTGCTCGACGTTAAAATATATTGATGAATCATTTCGTAATATTTCAATCCTTTAATTCACAATCCTTAGTGAATTATGAAAGGAATTCGTTATAACGATATCGTATCGAAATCACAAGATTCGATGTCGTAAAAAGATAATATACGGCAAAACCCTAATTTCGAGTTTAGAATACCGTAATCGTATATTCGTTTCTTTGGAATATTACATTCCACCCCCCTTACGAAAAATTTCGTCCCGAAATTGTATACCTCTAGAAAAATAGATCGGGGTATTTTTCCCTCATTGCTTCTTCAAGCTCCCACGTGGCTTCTTCTTGTCCGTGGTGTCTCCACAGCACTTTGACTAACGGAATTGACTTGCTCCGTAGTTGCTGGACTTTGTGGTCAAGTATGGCTGCGGGTTCTTCCTTATAGCTCATGTCCGCTCAAGGATCACGTCGTCTTGGTGAATCACGTGCTTTGGGTCGTGAACGATTTTCGTAATTGTGAGACGTGAAAACATTATGGACATTTCCTAGGTTTGGCGGAAGAGCCAACCTATAAGCTCTTGGACCTATCCTTTCTAGATCTCATAAGGTCCTATGAAACGGGTCTAAGCTTTCCTTTCGTGCCAAACCTAACAACCTTTTGATGAGAGACCTTAAGAAATACTTTGTCTCCATCCTCAAATCAGTAGTTCGGATCTCGCCAGATCGTCAGAAGATTTCCTGTCATCCCGAGCCTCTTTATCCTCATCCTAATTTGTCGAACGATTTCGATCATTTCGCCACCGCATCGTGCCCTATGACTTTTCTCTCACCGACTTCATCCCAATAAAGTGGTGATCTACACTTTTGCCATACAAGGCTTCAGATGGGGCCATGCCGATCGTCGCTGATAACCGTTGTTGTAAGCAAATTCAATCGAGGTAAAATATCTTCCCATTTTGCACCTCGATCCAAAATTACGCTTCTAAGCATATCTTCTAGCGTTTGATCGTTCTCTCCATCGTCCATCGGTTTGTGGGTGGAATGTCAGATCAAGTTTAATCTGCACTCAGCCTTCTCTCGCAAGCTAATCCAAAATCGGATGTGAACTTGGAGTCTCGATCGAGGTAATAGATTTTGGCACTCCATGTAGTCGTACAATTTCCTTAACGTAAAGCTGGGCCAACTTATCGGATCCATAAGTGCTTTGAATAGGTAGAAAGTGAGCACTTTTGGTAAGTCTATCCACAATTACCCATATGGCGGTGTTTCCTCTTCTCGATTTGGGTAAGCTTGTAACGAAATCCATCGTTATATCGTCCCACTTCCATTCGGGATTTCCAACGGTTGTAACTTCCCGTAGGGTCGTTGGTGTAGTGCTTTCACTTGTTGACAAACAAGACAAATGTTTCTACGAAAGAAGCTATGTCTCGCTTCACGCCTTCCCACCAAAATTTTTCCTTCGTGTCTGGTACATCTTAGTACCGCTGGGTGGGCGGTGTAGGGCGACGTGAGCCTCACTCATGATTTCGCTCAAGCTCCGCCATCGTGAACACATATCCTACCTTCAAACAATAAGGCGTTATCGCCGCCTCTTGAAATTCTCAATCCTTCGACCTTAGTCTTTCTGGATCTTTTCCAACTTTTCCTCCATCCTTTGTCTCTCGACAATTCTTTTCTTAGATCGATGTCGGTGAGTGTAGCGATATGACTCACGATTGTCTGGGTGGTTCAACCAGTTCAATCTTCATTCTACTAAACTCTTCAACGAGTTTTTCCTCATGTATAAAGAGACATCCTAACTTGGTATGGCTCTTACGACTCAAGGCATCAGCCACTACATTCGCCTTGTCCGGGTGATAGTTAATACCACAATCGTAATCTTTACCGCCTCAAGCCATCTTCTTTGTCTCATATTCGATCTCTTTGTTCAAGAAATACTTCAAACTTTTATGATCCGTGAAGATCTCACATCTCACACCATAGAGATGGTGTCTCCAAATTTTAGGGCATGAACTACAACCGCTAATTCCAAATCGTGGGTCAGGTAGTTCAATTCGTGGGGTCTAAGTTGTCGGATCGTAAGCTATCACTTTTCCTTCTTGCATCAAAACACAACCCAGCCCAGTCTTAGATGCGTCGGTATAGACCACATACCCCTTGTCCGCTTCTGGGACTGCTAGAACTGGTGCACTGGTCAATTTTCCTTTGAGTATTTGGAAACTCATCTCGCACTCATCTGTCCAACTGAACTTGATTCCCTTCCGAAGTAGCTGGGTTATTGGCCTTGCAATTTTGGAGAATCCTTCGATGAATCTCCTATAGTAACCAGCTAATCCTAGGAAACTTCTGATTTCGTGCTGTGTTCTTGGTGATTTCCATTCTTGCACGGCCTCTACTTTAGCTGGATCTACTTTTATACCTTCAGCAGACACGATGTGTCCAAGGAACATAACTTCCTTCACCAAAACTCACATTTGCTAAACTTAGCAAAGAGTCTTTCATTTCTCAAGGTTTGCAAAACCGTTCTTAGATGTTCCTTATGCTCCTCTTCATTCTTTGAATAAATAAGGATATCATCTATGAAGACCAAAACAAATTTATCCAGAAATGGATGGAATACTGCTCATGAGGTCCATGAATACGGTGGTGCATTGTTTAATCCGAATGGCATAACTATGAACTCATAGTGGCCATATCTCGTTCGAATGCGCTTTGGTACATCTTCGTGACGATTTTCAGTTGGTGGTATCCCGACTTAAGATCAATTTTCGAGAATACACTGCCTCGCAATTGATCGAACAGGTCATCAATTCTGGGTAAAGGGTATTTGTTCTTTAGTGTCATCTTATTTAGCTCTCTATAATCGATGCACATCCTCAAAGAACCATCCTTTTTCTTAACAAACAAAACAGGCGCTCCCCAAGGTGAAACACTCGCCTAATGAATCCTAGATCCAAAAGCTCTTGATTTGGATTTTCAGCTCTTCTAGCTCCTTTGGGGCCATCCTATAAGGCGCCTTCGACACTGGGGCTGATCCGGCTCCAAGTCGATGGTAAACTCTAGTTGTCTATCAGGAGGCAATCCGGTAGATTCTCGAAAGACGTCGAAAACTCTCGACGACTTCAATGTCTTCTACCCGCTTGGGTTTATCCTCTTCGCTCAAATAAACAAGGAATGCATGGCATCTCTTCCGTTCATCATCCTCCTAGCTTGTAGTGTCGATACTATCGGGACTCTTCTTCCCATGTCGATCCCGTGAAAATGCGTAGCTTCTTGTCGTGAAAGTGAAATGAAATTTTCCTTTCCTTACAGAGAATCGTGGAATGATTCTTAGCTAACCATCCATTCCTAGGATTATGTCTACATCATCCATGGGTATTATGTTTAGATCGCCGCCGTAACCTTAAGTGATCCTAATGTCAACTCTAGGTTCGAGCAAAAGTGTGTAACAATCATAATCCCTCCTATAGGCGATGAGATTCTCATATCCCGGCTTGACCTTTCGCACCTAAGGCCCAAGATTTCTCGCATGATTTTGCAATAAAAGAATGCGAAGCACCAGATCGAACAATACTATAACGGTAGGTTGAGGAGAACTCCCATACCGCCAAGTTTCCTTGTTCTCGCTCGCTCGCCTCCTATGCGTGGCGAGGCCCCAACCGAGCCGGCCGAGGCCGACGGGCGCTGGTCTGGCCGATTCGGGCGGCCGCTGCCTCGTTGTCGCCGCCGGCGTTGGCACCAGTGGTTGCCGCCTCTGCCGTTGTTGGGCGGTGGTTGCCGCCACCGCTGCGGGATTTGTTGCCGTGGTGCCGCCATTGTTGCGGCCGCTGGAGTTGTTGTTGAGGTCAATAAGCTGTTGCCCGGAGTTGGGGGTTGGGGTTGGGGTTGGAATTGCTGCGGCCGGGGTTGTAGTCAGATAGCCCTTAGTGGTGAGCATTGCCCGTTGGTTCGGCCTTGTATCCGAACGTGACACCGGGCAATTGTTGGCGTAATGCCCGCTTGCCCGCACTTGTAACACCTACCACGCTTACCGCACACCCCTTGTGTGCTCTATGGCATCTAGGGCATTGAGGTGCCTCGACTCGCCTCGTGGTCTCCTTGCCGGTGGAGCATAAGTCGCTCTTCCACTGCCCCCTGCACCGTGTTTCCTTGCCACGCGCCAGTGACTTGCTTCTCCATAGTTTCCGCGGTTGTTATTCTCGCGGTTGGGCTCCCACTTCCCTTTTCCTTTGTCCGAATTACCGTGTGCCTGAGACGACATTGACTTATTCTCGGTCATGGCCGCCTCAATATCCAAAGCTCGTGCGAGAGCTTCGGTGTAAGATAGGTCTCCGTGGCTGGCAAGAGACATGCGTATCTCCATTCTTAGCCCTGACCTGAACTTTTCCGACATTTTCAAGTCGGTGTCTACCAGTTCCGGTGCATATCTCGACATTTCACAGAAGGTGCGATCATAGTCGATTCTGCACATCCTTTCTTGCTTTAGCAGGAAAATTCTCGCCCTTCTTCCTCTTATAGCTCTTAGGGATGTACTTCATACAGCCTCTCTTTGAAATCCTCCCACGAGAATTCCTCGAGTGCTCAAATTAAAAGTCTTCTTCCGCCTCCCACCGTAAGTCACCGGTCCGATCACCGGAAGGTAACACACGACAGCCTTTCCGTGCGTGCATCTTAAAAGGTAAAAATCCGCTCAATGGCCCTAACCCATTGTTCGGCTTCTTCCGGCTCCCTTCCGTTAAAAACAGGAGGGTTTTGCCTCAAAATAGTTCTTCGATCCCGCGATCGGGTTGAGGTGGGCGGTGGTTGGGATTATCCTCTTGTTCTTGCTCGGGATTCTACCCTTCCTCAGTCTTCCCGACCTCCGGGTTCTCTTTCTGGGTTTCTTCTCGGATGCATTCTGCTATATAAAACATACCATCGTTAATTACTAAACGCTTACAACTTAACAATATAAGGTTTTCATAGCCTCTTCTTAAAGCGATATCAAAAATAAAACTACTCATCCATAACATAGACAATTGTCACCAGAAAGGCCCCACTTGGGTCAAAATATATGTAGATAGATAACCAAGGTTTGTCAAAAACAAGATGTCCAACATCGAGAATCATAGAAAATAGAAATAGCAAGGTTTCGGGCCCACATGGCCAAAAAGAAAAAAAAAAAAATCCAAGTCCTAGGATCATGGTACTGAAATAAAAGGGAAAGCTAGCACACATGCTAGTCATAACAAAACAAATCCTAATTAAAACATCGCCTAACGTCTTCACGAGTTTCCTTCCTACTCCACGCCTTCCTCGTGGTCTTCCTCCTCTTGAGTCGCCTTCCCATCCGAATCGCCCTCACGAGGTCGCACTGAGGGTCCCGCACCGCCGGCTTCCATCATCGGTATGTCGCGCAGGGTCCGGGTTATCCGCACCGCATAAGTCGTAGTTGTGGCGGATCGGACCGTAGCATACTCGGTCGGGTCATATCCGTGAAAGGTATCTCGATGCTCTCATCCGCGCTGTCCGGCGGAAGGGCTCTTCGCCTTCGGTGGTGGTGGATCGGACGCAGTGGTAGGGGCGGTAGCGGCGACGACCGGTGTCCAAAACTGCTGGTGGCAACACGGGCTCTCCCAAGGCTCTAGGCGTGCCGCCTATCTACCTCGTACATCCCGCCTCGCCCATCCGAGCAGGGGTATCACCGATCAACCTGCCTCGGAACCTCAAGGTACAGCCACTCGCGACTCACACACCAAGTGTACTCCCGTGGAGGGAGATAGGGTCCCATAGGTGCGGCTCCGTAGATACTGTACACGTAAGTCAGGTGACTCACGAACCTGGGCAGATCCCCAATCAGATCATAACCTCGGGGAATGCGATAGATGTAGTCTCCTGATACCTCTCGGGCATAACCATCCCAGGTACAAGGGAGTATAGCTAGGAGTCTCTTGATGCCATCGTAGTCGGTTGCGCCATAGGCTCGGGCGTTCCTCCACAACCGAAGGTAGTACGCCAGAAACTCACCTAGGTCTTCCCCGGCGCACATCCAACATTCCCTATAAGTGCGCATCAGCTCCTCGGGTGGGGCATGAGGTCCTACCCTCCTCCTAGCGATATAGCGCATCTCCTCCATCTGCCATGATTAAAACTAACGTAAGTCAACTATCGTCACCTCAAAACAGAAAGGATAGCATAGCGAGGAGCAACTAGGCTAGAACTAAACAATTCTATAAGGTAGGCAACATCATAATGTACAATACATACCACAACTTACCTTCTTAGTCTTACCCAAACGTATAACATATAAGCTAATGATATCTTAATATACGCTACGAGATCCTTGTCTTATATCAAACATTTAAGCTAGAGTTCAACAGACTCTATCGTATTCTGGAGACGGAATTAGGGATTCTGTTCTTCATAACAAATGAAGATCAGTGCGTTAGGAACACGTAGGTGAAAACCATGCGTAAATCGGAGTCCTAACGGGGGAGATCTAGCTAAAACAAATTTACTGCGCAGTGCAGGAAATTTGTGCAATCGTGCAAAAATGTCAATCGAGGCGTATGTCGACGTAATACGTCTATCATCTTCGGGTTCTTAAGTCGAGGCTGAACATCCTGAAGCCGTAAGTGACGTCCATGTCGTGATTCGTGTTGCTGCTCACTCGTGTCAAAGTGATGATGAAGTGCCGACGTCGTTCATCTTTAAGGTTGAGCTCACCCTTGTTCATCCTTCTCGCCGCCTTTCGTCGTTCGTGCTCAAGGGTATCGCCACTTTCATTCTTCCTATCGCTCTTTTGTTCGCATAAGGAAAGAAGTTCATACTTCTATGTTCTTTCATGATACGTGAGCATGCTTCTTAGAGTCTAAGTTCGTCTCATGATAACATATCATTCATCATAAATAAAATTTTGAAAGTCGAAAAGTAAAGTTTTATTTGCAAATTTGAAGTATGATTTCAAAAGACACATGATCAACTCATATACATATTCAAAATGAATTCGCTCATTTCATGTTGATCATTCAACTCGATACTACCATACACTTCCATCTCAATACTTGGGCAATTGTATTAGTTCAATTCAAAAAAATTTGGAAAAATTTTTCTTGCTCAACTCCCAAAATAATAAAATTTCTCAAAAATTCTTCTAACTAGCTCATCATGTAGAAATTTTCCATTTCATGAGTTTGAGAAAGAAATGCGCCACCTTTTTCCCGGTTGAGCTCGATGTGATGGAGTGTTGAGAGAGTCAAGAGATTTCTAGAAGTCCAAAGTGACTCGATCTAGACTTAAAATAAAAGGTTTGGGTTTACAAAGAGCAAAAGCGCCTGATACCACTGTTACACGACCCCATTCCGGACCAACCCGGACTGGAGGGCGACTAGTACTAGGAGTAGTATTTTAGGGGTTACATGGATAAAATAGAGATGCATAAAAATAAACTAACATGCTTGAACAGAATATGAGATGATGTTATATTGTTTTTGAAAAGGTTTAGGCCATCGGACCCCAAAACTTGCCTTGATCCGATGGACCTCGATAGTTTGTAACATAAAGCATAAGTAAAGGAGTTCAGAGTATAGCAACGAAAGTGTGTGAATACATATATGACGATATGCATTCAAGGTATAACCCACAAATTCAAGTAAATCGGTCAAGGACACTGGACTCCTCAACACATCCCCCATCATCACCATCAGAGCTCAACCTGCACATTTAAAAACAAACATGCAGGGCTAAGTACAAGAAATTGCACTCAGTGGACTCATGCCGAAAACATTTGATAATATTTGGATTACGCTGCCAATATCGAGTAAGTCACAAGGGTTTTAGTTAAAATGCCTTGTGCTTACCAAATCATTTTCAGTTCGTAAACATAGCCTGGCCAGGCATTTTCTTGGTGTGTATGGTCCGTATCTCATAGTCACAATACATAATAATAAAAATAAACGTCGAGAGGGAGGCCTCCCATCTACGACGCCGCGACCGCCGTAATCCCATACAAAGACACAATACTGCAAGCATATGTTAACACAACAGATAGTTCCAACCTTCACGCCAATTTTAGCTGTGCATTTATCATCCGGCACATGACCCGACATTAAAAGGTTGGGTGCTACCACAACAATTGATATAATAGTTCCAACTATCTCCACAATTTCTACCCGGCATAACAGATAGATCCATACACAAAACGAAATATTTTCGCGTGTAATGCAAGAAACATTTGTTAAATAGTTGTAGGATAAGTGTCAGAAATAAACTCCTTTGAAATAACAAGAAAGTCACGCTTTAGTGGGGTAAGAAAAGGCCCACATTTTGAAGATAAGAAGCCCACCGGACTATGGTTCGTTGTAAAAGTCCCAGTTCGATCGTCAAAAAATCCCGTCATTGCGTTCAAGGCCCACACCTTTACGAAAAAGCGAGGCTTTAATGCGTCGCTCAAGTCTCGAGACTTTCAAAACTAAGATAAAACTCGATATTTCATATCGATGTAGACCGAATTCTTAGTGGATTCAATACGCCTCTAACACGTATACGATCGACTTTTCTCGCCTCGAGATACGCTCAACGATAAGCACGTTTTCGATATATGGATTTCATTTGTGAAATCTTTTCTTACTAATGAGGTATCATACTCAATTAGTACATCTTACGCCGTCTCGACGTATTTATAAACGTATAATCGCACGCTTGACTCGAAAAGTCAACGAAGTCAACACCGTCAACAAAGTCAACGATTTTGACTTTTAAATAAGAATTTCACTATTTTGTTTAAAATCGAATTTGATCGATTTGAAAACGTAAGTCCTACTTTCGATTTATCTTGTAAATCGAGGCCTTATAAATATTTTCGCATTTTTAATAACCCTTTTTATAAATAAAAAGCGTATTTTGGTTTTTAAAACGTTATAAAATGAACGTTTGTCTCAAACATAGCAATCTATGTTTATAAAATTTTCTAAAATTTAAAAACTGTCCAGAATATTAATTTAGCAAAACTTCATTAATAAACTGTTTTAAAAAGGATTTAAAAATCCTTATTAATTATCGAAAACTCGATAATTAATTTAAAAATGTCAAATGACCTTTGAAATTTTTTCTAAATTAATATAGTGCATTATTATACACTATGGTCCAGAATATGAATTTATCAAATTCATATGGTATTATTTGCTATTTATTTATATATATACATATATATGTTTACGGTAATTTCAAATAAATAGGGAATAATTATCCAGAAATTCCCAAAATTGATATATACCTAGTATAATATCCCAAAATAAATATACATTACCAATATAACCTATAGTTCACCATAACATTCATTTAATAATATATAGTAATTATTCACGGTAATAATTTGATAATTACCGAATAATTAGCAAATAATTTCTAAAAATTCCAAATAAATTCCAACATGATTAAACATTATATTATAACATTTTAACATCATAACATCAACCAAAAACATTTGAATCATCACCATATGAAGCTCAATAGCTCTCGGTTTTTTTGATTCAAAGTGTTATTTGATTTTCAAAAATTCCAACAATTATATACTAGGTTTATACACTATAGTATACTAATATAACATCATAATATTTATCAAAACTAATTAAATCATTACCTTCAAGAGCAACAAGCTCACGGCTTATTTGATTTAAAATAGTATTTGATTTCCAAAAATTCTAATAAATTCACACAATGCATAAATAATATACTAAAGCATTTATACACCATTGCATGTTCAAAAATAAAATCATACACCAAGCTATACCATTATAAGCTCACGGTACTTTTCAAAAATCATAGCATATGGTTTTCAAAAATTCTAATTAAATCATAGAGCATATAATCAAGGTTCTAAAGAATTAATATGTCATTACATGCTTGAAATAAAAATTATACACTAAGGCATAACATAGATAAGCTCACGGTATTCACAAAATTTTGGCTAGGGTTTTCCAAAATTTTGAATAACATACTATAGTCTTAAATCATAACATAGATCAATAATACATGCTTAGAACACACTAAGAAGCATTCGGTCATCATCATTCTATTTTTATACTATTTTCAAAAATTATATCAAATATACACTATGGTTCGAAATCATATATATATAGGCAAGATGCATTCATACATTTCATATACTATGTCCTATGTTCATCTAAACATACTTCTCATACATTTTCAAAATAAACTCCTCAAGAACAAGTATATAAACAAAGGCTTATGCTCAAGAACATTTAAACACATATATAAACATACATGAAACTTTCGAAACCTATACATATATACTAAAACAGTTTCGAAAATTCTTGAACAAGGGAGAATAAGAGTCGATGCTATGGTCTTAGTATTACCTTGAGAATGGTCTAGTATCCAAGAACAATGTATGTATCAAGGTTGTGAAGTGGAGAAGAGAAGGAATGAAGGAGAATGGGAGGAGAAAAATCTGAAAAATAGAGAGGGGTGGCTCTCGGTTTTGGGCTGAAGAAAAGAGAGGATGAAGAGTGTTTTGTGTGTTTGAAATATTTGTGAGAAGGATAATGAGTAAGATGAAAACCTCTCTCCCTATACCTCTCTCTCACTCTCGATTTTGGCCAAGAAAAGGGCAAAAATCTGTAGCCCCTTGGAAGTTGTTTAAGTGATGATTGAAGTGTGTTAAAGGAGTTATTCATGTATTGGGCAATTTCAAAAAGTGGAAATCATTGTGCATGGGGAAGAGATGAAGCATAATCGGCGCATGGGGGAGGGGTTTAAGGCTGATTTCATTTCAATTTTGTACATAATACATGTATTAATCCTAGTATAGGTCATAGATATATAATACATGTCATGGAAATAATTAAATCACACGTAGTGCAATTTTTGAAATTACCGATAACAATTATTGAAAAATAGGATTAAAAATATGAGTTACACCTATTATTGATATTCATGTAATTTTCGTCCCAAATATACACATATATATCATAATATATGATTTAGATATTGAATAATAGCATAGGATAAAATTATTACACATTTCAAGCATATAAAACCCTAATTTAGAAAATTAGGGTTTCAATTTTATAAAAAATGAAACCTTCGATTTTTATGGTTAAAATTCTGATTTAATGCTTAATAATATTCATATATATCATATTATAAAGTTTAGATACCATAGGATAATTTAATGGTATCATTTCATGCCAAAACCATAGTTTAGAAAACTAGGGTTTTCAATTCCATTAGTTGGAATTATCGAGTTTTAATACTCAATTATTGATTTTAATAATCATTAATGCTGTAATTATATAAATAATAATAGAAATTAATTATTATAATTTCCCGAGCATTAGACTCATTTTTCAAATCGCCTCAGACGTTAACGCTCAAAACGCCTCAAACGCTCAAAATCGACTCATCTCAAAATGGTCGCAGAAGTTCATACTTACTAAATAAATATATTCCATTTAATAAAGGAATTAAGATGAAAATTAATTCCAAGCTTCACTGCTCAGAAAATTTCATGAAAAGCTGACGTTCGATACGCGTTTGACGTTAAAATATATTGATGAATCATTTCGTAATATTTCAATCTTTTAATTCACAATCCTTAGTGAATTATGAATGGAATTCGTTATAACGATATCGTATCGAAATCACAAGATTCGATGTCGTAAAAAGATAATATACGGCAAAACCCTAATTTCGAGTTTAGAATACCGTAATCGTATATTCGTTTCTTTGGAATATTACAGTGACTTTACTACTCTTTACAAATGAATTCATTTATAGCACTATTCCAACTGTTTATCAAGTGTTTGCAATATTACCTGCCAAAAATATTCTGTTTTGTGTGGATCCTATCTGGCGTGAAGGTTGGAACTATATGTTATGAATTTTGTTGGGTCGCGCCCAACCTTCTTATGAAATTAATATCGGGTCCTGAGCCGGAGGTTAATGCCTGGCTAGGATTGGCGTGAAGGTTGGAACGATATGATTGTTAACGTGTACACTTGAACGGATCAGGCCGTGTGTGCTACGGCGGCGGTTCGGCCGTTGAGGAGGCCTCGCGATGATTTGAACATTGATCTTTGACATTATGATGAATTATGATATTGGGATACGGATCACACACACCAAGGAAAATGCTCGGCGGCGATGTTTGACGAAAATGTTTTAGTAAGCACAAGGCATTTCAACTAAAACCTCATGACTTACCATGATATTGGCGATTGTAATTAAATTATCAAATGTTTTGGCATGAGTCCACCGAGTGCATTATTTGTACTAGCCCCGCATATTTGTTTTAAATGTGCAGGTTGAGCTCGATGGTGGTGATGGAGGAGGTGTTGAGGAGTCCAAAGTCCTCGACGATCTATTTAGAATTTGTGGTTTCACCTTGAATGCATATCTCCATATATGTATTCACACACTTTCCACTGCAATCTCTGAACTCTTTTATGTTATGTTTACTGTTATTAACTATTGAGGTCCATCAGATCATTGTTAAGTCTTTGGGTCTGATGGCCTAAACCATTTGAATTTATAATATCCCGTAGAATTAGATGCCTAATTACGGTTTTTGAAACCCGTAAATTAGGAATTCGCTGTGATGATTCAATCAGTAAGATAGCGAATAATGGTTTCGAGTATTTACGAAGGAACGAATTCCTATTTTATATTCACTGAGAATTGTGAATTTAGAAATAGAAGTTTGTAAAGCATATCGACAGTATTATTTTAACGCCGATTACACATCATACGTCAGTATTTTGTGAAATTTTCGGAGCAACGAAGATTGGAATTAATTTTCATATTAATTCCTATGTTACTAGAATATTAATTATAAAGTAAGTTCAAACTTATTGCGACCATTTTTGAGATGAGTCGATTATGATCATTTTGAGACTTTTTGAACGTTAACGTCTAGAGATGTTTTGAGAGATGAGTTCAATGATCCGGAAATTATCCCAATTAATTTCCTATCATTAATTTATGTAATCAGTGATATTAAATATTAAAATCAATTTTTGAGTTATTAAAACTCGATATTTATGAATTGGGTTTCGAAAACCCTAATTATACAAATTAGGGTTTGGTCACGGGTAATGATACCATTAAATTATCCTATGGTATCTAAACTATATGTTATAATATATATGGATATTATTAATCATTAAAATTAATTTTTGATCATTAAAACTCGGTATTGTGTATTTAATAATTTCGAAACCCTACATTTCGAAATTAGGGTTTTGTATGCATGAAATGTGCTATTATTTTATCCTATTTTCCCTATTATTCTCGAAAATTTCAAATATATGCCTAAGAGGTGATTTAATTATTTTATGACTTGTATTTTATACCTATGATCATGTATGATATATATATGGTATTAATGTACAAAATAAAATAATCCTACCTATTTGGACCCATAAACTTTAGGCTATCATGGATCGACAAGGCATGCTTGTCACCTCTTTAAACACCCAATGCATGAAGAGCTCCTTTTACACTCCTCAATCATCATCTCCTACTCCCAAAAATTTGCCTACCTATTTGGACACCTACATAGCCATAGGCCATCATGAGATGGCATGGCATGATGGTCACCTCCTTAACACCCAATGCATGGAAAGTCTTTCTAGCTCACACTAATCATCACCACACTCTACACACTCAACCATGATTCCTATTGTGTGTGTGTGCCTAAGAGAGAGAGAGAGATACATGGGAGAAACTCTTCCCATACACTTCATTTCACTCATAATACATTTTCTCCTCTCTCCCCAAAATTTTCAGACCTCTCCTCTCTTTCCTCTCTTCTTCTTCTCCTACACCATTTCCACCATGGAAGAGAGAGCTCAAGCTCCATCTCTCTCTCATTCATCTTCAAATTCGTGACTAAGGTATAACTATCTCCTATGACTCTTAGACATGATTAAATCATACTTGCATGGTTAGATTGATGATCTTGGTGGTGATTTGGGGTGATAGATTCACCATTTTCGTGGTTATATGAAATGCATACAAAAAGAATAAGCTTAAAACTGAAAACTTGAAGTATGTTACGAATACAGTAACTTCATAAAATTATTTGACTAAGTTACAGTGGTCCGATGAATGTGAAATTTTACTATGTTGAAATTAAACATGTATATTACGTCTCTGTAAAATTTCAGGTCAATACAACTTGATTTTCTATTTGAATTATATTTTTCAAAAACACTGCACAAATCTGTAAAATTTCGGTGTTCATCACCCAAGGTCCATGGCTTTCGTTTCGAGTTTGGCTAATGGTAAAACTCTAAAATTGGCAAAACATAAATTTGCATGTCTATAAGATCTATGTAAATTTTCAGAATTTTCTAAAATGTTTACTATTTATTCCAGATTTTTCAAACGAACTGCACAAAACTGTCACTGTAGTGATAGCTTGTAGTAAAATATTTTATCTCCCAATCTATTTTGAATCATTGAGTAAGGCTTTTCTGGATTAAACTAGACTTAAGTGGCTTTTCAAAATGATTGGTTGCATTCCTAGATTCCTTATAATGAACTCACGGTGAATTTTTAAAGTTAACGCATTACAGTAAGCTTTTGGACAAACTGCCTTAGTAAAATTCTATGCTAATTGACTGTCCGTGTACGACTTTTGCGTGAGATATTCGAGCCGTTTGTAATCTGACTTTGACTTGGGTTCCTTCATAAGAAATGTTCCTTACCATGTCTAGTTTTGATCTGAAAAGTTTTATCCCAAACCAAGCCTTATAAGTATACTGTTCACTGACCCAAAGTCACCTACTTGAATGTTGTCCTTTCCAACTAGTCAACTTTGAACTTACGTATTTCGATGCATCAAGTACCTTCCAGTACGGTCTTCATGAAACATGTATTTCTTATTACAAGGTTTCTAAAATGGTATCTTTCAGTCATTTTGGTATTGTGAGTCAAAGTTACGAGCCTCGCAAAATCCCTCGTCGTTAAGCTAAATCTGGAAATCCTAAAATTTTTCTAAGTATAGAAGAAGTCAGTTCGAGTTGCCCACTTTGAGAGCCTATATCTCCATAACCACGACTCTTTTGGGTCAACTTCCTTCTTAGAACTTATAGTACATATTTAGAGGTTTCAGAGTGTGTCTTTGTGCGGTCATACGTATCATCGTCAAAGTATGACACTCTATTTTTAATCGAGTTGTTATAGATCCACGACTCTTTGGGTCAAAGTATGACACTTTCAGGTTGTTTACGTATTTTTAATCGAAGTTATAGATCCTCAAAGTATGACACTTTGTTGAAAATTAAACACTGAAATTTAACTAAGTGTTGAAACTCCCTATGTGAAACATGCCTTATGTGACTAACATGCTATTAATTGATGCATTCATATGATATGCATAAGGTACATTAAAGCATTAATAAGATGCACGAATTTAGGATAAAACAACAATATGATATTTTTACCAAGACGCCTTAACGTGAAATATTTGACTAGGTGCTACTACATGATCAATTGATTGTATATCATGCCATGATATACACTCAAGTAGAAATATGGGTTCTAAGACCCGATGGATGTTTCAACCCAAAACCTCAAAGCCGTGAATAGATAGGCTAAGCTTCAGGACTCGCAATCCAAGAAATCGGTTAGACAATCTACAGTCCAGGTGGGCTTCTTATCCTCAATAGTGTGGGCCCCTTTACTTACCCCACTATTGTAGGCTTACTTTCAAACGAGATATGACTTTACTGTCTTTCCAAAATGAGCTTATTTACAATGCTTATTCTACAACTGTTGAAAAATATTTACTGCATTACCTGCCAAAAATATTTCGTTTTGTGTATGGATCCTATCTGTTATGCCCGGGTAGGGCTGTGGAGATGGTTGGAACTATTATATCATTTGTTGTGGTAGCACCCAACCTTTTAAATGTCGGGTCCTGTGCCGGATGATAAATGCCTGGCTAGGATTGGCGTGAAGGTTGGAACTATACGCTGTGTTAACATATGCTTGCAGAGAGCGACTTGTTTATGCGACGGATTACGGCCGGTCACGGCGTCGTAGATGGGAGGCCTCCTCTCGACGCTTATTATTTATTATTATTATGTATTGTGACTATGAGATATGGACCATACACACCAAGAAAATGCTTGCTGCGACTTTTGCGAATCGAAAATGTTTTAGTAAGCACTGAGCCCTTTCAATTAAAACCCTGTGACTTACTCGATATTGGCGGTAATTAAAATTATCAAATGTTTTGGCATAAGTCCACCGGGTACAATAATTGTACTTAGCCCCGCATGTTTGTTTTAAATGTGCGTTGAGCGGATGATGGATGGAGCGGTGTTGAGCAATAGGAATATTGTCATTGAAAAGTTTATACCTTGATAGTACATCGTCATATGTACATATCACATGTTTTCTCACGCAAGAACTTAAGTTATGTACTAAAGTCCAAGAACATGCTTGTCATATGAATTACGGCTTTTGTTAAGGAGAATTCCGCTTTAATTATACTGTTTAGAGTTATGATCCTTCTAAATCCTACTTAGATTTGGGGATGTAACAGAGTGGTATCAGAGCGGTTCGCTCTTGAACCCAAAATCTCCTTTAAGATTAAGTCTAGATTGAGTCATTAGACTTCTAAAGGTTAGCTGACAATGCTCAACACTCCATCACATCAAGCTCAACCGAAATGAGGTAAATGATTCTTTTTCCAAAGTTTTGAAAATTTCCCTGGCCAGATGAATGTTTATGAAATGATTTTTATTCAAATAAAATGAAAAGATTGAAAGTGAAAAAGGATGAAAATGATTTTTTTTCAAAAAGAGATTCCCACAATATGCAGGTATGGGACTGCATATTTAAGGAAAGCTCAAAAGATTCCCACAATATGCAGGTATGGGACTGCATATTTAAGGAAACTTAAAGGATTTGATTTATGATAGACAAATGATTTTCTCGGTTTTGAAATCGAAAAGTTTGAAGTGAAGGATGATTGAAATGATCTTTCAAAAGAAATGAAAGCTATGAGAAAGGTTGAGAATGAATGTTATGACAAATGATTTGTCGAGAAAGTTATGAAAAGAAGGAAGATATAAGGGAGATGATGACAATGATGTGAGAAAGTTTCGGCATGATATGCCAAAGATGAAATATTTGAAATCCTGAAATTCAATAAGTGTTCATTGTTATGAACAAAGTTATGTTACTCATGCTTCAAAGTGATTGGGATTGGACACCGATTTGTCAAAATGATATGTTGAATTCGTGAAATTCGACGTAAGTACATGCGCATAAATGAGCTACGTATGAATATTTGGAGTTTTACTTCAACTTCAAAGTTCTTTATGATGATGAGCATGCTAGCTCAATGTAACGTAGACTTTTTAAGAAGCATGATCCCTTTACGAAAGAATATAGAAGTAAGAACTTCCTCCTATTACAAGAACAAGAGTAACGATGGATTTGAGAACTTCATTCCATCTTGAGTATCGAAAAGAAAAGGATTTATACAAAATTGTGCGACCTCGACTTCGACCTCGGCATGTCGATCGCCGACTTTGATTTCGGAATTTATAATGTCGACTTTGACATATCGACTTTGGTAGCTTATGCGACCTCGACGTCGGCATTTCTCACGTACTACCGCGGCATCGGTAGCGGCATGCACGACCTTGGCGTCGGCATCGCTTATGACCTCGGCGCGAGCGCATGTAAATTTTTCCTGCACTGCGCGGTGATTTTGTTTTGATTAGTTCTCGATCGTGTGAACTCGATTTACGTCACGGTTTTAGCCTCGTGCCCCTAATGTATTGTACTTCATTTCTTATGAAGGACCAAATTCCTGATTCCTACTCCAGATTCACGAGGATCAGTTGAAGCTAGCTTTATGATTTATAGAAAGTAAGAGCGTTATAGTGCGATCTGAATCTTAGAATGTTACTAAGAAAGTAAGATTGCCGACAATACAAGTAGAGCCACGACGTACATAAGAACCTTTGTTGATGACCTATTATGGGTATATAAGCTTTCAAAATTATATTCATCACCCAATATCGATCGTTGAGTTTAACTCTATGACCTAGTTCAATTGAGAATTCATTGGGTTTCTCACTTCTTCTGAAGAAAATTTTCAACCCAAAAATTCATAAAGTGTCCTTTTGAACCCAAATCCTAGCGTGGCTGAGAAAATATTTGTGACGGGTCTGGCCAGCCCATATGACCAAAGAAATCTCAGTAGTCGTCATTCGGTCTTCGGACCGTAGAGCCCCATTTATTCGGTCTAAAAGCATATCGAATCAATCATTGAAAAGATGTTATTTCATTTGTGAGACAACATTTTTTTAAGTAGTCGTGATAATTCTTTCTCGACTCTTGAAACCATCAAGTATGATGACGTTGACTTACCTTGTCACCTAAGTGCGAATTAGTGAAGCGATAAACATCAGATATGAAATAGGTTGACTTATTCCATCACCCAAATGTTTCAGACGAGTAAAATGATAGACATCAAGAAATCAGGATGTAAGGAAAATCTCGATGAGATGAGATATTTTTCCTATGATACACATGGATGTGATGACCCTTGATGGGCTTTACAAAGATTGATAACAGTGAAGTTATACCTTCATCACGATCATTACGATAATCAAGTTATGAATAAGATACTCTTTAGCATTGAATGCAAGAGTAAAAGCGAAAAGTATATGATATCCGTGGGATATGAACTCTCTTTTTATAACAAGAGAGATTACAACTTATCCTTAAGATAGTTGGTTGTCCTTGAAACCTCGTTAGTAGGTTGGACATGTTTAAAGAATAAAGATGCATACAAAATATTCCTTCGAGAATATATATATATAAGGAAATGATAGCATCTCGGAAAATAGATCCATCGCCTTATACCTCGGTCAATGAGATTATGATTGAGCATAACCGATTCAAGTAATTGAAACTTGGTTAAACAAATGATAATGAGATGGAGGAATCATAATCTTTGAGATTGTGTGAGCGATGAGGATAGCCCTAGCATGTAAATCAAGTGTGAAGAAAATATCTTCAAAGCCAAGACATGGAAGAGAGATGCTTGGAATTTAAGTTATGGTGTATGAATGCGACCTACCAAGCCATACGACAATGATAACGGTTCTAGTCCGAGTGGGAATCGAATTATAACGAAAGTAAGATTACTTTCAAATACCGTGTCCAAGAAAAGGGACAAAAGTCGAAATAATCAAAGAAACTATGAGCTATAAAATTATAAGGTAGCCCGACACGATATAAGCTTCAAAGACATATGACTTGATAAATAAGAGTTTCCTTGAAAAGAGTTAAAACAAGGATATATGAAATATATTCCTAAGATCGATGAAGTAAAAAGGAATGAAGTCATTCATATTGGAATAGGAATGAATAATAGTAATAGAGACACGACGATCTCTACGATAAGACTTAATTATCGAAATATCAATATCAGCGGATAAGTTGATGTAGACCTAACCACAAATGCTATTGGTAAAAGCATAACGATCTGAGATACCCGAGAAGTATAAGGTGAATGAGGCACCGAAGGCCATAGCAAGGAGCATAATGTCCCAATGGAAAGGACGGTGACATATGAAATAGATATTTTCACTTGAATAAGCGGAATACCGTAGACTAAAGCCTATACTTCGCACCGGAAACAGAACAAACAAAACCCAAAAGACAAGATAGGTATGAGGAAAATTTCCTCAGAATACGTATAAGATTTTGTTCAATTTAGGTATTTCGCTTTTTGACATCGCAAGTGCATGAAAGAAGCGATAGAACCCAATTTAGGGTGAGCGCATCAAGATGTAGACCTCCTTACCTATACGAAAATCATGGCCATCGCAAGAGTTGCTCAAGCGTAGATTCGAACCTAGAATCGCCTAAAGTTCTACTCAATGATTTGGATCACTATATCCGTGAGGAGCGTAGATATAATTTTAGAGTCGAAAGCTTGAAAATGGTTGTCATTCACGTGATCGTGACACGGACCTAATTTTTTCGATAAAAAGGTTTTACGCGATAGGATATTGGTACCCACTATCCGCATATCGAACAGTTTAGAGCGATATCATTGAAGGAGTAGCGTAAAATGAGTATTAAGATAAGTGTCATGAGTTATCTACGGGTTATATCGTCTTAAAGTGTATAATTCTTTAAGAGATCATTCTTGTTTAAAGATTCCTCCATAGCTTAAATTAAGTCGAACTTATCTAAAAATATCCGCATACAAATGGCGGGAAAAAGGGTGTTTAACGGGTGAGAGAGTAACCCCAAGGCCTACAATTTATAACTCACACGAGCGTATCGGCTCTTTTATTATGAGCTAGGCATGATTTAGAACAGTTTTGGAGAAAATTTTACACCTCTAGATGGGCCTTTCGAAATTTTTAGAGTGACAAATGAGGATGGTATCCAACGACTTATCGGTCGTTTGCCAACAATTAGCGGGGTTTTGCAAAAGGATGTGTCGAAAAGAATATTTTCTCCATGATACAAATTCCAAAGTCTCAGGCGACTTACAGGATTTATCAACGAGCTCAAGTATACTCATGATGCGTATGGACCGGCACCTATAAGCACTCGTCCTAGTCCCCGCAATTTACACCGCACGACGTGACAGATGAATGTTGTACCTAATGTTCCAAATACCACCCCACTGTGCCCGTCAATGGTACCAATAAGAGCGAGAAGGGCAAAAGAGAAGGATCTTATCGCCTCGAGGATTAGGAGTATTACCACTACCAACTCGACCTTACTTTACGATAAAAGTAACACCAACTTCGGTATTGAAGAAGAAGCAGGGGCGATGTGACCCACGACTCTTTGAAAGAGAAAGATCGTCGGATATATGAGGTAAAAACGTATCGAGAAATAGACAAGTTTCTAAACGAAAGGTACGACTCCGGCGAAGGTCACTCAGAGTCACAGAACCCTATGATAATATGAGACTCATATGTAGATAATATGGTTAGAATGAGTAAAATAAACGTAGTTGGAATATTTCGTGAATATGTTAAATGTGTGGTGTCGGAATTTTGGGTGTAAAAAGAACTAGACGCCTTGTAATCAGTCGGCTCGATAAACCGACCCTCGTAGATAATGAATAAAAAGTCCTCATTTAGGCATTTTGGTATAATATTATATGGTCCTAGTAGAATGGTATCCGAAATACGAAAGCGAATAGTTCCGAGTAAGATATGGCTGCTATGAGATAATAGTTAGGCCATTCGGACTGACAAATGCACCAGCCCTGATCATGAACCTCAAAACTCGAGTGTTCCACACGTACTTAGAAAATTTTATCTTAACTTTCAATTCGACTCTCTCAGCTAGTCAGAAACCGAAGGCTAGAGAGCTATGAATTCGAGCTTTTGGTCCCTTTCCTTTGACAAAGCTAAGGAAATAAAGCTACCCACTACTGGTAGCTATGAGTTAGATTCCTTGTCGGGCGGTAGGGACTAGATTTCGATTTAGCCGGAGCTTGAAGCCCAGTGTAATTTCTTACCTATTCAAAGGACGAAGAAGAACATAAAGAACATCCAAAGGCTGTCTTACGACCTTTAAGAGCCGGGCAGATTTTGCCAATCTGATGTCGTGTATTTCGGTAAAGGAGAAATATTCCTCATGCATATAGTATCCTTAGAAAAATCAATGTGGACGACGACAAAGGCAAAACAATTAAGAATGAAAGTCGTTGATGACCTAAAAATGAGACCAGAATTTCATAGATTAATTGACGCTATCAAAGAGCCCTTGAGAACTCTCTAAAGTAGCAAGACCAATAACATAACTACCCCAAAAGGAATGAAATTACGTGGAGTAATAAAGAGAGCTATGTATTAATATGAGAAAGATAATAGCTTATGATCACAATGACTTAGGCCACATGAATGGAATTTTCCAACTCACGACTTGAAATAGTGATGATAGTATAAATACCAAAGTCTTGAAGACATCACTCCTATGACAATAAGTTAAGAACCCTTCTCAACTTGCGAAAGTTTGAATTTATTCTTGAGCAAGGAAATGTGGATCTTGAGGATGAGAAAGATGGCTCGAATTAGTAAAAGATTATAAGTGTGATAAATGATCACCTGAGGATGGTAAATGTAGAATCTAATACCTGAGTTATAAAATTCAGCCTAAATCATAGTATGTCCCAACAAAAAAAGGAAAACTCATTGGAAAGTTTAAGAAAATGAGAACAGAAATAGTCGGGCATTCAGTGACGAACGTAAGTTGTACTCTCACACCCAAGGTGACATATGACTAAAAAGAGAGAATGGAGATGGGAGTAGAATACAAATTAAGATAAGGAATGAAAGGCTGAAGAATTTTAGGGAGCGCTGGACAATGTTATATCGTCTAAGGAAGGATTATATATATATATATATATATATATATATATATATCTCCAAGCAATGATAAGCTTAGAGATGAAACCAAGAATAAAGTTCATGACCCTTCTCATACCGCCCAGCCAAGCAATTTTAAGATATGTTATGATTTACGAGAAAGGTTAGATAGTAAGGGATGAATTGAGATGTAACCATGATTGTCGAACCGTGTCTTGGTTATCAACAAGTGAAGGCATTGTATCAAAGGCCTTATCTGAGGTTATAATCTCTAGAGCTACGAATGAAAATGGAATGATGTAGCAATGAATCCTATGATGTTACTTGCCAAAGTCATAAAGAAGTCGCACTACTATATGGGTAGTAGTGGATTGACTCACCAATTATGTTTTGTCTCGCCACTCGGATGACTCGTGACCCGATAAGTTAGCTCGGGCGCACAAAAGAGAATTGTATATTTACTGGGAGTACCAAACCTATCGCTTGAGATAGAGACTCCAAGAGTACCACAGATTTTGAACTAAACTCCCAAAAGAGTTAAAAGCGAGGTTGAACCTTAACATAGTTGCCCGCTCACGGTGAAGGGCGAACAAAAGGACAGTATGAGCGTTTAAGGATACGATGAGAACATAAATGTTAAACCCGGTTCAGTGAGAGCGTATTGTACCACCCGTTAAGTTATGTACAACCGTAGTATCGACCAACGATCGATATAGCCTTATGAGGCATTGTCTTGAAAGAAGTATCGACCACCACTTTATTGTAACAAAGTAGGTGAGCAAAGGTATAAAGTTCTGACGTCGTGGCGAAGCGACCGAGATATCTTCCCAATAAGGCAAAGAATAAGAAAAGCTAAGACGGACAAAGTCTTACGACGATCTGCGTAAATCATTGCATTTTTAAAATGCGGAATTAAGTTTCTTAAGATTTCTCCATCTAGAAATTACAAAATCGAATCTGAGAATCTTGAGACCACGTTTTGTAGAACCTTACGAGCTTCTAATAATAATAGGACTAATAACCTATAACTTGGTATTCCCACCAAATTCGGAAACATACGAAATATTTTTCCACATGTCATAGTTGAAATACGAAATGACCCAATTCACGTAAACCAACATGATGGCGTGACCTTTGACTAAGATGAGTTATGATGAAAATATCGACTAATTTGATCGTGCGATTCAACGATTAAGGAATCAAGTTTGGGTTTTTAATGAAAATCGATGGAAGAACCATGGACAAAAGGAAAACACATGGAAAGATAAGATGTTAAGATACAAAGATACCCCATACTTTATGAGGTATGCAAATTTGAGACGAACTGTCTTTTAAGGGGTAGGATGTAATATCGCGTAGAATTAGATGCTAATTACGGTTTTGAAACCCGTAAATTAGAATTATTTATGATGATTCAATCGATAAGATAGCGAATAATGGTTTCGAGTATTCTGAAGGAACTAATTCCTATTTTATATTCACCGAGAATTGTGAATTTAGAAATAGAAGTTTGTAAAGCATATCGACGAGATTATTTTAACGCCGATTACACATCATACATCGGTATTTTGTGAAATTTTCGAGACGTGAAGATTGGAATTAATTTTCATATTAATTCCTATGTTACTAGAATATTAATTATAAAGTAAGTTCAAACTTCTGCGACCATTTTAGATGAGTCGATTATGATCATTTGAGACGTTTTGAGCGTTAACGTCTAGAGATGTTTTGAGAGATGAGTTCAATGATCCGAAATTATCCCAATTAATTTCCTATCATTAATTTATGTAATCAGTAATATTAAATATTAAAATCAATTTTGAGTTATTAAAACTCGATATTTATGAAATGGGTTTGAAAACCCTAATTATACAAATTAGGGTTTGGTCACGGTAATGATACCATTAAATTATCCTATGGTATCTAAACTATATGTTATGATTTATAAGGATATTATTAAGCATTAAAATTAATTTTGATCATTAAAACTCGGTATTGTGTATTTAATAATTTGAAACCCTACATTTGAAATTAGGGTTTTATATGCATGAAATGTGCTATTATTTTATCCTATTTTCCTATTATTCTCGAAAATTTCAAATATATGCCTAAGAGGTGATTTAATTATTTTATGACTTGTATTTTATACCTATGATCATGTATGATATATATATGGTATTAATGTACAAAATAAAATAATCCTACCTATTGGACCCCTAAACCTTAGGCCGTCATGGATTGACAAGGCATCTTGTCACCTCTTTAAACACCCAATGCATGAAGAGCTCCTTTTACACTCCTCAATCATCATCTCCTACTCCCCAAAAATTTGCCTACCTATTTGGACACCTACATAGCCATAGGCCATCATGAGATGGCATGGCATGATGGTCACCTCCTTAACACCCAATGCACGGAAAGTCTTTCTAGCTCACACTAATCATCACCACACTCTACACACTCAACCATGATTCCTATTGTGTGTGTGTGTGCCTAAGAGAGAGAGAGATACATGGAGAAACTCTTCCCATACACTTCATTTCACTCATAATACATTTTCTCCTCTCTCCCCAAAATTTTCAGACCTCTCCTCTCCTTTCCTCTCTTCTTCTTCTCTTACACCATTTCCACCATGGAAGAGAGCTCAAGCTCCATCTCTCTCATTCATCTTCAAATTCGTGACTAAGGTATAACTATCTCCTATGACTCTTAGACATGATTAAATCATACTTGCATGGTTAGATTGATGATCTTGGTGGTGATTTGGGGTGATAGATTCACCATTTTCGTGGTTATATGAAATGCATACAAAAAGAATAAGCTTAAAACTGAAAACTTGAAGTATGTTACGAAAACAGTAACTTCATAAAATTATTTGACTAAGTTACAGTGGTCCGATGAATGTGAAATTTTACTATGTTGAAATTAAACATGTATATTACGTCTCTGTAAAATTTCAAGTCAATAAAACTTGATTTTCTATTTTAATTATATTTTTCAAAAACACTGCACAAATCTGTAAAATTTCGGTGTTCATCACCCACGGTCCGTGGCTTTCGTTTCGATTTTGGCTAATGGTAAAACTCTAAAAATTGGCAAAAATATAAATTTGCATGTCTAGAAGATCTATGTAAATTTTCAAAATTTTTGCTAAAAATGTTTACTATTTATTCCTGATTTTTCAAACGAACTGCACAAAACTGTCACTGTAGTGATAGCTTGTAGTAAAATATTTTTATCTCCCAATCTATTTTGAATCATTGAGTAAGGCTTTTTCTGGATTAAACTAGACTTAAGTGGCTTTTCAAAATAATTGGTTGCATTCCTAGATTCCTTATAATGAACTCACGGTGAATTTTTTAAAGTTAACGCATTACAGTAAGCTTTTTGGACAAACTGCCTTAGTAAAATTCTATGCTAATTGACTGTCCGTGTACGACTTTTGCCTGAGATATTCGAGCCGTTTGTAATCCGACTTTGACTTGGGTTCCTTCATAAGAAATGTTCCTTACCATGTCTAGTCTTGATCTGGAAAGTTTTATCCCAAACCAAGCCTTATAAGTATACTGTTCACTGACCCAAAGTCACCTACTTGAATGTTGTCCTTTCCAACTAGTCAACTTTAAACTTACGTATTTCTCGATGCATCAAGTACCTTCCAGTACGGTCTTCATGAAACATGTAGTTCTTATTACAAGGTTTCTAAAATGGTATCTTTCAGTCATTTTGGTATTGTGAGTCAAAGTTACGAACCTCATAAAATCCCTCGTCGTTAAGCTAAATCTGGAAATCCTGAAAATTTTTCTAAGTATAGAAGAAGTCAGTTCGAGTTGCCCACTTTGAGAGCCTATATCTCCATAACCACGACTCTTTTGGGTCGACTTCCTTCTTAGAACTTATAGTACATATTTAGAGGTTTCCAGAGTGTGTCTTTGTGCGGTCATACGTATTTTTAATCAAGAGTTATGAATCGTCAAAGTATGACACTCTAAATCTGGAAATTCTGAAAAATATTCTAAGTATAGAAGTCAGTTCGAGTTGCCCACTTTAAGACCCTATATCTCCAGAACCACGACTCTTTTGGGTCGACTTCCTTCTTAGAACTTACAGTACATGTTTAGAGGTTTCCAGAATGTATCTTTGTGCGGTCATACGTATTTTTAATCGAGAGTTATAGATCGTCAAAGTATGACACTGGGTTGTTTTAAGCTGTTTTGCTGAAAATTAAACACTTGAAATTTAACTAAGTGTTGAAACTCCCTATGTGAAACATGCCTTATGTGACTAACATGCTATTAATTGATGCATTCATATGATATGCATAAGGTACATTAAAGCATTAATAAGATGCACAATTTAGGATAAAACAACAATATGATATTTTTACGGGACGCCTTAACGTGAAATATTTGACTAGGTGCTACTACATGATCAATTGATTGTATATCATGCCATGATATACACTCAAGTAGAAATATGGGTTCTAAGACCCGATGGATGTTTCAACTCCAAAACCTCAAAGCCGTGAATAGATAGGCTAAGCTGGGACTCGCAATCCAAGAAATCGGTTAGACAATCTGATCCCAGTGGGCCGTGTGGCCCCCTTTACTTACCCCACTATTTTAGGCTTACTTTCAAACGAGATATGACTTTACTGTCTTTCCAAAATGAGCTTATTTACAATGCTTATTCTATAACTATTGAAAAATATTTACGCATTACGCCAAAATATTTCGTTTGTGTATGGATCCTATCTGTTATGCCGGGTAGGCTGTGGAGATGGTTGGAACTATTATATCATTTGTTGTGGTAGCACCCAACCTTTTAAATGTCGGGTCTGTGTCGATGATAAATGCACAGCTAGGATTGGCGTGAAGGTTGGAACTATCTGTTGTGTTAACATATGCTTGCAGAGAGCGTCTGTTTGTCGGGATTCGGCCGGTCACGGCGTCGTAGATGGGAGGCCTCCCTCTCGACGTTTATTATTTATTATTATTATGTATTGTGACTATGAGATATGGACCATACACACCAAGAAAATGCTTGGCCAAGCGACTTTTGCGAACTGAAAATGTTTTAGTAAGCCTGAGGCCTTTCAATTAAAACCCTCGCGACTTACTACGATATTGGCGGTAATTAAAATTATCAAATGTTTTTGGCATAAGTCCACTGGGTACAATAATTGTACTTAGCCCTGCATGTTTGTTTTTAAATGTGCAGGTTGAGCAGATGATGGATGGAGCAGTGTTGAGCAATAGGAATATTGTCGCTGAAAAGTTTATACCTTGATAGTACATCGTCATATGTACATATCACATGTTTTCTGCTGCAAGAACTTAAGTTATGTACTAAAGTCCAAGAACATGCTTGTCATATGAATTACGGCTTTTGTTAAGGAGAATTCCCATGTTTAATTATACCTGTTTAGAGTTACAATCCCTTCTAAATCCTACTTAGGATTTAGGGGATGTGACAGAATTATTGTGATATCCTCTTATATTAGGTTCAAGCATGCTAGTTTACAATTGATATGTATCTTTATCTTAGCCTTTTTGTCCTAAAATACTATTCCTAGTATTAGTCACCCTCTAGTCCGGGCTATCCGGAGTGGGGGCGTGACAGAGTAGATCTGAGCTACAGTTTGAAGATGGAGACAAAGTGTTTCTTAAGGTCTCTCCATCGAAAGGGATTGTCAGATTTGGACTGAAAGGAAAGCTAAGACCCCGTTTTATAGGACCATATGAGATCCTAGAGAGGATAGGTCCAGTAGCTTATAGGTTGGCCCTGCCGCCAAATTTGGGGAATGTGCACAATGTCTTTCACGTGTCACAATTATGAAAATACGTACATGATCCAAAGCACGTGATCCATCAAGACGACGTGATCCTCAAGCCAGACATGAGCTACGAAGAGGAACCCGCAGCAATACTCGACTACAAAGTGCAGCAACTACGGAGCAAGTCGATTCCGCTAGTCAAAGTGATGTGGAGACACCACGGACAAGAAGTAGCCACGTGGGAACTTGAAGAGTCAATGAAAGAACGATACCCCGATTTATTTTTCTAGAGGTATGCAAATTTCGGGATGAAATTTCTTTTAAGGGGGGTGGAATGTAATATTCCAAAGAAACGAACGTCTAATTACGGTATTTTAAACCCGTGAATTAGGGTTTTGCCGTATTTTATTTAATCGAATATTGATTTCGATTCAGTATCGTAATAACGAATTCCTTTTCATATTCACTAAGGATTGTGAATTAAGGAATAGAATATTATGAAATAGTTCGACAGTATTATTTTAACGTCGATTGCGTATCGAACGTCAGTATTTTATGAAATTTTCTAAGCAGCGAAGCTTGGAATTAATTTCCTATATATATGGAATATTATTTATAAAGTAAGTACGAGCTTACTACGTACATTTTGAGATGAGTCGATTTTGAACATTTTGAAACGTTTTGAACGTCAATGTCTAGAGACGTTTTGAAAAATGGGTTTAATGATCCGGAAATTATTATAATTAATTTCCTATTATTATTTTATATAATTACAGTATTATTAAGCATTAAAATCAATAATAAAGCTATGAGAACTCGATATTGCATATTTATAATTTTCGAAACCCTAATTTCGAAAATTAGGGTTTTCTCACATAAAATGATACCATTAAATTATCCTATGATATTATTTATTATCTAAACTATATGTTATGACATATATATGTATATTTGGTACGAAAATGACTTGTGTAATATAATTAGGCGTGACTTATATTTTTATGCATTTTCACGCCATTTCGCATATATTGCTATGTGGTGTTTTAATTATTTTAATGACATGTATTATATATCTATGGCTTATACTTTGATTAATACATTGTATTAAGGATCAAATAAAATAAATCCCACCCTTTTAGGAACCCCTAGCCGTCGGCCATCACCCCTCCAACAAGCATGATTTTATTTTTTTCTATTGGCCAATGCATGGAGACCCTTTTTAGCCTAGCTAATCATCACTAAACCCCCTCCTAAAATGCTGCAATTATTCTATTGGGTGTGTGGGTATGGCCGAGTGAGAGAGAGAGTAAAATAGGGGAGACTCTTCCCATTCAACACACTTCCCATTCTCTTCTCTTCTTCTTCTCCATTTTTTCTTCTCTTCTTCTTCTCCATTCACCCAAACCTTGATACACTACATTGTTCTTGTGAACCTATACTATTTTCGAAGGTAAGAAATGGACCTAGTTTCGATTTTTACCTCCTTTGTTCAAGAAAAGTCGAACATGTTCATATGTATGTATGTATGTTTTTTAATGTTCTTGTGAATGAGATATGATTTATGTACATGTTCTTGATGTTTTGTTTATATAAAATAGGATATGCATGATAGGATTTATTTAATTTATTGCATATGAAATATTTGAAAGGATTTAGCTTGTATATATGATGTTTGAACCTTGGATCCTATTTAAAATAATTTTCGAAAATGATAAAAAAAAATTATATGATGACCGATTGATTTTTAATTTATTTTGAGGATGAAATATTGATCTATGATATGTTTAGAGTTTATAGTAATTTATTTGGAATTTTTGGAAAACCCTAGACCTATTTTCTCAAAATACCGTGAGCATTATAATTATGTACCTTGGTGTATAATTTTTATTTTAAACATGCAATGACATATTAATACTCTAGGACCTTGATTATATATTCTATGAATTTATTAGAATTTTTGAAAATCAAATGCATATTTTCTTGAAAAATACCGTGAGCTATATAATGATATATGTTGGTGTATGATTTTTATTTTGAACATGCAATTGTATATTGATGATCTAGTATATTGATTATGTGTTACTTGATTTTGTTAGAATTTTTGGAAATCAAATACCAAATTAAATCAAAAAAACCGAAGAGCTTATGCTTAAGTATGGTGATGATTTAATTGGTTTTTGATGAATGTTATAATATTACATTGTTGTATTATAGTGTATAAGCATAGTGTATAATTGTTAGAATTTTTGGAAACCAAATACCTATAAGAATAAAAAAAGTCGTAAGCATCTATGCTCCATAAGGTGATGATTCAAATGGTTTTGGTTAATGTTATGATGTTATATTGATATACTATAATGTTTGAGCATGATATAATTTTGTTGGAATTTTTACAAATTGTTTGGTATTGTTTTCGAAATTATTGTGAGCATCATAAATTAATTCCTTGGTGAATAAATTGTTTATGATGAACTATAGGTTATAAATATGTTATATATTGATGTTGGAACATTGTACTAAGTGTATAAAAATTTTGGGAATTATTGGACAATTATTCCATAATAATTGAAAATTACCGTGACCTATTAAAAATAATAAGGTGTTAATCGAATATCATTTGGATGATATTAATACATAATAATGACCATAGTGTATAATAATACACTATATGAAATTAGAAATTTTTTTGAAAACTATTTGGTAATTTATTGAAATTACCGTAAGTTTAAATTATAAGGATTTTTAAATCCTTTTTAATCAAGTTTAATAATATATTATATGTCTAAATATTATTTTAGACATATTTGGATTTTATAAGATTTTATAAACATAGATTACTATGTTTGGGACAAAACGTTATATTTAATAACGTTATAAACGAAAATATATGTTTAATGATTAAAAGGATTAATATTTGGGAAAATATTAATAAAGTCCATCGATTTACGTGACAAATCGAGAATTAGGACTTGACGAAATAAAATCGATTGATAATCGATTTATAAAATGAATTAGTAAGAAATTACTATTGAAAAGTCAAAATCGTTGACTTTGTTGACTATGTTGACTTTTAAAGTCAAACGTACCATTATACGTTCGATAAATACGCTAATATGCGTAAGACGTACTAATTAGGTAAGATACCTCTTTAGTAAGAAAAGATTTCATAAATGAAATCCTTATATCGAGAAACGTATTCATATACGATGAACGTTTAAACCGAAAAGGTTAAACCGAAATAGTTGAATGTATCTCGAAGAACGAGAACTATTCAATTGAAATACGTAATTGAAAAACGTATTGAATTCGTTAAGGAATTCAGTTTATATCGATATGGAATATCGAAGTTTATCTTAGACTTTGAGAGTCTCGAGAAACGTGAACGACGTACTAAAATATAATTTTTACGTAAAGGTGTGCCAACGCGACGTGACGACCGGACATTGACGAGGAATCAAACCTAGGACTCAAATTAAGACGAACCATAGTCCAGGTGGGGCTTCTTTTCCTAAACCAAAATACGAGCTTCTTATTTAAATTATTTCCAAATGAATTTATTTACGATGCTTATTTACAACTATTGATAAAATGTTTACAAGGTTACCTGCCAAAAATATTTCTGTTTTGTATATGGATCCTATCCGGAATGAATGTTGTGAAATGATATGATGATATGAAATGTTATGAATTTTGTTGGGTCGCTACCAACCCGCTTATGAAATCGATATCGGATCCTATGGGAAGGCGATGCATGGCTAGGATTAACGTGTACACCGAGCGTGTTGTGTCTTTGTAAGGACAATTCACGGCGGTCGCGGCGTCGTGAGGAGGCCTCCTTCACGACGTTTGAACTTTGATGTTATGATGAAATGAGGATATGGGATATGTTGGATTTGTATCTTGGCGCTTTGGTTAAGCTTGTATACAATGTTTCTGTTACCACTATTACAATCTCCTATCCGAAATGAATACTTGATTGCTTATATCGTGTCCCTTATCTCATATATAAGTTAGATCATACGATGTGTAGAAGATCACGTAAGTCCGTATGATTGGTCGAGCTTAATGAGATATAAAAGTTTCACACCGAGACAACTTGAGGACGAGTTTTCGGTATAGTCTGCGGTATAGATAAGTGACTTGACTTGGTTGCTTGTCTATCTTTGGTACATCTCGGCGTATTGAAGGATCACGGTGAGATAAGTTCTTCTATCGACCGTCAGGGAAGAACCAAGATCTCGGTGACTTACGATGATCTAAACCTCGATAAGGTATTAGATGAGTATGAGTTCTTGACCATCACTTTGACTTGTTATGGGTGAGGTTATATGTTCTAACCCAATATTCTCCGCATCTTGGGTGGTGGCGGTGCTTGTATGTCATGCTAGTTATCATGTCAGTCACCGTATCCGTTTAGGATGATGGCGTCCCTTAAGGAGCTCAAAGGTTTATTGTACTAAACCTGCAGTTGAGTTAGCTCAGTACAATAATAAGGTTGAGTGGTACTACTTAAGGAATTAAAGATATTAATTATTTTAAGCGATCGAATGCTATAAATAATTAATGGACGTTCGATATCTTAAATACGGGATTCGTAATTTCTAAGTGCAAGCCCGACTCAACTTCGGTAATAAAGGGGTAAGTCGGCATTTATTCTCTAGTGACATGAATAAATGTTTATAAATTAATTTATGTTACAAATGAACATAAGATAATTAATTTATTTGAGGCCCATCTTTATTCCTTACATTTGATCCTGGTCTGGCCCATCCAGGCCCGTAAGCTAGGCAAAATTGGCGCCCCTATGCTCTACAAGGCATGGATTTGATTCTCTTTATCCTATAAGGATATTATTATATTTATGGGATATGCATAGATCATTTTCATATAGGATTATGGTAATGCATTATAAATATGAGGTAAGAGATTAAATCTAGGTCAATGATCAATAATCATCATCATTATTTTCGAGAATTTGAGGGTTCATCCTTTGAGAGATTTTCGAAAATTCTTGAGAGCTTGAGGGTGATTTTCCGAAGCATTTTCCATAGATCGTCCTCACTCGACGTTGGAGATTGGGCAACCGGGATACAGTCCAGAAGGTCAAAGCACGAGTCTCGATCCATTCCGCCTCGACAGATTTAAAGGTAAACACGAGAAAACCCCAACGTGTTGCAATTAATTATATAGGTGCATGCTAGGTATATAATCAATGTATGGTGAATTAAACATCAAAGATAGATCCTCGGGGCGAGGGCTAAACTTAGTTTTTCCCTACAATTGGTATCAGAGTCTGGGATCAGTATCTTGGCTCTGTTGGATTAATTCACGTTTGATTATTACATGCGCAATATATTAATTGTTGAATCTGTCGTTCATCATGGCTCGTTTTTATTTTGTCGGATTTTGTTTTTCACCACAAGAAAATCCGTGGTTAGATTAGATTTTTACGTAAATCTTATACGTAAAAGTAAAACGAAGGCAGCGGCCAGATCGAGACGACGGGGAAAAGCGGGTCGCACGACGTGCGGGCGACGGCACGCAAGGCGTGCACGGCGCTCGCGGACGCGCCGCGTGGCGGGCCGAGCCGAGACCGTTTTCAGCCGAACCAGTTTTCGGCCCAATCCGGTTTGACGAATCCGGTCCGTGCACGCGAGACCCATTTTTTGAATCCGGTCCGTGCCCGTGCACACGAGGCCCGTTTTCGAAGTTTAAATCTGTACTTTGCAATTCTATGTAATAGATTAGGCAAGAAAGTGCAGATTCCACGAGTGGGCCACGATGAACATTTTTATTTTATTTTTATCGTTCATTGCATGTCGTGGATGTTTAAATTATGCAGTAGCATGCTATGTATGTTTAAATTACGTTGACAAACCTTTAAGTGTTTTCGTAATTGGGTGCGCATAGTAAGCATGCTAGGTTTATCGTATTTTCAAGCATATTTTAGAATTCTGCGAGCATGTTTTACATGTTGAGTTCTATAGAAAAGCATGCTAGGATTACGTGATCTGCATGGACAAACCTTTTGAACAAAAAGACTAAGCAAGCAAGCGACAAATTTATTTTTTAAAAATTAAAATGTCAAGACCTCCACTTTTGATCTCTAAACAAAGTGAGGCGACCGTGAGTAAACGCCCCACAGCGTGGCTTGCTTGCATTGTTTATCATAAGTTTGTTAGATGGGATTTCTAAATAAAACATTTTAAATCTATTGAGAAGTGGGAGTTTCATGTGTAAACGTCCACACGCGTGGCTTGCATGTGCGATTTTCATAAGTTCTCTAGAGATAGATATAAAATGAGATAACAAAAGAATTTGAATTGGAAGCGGTATGATCCGAGTGAGTATGCCAATTCTAAGAATTCATTTTCTGCTGTTAAAATTGTGGTCATTGCTTAGACATCACCTCAAGTACAACTTCCCGCGAAGTCCCTTCTTGCGATAGTGATGTGGTCTAGAAAGGTCCAATCGTTAATTTCATTTGTCATAAGGATAAGTTGACATGGATTGAAATTAAACGACTAAAAGGTATTTTTAGTGCAGTCGGGGGTTCGTGTAAACGCCCACACGCGTGGCTTGCATGTGGGATTCCTTGGGCGATTGGAGGTTTCAATTAATATTGTTTTATCAAAGGTTACAATATTATTATTACGAATTATGTGCGATCGTATGCTTATGTGTTTACATTATCGTTTCGGATATGTCTCTTACACCGATTATCAATATGCTCGCACAAAATCCGTTATCCGGTCCATATTTTATCGAGTGGAAGCGAAACATGGAATATGTTCTTATCATTGAAGAACACATGTTTGTTCTCACTACTCCTAAACTCGATGCCCTTCTCGACGCGTCGACTAATGAAAGCGGCGAGTCAAGGGACTTTGGAATAAGTCGAACAATATGGCTAAATGCTATATGATGACTACTATGTCCAAAGCTTGCGGTACAAACATCGATCGATGGTAGACGCGATCGATATTTGGTCAAGTCTCGAGAGTAAGTTTGGGCGGTCGGATCGGACGATCCGCCCACACAATGAGAGAAATCTTGGCGTGTAAGATGGAAGAAGGAAGTTCGGTCCATGAACATGTCTCCCACACGACTCATCTCATGGATAGTCTTGATCGGTTGGGAGGAGGTATTGACGGTGAAGCAAGGTCGATATCATCCTCAATACACCGCCCAAGTCTTTTGAGAATTTTCGGCGTGAATGCGATCATGAGCAAGGCGAGTATACACTTAGTCGGTTGCTCGATGATCTCGTGGTCATGAAGGAGTTATGGGCAAAAGAGCACATGCTCTTGCTAGCACATCTAAGGGCCCAAATTTTCCGTTGCAAAATGGAAAAGAAAAGGGCACCAAAGGTGGTAGAGGCGAGGAAATAGTGGGAGTAATGAGAGCAAGAACATGGCTGCCACCGAAGCTTGAAGAAGCCAAAGGAGAAGGGCAAGTGCTTCAGTGCGGTGGGCGGGCATTGGAGGCTAAGTGCCCTATGCTCAGGCTCGAGGTACGCCGTTTGCTTTAGTGTGAAACATGCTTAGCTACTTGTTCTACCCATTCTTGGGTAGTAGACACGCGTCTTGTTGATCATGTTTGTTACACCTGCGGGGTTCTGCGCGACAAGGAGGCGAGTAATGGCGAGATAACGATCTCCATGGGCAACGCGGTGAAAGTCGAGGCCGTTGCGGTCGGAGATGTTACTTCATGTTTTGAGAGAACAATTTTTGTTTTAAAAGGCGTTTTATATGTGCGGATTTTCGGCGGAACCTTGTTTACGCTTGAAACTATTTACTCATGGATATTCTCATTATTTTTATAGTGGTGTTTCTATCATAAGAAATGACGAAGTTATCTCGTGTTGGCACTTTATATAATTAAGCTTTATACTATTTACGCAAAACATAATACCTATAACTATGTTGCATCTTCTTCAAACCCTAGAAAGATAAAGTTTTCTTCACAAGATGACACCACATTTCTCTGGCATCTTAGATTAGGTCACATCAATCTAAATAGGATCCAAAGACTGGATAAGAATGGAGCGTTGGGTAATCTCACAGTTACTCCATTCCCAATCTGCGAATCTTGTATAGAAGGTAAGATGTCGACCAGACACTTCAAAGCAAAGGGTTATAGAGCCAAAGAAATGTTAGAGTTAGTCCATTCTGACCTGTGTGGACCGATGTCCATACAAGCTCGTGGAGGGTATGCAGTATTTTGTCACTTTCATTGACGATTACTCAAGGTGCGGATCGTATACCGCTTCACCGCAAGTCCGAATGCTTTGAGAAATTCAAAGAATTTTAGGCGGAATTGGAGACGAAGCTAGGTAAGAGTATCAAGTCACTACGTTACGATCGCGGTGGCGAATACCTCAACAAGGAGTTCATGGACTATCTAGTGAAGTGTGGGATTACCTCCCGGCAAGATTTCACCGGGCACACCACAAAGAAATGGTGTGTCGGGCGAAGAAATAGGACTCTTTTGAAATGGTTAGATCAATGATGAGTTATGCAACTTTGCCTATTTCGTTACGGGGTATGCATTAGAAACGGCGACATACTTGCTAAATCTAGTACCATCCAAGTCGATCGAAGAGACCCTTCGAGTTGTGGTTTGGCGCAGTTTGAGTTTAAACCACATAAGGATATGGGCGATCCGGCACATGTCTTTGAACAAGTAGTCGACAAGTTGGAGGCTAGATCCGACGCAGGGCTGTTTATTGGGTATCTAGAGGAACGAAGGTGGTTTATTCTATAGTCTAAGGATCGGAAGGTCATTATTAGCACTAATGCCCGATTCTTAGAAGAGGACTACATAAAAATCATAAATCCAAAGTTGAAATCATTCTTCAAGAATTAGAAGATGATCGTATTCCACCACCAATTAGACCAAAGGTACGAGATGTCGAGTCTAGTGGGAGAGATCGACACAAGATACTTCAAGAAATTGAAGTGGGTCGAGTTCCACCGAGATACCGACCGTCAAGTGGTACCTACCGGAAGTTGTGCAAGATAGAGAACCACAAGTTCTGCACCCACCGTTGCCATTGTGCTGTGGTGCCTCGTCGTAGTGGGAGGGTTGTTCGTCGACCCGAGCGATTTATGTTCGTGGGTGAATCTTGATTTAGTCCTTAAAATGAGCAGCAATAATCGACCCATGGACGTCTGAGAAGGCGATACAAGACAATGATGCAAGATCATGGAACTTACGTTTGGGCGGGGTGGTAAAGTCCTATGGATTTACCCTGTAGCCTAGCGAGAGTTGTGTGTATCGTTTAGATGTCAACGGTAATGTGGTATTTCTTGCACTTTAAGTAGATGACATTCTTCTATTTGGCAACAATGTGAAGTTGTTATCAGACGTAAAGATTTGGTTATCCGATCAGTTTCAAATGAAAGACTTAGGAGATGCAGCGTACATTCTTGGGATCAAGGTTTACCGAGATCGCAAGAGGAAAATGTTGAGCTTATCTCAGGCGTCTTACATTGATAATGTGACTACTCGTTTGAGTATGCAGACCGCCTAGAAAGGATTGCTACCTTTCAGACATGGCGTTCCTTTACCTAAGGAGCAGTCACCTATGACTGCAAATGAGATAGAGGAAATGAGACAAGTTCTCTACGCTTCCGCCGTAGGAAGTCTCATGTATGCAATCTTGTGTACGAGGCCCGATATCCGCTATGCGGTAGCATAGTAGCTAGATATCGATCTAACCTGGACAAGCTCATTGGACTGCAGTAAAGCATATACTCAAGTACCTGAAAAGGACTCGAGATTATAGGCTAGTTTACCATGCAGATAGTCTAATGCCTTTGGGTTATACAGACTCGGATTTCCAAGCTGACCGTGGTAAGAAAAAGTCTACCTCAGACTATGTGTTTACCTTGGGAGGTGGAACCGTATCCTGGCGGAGTGCAAAGCAGCGATGCATTGCTTGACTCTACCATGGAAGCCGAATATGTAGCCGCCTTGAGGTCGCTAAGGAGGCTGTATGGTTCAAGAACTACCTCATGGATCTAGATGTGGTACCTGGTTTGCCCAAGAGGATCATGGTTTACTGTGATAACTCAAGTGCAATGGCAAACTCGAAGGAACCACGAATCCACAAGGCAACCAAACACATTGAGAGAAAGTACCATGTCATACGAGAAAACGTTTGACGAGGGGCGTCTTGATTACAAAGATTGATCTGACGGATAACCTAGCGGATCCATTCACGGCTTTGCCGCAATAAGTCTACGTTGGGCACGTTAGAGGACTTGAATTGCGCTAGATGGCACCCGCTAAAGCCTGCCTCAATAAGTCTACGTCGGGGCGTTAGAGGACTTAATTGCGCTTGATGACACCCACTTAGAAAGGAAACTTTTGTATAAGTGGGAGAAGCAAAGTGATGGTTTTGTTTGTAATAGCTAGTAGAGACACATTGTATACTAAAGTTTGCTTTAGTATAAGTGGGAGATTGTTGGTTTGTATCTTGAAAGCGGTTTTGGTTAAGCTTGTATACAATGTTTCCTATTACCACTATTACAATCTCTATCCGAAATGAATACTTGATTGCATATATCCGTGTCCCTTATCTCATATATAAGTTAGATCATACGATGTGTAGAAGATCACAGAAGTTTGTATTATTGGTCAAGCTTAATGAGATATAAAAAGTTTCACAGCTGAGATAACTTGAGGACGAGTTGTCGGTATAGGCTGCGGTATAGATAAGAAGTGACTTGACTTGGTTGCTTGTCTATGCTGGTGCGTCTCGGCGTATTGAAGGATCACAGTGAGATGAGTTCTTCTATCTGACCGTCGTGAAGAACCAAGATCTCGGTGACTTACGATGATCTAAACCTCGATAAAGTGTTAGATGAGTATGAGTTGCTGACCATCACTTTGACTTGTTATGGGTGAGGGTTATATGTTCTAACCCATATTCTCCGCATCTTGGGTGGTGGCGGTGCTTGTATGTCATGCTAGTTATCCAGACAGTCACCGTATCCGTTTAGGATGATGGCGTCCCTTAAGGAGCTCAAAAGGTTTATTGTACTAAACCCTGCAAGTTGAGTTAGCTCAAATACAATAATAAGGTTGAGTGGTACTACTTAAGGAATTAAAGATATTAATTATTTTAAGCAGTCAGAATGCTATAAATAATTAATGTACATTCGATATCTTAAATACGGGGATTCGTAATGTCTAAGTGCAAGCCCGACTCAACTTCGGTAATAAAGGGGTAAGTAAGCATTTATTCTCTAGTGGCATGAATAAATGTTTATAAATTAATTTATGTTCTGGGCTGAACATAAGATAATTAATTTATTTGAGGCCCATCTTTATTCCTTACATTTGATCCCTGGACTGGCCCATCCAGGCCCGTAAGCTAGGCAAAATCGGCGCCCCTATGCTCTACAAGGCATGGATTTGATTCTCTTTATCCTATAAGGATATTATTATATTTATGGGATATGCATAGATCATTTCCATATAGGATTATGGTAATGCATTATAAATATGAGGTAAGAGATTAAATCTAGGTCGATGATCAATAATCATCATCATTATTTTCGAGAATTTGAGGTTCATCCTTTGAGAGATTTTCAAAATTTTGAGAGCTTGAGGGTGATTTTCCAAGCATTCTCCATAGATCGTCCTCACTGACGTTTGAGATTGGGCAACCGGATACTGATCCGGAAGGTCAAAGCACGAGTCTCGATCCATTCCGCCTCGGCAGTTGAAAGGTAAACACGAAAACCCCAGCGTGTTGCAATTAATTATATAGGTGCATGCTAGGTATATAATCAATGTATGGTGAATTAAACATCCAAGATAGATCCTCGGGGCGAGGGCTAAACCTAGTTTTTCCCTTCAGGATACGGATCATACACACCAAGAAAAATTCTCGGCCGAGCAACTTTTACGAACTGATAAAATGTTTTAGTAAGCACAAAGCATTTCAACTAAAACCCTTTTGTCTTACCATGATATTGGCAGTGTAATTCAATTATGATAAAATATTTTCGGCATGAGTCCACTGAGTGCATTACTTGTACTCAGCCCTGCATGTTTGTTTTTAAATGTGCATGTTGAGCTCTGATAATGGTGATGGAGGAGTGTTGAGGAGTCTAGTGTCCTTGACTGTTTTGTTAAGAATTGGTTTTACCTTGAATGCATATCGTCATATATGTATTCACACACTTTCCGCTGCAACTCTGAACTTATTTATGTTATGTATGATGTTAAGCACTGTTGAGGCCCGTCAGACCATTGCTGACCTTTGGGTCTGATGGCCTAAACCACCTAATTTGTTTTGATATCACCTTATGTTATATTCAAGCATGTTAGTTTACTTTTGATATGTACCTCCATATTAGCCTTCGTGAACCCCAAATACTATTCCTAGTATTAGTCACCCTCCAGTCCGGGTTATCCGGAGTGAGGACGTGACAATTTGATTCTTCTATAAGAACATCTACAGGTTTTGGTCTCGGATAATAATATTTTCCTGTAGTGGGTTTATCAGCCCATTTTGATAATTTATTGATTTGATTATCATAGACTTTTTTATAGTCAGAATTCTCTATTAATTCTTCTCGTATCTTTTTATCTAGGGTACTAATTTTTAACCCTTTAAATTTTTCTTCAAGAAATACTTCTAATTCTTTCATTGATTTTAATTTAAAATTTTTTATTTTAGGTGGAGGCTGAATAGTTGAGTAGCAATTTCTACATTTTTTTCTTCAACAATTTCGTTTTTAACTATTTTAATATCATTTATAATCTTTATTATTTGTTCTACTCTATCATATAATGATGTAATTTGTTCTCCCAAAATATTTAGGTATTAATTTGTATAATTATTTTGTTCTAATATTGTATTTATTTGTTGACATGTTACATGTAGAGTATTATCTTCTAATAATTTTGCAAAAGCTAAAAAATTATGAATTTTTTCATTCTTTTCAATTTGAAATGATTGTAATGGTGGATAAACCTGATGTAAAATTTTTCCATTATTAAGTTTATAATTTCTTTCTAAAACAGAAATATATTGTTCTACATAAGTTGAAATAAACCAAGGGACAAATTGTATTATTTTATTATTTTTTGTACAGAATTTATAAAATTCTTCTTGAATATAATATTTTTCTTCAGGGTTAAAATTTTCAAAAAACCATTTTTTAAACGGTTCCCATTTGGGTGTATTAAATTCTAATTGTATAATTTTTCTTGCCTGTGAACCAGGACTAAAATCCCATATTGTTTCTGGAACCATTAAATATTAAATTCCATTTCCGATTCGGTTATATCCGCTTTTTTAATATTATTATTATTATTATTATTATGTGTATTAATTCCTTTTACAATATTATTTTTCTTTATATATAATTTATCAATTTTATCTTCTTCTGAAACATCTGATTCATATTTTTCTCTTATTTGAGATGTAGATACCCTAGATGGCGTAAACGGTTGTTCTACCTTATAATCTAAAGGTGAAATATGAGAATACATATTTAAAGATCTCTCAATTTGGATGATAATGATGGTCTACTATCTTCAAACCGTAATATTACGTATCTTTCGGTGTTTGTATTACTTTACTAGATTATTTTGTACTACTGATTGAGGTGTAATCGCTTTTTCTATAGTCGAATTTTCGGAAAAGTTATTTCTTCCCATTTTATTTTTCTTCTTGTAGTAATATTAGACTTACTAAAATTAGTTTCTATTAGAATTGTTTCATTTAAAGGTTTATCAACTCTTTTACATTGTGGATTTAGTGTAAATAATGGTTTATAATAAATTCTATAACATATAGCTATTACTTGATTCACGATTTATAATTATAACCATGGGTTTTAACATTTAATGTTAAAGAATCTAAGATATTAACATCGATAATGAAAGTTGTAAATTTGGATAAACATCAAAATAAAGCGTCCATATGCCAAACTGGTTTGTATTATTCCCATTAAAGATTGTTTCCAATTTAAATTTCTTCCATCTCTTAAAATTGCTATAAAGCTTTCTGGTAATCCTTCTAATGTTAAAGGCTTAAAGGCAATTTGTACTAATCCTATATGAATAAATTTATGAGAATGTCTATAAGGCATTAAGTCACTATCATGAAGTAATTTTAAAGTCATCTTCACCATGTAAAGCAATTGTTTCTTCCGTAGTCTTAACAATTTGTTTTAATCCAATTTTTTCAAAAGTACCAAGTTTATATATATGCTTGGTTCAACTTTAGGTATTGTCCATTTATTCAATAATTCTAGATTTTCAGGTATATCATATTCTTCTTTCATACTGTTTTTAACAGTATTTTTTCTTCTTGCTAAATTCATGTGAATTCAGGTATGTGATAAATCATATCCTCACAACACAACTATCCCCACCATGGATCTGATACCATACAGGGAGCATGACCAACAATATTATGATTAAAGAGGTAGATTGAATTGAGGAATAGAGCCAGATTGCTCTGATTACAGGAAAATAGTATCAGTCATCAGTTTAGAATATCCAGATCAAAACATCTCGCACCAAAACTGCCCCAAGAACAGCCTTTCAACATGGCTTTAAAACGGGCAAAAAGTGCAGATCAAGTGATCTTACGATACCCTAAACATGCCTGATACATATTTTCAACCAACCTCCCTATCTACGACTTTAATCATCTTATTGTTAATCTTACTTCATATGATTTCAAGTTCCATAACAGAGATAATTATATAGCTTAGATATGATTTATCACATAAGGATTTAGCCTATGAGGCTATCCATCACATTAATTAAAATATAAAACTTGAATACAAAAAGAAGAGTAAAGAAAACTTACAATAATAATCCAAGCTTTATTTGTTCTTCAGAAATATTTAAAATACAAACTCTTTTTTCACACTCTCTTTCTCACTCTAATATTTGCTCGCTTTCTTCACTCTCTACCTTGCTCTCTTCCAACTCTTGCTCTACTACACACAAATACCCCTATTTATATACAAATGGGAAAGAAGAAGACATACAATTAAAAAGTTTTTCCTAAAGGCAATAATTTGCCTTTTTGACATTTCTAACAATAATAATGTAATAGCCCGAAAAATTTAAAACTTCGATTAATTAATTTATTTAGTTAAATCGATATTTGAGTTTAGAGAGATTATTAAAAATTTATAACGTCGACGTTTCGACTATATTTCGAACGAGAAAATTTAAACGAATGTCGGTAAATGAATGCACTTATAAACCGAACCAGATATTTTTATATTGAATAAATTATCTAGTCAAACTACATCATTCCACATCCCCAAAAACCCTCTACTTTGTCCCTACATACTCATTTTTTTCAAACCTCATAATTTCTCCCTAAGAATCCTATGAGGACTTTGCAGCAACACATTTTTCTTTTTCCTACTCTTTCCGCTCACGTTTAACCACACCACACCACACCACTCTTCACACTACCAATCTGCACAACTCAAGCAAGAAGGAGACAACGCCAGGTAAAACTTCCTCCCAATCCTCATATTTCTTCTTTCAATTACAGAATCAATAACAAGCTACCACATACATTTATAGATGTTAGATTGCTTAAACTCATATTACATATCCCAAATCCAACAACAAACAAATAAAACTCTAGATGCACAAGGAATGCTTTTGAACCTAGAACTATAGTGTTTAGACGAGCCACTAAGGCTCGGCTAACGATCGACGACGATGCAGCAGGGGTGCGCCCGAATAAGAGACGGCGCCAGATATGGTGCGGCTGACCAACGAAGGCAGCACGAAGATGTTCTGGCCGGATACGGAGGGGACATCGACGGCTGTCGGTGGTCGGCTATAGCCGTTTGAGCAAAGGAGGCGCGGTGGCTGGAGCAGAGATGACACGACGTCAAGCAGAAAGATGAATGGTGGTGGCGCCAGAATCGGCGACACGATGGTAGATTCGTCGAGAGAGAAAGAGAGTATGTATGTGTTTGCGAGAAAACAGAGATGTATGTGTGTGTGCATCGATTCGCACCGAGAGAGAGGAGAGATACGGATGAGATCACGATGACGACGGTGTGGTACGCCTACCGGCCGCGATGGCTCGCCGGAGACGAGGAGACGGCGGCGGCAGAGAGAGTAGAGGGATGGAGGTTAATGTTATGCGAGTAAGTGAGTGAGTGAGAGAAAACCGAGAGAAGAGGAGGCCGAGGTCGCAGCGACCGCGAAGCACGCCGACCGACGACGTGGCCGATCGGAGAGGAGGCGGCGACAGCGGTAATTTGTGCGTGAGTGTGGACGAGAGAGAGAGTGTGAGTAAAAGGGGCTGGGGCGGCTAGGGTTCCTAGAGTAGTATTGTTTTATTTTAATTGTTTGGGCCTTATTCGTTTTGGGCTGAGTTTGGGCCTAAGAAAAAAACAAAGTATCTGGGCCGATATTATTGGGTTGGGCCTTATGACATTGGGTTGAAAATATAAATACTGGGCTTTGTTTATGTTTGATTCATTGGGCTGAAAATTTTATATGTAAAGGTTAATGGGCCTTGATTATGGGCCGAAAAAAAAGAGAATGGGCTATGTGATGTGGGCTGGTTTAAAATAAAATGGTATTGGGCCCATGTAAGATGGGCTTCTGTAATTAAATTGAAGAAGAGCTCTTGAATTAAATTGATATGGACTTTTAATTAAATTGAAGATGGGCTTAGACTTATTTTAAATGTTGGGCTAAGTATATAAATGGATAATGGACTTGAATTAATTACTTCTAGAATCCATTAAATTAAATTAATTCCATATTATTTAAATATGAGGTTTAATTCTAACAATTAAATTTTGAGATTAATTCTTAATTAATTTAATAATAATCTAAATATTAATTATTAAGAGTTAGTTAATTAAATTCATTAGATTGAATATTTTTTTTTAAATTGAATAACATAATTAATTAATTATGTTAAAGGATAATCTGAGAATTATTCTTTTTAAGTGATTTATTATGTAATGAGATGGACCTTATGTAATTTGTTAAAAAAGTGTGATTGGAAATAAATCCTAATTAGTGGATATCTAAGATGAATTAAATTAATTTGATTGATTAATCAAATATTATTAGACTTTTTAATTGATCCATTTAATTAAGCTTTAATTATGGATCTATTTAATTAAATTAGAGATTTAATTAAATATTAATGAGTTGATTATGTCAAGTAGATGCTTGAGAAAAATTATTTAAGCAACTTTAATTTATAGAACGATTGTTAGAAGATGATTGATTTATAAGAAACATTTATTGATTGTGTACTATAGATATGGGTTTCTCTGATAGAATATGTGGGACGTGTGAGGCGAGAAACACAGCGTGAAAATGATAGTGATGAATGAGGTATTGGAGCTCGAAATCGTTAATACGCGTTAACAAATGATGAATATTAGTTAATTTAAGATTCATAAATTGTACGAAACGACGTGGAGAAACATCGATGGAATGGGAGAATGCAACGTCGAAGTGTCATTTATCGTCATGGCGAGACGAACCTAATAGACGATATATAGATTGTTAACTGAGTTATATCAATAACGAAAATCCTAAAACCCAGAAACTCTAATACTTAAAAGATACCGAGTTGTCGAATCTTAATGATGCTTACCAAAAGAAGCGAATGACGTACTAAGTTATATTTCTTACGTTGATAAGGTCCAACGTGGACGTAAACGAAAACAACAGAGGATCGCTAGCAGGTATTCCAAGAAGGACAATTCTTGGGGTGGGCTTTCTTGAAACAAAAATGTTATGCATAACTCAAAGCATGGTTTACAAAGCTTTATGAGATATTATCACATGAAATGTTATTGACTGCCAAATGTTTATGTTTTGTTGTTATCCTATCTGAAATTGGTATATCCAATGTGGTATGTGAATGTGTTGGTCCACCAACGTTAAAAAAGGGTAACGATCGGATCCGACTTAGTTGAGGACTAACTCGGATTGTGTACACGTGTGACTGTGTGTTAAGGTTAGCTACCTCGACCGGTCACGACGACTATGTGTAGGTGGCCACCTCCATGGTGCGCGAATGAATGAATGATCAGATATGGAACAACATGGATAAAATAGTTCGGCCGAACGCTTTTGGAAAATGATAAAATGTTTGATAGGCATGAGTCTTTTAACTAAAATCCTCATGCGCTATTGTGGGCAGTTCAATAACGTTTATAAAGAAAATGTTTTCGGCAATGAGTCCACTGAGCACTTTTGTACTTAGCCCTGCATCTCGTTTTTGATGTGCAGGTCGAGCAAGGATTGATGATGGGTGCGAGGCGGTGCAGAGTGGTAGTAGTGTGTTTCTTTAATTGAAAGGATTCTAGAACCTTGAGCATGTATCGTCATATACATGTTCACACGTTTATTTGCTGCCTAACTCTGATATTGTTTGGTATCTTTTAATTATGACTGCTTTTATATTGTATTGAACTTGAGGTCGTACCTCGTTCCTTGAATTGTGCCCTGATTGGGTTATATTTGAACCTTGAACCTTTTTGGCAAGTCCTTCTGTGACTTGAGGTGGTATTGATACAGCTTATTCCTTTCAGTCTATGCATTTATTCACAATTGATTGGTTAATCGTATTGGCTTAATTATATATATCCACTGCATTGATCATACCAGTGACGATCCATATGATCCGTACTTCTTTGAGAAGTCGGGTCGTCACAAAGTGGTATCAGAGCACTTGTTCGCTTTGAACCCTAGAAACCCTTTCCTTGAATCCTAAGTTGAAAGTCGAGTCTTGAAACTGTTGGTAATTGACTACCACTGCACTGCACACCATTGTCGTCCTGCTCAATGAGGAAGAAGGTAACTATCTCAATTGGAAGTTGTTTAGAAATTGTGGAAGTTGCTTTGAAATGGTGAAAGTTGTTTGAAATGATGGAAGTTTATGAAATGTGAAAAGGACTTACAAAAATCGCATTGTTTTGAAGGTTGAAATATGTTTGAAAGGAGAAAAGTTTCAAAATTACAAATGGAGTTGTTGTTTCCAAGGATTTTAAAAAAGAATGATTGAAATTGAAAAGTTATTTTCAAAATAACTGGTTGTAGATTGAAAAGAGTTGAAAACTCTGGGAGATTGATAAAGGAATGATATGAGAATACCTGTTTATCGCAATATATGTTATGAGTTGTGTTTACTCCTATATGCAAAGCATGCTAGAGGCATAATGTAAATGAGTATGTTTTCCCATGAGAACATAGACTCTTAAGATGCATGATCCCTATTGCCGCGAACTTAGTATGAGAACATAAGGTATCCCCGATTAAACGGAATACTAAGGAAGAATGAGAACAAAGGAAATTATAAGAATCCCGATGTTTAGTATGATTTTTTGCTTATTTTTCGGTATTGTTTTGCATGTCGTTTTCAATGGTTTGTCCTATTTATGCCTTTGGTTTGATTAGTATTTATCGATTCGGACTTACTTGGTTTGTTTCGATGTTTTGTAGAAAAATGGTATTAAATAGCATGAAATGAACCCACCAAGAGCTATCCTATATTGAAGATCATCTCGATAGGAGTCCATAGGCGCAAACGGATCGCAATTCGGAGTTCGAACGAGAGAGAACGGAGCGAAACCGCGAAGTCGTGCACGGGTATGCGCGAGCGCATCCGGCGCTGCGCGCCGTCCGGCTCTGGGAATCGCCCAGGGCGCGCTCAGCGCGAGCGCTGCCTCCTCAGCGCGCGTTCAGCCACCAATTTCCCTTCCCCAGCCCGCGTTCAACCCTCCAACCAGCGCTGGCCTCTCAGCGCCCGCCTCGCAGTCGCGCGCGCGTTCTCCAGCCCAGCGCCCTCCGCGCGCGCCTTCTCCCAGCGCCTCATCCCAGCGCGCAGACGCCTCTCCCATCCGGGCTATACCTCCGATCGGCGCTTTCTCCCAAGGCACTCATCCCAGTAGCGCATCGCCCGCTCCACCCGGCGCTCGTCTACCTCACCTTGCCCAACGCGAGCGTTCTCCCATCCGGCGTTTGGCTAGCCCTCCTTGCCAGTCCGTCCGGCGCTGTGGTCAGTCCGGCGCTGGGTGTTATGGCGGTTCATTCCAGAAGCTCCGTGCGTCCGGCGCTCTGATTTCGTCCGGCGCTGGGCTTCTCTCACTAGTCACTCCAGAGAATGCTCGCGTCTGGCGCTTCACTCCGTCCGACGTTGGGCTGCTCTATCTAACCTTTCCTTGGAGTGCTCACGTCCGGTGCTTCGTTCCGTTCGGCGCTGGATTCTATTTTTGAGTCCCAATTCGGCTTCTTCATGGGCTTTTCCGAGGGTTGTATAAAAAGATTATCAGCCGCCCACACTAAGACCACTTCTAAAAATTCTCCGCACACGCATTCTCTTTTTCTTTTCTTTTCCTTTCCCTTTCTATTTAATTATTTTCTACTTGGATTAACAATTGGGATTGTGACGAATTTGTCTATGAATGGTTGTAAGTTTTTCTCATTCATTTATGTCTATGTAATTGCTATGGGGATGATTTCTGCTATGAGATGAATTATTGTTTTATAGAGTAATACATGTTAGGTTGTTCTTATCTTGAATCTTGATTGTTGGGTTGATGATTTGTGATTTTCTTATCCGTATAAATTGTTTATTTCATGATCTCCATACATGGTGTTCGAGAGAATAGTGTAGGTTGATTGTGTGCTTATGTTTGATTATGAAGATATGCGAGAGCAGATTTATTGTTAAATATAAGTTTGACAACGAACGTGATCGAGAGATTGATTTGTTGTTGAATAATTAATATATGTGGTTAGGGTTTTTGCTATCGTGTGCCTTGTAATAAAATATCCTTCGTAGTTGATGGTAGATTGATTGAGAGATCCCCGCCATTAAATTCGAGTCTAACGTTGACGTAATCGAGAGATTAGTTTTTCGTTGACCGCTAGGTGAGAGGTGTGGGTGTTTTATGCATTGTGTACCGGTCTTTGATTCATTAATAGCGAAGATAGATTTGAACCCTAGAACACCGTCTCCAATTCCGTGTCTCTGCCAATTCCTCTTGTTGTCCAAGTGCATCCCGTTTTACCTGCTTATTTTATTTCCTGCTTCCGTCCGTTTCGTGACAGATCCCTTATTTTAGGACGTTAGTATTTCTTTTCTATTTCTTTATGCGACATTAAACCGCAGCCCTGTTAAGCCTTCCTCAAGAGATTCGACTTGGGTCGACCTTACCATTCTATAAGGACCTCGTACTATTGCGAGCGACTGAAAAGAACAATTTGGTTGGAACAAATTTTAGCGTCGTTGCCGGGGAAGGCTTTAGGCTTTTTGGTTTTGTGTCGTTTTGTTTTCCGTGTTTCATTTTATTTTTCTGTTTCTTCCCCCGTGCTTCTTCTTTTTATTTCTTTCTTTTTCTTTTTCTTTGTTACTATTTTCTCCAACTGGTGCGTGTGATCTTGTTTTTGTAGTTGGTGTCTGTTAATGCAGGGTTATCAGCGATATGAATATGGTCAGACAGGCCCGGAGGAGGAAAGAACGTCGTATTGGGCAAATTCTCCTTATAAAGAAGGAGCCCAATTCGACTATTTTGAGGGATGCCCGTCAGGCTGTGAGCATCAAGCCTATGATCCCTACTGGAGGCATCCTCAGAGTTCTTCATATAGTCAGGACCTCTTTTTCCAACAACAGCCGGTGAAGCCGACATTGGAGGAGTCATTGCAGGCATTCATTCTAGCGAGTTAACCGGTGAAGCCGACATTGGAGGAATCATTGCAGGCTTTCATTCAGGCGAGTCAGTCGGTGAAGCCGATATTGGAAGACACACTGACGTCTTTCATAGACGAGTCAACAAAGGTTCGAGATGTTGGAAGCATCTATGGAGCTTTTAGAGAAAAGTCAGTCAGTCAGCCAGGATAGTGGAAGAATTGGTCCACAACTAAAGTGTGGAGGAGATGCCGAGACAATTGGAGCAAACTTCTTCTATCATAGTCTATGAAGATGATGAAGTTGAGGGGAGAATCATGGAAGATGATGAAATTAAAGAGTCAAGGTTTCATCAAACCGCGACTAACCATGAACAACCTGATATCTTCCCGAACCAGTTAGAGGAGGAAGAGAGGACATACGTTGAGGTAGCATCTATAATTTTTCAATATCCTAATTCTCTAAAGTATTGTGCTTTTGGAGTTGAAGTTATCTATTTTGCTTTGAAGAATAGGATGTTTGATTTGAACTTAATTAATTCATTATTTGCTACCTTGACTGTCATTTGTGCTTACCTTGTTACTACTGATGCCCTGGTTGAGATGGTATTCCTGCAGGTGAAGGACTATGGATAGTCCGTTTTTCATTGGTGGAGCTCGTGCCATTGAAACGAGCGCTGCGTGGGAGACAACCCACGAGTTTAATTGTTTTTCTGTTTTGTTTCTTTTCTTTTTCTTTCAGGTTTTTAATAAGTGAGATGAGAATTGTGGCGAGTTGCATATCATGAACACTCAAGCCACTGGACGTCATCACCGCCGTACCTAGTTGACTTGCTCTACCAATTTCAGGGAAGTTCACTTCTGCATTTTACCTTTATGGCTTTTGTCTAAAGTGTGGAGGCGTGCTTGCCGTCATTGTGTGTTTGCATGCGACTTGTGTTTGTTTGGGTGTGCCGTCCTCCATTTTATACCTTTTGTTTGGATTTGAGTATGCTTTATCGTCTAGTATACGAGTAGAGTTGAGTGAGCATGATTTGATTGGGTATGCACGCCCGAACTGATTTCTAGGAATTCTTATCGATGTGTGACTTGGCTTGATAATTGTTGATGATTGATCTAGCTGTGGGGCACGTCGATGTAAATTCTGATGAAGTGATATGTGTAGTTGATTGTCGTTGCTATTTATATGGTCCCCTTGCGTGTCTTATCTTGAAAAAATATATTATGAAAATATGAAAAAGATCGTTATTAAAAAAAATAAAAAATAAATGAGTTGAAATAATTTGTTGATGGTCGAATAAGTGAGCTTAAGGTTGGAATAAGGGGCTCTACTCCTCTCGCTCCATGTTGCTTCTCGAATGGAAGCTCAAAAGTGATGAGTATGGAAAACCACATTAGGATACTCGGGTTTTCAACTCGAAGGTTTAACTTAATGAATATTGTCCTATAATCCTCCTTGAGTCATCACATCTAGTATTGGAAGTTGTGTGTTATGATGAAAATGAGATGTGTTATGCAAGGATCTATATGAATTGGCCTTTCGATTATTAAATGCATGTAGATCAAAATTGTGATTTACTTGAACTAAGCCGCATGCTCAATCAGTTATTGATTTATTATCATGTTGTGAAGTGTATTGGTTTAGAATTTCTAGGATGATGTGAAGTCATGTTTTATCCATTTGAATTTATGTTTTCTTGATTTCTTTTCTCGTGTCGTGATGATGATGTTTGCTTGAGGACAAGCAAAGGTTTAAGTGTGGAGGAGTTGTTTAGTATAATTTTGTGCTTATTTTTCGGTATTGTTTTGCATGTCGTTTTCAATGGTTTGTCCTATTTATGCCGTGGGTTTGATTAGTATTTATCGATTCGGACTTACTTAGTTTGTTTCGATGTTTTGTAGAAAAATGGTATTAAATAGGATGAAATGAACCCACCAAGAGCTATCCCATATTGAAGATAATCTCGATAGGAGTCCATAGGCGCAAACGGATCGCAATTCGGAGTTCGGACGAGAGAGAACCGAGCGAAACCGTGAAGTCGCGCCACGCGCGAGCGCGTCCGGCGCTGGGAAGCGCCCAGCGCGCGCTCAGCGCGAGCGCTGCCTCCTCAGCGCACGTTCAGCCACCAATTTCCCCTCCCCAGCACGCGTTCAACCCTCCAACCGGCGCTGGCCTCTCAGCGCCCGCCTCGCAGTCGCGCACGCGTTCTCCAGCCCAGCGCCCTCCGCGCGCGCCTTCTCCCAACGCCTCATCCCAGCGTGCATCGCCCTCTCCCATCTGGCGCTGTACCTCCAGCCGACACTGCCTTCTCCCAGCGCCTCATCCCAGCGCGCATTGCCCGCTCCACCCGGCGCTCGTCTACCTCGCCTCGCCCAACGAGAGCGGTCTCCCATCCGGCGTTTGGCTAGCCCTCCTTGCCAGTCCGTCCGGCGCTGTGGTCAGTCCGGCGCTGGGTGTTATGGCGGTTCATTCCAGAAGCTCCGTGCGTCTGGCGCTCTGATTTCGTCCGGCGCTAGGCTTCTCTCACTAGTCACTCCAGAGAATGCTCGCGTCCGGCGCTTCACTCCGTCCGGCGCTGGGCTGCTCTGTCTGACCTTTCCAGGGAGTGCTCGCGTCCGACGCTTCATTCCGTCCGGCGCTGGATTCTATTTTTGAGGCCCAATTCGGCTTCTTCATGGGCTTTTCCGAGGGTTATATAAAAAGATTATCAGCCGCCCACACTCAGACCACTTCTAAAAATTCTCCACACATGCATTCTTTTTTTCTTTTCTTTTCTTTTCCCTTTCTATTTAATTATTTTTTACTTGGATTAACAATTGGGATTGTAAGATTCCGGATTTTGGAAGTTTTCTCATTCATTTATGTCATGTAATTGCTATTTGTCTATGAATGGTTGTAATACATGTTAGGTTGTTCTTATCTTGAATCTTAATTGTTGGGTTGATGATTTGTGATTTTCTTATCCGTATATATTGTTTGTTTCAACCAGATTTATTGTTAAATATAAGTGTGACAACGAACGTGATCGAGAGATTGATTTGTTGTTTAATAATTAATATATGTGGTTAGGGTTTTTGCTATCGTGTGCCTTGTAATAAAATATCCTTCGTAGTTGATGGTAGGTTGATTGAGAGATCCCCCGCCATTAAATTCGAGTCTAACGTTGACGTAATCGAGAGATTAGTTTTTCGTTGACCGCTAGGTGAGAGGTGTGGGTGTTTTATGCATTGTGTACCGGTCTTTGATTCATTAATAGCGACGATAGATTTGAACCCTAGAACACCGTCTCCAATTCCGTGTCTCTGCCAATTCCTCTTGTTGTCCAAGTGCATCCCGTTTTACCTGCTTATTTTATTTCCTGCTTTCGTCCGTTTCGTGATAGATCCCTTATTTTAGGACATTAGTATTTCTTTTCTATTTCTGTGTGCGACATTAAACCGCAGGCCTGTTAAGCCTTCCTTGAGAGATTCGACTTGGGTCGACCTTACCATTCTATAAGGACCTCGTACTATTGCGAGCAACTGAAAAGAATAATTTGGTCGGAACACCCGATACAGACGGATCTGAGGATGACAACACGACGAGTCTATGATGACGAAGCGATTGCTTAACTGGAGGTTCGTACTGCTATGAATCACAGCCTCTCTATGTGAAGGAATTTCGAACACTATACGTGCTATTTCTGTCGTGGCGATAACGAATAATCAATGCATAACGTTAAGAAAGTATGTATAAAAAGAAAGATAGAATTTTGTGTATTGCGGGAACGCATATGATCGAATGTTATGATTCGAATGGAAATAAGGAATTCATAACCCAATGAGAAATGGTGACCACTTAGCCTGAAGGCTAGACATTGAAAGTCGGTTCTATCCTAAGAGACCATACAGTCTCTTTCCAAAGACCAAACTATGAAAGTAGTTTCAAAAGAACTTAGAAATATAGGATATAAGATTATGGTTCGAACAATTTATACGACTAGACGCTTTTATCATGTAGAGCCACACACGAGAAGGTTGTACATTTCCTACCGTTCCTACTAGATGTGCCAAGGAGACGATGTCGGCAAGTTCTTAGCTCACTTCGTGCGTCACTAGGCTGCTGCACATGCCGTGGTACATCATACCACGATGGCGTACTCCGACTGGTTGCGAAACTGCCACCCGATTGGCAGGGATATGCCGTGAGATATCAACTGAATACATATATCGTCGCTGAGAGAGCTTCGATCTTGAGGCAGACTTGTTCCGTTCCGTCAGCCACCTGAACTACGTATTCATGGTATAAGGAGCTACACCTTGCAGACCGTATCTCCCTGAGCGAGAATATACCTGGCATGATGAGAATCCTGAGTGGCTCCATCTGGAGGTGCCTCGGTTGGTATCTGATGGACCTGCATTCTTGCCTGCATGTGACAGGAACATATTCGAGGCTGGATCTTCCCGTCCTCGACAGCTCAAATTTTAATTTTTTTTCGGTCCTACAGCCGGTAGGATTCCATCCCCGGCATTGATCGCCAAGACCATCGCCACCCGTACGGACCCATGTACCACGATACTGTAGAGATTGACGATTCACGTGGCCTAACTGCATGCACCGTGAGAGAAGCTTGTGCTGGTCTTACTGCTTCTCCGTTTCGAGCCAATGCCTATGAGGAGGTCATGGCTGAAATCCGCTGAGACCTGGCTACTATGGAAGAAGCTAGAGTTATTTGAATTCGATAAACCGTGACTCCCACATTCAATGATGAGGTCAAAAAGGAGTAGGACCCAGAGGAGGATCCTGATGAGGACCTGCCTACTGACGATGAGATGGAGGAAATTGATAGTACCCATACTCTCGGTTCTAACTTTGACAAGTTGAGCCCTTGTCACAACCCGACTAATTAAGTAGATGATTAACTAACTAATCAGGCCGTGACTGGTTAAGACATTAAAATTTATGGACAATTGAACAGGTTTAATTGAAATAAAATTTTCGACAAACGGGAAGCATAACCCCTAAAATATGGATAAGCCAACCTGCACTCAACAAATAACCAACAACAAGTAATAATTATACATGAGGTCACAGCCTCCACAATATATACATAGATGTTTTCAAAATATTTATAAAGTTTCTCAAAAGTACGGTTTCAAGTTTCCAAAGTCAACAGCGGAAGAGTAGGAAATGTCATGTATGAAGACATGACATTCGGGCACAATTGTTCAAACAAAAAAAAATAAGAACAATTATCAAACTCAGTTCCAAACCACATCTCCTCCAAGCTCAACCTGCATCAACAGAAACACTTTGCGAGTGTGAGTACCAGGAAGTACTCAGTGGGTAAATGCCAACATAACTTTCAAAACTTAAAATTTCTACCGAAATTTCGGCAGAGTAACGTTTATAATATGAATAGCCCAATTAATCCAAACTCATCCAATTTCATCCCAAACTCCCCAATATCATCACCATATACTTAAATATGCATTTAGGAGCTTAAAACAAGATTAAACTCATTCATTTACACTTTAATCGCCTAATGCTCTTCAACTACACTTATAGAAATTTCCAAGAATTCTATAATCTAAAATTCATTTAGTATTAAACAACTCACATTTACACTTATTCATCATCAATGATCATCAATTCATGATTGCTTTAAATTCCAACAAAGTTCATCACATAAAATCATAACTTTACACTAAACTTTAGTTTTTCATCTTTTAATATATATGTTCAATAATTCTCATAAATTCAACTTAAGAATTATTTTTATCATAGATCTCAAATATCATATCAAATACATCAAATAAAATCAAGAAATCAAAGTTCAATATATCCCCTTCATTTTCAAAAATTTGGACAATATGTATATATTTGAATTAAATTCCTATGAATTCATTTTAGGCATTATTTATATCCCTAAGCATAAATATCATGTCAAATAGATCAAATAAAATCAAAATCCCTAAGTTCTTTTCATCCCTAATTTTTGAAATTTTAGGGCTTTTAATAAGCATGGTTTAACTTTTAATTTCTTTAATCATATGATGTTTATAATCATTCCTAAGCATATATTTAAGCTTAATTCAACTAAATTATATCATATGCTTCACATACAAAAATTAGGGTTCATGATCAAACTTTAATTCACCAACTTTAGGAGATGAATGAATTAAATCCATAGAACATGCTATTTATACTTCATAATCACCATTAAATCAATAAACATAACAAAAATTACACAAATCAACCATAATCAACATCTTCTAATTTTCAAAAACCCTAAGTATGTAGAGCATAATATTCATCAATTTAAATCATAGAAACTTTGCTTAAATAAAGTAATTACCTTCTTTGGAGTGATTTGCTATTAATTCCACACTTAGTTATGGATTTAAAAGTGAAAAATAAAATTTGTGTGTGTTGTGTGTGTGAGTGCCGAAATGTAGGAGAAAAATAGGAGGTTGAAGATGATATATTATATGTATCATATTTCTAGAATGTTTATTTGCATTTAAATGTAATTTTGTATTCATTTTATCATAATTAAACACAAATTCCAATAAATTTATAATTACACCCCTAAATTTACTAAGGTTATACCTTAGTACATTTTAATAGATTAAATAAATGTTTCTCATTATTATAAGGATCCAAAACAATTATCTCCAAAATATTGGAATTAAATTCATTTAGATATAAGTATAAATTAATTGCTTTCATATGTTAAAATTCAAATAATTCTACTAAATTCCTAAATTTCGAAAATTATGCCTAAATAATTCTTTTATCACTAAATATTAATAAAATAATGTAATATTCCGAAGAAACGAACGCCTATTTACGGTATTTTAAACCCGTAAATTAGGGTTTTGCCGAGTATAAAATTTGAAAGACATCGAATATTGATTTCGATTCAGTAACGAAGTAACGAATTCCTTTTTATACTCACTGAGAATTATGAATTAAGGAATAGAATGTCGCGAAGTAGTTCGACAGTATAATTTTAACGTCGATTACGTATCGAACGTCAGAATTTCATGAAATTTCCTAAGCAGCAAAGCTTGGAATTAATTTCCTATATTAATAAGATATTATTTATAAAGTAAGTAGGAACTTACTACGACCATTTTGAGATGAGTCGATTATTAACGTTTTGAGACGTTTTGAACGTCAACGTCTAGAGACGTTTTGAAAAATGGGTTTAATGATCAGAAAATTATATTATTTAATTTCCTATGATTTTTTATATAATTAGAGTATTATTAAGCATTAAAATCAATACTAAAATATTAAGAACTCGATAATTGCAATTTAGCGATTTTGAAACCCTAATTACAAACTAGGGTTTTCTCATGAAATGATACCATTAAATTATCCTATGCTATTATTTATTATCTAAACTATATGTTATGATATATATACATATATATGGCACGAAAATAACTTATATACCCTATTAAAATGATAAGAGGCGTGACCTATGTGTTTATAGCCAATTTTCGCGATACTTTGTATATAATTTGCTATGCTTTGTTTTAATTAAATGACATGTATTTTACATCTATGAATTATATATAGATTAATACATAGTATTATGGTATAAGAAAATTAAAACCCACCCTTTGGATCCTACTATAGCCGCCGGCTCTCCCCCGCTTTGTACAAGCATGCTTTTCCTTTTCTATTGCCCAATGCATGAGTGGCCTTTTTAGCCTAACTAATGATCACCATTCCACTAACCAAATGCTTGCCATTTTTTTTAATCTAATTGTGTGTGTGTGCCGTGTAATGGGAGAGGAATATAGGGGAGGGACTCTTCCCCTTCACCTCACTTTACTCATTGTTCATCTCAAAACATTACAACACTCCAAAATACTCTCATTCTCCCCATTTTTGCTGGAAACCGAGACCTCTCCTCCCCCATTTTTGAAAATTTTCTTCTTCTTCTCTTCTTCATCTCTTCACCAAAGTGATACCCTAGCATTGTTCTTTGAATCCCCACTATTCCAAAGGTAAATAATGGACCATAGATTCGATTTTACTTTCATTTTTACAAAAAAATCGAGAGCATGTTCATAAGTTTATATATATGTTTTAAATGTTCATGTGTATGAGATATGGTTTATGTTTATGTTCTTGATGATTTTCGTTTTCAAAAATAAGGAAATGTATGTTAGGATTGATTTAAGTCTTTGCATGTGAAATATTTGAAAGGATCTAGCCTATATATATTAAGATTGAAGCATAGACCTTGTTAAAAATTTTATTTCGAAAATAATAAAAATATTTGTTGAGGACCGATGGGTTTTAAAATATTTTTGAGGATGGATTATTGATATATGATATGATAAGAGTTCATAGTTATTTATTGGAATTTTTAGAAAATCCTAAGCTTTTTTTTTTAAATACCGTGAGCTATATATATATGTACTTTGGTGTATGATTTTTATTTTGAACATGCAATGGTATATTAATGCTTTAGGACCTTGATATATGTTCCATGAATTTATTAGAATTTTTGAGAACCAAATGCACTATTTTTGAAAAAGGACCGAATGCATATAAATTCATATCTTGGTGTATGATTTTTATTTTGAACATGCAATGGTATATTGATGATCTAGTACATTGATTATGTGTTACATGATTTAGTTGGAATTTTTGGAAATCAATTACCCATTTAAATCAAATAAACCGTGAGCTATAAGCTCCTTATGGTGATGATTCAAATGGTTTTTGATGAATGAATGATGTTATATTGTTATATTATAGTGTATAAGCATAGTGTATAATTATTAAAATTTTGGAAACCAAATACCCTATTGAATCAAAAAAGTCGTGAGCCTTATGCTCCATGAGGTGATAATTCAAATGGTTTTTGGTAGATGTTATGATGTTATATTGTTATACTATAATGTTTGAGCATGATATAATTTTATTGGAATTTTTATGAATTGTTTGGTAATTGTTTTGAAATTACCGTGAGCATTGAGGATTAATTCCTTGATGAAGAAATTGTTTATGATGGACTATAGGTTATAAATGTGTTATATATTAATGTTGGAACCTTGTACTAATTGTACAAAATTTTTGAGAATGGTTGGACAATTATTTCATAATTATTTGAAAATGCCATGATCTTAATATATTAATTAAGTGATGATCGAATGACATTTGGATGATATTAATACATATTAATAACCATAATGTATAATAATACACTATATGAATTTAGAAAAAAAAATTGGAAATTATTTAGTAATTTTTCAAAATTATCGAGAGCAATTATTGAATTTATAAGGATTTTTAAATCCTTTTTAATTAAGATTAATAATATATTATATGTCTAATAATTATTTTAGGCATATTTGGATTTTATAAAAATTTATAAACATAGATTACTATGTTTGTGACGAAACGTTATATTTAATAACGTTATAAACAAAATAAAAGGTTTAATGATTAAATGGATTAATATTTGAGAAAAATATTAATAAAGTTCATCGATTTACGTGAAAAATCGAGAATTTGGTTTTTACGAAAAGGAATCGATTGAAAATCGATTTAATATATGAATTAGTAAGAAATTACTATTGAAAAGTCAAAATTGTTGACTTTGTTGACTTTTAAAGCCAACGTCTGAAAATCGTTCGATAAATACGCTGTCTGGCGTAAGGCGTACTAATTAGGTAAGATACATCATTATACGAAAGGATTTCATAATTGAAATCCTTATATCGAAAACGTGTTTATATCGTTGAACGTTTAAACAGGAAGGTTAAACGAAATAGTTGAATGTGTCTCGAAGAGCGAGAATGTTCGATTGAAATACGCAATTGAAAAGCGTGTCGAATTCGTTAAAGAATTCGGTTTATACCGATATAGAATATCGAAGTTATTCTGACTTTGAAAGTCTCGAGAAGCGTGAGCGACGTACTAAAATATCGCTTTTACGTAAAGGTGTGGACGCGAACGTGACGGCCGGACGTTAACGGGAAATCAAATTAAGAACTCAAGTTAAGACGAACCATAGTCCAGGTGGGACTTCTTTTCTAAATAAAATGAGCTTTCTTATTTAAGTTACTTTCCAAATGCTTTATTCACGATGCTTTTCAACTGTTGATAAAATGTTTACAAGATTACCTGCCAAAAATGTTTCTGTTTTGTGTATGTATCCTATCCGGAATGAATGATATGAAATGTTATGAGATGATATGAAATGATGTGAATGTTGTTGTTGGGTCGCTCCCAACTTAGTTGTGAAATCGATATCGGATCCTATGCCGGAAGACAATGCCTGGCTAGGATTAACGTGTACACCCAGGTGACTGTGTGCTGTAAGGACAATTCACGGCCGGTCACGACGTTGTAGAGGGAGGCCTCCTTCACGACGTTCAAACTATGATGTTACGATGAAATGAGGATATGGGATACGAATCATACACACCAAGAAAAATGCCTGGCCGAGCGACTTTTACGAACTGATGAAAATGTTGTAGTAAGCACAAGGCATTTTCAACTAAAACCCTTGTGTCTTACCATCATGTTGGCAGTGTAATTCAATTATCATAAAATGTTTTCGGCATGAGTCCACTGAGTGCATTTCTTGTACTCTGCCCTGCATGTTTGTTTTTAAATGTACAGGTTGAGCTCTGATGATGATGATGGACGAGTGTTGAGGAGTCCAGTGTCCTTGATCTTTTGTTAAGAATTTGGTTAACCTTGAATACATATCGTCATATATGTATTCACACATTTTCCGCTGCAACTCTGAATTTATTTAGGTTATGTATGATGAATAGATGACATGAACTGTTGAAGTCCTTCAGGTCATTAATATCCTTTTGGATCTGTTGGAGGATAATGTGATATACTTTGTCGAGGCCCGTCAGACCATTGTTGATCTTTGGGTCTGATGGTCCAACCCACCTGATTTGATATGTTTGCATCGTATGTTATGTTCAAAGCATGTTAGTTTACATTTGATATGCATCTTTATAATAGCCTTTGTGAACCCTAAATACTATTCCTAGTATTAGTCCGCTCCAGTCCGGGTTATCCGGAGTGGGGTCGTGACAGAGTGGTATCCGAGCATTTTGCTCTTTGAAACCCAAATCCTTTCCAAAATTAAGTCTAGATTGAGTCACTGGACTTCTAGAAATTTGCTGACTACTCTCAACACTCCATCACATCGAGCTCAACCGGGAAAAAGGTAACTGAATTTCTTTCTCAAACTCATGAAATGAAGAGTTTTGGATGATGAACAAGTTTGGAAGAATTTTTGGAAGGATTTTTGAAAGAAAGGTTATGATGTTATGATATTACGAGGTTTTGATGATGGGAATGAAAGTATGAGCAAGAAATTTTTTCAAAAACTTTGATTTTGAAATCAAACGAGGAGTTATGCAAGTGATCAAGTTTTGAGATGAAAGTACATGTTTGAACCGAGTTGATCGATCAATGTTGAAAGGATGAATTCAAATTGATATATATGTATGAATTGTTTACGTCGTTGTTTTGGAACTTTATTTCCAAATTTCAAAGATTTATGATGAACGATATGTTATCACAAGAAGAACATAGACTCTAAGGAGCATGATCACGCATCGTGAAAGAACATAGAAGTATGAACTTCCTTTCCCTTTCAAGAACGCCTTCGACTTTGGAAATAAACGACATCGGCACTTCATCACGACCTCGGCATGGGTATAGAGGTGCCAACGACGAGCTGCGGCAAATTGCCGAACTACCGTAGGCGAGCTGAAGCAAGCAACCGTCGTGGACGAACTGAAGCAAGTCAGAAATGACCTGGCGAAGTGCGAACTGAATACAAGCCGAAGTAAGCTGGAAGACGATCTGGCAAAGTACGAGCTGGAATGCGAGCTAAACGCGAGCTGAAGAGGAAATACCGAAGTGAGAACTAGAGTGAAAACCGAAGCCGAGCTGAAGTGAGGAGGATGCCGAAGTGCGACCTCGGCGCCGTCCCCATCAACCTCGGCGCTTAACGTCTTCGACTTCGGAGTTGACAATTGTGACTTCGACTTCGGCGACGACCTTGATGTCGGCATTATCATCGCCGACCTCAACATTATTGATGACCTCGGTCTTGGCATTAGCTTCGACCTCGACCTCGGTATTATTTAAGACTTCGACTTCGGCATTAAAAATTTCTAAACCTTCGCCCGAACTCCACTTCGACCTCGGCAATGAAAGTGACTTCGGCAGTAACCTCGGCGTTATCACTATCGACTTCATCACTCTTGACCTCGGCATCCATGACCTCGGTGCCTGTGACGCCGTCAGTTATGCTTGCATTTTTCTTGACCTCAGCATTTTTAACATTTGTTTTCTTTGACCCCGGAGTCGACATATTGACTTCGGCAACGACAACCCCGGCCTCGGCGTCAACAGAAAATTGCTTTGTGCAGTATTTTTGTTTTAGCTCGTTCTCATTCGTTAGGAATCCCATTTACACATGGTTTTCACCTGTGTACTCCTAACGTCCCGAACTTCATTTGCTATGAAGGACAGAATTCCTAATTCTGTCTCCAGAATATGCTAGAGTCTGTTGAACATTAGTTCAAGTGTTGGGTTTAGAACAAGGATCTCATAGCATAGCCTATACCTTAGAACGCTTTTGGATATACGTTTCCGAGTAGAATAGAATATAAGATATGATATGTGCTGTACCTTATGACATTATTTACCTTATAGATTGTTTAGTCTAACCTAGTTTCTTATCAGAAGTTCTTAAGTTATCCTTATCTTCTTATCGGATGACGTTAGTATGACTTATGTTAGTTTTGATCGTGACAGATGGAGGAGATGCGATACATAGGCATAGCTAGGAGGAGGCTAGGACCCCACCCTACCCCCGAGGAAGTGATGCGCACCTATCGTGAGAGTTGGATATGCTGCGGTGAGGACTTGGGCGAATTCCGGGCATACTACCTTGGACTTTGGAGGAATGCCCGAGCCTACGGCGCGACTTATTACGACGACATCAGACGTCTCATAGCCATACTCCCCTGTACTTGGGAGGACTATGCCCGGGAGATATCAGGGGATTACATATACCGTGCGGTTGGCAGTTACGATCTGGTTGGAGATCTGCCCAGGTTCTTGAGTCATCTGACTTACGTATACAGCATCTACGGAGCCGTACCGAGGGGACCCTATCTCCCTCCACGAGAGTATACCTGGCGGGATGAATCTCGGAGTGGCTGTATACCGAGGTCCCAAGACAGATTGACCCAGTAGTGCCTCCATATCTGTTTGACGAGGGCAGGCCCGCTCGTTTGGATAGGCAGCGCGCCCGAGAGCATTAGGAGAGCCTGTCTTCCCTCCATTGGCTGTAGGACATCCCGTACGTCCACCACTACCACCTCTACCACCTATGACAGCTCCCCTACCTCCAGTAGAGCCTTTCCGCCAGACAGCGCGAATGAGTGTGACGGATGCTTTCGATGGCTATAGCCTGATTCGCCATGACTACGACCTGTATGGTGACGATGACTTCGGCCCCATGCACGACATACCGATGGTAGGAGATGACGGAGCAGGACCATCTAGGGTACGTGCCCGCGAAGATGATTCTGATGAAGAGGATCCTGAAGAGGAAGAGGACCCTGAGGAGGATGAAGAGTGGGAAGATGCCTGATGAAGGCATTAGATGAAGGCTTAAGTAGATTTTGATATGATTAGCGTATGCTTGTTTCTTGTTGTGTGTACGGGAACTGATGGAAGAAAAACTTGGTGTTTTGAAAGGCCATGTGAGCCGGGATGTATGTTTTGTTTTAAGTGACTGTTGGTTTTTGAACATCCTGCCTACGGCAAGGTTTTGGATATCTATATAGATGTATGACCCGAGTGGGCTTTTGCAGCAAAATCTTGGATGAAAAGGATGAAATGTTTTATTTCAAATCGTTTTGCAATGAGGCTATGATGATATTATGTATGTTAAGTTATGAAGGAAATGAGTGTTTGATGATTATATGTTTTACATAGCAGAATGCCTCCTAGAAGAAATCCCGAACAAGGAGCTGGAGGCAGAGGACGAGGAAGACCAAGGGGAAGAGGTAGAATCCCTGAGCAAGAAGTCGAGGATATACCCCAACCACCTCCACCTCAACCTGGTCGCAGGATAGAGAAATTGTTTCTAAGACAGAACCCTCATGTCTTCAATGGAAAAGGAACTCCAGAGGAAGCTGAACAATGGTTGAGAACCATTGAACGAATTTTCAACTTTCTAAGATGCACATCGAAAGAGCGACTGTCATGTGTAACTTTCAACCGAATGGACTGCGATTTACGGTGGGAGGCGGAAGAAAACTTTCAACTGGAACAAGCGGAAGAGTTCTCGTGGGAGGACTTTAAGAAGGAGGTGTATGATAAGTACATACCCAAGAGCTATAGGAAGAGGAAAGAGCACGAATTCTTCGTGCTAAAAACAAGAGAAACTATCTGTGACTGACTATGATCGCACTTTCTGCGACATGTCGAGGTATGCACCGGAACAAGTGGACACCGACTTGAAGATGTCGGAGAAATTCAGATCGGGTCTAAGGCCAGAGATACGGATGTCTCTCGCCAGTCATGGAGACCTGACCTATACCGAGGCTCTTGCACGAGCCCTGGATATTGAGGCAGCAATGCCTAAAGACAAGCCGGCGTCAGCTCAGACGCAGAGTTCAATGGACAAAGGAAAACGGAAGTGGGAAGCGAACCAAGGAAATAGCAACAGAGGAAACTTTGGGGATGCAAGTCACAAGCGACCCTGGCAAGGGAACGTGACACAGCCAGGGCAGGGTTGGAAGAGGGCAGCTTTTGTTCCTCCTGCAAGAGGCCCACAAGAGAAAACGAGGGCCCCTCTATGCCCTAAATGCCAGAGACCGCACAGAGGGATGTGCATGGAAGGCAATGTGAATTGCTTCAAGTGCGGAGTGAGAGGGCACTATGCCAACAATTGCCCAGGGGTACGCCCGGACACGATTGTAAGGGCAAATCAACCCGGCAATGCCCAGCCACTCAGGGCTATACAGTTCCAGCCCCAACCTCCGCCACAATTCCAGCCCCAACCGCAGCCACAACCTCAACAGCAACTCCAACAACAACAGCAGTGGCAGCAACCTCACCAACAAAGGCGTCAACCACCACGACAACGCCCGCGATGGCGGCCCATGAAGGTAGTAGAACCGAAGAGGGCAAGCACCCGTCGGCCTCGGCCGGCCCAGGGCTAGGCGTATGCCTTACACGGGCGCGCGAGCAGAAATCGAGGAAACACGGCGGTATGTGAGTCCTTCTCAACGTACCTGTTATAATACTGTTCGATACGGGTGCTTCGCATTCCTTTATAGCAAAATCATGCGTAGAATTGTTGGGACTTAGGTCTGAAAGGGCAAGTCAGGATATGAGAATCTCCTCACCTATAGGAGGGATTATGACTGTTACACATATCTGCTCGAACCTAGAGTTGACTTTAGGATCACTTAAGGTTCTGGCGAACGATCTGAACATAATACCCATGGGTGACGTAGATATAATCCTAGGAATGGACTGGTTAGCTAAGAATCATTCCACGATTCTTTACAAGGAAAGGAAAATTTCATTTCACTTTCCTGGACAAGAAGCTACACATTTTCATGGAATCGGCATGGGAAGGAGAATCCCGATTGTATCAGCACTGAAGGCGAGAAGGATGATAAACCAGAAAGGATGCCATGCGTTTCTCGTCTACCTGAACAGGGAAGATAAACAAGAAGCAAGGATTGAGGACATAGAAGTTGTTCGAGAATTTTCGGACGTATTTCCCGAAGATCTACCAGGATTACCTCCTGATAGACAATTAGAGTTCACCATCGACCTGGAACCAGGATCGGCTCCAGTGTCAAAGGCGCCCTATAGGATGGATCCAAAGGAATTGGAGGAACTGAAGATCCAAATCCAAGAATTGTTGGATCTAGGTTTCATAAGACCTAGTGTTTCACCTTGGGGAGCGCCTGCTTTATTCATCAAGAAAAAGGATGGTTCCTTGAGGATGTGCATAGATTATCGAGAGCTGAATAAGATGACGCTCAAGAACAAATACCCTTTGCCAAGAATTGACGACCTATTTGATCAATTACGAGGAGCAGGTGTATTCTCGAAAATTGATCTCAAGTCAGGCTACCATCAACTGAAAATACGGTCGGAAGATTTACCTAAGACTGCATTTCGAACCAGATATGGCCACTATGAGTTCATAGTTATGCCGTTCGGACTAACCAATGCACCAGCTGTATTTATGGACCTTATGAACAGAGTATTTCATCCATACTTGGATAAATTCGTTTTGGTCTTCATAGATGATATCCTTATCTATTCGAAGAATGAAGAGGATCATAAGGAACATCTAAGAACGGTATTGCAAACCTTGAGAGATGAAAGACTTTTCGCTAAGTTTAGCAAATGCAAGTTTTGGCTGAAGGAAGTAATGTTCCTTGGACACATCGTGTCTGCAGAAGGCATTAAAGTGGATCCAGCCAAGGTAGAAGCGGTACAAGGATGGAAATCGCCAAGAACTCAGAATGAGATTAGAAGTTTCCTAGGACTAGCTGGTTACTATCGGAGATTCATCGAAGGATTCTCCAAGATTGCAAGGCCAATAACCCAACTACTCCGAAAGGGAATCAAGTTCGATTGGACTGAAGAATGTGAGGCGAATTTTCAGAAGCTCAAGGAAATGTTAACAAGTGCACCAGTGCTAGCAGTTCCAGAAGCGGACAAGGAATATGTAGTCTATACGGATGCTTCTAAGACTGGACTGGGATGTGTTTTGATGCAAGAAGGAAAGGTGATAGCATACGCATCCCGACAACTCAGACCACATGAGCTGAACTACCCAACTCACGACTTGGAATTAGCAGCAGTACTTCACGCACTGAAAATCTGGAGACACCATCTCTATGGAGTGAGATGTGAGATCATCACAGATCATAAGAGTTTGAAGTACTTCTTCGAGCAAAGAGATTTGAATATGAGGCAAAGAAGATGGCTCGAATTAGTGAAGGATTACGACTGTGGTATTAACTATCACCCGGGTAAAGCGAATGTAGTAGCTGAAGCCTTAAGTCGTAAGAATCAAACCAAGCTAGGATGTCTCTTTACACAAGAAAAGGAACTCGTTGAGGAGTTTAACAGAATGAGGATTGAATTGGTTGAACAACCGGAGACGATCACGAGTTGTATCGTTACACTCACACTGACGTCTGATTTAAGAAAAAGGATTGTCAAGAGACAAAGGATGGAGGAAAAGTTAGAAAAGATCAGAGAAAGGGTAAGGTCTGGAGGATGTAAGAACTTCCAGGAAGCGTCGGACAACGCCTTATTGTTTGAAGGAAGGATATGCGTTCCAGACAACGCAGAGCTTCAGAATGAGATAATGAGTGAGGCTCACGATACACCCTACACCGCCCACCCAGGTAGTACTAAGATGTACCAAGACCTGAAGGAAAAGTTTTGGTGGGAAGGCATGAAAAGAGACTAGCTTCTTTCGTAGAACGCTGTCTTGTTTGCCAGCAGGTGAAAGCGTTACACAACGTCCATACGAAAAGTTACAGCCGTTGGAAATACCCGAGTGGAAATGGGATGAGATAACGATGGACTTCGTTACGAACTTACCCAAATCAAAAAGAGAAAATACCGCCATATGGGTAATTGTTGATAGACTCACAAAGAGTGCTCACTTTCTACCGATTCAGAATACCTACGGATCTGACAAGTTAGCCCAGCTGTACGTCAAGGAAATTTTACGACTACATGGAGTGCCAAAATCTATTACCTCTGATAGAGACTCCAAGTTCACATCAAGATTTTGGGTTAGCTTACAAAAAGAATTGGGTACGAAATTGAATTTCAGTACGGCAATTTCACCCACAGACTGATGGGCAGTCGGAAAGAACAATCCAGACACTAGAGGATATGCTGAGAACAGTAGTGTTGGATCGGGGTGCAAAGTGGGAAGATATTTTACCCCTTATTGAGTTTGCCTACAACAATAGCTATCAAGCGACGATTAGTATGGCCCCGTACAAAGCCTTGTATGGAAAGAAATGTAGATCACCGCTTTATTGGGATGAAGTGGGTGAGAGGAAAATAATACGGCCAGACGCGGTAAATGAGATGATTGAAATCGTCGGACAAATTAGGCAAAGAATAAAGGAAGCTCAAGATAAGCAGAAGTCTTACGATGATACGCGTAGATCTGAGCTGTAATTTGAAGATGGAGATAAAGTGTTTCTTAAGGTCTCTCCATCGAAAGGGATTGTCAGGTTTGGCCTGAAAGGAAAGCTAAGACCCCGTTTTATAGGACCCTATGAAATCCTAGAGAGGATAGGTCTAGTAGCCTATAGGTTGGCTCTTCCGCCAAATTTGGGGAATGTACACAATGTCTTTCACGTGTCACAACTAAGGAAATATGTACACGATTCAAAGCACGTGATCCATCAAGACGACGTGATCCTCAAGCCAGACATGAGCTATGAAGAAGAACCCGCAGCAATACTCGACCATAAAGTTCAGCAACTACGGAACAAGTCGATTCCGTTAGTCAAAGTGCTGTGGAGACAACACGGACAAGAGGAAGCCACGTGGGAACTTGAAGACGCGATGAAAGAACGATACCCCGAGTTATTTTTTTCTAGAGGTATGCAAATTTTGGGACGAAATTTCTTTTAAGGGGGGTGGAATGTAATATTCCGAAGAAACGAACGCCTATTTACGGTATTTTAAACCCGTAAATTAGGGTTTTGCCTAGTATAAAATTTGAAAGACATCGAATATTGATTTCGATTCAGTAACGAAGTAACGAATTCCTTTTATACTCACTGAGAATTGTGAATTAAGGAATAGAATGTCGCGAAGTAGTTCGACAGTATAATTTTAACGTTGATTACGTATCGAACGTTAGAATTTCATGAAATTTCCTAAGCAGCAAAGCTTGGAATTAATTTCCTATATTAATAAGATATTATTTATAAAGTAAGTACGAACTTACTACGACCATTTTGAGATGAGTCGATTATTAACGTTTTGAGACGTTTTGAAAAATGGGTTTAATGATCAGAAAATTATATTATTTAATTTCCTATGATTGTTTTATATAATTAGAGTATTATTAAGCATTAAAATCAATACTAAAATATTAAGAACTCGATAATTGCAATTTAGCAATTTTCGAAACCCTAATTTACAAACTAGGGTTTTTCTCACATGAAATGATACCATTAAATTATCCTATGCTATTATTTATTATCTAAACTATATGTTATGATATATATACATATATATGGCACAAAAATAACTTATATACCCTATTAAAATGATAAGAGGCGTGAACTATGTGTTTATAGCCAATTTTCGCGATACTTTGTATATAGTTTGCTATGCTTTGTTTTAATTATTTAAATGACATGTATTTTACATCTATGAATTATATATGGATTAATACATAGTATTATGGTATAAGAAAATTAAAACCCACCCTTTGGATCCTACTATAGCCGTCGGCTCTCCCCCTCTTTGTACAAGCATGCTTTTCCTTTTCTATTGCCCAATGCATGAGAGACCTTTTTAGCCTAGCTAATGATCACCATTCAAATAACCAAATGGCTGCCATTTTTTTTAATCTAATTGTGTGTGTGTGCCGTGTAATGGGAGAGGAATATAGGGGAGGGACTCTTCCCCTTCACCTCACTTTACTCATTGTTCATCTCAAAACACTATAACACTCCAAAACACTCTCATTCTCCCCATTTTTGCTGCTGGAAACCGAGACCTCTCCTCCCCCATTTTTGAAAATTTTCTTCTTCTTCTCTTCTTCATCTCTTCACCAAAGTGATACCCTAGCATTGTTCTTTGAATCCCCACTATTCCAAAGGTAAATAATGGACCATAGCTTTGATTTTTACTTTCATTTTTACAAAAAAAATCGAGAGCATGTTCATAAGTGTATATATATGATTTAAATGTTCATGTGTATAAGATATGGTTTATGTTTATGTTCTTGATGATTTTTGTTTTCAAAAATAAGGAAATGTATGTTAGGATTGATTTAAGTCTTTGCATGTGAAATATTTGAAAGGATCTAGCCTATATATATTAAGATTGAAGCATAGACCTTGTTAAAAAATTTATTTCGAAAATAATAAAAATATTTGTTGAGGACCGATGGGTTTTAAAATATTTTTGAGGATGGATTATTGATATATGATATGATAAGAGTTCATAGTGATTTATTGGAATTTTTAGAAAATCCTAAGTTTTTTTTTTTAAATACCGTGAGCTATATATATATGTACCTTGGTGTATGATTTTTATTTTAAACATGCAATGGTATATTAATGCTTTAGGACCTTGATTATATGTTACATGAATTTATTAGAATTTTTGAGAACCAAATGCACTATTTTTGAAAAAGGACCGAATGCATATAAATTCATATCTTGGTGTATGATTTTTATTTTGAACATGCAATGGTATATTGATGATCTAGTACATTGATTATGTGTTACATGATTTAGTTGAAATTTTTGGAAATCAATTACCCATTTAAATCAAATAAACTGTGAGCTATAAGCTCCTTATGGTGATGATTCAAATGGTTTTTGATGAATGAATGATGTTATATTGTTATATTATTGTGTATAAGCATAGTGTATAATTATTAGAATTTTAGAAACCAAATACCCCTATTGAATCAAAAAAGTCATGAGCCTTATGCTCCATGAGGTGATGATTCAAATGGTTTTTGGTAGATGTTATGATGTTATATTGTTATACTATAATGTTTGAGCATGATATAATTTTATTGTAATTTTTATGAATTGTTTGGTAATTGTTTTGAAATTACCGTGAGCATTGAGGATTAATTCCTTGATGAAAAAATTGTTTTTGATGGACTATAGGTTATAAATGTGTTATATATTAATGTTGGAACCTTGTACTAATTGTACAAAATTTTTGAGAATGGTTGGACAATTATTTAATAATTATTTGAAAATGTCGTGACCTTAATATATTAATTATGTGATGATCGAATGACATTTGGATGATATTAATACATATTAATGACCATAATGTATAATAATACACTATATGAATTTAGAAAAAAAAATTGGAAAATATTTAGTAATTTTTCAAAATTACCGAGAGCAATTATTGAATTTATAAGGATTTTTAAATCCTTTTTAATTAAGATTAATAATATATTATATGTCTAATAATTATTTTAGACATATTTGGATTTTATAAAAATTTATAAACATAGATTACTATGTTTGTGACGAAACGTTATATTTAATAACGTTATAAACAAAATAAAGGTTTAATGATTAAATGGATTAATATTTGAGAAAAATATTAATAAAGTTCATCGATTTACGTGACAAATCGAGAATTTGGTTTTTACAAAAAGGAATCGATTGAAAATCGATTTAATATATGAATTAGTAAGAAATTACTATTGAAAAGTCAAAATTGTTGACTTTGTTGACTTTTAAAGCCAACGTAAGAAAATACGTTCGATAAATACGCTAATACGCGTAAGACGTACTAATTAGGTAAGATACCTCATTAGTAAGAAAGGATTTCGTAATTGAAATCCTTATATCGAGAAACGTATATATATACGTTGAACGTTTTGACCGGAAAGGTTAAAACGAAATAGTTGAATGTGTCTCGAAGAACGAGAACAGATCAATTGAAATACGCAATTGAAAAGAGTATCGAATTCGTTAAAGAATTCAGTTTATACCGATATAGAATATCGAAGTTATTCTAGACTTTGAAAGTCTCGAGAAACGTGAACGACGTACTAAAACATCGCTTTTACGTAAAGGTGTGGACGCGAACGTGACGGCCGGACGTTGACGGGAAATCAAATTAAGAACTCAAGTTAAGACGAACCATAGTCGAGGTGGGGCTTCTTTTCCAAATAAAATGAGCTTTCTTATTTAAGTTACTTTCCAAATGCTTTACTCACGAAGCTTTTTAACTGTTGATAAAATGTTTACAAGATTACCTGCCAAAAATGTTTCTATTTTGTTGTCACGTCCCCACTCCGGATAACCCGGATGGAGGGTGACTAATACTAGGAATAGAATTTTAGGACCAAACGGCTAAGATAAAGATGCATATCAATTGTAAACTAGCATGCTTGACATAACATAAAATGATATCGTAACAATTCAAATGGTTTAGGCCATCAGACCCAAGACTTAACACTGATCTGATGGACCTCAATAGTTCATAACATCATAAATAACATAAAAGAGTTCAGAGATTGCAGCGGAAAGTGTGTGAATACATATATGGAGATATGTATTCAAGGTGAAACCACAAATTCTTATTAAAACGGTCAAGGACACTGGACTCCTCAACACCTCCTCCATCACCAACATTAGAGCTCAACCTGCACATTTAAAAACAAATATGCAGGGCTAAGTACAAATAATGCACTCAGTGGACTCATGCCGAAAACATTTGATAATTTAATTACGCTGCCAATATCATGGTAAGTCACAAGGGTTTTAGTTGAAATGCCTTGTGCTTACTAAAACATTTTCAGTTCGTAAACATCGCTCGGCCGAGCATTTTCCTTTGTGTGTATGATCCATATCCCATAATCATATCTCATCACATTATCAAAGATCAAACGTCGAGAGGGAGGCCTCCCTTCTACGACGCCGTAACCGGCCGTTTACCCATACAGCACACAGTCACGTTCAGGTGTACACGTTAGCCCTAGCCAGGTATTTATCCTCCGGCATAGGACCCGATATCGATTTCATAACAAGGTTGGGCACTACTATAATACCCCGCAGAATTATATGCTTAATTACGGTACTTAAAACCCGTAAATTAGAGTTTCGCTGAGTTATTCAACCAGTAAGATATCGAATAATGATTTCGATTGTTTACGAAGGAATGAATTCCTATATTATATTCATCGAGACTTGTGAATCAAAGAATAGAATGTTATAAAGTGTATCGGCAGTATTATTTTAACGTCGATCGCGTATCGATAGTTAAAATTTCATGAAATTTTCTAAGCAATTAAGCTTAGAATTAAATTCCATTGTTAATGGAATATTTTAATAAAGTGATTACGACTTTATTATGACCTTTTCGAGATGAGTCATAATGAACGTTTTGCAACGTTTTCAAACGTTAACGTTTAGTGACGAAATGAAAAGCGAATTTAATGATAAAGGAATTATAGAAATTAAATTCCTATGATTATTATATGTAATTACAGTATTATTTAGCATTAAATCAATGCTAGATCATCAAGATTGGATAGTGACCAATTTTTCAAACGTTCGAAAACCCTAATTTTCGAACTCGATTTTTATCGCATAAAATGATGTCATTAATTTATCCTATGATATTATTTATCATCTAAACTATATGTTATAACATATATCAATGTTTGGCATGGAAAATAAAAATTAGACCCATTGGCATAGTGTAAAAGCCGAAAACTATACACCTATGTATACAAGTTTATCTTGTTGATTTTTCCTATTGCATGTATCTACTATATGACAATGTGATTAATTATAACCTAACTAATCAATTAAAATCAGATATATACATAGATATATATGTAAAATTCGTGCATGTGTGTGGTGTGTAGGTAGAAGTGTGTGTGGTGTCAATTATGCATGTATTAAGGGTGACAATTGTCACCCATAAGCAACCACCCCACCACCTACACCACTTAAGCCATTCTCACTCCACACACAGCCGTCCCCTTCTCTCCTCCCTCTCTCAAAAATTTGCAAGGAAGCTGAGAGCTCTCCCCCACCCTTCCATCTCTCACGGCAACAAATCGAGGCTCCCGAGGAGGACGACAGTCCACTCTCCATCCCTCTCGATTCCTTGACTAAGGTAAATACCACCTCCTTAGATCCTAGGTATGATCGATTCTTACACATGCATAGATGTTCATATGATTATTATGATAGGTATGTGCTATATATATGATTGCATGTTGATTTAATAGGTAGATTCAAGACTTTTGATCATTGCATGTTGATTGATCTGGACGAACAGGAACTTCACGAATTTATTTGACTAAGTTACAGTGGTCCAATGAATGTGAAATTTTAATATGTTGAAATTATATGTGTCTAGTATTCCTCTGTAAAATTTCAAGTCAATCCAACTTGATTTACTATTTTAATTGTATTTATCAAAAACACTGCACAAATTTGTGAAATCGCCGTGTTCATCACCCATAGTCCGTGGCTTTCGTTTTAAGTTTGGCTAATGATAAACTCTAAAATTTGGCAGAAACATAATTCAGCATGTCTAGAAGATGTATGTAAATTTTCAGAATTTTCTAAATTTTTTTACTATTTATTCCAGATTTTACAATCTAATTGCACAAAACTGTCACGGAAGTGATAGCTTTTAGTAAAATATTTTTATCTTCCAATATATTTTGAATCATTAAGTGAGGTTTTTTCTGAATGAAGACTTAAGTGGATTTTCAATATGATGGATTGCATTCCCAGATTCCCGATAATGAGCCCTCGGTGAATTTTTACTGATTGATACATTCAAGAAGCTTTTGGACAAACCGCTTTAGTGAATTTTTCCATGTAATAGGCTGTTCGAGTATGACTTTTACGTGAGATGTTCAAGCCGTTTGTAGTCCGATTTGGACTTGGGTTTCTTCATAAGAAATGTTCCTTACCATGTCTAGTTGTGATCTGGAAAGTTTGATCTCAAACCAAGTTTTATAGATATATCTTTCACTGACCCAAAGTCACCTACTGGAAACTGTCCATTCCAACTAGTCAACTTTGGGCTTATGTATTTCTCGATGCATCAGATATTTTCCAGTATGGTCTTCATGAAACATGTAGTTCTTGTTACAAGGTTTCGAATTTGGTAGCCTACTGTCATTTTGGCATTGTGAGTCAAAAGTTACGAGCCTCGCAAAACCCCTCGTCGTTAAGCTAATGTATCTTTGTTCGACCATACATATTCGGAATCGAGAGTTATGAATCATCAAAGTACGTCACTTGGGTAGTTTCAAACTGTTTTGCTGAAATTAAACACCTGAAATTTGACTAAGTGTTGGAAACCCCTATATGAAATATGCCTTATGTGACTATCATGCTAGTAATCGATGCATTCATTATGTTATGTCATGCAAGTGCGTTAGAACATTAATAGATGCACGAATTATGATACAACGACACAATACGATATTTTTACGGGAGCATGCCTTAACGTGAAATGTTTGACTAGGTGCTCCTACATGCTCAATTGAGTGTATATCATACCTTGATATACACTAAAGTAGAAATATGGGTTCTAAGACCCGATGGATATTTTAACTCCAAAACCTCAAGGCCAGGAATAGATAGGCTAAGCCTAGGGCTTGCATTCCAAGAAATCGATTTAGACAATCGACACTCCAGGTGGGCTTTACTCTACTCAAAAATAAAATGCTTTTGAAATATTTATTTACGATGCTTATTTCAACTGTTGATAAAATATTTACATGATTACCTGCCAAAAATGTTTATGTTTTGTGTATGTATCCTATCCTAATGAATGATATGAATGATATGAATGTGTTGGGTTGCTCCCAACTTATGAATGAAATCGATATCGGATCATATCTTGGAAGGACAATACCTAGCTAGATTAACGTGTACACCTAAGGTGATTTGTGTCTTTGTAAGGATAATTCACGGCGGTCACGGCGTCGAGAGAGGCCTCCTTCACGACGCTCGACTATGATGTTATGATGAAAGGATGTTAAGGCATATGGATCATACACACTTAAAAATGCCCGCCAAAGCGATGATTTTGAGAAATGATGAAAATGATTTTAGTAAGCACAAGGCATTTCATTAAAACCCTTGTGTCTTAGCATGATGTGGCGATGTAATCTTCAAATGATAAAATGTTTTGGCATGAGTCCACCGAGTGCATTCTTGTACTCACCGCATGTTTGTTTTAAATGTGCGAGTTGAGCGATGATGGATGGGCGGTGTTGAGTAATAGGATTATTGTCATTGAAAAGTTTATACCTTGATAGTACATCGTCATATGTACTTATCACATGTCTTCCATTGAAGAACCTAAATCTATGTACTAAAGTCCAAGAATATACTTGACATATGATTTACGCTTTATTGTTAAAAGAATCTCCACAGTATAATTATCCTGTTTAGAGTTACAATCCTTTTAAATCGTACTTAGGATTTAGGGTCATGACAGAGTGGTATCGAGCGGTTCGCTCTTGAACCCAAAATCTTCTTTAAGGTTAAGTTTAGATTGAGTCATTAGACTTCTAGAGATCACCGACAATGCTCAACACTCCATCACATCAAGCTCAACCTGGAATGAGGTAAATGATTTTCTTTTGAGTTTGAAAGTGAAAAGGATGGAAATGTTTTCTTCAAAAGTTTTGAAGTAAAGAGATTCCCACAATATGCAGGTATGGGACTGCATATTTAAGGAAAACTTAAAGGATTTGATTTATGATAGATAAATGATTTTTCTCGGTTTTGAAATGAAAAGTGTGAAAGTGAAAAAATTTTCAAGTGAAATGAAAGTTATGTGAATTTATTTAAGGTGGAAGTTATTGCAAATGTCGCAAATGAAATATTATGTTGTGAAGTGGATGATGATTGATATGATCTTTCAAAAGAAATGAAAGCTATGAGAAAGGTTGTGAATGAATGTTATGATAAATGATTTGTCAAGAAAGTTACGAAAAGAAGGAAGATATAATAAAGATGATGACAATGATATGAGAAAGTTTTGGCATGATATGCCAAAGATGAAATGTTTGAATTCTGGAATTCAATAAGAGTTCATTGTTATGAACAATGTTATGTTATTCATGTTTTAAAATGATTGAGATTGGACATTGATTTGTCAAATATGATATGTTGAATTTTTTTTAAATTCAACGAATACGTGTGTATAAATGAACTACGTAGGAATATTCGAAGTTTTACTTCAATCTCAAAGTTGATTATGATGATGAGATGCTAGTTCAACAGAACGTAGAGCTTATAAGACGCATGATCCCTTTCTACGAAAGAACATAGAAGCAAGAACTTCCTTCCATTACAAGAACAAGAGTAACGATGGATTTGAGAATTTCATTCCATCTTGAATGTAGAAAAGCAAAAGATCTATACGAAATTGTTCGACCTCGGCCTGTGCGACCGTCGACTTTGACTTCGGGAATTTGTAACATCGAATTTGACATGTCGACTTTAGTAGCCTGTACGACCTCGGCATCGGTATGACTCTGTACTACCTCGGCATTGATAACGGCGTGCACGACCTTGGCGTCGGCATTGCTTATGACCTCGGCGCGAGCGCGCGTAAATTTTTTCTGCACCGTGCAATGATTTTGTTTTGACTAGTTCTCGATCGTGTGAACTCCGATTTACGTATGGTTTTCGCCTACGTGTCCCTAATGCACTGAACTTCATTTCTTATGAAGGACCAAATTCCGGATTCCTACTCCAGAATTCACGAGAATCTGTTGAAGTTAGATCTATGATCTGTGTAGAGTAAGAATGTTATAGTATGATACAGACCTTAGAATTTTATAAAGAAAGTAAGATTTCTAGTAACACAAGTAGAGCCCTGATACACATGAGAACCTTTATTGATAACCTATTACGGGTATATGAGTTTTCAAAATTTTATTCGTTACCCAATTTCTGTCGTTGAGTTTAACTCTATGACCTAGTTCCAATTGAGAAATCATTCGAGTTTCTCACTTCTTCTGAAGAAAACTTCCAACTCAAAAATTTACAAAGTGTCCTTTTGAACCCAAATCCTTGTGTGACTGAGAATATAATTATGACGGGTCTGGCCAGCCCATATGACCAAAGAAATCTCAGTAGTCGTCATTCTTGTCTTCGGACCCTAGATCCCCATTTATTCAATCCAAAGAGCATATCGATGCAATAATTAAAAAGATGTTACTCTGATTTGTGAGACAGTACCTCCTGTAAGTAGTCGTGATAATCTCTTCTCGACTCTTGAAACCATCAAGTATGATGAAGGTTGACTTACCTTGTCACCTAAGAGCGAATTAGTAAAGCAATAAATGTCGGGCATGAAATAGGTTGATTTATCTCAGTCACCTAAAAGTTTCAGACCAGTAAAGTGATAGACATCAAGAAATTATGATGTAAAGAAAATCTCGATGAGACGAGATATTTATTTTCCCTATGATACACACGGATGTGATGACCCTTGATGGGGTTAACAAAGAATGATAACAGTGAAGTTATACCATCATACGACTGTTATGATAACAAAGTTATGAATAAGATACTCTTTAGCATTGAATGCAAAGAGTAAAAGTAAAGAAAAGTATATGATATCTGTGGGATATGACTTCCCCTTATTATGTCATGACGAGAGCGATTACAACTTATCTTTAAGATAGTTGGATGTCCTTGAAACCTCGTGAGTAGGTTGGACATGTTTAAAAAAAAAGAATGAAGATGCATGAAAGATATTCTTTTCAAAGAATATATATATATAAAGAAGTAATAGCATCCCAGAAAATAGATCTTTCGCCTTATACCTCAATCAATGAGATTATGCTTGAGCATAATCGATTCCGAGTAATTGAAACTTGGTTGGACGAATGATAATAAGATTTAGAGATCATAATCATTGAGATGTGTGAATAGCTTGGATATCCCTAGCATGTAAATCAAGTATGGAGGAAATATCTTCGAAGTCAAAACATGGTAATGAGATGCTTAGATTTTAAGTTATGGTATACAAATGTACTACCTTACCAAGCCATACGACAACAATGACGATTCTAACCCTGAATGTGAGAACCGATGTAATACCCCGTATTTCTGTAGCAGAGATTAGCTCATGATTAAGAGCTTATTAAGAAGGACATTGCATCCTTAAGAAAGAGTTGGTTAAGTTAGAAGCTTTTGTGTTAAGCTTCGAGTTGAGATGATAGAATTTCGGCAGATTTGAGATAGAATCTGTGATAAGATCCTTAAATCTAGTCGAACATAAGAAGACCTAGATTTAAATAGTCTTGGGATGATATATACATGCTCAAAGAGTTCTTGATTTCAGAAAAATGAGAATTTTAAAAATTACATTTTTATGACGTCGGCGTTTGCCGATTAAGTTCGGATGAAGAGCAAAATATTTAAAATGGTTTTTAAGGTCAAAAATATGTTTAATAAGTATATTTTGATATTTATGAGTAATTATTGAGGTTTAAAGTAAAGATTCAAAAAAGGTTGTTTTATCGGATGATTAGTGTCGATTTCTTGCGATAAAAACGTTATGCATTATTCTACAATAATTATATTTAATTTCTAATCAAAAGCTATGATTTATGTATTGAAGAAAATAAGAAAAATAAAGGTAAATAAAATGGTTCTAGATAAGTGATGAATAATCACTTATTTAAAGAAAATTAAAAATAAAATACTTTATTACATAAGATTAAAAATCTAGAAACATGAAATAAAGCTATTCATCTTCATTTGGATCTCCATTTTCACGACTACACACACCTACACATATATGAGATTTTCGAAAATTCCAAGAGAAAAATAGGAAGATCCGGCCGTTGAATTTTCGATTGGTCTTCGAATAGAGGTATAATCTCGTACCGAGAACACATCTACGGTTTGAAATTTTTAAAAATATGATCCTATGTTCTACTTATATTTTCGGTCCTATGCTGAAAATTTGAAGGATGATGTTTTGTTTAATTATTTCATGTTATTATGATAGATTCGACGTCTACGTATTGTTTAATGTTGAATTTGTAAAGCATATGTTTATTTTTTGTAAAATTATGTGATTTTCGAAAATAAGGGGATCCTTGATCTTGAATTTATGATGTTGTTATGATTGAATTGTCTTCATATTTGTGTTATTGGATTGATAAAACGTGTTTGGAAAAAGAAAAACGTTTGAAATCGAAACTATATTAAATTTCCAAAAAGGACCGAAAACCTAAGTGTTATAATGTTGGATTTTGATTTTATTTGATCATTTTGACTTTGTATTTGGATTCTATGATATGAATAAAGTCTAAAATGATTTATTCGATTTTTCCACCGACGTATTCAAAACGATAAAATTTTAGTTTGTCGTGAAATTGATTTTCAAAGCCAAAGCTTTGATCTTTATGTTTTATTGATAAAATGATGATCTTTGATGATAGTTGAGCATGTATATAGGTTCATTGGTGTTAAATGATGTCTCGCGTGAAAGTTTGACGTTTAGACATAAGCGACGTCTTAAGGTTGATTTGGCGATGTATTTTATAGACGTTACGCTGCAGAAATTTCAATAGAATTTGTTTGTTAATAAGATGTTAGAGGATGCAATGACCCAAGTTTTGATAACCATAGTGTCTTAGATTTGATATCGAGAAGATATGGTCGTGTCGACGACTAAGATGAGTAATGTTCTTGTTTGGCTCTTGATAGGCTTTTATGCCGTTGTATGATGATAAATATGGAAAAAGAGAGAAATGGAATTGGGAATTAGTTCCTTAGCTCTAAGGAACATCCAGGTGGGTTTAAATATTTTCTATAATAATATGCTTATGCTTTGAAATGTTTTCAAATGATATAATATGTTTATGCATGAAAGATGACATGAGATTTTATGATATGCATTCATTTGAAAAGTTGATTGACTTGTCAATGTTTTTAAGCATGAGCATAAGCATGATGCACTACCTATCCACGGGAAAGAAAGAAAAGAAAGAAAGAAAAAGAAAGAATTTACCGACGTCGGGTATGACCGTAGTTGAGAACCTTCGGGTCCAACTCGGGTTTGTGATATTTAAGTGTTTGAGAAAGAGGCCTACTTCTCAACACGCATAAAGAATCCGTGGATATGGGAAGGAGAGAAGAAAGTTACATGCAAACATGATACATGCATATGCATATGATATTATGATGATATGAAAGCAAGTAAGTACTTATTTATGAAAGTACATGTTATGGCAAGTCAAGTTTATAGCCATAAGGGCAAAGTTTATCTTTATGTTTTTGGCGTATACCCACTGAGTGCATTTTTGTACTCACGCCCTGCATATATTTCTAAATATGCAGGTTGAGTTGGAGAGGATGCTGGAATCGAATGCTGCGCGAAGGAGCTTCTCTAAATGTCGATTCATATTAAGGTTGTTCTATTGTTATTGACATGTTTTATTGCCCAGAGAGTTATGTCTTCATACATAATTCTCAGCCACGTTTCATTGCCGAGCTTTGACCTTACTTGCTTATATGTTACGATCGATAAAGTGATCATGTCGATGTTACGTGAACAAGGATTTCTCGAATGTTCAGAATGGTTTTCGTTGGATTCAATATTATTCGGTTGAATCGTTGTCATTCCTTGTTTTAAATTGTTGATAAATTCTTCTGATTGACAAAACATTCTTGGAAACCTACTTTATATTTTACCTCATTGAACCGTAAATGTTAGATTCATTCATAAAGAAAGTTGTTATCATCTTTTCTCTTGACATATGTTTGAGCCTGTTGTCGTTAAATTTTCTTCTTAAACCCGAGTCACGGCCTAATTACCTGATTAGGTAGTCGGGTCGTGACAGAATGGTATCAGAGCGGTTTTTAATTTTGAACCTGTGGAATCTTTGAAAATTTGTGCAGTTTGTGCAGTTTGTGCACAGTTTTGCAATTCTGAGTTATGAATTCTTGAGAATCCTTATGAATCTTTGAAAGTCTTGTGCAGTTTGTGCACCTTGAGCAAATGAATTCTTTTGAATTGTTTGATTCTGAATTGAGAAATGAGTCAAAGAGATAATTGTTCTCGAGAGAAGCTCAACATTCGATTCCGTCATCTCTAGCTCACCAGGTAAAAGCATATGCTTATGATTATGTTTATGAGTATGATGATTATGATTATCTCAGATGATGTTTAAGTGTACGCCTTAATGAAGGAATTGTTATATGAAAATATGTGTTTGAAATGAGCTATCGCTCTATGAGCTAAAGTTGAAAAGAAGTTTTGAGAGGAGATGGCAGAGCAATATGAGTAAGTTTTTCGCAAGAGTTCGAATATTGTTTTCTGCAATGACAAGAATCGTCCAGACAACTTAGAAAAGTACGACTTGTTTGTCGTCGATCTGTTGTTGTTATCTCGCTGTCATCATTACGTTGTCGTCGTTTCGTTTATATTCATCAGCAAGGATCAAAGAGAATTTCTATCTATATGCATCAGAGACGAGTAGCTTACGTTGGACGAATTTCTCATTCGAATTGGAAAGAGATGTTTGAACAAGGCGTATTGAGATTAAATGGAAATTTCAATCGATTCCTTTATTGTTTAAAGAGTGGCAAGCTTGGGTTGTTGTTGTTGCCATTGATTAAATTGAGTCTGGCTTTGTTGTTTTGAGCAAATTGATTCTCCAGACTCCTAGTTACCATCAAATTTCAATATTACACTTGAGCTCCTCCTTTTGATTCATTTTTCCTATTGCTAAATCTATCTCAGTTGTTTATCAACTTCAGTTGGTTGATAACTTTTCCTTCTCCATTTGAGGATGATGAGGATGATGATGGTGAAAACCTTGAAACCATGGATGTTAATTCTTGTACACCTGGGCATGATATTAAAACCTTATTCTAAAAATAGAGCCTTCCTTATCAAATGCTCAGGTAGTTATGTCTGAATCTGATGTAGATCTTGTACAAATTGATTATTCTTAAATCGATATTGAAATTGTCTTATTGATTAGATTAATGCGACCAGCCTTTCGCATCTCTTGAGATTTCTACATCGATTCATTTCATTCTATTTTTTTATGTTTCCAAGATTTTTCCTTTGGAGATTTGAGAAAAGATTCAATTTTGTTCATCGAGACCCAAGTGTCTCAAGATTTTGTGTATGAATTTAAGTTGAAAAAGTTGTTGGCACAGCACAGCTACAACCCTAGATATTGGTCATTTGCCTCTCAAAGACAGCTTTTAGTGGACAAAGTGGAAGCTGATAGTTATAGATTATATCGGATGTGATTGCCAGAGATATCAAAGCATAGCCAGATGACAAAGTTTTTCCCTATTTTATAAAGGTCCTCAGAGATGTAAATTCCTTTCCTTGATATCTATATATATGCTCATTTTGCTATCCAACTATTTCATTTCACATCATAACTTTGTGATAAGTAATTTTGATAACCTTTGAGATCTGAGTTTGTTTGTTGATTGAAAACCTTTATCTTGTTATTGATAAGCCAAATATGCTGCATTTTGATATTCCTTTGCAATGCAGTATGTCATTCAGAAGAAGAAATCCTCAGTCTGAAAGATTAAGAAAGTATAATTCTTTTCAAGATTTACTTGTATTTTTTTCCCCCTTAAACCAATTGTAAAATGGCAAAATTTTTTGTTTCAAATTCTTTATCCTTAATGAAGTGGATAACCCAGCTAATGTTAAAGAATGAGTTCGTTTCATTGAGCGAGTTTTCAAGTTCTGGAGAACTCAAATCAAGAATATCTCTTATGTATATCGTTAATGTTGAAGAATTGGCAGCCTTGATGAAAAATACGTCAGAAAGTTTTTTTTTCCGGAAAATTAGAGAATTTTACGCAAGAGTAATTCAAAGAAGAATTTTACGAAAGGTATCTACCATGGAATTCTTCAAATAGAAAGAGATTCAGTTTGCGAGCACGAAGCAAAGAAAGAAGATTGTCGTATTATATGAGCGTGAAGTTTGAAGATTGATTCATGATGCTCTCGATAAAGTTGAAAAGATAAGAAGACATATGCTTTAGTTACCAAATCGAAGCATGGGTGATAATCAATCGACTCACGAAATACGCTTATGTTATTCTGATTCTTATTACGTATAGAGCTGACAAGTTAGCTCAAGTGTATATCGAGAGATCGTACGTTTATATGAGGTGCTCGTCTCAATCATCTTAAACAGATACTCCAAGTTTACCTCTTGTTTTAGACGAATTTATAATAAAGATGGAGACAAGATCAGAACCAAGATTTATATGGCTTTCTACGAAGCTTTCTACGACAGAAGTTGTAGATCATCGTTTTATTTGAAACACAATTGAAGAAGAAAGTGCTTGGACCAGACATGATTAAAGAGATGGTCGTAATCGTATGACAAGTAAAGACAAGAATCCAAGAATTTATCGAGATGTATTGAATTGTACGAGATTCAAGAAAGATTGGCTAGTCGCCTACAGATAAGCATTTTCTCCGAGTTCAAAAATATTCGCGATGTATTCTATATGCTACAGATACAAAGCTATGTGTTTAATCCAAAACACATGATACATCAAGAGAGCAAATGTTCGTGAATAAGATTTAAGCTACGAAGAAAAGCCAGAATGCGTTTTAAATAGACATGGAATCATGATGATTTAGAAGAGACGAGATATGCAATTTAAAGATCAGATGAGAAGAATATATTCTGAGCTTTTGTTGACGTACAAAATTTCGAGGACGAAATTTTTGTAAGGGGGTGAGAATGTAATACCCCGTATTTCTGTAGCAGAGATTAGCTCATGATTAAGAGCTTATTAAGAAGGGCATTGCATCCTTAAGAAAGAGTTGGTTAAGTTAGAAGCTTTTGTGTTAAGCTTCGAGTTGAGATGATAGAATTTCGGCAGATTTGAGATAGAATCTGTGATAAGATCCTTAAATCTAGTCGAACATAAGAAGACCTAGATTTAAATAGTCTTGGGATGATATATACATGCTCAAAGAGTTCTTGATTTCAGAAAAATGAGAATTTCAAAAATTACATTTTTATGACGTCGGCGTTTGCCGATTAAGCTCGGATGAAGAGCAAAATATTTAAAATGGTTTTTAAGGTCAAAAATATGTTTAATAAGTATATTTTGATATTTATGAGTAATTATTGAGGTTTAAAGTAAAGATTCAAAAGAGGTTGTTTTATCGGATGATTAGTGTCGATTTCTTGCGATAAAAACGTTATGCATTATTCTACAATAATTATATTTAATTTCTAATCAAAAGCTATGATTTATGTATTGAAGAAAATAAGAAAAAGAAAGGTAAATAAAATGGTTCTAGATAAGTGATGAATAATCACTTATTTAAAGAAAATTAAAAATAAAATACTTTATTACATAAGATTAAAAATCTAGAAACATGAAATAAAGCTATTCATCTTCATTTGGATCTCCATTTTCACGTCCACACACACCTACACACATATGATATTTTCGAAAATTCCAAGAGAAAAATAGGAAGATCCGGCCGTTGAATTTTCGATCGGTCTTCGAATAGAGGAATAATCTCGTACCGAGAACACATCTACGGTTTGAAATTTTTAAAAATATGATCCTATGTTCTACTTATATTTTCGGTCCTATGCTGAAAATTTGAAGGATGATGTTTTGTTTAATTATTTCATGTTATTATGATAGATTCGACGTCTACGTATTGTTTAATGTTGAAATTGTAAAGCATATGTTTATTGTTTGTAAAATTATGTGATTTTCGAAAATAAGGGGATCCTTGATCTTGAATTTATGATGTTTTTATGATTGAATTGTCTTCATATATGTGTTATTGGATTGATAAAACGTGTTTGGAACAAGAAAAACGTTTGAAATCGAAACTATATTAAATTTTCAAAAAGGACCGAAAACCCTAAGTGTTATAATGTTGGATTTTTGATTTTATTTGATCATTTTGACTTTGTATTTGGATTCTATGATATGAATAAAGTCTAAAATGATTTATTCGGATTTTTCCGCCGACGTATTCAAAAACGATAAAATTTTCATTTGTCGGCGAAAATTGATTTTCAAAGCCAAAGCTTTGATCTTTATGTTTTATTGATAAAATTATGATATTTGATGATAGTTGAGCATGTATATAGGTTCGTTGGTGTTAAATGATGTCTCGCGTGAAAGTTTGACGTTTAGACATAAGCGACGTCTTAAGGGGATTTACGGTTTTTAGCCTTGATGAGATGATTGAAGCTTGTTGTTAAGTTTCCTATGTATATTGAGATATATGGTGATGAATTGGTGGAGTTTGGGCTATGTTTGGATGGATTGGTGTTGATTTGGCGATGTATTTTATAGACGTTACGCTGTCGAAATTTTGATAGAATTTGTTTGTTAATAAGATGTTAGAGGATGCAATGACCCAAGTTTTGATAACCATAGTGTCTTAGATTTGATATCGAGAAGATATGGTCGTGTCGACGACTAAGATGAGTAATGTTCTTGTTTGGCTCTTGATACGCTTTTATGCCGTTCTATGATGATAAAATATGGAAAAAGAGAGAAATGGAATTGGGAATTAGTTCCTTAGCTCTAAGGAACATCCAGGTGGATATAAATATTTTTTATAATAATATGCTTATGCTTTGAAATGTTTTCAAATGATATAATATGTTTATGCATGAAAGATGACATGAGATTTTATGATATGCATTCATTTGAAAAGTTGATTGACTTGTCAATGTTTTTAAGCATGAGCATAAGCATGATGCACTACCTATCCACGGGAAAGAAAGAAAAGAAAGAAAGAAAAAGAAAGAATTTACCGACGTCGGGTATGACCGTAGTTGAGAACCTTCGGGTCCAACTCGGGTATGTGATATTAAAGTGTTTGAGAAGGAGGCCTACTTCTCAACACGCATAAAGAATCCGTGGATATGGAAAGGAGAGAAGAAAGTTGCATGCAAACATGATACATGCATATGCATATGTTATTATGATGATATGAAAGCAAGTAAGTAATTATTTATGAAAGTACATGTTATGGCAAGTCAAGTTAGCCCTAAGGGCAAAGTTTATCTTTATGTTTTTGGCATATACCCACTGAGTGCATTTTTGTACTCATGCCCTGCATATATTTCTAAATATGCAGGTTGAGTTGAGAGGATCTTTGGAATCGAATGTTTGCTGAAGGAGCTTCTAAATGTCGATTCATATTAAGGTTGTTCTATTGTTATTGACATGTTTTATTGCCCAGAGAGTTATGTCTTCATACATAATTCTCAGCCACGCCTCGTTGCCGAGCTTTGACCTTACTTGCTTATATGTTACGACACGATAAAGTGATCATGTCCAATGTTCGTGAACAAGGATTTCTCGAATGTTCGAAATGGTTTTCGTTGGATTCAATATTATTCGGTTGAATCGTTGTCATTCCTTGTTTTAAATTGTTGATAAATTCTTCTGGTTGATAAAACATTCTTGGAAACCTACTTTATATTTTACCTCATTGAACCGTAAATGTTAGATTCATTCATAAAGAAAGTTGTTATCATCTTTTCTCTTGACATATATGTTTGAGCCTGTTGTCGTTAAATTTTCTTCTTAAACCCGAGTCACGGCCTAATTACCTGATTAGGTAGTCGGGTCGTGACAACCGAAGTGTAACGAAAGTAAGATTACATTCAGATACCATGCTCAAGAAAATGGACAAAAGTCAAAAATAGTAGAAGAAATTACGAATTATACAAGTAGATAGTTCATGATATGATATAAGCCTCAGAGATGTTATGACTTCGATAAGTAAGGTAATTCCCTTGAAGTAAAGAAACGGATTAAGAAATAGATTCATTATTTTGAAATAAATCTTAATACTCTAAGTTATAATGACACGAAACGCTTGTCTTGTGTAACTTAATGGTTAACAAGCAAGATAGCTTCTATAGATCTTGCAAAGGAAATACGTCCAAGAGAACACAGAAAGAGATTCTCATTGAGGGACTTTAAGGTAAATCCAATTGGAAAGATTATCCCTCATACTTTTGCGACGATCAATAAAGTGGGATATTAAGTATCTCGGACATGGGAATGAAGCATTCATTGAATGTCAAGAAAATGGTAAAGATTTTTGACATCAAGGCAAAAGTATAATACATCCCCAGTGGACAAAGGATTTTATCTTATGCGAAATTGCATGATGAATCAATAAAAGATTAAGAAGAAATGACGTATATCCAAAAAGGGATATTACAAACGATGGCACTAAATGCCAGTACAAGGATTTCTCTGGAAAAGAGTTTAAAGTAAGAATATATGAGAAATATACTCCTAAGATCGATAAAGTGAAAAAAAAAGGAATTTAATCATTCATACTGGATTAGGAATGAATGATAGTGATAGAGACATGACGATCTCTACGATAAGATTTCATTATTGAAATATATCAATATCAAAGTATAGGTTGATGTAGACCTAACCACGAATGCTGTTGGTAAAAGCATAACGATACGGATACCCGAGAAGTATAGGGTGAATGAGGCAACAGAAGACCATAGCAAGGGAACATAATGTCCCAATGGAAAGGACAATGACATATGAAATAGACATTTACTTGAATAAACGTGAACACCGTAGACCAAAGCCTATACCTCACATCGAAAATAGGACAAATAGAACCAAAAGGCAGAATAGGTATGAGGAAAAATTTCTTAGAATACCAGTAAGAACTTGTTCGATATAGGTGCTTCGCTTTTTAACATCGCACAAGTGTGCGTAGAAGCGATAGAACCCAATTCAGGGTAAGCGAATCAAGAAATGAAAATCCCCTTACCTATACGAGAATTTTGACCATCGCAAGTGTTGCTCAAGCTCAGAATTGAACCTAGAATCGCCTAAAGTGCTATCCAATGATTTGGATCATTATATCTATGTGGAACGTAGATATAATTTTAGAGACAAGAAGTTTTAAATGGTCATCATTCATGTGATTAGTGACCGGCCTAGCCTTTTCGTTAGAGGTTTTACACTACGTAATATCAAGACCACCGTTCGCCTATCACGAATATCTTTAAGGCAACATACGTTGAATATATAAAACGAAATGAGTATTAAGATAAGTGTCATGAGTCGTGTCATAAGTAGTCTACAGGTTATATACGTCTTAAGGTGTATAATTTATTAAGAGATCCTTCTTATTAAAAATTCCCTCCATTGCTTAATTTAAGTCGGACTCATCTAGAACTATATGTTTACAGATGGCAAGAAAAGGGGTCTGACGAGTAAAAAAAAAAAAGGGGGAGTTAACCCCAAGGCCTACAAGGTTATAACTCACACGAGCGTATCAGCTCTTTTAATATGAATTAGGAATGAATTTAGAACAGTTTTGGGGAAAATTTTTGCACCTCTGGATGGATACTCGTAACTATAGAGTGTCAAATGAGGATGGTACCCAACGACGTATCTGTCAGTTGCCAACAGATTGGAAGAATTTTTTCAAAAGAAGTATCAAGAGAATATTTTCTCCATGATAAAAATTCCAAAGCCTGGACAGACTTACCAGAATTTGTCAACAGGTTCAAGTATACATATAATGCGTATGGAACGACACCTACAAGTACTTGTCCTGGTCCTCGGCAAGTTACACCGCATGGTATAAAGGAATAGTTGTACCCTGATGTTCCGAACGCCGCCCCACGTCCTGTGCCATCAATGGTACCAGAAAGAGACGAGAAGGGCAAAAGGACAGGATCTTATCGCCCTCGCGGATTAGGAGAATTACCGCTACCAACCCAACCATACTTTCTGATAAAAGTAACACCAACTTCTAGTATTGAAGAAGAAACGGGGAGCAGCTTGACCCCTGGCTCTCTGAAAGAGAATGATCGTCAGGAGTATGAAAACAAAAACGTACTTGGAGAAAGGCAAGTTTCCAAGGGAGGAGTACGACTCTGACAAAGGTCACTCAAAGACATAGAATCTTAGGATCATATAAGACTTATATGAAAATAATGGGTTATGATGAAAATGATGTGATTATAATATGTAAAATAAACGTAGTTTGGAAGAGTTTATGAATATGGTGAAGAAGTGTCAAAGTTTTGAGTGTAAAAAGAGCTAGACGCCTTGTAATCAGTTAGCTCGGTAGACCGACCCTCGTAAGTAATGTATGAAAAGTCCTCACTGAGGCATTATGATGTAATATTATATGGTCTTGAAGAATGGTATCCGAAATACGGAAATGAATTGTTCTGAATAAAATATGGTTACTATGAGATAATAGTTACGCCATTCGGACTAACCAATGCACCAGCCCTGTTCATGAACCTCAAAAATCGAGTGTTTCACACATACCTAGATAAATTTTATCTCAATCCTCATGGATGATGTTCTTATCTATTCAAAAGACGAGAAAGAACATAAAGAAAATCGAAGGGCTGTCTTACGACTTTTAAGAGCCGGGCAAAATTTTGCCAAGTACAGTTTTGTAAATTTCGGCTTAAAAGAGAAATATTCCTCAGGCACATAGTGTCTTTAGAAGAAAACAATGTAGATCTGACAAAGGACAAAACAATTAAAGATGAAAGACGTCAATGACCTAAAATAAGATCAGGAATTTTATAGATTGATTAACTACTATTAGAGATCCATTAAGAACTCTCTAGGGAACAAGACCAATAAGATAGTTACCCCAAAATAGAATCAAAATTACATGGATTAATGAAAGAAAGGCTATGTATTAATATGAGAAAGATAATAACTTATGCATCACAATGACTTAGGCCACATGAATATAATTTCCCAACTCATGACTTGGAATAGTAACAGTGGTATAAATACCGAAGTCTTGGAATTTTCACTCCTATATCAATAAATTAAGAACCCTTCACAATTTACAAAAGTTTGAACTTATTCTTCGAGCAAAGAAACTTGGATACGTGGATAGGAAAGATGGCACGAATCAAGAAAGATTATAATTGTGATAAATAATCACCTAAGGAAGGTTAATGTAGAATCTAATGCCTAAGTTATAAAATACAGTCTAAATTATGGTATGTCCTTATAGAAAAGGAAAACTCATTTGAAAGGTTAAGAAAACGAGAACAGAAATAGTCGGGAAATCAAGGACGAATGTAAGTAGTATTCCCACAACCAAGGTGAAATATGACTAAAAAGAGAGAATGAAGATGGGAATAGAATACGAATTAAGATAAGGAATGAAGAGTTGAAGGATTTTAAGGAGAGTTGGACAATGTTATTGTCTAAAAGAGAGATATATACATATATTTCCAAGCAATAATAAGCTTAGAAATGAAATCGTGAATGAGCTTCATGATCCTTCTCATACCGCCCAACCAGGCATTATTAAGTGACATTGTGAATTATGAGAAAGGTTAGATAGGAAGGAATGAGATAAGATATAACCATATTGTCGAGCAGTGTCTCGGTTATCAATAAGTAAATGCATTATATCAAAGGCCTTATAAGAGAGTATAATCTCTAGAACTACACGAATGGAAATAGAATGATATAGAAATAAATCTTATGACAGGTTTTGCCAAAGTCATAAAGAAGTCGCACTACCATATGGGTAGTAGTGGATTGACCCACCAATTATGTTTGTCTCTGCATATTCAGATGACTCGTAGATCCGATAAGATAACTCAGTAGTACATAAAGGAAATCGTATTTTTACAAGAAGTACCAAAACCTATCGTTTCTAATAGAGACTCCAAGAGTACCCCTAGATTTTGAACTAACTCATAAAAAGGAGTTAGACACGAGATTGAACCTTAAACATAGATATCCACTCACAGACGGATAGACAAGAAGAAAGAACAACCCAAACGTTTAAGCATACAAAAGAGCATTAATGTTAAACCAAGATGTAAGTGGGAACGTATTGTACCACTTGGTAAGTTTACGTACTTCCATAGCTGTCAAACAACGATTAATATAGCCTTATGAGGCATTGTGATGAAAGAAGTATTGACCACCACTTTATTATAATAAAGTAGGTAAGAGAAGGTATAAGGTCACGACGTCGTAAGGGAAACGACTAAGATATCTGCCCAATGAGGCAAAGAATAAGAAAAGCTAAGGACAAATAAAAGTCTTACGCAGATACGCGTAATTTTGAACTGCATTTTTAAATGCGGAATTAAAAATTCTTAAGGTTTCTCCATCTAGAGAAATTATAAGGATTCAGGTACAAAGAATGATTAGATCACGTTTTATAGGACCTTACGAGCTCCTAACAATGATAAGCCTAGTAGCCTATAGCTGATACTTCCACCACATTTGGGAGGGAAGTACGAAATGTTTTCCACGTGTCGCAGTTAAAGAAATACAAAAATGACCCAATTCACGTAAACCAACATGATGACGTGACCTTTGACTCAGATGAGTTATGATGAAAATCTACGACTAAATTGATCGTACGATGCAACGATTAAAGAAACAAGTTTGGGTCTTTTAATGAAAATCCAATGAAGGAACCATGGACAAAAAGAAAGCACGTGGAAATTTATGAAGTTATGACGTTAAGATACCCATAATTTATGAGGTATGCAAATTTCGGGACGAAATTTCTTTTAAGGGGGGTAGGATGTAATACCCCGCAAAATTAGATGCCTAATTACGGTACTTAAAACCCGTAAATTAGAGTTTCGCTGAGTTATTCAACCAGTAAGATATCGAATAATGATTTCGATTTTTTACGAAGGAATGAATTCCTATATTATATTCACCGAGATTTGTGAATCAAATAATAGAATGTTATAAAGTGTATCGACAATATTATTTTAACGTCGATCGCGTATCGATAGTTAAAATTTCATGAAATTTTCTAAGCAATTAAGCTTAGAATTAAATTCCATTGTTAATGGAATATTTTAATAAAGTGATTACGACTTTATTACGACCTTTTCGAGATGAGTCAATAATGAACGTTTTGCAACGTTTTCAAACGTTAACGTTTAGTGACGAAATGAAAAGCAAATTTAATGATCAAGGAATTATAGAAATTAAATTCCTATGATTATTATATGTAATTAGAGTATTATTTAGCATTAAATCAATGCTAGATCATCAAGATTGGATAGTGACCAATTTTTCAAACGTTCGAAAACCCTAATTTTCGAACTCGATTTTTATCGCATAAAATGTTGCCATTAATTTATCCTGTGATATTATTTATCATCTAAACTATATGTTATAACATATATCAATGTTTGGCATGAAAAATAAAAATTAGACCCATTGGCATAGTGTAAAAGCCGAAAACTATACACCTATGTATACAAGTTTATCTTGTTCATTTTTCCTATTGCATGTATCTACTATATGACAATGTGATTAATTATAACCTAACTAATCAATTAAAATCAGATATATACATAGATATATATGTAAAAATCGTGCATGTGTGTGGTGTGTAGGTAGAAGTGTGTGTGGTGTCAATTATGCATGTATTAAGGGTGACAATTGTCACCCATAAGCAACCACCCCACCACCTACACCACTTCAGCCATTCTCACTCCACACAAAGCCGTCCCCTTCTCTCCTCCCTCTCTCAAAAATCTGCAAGGAAGCTGAGAGCTCTCTCCCACCCTTCCATCTCTCACGGCAACAAATCAAGGCTCCCAGGGAGGACAAATTTAGTCCACTCTCCATCCCTCTCGATTCCTTGACTAAGGTAAATACCACCTCCTTAGATCCTAGGGATGATCGATTCTTACACATGCATAGATGTTCATATGATTATTATGATAGGTATGTGCTATATATATGATTGCATGTTGATTTAATAGGTAGATTCAAGACTTTTGATCATTGCATGTTGATTGATCTGGACGAACAGTAACTTCACGAATTTATTTGACTAAGTTACAGTTGTCCGATGAATGTAAAATTTTAATATGTTGAAATTATATGTGTCTAGTATTCCTCTGTAAAATTTCAAGTCAATCCAACTTGATTTACTATTTTAATTGTATTTATCAAAAACACTGCACAAATCTGTGAAATCGCCGTGTTCATCACCCATAGTCCGTGGCTTTAGTTTTAAGTTTGGCTAATGATAAACTCTAAAATTTGGCAGAAACATAATTCAGCATGTCTAGAATATGTATGTAAATTTTTAGAATTTTCTAAAAATGTTTACTATTTATTCCAGATTTTACAATCTAACTGCACAAAACTGTCATGGAAGTGATAGCTTGTAGTAAAATATTTTTATCTCCCAATATATTTTGAATCATTAAGTGAGTTTTTTTTCTGAATTAAACTAGACTTAAGTGGATTTTCAATATGATGGGTTGCATTCCCAGATTCCTGATAATGAGCCCTCGGTGAATTTTTAAAGTTGATACATTATAGTAAGTTTTTTGGACAAACTGCCTTAGTGAATTTTTCCATGTAATAGGCTGTTCGAGTATGACTTTTACGTGAGATGTTCAAGCCGTTTGTAGTCCGATTTGGACTTGGGTTTCTTCATAAGAAATGTTCCTTACCATATCTAGTTGTGATCTGGAAAGTTTGATCTCAAACCAAGTTTTATAGATATACCTTTCACTGACCCAAAGTCACCTACTGGAAACTGTCCATTCCAACTAGTCAACTTTGGGCTTATGTATTTCTCGATGCATCAGATATTTTCCAGTATGGTCTTCATGAAACATGTAGTTCTTGTTACAAGGTATCGAATTTGGTAGCCTACTGTCATTTTGGCATTGTGAGTTAAAAGTTACGAGCCTCACAAAACCCCTCGTCGTTAAGCTAAAACTGGAAATTCTGGAAAATTTTCTAAGTATAGAAGTCAGTTTGAGTTGCCCACTTTGAGACCCAATATCTCCAAAACCACGACTCTTTTGGATTTAATTCCTTCTTAGAACTTGTAGTACATGTTTAGAGGTTTCCATAATATATCTTTGTGCGACCATACGTATTCTGAATCGAGAGTTATGAATCGTCAAAGTACGTCACTTGGGTAGTTTCAAACTGTTTTGCTAAAATTAAACACTTGAAATTTGACTAAGTGTTGGAAACCCCTATATGAAATATGCCTTATGTGACTATCATGCTAGTAACTGATGCATTCATTATGTTATGTCGCAAGGTACGTTAGAACATTAATAGATGAACGAATTATCATAAAACGACACAATACGATATTTTTACGGGAGCATGCCTTAACGTGAAATGTTTGACTAGGTGCTCTTACATGCTCAATTGAGTGTATATCATACCTTGATATACACTAAAGTAGAAATATGGGTTCTAAGACCCGATGGATATTTCAACTCCAAAACCTCAAGGCCGAGAATAGATAGGCTAAGCTGGGGGCAGATTCCAAGAAATCGATTTAGACAATCGACAGTCCAGGTGGGCTTTACTATACTCAAAAATAAAATGCTTTTGAAATATTTATTTACGATGCTTATTTCAACTATTGATAAAATGTTTACATGATTACCTGCCAAAAATGTTTATGTTTTGTGTATGTACCCTATCCGGAATGAATGATATGAATGATATGAATGTGTTGGGTCGCTCCCAACTTATGAATGAAATCGATATCGGATCCTATGCCGGAAGGACAATACCTGGCTAGGATTAACGTGTACACCTAAGGTGACTGTGTGCTGTAAGGATAATTCACGGCCGGTCACGGCGTCGTAGAGGGAGGCCTCCTTCACGACGTTCGACTATGATGTTATGATGAAAGGATGTTAAGGGATATGGATCATACATACCACAAAAATGCCTGGCCAGGCGATGACTTTGAGAAATGATGAAAATGATTTTAGTAAGCACAAGACATTTCAACTAAAACCCTTGTGTCTTAGCATGATGTGGCAGTGTAATATTCAAATGATAAAATGTTTTTGGCATGAGTCCACTGAGTGCATTCTTGTACTCAGCCCTGCATGTTTGTTTTTAAATGTGCAGGTTGAGCAGATGATGGATGGAGCAGTGTTGAGCAATATGATTATTGTTGCTGAAAAGTTTATACCTTGATAGTACATCGTCATATGTACTTATCACATGTCTTCCGCTGCAAGAACCTAAATCTATGTACTAAAGTCCAAGAATATACTTGACATATGTTTTACTGTTTATTGTTAAAAAGAATCTCCATGTATAATTATCCATGTTTAGAGTTACAATCCCTTTTAAATCGTACTTAGGATTTAGGGGCTGTGACAGCTACCCAACAAATGACAGATCATATCATGTCATCCAACCATCACGCCATGCATAACAGATAGGATCCATACACAAAACAGAAATATTTTGGCAGGTAATGTTGTAAACATTTATCAACAGTTGAAGAATAAGCATTGTAAATAAATTCATTTTGGAAAGATAGCGAAGTCACATTTTGTTTGAAAAGAAAGCCCACCTGGACTATGATTCGTCGTAAATTGAGTCCTAGGTTCGTTTGCTTGTCAGTGTCCAATCGTCTCATTCGCGTCCACACCTTTACGCAAAAGCGATATTTTAGTACGTCGTTCACGCTTATCGAGACTCTCAAAGTCTATGACAAATTCGATATTCTATATCGATGTAAACTGAATTCCTCAATGAATTCAATAGGCTTTCAAGTACGTAATTCAATTGAACTGTTCTCGTTCTTCGAGACACGTTCAACTATTTCGGTTTAACTTTTCCGGTTTAAACGTTCAACGTATAAGCACGATTCTCGATATAAGGATTTCATTTGTGAAATCTTTTCTTACTAATGAGGTATCATACTCAATTAGTAAGTCTTACGCGTATTAGCGTATTTATCGATCGTATTTTCGTACGTTTGACTTTAAAAGTCAACGAAGTCAACAAAGTTCAACAAAGTCAACAATTTTGACTTTCAAATAGTAATTTCTTACCATTTCATTTTATAAATCGAATTTTGATCGATTTAAAATCGTAAAGTCCTATTTCTCGATTTGTCACGTAAATCAAAGGACTTATAAATCATTTTCGCAATTATTAAACCATTTAATAAATAATACGTGTATATTCCGTTTTAAAAACGTTATTAAATAAACGCTTGTCTCAAACATAGTAATCTATGTTTATAAAATTTTATAAAATCCAAATATGTCTAAAATAATTATTAGACATATAATTTATTATTAAACCGAATTAATAAGGATTTAAAATCCTTATTATTAATCGAAATTTCTCGGTAATTAATTAAAAATTACCAAATGACTTTCAAATTTTTTTCTAAATTACTATAGTGTATTATTATACACTATGGTCCAGAATAAGAATTAATATCATCCATATGATTTTTGTTTGTCATTTGTTAATATATATATATATATATATATATATATATATATATATATATATATATATAGCCACTATTTTCAAAATTAGTAAATAATTGTCCAAAAATTCCCAAAATTGATATGCACTTAGTATAATATCCCAACATCAATATATATATCACAATTATAACCTATAGTCCATCATAACCATTCATCAATGAATAAACTAATATGTAATCGGTAATTATTAGTTAATTACCTAATAATTATCAAACAATTCTCAAAAATTCTAATTAAATTATATCATGATTAAAAATTATATTATAACATTGTAACATCATAACTTCAACCAAACCAATTGAAATCATCACCATATGAGCATATAGCTCTCGGCTTTTTTGATTTTATTTTGGTTTTTGGTTTTCAAAAATTCCAACAATTATATACTATGATTATATACTATAGTAAAATAATATAACATCATTTAATCATCAAAAACCAATTAAATCATCACCATTCTCAAGCCATAGCTTTCGGTTTATTTGATTTAAATAGGTATTTGATTTCCAAAAATTCCAACAAAATCATACATCACATAATCAATATACTAAAGCATTTATATACCATTGGATGTTCAAAATAAAAATTCACACACCAACATATTAAGTCACATTGCTCTCGGCCCTTTTCAAAAATTAAATATTTGATTTCCAAAAATTCTAAATAAATCATAGAACATATAATCAAGGTCCTAAAGCATTAATATGTCATTGTATGCTTGAAATAAAAATTATACACCAAGGTACAAACCATATAGCTTTCGGTATTTTTAAATAATTAAGCTAGGGTTTTCCAAAATTTTTCAAATAAAATCCTATGAACTCTAAACACATTATATTTCAATAATCCATCATTCAAAATGTATTAAGAACATTCGTTCATCACCATGCATTTTATCAAGTTTTCGAAAATTATTTGTACATGCTCAAAGTTTCGAAAACATCATATATATGTTAGATCCATTCAAAAAAAATTTAATATCAACATCACATGGTCATTCTAAACATATATCCACATATTTTGAAAATAAAAATCATCAAGAACAATATACATCCATAGATCATTCATAAGAATATTAAAAACATACATATATATATATATATAACATTCGAAACACATACATACACATATAAGCATGCTCTCGATTTTTATTGAACAAGGGATGTGAAAATCGAACTATGGTCCTTAGTTTTACCTTGATATGGAATCACAAGAACAATGTGGGGGTACTAGGGTTTTCGAATGGAGAAGAGAAGAAGGAAGAATTTTTTTTAGAAATGGGAGAGGGGCTCTCGGCTGTTTTGGCTAAAGAATGGGAGAATAGAGAGGGAATGAGAGTGTATTGGAGTGTCGGAGGAGTGTGAGAATGAGAAGAGTCCATCCCTTCCCCCTATACCCCTTCTATTACACGGCACACACCCACATCTCATTACAAGTGGCAGCATTTTCTTGTTAGTGGGTTAAGTGATGATTAGGGAGTGTTTAAAGGCTCTTCATGCATTGGGTGTTAAGGAGGTGACAATCATGCTTGTGTAAGAGGGTGTAGCCGTCGGCTATTAAGGTCCAAAGGGGTGGGCTTTAATTATTTTTGTACATTAATACATTATATATATCATACATGATCATTGATATAAAATACAAGTCATAAAAATAATTAAATCATCACTTAGGCATTAATTCGAAATTATCGAGTAAAATAGGTAAAAATTATAAATTACATCTATTATTGATACTCATGTCAAATTCGATCAAAATATACTCATATATATCATAATATATGATTTAGATAATAAATAATAGCATAGGATAAAAATATGGTATCATTTTATGTGAAAAACCTTAGTTTAATAAATTAGGTTTTCGAAATTGTGTATATATACACTATCGAGCTTTATAGCTCCAAGATTGATTTTAATGCTTAATAATACTCATATATATCATAACATATAGTTTAGATACCATATAACAATTTAATGGTATCATTTCATGGGAGAAAACCCTAGTTTAGGTAGTTAGGGTTTTCGAAAAACCCACTTCAAAATTATCGAGTTTTTATAACTCAAAATTTGATTTGAATACTTAATAATACAGTAATTATATAAAATAATAATAGGAAATTAATTATTATAATTTCTTGAGCATTAAACTCATTTTTCAAAACGTCTCTAGTCGTTGACGCTCAAAACGTCTCAAAACGTTCAAAATCGACTCATCTCAAAATGGTCATAGTAAGTTTATACTTACTTCATAAATAATATACTATTAATATAGGAATTAATATGGAAATTAATTCCAAGCTTCGCTGCTCAGAAAATTTCATAAATACTAACGTTTGGTACGCGTTCGACGTTAAAATATATTGACGAACCATTTCGTAATATTTCAATTCCTTAATTCACAATCCTTAGTGAATATAAAAAGGAATTCGTTATAATAATACTGAATCGAAATCAATATTTGATGACGTACTGAAATAAAATACGGCAGAAACCCTAATTTACGGGTTTAAAATACCGTAATTAGACGTTCGTTTCTTTGGAATATTACATTCCACCCCCCTTAAAAGAAATTCCGTCCCGGAATTTGCATACCTCTAGAAAAACAATTCGGGGTATCGTTCTTTCATCGCTTCTTCAAGCTCCCACGTGGCTTCCTCTTGTCCGTGGTGTCTCCACAGCACTTTGACTAACGGAATCGATTTGCTCCGTAGTTGCTGAATCTTGTGGTCAAGGATTGCCGTTGGTTCTTCTTCATAGCTCATGTCTGGCTTGAGAATCACGTCGTCTTGGTGGATCACGTGCTTTGGATCGTGAACGTATTTTCGCAATTGCGATACGTGAAACACATTGTGAACATTTCCTAGGTTCGGCGGAAGAGCCAACCTATAAGCTACTGGACCTATCCTTTCTAGGATTTCATAAGGTCCTATGAAACGGGGTCTCAGTTTCCCTTTTAGTCCAAATCTGACGATCCCTTTCGATGGAGAAACTTTAAGAAACACTTTGTCTCCATCTTCAAATTGTAGCTCGGATCTACGCGTATCAGCATAAGACTTCTGTCTATCCTGAGCTTCTCTTATCCTTAGCTTAATTTGTCGGACGATCTCAATCATCTCGTTCACTGCTTCTGGCCCTATGATTTTTCTCTCACCGACTTCATCCCAATAAAGCGGTGATCTACACTTCTTGCCATACAAGGCTTCGTATGGGGCCATACCAATCGTCGCTTCATAGCTGTTGTTGTAGGCAAATTCAATAAGAGGTAAGATTTCTTCCCATTTTGCACCTTGATCCAACACTACTGTTCTAAGCATATCCTCTAGTGTTTGGATCGTTCTTTCCGACTGTCCATCAGTCTGTGGATGAAATGCCGTACTGAAATTTAATTTCGTACCCAATTCTCTCTGCAAGCTAATCCAGAATCTGGATGTGAACTTGGAGTCTCTATCAGAGGTAATAGATTTTGGCACTCCATGTAGTCGTATAATTTCCTTAACGTATAGCTGGGCCAATTTATCGGATCCATAAGTGCTTTGAATTGGTAGAAAGTGAGCACTTTTGGTAAGTCTATCCACAATTACCCATATGGCTGTGTTTTCTCTTTTCGATTTAGGTAAGTTCGTAACGAAATCCATCGTTATCTCGTCCCATTTCCACTCAGGTATTTCCAACGGTTGCAACTTTCCGTAAGGACGTTGATGTAACGCCTTCACCTGCTGGCAAACAAGACAACGTTCTACGAAAGCAGCTATGTTTCGTTTCATGCCTTCCCACCAAAACTTTTTCTTCAGGTCTTGGTACATCTTAGTACTGCCTGGGTGGGCGGTGTAGGTGTATCGTGAGCCTCACTCATGATCTCATTCTGAAGCTCTGCGTCATCTGGAATGCATATTCTACCTTCATACAATAGGGCGTTGTCTGACGCCTCCGGGAAGTTCTTAAATCCTTCAGATCTTACCCTTTGTCTGATCTTTTCTAACTTTTCCTTCATCCTTTGTCTCTCGACAATCCTTTTTCTTAGATTAGACGTCAGTGTGAGTGTAGCGATGCAACTCACGATCGTCTCGGGTGGTTCAATCAGTTCAATCCTCAATCTCCCAAACTCTTCAACGAGTTTTTCTTCCCGCGTAAAGAGACATCCTAGCTTGGATTGGCTCTTACGACTTAAGGCATCAGCTACTACATTCGCCTTGCCCGGGTGGTAGTTAATACCACAGTCGTAATCCTTCACTAGTTCGAGCCATCTTCGTTGCCTCATATTCAAATCTCGCTGCTCGAAGAAATACTTTAAACTCTTATGATCCGTGAAGATCTCACATCTCACTCCATAGAGATGGTGTCTCCAAATTTTCAGTGCATGAACTACTGCTGCTAATTCCAAATCGTGGGTTGGGTAGTTCAGTTCGTGCGGTCTGAGTTGTCGGGTTGCATATGCTATCACCTTTCCTTCTTGCATCAAAACACAACCCAGTCCAGTCTTAGAAGCGTCTGTATAGACCACATACTCATTGTCCGCTTCTGGAACTGCTAGAACTAGTGCACTTGTCAATTTCTCCTTGAGTATTTGGAAACTCGTCTCACATTCATCGGTCCAGTTAAATTTGATTCCTTTTCGAAGTAGTTGGGTTATTGGCCTTGCAATCTTGGAGAATCCCTCGATGAATCTCCTGTAGTAACCAGCTAGTCCTAGAAAACTTCTAATCTCATGTTGAGTCCTTGGCGATTTCCATCCTTGCACTGCTTCTACTTTGGCCGGATCTACTTTTATGCCTTCGGCAGAAACGATGTGCCCAAGGAACATAACTTCCTTCAGCCAAAATTCACATTTGCTAAACTTAGCAAACAACCTTTCATCTTTCAAGGTTTGCAGTACCGTTCTCAGATGTTCCTTGTGATCTTCTTCATTCTTCGAATAAATAAGGATATCATCTATGAAGACCAAAACGAATTTATCCAAAAATGGATGAAATACTCTGTTCATAAGGTCCCTGAATATGGCTGGTGCATTGGTTAATCCGAACGGCATAACTATGAACTCATAGTGGCCATATCTCGTTCAAAACGCAGTATTAGGTACATCCTCAGACCGTATCTTCAGCTGATGGTAACCTGACTTGAGATCAATTTTCGAGAATACTCCTGCTCCTCGCAATTGATCAAACAGGTCATCAATTCTGGGTAAAGGATATTTGTTCTTTAGTGTCATCTTATTCACTCTCGATAATCGATGCACAACCTCAAAGAACCATCATTTTCTTAACGAATAAAGCAGCGCCCCCAAGGTGAAACACTTGGCCTAATGAAGCCTAGATCCAACAATTCTTGAATTTGGATCTTTAGCTCTTCCAATTCCTTTGGAGCCATCCTGTAGGGTGCCTTCGACACTGGAGCCGATTCGGGTTCTAAGTCGATGGTGAACTCTAGTTGTCTATCAGGGGGTAACCCTGGTAGATCATCGGGAAATACGTCCGAAAATTCTCGGACAACTTCAATGTCTTCAATCCTCGCTTTAGGTTTATCTTCCCCGTTCAAGTAGACAAGGAATGCATGGCATCCTTTCTGGTTCATCATCTTCCTCGCCTGTAGAGCCGATACGATCGGAACTCTTCTTCCCATGCTGATTCCATGGAAATGCGTGGCTTCTTGCCCAGGAAAGTGAAATGATATTTTCCTTTCCTTGCATAGGATAGTGGAGTGGTTCTTGGCTAACCAGTCCATTCCTAGGATTATGTCTACATCATCCATGGGTATTATGTTTAGATTGTTAGCCAGAACCTTAAGTGATCCTAGTGTCAATTCTAGGTTCGAGCAAAAATGTGTAACAGTCATAATCCCTCCTATAGGCGATGAGATTCTCATATCCGAGCTTGCCTTTTCGCACCTAAGTCCCGGCATTTCTCGCATGATCTTGCTATAAAAGAATCTGAAGCACCGTGTCGAACAATACTATAACAGGTATGTTGAGAAGAACACCCATACCTGCCAGGTTTCCCTGATTTTGCTCGTTCTGCCTCCGGTGTAGAGCGTAAGCTCTAGCCTGGGCCGACTAAGGCGGACGGGGTGCTGGTCCTTGTTGGTTCGGGCTCTTGCTGCCTTTCTTTATTCTTGGCATTGGCGTTGTCGCGATGTGGCGCCGCCTTGGTTGTTGAGGTGGTTGTTGCCACTGTTGTTGCGGGGGTTGCTGTTGGAGTTGTTGTTGAGGCTGGGGTTGGAACTGTTGCGGAGGTTGGGGCTGAAACTGTATAGCCCTAAGCGGTTGGGCATTGCTGGGTTGATTTGCCCTCGTAATTGCTTCCGGGCGTACCCCTGAGCAATTATTGGCGTAATGCCCTCTCGCTCCGCACTTGAAGCAGTTCACAACGTTTGCCGTGCACATTCCCTTGTGCACCCTATGGCATCTAGGGCATGGAGGAGCCCTTATCTGATCCTGCGGGCCTCTTGCTGGTGGAGCAAAAGCTGCCCTCTTCCAGCCTTGTCCCGGTTGGACCATATTCCCTTGCCACGGGCGTTTGTGGCTAGCATCCCCATAACTCCCTCGGTTGTTATTTCCGCGATTGGGTTCCCACTTCCCTTTTCCTCTGTCCGTAGCGTTGTGTGTCTGAGCCGACACTGACTTATCGTTGGACATTGCTGCCTCAATATCTAAAGCTTGTGCAAGAGCTTCAGTGTAAGTCAGGTCTCCATGGCTGGCAAGAGACATCTGTATCTCCATCCTCAGTCCTGACCTAAACTTTTCCGACATTTTCAAGTCGGTGTCTACCTGCTCTGGTGCATACCTCGACATCTCGCAGAAGCGCGATCATAGTCGGTCATGATAACTTCTCTTGTTTCAAGAGAAAAATTCACCTCCTTTCTCTTCGATAGCTCTTGGGTATGTATTTCTCATACAACTCCCTCTTAAAGTCCTCCCATGAGAACTCTTCTAGTTGTTCGGCAGTAAAAGTCTTTTTCCTGGCCTCCCACCAGAAATCCGTGGGTCCGTTTAGTTGAAAAGTCACACAGGATAGTCGCTCCTGTGTCGTGCATCGTAGAAAATTAAAGATCCGTTCAATGGTTCTGTCCCATTGTTCCGCTTCCTCTGGGTTACCCTTCCCATTAAAGGTAGGTGGGTTCTGCCTTAGGAACAACTCTTCGATCCTGCGATCGGGTTGAGGTGGAGGTGGTGGTTGGGGAATGTCCTCAGCTTCTTGTTCGGGGATTCTACCTCGTCCCCTAGGTCTTCCCCGACCTCTGCCTCTGGGTTCTTGTTCCGGATCTCTTCTAGGAGGCATTCTGCTATATAAAACAGATAATCATCAAACACTTATTCCTTCCATAGCTTAACATACATAATACTATCATGGCCTCATTGCAAAACGATTTCTAAACAAAACATTTCACCCTTAACATACACAATTTGCCTCAAAAGCCCTATTCAGGGTCATATATATATATATATATATATATATATATATATATCTAAAATTTTTTGCCATATGCAGGATGTTCAAAACCAAAGAGCCATAAACAAAACATAAATCCCGGCCCACACGGCCTTCCAAGAATTTCAGGGTTCTAGTTTCAACAAAACCAAACATAGAAAGAGGGGAACATCATAAGCTTAAACATAACAAAAATCTATTTAAGCTTCATCAAGTGCCTGCATCAGGCATCTTCCCACTGATCGTCCTCCTCGGGGTCTTCCTCTTCCTCGGAGTCGTCCTCACTGTCAGAATCATCCCCCCGGGGTCGTACCCTGGATGGTCCCGCTCCATCGTCTTCCACCATCGGTATGTCACGCATGGGGTTGAAGTCGTCGTTGCCATAGAGCTCGTAGTCATGGCGGATTGGGCTGTAGGTATAGCGGATCGGGCTATAACCATCCAAGGTGTCTGTTACCCTCATCCACGCTATCTGGCGGAAGTGCACGACTGGTGGTACGGGTGGGGCCATAGGCGGTGGAGGTGCTAGCGGTGGACGTACGGGGTGTCCTACAGGTAGAGGAGGGAACACGGGCTCTCCCAAAGCTCTCGGGCGTGCTGCCCTCTCCAAGCGAGCGGGCCTGCCCTCGTCGAATCGGTATGGAGGCACAACTGGGTCGATCTGCCTCGGGACCTCAGTATATAGCCACTCTGGCGACTCATCCCGCCAGGTGTACTCCCGTGGAGGGAGATAGGGTCCTCTCGGCGCTGCTCCGTAAATACTGTAGACGTAAGTCAGATGACTTACGAATCTAGGCAGATCTCCCACCAGGTCGTAGCTGCCAACTGCCCGGTATATATAATCCCCGATATCTCTCGGGCGTAATCTTCCCATGTATGGGGAGTATAGATGCAAGGCGCCGGATGCCATCATAGTCGATCGCGCCATGGGCTCGGGCGTCTCTCAAGGCGGAGGTATTATGCGAGCTTCGCCCAAGTCCTCTCCAACAAGACATCCACCGAGCGGTAAATACTCATCACCTTCTCAGGGGTCGGGTGTGGTCCAATCCTTCTCCGAGCGATATATCTCATCCCCTCCATCTGTCACGATCAAAACTAACATAAGTCAACTATCGTCATCTCAAAAGCAGAAAGGATAACTTAAGTACAACGAGAAGCAACTAGGTTAAAACTAAACAATCTACAAGGTAGGCAACATCATAAGGTACAACACACACCACAACTTACCTTCTTACTCTTACCCAACGTATACATATAATCTAATAATGCCTTAATATATAGGCTATGCTATGAGGTCCTTGTCTTATACCAAACACTTGAACTAAAGTTCAACGGACTCTAGCGTATTCTGGAGATAGAATTAGGGATTCTGTTCTTCACAACAAATGAAGATTAGGGTGTTAGGAGTACGTGGGTGAAAACCATCCTTAAATCGGAGTCCTAAGGAAAGAGATCTAGCTAAAAAAAATTACTGCACAGTGCAGGAAATTTGCGCGATCGTGCCAAAATGTAATTCGAGACGTATGTCGATGTAATACGTCTACCATATCCACGTCTTTAGGTTGAGGCTGAACATTCTGAAGCCATATTTGATGGCCACATCATGATTCGTGTCAACGGTCACTCATGTCGAAGTGGTGATGAAATGTCGACGTCGTTCTTCCTTAAGGTTGATGTCGCCCTTGTTCATCCTTCACGCTTGTCTTTCGTCGTTTGAGTTCGTGGCTATCATCCTTTTCATTCTCAATATCGATCTTTTGTTCTCGTAAGGAAAAAGAAGTTTATACTTCTATGTTCTTTCACGATACGTGATCATGCTCCTTAGAGTCTAGGTTCTTCTTGTGATATCATATCGTTCATCGGAGACAAAGTTTTGAGTTTGAAAATAAAGTCTAACTTGAGAACTTAAAAGTAAAGTTTCAAAACGATAATCATAGTCAACTCATACATGTATATCAAAATGAATTCATCCATTCCATGTTGATCATTCAACTTAGTACCACCATGTACTTCCATAATATCATAACCTTCCTCCGAAAAATAACTTTTCCATTTTCTTTCAAATTCCTTTCAACTTGCTCATCAGTCAAAACTCTCCATTTCATGAGTTTGAGGAAGAAATCAGTTACCTTTTTCCGGGTTGAGCTCGATGTGATGGAGTGTTGAGAGGAGTCAGCAGGATTCTAGAAGTCCAGTGACTCGATCTAGACATAGATTTTAAAAGAAATTGGGTTTTCAATGAGAAATAGCGCTCTGATACCACTCTGTCACGTCCCCTGATCGTTCCCTTTTTCACACGTAAAAGGCGTATATAGAAGGTAAGTCGAGTATCGTATCCACAGGGATTGTGTCTGAAACACGAAGTTAGCTCAACGATAATTCATCATTATTCAAACACAGAAAATTGGATGAAAGGTTTTAAGGGCTTCAGAATTTAATCCAAAGCAGGCGTAACCATGCAGAAAAATAAAACAAAGCAATAAACACATGGAAGATAAAACAGATAAGAGAGACTAACCGTAGGGATGCATTAATCCTATCCACAACGTATGTTTATCCTGTTCCTATTAGCCAATTTTAATCCAGACAAGATGGAAGATCACAAATATAACCAATAACTTCAATTACGACAATTGCGGCAGTAGATTACGAGTTTTCCCTACCATTCTAGGTGAAAACAAGTAACTCCAAAAGGATCACTAAGAATATGCTTCATACGAGTATCCTATCTCAGCTACGACTCAAGGCTTATTCGTATCATGCATTCAAGATCGATTGACAATTAATACAATTACGAAATTAACCGACAACTAGATATGCATCAAGCTTGATCGAAATCAACACATATAAATAAGCACCAAGAATCATGAATCAATGCACGGAAGGTAAATAGCGATAATGTAAATCACAACATATAGGATCGAATCATGCAAACCCTAGAATCGATGCGAATTTTAGCTACGCATAATTAAATTACCAAAGCAATAAATAATTAAATAAAACATAAATTAAGATAGATAGATAAAACCGTAAGAATCCACGAAGAACAATTGTAGCGACTTGAATCAGGAAGAAATTACGAATTCTAATACTAAACTATGAAATTGGAATGAAAATACTTAAAGAAAAGCTAAACTAAATTAAGCGGAAAAGAACTTGCAAAAGAAAATAAAGAAGAATTTGTGTTCTGCTCTGGAATGGTGTTCTCTAAGCTACTGCTCTCTACCCTATTTATAATAAATCATAACCTCCCTCTCTCGTGAATTCCAATCCTTCTCCATCTCGGACTCTGATTCAGAAATATACTTGAACTAGAACTCTGCCTCGCGAAACGCCTCCAATTCAATTGTGCTTACTCCTCGCGAGGCGTGCATGTATCAATCCCCCGCGAAGACATGTCGAGAGGCATTCAAAATCGCTGAAAATTCGCTCATCCTCGCGACCAAGCATCTCGCCAACGGTCGCGAAGGTTTCTCGCGAGGGGTAATTCCCTGCGCGCGACTTCGCCGTTTCGCTCCGTTCTCTCTCATCCGGACTCCGAATTGCGATCCGTTTACGCCTACGGACTCCTATCGAGATGCTCTTTAACATAGTACACTTTGAACATCCATATTTTTCAAATCCATTACGTCATATTCACCGTCGTTTTCAAACAGTTCTTCTTCGCATGAGCTCGCGACTGGGCTATTGATTCCTCTTTATCGTGATCCACCTTTTTGACATTAAAACCTATGCTAAAATGACATGAAATACACACGGTATAATATCTTCCAAGGTAAACATAAATATATCAAAAGACAACTGAAAAGATCACTTATCACTTAGAAGCGAAACGAATATAGCCTTATAAATCATTTAAAAATGAGGCTTATCAACTCCCCAAACTTATCCTTTTTTGTCCTCAAACAAATCGAACAAAGAGAGCGACCGAGACAGGTGTAAAGAGTCGAGCGATAAAAGCAATAAGCCTCGAGCAATGAGCAATAAACGATTCACTCAAATGAATCAAATCACAACATCTTTCGTTAAACTCCACACATCATAATAATCATAAGCACAAGCCTTCCCAAACTTGAATCCTCACGACATGGATATATATATAAGAAATCTCAAACACTCAAGTGTATGAAGGAGGATGTGTATGCTCTCAAAGTTCAAAATTACATGGAATCTACCATAAGCTTGCAAATCGTCTAATTCTCCATTGCTCAAATATGTGCTCAAGAACTAAGATCAAAAAGGTCTTTATAAAAGGTTATAATATAGGCTCTTTGGTAGAATTCGGATATATTTAGGCTAAGTGACTCATAATCCCATAATGAAAAACACCATAAGTAACACAAGACATAATTCCCAAATTTTCACAATTTATTTCAATTCTCCATACCAAGAAGTCATTTTTCTTAAGCACTCCATAATTTTCATATAAGTGATATACTCATCTCAAAGCACTAGCTACTTACCCATTTATGTTCTTTTCACACACTTGTTTCATTTATTTATTTATTTATTTTTTGAACTTATATGGGTAAGCAACTATTTTATTATTATCACTTCCTCAACAATTATTCTCTTTCCTTTCTTTTCTCAACCTTTCATTCAAGCAACCAAAATCACACTAACAACATAACCCAACCCACGGCTATATGAATGAATAAGGTAGGCTCAAGCGGGCTCATCAAAGGATAATAACATAACAAAGTTAGTGTTTGGATAGTGTATAGGCTAAGAAAAGAATGCCTAATATCATTTAAAAATTCTTAAGCACATCAATGCAACCTCGAAAAGAACGAGCAAGTTCTAGAGAACACATGCTATTTCAAACTATTCACACATAAAGAAACAAGACGAAAAAATATGACGATCAAAGCTCAAGTCTCATGTGTTTCAAAATGTGATCAAGTTCTCAAAGGCTCAATACTCACAATAATCATAACATGCTTCGTCTCACAAAATCGGTTGCAATCAAATTTTCTAAAAACAATTCTCATCATCGGCCTCGTTATTCAACTCAACCCACAAAATGCAGACACAAAACCCAAACACGAAAAACAAAACAAACACAAACAAAAGAAAAATGAACAAAAACGAAAAAATAAGCCAAAACAAAGAAAAACATTGGGTTACCTCCCAACAAGTGCTAAATTTAAATGTCTTTAGCTAGACCAATACTAACCTCGATCAATCGGCGATTTGGCGTGATCTTCTTACCAAATCTTTGCTTGCCTCCATATTTTGCGTTGATTGCAGACCACCACCGAGTGTGGAAGTGGCCTCCCCAAACTTGAACAAGTCACCTGGGTTCCATGCCGAGTCCATCTTTCTTTGTAGCACCCTTGTCAACTAGTTGGTTGACATCCAAGCTCGAGATTGGCTAGTCGCAACAGTGGTGATTGAATGACACTCTTCATGCTCGCACTATCGTGTCGCGGGATGGCGTCATAGATTGAGATTTTAGCTTCTCATCGTTAACACGAAAAGTTAGATCACCTTCCCGCACGTCGATTAAAGCACGACCGGTTGCTAGAAAAGGCTACCAAGATTAGTGGTTGATTTTAAATTCGAGAATGTCTAAAATAACAAAATCTGCTGGAAAGAAAAATCCCGAACTCTTACCAACACATCCTCAACTATCCCCTTAGGGTATCACGTGACCTATCGGCCATCATTAACGAAATGGAGGTCTTCTTGAGTTTGCCCAGCCCCAAGCGATTGAACACATTTAACGGCATCAGGTTTATGCTCGCTCCTAAATCACACAACACGTTGGGGAACGTGTGCTCTGCAATCTCGCACTCCAGCGTGAAGCTCCTCGGATCTTTCTGTTTCAGTGGCAATTTTCTCTGCAAGATAGCACTGCATTCTTCAGAGAGGTTGATCTTGTCAAATTTCCCAAACTTCTTCTTATTCGCCACTGCATCTTTGAGAAATTTGACGTATCCGGGCATATTCCGAAGCGCTTCAAAGAGAGGTATGGTGATGTTTACTTTCTGGAACATCTCTTTGAATCGGGTAAACTACTCGTCATATTTCGTCTTGACTAGTCGACTCGGAAATGGAACCGGAGGGGTGTACGTGCGAGAATTGAATTCTGGAGGCCCTTCGCGGTTGACCTCGTGACCACTGGGCAAGTTGCGAGGTGTCTGCTCTGCGCTGCAATCCTCCTTCGCGTTCGAACTTGCGGGCACTGGGTCGCTCGCTAACAAATCTGGGCGCGCACAATATGATGGCTCGGTCGGGCTCGCGGCGTGTGCTCGATTGCGAGCTTCAGGGGGAGAACTCGGGACTCGCCGTGATCGGGCACGCGATCGCGAGCTTGGTCGCGAGTTTACATTCGATGTCTTCCTTGCTCCGTATGGCTCGGGTAAGCTTGTCCACCTCGTCTGGATGGCGAAACATTGATTTTTCGGGTTCACCTTCAGATTACTCGGAAATTGGCCCGTCTTTTGTAGTGCATTCAGTTTGCGGCTACTTGACCAATCGATTTTCCAACATCTTCATATGCTTTCCATAGCGATCCACGGTGGACTCAAATGATTAATCTTACGCGGTGTTGCTTATAAGCGAATTACGGTTCGTTGCCAATTGTTGGTTGCTCACAACCAACTGATGCATCATATCTTCGAGACTTGCTTCTTCGTCTCTTGAATCACTCCATTCTGAACTGAGAAACTTGGCGGAGGTCTGTTGAAAATTATTGGGGTTGGCGTACGAGAAATTTGGATGATTTCAGTTATTTGCATTGTATGCCGGATTTCCCCCATGATTCCTCTGATTGATGTGGTTGACCTCTTCTATCTCGATCTGACTCTTCAAAAGAGTGAATTGCTTCATCAGCTCGTCGTATTTCGAATCAGTCTCGATAGCTGCTGCTTTAACCATTGGCGTTCTCTCCGTTGGCCATTGATAACTATTTGCCGCCATCTCTTCTATGATGCGACTGGCCTCCTCTACACGACGATTCAATAAACATCCACCTGCCGACGTATCCACTATGCTCCTTGTATGCCATGTCAGCCCACTGTAGAACTGCGTGATCTGCTGTTCTTTGGAGAATCCGTGTTGTGGGCACTTTCTCAATAGGCCCCTGAATCGCTCCCAAGACTCGAACAATGACTCATCTCCTAGCTGGGAGAAGTGGGAGATCTCGGCGATGATTTTACGGGTTTGGCTGGCGGAAAATACTTTGAGAGGAACTTTTCCCAAAGATCCCCCCAATTGTTTATGCCCGTGCGGTCCAAACTCTTGAACCACTCCTTCGCTGATCACAGAGAATCCGAACATGCGCATCTCGAATCGTGTCTTGTGGCACCCCATTCTGCTTTGATGGTGTCACAAATGTCGAAAATGTCTCAAGATGCGCATTCGGGTCCTCTGTGACTCCTCCCCAAACCGCTTCTCTTTGTACCATCTTGATTAGGGCCGGCTTTAACTCGAAGTTGTTTGCATTGACTTAGGGCCCCATCCGCCTCCTTGGAATTGTTCGGTGGGAGGTCGGTACATATAATTCGTAGATCTCGTCTCGGGCGGGACTAGAGTCCCATATTCGCCATCTGGCGCTGCATCTCTGAAATCGGCTAACATGCATGCAGCTTGCTCGGGAGGAATGCCCTGCTACGTGGATTAGCGCCATTGCAGCCCGTCTCTTCTCTCGTCCTCTTCTCCTTTGAGAGCTTTCGATCTCGGGATCTAGTAATATTTCGTGAGGTCCCCGAGATCTTGTCGCATAAACTACCCGAGAAAAGAGAATTCACTCGTAACAATAAATAAATAATATAATATATAACTTGAATTAATAAATCCAAATCGTCAAATTATTCCTATGTAATCTTAACAATCCCGACAACGGCGCCAAAATTTGATCGCCCCTTTTCACACGTAAAAGGCGTATATAGAAGGTAAGTCGAGTATCGTATCCACGAGGGATTGTAATCTGAAAACACGAAGCTAGCTCAGCGATAATTCATCATTATTCAAGCACGTAAAATTGGGTGAAAGGTTTTAAGGGCTTGAATTTAATCAAAGCGGCGTAACCATGCGTAAAAATAAAACAAAGCAATAAACACACGGAAGATAAAGCAGATAAGAGAGACTAACCACAGGGATGCATTAATCCTATCCACAACGTATGTTTATCCTGCTCCTATTAGCGAATTTTAATCCGCACAAGATGGAAGATCACAAATATAACCAACAACTTCAATTACGACAATTGCGGCGATGAGATTACGAGTTTTCCTACCATTCTAGGTGAAAACAAGTAACTCCAAAAGATCACTAAGAATATGCTTCCTACGAATATCCTATCTCATTTCGACTCGAGGCTTATTCGTATCATGCATTCAAGATCGATTGAAAATTAATACAATTACGTAATTAACCGACAACTAGATATGCATCAAGATTGATCAAAATCAACACATATAAATAAGCACCAAGAATCATGAATCAATGCGGAAGGTAAATAGCGATAATGTAAATCACAACATATAGGATCGAATCATGCAAACCACAGGATCGATGCGAATTTTAGCTACGCATAATTAAATTACCAAAGCAATAAATAATTAAATAAAACATAAATTAAGATAGATAGATAAAACCGTAAGAATCCACGAAGAACAATTGTAGCGACTTGAATCAGGAAGAAATTACAATTCTAATACTAAACTATGAAATTGGAATGAAAATACTTAAAGAAAAGCTAAACTAAATTAAGCGGAAAGAACTTGCAAAGAAAATAAAGAAGAATTTGTGTTCGCTGCGAATGGTGTTCTCTAAGCTCTTGCTCTCACCCTATTTATAATAAATCATAAGCTCCTCTCTCGTGAATTCCAATCCTTCTCCATCTCGGAATCTGGTTCAGAAATATACTTGAACTAGAATTACGCCTCAAAACGCCTCCAATTCAATTGTGCTTACTCCTCGCGAGGCGTGCATGTATCAATCCCCCGCGAAGACATGTCGAGAGGCATTCAAAATCGCTGAAAATTCGCTCATCCTCGCGACCAAGCATCTCGCCAACGGTCGCGAGCGTTTCTCGCGAGGCGTAATTCCCTGCGCGCGACTTCGCCGTTTCGCTCCGTTCTCTCTCGTCCGGACTCCGAATTGCGATCCGTTTGCGCCTACGGACTCCTATCAAGATGCTCTTTAACATAGTAAACTTTTCACATCCATATTTTTCAAATCCATTACGTCATATTCACCGTCGTTTTCAAACAGTTCTTCTTCGCAGGAGCTCGCGACTGGGCTATTGATTCCACTTTATCGTGATCCACCTTTTTGACATTAAAACCTATGATAAAATGACATGAAATATACACGGCATAATATCTTCCAAGGTAAACATAAATATATCAAAAGATAACTGAAAAGATCACTTATCACTTAGAAACGAAACGAATATAGCCTTATAAATCATGTAAAAATGAGGCTTATCATCCCCACTCCGGATAACCCGGACTGAAGGGTGACTAATACTAGGAATAGTATTTTAGGACCAAACGGCTAAGATAAAGATGCATATCAATTGTAAACTAGCATGCTTGACATAACATAAAATGATATCGTAACAATTCAAATGGTTTAGGCCATCAGACCCAAGACTTAACACTGATCTGATAGACCTCAATAGTTCATAACATCATAAATAACATAAAAGAGTTCAGAGATTGCAGCGGAAAGTGTGTGAATACATATATGGAGATATGTATTCAGGTGAAACTCTAAATTCTTATTAAAGCGGTCAAGGACACTGGACTCCTCAACACCTCCTCCATCACCAACATTAGAGCTCAACCTGCACATTTAAAAACAAATATGCAGGGCTAAGTACAAATAATGCACTCAGTGGACTCATGCCGAAAACATTTGATAATTTAATTACGCTGCCAATATCATGGTAAGTCACAAGGGTTTTAGTTGAAATGCCTTGTGCTTACTAAAACATTTTCAGTTCGAAAACATCGCTCGGCCGAGCATTTTCCTTTGTGTGTATGATCCATATCCCATAATCATATCTCATCACATTATCAAAGATCAAACGTCGAGAGGGAGGCCTCCCTTCTACGACGCCGTAACGGCCGTTTACCCATCAAACCTGATCGCGTTCAGTGTACACGTTAGCCCTAGCCAGGTATTTATCCTCCGGCATAGGACCCGATATCGATTTCATAACAAGGTTGGGCGCGACCCAACAAATGACAGATCATATCATGTCATCCAACCATCACGCCATGCATAACAGATAGGATCCATACACAAAACAGAAATATTTTGGCAGGTAATGTTGTAAACATTTATCAACAGTTGAAGAATAAGCATTGTAAATAAATTCATTTTGGAAAGATAGCGAAGTCACATTTTGTTTGAAAAGAAAGCCCACCTGGACTATGATTCGTCGTAAATTGAGTCCTAGGTTCGTTTGCTTGTCGGTGTCAATCGTCGTTCGCGTCCACACCTTTACGCAAAAGCGATATTTTAGTACGTCGTTCACGCTTATCGAGACTCTCAAAGTCTAAGACAAATTCGATATTCTATATCGATGTAAACTGAATTCCTCAATGAATTTAATACGCTTTCAAGTACGTAATTCAATTGAACTGTTCTCGTTCTTCAAGACACGTTCAACTATTTCGGTTTAACCTTTCCGGTTTAAACGTTCAACGTATAAGCACGTTTCTCGATATAAGGATTTCATTTGTGAAATCTTTTCTTACTAATGAGGTATCATACTCAATTAGTACGTCTTACGCGTATTAGCGTATTTATCGGTCGTATTTTAAATGCGTTTGACTTTAAAAGTCAACGAAGTCGACAAAGGTCGACAAAGTCGACAATTTTGACTTTCAAATAGTAATTTCTTACCATTTCATTTTATAAATCAATTTCGATCGATTTAAAATCGTAAAGTCCTATTTCTCGATTTGTCACGTAAATCAAAGGACTTATAAATCATTTTCGCAATTATTAAACCTTTTAATAAATAAAACGTGTATATTCCGGTTTAAAAACGTTATTAAATAACGCTTGTCTCAAACATAGTAATCTATGTTTATAAAATTTTATAAAATCCAAATATGTCTAAAATAATTATTAGACATATAATTTATTATTAAACTGAATTAATAAAGATTTAAAATCCTTATTATTAATCGAAATTTCTCGGTAATTAATTAAAAATTATCAAATGACTTTCGAATTTTTTTCTAAATTACTATAGTGTATTATTATACACTATGGTCCAGAATAAATTAATATCATCCATATGATATTTGTTTGTCATTATTAATATATATATATATATATATATAGGCGCGGTATTTTTTCGAAATTAGGAAATAATTGTCCAAAAATTCCCAAAATTGATATGCACTTAGTATAATGTCCCAACATCAATATATATATCACAATTATAACCTATAGTCCATCATAACCATTCATCAATGAATAAACTAATATGTAATCGGTAATTATTAGTTAATTACCAAATAATTATCAAACAATTCTCAAAAATTCTAATTAAATTATATCATGATTAAACATTATATTATAACATTGTAACATCATAACATCAACCAAACCAATTGAAATCATCACCATATGAGCATATATCTCTCGGGTTTTTTGATTTTATTTTTGTTTTTGGTTTTTAAAAATTCCAACAATTATATACTATGATTATATACTATAGTACAATAATATAACATCATTTAATCATCAAAAACCAATTAAATCATCACCATTCTCAAGCCATAGCTTTCGGTTTATTTGATTTAAATAGGTATTTGATTTCCAAAAATTCCAACAAAATCATACATCACATAATATACTAAAGCATTTATATACCATTGGATGTTCAAAATAAAAATTCACACACCAACATATTAAGTCACATTGCTCTCGGCCCTTTTCAAAAATTAAACATTTGATTTCCAAAAATTCTAAATAAATCATAGAACATATAATCAAGGTCCTAAAGCATTAATATGTCATTGTATGCTTGAAATAAAAATTATACACCAAGGTACAAACCATATAGCTTTCGGTATTTTTAAATAATTAAGCTAGGGTTTTCCAAAAATTTTCAAATAAAATCCTATGAACTCTAAACACATTATATTTCAATAATCCATCCTTCGAAATGTATTAAGAACATTCGGTCATCACCATGCATTTTATCAAGTTTTCAAGAATTATTTTAACATGCTCAAAGTTTCGAAAACATCATATATATGTTAGATCCATTCAAAAAAAATTTAATATCAACATCACATGATCATTCTAAACATATATCCACATATTTTGAAAATAAAAATCATCAAGAACAATATACATCCATAGATCATTCATAAGAATATTAAAAACACACATATATATATAACATTCGAAACACATACATACACATATAAGCATGCTCTCGATTTTTATTGAACAAAGGATGTAAAAATTGAACTATGGTCCTTAGTTTTACCTTTGAAAAATGATATGGAATCACAAGAACAATGTGGGTGTACTAGGGTTTTCGAATGGAGAAGAGAAGAAGGAAGAAAAAAAAATTTAGAAATGGGGAAGGGGCTCTCGGCTGTTTTGGCTGAAGAATGGGAGAATGGAGAGGGAATTAGAGTGTATTGGAGTGTTGGAGGAGTGTGAGAATGAGAAGAGTCCATCCCTCCCCCTATACCCCTCCTATTACACGGCACACACCCACATCTCATTACAAGTGGCACCATTTTCTTGTTAGTGGGTTAAGTGATGATTAGGGAGTGTTTAAAGGCTCTTCTTGCATTGGGTGTTAAGGAGGTGACAATCATGCTTGTGTAAGAGGTGTGGCAAATCGGCTATTAAGGTCCAAATGGGTGGGATTTAATTTTTTGTACATTAATACATTATATATATCATACATGATCATAGATATAAAATCTGAGTCATAAAATAATTAAATCATCACTTAGGCATTAATTCGAAATTATCGAGTAAAATAGGTAAAAATTATAAATTACACCTATTATTGATACTCATGTCAAATTCGATCAAAATATACTCATATATATCATAATATATGATTTAGATAATAAATAATAGCATAGGATAAAAATATGGTATCATTTTATGTGAAAAACCTTAGTTTAATAAATTAGGTTTTCGAAATTGTGTATATATACACTATCGAGCTTTATAGCTCCAAGATTGATTTTAATGCTTAATAATACTCATATATATCATAACATATAGTTTAGATACCATATAACAATTTAATGGTATCATTTCATGGGAGAAAACCCTAGTTTAGGTAGTTAGGGTTTTCGAAAAACCCACTTCAAAATTATCGAGTTTTTTATAACTCAAAATTTGATTTTAATACTTAATAATACAGTAATTATATAAAATAATAATAGGAAATTAATTATTATAATTTCCTGAGCATTAAACTCATTTTTCAAAACGTCTCTAGACGTTGACGTTCAAACCGTCTCAAAACGTTCAAAATCGACTCATCTTATAATGGTCATAGTAAGTTCATACTTACTTCATAAATAATATACTATTAATATAGGAATTAATATGGAAATTAATTCCAAGCTTCGCTGCTCAGAAAATTTCATAAATACTAACGTTCGGTACGCGTTCGACGTTAAAATATATTGACGAACCATTTCGTAATATTTCAATTCCTTAATTCACAATCCTGAGTGAATATAAAAGGAATTCGTTATAATATCTTGAATCGAAATCAATATTTGATGACGTCTTGAAATAAAATACGGCGAAACCACAATTTACGGGTTTAAAATACCGTAATTAGACGTTCGTTTCTTTGGAATATTACGTTTGTGTATGTATCCTATCCGAAATGAATGATATGAAATGTTATGAGATGATATGAAATGATGTGAATGTTGTTGTTGGGTCGCTCCCAACTGAGTTGTGAAATCGATATCGGATCCTCTTGGGAAGACAATGCACAGCTAGGATTAACGTGTACACCAGGTGTTGTATCTTTGTAAGGACAATTCACGGCGGTCATGGCATCGTGAGGGAGGCCTCCTTCACGACGTTCGAACTATGATGTTACGATGAAATGAGGATATGGGATACGGATCATACACACCAAGAAAAATGCTCGGCCGAGCAACTTTTACGAACTGATGAAAATGTTTTAGTAAGCACAAGACATTTTCAACTAAAACCCTTATGTCTTACCATGATGTTGGTAGTGTAATTCAATTATGATAAAATGTTTTCGGCATGAGTCCACTGAGTGCATTTCTTGTACTCAGCCCTGCATGTTTGTTTTTAAATGTGCAGGTTGAGCTCTGATGATGATGATGATGGAGGAGTGTTGAGGAGTCCAGTGTCCTTGATCTTTTGTTTAGAATTTGGTTAACCTTGAATACATATCGTCATATATGTATTCACACACTTTCCGGTGCAACTCTGAATTTATTTACGTTATGTATGATGAATAGATGATATGAACTGTTGAAGTCCTTCAGGTCATTAATATCCTTTTGGATCTGTTGGAGGATAATGTGATATACTTTGTCGAGGCCCGTCAGACCATTGTTGATCTTTGGGTCTGATGGTCCAACCCACCTGATTTGATATGTTAGCATCGTATGTTATGTTCAAAGCATGTTAGTTTACATTTGATATGCATCTTTATAATAGCCTTTGTGAACTCTAAATACTATTCCTAGTATTAGTCCGCTCCAGTCCGGGTTATCCGGAGTGGGGTCGTGACAAATAACTTTATTCAAGACATTTAATAACTTAAATAATATTTCATCTCATTTCATAAGAAAATTTCCATTCAAACATAATTAATGCATTTCCTAGCAAACTTTTTCAATTAAATAACATTTTTCATTCAACACACATTAATAATCACATAATTCATATTTTATTATAATAAAATTCATTTCTAAATATTCTCTAAGTTTTCAAATTTCATATTCTTCAATTAAGGAATAATCGAATTTCTATCGATTAATAATCCATTATATACCTCTTTATAAATTCTTATGAATTAAATAGCTTCTAAGCCCCTAATTATACTTGATTAGGCTTTAATTAATACTAAAAGATTTTCGGGTTACTACAGCCCTATTTATACCCTGGGCGATTATGGATCTAGTTACTAAGACTAGAAAGTGTTTTGTTTATATACGTTTGTATATTTGGTGATGCATGCGGAAACGATAGGTGGTTTCGAGATGAACCCTTATTTTGATGACCTCGGTAGCGTTTATATTTTTGAGTGCACCGTGACTAGGTACGTGGAGTGATATTGATATTTGCTTTTGAGAACATCATACTCCGTACCTAGACCTATTTTGTAAATCTCAAAAACGCTGACGAAAATCCTCGTGGAGGCATTTGATTTGATATGATGATAGCTCATCGAGAGCCATTGGTTTTGATGTCGTATTATAGGATGTTCGACGATGTGCTAGACTTACGCGTATGATTATATATACATATTGCGCTAAGATATGTATGATCTTGATGGATGGTACAAGAAGATATTTGATTGCGTATATTTAAGAATGATAGAATGCCGTCGAGAAGGAGAAACTGCGATGTAACACTTGAAAGAGAGGACACACCACCACCATCGGCAAGAAGGATTGAGGAGCCATTCCTCAGACAGAATCCACTAATTTTCAACGTGACTGGGAATCTCGTGGATATGGAACTATGGATTCACGCTGTAATATTCCAACGAAACGAACGTCTAATTACGGCATTTCAAACCCGTAAATTAGGGTTTCTGCCGTATTTTATTTAAATACGTCATCGAATATTGTTTTCGACTCGGTATCTCTATAACGAATTCCTTTTTATATTCACTAATGATTGTTAATTCAGGAATCAAATGTCGCGATATAAGTCGACAGCTCTTTTTAACGTCGAACGCGTATCGAACGTCTGTATTTTATGGAAATTTCTGAGCTGTAAAGCCTGGAATTAATTTCCATATTAATTCCTATATTAAATGGAATATATTTATTAAGTAAGTACGAACTTACTACGACCATTTTGAGATGAGTCGATTTTGAACGTTTTGAGACGTTTCGAGACGTTTTGAACGTCAACGTCTATAGACGTTTTGAAAAATGAGTTTAATGCTCAGGAAATTATTATAATTAATTTTCTATTATTATTTTATATAATTACTGTAATAATAAGTATTAAAATCGAATTTTGAGCTTTTAAAATTCGATAATTTTCGAAATGGATTTTTCGAAAACCCTAATTATATAAACTATGGTTTTTCACATAAAATGATACCATATTTTTATACTATGCTATTAATTATTATCTAAATCATATATTATGATATATATGAGTATATTTTGATCGAAATTAACATGAGTATCAATAATAGGTGTAATTTATAATTTTAATCCTATTTTCCCAATTATTCTCGATAATTTCGAATATGTGCTATATGTTGAATTTAATTATTTTAATGGCTTGTATTTTATATCTATGATTTATACTTGATTAACACATAGTGTTATGATGCAAATAAATTAAAATCAGCCCCTATTTAGCCATGATAGCCGACGGCTATCTTCAACCCCCATGCTCATGTTTTTTTTTTCTATTGCCCAATGCATGGCAAGGCTTTTTAACACACCCTAATCATCACTAAACCCACTCCTAAATGTTGCATTTTTTCTATTGGTGGTGAGTGTGTGTGTGCCGTGTAATAGAGTGTTATAGGGGGAGAGGGACTCTTCCCCTTCACCCCATACTCATTATACCCCCCCTACATTGCAATACCTTTTGGAACCCAAAAAAAAAAATACTCCCATTCCCTCTCCCAAACTCAGCAAAACCGAGACCCTCCTCCCTCTCCATTTTTAATTTTTCTTTCTCTTCTTCTCTTCACCATTCGAAAACTCTAGCACCCCCATATTGTTTCTTGGATTCCATATCATTCTCAAGGTAAACAAGACCCTAGTACCGATTTCATCTCACATTTTGCAAGAAAAATCGAGTGTATACCTATATGGATTTATATGTGTGTTTCGAATGTTATACATATATATTTGTATGGTTTAAATGTTCTTATGGATGAGCTATGTTGTATATGTGTTCTTAATGATTTTTATTTACAAAAATGTGAAAATATATGTTTAGATGATCATATAATGTTGTATATTAAATTTTTGAATGGATCTAGTATATATATAAAATGTTCGAACCCTAGTCTTGTTTAATAAATTTTCGAAAACTTTATAAAATGATTTTGTAATGACCGATTGTTCTAAAGTATTTTTAGTGATGGAATATTGATCTATGATATGTTTTAAACCTATGGTATGTCAATTAAAAGTTTTGGAAAACCCTAGCTTAAAATTTTAAAAATACCGAGAGCTATTTGTGTTATACCTTAGTGTATAATTTTTATTTTAATCATACAATGACATATTAATGCTCTAGGACCTTGATTATATGTTCTATGATTTATTTAGAATTTTTGAAAATCAAATGCTTGATTTTACATATTACCATGAGCTATAGGGTTATATATGTTGGTGTATGATTTTTATTTTGATCATGCAATAGTGTATTAATGCTTTAATATATATATATTATGTGATGTATAATTTTGTTGGAATTTTTTGAAATCATTTACCAATAAAAGTCAAATAAACCGTGAGCTTTGAAGCTCATTAAGGTGATGATTTAATTGGTTTTGATTAATGTTATGATGTATTATTGTTATACTATAGTGTATAAGCATAGTGTATAATTGTTAGAATTTTGGAAATCAAATACCAAATTTATCAAAAAAGCCGTGAGCTTTGAAGCTCATTAAGGTGATGATTTAATTGGTTTTGATTAATGTTATTATGTTATATTGTTATACTATAGTATATAATCATAGTATATAATTGTAGGAATTTTTGAAAACGAAAAACCAAAAGAAAATAAAAAAAACCGAGAGCTATAAGCTCATATGGTGATGATTTCAATTGGTTTGGTTAATATTATGATGTTACAATGTTATAATATATTGTTTGATCATGTTATGATTTAATTAGAATTTTTGGGAATTATTTGATAATTGTTTGGTATTAAATTCGAAAATTCCGAGAATAATGTGAGTTTATTCATGAATGAATGATTATGATGGACTATAGGTTATAATTATGATATATATTAATATTGGGACATTATAATAAGTGTATATCAATTTTGGAAATTTTGGACAATTATTTCCTAATTTTCTAAAAATACCGTAGCATATATATATATATATATATATATATATATATATATATATATATATATATATAATAAATGACAAAAATATCATATGTATGATATTAATTCTTATTCGGACCATAGTGTATAATAATACACTATAGTAATTTAGAAAAATTTGAAAGTCATTTGGTAATTTTTAATTAATTACCGAGAATTTTCGATATATAATAAGGATTTTAAATCCTTTTTAATTCATTTATTAATAAAATATATGTCTAATAATTATTTTAGACATATTTGGATTTTATAAAATTTTATAAACATAGATTACTATGTTTGAGTGTCACACCCCCTCAATCCTAAGTAGGATTTAGAAGGGATTGTAACTATAAACGGGTATAGTTAAACAGGGGAATTCTCCTTAACAAAAGCCGTAATTCATATGACAAGCATGTCCTTGGACTTTAGTACATAACTTAAGTTCTTGCAGCGGAAAACATGTGATATGTACATATGACGATGTACTATCAAGGTATAAATCTTTCAGCGACAATATTCATATTGCTCAACACTGCTCCATCCATCATCTGCTCAACCTGCACATTTAAAAACAAACATGCAGGGCTGAGTACAAGAATGCACTCAGTGGACTCATGCCAAAAACATTTGATAATTTAATTACACCGCCAATATCGGGGTAAGACACGAGGGTTTTAGTCGAAGGCGCATGGCTTACTAAAACATTTTCGGTTCAGAAACATCGCGGCGGGCATTTTCTTGGTGTGTATGATCCGTATCTCATAGTCACAATTCATAACAAGATTAAAATCAAGCGTCGAGAGGAGGCCTCCCATCTACGACGCCGTGACGATCGTAATCTCGTCTGACCTGCGATCGCTCTCACAAGCATATGTTAACATAGCAATAGTTCCAACCTTCACGCCAATCCTAGCGGGCATTTATCATCCCACGGGACCCGACATTTAAAAGGTTGGTGCGACCCAACAAATGACATAACCTGTCATAATATAGTTCCAACCATCGCCACAGCCCTACCCGGCATAACAGATAGGATCCATACACAAAATGAATATTTTGGCGGTGTAATGCGATAAACATTTATCAGCGGTTGTAGAATAAGCATTGTAAATAAACTCATTTTGGAATAACGATGAAAGTCACATCTTGTTTGAAAAGTAAGCCCACATTAGAGGTGAAAAGGGCCCACCTGGACTATGGTTCGTCTAACTTGAGTTCTTAAGTTTGATTTCGTCGTCGCTTGGTCGTCGCGTCCGCGTCCACACGCTACGTAAAGCGATGTTTTAGTACATCGTTCTCGTTTCTCGAGACTCTCAAAGTCTAGAATAAACTTGATATTCTACATCGATATAAACTGAATTCCTTAACGAATTCAATACGCTTTTCAATTACGTATTTCAATTGAACCGTTCTCATTGTTCGAGACACGTTCAATTGTATCGTTTTAACCTTTCCGTTTTAAACATTCAACGTATTTATACGTTTCTCGACATACGGATTTTTAATAGTAATATCTTACTAATTCATGTTATAAATCGATTTCCAATCGATTTCTTTTCGTAAAGTCCTATTTCTCGATTTGTCACGTAAATCGATGAACTTTATTAATTTTTTTTTTAAACATTAATCCATTTATCCCTAATCCTTATTATTCAATTATAACGTTTATTAAATAAAACGTTTCGTTATAACATAGTGATCCATGTTTATAAAATTTTATAAATTCCCAATATGTCTAAAATAATATTTAGACATATAATATATTATCACTCCTAATTAAAATGGATTTAAAATCCTTATAGTTCTTTTAATGCTCTCGGAAATTCTTAAAATTACCAAATGATTTCCAAGAATTTTTATAAATTCATATAGTGTATTATTATACACTTATGGTCATTAATATGTATTAATATCATCCATGTATCAATCGATCATCACCATATTCACATAAGGCATATTTCACCTAGGGGAGTTCCAACACTTAGTCAAATTTCAAGTATTTAATTTTTTGCAAAACAGCTTAAAACAACCCAAGTGTCATACTTTGACGATTTATAACTCTCGACTCAAAATACGTATGACCGTACAAGGATACATTCTTAAAACCTCTAAACATGTACTATAAGTTCTAAGAAGGAAGTCGATCTAAAGAGTTATGGTTCGGAGATATAGGGTCTCAAAGTGTGCAACTCGAACTGACTTCTATACTTTGAATATTTTCAGATTTCAGATTTAGCTTAACGACGAGGGATTTTGCGAGGCTCGTAACTTTGACTCACAATACCAAAATGACTGAAAGATACCATTTTAGAAACCTTGTAATAAGAACTACATGTTTCATGAAGACCATACTGGAAGATACTTGATGCATCGAGAAATACGTAAGTTCAAAGTTGACTAGTTGGAAAGGACAACATTCAAGTAGGTGACTTTGGGTCAGTGAAAGGTATACCTATAAAACTTGGTTTGAGATAAAACTTTCCAGATCACAACTAGACATGGTAAGACATATTTCTTATGAAGAAACCCAAGTCAAATTCGGACTACAAATGGCTTGAATATCTCACGCAAAAGTCGGACTTGTAGGGTTCATTAACAAAGGAAATAGACTAAGGCAGTTTTGACAAAAACACCTACTGTAATGCGTCAACTTTAAAAATTCACTGAGGGCTTATTACAACGAATCTAATAATGAAACCTATCATATTGAAAAGCCACTTAAGTCTAGTTTAATCCAGAAAAAGCCTAACTCAATGATTCAAAACATATTGGGAGATAAAAATATTTTACTACAAGCTATCACTCCCGTGACAGTTTTGTGCAGTTAGCTTTTAAAATCTGGAATAAATAGTAAAAAGTTTTAGAAAATTCTGAAAATTTACATAAATCTTCTAGACATGCTAAGATATGTTTATGCCAATTTTTATATTTTAACCATTAGCCAAACTCGAAACGAAAGCTACGGACCGTGGGTGATGAATACCGAAATTTTACAGATTTGTGCAGTATTTTTGAAAAATAGAATTAAAATAGCAAATCAAGTTGGATTGACTTGCAATTTTACGGAGACGTAATAGACACATTTAATTTCAACATAGTAAAATTTCACATTCATATGACCACTGTAACTTAGTAAAATAATTTTATTAAGTTACTGTTTTCGTAACATACTTCCAGTTTTAAATTTTAAGCTTACTCTTCTTGTATGCATTTCATATAATCACGAAAATGGTGAATCTATCACCCCAAATCACCACCAAGATTATCAATCTAAGCATGCAAGTATGATTTAGTCATGTCTAAGAGTCATAGGAGGTAGTTATACCTTAGCCACGAATTTGAAGATGAATGAGTGAGATTGAGCTTGAGCTTTCTCTTCCATGGTGGGAATGGTGTAGGAGAAGAAGAAGAGAAGAAGGAAAAATTTTGAAAATGAGAGAGTGTTGCTCTCGGTTTTTCGCAGAAAAATCAGAGAGTGAAGTGTGTTGGGTGTGTTCAAAAATGCTTGGAGAGAGTATAATGAGTAAAGTGTATTGAAAGGAAGAGCCCCTATTTCTCTCTCTCTTGTACACGGTTACACACACACAATGATGAGATTGCAGCAAATTTTTGGGAGTAGGAGATGATGATTGAGGAGTGTAAAGGAGCTCTTCATGCATTGGGTGTTTAAGGAGGTGACAAGCATGCCTTGTCAATCCATGATAGCCTAAGGTTTAGGGGTCCAAATAGGTAGTATTTATTTTATTTTTGTACATTAATACAATATATATATCATACATGATCATAGGTATAAAATACAAGTCATAAAATAATTAAATCACCTCTTAGGCATATATTCGAAATTTTCGAGAATAATAGGGAAAATAGGATAAAAATTATAATTCACACCTATTATTGATACTCATGTCAATCTCGATCAAAACATACTCATATATATCATAATATATGATTTAGATAATAAATAATAGCATAGGATAAAATAATAGCACATTTCATGCACACAAAACCCTAATTTCGAAAATTAGGGTTTCGAAATTATTAAATAGACAATACCGAGTTTTAATGCTCAAAAATTAAATTTTAATGCTTAATAATATCCATATATATCATAACATATAGTTTAGATACCATAGGATAATTTAATGGTATCATTTCATGTGTTAAAACCATAGTTTATATAATTAGGGTTTTCAAAATCCATTTAAAAATTATCAATTTTAAGCGCTCAAAATTCGATTTTAATATTTATTAATACTGTAATTATATAAAATAATAATAGGAAATTAAATAATAATAATTTCCTGAGCATTAAACTCATTTTCAAAGCGTCTCTAGACGTTGGCGTTAACGTCTCAAAGCGTTCAAAATCGACTCATCTCAAAATGGTGGTAGGAAGTTCGTACTTACTTAATAAATATATTCCATTTAATATAGGAATTAAGATGGAAATTAATTCCAAGCTTTACTGCTTAGGAAATTCCATAAAATACTGACGTTCGATACGCGTTCGACGTTAAAATATATTGACGAATCATTTCGTAATAATTCAATTCCTTAATTCACAATACTTAGTGAATATAAAAAGGAATTAGTTTTAATAATACTGAATCGAAATCACACTATTCGATGTCGTAAAAAAAATAATATACGGCAAAACCCTAATTCACGGGTTTAAATTACCGTAATCATACGTTCGTTTCTTTGGAATATTACATTCCACCCCCCTTAAGAAAAATTTCGTCCCGAAATTTGTATACCTCTAGAAAAATAAATCGGGGTATTTTTCTCTCATCGCTTCTTCAAGCTCCCACGTGGCTTCTTCTTGTCCGTGGTGTCTCCACAGCACTTTGACTAACGGAATCGACTTGCTCCGTCTATCTGTCTGTGAGTGGACATCTATGTTAAGGCTCAATCTCATGTCTAACTCCTTTTTGTGAGTTAGTTCAAAATCTAGAGGCACTCTTGGAGTCTCTATCTGAAACGATAGGTTTTGGTACTCCCTGAAAATATACAATTTCCTTTTTATGCAGCGAGCTAACTTTTCGGTCTCGAGTCATCCGAATAGGCGAGACAAAACATAATTGGTGAGTCAATCCACTACTAGCCATATAGTAGTGCGACTTCTTTTTGCCTTTGGCAGAACCTGTCTTAAGATTCATTGCTACATCATTCCATTTTCATTCGTGTAGCTCTAGAGATTATAACCTCTTATAAGGCCTTTGATACAATGCCTTCACTTGTTGGTAACCGAGACACGGCTCGACAATCATGGTTACATCTCAACTCATTTCTTACTATCTAACCTTTCTCGTAAATCATAACATATCTTAAAGTTGCCTAGGTGGGCGGTAGGAGCAGGGTCATGAACTTCATTCTTGGTTTCATCTCTAAGCTTATCATTGCTTGGAGATATATATATAGATATATATAATCCTTCCTTAGACGATATAACATTGTCCAGCGCTCCTTAAAATTCTTCAGCCTTTCCTTCCTTATCTTAATTTGCATTCTATTCCCATCTCCATTCTCTCTTTTTAGTCATATGTCACCTTGGGTGTGAGAGTACAACTTCGTTAAATCCTTTGAATGCCCGACTATTTCATTCTCATTTTCTTAAACTTTCCAATGAGTTTTCCTTTTCTGTTGGGACATAATATGATTTAGGCTGAATTTTATAACTCAGGTATTAGATTCTACATTTACCATCCTCAGGTGATCATTTATCACATTTATAATCTTTTACTAATTCGAGCCATCTTTCTCATCCTATATCCACATTTCCTTGCTCGAAGAATAAATTCAAACTTTCGCAAGTTGAGAAGGGTTCTTAACTTATTGTCATAGGATTGAAGTCTTCGCGACTTTGGTATTTATACTACTGTTACTATTGCAAGTCAGGAGTTGGGAAATTCTATTCATGTGGCCTAATTCATTGTGATCATAAGCTATTATCTTTCTCATATTAATACATAGCATCTCTTCTATTACTCCACGTAATTTCATTCCTTGTTGGGGTAGCTATGTTATTGGTCTTGCTACTTTAGAGAGTTCTCAATGGCTCTTTGATAGTAGTCCATTTATCTAAGAAATTCCTGGTCTCATTTTAGGTTATCGACGACTTTCATTCTTAATTGCTTTGTCCTTTGTCAGATCTACATCGATTTCTTTTAAAGATACCATATGCCCGAGGAATATTTCTCCTTCGCCAAATACACAATCTTGTACTTGGCAAAATCTGCGGCTCTTAAAAGTCGTAAGACAGTCCTTGATATTCTTTATGTTCTTCTTCGTCCTTTGAATAGGTAAGAACTTTATCTATAAAGATTAAGATAAAATTTTCTAAGTACGTGTGGAACACTCGACTTTTGAGGTTCATGATCAAGGCTGGTGCATTTGTCAGTCCGAATGGCTTTACTATTATCTCATAGTAGCCATATCTTATTCTGAACGATTCGTTTTCGTATTTCGGATACCATTCTATAAAGGCCATATAATATTACACCAAAATGCCTCAAATGAGGACTTTTATACATTAATTACTAGGGTCGGTTTATCGAGCCGACTGATTACAAGGCGTCTAGTTCTTTTTACACCCAAAATTTCGACACCACATTTAACATATTCACGAAATATTCCAACTACGTTTATTTTACATATTATAATCACACCGTTTTCATCATGATCCATTATCTACATATAAGTCTTATAGGATCCTAGGATTCTATGTCTCTGAGTGACCTTCGTCGGAGTCGTACTCCTCCCTTGGAAACTTGCCTTTCTCTAAGTACGTTTTTGTTTCATACTCCCGAGGATTATTCTCTTCCAGAGAGCCAGGGGTCCAGCTGCTCCCCGTTTCTTCTTCAATACCAAAATGACTGAAAGATACCATTTTAGAAACCTTGTAATAAGAACTACATGTTTCATGAAGACCATACTGGAAGATACTTGATGCATCGAGAAATACGTAAGTTCAAAGTTGACTAGTTGGAAAGGACAACATTCAAGTAGGTGACTTTGGGTCAGTGAAAGGTATACCTATAAAACTTGGTTTGAGATAAAACTTTCCAGATCACAATTAGACATGGTAAGACACATTTCTTATGAAGAAACCCAAGTCAAATTCGGACTACAAATGGCTTGAATATCTCACGCAAAAGTCGGACTTGTAGGGTTCATTAACAAAGGAAATAGACTAAGGCAGTTTTGACAAAAACACCTACTGTAATGCGTCAACTTTAAAAATTCACTGAGGGCTTGTTACAACAAATATAATAATGAAACCTATAATATTGAAAAGCCACTTAAGTCTAGTTTAATCCAGAAAAAGCCTAACTCAATGATTCAAAACATATTGGGAGATAAAAATATTTTACTACAAGCTATCACTCCCGTGACAGTTTTGTGCAGTTAGCTTGTAAAATCTGGAATAAATAGTAAAAATTTTTAGAAAATTCTGAAAATTTACATAAATCTTCTAGACATGCTAAGATATGTTTATGCCAATTTTTAGATTTTAACCATTAGTCAAACTCGAAACGAAAGCTACGGACCGTGGGTGATGAATACCGAAATTTTACAGATTTGTGCAGTTTTTTTGAAAAATAGAATTAAAATAGAAAATCAAGTTGGATTGACTTGAAATTTTACGGAGACGTAATAGACACATTTAATTTCAACATAGTAAAATTTCACATTCATATGACCACTGTAACTTAGTAAAATAATTTTATTAAGTTACTGTTTTCGTAACATACTTCCAGTTTTAAATTTTAAGCTTACTCTTCTTGTATGCATTTCATATAATCACGAAAATGGTGAGAAGGGTTCTTAACTTATTGTCATAGGATTGAAGTCTTCGCGACTTTGGTATTTATACTACTGTTACTATTGCAAGTCAGGAGTTGGGAAATTCTATTCATGTGGCCTAATTCATTGTGATCATAAGTTATTATCTTTCTCATATTAATACATAGCATCTCTTCTATTACTCCACGTAATTTCATTCCTTGTTGGGGTAGCTATGTTATTGGTCTTGCTACTTTAGAGAGTTCTCAATGGCTCTTTGATAGTAGTCCATTTATCTAAGAAATTTCTGGTCTCATTTTAGGTTATCGACGACTTTCATTCTTAATTGCTTTGTCCTTTGTCAGATCTACATCGATTTCTTTTAAAGATACCATATGCCTGAGGAATATTTCTCCTTTACGCCGAAATACACAATACTGTACTTGGCAAAATCTGCCCGGCTCTTAAAAGTCGTAAGACAGTCCTTCAATGTTCTTTATGTTCTTCTTCGTCCTTTGAATAGGTAAGAACTTTATCTATAAAGATTAAGATAAAATTTTGTAAGTACATGTGGAACACTCGACTTTTGAGGTTCATGATCAAGGCTGGTGCATTTGTCAGTCCGAATGGCTTAACTATTATCTCATAGTAGCCATATCTTATTCGGAACGATTCGTTTTCGTATTTCGGATACCATTCTATAAAGGCCATATAATATTACACCAAAATGCCTCAAATGAGGACTTTTATACATTAATTACTAGGGTCGGTTTATCGAGCCGATGATTAAAGCGTCTAGTTCTTTTTACACCCAAAATTTCGACACCACATTTAACATATTCACGAAATATTCCAACTACGTTTATTTTACATATTATAATCACACCGTTTTCATCATGATCCATTATCTACATATAAGTCTTATAGGATCCTAGGATTCTATGTCTCTGAGTGACCTTCGCCGGTCGCATCTCCTCCTTGAAACTTGCCTTTCTCTAAGTGCGTTTTTGTTTCATACTCCCGAGGATTATTCTCTTCCAGAGAGCCAGGGGTCCAGCTGCTCCCCGTTTCTTCTTCAATACCAGAAGTTGGTGTTACTTTTATCAGAAAGTATGGCTGGGTTGGTAGCGGTAATTCTCCTAATCTGCGAGGGCGATAAGATCCTGTCCTTTTTGCCCTTCTCGTCTCTTACTGGTACCATTGGCGGCACAGGACGTGGGGTGGCATTTGGAACATTAGGGTATGAACATTCTATCATGTCGTGCGGTGTAACTTGCCGAGGACTAGGACAAGTACTTGTAGGTGCCGTTCCATACGTATTATGGGTATACTTGAGCCTTTGACAAATCACGTAAGTTTGCCCGACCTTTGGAATTTTATCATGGAGAAAATATTCTTTTGAAACTTCTTTGCAAAACCACCTTAATCTGTTGGCAAGCACGATGTAAGTCGTTGGATACCATCCTCATTTGTCACTCTATAACTTTGGCGTCCATCTAGAGATGTAAAATTTTCTCCAAATCATTCTAAATCCTGCCTAGCTCATAATAAAAGAGCCGATGCTTCGTGTGAGTTCCATGCTTGTAGGCCACATGGTTAATCTCTTACCGTTAAACTTCCGTTTTACGCCATTTTAAACGGATATTTCTAGATAAGTCCGACTTAATTTAAGCAATGGAGGAATTTTAAAACAAGAAGGATCTCTTAAGGAAGTATACACTTTAAGGCGATATAACACATAGACTACTTATGACACAACTCATGACACTCATCTTAATACTCATTTTACGTCTACACCCTTAGTTGTATATCGCTCTAAATTTATTCGCATGTGTGAATAGTGGGTACTAATATCACGTCGCTTAAAACCTTTTAACGAAAAGATTTGGCCCAGCCACCGATCACGTGAATGACGACCATTCTGAAACTTCTTGTCTCTAAAATTATATCTCGTTCCTCATAGATATAATGATTCAAATCATTGGATATAATTTTAAGCGATTCTAGGCTCGATTCTACGCTTGAGCAACTCTTGCGATGGCCATGATTTTCGTATAGGTAAGGAGGTTCTAAATCTTGATCGCTTACCTAAATTGGGTTCCATCGCTTTATGCGTGCTTGCGCATTGTCAGCGAAGCACCTAATTGAACAAAATCTTATAGGTATTATGAGGAAATTTCCCTCATACCTATCTTGCCTTTTGGGTTTTGTTTGTTCTGTTTTCGGTGCGAAGTATAGGTTTTGGTCTACGGTGTTCCCGTTTATTCAAGTGAATGTCTACTCCCTAAGTCACTGTCCTTTCCATTGGGACATTATGTTCTCTTGCTATGGCCTTCCGTTGCCTCATTCACCTTATACTTCTCGGGTATCTATATCGTTATGCTTTTACCAATAGCATTTGTGGTTAGGTCTACATCAACCTATCCGTTGATATTGATATTTCGATAATTAAGTCTTATCGTAGAGATCGTCGTGTCTCTATCACTATTATTCATTCCTATTCCAATAGGAATGACTTAATTCCCTTTTTACTTCATCGATCTTAGGAATATATTTCTCATATATCCTTGTTTTAACTCTTTTCAAGGGAAACTCTTATTTATCAAGTCATATGTCTTTGAAGCTTATATCGTGTCGGGGCTATCTTATTATTGTATAGCTCATAGTTTCTTCAGTTATTTCTGACTTTTGTCCCTTTTTCTTGGGCACGGTATTTGAAAGTAATCTTACTTTCGTTATACTTCGGTTCCCACTTCCTGGACTGGAACCGTTATCATTGTCGTATGGCTTGGTAGGGTCGAACATTCGTACACCATAACTTAAATTCCAAGCATCTATCTTCCATGCCTTGTTTTTGAAGATATTTTCTTCACACTTGATTTACATACTAGGGCTATCCTCGTCGTTCACACAATCTCAAAGATTATGATTCCTTAATCTCATTATCATTTGTTTAACCAAGTTTCAATTACTTGGAATCGATTATGCTTAAGCATAATTTCATTGACTGAGGTATAAGGTGAGAGATCTATTTTCTGAGACGCTATCATTTCCTTATATATATATATTCTTTGAAAAGAATATCTTGTATGCATCTTTACTCTTTTAAACATGCCCAACCTACTAACGAGGTTTTAAGGACAACCAACTATCTTAAAGATAAGTTGTAATCTCTCTTGTTATGACATAAAAAGGGTAGTTCATATCTCACGGATATCATATACTTTTCTTGCTTTTACTCTTGCATTCAATGCTAAAGAGTATCTTATTCATAACTTGATTATCGTAACAATCGTATGAAGGTATAACTTCACTGTTACCAATCTTGGTAAAACCCTTCAAGGTCATCACATCCATGTGTATCATGGAAAAATATCTCGTCTCATCGAGATTTTCCTTACATCTGATTTCTTGATGTCTATCGCCATCTTGATGCGAAATCTTTAGGTGGTGGAATAAGTCGACCTATTTCATGTCGATGTTTATCGTTTCACTAATTAGTACTTAGGTGACAAGGTAAGTCAACGTTAAGTCATACTTGATGGTTTCGAGAGTCGAGAAAGAATTATCACGACTACTTGCAAAAGGCATTGTCTCACAAATCGAAATAACATCTTCTCAAAGATTGAATCGATATGCTTTTTAGACCGAATAAATGGGGCTCTAGGGTCCGAAGACCAGAATGACGACTACTGAGATTTCTTTGGTCATATGGGCTGGCCAGACCCGTCACAAATATTTTCTCAGTCACGCAAGGATTTGGGTTCAAAAGGACACTTTATGAATTTTTGGGTTGAAAATTTTCTTCAGAAGAAGTGAGAAACTCGAATGAATTCTCAATTGGAACTAGGTCATAGAGTTAAACTCAACGACAGAAATTGGGTGATGAATATAATTTTTGAAAGCTTATATACCCATAATAGGTCATCAACCAAGGTTCTTATGTACATCGTGGCTCTACTTGTATTGCTGGCAATCTTACTTTCTTAGTAACATTCTAAGATTCGTATCATACTATAACGTTCTTACTTTCTATAAATCATAGAGCTAGCTTCAACTGATCCTCGTGAATCCTGGAGTAGGAATCAGGAATTTGGTCCTTCATAAGAAATGAAGTACAGTACATTAGGGGCACGTAGGCGAAAACCGTACGTACATCGGAGTTCACACGATCGAGAACTAATCAAAACAAAATCACTACACAATGTAGGAAAATTTTACGCGCGCTCGCGCCGAGGTCATTAGCGATGCCGACCCAAGGTCGTGCATGCCGTTACCGATGCCGCGGTAGTACAGAGAAATGCCGACGTCGAGGTCGCATAAGCTACCAAAGTCGATATGTCAAAGTCGATGTTATAAATTCCCGAAGTCAAGGTCGACAGTCGCACATGCCGAGGTCGAAGTCGAGGTCGCACAATTTCATATAAATCCTTTTCCTTTCGATACTCAAAATGGAATGAAGTTCTCAAATCCATCGTTACTCTTGTTCTTGTAATGTGAGGAAGTTCTTAATTCTATGTTCTTTCGTAAAAAGGGATCATGCTTCTTAAAAAGTCTACGTTCTGTTGAGCTAGCATGCTCATCATCATAAACAACTTTGAAGTTTGAAGTAAAACTTCAAATATTCATCGTAGCTCATTTATGCGCATGTACTTACGTCGAATTTCACGAATTCAACATATCATTTTGACAAATCGGTGTCCAATCTCAATCACTTTAAAGCATGAATAACATAACTTTGTACATAATTATGAACCCTTATTGAATTTCAGGATTTCAAATATTTCATCTTTGGCATATCATGCGGAAACTTTCTCACATCATTGTCATCATCTCCCTTATATCTTCCTTCTTTTCATAACTTTCTTGACAAATCATTTGTCGTAACATTCATTCTCAACCTTTCTCATAGCTTTCATTTTTTTTTAAAGATCATTTCAATCATCCTTCACTTCAAACTTTTCGATTTCAATACCGAGAAAATCATTTATCTATCATAAATCAAATCCTTTAAGTTTCCTTAAATATGCAGTCCCATACCTGCATATTGTGGGAATCTTTTGAGCTTTCCTTAAATATGCAGTCCCATACCTGCATATTGTGGGAATCTCTTTTTGAAAAAAAAATAATTTCCATCCATTTTCACTTTCAATCTTTTCATTTTATAAAAATCATTTCATAAACATTCATCTGGCCAGGGTAATTTTCAAAACTTTGGAAAAAGAATCATTTACCTCATTTCGGTTGAGCTTGATGTGATGGAGTGTTGAGCATTGTCAGCTGACCTTTAGAAGTCTAGTGACTCAATCTAGACTTAACCTTAAAGGAGATTTTGGGTTCAAGAGTGAACCGCTCTGATACCACTCTGTCACACCCCCTCAATCCTAAGTAGGATTTAGAAGGGATTGTAACTATAAACGGGTATAGTTAAACAGGGGAATTATCCTTAACAAAAGCCGTAATTCATATGACAAGCATGTCCTTGGACTTTAGTACATAACTTAAGTTCTTGCAGCGGAAAACATGTGATATGTACATATGACGATGTACTATCAAGGTATAAATCTTTCAGCGACAATATTCTTATTGCTCAACCTTGCTCCATCCATCATCCGCTCAACTTTGCACATTTAAAAACAAACATGCGGTGAGTACAAGAATGCACTCGGTGGACTCATGCCAAAACATTTGATAATTTAATTACATCGCCAATATCGTGGTAAGACACGCGGTTTTAGTCGAAGGCCTCAGGCTTACTAAAACATTTTCGGTTCGTAAACATCGCTGGCGGGCATTTTCTTGGTGTGTATGATCCGTATCTCATAGTCACAATTCATAACAAGATTAGAAATCAAGCGTCGAGAGGAGGCCTCCCATCTACGACGCCGTGACGGTCGTAATCCCGTTCAAAGACACAAATCACTCTCACAAGCATATGTTAACATAGCAATAGTTCCAACCTTCACGGCAATCCTAGCGGGCATTTATCATCCGACACGGGACCCGACATTTAAAAGGTTGGTAGCGACCCAACAAATGACATAACCTATCATAATATAGTTCCAACCATCGCCATACCCTACCCGGGCATAACGGATAGGATCCATACACAAAATGTAATATTTTGGCGGTAATGCAAGAAACATTTATCAGCGGTTGTAGAATAAGCATTGTAAATAAACTCATTTGGAATAACGATAAAGTCACATCTTGTTTGAAAAGTAAGCCCACATTAGTGAGGTAAGAAAAGGGCCCACCGGACTATGGTTCGTCTAACTTGAGTTCTTAAGTTTGATTTCTCGTCGGCGCCCGTTCGTCGCGTCCGCGTCCACACCTTTACGTAAAAGCGATGTTTTAGTACATCGTTCTTGTTTCTCGAGACTCTCAAAGTCTAGAATAAACTTTGATATTCTACATCGATATAAACTGAATTCCTTAACGAATTCAATACGCTTTTCAATTACGTATTTCAATTGAACCGTTCTCGTTGTTGAGACACGTTCAATTGTATCGTTCTAACCTTTCGGTTTAAGCGTTCAACGTATTATCGTTTCTCGACATCTGATTTTTAATAGTAATTTCTTACTAATTCATGTTATAAATCGATTTCCAATCGATTTCTTTTAAATAAAGTCCTATTTCTCGATTTGTCACGTAAATCGATGAACTTTATTAATATTTTTTTTTAAACATTAATCCATTTATCCATAATCCTTATTATTCAATTATAACGTTTATTAAATAAAACGTTTCGTTATAACATAGTGATCCATGTTTATAAAATTTTATAAATTCCCAATATTTCTAAAATAATATTTAGACATATAATATATTATCACTCCTAATTAAAATGGATATAGTTCTTTTAATGCTCTCGAAAATTCTTAAAATTACCAAATGATTTCCAAGAATTTTTATAAATTCATATAGTGTATTATTATACACTTATGGTCATTAATATGTATTAATATCATCCATGTATCAATCGATCATCACCATATTCACATAAGGCATATTTCACCTAGGGGAGTTCCAACACTTAGTCAAATTTCAAGTATTTAATTTTTGCAAAACGACTTAAAACAACCCAGTGTCATACTTTGACGATTTATAACTCTCGACTCAAAATACGTATGACCGTACAAGGATACATTCTGAAAACCTCTAAACATGTACTATAAGTTCTAAGAAGGAAGTCGATCCAAAAGAGTTGTGGTTCGGAGATATAGGGTCTCAAAGTGGGCAACTCGAGGCTGACTTCTATACTTTAGAATATTTTTCGAGTTTCAGTTTAGCTTAACGACTAGGGATTTTGCGAGGCTCGTAACTTTTGACTAACAATACCAAAATGACTGAAAGATACCATTTTAAAAACCTTGTAATAAGAACTACATGTTTCATGAAGATCATACTGGAAGATACTTGATGCATCGAGAAATACGTAAGTTCAAAGTTGACTAGTTGGAAAGGACAACATTCAAGTAGGTGACTTTGGGTCAGTGAAAGGTATACCTATAAAACTTGGTTTGAGATAAAACTTTCTAGATCACAACTAGACATGGTAATGAACATTTCTTATGAAGAAACCCAAGTCAAATTCGGAATACAAATGGCTTGAACATCTCACGCACAAGTCGGACTTGTAGGGTTCATTAACAAAGAAAATAGACTAAGGCAGTTTTGACAAAAACACCTACTGTAATGCGTCAACTTTAAAAATTCACTGAGGGCTTATTACAACGAATCTAATAATGAAACCTATCATATTGAAAAGCCACTTAAGTCTAGTTTAATACAGAAAAAGCCTAACTCAATGATTCAAAACATATTGGGAGATAAAAATATTTTACCACAAGATATCACTCCCGTGACAGTTTTGTGCAGTTAGCTTGTAAAATCTGGAATAAATAGTAAACATTTTTAGAAAATTCGGAAAATTTACATAAATCTTCTCGACATGCTAAGATATGTTTATGCCAATTTTTAGAGTTTTAACATTAGCCAAACTCGAAACGAAAGCTACGGACCGTGGGTGATGAACACCGAAATTTTACAGATTTGTGCAGTGTTTTTGAAAAATAGAATTAAAATAGCAAATCAAGTTGTATTGACTTGAAATTTTACGGAGACGTAATAGACATGTTTAATTTCAACATAGTAAAATTTCACATTTATCTGACCACTGTAACTTAGTAAAATAATTTATTAAGTTACTGTTTTCGTAACATACTTCCAGTTTTAAATTTTAAGCTTACTCTTATTGTATGCATTTCATATAATCACGAAAATGGTGAATCTATCACCCCAAATCACCACCAAGATTATCAATCTAAGCATGCAAGTATGATTTAGTCATTTCTAAGAGTCATAGGAGGTAGTTATACCTTAGCCACGAATTTGAAGATGAATGAGAGATTGAGCTTGAGCTTTCTCTTCCATGGTGGGAATGGTGTAGGAGAAGAAGAAGAAGAAGGAAAATTTTTGAAAATGAGAGTGTTGCTCTCGGTTTTGGCAGAAAAATGAGAGAGTGAAGTGTGTTGTGTGTGTTCAAAAATGCTTGGAGAGAGTATAATGAGTAAAGTGTATTGAAAGGGGAAGAGTCCCCCTATTTCTCTCTCTCTGTACACGGTTACACACACACAATGATGAGATTGCAGCAAATTTTTGGGGAGTAGGAGATGATGATTGAGGAGTGTAAAAGGAGCTCTCCATGCATTGGGTGTTTAAGGAGGTGACAAGCATGCCTTGTCAATCCATGATGACCTAAGGTTTAGGGGTCCAAATAGGTAGGATTTATTTTATTTTTGTACATTAATACAATATGTATATCATACATGATCATAGGTATAAAATACAAGTCATAAAATAATTAAATCACCTCTTAGGCATATATTCAAATTTTCGAGAATAATAGGAAAATAGGATAAAATTATAATTCACACCTATTATTGATACTCATGTCAATCTCGATCAAAACATACTCATATATATCATAATATATGATTTAGATAATAAATAATTGCATAGGATAAAATAATAGCACATTTCATGCACAAAACCCTAATTTCGAAAATTAGGGTTTCGAAATTATTAAATAGACAATACCGAGTTTTAATGCTCAAAAATTAAATTTTAATGCTTAATAATACCCATATATATCATAACATATAGTTTAGATACCATAGGATAATTTAATGGTATCATTTCATGTGTTAAAACCATAGTTTATATAATTAAGGTTTTGAAAAACCATTTGAAAATTATCGAATTTTAAACACTCAAAATTCGATTTTGATATTTATTAATACTGTAATTATATAAAATAATAATAGGAAATTATATAATAATAATTTCACGAGCATTAAACTCATTTTCAAAACGTCTCTAGGCGTTGACGTTAATCGTCTCAAAGCGTTCAAAATCGACTCATCTCAAAATGGTGGTAGGAAGTTCGTGCTTACTTAATAAATATATTCCATTTAATATAGGAATTAAGATGGAAATTAATTCCAAACTTTCTTTGCTCGGAAATTCCATAAAATCTTGACGTTCGATCTGCGTTCGACGTTAAAATATATTAATGAATCATTTGAATAATTCAATTCCTTAATTCACAATCCTTAGTGAATATAAAAGGAATTTGTTTTAATAATCTTGAATCGAAATCACACTATTCGATGTCGTAAAAAAAATAATATACGGCAAAACCCTAATTCACGGGTTTAAATTACCGTAATCAAATGTTCGTTTCTTTGGAATATTACATTGAGACAAATGTTTATTTAATAACGTTTTTAAATCGAAAATATACGTTTTAATTATTAAAATGATTAATAATTGCAAAAATTATTTATAAGTCCTTTGATTTACATGATAAATCGAGAAATATGACTTTACGATTTTAAATCGATCGAAACTCGATTTATAAAATGAAATGGTAAGAAATTACTATTTAAAAGTCAAAATTGTTGACTTTATTGACCGATGTTGACTTCGTTGACTTTTAAAGTCAAACGTACGATTACACGTCCGATAAATACGCTAATACGCGTAAGACGTACTAATTGAGTAAGATACTTCATTAGTATGAAAAGATTTCACAAATGAAATCCTTATATCGAGAAACGTGCTTATACGTTGAACGTTTAAACTAGAAAAGTTAAATCGAAATAGTTGAACGTATCTCGAGGAACGAGAACAGTTCAATTAAATTACGTATTTGAAAGGGTATTGAATTCATTGAGGAATTCAGTTTACATCGATATAGAATATCGAATTTGTCTTAGACTTTGAGAGTCTCGATAAGCGTGAACGACGTACTAAAATATCGCTTTTGCCTAAAGGTGTGGATGCGAACGAGACGATTGGACATTGACAAGCAAACGAACCTAGGACTTATTTACGACGAACCATAGTCCAGGTGGGCTTTCTTTTCAAACAAAATGTGACTTGCTATCTTTCTAAAATGAATTTATTTACAATGCTTAGTCTTCAACTGTTGATAAATATTTACAACATTACCTGCCAAAATATTTCTGTTTTGTGTATGGATCCTATCTGTTATGCATGGCGTGAAGGTTGGATGACATGATATGATCTGTCATTTGTTGGGTCGCACCCAACCTTTTTATGAAATCGATATCGGGTCCTATGCCGGAGGATAAATGCCTGGCTAGGGCTAACGTGTACACTGAGCGTGTTGTGTCTTTGTATGGGTAAACGGCGGTTCTGGGTCGTGAAGGAGGCCTCCTCTCGACGTTTGATCTTTGATAATGTGATGAGATATGATTATGGGATATGGATCATACACACTAGGAAAATGCTCGGCGGCGAGGTTTACTGACGAAAATGTTTTAGTAAGCCAAGGCATTTCAACTAAAACCCTTGTGACTTACCATGATATTGGCGATGTAATTAAATTATCAAATGTTTTCGGCATGAGTCCACTGAGTGCATTATTTGTACTTAGCCCTGCATATTTGTTTTAAATGTGCGAGTTGAGCTCTGATGGTGGTGATGGAGGAGGTGTTTAGGAGTCCGGTGTCCTTGACCGATCTATTTAGAATTTGTGGTTTCACCTGAATACATATCTCCATATATGTATTCACACACTTTCACCGCAATCATTGAACTCTTTTACATTATGTTGTTGTTATGAACTATTGAGGTCCATCGGACCATCGTTAAGTCTTTGGGTGCGATGGCTAAACCTTTCAATTATTGGGATATTATCTTATGTCATGTCAAGCATTCTAGATATAATCAATGTGTACCTTTATCTTAGTCAGTTTGTCCTATAATACTATTCCTAGTATTAGTCACCCTCTGGCCGGGCTATCCAGAGTGGGGCGTGACAAAGTGGTATTAAACCTTGTTGCTCTTGAAACCCAAGACCTTTTAAAATTCTAAGTCTAGATCGAGTCCTTTGGACTTCTAGAAATCTCTCGACTCTCTCAACACTCCATCACATCGAGCTCGACCGGGAAAAGGTGGCGATTCTTTCTCAAACTCATGAAATGAAGAGTTTTGACTGATGAGCAAGTTGAAAGGGTTTTTGAAAGAAAATGAAAAAGTTATTTTTGGGAGGAAGGTTATGATATTATGGAAGTACATGGTGGTACTAAGTTGAATGATCAACATGGAATGGATGAATTCATTTTGATATACATGTATGAGTTGGCTATGATTATCGTTTTGAAGTTTTACTTTTAAGTTCCTAAGTTAGACTTTATTTTCAAACTCAAAACTTTGTTTTCAATGAACGATATGATATCACAAGAAGAACCTAGACTCTAAGGAGCATGATCATGTATCGTGAAAGAACATAGAAGTATAAACTTCTTTTTCCTTACGAGAACAAAAGAACGATATCGAGAATGAAAAGGATGATAGCCACGAACTCAAACGACGAAAGACAAGCGTGAAGGATGAACAAGGGCGACATCAACCTTAAGGAAGAACGACGTCGACATTTCATCACCACTTCGACATGAGTGACTGTCGACATGAATCATGATGTGGACGTCAATTACGACTTCAGAATTTTCAGCCTCAACCTAAAGACGTGGATATGGTAGACGTATTACATCGACATACGTCTCGAATTACATTTTTGGCACGATCGCGCTAATTTCCTACACTGTGCAGTAAATTTGTTTTAGCTAGATCTCTTTCGTTAGGGCTCCGATTTACGCATGGTTTTCACCTGCGTACTCCTAACGCACTTATCTTCATTTGTTGTGAAGAACAGAATCCCTAATTCTGTCTCCAGAATATGCTAGAGTCCGTTGAACTTTAGTTCAAATGTTTAGTATAAGACAAGGACCTCATAGCATAGCCTATATATTAAGGCATTATTAGATTATATGTATACGTTGGGTAAGAATAAAAAGGTAAGTTGTGATATACGTCGTACCTTATGATGTTGCCTACCTTATAGATTGTTTAGTTTTAACCTAGTTGCTTCTCGTTGTACTTAAGTTATCCTTTCTGCTTTTGAGATGATGATAGTTGACTTATGTTAGTTTTGATCGTGACAGATGGAGGGGATGAGATATATCGCTCGGAGGAGGATTGGACCACACCCGACCCCTGAGGAGGTGATGAGTATTTACCGCTCCAAATGGATGTCTTGTTGGAGAGGACTTGGGCGAGTTTACGACATTACCTCCGCTTTTGGAGGCGCCCGAGCCCATGGCGCGGCCCGACTATGATGGCATCCAGCGCCTACATCTATACTCCCTTGTACTTGGGAAGATTACGCCCAGAGATATCGGAGATTATATATATCGGGCGGTGGGCGCTACGACACGGTGGGAGATCGCTGGATTCGTAAGTCATCTAACTTACGTCTCACGTATTTACGGACGGCGCGAGAGGACCCTATCTCCTCCACGGGAGTAAACACAGTGGGATGAGTCGCGAGTGGCTATATCTTGAGGTCCCGAGGCGGATCGACCCGATTGTGCCTCCATACCGATTCGGCGAGGCGGTGCGCTCGCTTGGAAGGCGACGCCCGAGATCTTTGGGAGGCCGTGTTCCCTCCTCTACACAGGGGACACCCGTCACGTCCACCGCTAGCAACTCCACCACCTATGGCCCCATCCGTACCACTAGTCGAGCACTTCCGCCAGACAGCGCGGATGAGGGTAACAGATGCCTCAGATGGTTATACCCGATCCGCTATACCTACGGCCCGATCCGCCATGACTACGAGCTCTATGGCAACGGCGACTTCAACCCCATGCGTGACATACCAATGGTGGAAGGCGATGGGCGGGACCATCCAGGTGCGACCCGAGGATGATTACGGCGGTGAGGGCGATTCGAGGAAGAGGAAGATCCCGAGGAGGACGATCAGTGGAAAGATGCCTGATGCAGGCACCTGCTGAAGCCTAGATAGACTTTTATTGTGTTTAAGCTTATGCTGTTCCTTCTTTCTTTTGTGTATGGGTTTTTGATGGAACTAGAACCTTGACTTTTGGAAGGCCGTGTGGGCCGGGATTTATGTTTTGTTTATGACTCTTTGGTTTTGAACATCCTGCCAATGGCAGAAAATTCTGGATATATGTATATATGACCCTGAATAGGGCTTTTGCGGCAAATTATGTTTGTTAAGGGTGAAATGTTTTGTTTAGAGGTCGTTTTGCAATAAGGCCATGATAGTATTATTTATGTTAAGTTATGGAAAGAATAAGTGCACGATAATTACTGCTTTCTATAGCGAAGATGCCTCAGAAGAAATCCGGGCGAGAACCCGAGGCCGAGGTCGGGAAGGCTGAGAGGAAGGCGAATCCCGAACAAGAGGCGAGGACATTCCCCAACCACCACCTCCACCTCAACCCGATCGCGGGATCGAAGAGTTGTTCTAAGGCGAGAACCCACCTACCTTTAATGGGAAGGGTAACCCAGAGGAAGCGGAACAATGGGTCAGAACCATTAAACGGATCTTTAATTTTCTACGATGCACGACACAGGAGCGACTATCCTGTGTAGCTTTTCAACTAAACGGACCCGCAGATTTCTGGTGGGAGGCCAGGAAAAAGACTTTTACGGCCGAGCAACTAGAAGAGTTCTCATGGGAGGACTTTAAGAGGGAGCTGTATGAGAAATACATACCTAAGAGTTATAGAAAGAAAAGGGCGAGAATTTTTCTGTGAAGCAAAAAAGTTATGCGTGACCGACTATGATCGCGCTTTCTGCGAGATGTCGAGGTATTCACCAGAGCAAGTAGACACCGACTTGAAAATATCGGAAAAGTTTAGGTCAGGCCTGAGGATGGAGATATGGATGTCTCTTGCCAGCCATGGAGACCTGACTTACACTGAAGCTCTTGCACGAGCTTTAGATATTGAGGCAGCAATGTCCTACGATAAGTCAGTGTCGGCTCAGACACACAACGCTACTGGACGAGAGGAAAGGGAAGTGAGAACCGAGTCGCAGAATAATAGCGGGGAGGCTATGAGCATGAAACCTGGCGACCATGGCGAGGAACCGGGCACGGCCAGGCGGTGGAAAAGGCGGCTTTGCTCCTTCGACGAGAGGACCGCAAGAGCAAATGAGGGCTCCTCCATGCCCTAGATGCCATAGGGTGCACAAGGGAATGTGCACGCAAACGTTGTGAACTGCTTCAAGTGCGGAGCGAAGGGCATTACGCCATAATTGCTCGAGGCACGCCGGAAGCAATTACGAGGGCAAATCAACCCAGCAATGCCCAACCGCTTAGGGCTATACAGTTTCAGCCCCAACCTCCGCAACAGTTCCAACCCCAGCCTCAACAACAACTCCAACAGCAACCCCCGCAACAGCAGTGGCAACAACCACCTCAACAACCAAGGCGGCCGCCACGCGGCAACACAAGCCAACAGCAAATCATAGCCCTGTGCAAAGCCAACCAACAAGGACCGGCGCCCGTCGGCCTCGGCCCAGTTAGAGCTTACGCCTACACGAGGTAGAAGGAGCAAAATCGAAACACCCGCGGTATGGGAGTTCTCCTCAACATACCTGTTATAGTATTGTTCGATACGGGTGCTTCGCATTGTTTTATAGCAAAATCATGCGTAGAAATGCTTGGACTTAGGTCTGAAAAGGCAAGCCAGGATATGAGAATCTCATCGCCTATAGGAGGGATTATGACTATTACACACTTTTGCTCGAACCTAGAATTCACACTAGGATCACTTAAGGTTCTGGCTAACAATCTAAACATAATACCCATGGATGATGTAGACATAATCCTAGGAATGGACTGGTTAGCTAAGAACTACTCCACAATCCTATGTAAGGAAAGGAAAATATCATTTCACTTTCCTGGACAAGAAGCCACGCATTTCCATGGAATCAGTATGGGAAGAAGAGTTCCGATCGTATCGGCTCTACAGGCGAGATGGATGATGAACCAGAAAGGATGCCATGCATTCCTTATCTACTTGAACGGGGAAGATAAACCCGAAGCGAGGATTGAAGATATTGAAGTTGTTCGAGAATTTTCGGACGTATTTCCCGAAGATCTACCAGGATTATCCCGATAGACAACTAGAGTTCACCATCGACTTGGAACCGGGTCGGCTCCAAAGTCGAAGCGCCCTATAGGATGGCCCCAAAGGAGTTGGAGGAATCAAGATCCAAATTCAAGAATTGTTGGATCTAGGTTTCATTAGGCAGTGTTTCACCTTGGGGCGCTTTGTTTTATTCGTTAAGAAAAGGATGGTTCTTTGAGGATGTGCATCGATTATCGAGAGTGAATAAGATGACACTAAAGAACAAATATCCTTTACCTGAATTGATGACTGTTTGATCAATTGCGAGGAGCAGGAGTATTCTCGAAAATTGATCTCAAGTCAGGCTACCATCAGCTGAAAATACGATCTGAGGATGTACCTAAGACTGCATTCCGAACCAGATATGGCCACTATGAGTTCATAGTTATGCCGTTCGGATTAACCAATGCACCAGCCGTATTCATGGACCTTATGAACAGAGTATTTCATCTATTTTTGGATAAATTCATTTTGGCCTTCATAGACGACATTCTTATTTATTCAAAGAATGAAGAGGATCACAAGGAACATCTGAGAACGGTACTGCAAACCTTGAGAGATGAAAGGTTGTTTGCTAAGTTTAGCAAATGTGAATTTTGGCTGAAGGAAGTTATGTTCCTTGGGCACATCGTTTCTGCCGAAGGCATAAAAGTAGATCCAGCCAAAGTAGAAGCAGTGCAAGGATGGAAATCGCCAAGGACTCAACATGAAATTAGAAGTTTCCTAGGACTAGCTGGTTATTATCGGAGATTCATCGAAGGATTCTCCAAGATTGCAAGGCCAATAACTCAGCTACTCCGAAAAGGAATCAAATTCAACTGGACCGATGAATGTGAGACGAGTTTCCAAATACTCAAGGAGAAATTGACAAGTGCACCAGTTCTAGCAGTTCCAGAAGCGGACAAAGAGTATGTGGTCTATACAGACGCTTCTAAGACTGGACTGTTTTATGTTTTGATGCAAGAAGGAAAGGTGATAGCATATGCATCCCGACAACTCAGACCCCATGACCTGAACTACCCAACCCATGACTTGGAATTAGCGGCAGTAGTTCATGCCCTGAAAATTTGGAGACACCATCTCTATGGAGTGAGATGTGAGATCTTCACAGACCATAAGAGTCTGAAGTACTTCTTTGAACAAAGAGATTTGAATATGAGACAACGAAGATGGCTCAAACTAGTGAAAGATTACGATGTGGTATCAACTACCACCGGGCAAGGCGAATGTAGTAGTCGGCGCTTAAGTCGTAAAGCCAATCAAGCTAGGATGTCTCTTTCTGGGGAAGAAAAACTCGTTGAAGTGTTTGAAAGATTGAGGATCGAATGGTTGAACCACCGAGATAATTGTGAGTCGTATACACTCACACCGACATCGATCTAAGAAAAGGATTGTCGAAAGACAAAGGATGGAGGAAAAGTTAGAAAAGATCGACAAAGGGTAAGGTCTCAAGGATTTAAGAATTTCAAGAGGCGACAACACCCTATTGTTTGAAGGTAGAATATGCGTTCGAGACGCCGAGCTTCAAAATGAAATTATGAGTGAGGCTCACGATACACCCTACACCGCCCACCCGTAGTACTAAAATGTACCAAGACACGAAGGAAAAGTTACGGTGGAAAGGCATGAAACGAGACATAGCTTCTTTCGTAGAATGCTGTCTTGTTTGCCAGCAGGTGAAGGCGTTACATCAATGACCTTACGGAAAGTTGCAACCACTGGAAATACCTGAGTGGAAATGGGACGAGATAACGATGGATTTCGTTACGAACTTACCCAAATCAAAAGAGGAAACACAGCCATATGGGTAATTGTGGATAGACTTACCAAGAGTGCTCATTTTATGCCGATTCAAAGCACTTATGGATCTGATAAATTGGCCCAGCTGTACGTTAAGGAAATTATACGACTACATGGAGTGCCAAAATCTATTACCTCTGATAGAGACTCCAAGTTCACATCCAGATTCTGGATTAGCTTGCAGAGAGAATTGGGTACTAAACTAAATTTCAATACGACATTTCATCCACAAACTGACGGACAGTCGGAAAGGACGATCCAGACACTAGAAGATATGCTTAGGACAGTAGTGTTGGATCGAGGTGCAAAATGGGAAGAAATTTTACCTCTGATTGAGTTTGCCTACAACAACAGCTACCAAGCGACGATCGGCATGGCCCCATACGAAGCGTTGTACGGCAAGAAGTGTAGATCACCACTTTATTGGGATGAAGTCGGTGAGAGAAAAGTCATAGGGCCAGATGCAGTGAACGAGATGATCGAGATCGTTCGATAAATTAGGCTGAGGATAAGAGAAGCTCAGGATAGACAAAAATCTTACGCTGATACGCGTAGATCTGAGCTGCAGTTTGAAGATGGAGACAAAGTGTTTCTTAAAGTCTCTCCATCAAAAGGGATTGTCAGATTTGGACTAAAAGGAAAGCTAAGTCCCCGCTTTATAGGACCTTAAGAGATCCTAGAACGGATAGGTCCAGTAGCTTATAGGTTGGCTCTTCCGCCAAACCTAGGAAATGTGCACAATGTTTTCCATGTCTCGCAATTGCGAAAATACGTTCACGATCCAAAGCACGTGATCCACCAAGACGACGTGACTCTCAAGCCAGACATGAGCTACGAAGAGGAACCAGCGGCAATCCTCGACTATAAAGTCCAACAACTACGGAGCAAGTCAATTCCGTTAGTCAAAGTGCTGTGGAGACACCACGGACAAGAGGAAACCACGTGGGAGCTTGAAGAAGCAATGAAAGAACGATACCCCGAATTATTTTTCTAGAGGTATGAAAATTTTGGGACGGAATTTCTTTTAAGGGTGGTGGAATGTAATATTCCAACGAAACGAACGTCTAATTACGGCATTTCATACCCGTAAATTAGGGTTTCTGCCATATTTTATTTCAATACGTCATCGAATATTGTTTTCGACTCAGTATCACTATAACGAATTCCTTTTTATATTCACTAATGATTGTGAATTCAGGAATCGAATGTCGCGATATAAGTCGACAGCTCTTTTTAACGTCGAACGCGTATCGAACGTCTGTATTTTATGGAAATTTCTGAGCTATAAAGCCTGGAATTAATTTCCATATTAATTCCTATATTAAATGGAATATATTTATTAAGTAAGTACGAACTTACTGTTTTGCATGTTTTTGTTGTGTTTTTCTTTGTTTGTTTATTACGTTTTGGTTCCTATATGCTTAAGTTTGAATATCTTTTTACTGGAATCATGCTTGTTTTGTTTTGTGTAGGGAAAGTCGCGTTTTGCATATTTGGAGCTTAAAAACGCACCTAAGCGTCGGACTCGGCGTAGCCGGCTGGGTGCATCTGCCAAAGGTGAAGCGCCCGCGTGAAGGGCGCGTCCGTATGTGTCGCGTCCGTATACCGGCGCGAGTTGAGATCGTCGAGACATTCCGCGTCCGTGGGGTGTCTCAGTTGAAGTTGTCGAGAAGGCGTCGCGTCCGTATTGGGCGTCAATGCGGAATCCATCGAGACAGCCAGCGTCGGCGCGTCGGTGTTGGGCTAGGAGTTGAAGCCGTCGAGAGAAGGGCGCGTCCGTGACTGTCTTCGTCCGGCTGGACTCCGTTCCACAGCGCGCCAGCGTCCGTATTGTGTCCACGTCCGCGCTGGGTGCTCGATGAATTGCTCTGTTTTGAAGACCTCGCGTCCGTATTGGGTCTCCGTCCGTATTGGGCGTGAATTTCATGAATATATATAAGTGTAGCGTGAAACCTAGAGACACATTCTTACGCACGATATTTTCAGTTTTTCCATCAGTTTTCAGAATTCTCTCCACACTTCTGTTCTTCATTATTTTTCTTGTAATTCTCTTTGCATTTGGAATTGATTCAAGACATTTGATTGGAGAAATCCATCAACGACATTTACGATTGTAAGGCTTGTTATTCGATTTTTCTTCATTTGATTGTTGGATAATGATTTCTATCGATTTTAATTGTTTGAATCGTGAGACGAGCATGAACTAATTCCTTTCTAGGGTTGGGTGATTCAAATTGATTGATTGATGATTTGTTTGATTGAGAATACCAATTGAATCCTAGGGTTTATTGTTGAGTGATTGATCTCTATTGAATTATTTATGTTTCGTGTATTATCGAGAGATAGATCGTGCATGATATGAATTTGGTAATTGATTAATCTCTATTTTAATTGTTTATGTTTCATGTATTATCGAGATATAGATCGTTGCATCATAGGAATAGATTGGATTAGAGGTTCTAGGAAGCGGGACTCTAATAGTTTATATATTTGTGAAATTTGATAACCTAGATTTAATCCACGGAACGAAAGTCGAGTGTTTGGATTGAGGTTTGAATATTGCATGAATAGGTAAATTTCTTGATCAAGCAATAAATCGATTAATCAAGGCGAAGAACCCTAATGCCCTAGTTTATCTCACATTCTTGAAGAATTCCTGTTGCGATTGAACTGCTTGAACGCTATCGTTGAATTGTTTGCATGTTTAATTTTCATGTTAATCTTAGTTAATCATCACCCCAAATCAAGTTTAGGATTTAGATTTATTGCTTTTATCGTAACACATCATAAGCCCTGTTAAGTCTTCCTCGAGATTCGACTTGGGTCGACCTTACCACGCTATAGGGACCTCGTGCTATTATGGCGACTAAGTAGAACAATTTGGTCGGAACAAATTTTTGCGCCGTTGCCGGGGAAGGCTTTAGGCATTTTGATTGTGTTATTTTCCCATCTATCTTCTATTTTGGTTTATTTTTATTTTTGTTTGATTAATTCTTCCCACAGGTGCGCGTAATCCGTTTTCTTGTCTTGTGTTTGTGTATGCTAGGTCGTCAAGTCTCAAAGGAAGTTGGCACGGTGTTCGACAACATTCACGGGGTAGGAGAATTTTATCCTTGAACTCGGAAGAAAACTTGTGCGAAAGTGAGGCAAGTGCGCAACAGATGAAGTACGAGAGTTTGGGAAGTAGATCTCCAAGTGAGGAGTTTGTGCGGAAGAAATGGCAGCAAATGGAGGAGCCCATGAAGAAGGAAACCGAGGATGCGTGATTTTGCTCGACCCGTTATTGGGGTGACAACGTCATGCATAGTCCTTGGGATCCGGCCCGTAACTATGAGTTGAAGCCCATTCACTTCAACTGCTTCCGTCGTTCTACGGGATGCTGGCGAGGATGCCTTGAACTTCATCCGGAGTTCTATGCGATGGTTCACACTTTTCCACCGAGCGGGCTTACCGAGGATCGTTGAGAATGAGGTGTTTTCCTACACCGAAAGATAGAGCGAAGACATGGTTGATGTCTCTGACCCGGTTCATTGACGAGTTGGCAAGCCGTGTATGATAAGTTCATGGGAAAGTACTACTCGAACCAAAAGACACAAGAGTTGAGGGCTCAGATAGCCACATTCAAGCAGATGGCTGGAGAACCTATGCATGAGGCATGGGATAGGTTCAAATCATTACAGCAGCAGTGTCCGCATCATCATTACCCAGCTGAGCTTCTCAATCAGTTTTTCTACGATGGATTGACGATGGACTATCAATATATGATAGATAATGCGGCTGGAGGAGACATTGGAAACCACACTGCTGAGGACGTTAGCGAGATTCTGGAGACGCTAGCTGCAAACTCACAAAGGAGAAGTGCAGGACGAAGACCTGCTGCAGCAGCTAAAGAGATTACACCCAATTATGAAGTGACACAGCAATTGGCGGAGCTCACTCGCCAAGTTCAACTAATGAGGGTGAATGAATCTCAACCACCGTCCCAATTCCAACAGCAACAAGTGATGTCGATGGAGACATGTGGGATTTGTGGTGAAGCGGGACATGGGGCCAACATATGCCAACGAGCCAATGAGATGGCATATGAAGAAGCGCAAGTGAATGCAATGCAAGGGTTCCAGCAAGGGTTCCAAAGAGGCAATCAACAAGGGTATCAACCGAGGCCTAAATACGATCCATTTTCCAATTCATACAATCCGGTGGAGAGATCATCCTAATTTCTCACGGAATCGAAATCGAGGAGGATCTAGTCGAGGAGCTCGATTCGACAAAGAACCTCCTCGGCGGTTCGGAAGAAGCAGAACAACAATTGCAGCACCACCTCCACAAACCCAACGGTCGGGGTGCTCAGGAAGCCAACTCTTGAAGATTCTCTACACACTTTCATTCGGGCAAGTCATCGAGATTTGAGTGCATGGAAGCATCAATGAAGAGGATAGAGACTCAAGTGGGACGATTGGTGGGACCGTTGGAGAACTGCACAACAAGGACAAAAGGAAATTGCCTAGTCGACTGAGCAAGCACAGGCGATCCGGTTCTTAGGGTGGAAAAATAATTGACAATAAAGTGGAAATTCCACTGAGGAACCAGAATTGACTAAGGTGGTGAGGAAGTGCAAAATGAGAGCCGGAGAAGGAAGAAGAGCCATCCGAGGCTTCACAAAGCCGAAACTCCATACAAACCTCAATTCCTTTCCGAGCAGTTGAGAAGTGAAAAGAAGGATCGGCAGCCTTAGAGTTCTACAAGATGCTATCTAAAGTGAATGTGAACTTGCCTCTCCTTGGCGTTATTGAAACGTCCCACTATGTCGAGTTCTTTAAAGAGTTAGCATCGAAGAAGAGGAAGTTTGTAGATGATGAGAAGGTGATTGTATCCGAGGTTGCGGTGCTATTTTTCAGCATCAATTGCCACCAAAGCAACGCGATCCGTGAAGCTTTGTAATAAAGATTGCTTTGGGAATGGAAAGGAAGCTACGGGCATGCCCGACCTTAGTGCGGTATAAATTTAATGCCTTACTCTATTTTGAGCAACTTGAATTAGGGAATTAAAACCTACTCGCATGTGTTTACGATTGGTGATAGATCAATTCGTTATCTAGGGGATTATCGAGGACATATTAGTTAGAGTGGGTGGATTGATCATTCTGTTGATTTTGTTGTTCTAGATGTGGGTGACATTAAAGAGAATGGTAGAGAGCACACAATTCTTTTAGGAAGACCTTTTATGGCTACTACCAACACTTTGATTGATGTTAAAAATGGTGTATTGAAAATAGCGGTGTTGGGAGAAACGTGTCCTTTTCTCATTAGAGATAGCACTATAGTACCATCTTCGATGCAATTGATAATTGTTCTTACATAGATTCTATTGATTGCTTGGTGGTCGAGACATGTGTATTGCGGGAAGATCGCATAAAACTTTCCTTGCGAGTTATGATGAGAATGAAGAGAAGCTCCATGCGGAGAGCAAGGTCATGGAGGAGAACCGGAGATAGAAGTGGAAAGATTACCTTCAAGGAAACCAGGACCTAAAAGAGTTACCCGAGCATCTCAAATATGTCTACCTTGAAGAGGGTGGCGAAGCTGTCATAATCTTTGCGGGTTAAGCAAGGTAGAGGAAGAACAACTCATTGAGGTCTAAGAAAGAATAAACGAGCTCTTGGATGGAGTATGTCGATATTAGAGGATAAGCCCAGAATGTGCATGCATCGGATAGTACTTGAAGATGGGCTAGGCGATTCGGGAAGGACAACGGAGGTTGAATCCTAACCTTATGGAGGTAGTCGAAGGAGATTCTTAAGCTCCTTGCAGAGGGACTCATCTACCCCGTCGCAGACAGTCAGTGGGTCAGTCCAGTTCACGTGGTACCCAAGAAAGGTGGTATAACCGTGGTGAAGAATGATAGAGGAGAGCTGGTGCCTACAAGGACTACCACTGGATGGAGGATGTGTATCGACTACAGAAAGTTGAATGCCACCACTAGAAAGGACCATTTTCCTCTTCCATTTATTGATCAAATGTTAGATAAGTTAGCTGGACATGAATACTATTGTTTCCTTGATGGTCTGTCTGGTTATTATCAGGTAGCAATTGCTCCAGAGGATCAAGCCAAACAACTTTCACTTGTCCGTTTGGCACTTTCGCGTGGAGGAGGATGCCGTTTGGTCTGTGCAATGCCCCTGGAACATTTCAAAGGTGCATGACTTCTATCTTTTCAGAAATGATTGGTAATTTCATTCATCGGTACTAAAGGGGTAAGTCAGCATTCTTTCTCTAGTGGCATGATCGAATGTTTATAAATTAATTTATGTTCTGGGCTGAACATAAGATAATTAATTTATTTGAGGCCCATCTTTATTCCTTGCATTTGATCCCTGGGCTGGCCCATCCAGGCCCGTAGCACTGAGGAAAATCGTCGCCCCAATGTAGCTCTCTATGGCAAGATTTTATTCTCTTTATCCTACAAGGATATTATTATATTTATGGTATATGCATAGATCCTTTCCACATAAGATTATGGTAATAATCCTGGGAGTATGGTAATAATCTTGGGAGTATGGTAATTTCCATAAAGTATTATGGTAATTTCCATATGGGATTATGGTAATTTCTATATGGGATTATGGTAATTTCCATATAGGATTATGGTAATTTCCATGTGGGATTAAGGTAGTGCATTATAAATATAAGGTATGAGATAAAGTATAGGTTAATGCTCATTATTGGAAGCAAGAATTTTTGTCCATAGAGAGGCAATTTTCGAGAATCACTATAGTGCTTAGTGAGGAATTTTTGAAAATTAATTGAAAGAAAAGGGTGATTTTCCGAAGCATTCTCCAGATATCGTCCTCACTCGGCGTTGGAGATTGGGCAACCGGGATGCAGTCCAGAAGATCAAAGCACGAGTCTCGATCCGTTCATCTCGATCCACCTCGACAGATTCGAAGGTAAACACGAGAAAACATCAACGTGTTGCAGTTAATTACATAGACGCATGCTAGGTTTATAATCAATGTATGGTGAATTAAACATCCAAGATAGATCCTCTGGGCGAGGGCTAAACATAGTTTTCCCATCACATTGTATACTAAAAGTTTGCTTTAGTATAAGTGGGAGATTGTTGGAGTTGTATACTGAAAGCAGTTTTGGTTGAGCTTGTATACAATGTTTCCTGTTACCACTATTACAATCTCCTATCTGATTTGATTACTTGATTGCATATATCGTGTCCCTAATCTCATATATAAGTTAGATCATACGATTGTGTAGAAGATCACGTAAGTCCGTATGATTGGTCGAAGCTTAATGAGATATAAAAGTTTCTGGTGAGACGACTTGAGGACAAGTTGTCGGTATAGTCTATGGTATAGATAAGAAGTGACTTGACTTGGTTACTTATCTATCTTTGATGCGTCTTTGACGTATTGAAGGATCACGATGAGATGAGTTCTTCTATCGTGATAGTGAAGAACCTAGATCTCGGTGACTTACGATGATCTAAATCTCGATAAGGTATTAGATGAGTATGAGTTCTTGACCATCACTTTGACTTGTTACGGGTGAGGTTATATGTTCTAACCCATATTCTCCGCATCTTGGGTGGTGGCGGTGCTTGTATGTCATGCTAGTTATACAGACGAGTCACCGTATCCGTTTAGGATGATAGCGTCCCTTAAGGAGCTCAAAGGTTTATTGTACTAAACCCCGCAGGTTGAGTTAGCTCAAGTACAATAATAAGGTTGAGTGGTACTACTTAAGAAATGAAGATATTAATTATTTTAAGCGATCGTAATGCTATAAATAATTAATGGACGTTCGATATCTTAAATACGGGATTCGTAATGTCTAAGTGCAAGCCCGACTCAACTTCGGAAATAAAGGGTAAGTCGGCATTTATTCTCTAGTGGCATGACTAAATGTTTATAAATTAATTTATGTTACGGGTGAACATAAGATAATTAATTTATTTGAGGCCCATCTTTATTCCTTGCATTTGATCCTGGTGGCCCATCCAGGCCCGTGAGCTCGAAAATTGTCCACCATCATGCTCTTATGGAAAGGATTTGATTCTCTTTATCCTATAAGGATATTATTATATTTATGGGATATGCATAGATCCTTTCCATATAGGATTATGGTAATAATCCTTTCCATATAGGATTATGGTAATTTCCATATGGGATTATGGTAATTTCCATAAAGGATTATGGTAATTTCCATATGGGATTATGGTAATTTCCATATGGGATTAAGGTAGTGCATTATAAATATAAGGTAAGAGATAGATTCAAGGATAATCCTCATAATTCATCATCAAATTTTCGTCCATCCCATAGTATTGTTGGGAGGATTTTTCGAGAATTTTAAGAGCATTGGGTGATTTTTCGAAGCATTCTCCATAGATCGTCCTCACTCGGCGTTGGAGATTGGATAACCGGGATACAGTCCAGTTCAGAAGGTCAAAGCACGAGTCTCGATCCATTCCGCCTCGGCAGATTCAGGTAAACACGAGAAAACCCCAACGTGTTGCAATTAATTATATAGGTGCATGCTGGGTATATAATCAATGTATGGTGAATTAAATATCCAAGATAGATCCTCGGGCGAGGGCTAAACATAGTTTTTTCCCTACACCACACACATGCACGAAAATTATAAGTATATATACATATATATCTGATTTTTAATATTTAGTTAGGCTTTTTAATTAATCCATTGTCACTTAGATACATGTAATAGGAAAAATCAACAAGATAAACTTGTATACATAAGTGTATAGTTTTCGGCTATTACATTATGCCAATGGGTCAAATTTTATTGTCACGACCCTACTCCGGACTACCCGGACTGGAGGGCGACTAATACTAGGAGTAGTATTTTAGGGGTTACACGGCTAAAATAAAGATGCATAACAACAATAAACTAGCATGCTCGAACATAATATAAGATAATATCATAACGAATCAAAGGGTTAGGCCATCGGACCTCAAAATCTTAACCATGGTCCTATGGACCTCAATAGTTCATAACAATAAAGCATAAATAAATGAGTTCAGAGTGTAACAACGGAAAGTGTGTGAATACATATATTACGATATGCATTCAAGGTGAAAACCACAAATTCTAGATAAATTGGTCAAGGACACCTGACTCCTCAACACATTCCCCATCACCATCATCGAAGCTCAACCTGCACATTTAAAACAAACATGCGGGCTAAGTACAAGAAATTGCACTCGGTGGACTCATGCCGAAAACATTTGATATAAGATTACTGCGCCAATATCGAGTAAGTCATGAGGGTTTTAGTTGAAATGCGCTTGGCTTACTAAAACATTCGATTCATAAACATAGCTCGGCGAGCATTTTCTTGGTGTGTATGGTCCGTATCTCATAGTAACAATTCATAACAATATTAAAATCAAGCGTCGAGAGGAGGCCTCCCGTCTACGACGCCGTGACCGGCCGTAATCCCGTCGGCCTGCACATCGCTCTCACAAGCATATGTTAACATAGCAATAGTTCGATCTTAACGCCAATCCTAGCGGGCATTTATCATCCGGCATAGGACCCGACATTTAAAAGGTTGGCGCGACCCGATAAATGACATAACTTTGTCATAATATAGTTCCAACCATCGCCACACGGCCTACCCGGCATAACGAGATAGGATCCATACACAAAATGAATATTTTGGCGGTGTAATGCAAAACATTTGTCAGCGGTTGTAGAATAAAATTGTAAAGAAACTCATTTTGGAAGAACGGTAAAATCACATCTTAGTGGGGTAAGAAAATGGCCCACATTTTGAAGATAAGAAGCCCACCTGGACTATGGTTCGTTGTAAATTGAGTCCTAGGTTCGTTAAATGCGTCGGATATCCGATCCCGCGTTTGCGTCCACACATTTACGGCGAGGCTTTAGTTTAGTCGCTCAAGTCTCTCGAGACTTTCAAAATTTAAGATGAACTTGATATCGATATCGGGTGAGCGAAATTCATAATGAATTGATCGTTTCCAATCGTATATAATTGAATTGTTCTGCATAGAGATACGTTCGGCGATATAAATGCGTTTTTCGATATCTGGTTTCATTTGTGAAACCTTTTCTTACTAATGAGGTGTCATACTCAATTAGTATATCTTCTGGCGCATACTAACGTATTTATCAATCGTATAATCGCACGTTTGACTTAAAAAGTCAACGAAGTCAACATCGTCGATAAAGTTAACAATTTTGACTTTCGAATAGTAATTTCTTACTATTTCGTTTTATAAATCGAATTTGATCGATTTGAAATCGTAAAGTCCTATTTCTCGATTTATCACGTAAATCAAGGACTTATAAATAATTTCGCATTTAATAAACCCTTTTATAAATTAAAACGTATATTTTTGATTTAAAAACGTTATAAAATGAACGTTTGTCTCAAACATAGCAATCTATGTTTATAAAATTTTATAAAATTCAAATATGTCCAGAATATTAATTAGATATATATTTTATTAATAAAGTGAATTAAAAAGGATTTAAAATCCTTATTAATTATCGAAAATCTCGATAATTAATTTAAAATTACTAAATGACCTTTGAAAATTTTTCTAAATTAATATAGTGTATTATTATACACTATGGTCCAGAATATGAATTTATAAAATCCATATGATATTGTTTGCGATTTATTAATATATATACATATATATATAATTCGGTAATTCCATTACATATGGAATAATTATCCAAAAATTCCCAAAATTGATATACACATAGTATAATATCCCAACATCAATATATATCATAAATATAACCTATAGTTCATCATAACCATTCATTCAACAATATATAGTTATATTCACGGTAATTTAAAGATAATTACCCAATAATTATCAAACAATTTCTAAAAATTCTAAATAAATTCTAATATGATCAAACATTATATTATAACATTGTGACATCATAACATCAACCAAAACCATTTGAAATCATCACCATATGGAGCTCAATGCTCTCGGTTTTTTTGATTATTTATGGTTTTTGGTTTTTAAAAATTCCAACAATTATATACTATGATTATATACTATAGTATACTAATATAACATTATAACATTAATCAAAAAAAATTAAATCATCACCATATGAGCTCATTGCTCTCGGTTTATTTGATTAAATTAGGTAAATGATTTTAAAAAATTCCAATAATTTCATACAATACACAAATAGTATACTAAAGCATTAATACACCATTGCATGATCAAAATAAAATCATACACCAACCTATACATTCATGATGCTCACGGTATTAATTTAAAATCAAGCATATGGTTTTCAAAAATTCTAAATAAATCATAGGACATGTAATCAAGGTTCTAAAGCATTAATATGTCATTACATGCTTGAAATAAAAATTATTCACCAAGGTATGTTCATCTATATGTCTCGGTTTTTCAAATAATTAGCCTAGGGTTTTCAAAAATTTTCTAAATGAATATCATAGTCTTAAATCATATCATAGATCAATAATCCATGCTTAGAACATACTAAGAACATTTGGTCATCATAAAACATTTTTACCCATTTTCGAAAATAATATTAACATATATACTATGGTTCGAAAATTACCTATACATGCTAAATCCTTAAAAACATGTCATATATGATAACCTATGTTCATTTCAACATATATGCTCATATTTTAACAACATGAATCCTCAAGAACACATATGCTACTATAGCTCATGCTCAAGAACATTTAAACCATATATATAATTTTCGAAACATATACACATACAAAATGAACACCTTCTCGATTTTTCTTGGAAAATAGAAGAGAAAATCGAACCCAAGGTCCATGTTTACCTTTGGAATAGCTATGGGTCCAAGAACAAAGCTAGGTATCAACTTAGTGAAGAAAATGGAGAGGAGAGAAGAAGAAAAATTTGAGAGAGTGAGAGATGCTCTCGGTTTTCTTGGGCGTAAAATGGGAGAGAGTGAAGTGTGTTGTGTTCAAAATTGTTTGGAGAGTGTATAATGAGAGTGGGGTGAAGGAAGGGTCTCACTTATCATCTCTTCTCTCTCCCTCTCGATTTTGGCTAGAAATGGGGGCAAAAATCTGCAGCACATTGGGAGTGTAATAGTGATGATTGAAGAGTGTTTAAGGATCTCTTCATGTATTGTTCCTTTAAAAAGGAATCCCATGCTTTGTTGTGTGATGATGGGCGACGGCTAGGAGAGGTTTTAGGGGGCTGATTTATTTTTTTGTTACACATAATACATTGTATTAATCATATTATAGGTCATAGATATATAATACATGTCATAAAAATAATAAACCACAATATATGCACAATTCGAAATTACCGATAGTGATTATTGAAAAATAGGATTAAAAATATAAATTACACCTATTATTGATACTCATGTCAATTTCGAGCAAAATATACACATATATATCATAATATATGATTTAGATATTAAATAATATCATAGGATAAAATAATAGCACATTTCAAGCACAAAACCTAAGTTTCGAAATTTTAGGGTTTCGAAATTTATATATTGAAACCATCGAGTTCTATGTCTTAAAAATTTGATTTTAATGCTTAATAATATCCATATATATCATAACATATAGTTTAGATACCATAGGTTAATTTAATGGTATCATTTCATGTGTTAAACTATAGTTTAGAAAACTAGGGTTTCGAATAGTAACATTCGAAGTCATCGAGTTTTAATAACTCAAAAATTGATTTTAAATAATTAATAATACTGTAATTATATAAATTAATAATAGGAAATTAATTATAATAATTTCCTGAGCATTAAACTCATTTTTCAAAACGTCTCTAGACGTTGACGTTCAAAACGTCTCAAAACGTTCAAAATCGACTCATCTCAAAATGGTGTGATGGTTCATACTTACTAAATAAATAAATATCATTTAATATTGAGAAAGATATGGAATTCAATTCCGGGCCTTACTGCTCAGAAATTTCCATAAAGTGCTGACGTTCGATACGCGTTCGACGTTAAAATAATATTGCCGTATTATTTCATAAATTTCAATTCCGCAATTCACAATCCTTAGTGAATTATAAAAAGGAATTCGTTATATGAACAACGAACGAAATACATTTCGATGTCATACAGATAAGAATATTCGGAAAAAACCCTAATTACGGGTTTAGAATACCGTAATCGTATGTTCGTTTCTTTGAAATATTACATTCCACCCACCTTACGAAAAATTTCATCCCGAAATTTGTATACCTCTAGAAAAATAAATCGGGGTATTTTTCTCTCATCGCTTCTTCAAGCTCCAACGTGGCTTCTTCTTGTCCGTGGTGTCTCCACAGCACTTTGACTAACGGAATCGACTTGCTCCATAGTTGCTGAACTTTGTGGTCAATTATGGCCGCGTGTTCTTCCTTATAGCTCATGTCTGGCTCGAGGATCATGTCGTCTTGATGAATCACATGCTTTGGGTCGTGAACGTATTTTCGCAATTGCGAGACGTGAAAAACATTATGAACATTTCCTAGGCTTGGCGGAAGAGCCAACCTATAAGCTCTTGGACCTATCCTTTCTAGGATCTCATAAGGTCCTATAAAGCGGGCTAAGCTTTCCTTCGTGCCAAACGACAATCCTTTTGATGGAGAAACCTTAAGAAATACTTTATCTCCATCCTCAAGCGTAGCTTCGGATCTCGCGTGTCGGTAAAATTTCGTCCGCATCACGGGCCTCTTTTATCCTCGGCTAATCATCGAGCGATCTCGATCATTTCGTTCACTGCATCAGGCCCTATGACTTTTCTCTCACCGACTTCATCCCAATAAAGCGGTGATCTACACTTCTTGCCATACAAGGCTTCGTATGGGGCCATGCCGATCGTCGCTTGATAGCTGTTGTTGTAAGCAAACTCGATAAGAGGTAAAATATCTTCCCACTTGGCACCTCGGTCCAAGACTACGGTTCTTAACATATCCTCTAAGGTTTGGATCGTCCTTTCCGACTGTCCATCAGTCTGTGGGTGGAATGTTGTACTGAAATTTAACCTCGTACCCAGTTCTCTCTGCAAGCTAATCCAGAATCTGGAAGTGAACTTGGAGTCTCGATCAGAGGTAATAGATTTTGGCACTCCATGTAATCGTATAATTTCCTTAACGTCATACCGGGCTGGTTTATCGGATCCATAAGTGCTATGAATCGGTGAAAATGATCACTTTTGTAAGCTTATCCACAATTACCCATATGGTCGTGTTTATCTTCTCGACTTGGGTAAGCTTGTGAAATCCATTGTTATATCGTCCCATTTCCACTCGGGAATTTCTAGCGGTTGCAACTTTTCGTATGGACGTTGGTGTAGTGCCTTCATTTGTTGGCAAACAAGACAGCGTTCCACAAAAGAAGCTATATCTCGTTTCATGCCTTCCCACCAAAACTTTTCCTTCAGGTCTTGGTACATTTTAGTACTGCCTGGGTGGGCGGTGTAGGGTGTATCATGAGCCTCACTCATGACTTCATTTTGAAGCTCTGCGTCATCAGGGACGCATATCCTCCCTTCAAACAATAAGGCGTTGTCTGACGTCTCTTGGAAATTCTTAAATCCTTGAGACCTTACCCTTTTGTCGATCTTTTCTAACTTTTCCTCCATCCTTTGTCTCGACAATCCTTTTCTTAGATCGGATGTCGGTGTGAGTGTAGCGATCTGACTCTGGTTGTCTCGGTGGTTCAACCGTTCAATCCTCATTCTTCCAAACTCTTCAACGAGTTTTCCTCTTGTACAAAGAGACATCCTAACTTGGTATGGCTCTTACGACTCAATCGTCGGCTACTACATTCGCCTTACCCGGTGATAGTTAATACCACGATCGTAATCTTTTACAAGCTCGAGCCATCTTCTTTATCTCATATTCAAATCTCTTTGTTGAAGAAGTACTTCAAACTTTTATAATCCGTGAAGATCTCACATCTCACACCATAGAGATGGTGTCTCCAAATTTTCAGTGCATGAACTACGGCTGCTAATTCCAAGTCATGGGTTGGGTAGTTCAGTTCATGCGGTCTGAGTTGTCGGGATGCATAAGCTATCACTTTTCCTTCTTGCATCAAAACACAACCCGTCCGGTCTTAGATGCGTCAGTATAGACTACATACCCTTTGTCCGCTTCGGGACCTGCTAGGCTGGTGCACTTGTCGATTTTCCTTGAGTAATTGGAAACTTCGTCTCGCGTTCATCGGTCCAATTGAACTTGATTCCTTTCCGAAGTAGCTAGGTTATTGGCCTTGCAATTTTGGAGAATCCTTCGATGAATCTCCTATAGTAACCAGCTAATCCTAGGAAACTTCTAATCTCGTCTTTGAGTCTTTGGTGATTTCCATTCTGCCGGGCCTCTACTTTGGTGGATCTACTTTTATACCTTCTGCGCACACGATGTGTCCAAGGAATATAACTTCCTTCAGCCAAAACTCACATTTGCTAAACTTAGCAAAGAGTCTTTCATCTCTCAAGGTTTACAAAACCGTTCTTAGATGTTCTCTATGATCCTCTTCAATCTTTGAATAAATAAGGATATCTTCTATGAAGACCAAAACGAATTTGTCCAAAAATAGATGGAATACCCTGTTCATGAGATCCATGAATACGGCTGGTGCATTGGTTAATCCGAATGGCATAACTATGAACTCATAGTGGCCGTATCTGGTTCGGAATGCAGTCTTAGGTACATCCTCGAGCGTATTTTCGGTTGATGGTATCGACTTAAGGTCGATTTTCGAGAATACACCGCCCTCGCAATTGATCAAGCAGTCATCAATCACGGGCAAGGATATTTGTTCTTTAGCGTCATCTTGTTTAATTCTCGATAGTCGATGCACATCCTCAAAGAACCATCCTTTTCTTGACAAACAAGGCAGTGCCTCCCAGGTGAAACACTAGGCCTAATGAAACCTATATCCAACAATTCTTGAATCGGATCTTGATTCCTCCAACTCTTTTGGGGCCGTTCTCAGGGTGCCTTGACCTTTGGGCGATCCGGCTCCAGTCGATGGTAAACTCTAGTTGTCTATCAGGAGGCAGTCCTGGTAGATTTTCGAGAAACACATCCAAAAATTCTTGGACAACTTCTATGTCTTCTACCCGTGCTTCGGGTTTATCCTCTCCGTTCAAATAAACAAGGAATGCATGGCATTCTTTTTGGTTCATCATCCTCCTCGCCTGTAGTGCTGATACAATCGGGACTCTTCTTCCCATCTTGATCCGGTGGAAATCGTAGCTTCTTGTCGGGAAAGTGAAGCGAGATTTTCCTTTCCTTACATAGAATCGTAGAATGATTCTTAGCTAACGATCCATTCGAGGATTATGTCTACATCATCCATGGGTATTATTTTTAGATTGTTAGCGAAACCTTAAGTGATCCTAATGTCGACTCTAGGTTCGAGCAAAAGTGTGTAATGATCATAATCCCTCCTATAGGCGATGAGATTCTCATATCACGGCTTGACTTTTCGGACTAAGGCCCAACATTTCTCGCATGATTTTGCAATAAAGAATCGAAGCACCCGTGTCGAGCAAGATTAGAGCGGTAGGTTGAGGAGAACTCCCATACCGCCAGGTTTCCTGGTTTTGTTAGATCGCCTTCTATGCGGGCGTAGGCCCTAGCTTTGAGCCGGCCGAGGCCGGTCGGGCGCTGGTCCTTGTTGGTTCTGCGACTTTGATCTTCTTCTTCTTTGGCGTTGTCATTGTGGTTGCCGCCTCTGTTGTTGTTGAGGCGGTGGCTGCCACTGCGGTTGTGGGGGTTGTTGTTGCGGCTGGTGTTTGGTTTGATTTTATGATGATTCTTGGTATTGTTTTACATGTCATTTTCTATGGTTTGTCTTATTTATGCCTTTGGTTCGATTAATATTTATCAATTCGGACTTACTTGTTCGTCTTGATGTTTTGTAGGAAAGCGGCATAAAATAGGATGAATTGGATCTTCCAAGGATCATATATTATTGAAGAGCATTTCGACGGAGTTCGTAGGCACAAGCGGTTCGTAAATCGGAGTTGGGGCGGGAGAGAAGCGGAGCAACGTCAATCGCGCGCGTGCGTGCACGAGCGCCCGCGCGCTCGCCGCCGCCCGCCGCCGCGCCCGCACCCTTGCGCCCGCACCGCACGTCCCGCGTGCTGCATCACTCGGCCACCCGCCGGGCTGGGTCTGAGCGCGTGCGCCCAATTTACCTCCGGCGCTCAAGGCCAGCCGGCGCCTTCGCCTTCCTCGCCCGCGCCGCCCGCGCTCTCGCCCATCCGGCTGATCTCGCGAGCTTCGCCCGGCGACCTCTTCACCGGCGTTGGAACCAGCGCCCTCCCACGGCGCGTCGTTTCCAGCTGGCGCTTCGTCCGCCCACGCCGCGTCGCGCCGTCCTCGCGCCAGGCCGGCGCTGTCCTCCCGGCTTAGCCCAACAACGCATTCACCTTGCGCCCGCTTCCTCCTCCGTCCGGTCTTGGCTTGCTTAGCCACACCCCCAGCTGGCCAGCATCTCCAGCGCCAGCGCCACGCCGCTCACCCGGCGCTCGATTCCATCCGGCGCTGGCATCACTGACACCAGCCTTCTCGCCCGGCCAGCGCGTTCCAGCTCTCACCGCCCGGCGGAGTTCCAAGTGAACCGGCGTTCAGTTGAATCTGAATGTTTTCAAGCGTCTTTCGGTCGAACCGCGCTCACTTTTATTTTATATATATATGCGCATTAGGTCGGCATTTGAGTTCTTGATTTTGTTCCAAGCGCACATGCACCTCTCGCCAATTCTTCCGAGCAATTCCTCGTGCAACATAACACGACGATACAATTCTTGTTTTAATTCTGTTCTTATTTTCATCATTGAATAATCTTGTTATCAATTTATGCTTTGGATTATCGCCTTGTGGAATCAATTTCATAGTTTATTATTTGATGATTTTGTCAATTCAATTCATAGTGACGATGGATTGGATTTTCATGTTCCGTTGGTTTAATTTGCTTAATGATTTACTGCTTTCGTTTATTTGCAATCAGATTTAGATTAGGGATTGACAAACCCTATGAATAATATGATCGCATATGCTTTTGTTTATCGCTTTGATTTATCGCTTTCATAGTTCAACTAGGGATTGACAACCCCTAGTCTAGATTTATCGCTTTATTAGTTAAGCTCGGGATTGACAACCCCTAGCGTAGGATGCTGTTTAATTTCTCGTATTTCAATTCCTGCATGTTCAAACCCTCGTTGGTATTAGAATGTTTAGGATTTTATCGTTTTCCGTGTATGACATGAACAATGGCCCTGTTAAGTTTTCCTTGAGAGACGACTCGTGTTAACTTACCACGCTACGATTACCTCGTACAATTGCGAGTGAATTTGAGTGTGTTTTTAGCTAGATCAATTTTTGCGCCGTTGTCGGGGAAAACTTTAGGCGTATTGTTTGTGTTGTTTGTTTTCTGTGTTTCTTTTCTTTCTATTTGGTTATTTTCTCCCCCTGGTGCGTGTAATTTTGTTTTGTTGTTGGTATACGCTAATGCGGGGTTATCAACGATGCGATTATAGTCAACCGGTGGGGGAGGAAAGTTAAATCGATGGGCAAATTCTTCTTTCGAAGAAGGAGCCCAATTCGACTTCGAGGATGTCCGTCGGTATGAGCCACAAGCATATGATCCTTCTTCGGATCCACAGTGCAAATGAACAGCACCTCACCACCCCGATTTGGGATATTGGGATCCACAGCAGAGCAGCCGCCTCCACAACCCCGACCGGAATATTGGAATCCACCGTACTTTGAGGATCGAGCCTCCAATCCCTCGGGATCAACCGCCTCCGCAGCACTATGAGGATCAATCCTACAATGCCTCTTGGGAGCAACCACACCTCCACCTCAAGATGAGTACCCACAACAACCACCTCCACCTCATTACTCATACCCGCAGCAGACCACCTCCACCTCGGATGACGGCTTGGGAGGATGAGTTAACTCAAAAGAGAAGCATCCATTCAAAAACGGATGCTTTAGTCAAAGTTTGGATCTTGCAAATGCCTCGACTTTGCGTTTGGAGGCGCAAATAGGATATGTCGAGCACCTTGATAAGTCATTGCGGCAAGGGAGGAACTTCCAAACCAATCCGATCGAGATCGATCGGTCCTTTGTTCTAGAAAGTGATCCAATAGTTGAAAATTGGGTGGAAGACACATCGGATGAGCTGCTGCGATCACGGGGTGGAAAATGAGAAGTGGTCGAATCACACCTTTCCCGCACCAACCCGATCAAGCTCGGATGGTCACCACTCTTGGAAGTGACCCAATTGTTGAAAATGGGCGGAGAGACACCAAGAGCACGCAGCCGGATGAGGTGGAAAGTGAGAACAGTGGGCACGTGTGGATGAGAAGCATAATCGAGCCCGATGGCGTTTTACGAGAACGGATAACAAGGAAGAGTGGGCAAATCCAGTCGATAGCATTCCAACACTCACTCCGGAGGTGAAAGAATTATCCAAACATGTGGAGGAGGATGAAGAGGGGATGAACCAAGAGTGGGCACTCGAAGTTGATGACATGCCAAAACCCACTCTGAAAATGAAAGAGCTGCCTCAACATGTGAAGTACGTGTCCCCCGAGGAGGACACAGTGATAACAAAGATTGAGGTAACATCCATGATTTGTCAACTTCCTAATTCTCCAAAGTATTGTGCTTTGGGAATTGAAATTATCTATTTCACTTTGGAGAATAGGATGTTCGACTTGAGCTTAAATGATTTGTTATTTTCTTTCTTTACTGTTCTTTGTGCATATATGGTTACTATTGATGCTCTGGTCGAGATGGTATTCCTGCAGGTGAAGGACTATGGATAGTCCGTTGTTATGCAGTTTACGTCGTACTCACGACGTTAAGCGAAATACTTATGGGAGTTACCCACGGTGTTTTTATTTTGTTTTTCTTTCTTTCTTTTCTTTGTCTTGTTTTGTTGTTCTTGTTGATCTATCTGTTGTTGTTGAGTTTGTTTTGCTCAGATCTGGAAAGTTGTCAGCAGCGAGATGAAGCCGTGATGCTCCAACTCTACATCGCACATTCGTCGATTATCAGGGAAGTATCATCCTCTATGGTTATTTTGAGCTTTTAATGTTTTGAGCACTGAGGACAGTGCTCGATTTAAGTGTGGGGGATGTTTGCTCAGTTTTGTGTGCGTGTTATATTGTTTTGTATGCTTAATGTTGTGCCCGTATGCTTATTCTGATTGTTTGGACTTGAGTTTGTGTCTATGCGAATAAGTTAGGATCTTGATTTGTGCAACCGAACTCTGTGGTATTGGACAAACTGATTTTGAATTTCTGAAACTTTTGGTGATATATGATTTGAGTATAATGTGAATTGACGAGACTATGATTGATAGAAAATGAATAGAGGAAAATTGATGTGATTTGTCCGGCTAATTCTAGGGGTAGTGTTAACAGGGTGGTTACCTATATACTCGTTTCAAATAAAAAAAAAAAGAAAAAAAAGAAAATATGTGTGAAAAAGAAAATAAGGAGAATTAAAACTCGATGTTGTTGAGATTGTATAAATGGAGGATGGGATTACGCCACTCTTTCTCGTAAATTGAGAAATGGGCATGGAAACCACGATAGGAGACTCGAGTTCATCGAAACTTCACCTTCGAACATTGTTCCAAAATTTGTTTATACTTTCTTTGTGTTCTCAAAAGAAACTTGTTGCTAAAGGTAACCATTTTAGTTAATTCACCTCTAGCGGAGAGTTGGGTCTGAGCAAAAATAACCTACCTGTTTGTTTGATATTTTCACAATCTTAGATTTGTTTCACATTAACTTTTATTATGTATTCCTCATGTTTGGGGGAATTTCAAAAGAGATTTGATTGATTGGACTAAGAGTGATGTTGCATGAGTTATCTTTCGGCTCTTATTAGTATAGACTTTGCTTGAGGACAAGCAAATGGATAAGTGTGGGGGAGTTGTTTGGTGTGATTTTATGATGATTCTTGGTATTGTTTTACATGTCATTTTCTATGGTTTGTCCTATTTATGCCTTTAGTTCGATTAATATTTATCGATTCGGACTTACTTCGTTCGTCTCGATGTTTTGTAGGAAAACGGCATAAAATAGGATGAATTGGATATGCCAAGGATCATATATTATTGAAGAGCATTTCGACAGGAGTTCGTAGGGACAAACGGTTCGTAAATCGGAGTTGGGACGCGAGAGAAGCGGAGCCAACGTCGGTCGCGCGCGTGCGTGCACGAGCGCCCGCGCGCCCGCCGCTGCCCCCGCACGCGCCGCACCCGCGCCCGCACGCCGTCCGCGCACCACATCACTCGGCCACCAGCGCCGGCTGGGACTGGCGCCCAATTTACCTCCGGCGCTCAAGGCCAGCGGCGCTCGCCTTCTCGCCGCCCCGCCGCGCGCACAGCGTCTCGCCCGTCCGGCCCGACCTGCAACGCTTCGCCTAGCGACCTCTTCACCCGGCTGGAACCCAACGCCCTCGGTAGCGCGTTTCCCGCGTGCGCTTCCCGCTGGCGCTTGAGCGCCGGCTCGTCCACCCTCACGCCGTGTCGCCGTCCTCGCGCCAAGCGGGCTGTCCTCCCGCCTTCGCCCGGCAACGCATTCACCTTGCGCGCCCGCTTCCTCCTCCATCCGGTCTTTGGCTTGGCGGCGCCACACGCCCTGCGGCGCTGCATCTCGGCGCCCGGCACCACGCTGCCCGCTCCCGGCTCGATTCCATCCGGCGCTGGCATCACCCCGCCAACGCTCTCTCCCCAGCCCGTGCGCGTTCGGCTCTCACCTACCCACCGGGTTCCAAGTGAACCGTGTTGGTGAATCTGAGCGTTTTCAAGCGTCGCTCGGTCGAACCGCGCTCACTTTTATTTTATATATATATCGCGCATTAGGTCGGCATTTGAGTTCTTGAGTTTTGTTCCAAAGCGCGGCGCGCTCTCCGAATTCTTACGGAGCAATTCCTCGGGCAACATAACACGATACAATTCTTGTTTTAATTCTGTTCTTATTTTCATCATTGAATAATCTTGTTATCAATTTATGCTTTGGATTATCGGTTCTTGTGGAATCAATTTCATAGTTTATTATTTGATGATTTTGTCAATTCAATTCATAGTGACGATGGATTGGATTTTCATGTTCCATTGGTTTAATTTGCTTAATGATTTCTTGCTTTCGTTTATTTGCAATCGATTTAGATTGAGGATTGACAAACCCTATGAATAATATGATCGCATATGCTTTTGTTTATCGCTTTGATTTATCGCTTTCATAGTTCAACTAGGGATTGACAACCCCTAGTCTAGATTTATCGGTTTATTAGTTAAGCTCGGGATTGACAACCCCTAGCTTAGGATGCTGTTTAATTTCTCGTATTTCAATTCCTGCATGTTCAAACCCTCGTTGGTAATAGAATGTTTAGGATTTTATCATTTTCTGTGTATGACATGAACAATGGCCCTGTTAAGTTTTCCTTGAGAGACGACTCGTGTTAATTTACCACGCTACGATTACCTCGTGCGATTGCGAGTGAATTTGAGTGTGTTTTGGCTAATTGATCGGGCTAAAACACACTCAAATTACCGCAATCGCACGAGGTAATCGTAGCGTGGTGTTAACACCAGTCGCCCTCTCAAGGAAAACAAATAGGCGTTGTTCGTGTCGCACGTACCTGGCGATTAAAACCTAAACATTCTAATGCCACGGGGTTTGAAACATGCAAGAGTAGAAATACGGAGAATTAAACAAAGATCTAAGCTAGGGTTGTCAATCCCAGCTATACTAATAAGCGATAAATCTAAACTGGGGTTGTCAATCCCAGTTAACTCAAAGCGATAAACAAAAGCAGAGCAAACCTATTCTTAGGGTTCGTCAAGCCCTAATCTAAGTCTACTCGTAAATGAACAATAAACATCGATCAACCAACAAGAACATGAATTAAACCAAAGCAAGATAGATCAAAGCAATATAAATTGATAGGAACATGAGAACACTTCATTGTCACTTATGAAATTAAATCCCACAGAAACCATCAAATAATAAATTGTAAATTGATTCCAGAAGAACAGAGAAATCCCAAGCATAAATTGATAAACTAACATTCGATGAAAACAAAGAACATAAATTAAAACTAACTATTGTATCTGTTTATCGATCTGTTGAGGAATCCGGAAGAGAAGCTGAAGAATAGTTGCTGTGATGGCGAGAGGCGCCGCGGCTGCGTGCCAAAAAATTCAGAATCGAGAGAGAGACTTAACTCAGCCCTAAACGCACGTATATATATTAAATTTAGGTGAGCGCCGGTTTAGAGTGAGCGAGTGCTCACAAAACATTCTGACTTCAGTAACGCAACTGTTCAAAGCGAACGCCACCGGGTGAAGGCATGGTCGAAGCGCGTGAGCGGAAGGAATAAGCGCGGGTGATGAAATGAAAGTGCGAGGAATTACGCTGGGCGTTGAAACGAACGCCGGCTGGACGGAGGCGCGGCGGCGAAACCGACTGGGGTCCAGCCGGGACGGGACGAGCTAAGCGGGCGGATGCAGCGTGGCGCTGGGCAAAGCGCGGAGGAGGCGCCAGGGCGCTGCTGTCTGGCTGGCGGGCCAACGCTACTGGGTTTCTTGGGCTGGCGGGCGGCGGGCGGCGGCGACGGCGAGCACGAGCTTAGCGAGCGCTGGTGGGCGGCGGGTGCTCGCGCTGGGCGGGTGCGCGTTGGCGGGCGCAGGTTTCTTGGCCGGGCGAAGGCGGAGGCGACGGCGGCGGGCGTGGGCCCGGAGGCGGCGAGGCGAGGCAGGCGCGCATGCTGGCGCCGGTTGGGAATGAGTGCGATTAAAATTTGCAAATGCGTGCTCGGTTAGCGCACTGGCTGGATGACCGAGACTTGGGCGCGGGCGTGCGGGCGGCAGCGGCGGGCGAGCGCGTGAGCGTGCGCGACTTGACGTTTCGCTCCGTTCTACCTCGTTTGAACTCCGATTTGCGATCCGTTTGCACCTACGAACTCCTGTCGAGATGCTCTTCAATAATATATGATCCTGGGAAGATCCAATTCATCCTATTTTATGCCATTTTCCAACAAAACATCGAGACGAGCGGGCAAGTCCGAATCGATAAATATTAATCGAACGAAAGGCATAAATAGGACAAACCATAGAAAATGACACGTAAAACAATACCAAGAATCATCACAAAATCATACCAAACAATTGCCGCCATTGTGGTTCTTTTTCTTGGGGTTGTTGCCACCGGAGTTCTTGAGGTTGAAATTTGAACTATTCGGTGGTGGGATTGAAGTCAGATAGCCCTTAATGGCTGAACATTGCCAGGTTGGTTCGGCCTTATTTCCGAACGTGACACTGGGCAATTATTGGCGTAATGCCCTTTTGCCCCGCATTTGTAGCAGCTTACCACATTTGTCGTGCACACTCCTTTGTGTGCTCTATGGCATCTAGGGCATGGAGGTGCCCTTATCTGTTCCTGCGGTCCCCTTGCCGGCGGAGCATAAGCTGCTATCTTCCAGCTCTGCCCTTGTTGCGCCACGTTTCCTTGCCACGGGCGCTTGTGACTTGCGTCCCCATAGCTCCCGCGGTTGTTATTCCTGTGGTTGGGTTCCCATTTCCCTTTTCCTCTGTCCAAAGTATTGTGTGTCTGAGCCGACACCGACTTATCTTCAGACATTGCTGCCTCAATATCTAAAGCTCGTGCAAGAGCTTGATGTAAGTTAGGTCTCCATGGCGGCAAGAGACATCCGTATCTCCATCCTCGGTCCGACCTAAACTTCTCCGACATTTTCAAGTCGGTGTCCACTGCTCAGTGCATATCTCGACATCTCGCAAATTGTGATCATAGTCGGTCACGGACAATCTTTCTTGCTTTAGCGGGAAAAATTCACCTCCTTTTTCCTCTTATAGCTTTTGGGGATGTATTTCTGTCTGATTCCTCTTGAAGTCCTCCATGAGAACTCCTCAAGTCGTTCGTGATAAAGGTCTTCTTCGGCCTCCCACCGTAAGTCACCGGTCCATTCGGTGAAAGCAACGCATGACAGCCGTTCCTGGGCTGTGCATCTTAAGAAATTGAAAATCCGTTCAATGGTTCTAACCCATTGCTCGGCTTCTTCTGGGCTTCCCCTTCCGTTAAAGACTGGTGGGTTTTGCCTCAGGAATAGTTCCTCGATCCTTCATTCAGGTTGAGGTGGGGATGGTTGGGGAATATCCTCTTCCTCTTGCTCGGGGATTCTACCCCTCCCTCTAGGTCTTCCTCGACCTCTGGGTTCTCGTTTCGGGTTTCTTCTCGGAGGCATTCTGTTATATAAAACATATCATCGTCAATCACTCATCGCTTTCATAGCTTAACATACATAAGATTTTCATAGCCTCCTCACAAAATGATATCAAAATAAAACAACTCATCCTTAACATAGACAATTTGTCGCAAAAGCCCCACTTGGGTCAAATATATAGATAGGTAATCAAGGTCTGTCAAAAGCAAGATGTTCAACATCAAGAATCACAAGAAAAACAAAACAGCAAGGTTTCGGGCCCACACGGCCTCCCAAAAAAAATCGAGTTCTAGGACCATCAGTACCGAAATATAAAAAGGAAAAGCTAGCACATGCTAGTCATAACAAAATGAATTTCAATTAAAACGGTCGTCTAACGTCTTCACGGGCTCTTTCCTACTCCGCGTCTTCCTCGGGGTCTTCCTCCTCTTCGGAGTCGTCTTCTCCATCCGAATTTTCCTCGCGAGGTCGTACCCTGGACGGTCCTGCACCGCTGGCTTCCATCATCGGTATGTCGCGTAGGGGTCCGAAGTTATCCGCGCCGTACAAGTCGTAGTTGTGGCGGATCGGACTGTAGCATACTCGGGTCGGGTCATAGCCATTGAAGACATCTGATATGCTCATCCGTGCTATCCGGCGGAAGGGCTCTTCCTCTTCCGGTGGTGGCGGATCGGACGCAGGTGGTAGGGGTGGTAGCGGCGGACGTACTGGGTGTCAAAAAACTGCTGGTGGCAAGACGGGCTCTCCCAGAGCTCTAGGGCGTGCTGCCCTATCTACCTTGTACATCCTGCCCTCGTCTATCCGGTACAGGGGTATCACCGGATCGACCTGTCTCGGAACCTCAAGGTATAGCCACTCTGGTGACTCATCACGCCAAGTGTACTCCCGTGGAGGGAGATAGGGTCCCATAGGTGCGGCTCCGTAAATACTGTACACGTAAGTCGGATGACTCACGAACACAGGCGGATCCCAATCAAATCATAGCCTCGGGGCATACGATAAATGTAATCTCCGATACCTCTCGGGCATAACCATCCCATGTACAAGGGAGTATAGCTAGGGTCGCTTAATGCCATCATAGTCGGTTGCGCCATAGGCTCAGGCGTTCCTCCATAGCCAAGTGTCACGCTGAAACTCGCCTAGGTCTTCGCGGCGCATCCAACATTCGATAGGTGCGCATCAGTACCTCGGGTGTGGCATGAGTCCTACCTCCTCCTAGCGATATAGCGCATCTCCTCCATCCGCCACGATCAAAACTAACGTAAGTCGACTATCGTCATCTCAAAGCGTAAAGGATAGCATAACGAGAAGCAACTAGGTTGGAACTAAACAATCTATAAGGTAGGCAACATCATAAGGTACAACACATATTACAACTTACCTTCTTAGTCTTACCCAAACGTATACATATAGACTAATGACATCTTAATATATATATGCTACGAGATCCTTGTATTATACCAAACACTTAAACTAGAGCTCAACAGACTCTATCGTATTCTGGAGACAGAATTAGGGATTCTGTTCTTCATAATAAATGAATATTAGTGCGTTAGGAGTACGCAGGTGAAAACCATGCGTAAATCGGAGTCCTAACGAAAGAGATCTAGCTAAAACAAATTTACTGCGCAGTGCAGGAAATTTGCGCGATCGTGCCAAAATGTAAATCGAGACGTATGTCGACGTAATATGTCTGCCATTTTCAGGCCTTTAGGTTGAGATTGAACATTCTGAAGCCGTAAGTGACGTCCATGTCATGGTTCGTGTCGATGCTCACTCATGTCGAAGTGTGAGGGACTGTTAATGTCGTTCATCTTCAAGGTTGAGGTCGTCCTTGTTCATCCTTCTCGCTCGTCTTTCGTTGTCCGAGCTCGAGGATATCGTCACTTTCATTCTTCCTATCGTTCTTTTGTTCTCGTAAGGAAAAAGAAGTTCGTACTTCTATGTTCTTTCACGATACGTGAGCATGCTCCTTAGAGTCTAGGTTCTCTTCGTGATAACATATCATTCATCACAAACGAAATTTTGAAGATTGGGAAAATAAAGTCTTATTTGAGAATTTTGGAAATATGATTTCAAAATGACAATCATGATCAACTCATATACATATCAAAAATGAATTTATTCATTCCATGTCGATCATTCAACTCAATACCACCATATACTTCCATCTCAAAATTTGAGTATTCGCATCAATACTCATTGGTTTCAAACCAAAGTTTTTGGAAAAACTTTCTTGCTCAAACTTCCATTTCCATCATCAAAATTTTCATAATAACATAATCTTTCAAAAGCTCTTCCAACTTCCTCATCATGTAAAAATTTTCAATTTCATGAGTTTGAGAAAGAAATGCAGTTACCTTTTTCCCGGTTGAGCTCGATGTGATGGAGTGTTGAGAGGAGTCAGTAGATTTCTAGAAGTCCAGTGACTCGATCTAGACTTAAAATAAAAAGACTTTGGATTTACAAAGAGCAAAAGTGCTCTGATACCACTTCTTTCATGACCCCACTCCGGACTACCCGGACTGGAGGGCGACTAATACTAGGAGTAGTATTTTAGGGGTTACACGGCTAAAATAAAGATGCATAACAACAATAAACTAGCATGCTCGAACATAATATAAGATAATGTCATAACGATTCAAAGGGTTAGGCCATCGGACCTCAAAATCTTAACCATGGTCCGATGGACCTCAATAGTTCATAACAATAAAGCATAAATAAATGAGTTCAGAGTGTAGCAGCGGAAAGTGTGTGAATACATATATGACGATATGCATTCAAGGTGGAAACCACAAATTCTAGATAAATTGGTCGAGGACACGGACTCCTCAAGACATTCCCCATCACCATCATGAGCTCAACTGCATATTTAAAACAAACATGCGGGGCTAAGTACAAGAAATTGCACTCGGTGGACTCATGCCGAAAACATTTGATATAAGATTACGCCAATATCAAAGTAAGTCACAAGAGGTTTTAGTTGAAATGCCTTGGCTTACTAAAACATTTTCGATTCATAACATAGCTCGGCGAGCATTTTCTTGGTGTGTATGGTCCGTATCTCATAGTAACAATTCATAACATATTAAAAATTAAACATCGAGAGGGAGGCCTCCCATCTACGACGCCGTGACCGGCCGTAATCCCGTCAGCACACAGTCACTCTCACAAGCATATGTTAACATAGCAATAGTTCCAACCTTCACGCCAATCTAGCTGGCATTTATCATCCGCACGGGACCCGACATTTAAAAGGTTGGGCGCGACCCGATAAATGACATAACTTGTCATAATATAGTTCCAACCATCGCCACACGGCCTACCCGGCATAACAGATAGGATCCATACACAAAATGAATATTTTGGCGGTGTCGGAAACATTTGTCAGCGGTTGTAGAATAAAATTGTAAAGAAACTCATTTTGAAGAACGGTAAAATCACATCTTAGTGGGGTAAGAAAAGGGCCCACATTTTGAAGATAAAAGCCCACCCGACTATGGTTCGTTGTAAATTGAGTCCTAGGTTCGTTAAATGCGTCGGTATCCAATCGCGCGTTTGCGTCCACACTTTTACTGGCGAGGCTTTAGTACGTCGCTCAAGTCTCTCGAGACTTTCAAAATTTAAGATGAACTTGATATCGATATCGGGTGAACTGAATTCATAATGAATTCAATCGTTTCAATACGTATATATAATTGAATTGTTCTCGTTCGAGAGATCGTTCGGCGTATAAGTACATTTTCGATATCACAGTTTTATTTGTGAAACCTTTTCTTACTAATGAGGTGTCATTCTCAATTAGTATATCTTCGGCGTACTAACATATTTATCAATCGATAATCGCACGTTTGACTTAAAAAGTCGATAAAGTCGACATCGTCGATAAAGTCGAAATTTTGACTTTCGAATAGTAATTTCTTACTATTTCGTTTTATAAATCGAATTTGATCGATTTGAAATCGTAAAGTCCTATTTCTCGATTTATCACGTAAATCAAGGACTTATAAATAATTTCGCATTTAATAAACCCTTTTATAAATTAAAACGTTTATTTTTGATTTAAAAACGTTATAAAATGAACGTTTGTCTCAAACATAGCAATCTATGTTTATAAAATTTTATAAAATTCAAATATGTCCAGAATATTAATTAGACATATATTTTATTAATAAAGTGAATTAAAAAGGATTTAAAATCCTTATTAATTATCGAAAATCTCGATAATTAATTTAAAATTACTAAATGACCTTTAAAATTTTTTCTAAATTAATATAGTGTATTATTATACACTATGGTCCAGAATATGAATTTATAAAATCCATATGATATTTTTTGCCATTTATTAATATATATACATATATATATAATTCGGTAATTCCATTAAATATGGAATAATTATCCAAAAATTCCCAAAATTGATATACACATAGTATAATATCCCAACATCAATATATATAGCATAAATATAACCTATAGTTCATCATAACCATTCATTCAACAATATATAGTAATATTCACGGTAATTTCAAGATAATTACCCAATAATTATCAAACAATTTCTAAAAATTCTAAATAAATTCTAATATGATCAAACATTATATTATAACATTGTGACATCATAACATCAACCAAAACCATTTGAAATCATCACCATATGGAGCTCAATGCTCTCGGTTTTTTGATTATTTATGGTTTTTGGTTTTTAAAAATTCCAACAATTATATACTATGATTATATACTATAGTATACTAATATAACATCATAACATTAATCAAAAACCAATTAAATCATCACAATATGAGCTCATTGCTCTCGGTTTATTTGATTAAATTAGGTAAATGATTTTCAAAAATTCCAATAATTTCATACAATACACAAATAGTATACTAAAGCATTAATACACCATTGCATGATCAAAATAAAATCATACACCAACCTATACATTCATGATGCTCACGGTATTAATTTAAAATCAAGCATATGGTTTTCAAAAATTCTAAATAAATCATAGGACATGTAATCAAGGTTCTAAAGCATTAATATGTCATTACATGCTTGAAATGAAAATTATTCACCAAGGCATGTTCATGTATATGTATCGGTTATTTCAAATAATTAGCCTAGGGTTTTCAAAAATTTTCTAAATGAATACCATAGTCTTAAATCATATCATAGATCAATAATCCATGCTTAGAACATACTAAGAACATTCGGTCATCATAAAACATTTTTACCCATTTTCGAAAATAATATTAACATATATACTATGGTTCGAAAATTACCTATACATGCTAAATCCTTAAAAACATGTCATATATGATAACCTATGTTCATTTCAACATATATGCTCATATTTTAACAACATGAATCCTCAAGAACACATATGCTACAATAGCTCATGCTCAAGAACATTTAAACCATATATATAATTTTCGAAACATATACACATACAAAATGAACATGCTCGATTTTTCTTGGAAAATAGAAGAGGAAAATCGAACCCAAGGTCCATGTGTACCTTTGGAATAGCTATGGAGTCCAAGAACAAAGCTAGGTATCAACTTAGTGAAGAAAATGGAGAGGAGAAGAAGAAAAAAATTGAGAGAGTGAGAGAGATGCTCTCGGTTTTCTTGGAGCAGAAAATGGGAGAGAGTGAAGTGTGTTGTGTTCAAAAATTGTTTGGAGAGTGTATAATGAGAGTGGGGTGAAGGGGAAGGGTCTCACTTATCATCTCTTCTCTCTCCCTCTCGATTTTGGCTAGAAATGGGGGCAAAAATCTGCAGCACATTGGGAGTGTAATAGTGATGATTGAAGAGTGTTTAAGGAGCTCTTCATGTATTGGTCCATTTAAAAAGGAATCCCATGCTTTATTGTGTGATGATGGGCGACGGCTAGGAGAGGTTTTAGGGGGCTGATTTATTTTTTTGTTACAGATAATACATTGTATTAATCATATTATAGGTCATAGATATATAATACATGTCATAAAAATAATTAAACCACAATATATGCACAATTCGAAATTATCGATAGTGATTATTGAAAAATAGGATTAAAAATATAAATTACACCTATTATTGATACTCATGTCAACTTCGATCAAAATATATACATATATATCATAATATATGATTTAGATATTAAATAATATCATAGGATAAAATAATAGCACATTTCAAGCACAAAACCTAAGTTTCGAAATTTTAGGGTTTCGAAATTTATATATTGAAACCATCGAGTTCTATGTCTTAAAAATTTGATTTTAATGCTTAATAATATCCATATATATCATAACATATAGTTTAGATACCATAGGTTAATTTAATGGTATCATTTCATTTGTTAAACTATAGTTTAGAAAACTAGGGTTTCGAATAGTAACATTCGAAGTCATCGAGTTTTAATAACTCAAAAATTGATTTTAAATAATTAATAATACTGTAATTATATAAATTAATAATAGGAAATTAATTATAATAATTTCCTGAGCATTAAACTCATTTTTCAAAACGTCTCTAGACGTTGACGTTCAAAACGTCTCAAAATGTTCAAAATCGACTCATCTCAAAATGGTCGCAGTAAGTTCATACTTACTAAATAAATAAATATCATTTAATATTGAGAAAGATATGGAATTCAATTCCGGGCCTTACTGCTCAGAAATTTCCATAAAGTGCTGACGTTCGATACGCGTTCGACGTTAAAATAATACTGCCGTATTATTTCATAAATTTCAATTCCGCAATTCACAATCCTTAGTGAATTATAAAAAGGAATTCGTTATATAGACACTGAACCGAAATACAATTCGATGTCATACAAATAAGAATATTCGGGAAAAACCCTAATTACGGGTTTAGAATACCGTCATCGTATGTTCGTTTCTTTGGAATATTACATTTATTTTCCATGCCAAACATTGATATATGTTATAACATATAGTTTAGATGATAATTAATATCATAGAATAAATTAATGGCATCATTTTATGCGATAAAAACCGAGTTCAAAAATTAGGGTTTTCGAACGTTTGAAAAATTGGTCACTATCAAATCTTGATGATCTAGCATTGATTTAATGCTAAATAATACTGTAATTACATATAATAACCATATGAAATTAATTTCTATAATTCCTTGATCAATAAATTCACTTTTCGTTTTGTCTCTAAACGTTAACGTTTGAAAACGTTGCAAAACGTTCATTATTGACTCTTCTCGAAAAGGTCGTAATAAATTCGTAATCACTTTATTAAAATATTCCATTAACAATGGAATTTAATTCTAAGCTTAATTTCTTAGAAAATTTCATGAAATTTTAACTATCGATACGTGATCGACGTTAAAATAATACTGCTGATACACTTTATAACATTCTATTCTTTGATTCACAAATCTTGGTGAATATAACATAGGAATTCATTCCTTCGTAACCAATCGAAATCATTATTCGATATCTTACAGGTTGAATAACTCAGCGAAACTCTAATTTACGGGTTTTAAGTACCGTAATTAGGCATCTAATTCTTCGGGGTATTACATCCTACCCCCCTTGAAAGAAATTTCGTCCCGAAATTTGCATACCTCATAAATTATGGGTATCTTAACGTCATAACATCATAACTTTCCATGTGCTTTCTTTTTGTCCATGGTTCCTTCATTGGATTTTCATTAAAAGACCCAAACTTGCTTCTTTAATCGTTGCATCGTACGATCAAATTAGTCGTAGATTTTTATTATAACTCATCTGAGTCAAAGGTCACATCATCATGTTGTTTTACGAGAATTGGCTCATTTTCGTATTTCCTTAACTGCGACACGTGGAAAACATTTCGTACTTCCCCCCCAAATGTGGTGGAAGTATCAGCTATAGGCTACTAGGCTTATCATTGTTAGGAGCTCGTAAGGTCCTTGTACCTGAATCCTTATAATTTCTCTAGATGGAGAAACCTTAAGAAATTGTAATTCCGCATTTAAAAATGCAGTTCAAAATTATGCGTATCAGCATAAGACTTTTGTTTGTCCTTAGCTTTTCTTATTCTTGCCTTATTGGGCAGATATCTTAGTCGTTTCCCTTACGACGTCGGGACCTTATACCTTCTCTTACCTATTTTATTACAATAAAGTGGTGGTCGATACTTCTTTCTGCACAATGCCTCATAAGGCTATATTAATCGTTGTTTGACAGCTACGGTCGTACATAAACTTAACAAGTGGTACAATAAGTTCCCACCGATACCTTGGTTTATCATTTGTTCTATCGTATCCTTAAACATTCATACTGTCCTTTTAATTGTCCTTCTGCCTATGAGTGGACATATATGTTAAGGCTCAATCTCGTATCTAACTCCGTTTTATGAGTTAGTTCAAAATCTAGGGATACTCTTGAAGTCTCTATCTGAACTGATAGGTTTTGGTACTCCTTGTAAATACACGATTTCCTTTATGTACAACTGAGCTAAACTTATCGGATCTATAAGTCATCTGAATAGGCAGAGACAAAACATAATTGGCTTGTCAATCCACTACTAGCCATATAGTAGTGCGACTTCTTTATGACTTTGGTAAAATCTGTCATAAGATCTATTTCTATATCATTCTATTTTCATTCGTGTAGTTCTAGAGATTATACTCTCTTATAAGGCCTTTGATACAATGCCTTTACTTATTGGTAACCGAGACACTGCTCGACAATCATGGTTACATCTCATTTCATTCCTTCCTATCTAACCTTTCTCATAATTCACAATGTCACTTAATAATGCCTGGTTGGGCGGTATGAGAAGGATCATGAACTTCATTCACGATTTCATTTCTAAGCTTATTATTGATTGGAAATATATGTATATATCTCTCTTTTAGACAATAACATTGTCCAACGCTCCTTAAAATCCTTCAGGTCTTCATTCCTTATCTTAATTTGTATTCTATTCCCATCTTCATTCTCTTTTTTTAGTCATATTTCACCTTGGTTGTGGGAATACTACTTACATTCGTCCTTGATTTCCCGACTATTTCTGTTCTCGTTTTCTTAACCTTTCTGATGATTTTTCCTTTTCTATAAGGACATACCATGATTTAGACTGAATTTTATATCTTAGGCATTAGATTGTACATTAACTGTTCATAGGTGATCATTTATCAAATTTATAATCTTTTACTGATTCGAGCCATCTTTTCTATCCTGTATCCAAATTTCTTTGCTCGAAGAATAAGTTCAAACTTTTGTAAATTGTGAAGGGTTCTTAATTTATTGATATAGGAGTGAAATTTCCAAGACTTGGTATTTATACCATCACACTATTCAAGTCATGAGTTGGGAAATTATATTCATGTGGCCTAAGTCATTGTGATGCATAAGTTATTATCTTTCTCATATTAATACATAGCCTTTCTTTCACTAATCCATGAAATTTTAATTCTATTTTGGGGTAACTATCTTATTGGTCTTGTTACCTTAGAGAGTTCTTAATGGATCTCTAATAGTAGTTAATCAATCTATAAAATTCCTGATCTTATTTTAGGTCATTGACGTCTTTCATCTTTAATTGTTTTGTCCTTTGTCAGATTTACATTGTTTTCTTCTAAAGACACTATGTGCCTGAGGAATATTTCTCTTTTAAGCCGAAATTTACAAAACTGTACTTGGCAAAATTTTGCCCGGCTCTTAAAAATCGTAAGATAGCCCTTCGATTTTCTTTATGTTCTTTCTCGTCCTTTGAATAGATAAGAACATCATCCATGAGGATTGAGATAAAAATTATCTAGGTAATGTGAAACACTCGATTTTGAGGTTCATGAGCAGTATGGGTGCATTGGTTAGTCCGAATGGCGTAACTATTATCTCATAGTAACCATATCTTATTCGGAACAATTCATTTCCGTATTTCGGATACCATTCTTCAAGACCATATAATATTACATCATAATGCCTCAGTGAGGACTTTTCATACATTACTTACGAGGGTCGGTCTACCGAGCTGACTGATTACAAGGCGTCTAGCTCTTTTTACACTCAAAACTTTGACACTTCTTCACCATATTCATAAACTCTTCCAAACTACGTTTATTTTACATATTATAATCACATCATTTTCATCATAAACCATTATTTACATATAAGTCTCATAGGATCCTAAGATTCTATGTCTTTGAGTGACCTTTGTCAGAGTCGTACTCCTCCCTTGGAAACTTGCCTTTCTCCAAGTACGTTTTTGTTTTCATACTCCTGACGATCATTCTCTTTCAGAGAGCCAGGGGTCAAGCTGCTCCCCGTTTCTTCTTCAATACTAGAAGTTGGTGTTACTTTTATCAGAAAGTATGGTTGGGTTGGTAGCGGTAATTCTCCTAATCCGCGAGGGCGATAAGATTTTGTCCTTTTGCCATTTTCGTCTCTTACTGGTACCATTGTCGGCATAGGACGCGGGACGGCGTTTGGAACATCAGGGTACAACCATTCCTTTATGCCGTGCTGTGTAACTTGCCGAGGTCCAGGACAAGTACTCTTAGGTGTCGTTCCCTACGCATTATATGTATACTTGAGCCTGTTGACAAATCCTGGTAAGTCTGCCCAGACTTTGGAATTTTCTACATGGAGAAAATATTCTTTTGATACTTCTTTTGCAAAATTCTGCCAATCTGTTGGCAAATGATAGATACGTCGTTGGGTACCATCCTCATTTGACACTCTATAGTTACGAGTATCCATCCAGAGGTGCAAAAATTTTCTCCAAAACTATACTAAATTCATTCCTAGTTCATATTAAAAGAGTCGATACGCTCGTGTGAGTTATAACCTTGTAGGCCTTGGGGTTAACTCCCTTTTTTTTTTTTTACTCGTCAGACCCCTTTTCTTGCCATCTGTAAACATATAGTTCTAGGTGAGTCCGACTTAAATTAAGCAATGGAGGGAATTTTTAATAAGAAGGATCTCTTAATGAATTATACACCTTAAAACGTATATAACCTGTAGACTACTTATGACACGACTCATGACACTTATCTTAATACTCATTTTACATTTTACATCTTCAGTCGTATGTTGCCTTAAAGATATTCGCATAAGCGAACAGTGGGTACTGATATTCTGTCGTGTAAATCCTCTAATGAAGAGGCTAGGCCCAGGTCACTAATCATATGGATGATAGCCATTTCCGAAACTTCTTGTCTCTAAAATTATATCTACGTTCCACATAGATATAATGATCCAAATCATTGGATAGAACTTTAGGCGATTCTAGGTTCAATTCTGAGCTTAAGTAACACTTGCGAGGGTCATAATTCCCGTATAGGTAAGGAGATTTTCATTTCTTGATTCGCTTACCCTGAGTTGGGTTATATCGCTTCTACGCATACTTGTGCGATGTCAAAAAGCGAAGCACCTATATCGAACAAGATCTTACAGGTATTCTGAGAAATTTTCCTCACACCTATCCTGCCTTTTGGTTCTGTTTGATCTGTTTTCGGTGCGAAGTATAGACTTTGGTCAACGGTCTTTCCGTTTATTCAAGTAAACTCTATTTCATACGTCCTTGTCCTTTCCATTGGGACATCATGTTCCCTTGCTATGGCCTTCTGTTGCCTCATTCACTTTATACTTCTCGGTATTAGTATCGTTATGCTTTTACTAATAGCATTCGTGGTTAGGTTTACATCAACTTATCCTTTGATATTGATATATTTCAATAATGAAATCTTATCGTAGAGATCGTCATATCATTCATTCCTAATCCAGTATGAATGATTCAATTCCTTTTTTTTTTCACTTTATCGATCTTAGGAATATATTTCTCATATATTCTTACTTTAAACTCTTTTCCAGAGAAGTTCTTGTACTGGCCTTTAGTGCCATCGTTTGTAATATCCCTTTTTGGATATAGTCATTTCTTCTTAATCTTTTATTGATTCATCATGCAATTTCGTATAAGATAAAATCCTTTGTCCACTGGAGATGTATTATACTTTTGCCTTGACATCAACTATCTTTACCATTTTTTTGACATTCAATGAATGCTTCATTCCCATGTCCGATATACTTAATATCCCACTTTATTGATCGTCGCAAAAGTATGAGGGATAATCTTTCCAATTGGATTTACCTTAAAGTCCCTCAATGAGAATCTCTTTCTGTGTTCTCTTGGACGTATTTCCTTTGCAAGATCTATAGAAGCTATCTTGCTTGTTAACTATTAAGTTACACAAGACAAGCGTTTAAATGTCATTATAACTTAGAGTATTAAGATTTATTTCAAAATAATGAATCTATTTCTTAATCCGTTTCTTTACTTCAAGGGAATTACCTTACTTATCAAAGTCATAACATCTCTGAGGCTTATATCATATCATGAACTATCTACTTGTATAGTTCGTAATTTCTTCTGCTATTTTGAACTTTTGTCCATTTTCTTGAGCATGGTATCTGAAAGTAATCTTACTTTCGTTATACTTCGGTTCCCACTTTCAGGACTAGAACCGTTATCATTGTCATATAGCAATGGTAATACATCTGTAAACTGTTTAGTATGAATTTGTGCTGATTTTTGGTATTATTTTGTGTGTCATTTTCAGTGGTTTGTCCTATTTATGCCGTTGGTTTGATTAATATTTATCGATTCGAACTTATTTCGTTTATTTTGATTTTTTGTAGAAAAAGGTATAAAAGAGGATGAATTGGATCTGCCAAGAATCAGCTTTATTGAAGAGCATCTCGACAGAGTCCGTGGCGGCGGATCGCAATTCGAGTTCGGACGCGAGAGAACGGAGAATTATCAAAGTCGCGCCACGGCACCCGTCGCACGCACCAGCCCTCGGCCAGCGCCGCCGCGCGCCCAGCCCAGCCCCAGCCCTCGCCTGTCGCCCGTGCATCCGCCAGCGTCACCCAGCGCCTCTTCCAGCGCCCGTTGCGTCTCCGCGCATCGCCCTCGCTCCGCGTCCAGCGTTGGGTTCCAGCGCCCGCCCGCCTCTCCCGCTCCTCGCCATGCCCGCGCCGCCGCAACAAGACACCCACGCCGCCGCTCACGCCGCCACGCCAGCCGCCTCCAGACGCTCAACCGGCGCTGGATGGAGCGCGCTCATCAATTCGGCGCTCGATCGGCGTCCGGCCGGGAGTTAATTTTAAATCGATTATAAAGGCTGAAACGCACGCGAAAACCCTAGTTTTAAAATTCCTTTTTTATTTTTTTCTCTCGCCTGTTCGTACGCGATTTCTTTCGCTTTCTTCTTCTTTCCCTTTTCCTTTAATTATTCTTGTACTTTGGATTAACAATTGAGATTGCACGATTCCGGATTTCGGAAGACGAATTTATCTATGAATGGTTGTAAGTTTTCCTGATTTTGATTATATCTATGTAATTGGGATTTGAATTATTTCTTCCATGAGATGAATTATGATTTGTAGAGAAATATATGTTAGGGTGTTCTCGTCTTGAATCGTGATTGTTGGGTTGATGATTTGTGATTTTCCTATTCGTATTAATTGATTATTTCATGATCTTCATGCATGGTGTTCGAGAGAATAGTGTTGGATGATTGTGTGCTTATATTTGATTATGAAGATATGCGAGAGCAGATTTATATTATATATGAGTTTGACAACGAAAGTGATCGAGAGATTGGTTTGTTGTTGAATAATTGATATATGTGGATAGGGTTTTGCTATTGTGTGCATTTGTTGTGAAATATCCTTCGTAGTTGATGGTGGGGTGGTTGAGAGATCTCCTGTCATTAAGTTCGAGTCTAGCACTGACGTAATCGAGAGATTAGTTAGTGTTGACCGTTGGGTGAGAGGCGTGGGTATTTTATGCATTGTGTACCGGTTATTGATTCATTAGTTGTGAGGATAGATTCGAACTCTAGAACACCGTCTCCAATTCCGTGTATCGTCAATTCCTATTGTTGTCCAAGTGCATCCGCTCTTATCTGCTTTATTTTATTTCCTGCTTTCGTTCTTTCCGTGACAATCCCCTTATGTTTGGACGTTAGTTTTTCTTTTCTGTTTTCGTGTTTGACATAGAACCGTAGCCCTATTAAGCCTTCCTCGAGAGATTCGACTTGGGTCGACCTTACCATTCTATAAGGACCTCGTACTATTGTGAGCGACTGAAAAGAACAATTTGGTCGGAACAAATTTTGGCGCCGTTGCCGGGGAAGGCTTTAGGCTTTTGGTTTTGTGTTGTTTTGTTTTTCGGTTTCTTCCCCTGTGCTTCTTCTTTTTGTTTCTTTCTTTTTCTTTTTCTTTGTTTCTATTTTCTCCAACTGGTGCGTGTGATCTTGTTTTTGTAGTTGGTGTCTGTTAATGCAGGGTTACCGGCGATACGAATATGGTCATACAGGCCTGGAGGAGGAAAGCTCGTCGTATTGGGCAAATTCTTCCTTTGAAGAAGGAGCCCAATTCGACTATTTGGAGGGATATCCGTCAGGCTGTGAGCATCAAGCCTATGATCCCTACTGGAGGCATCCTCAGAGTTCGTCATATAATCAGGATCTTTTCTTCCAACAACAGCCGATGAAGCCGACATTGGAGGAGTCATTGCAGGCGTTCCTTCAGGCGAGTCAGCCGGTGAAGCCGCCGGTGAAGCCGACATTGGAGGAGTCATTGCAGGCGTTCATTCAGGCGAGTCAGCCGGTGAAGCCGCCGGTGAAGCCAACATTGGAGGAGTCATTGCAGGCGTTCATTCAAGCGAGTCCGCCGGTGAAGCCGACATTGGAAGACACATTGACGTCCTTCGTACAGACGAGTCAACAAAGGTTCGAGATTGTGGAAACACCTATCGAGCGTTTAGAGACTCAAGTCAGTCGGTTAGCCGGGATAGTGGAAGAATTGGTCCACAACCAAAGTGTGGAGGAGATGCCGAGACAATTGGAGCAAACTTCTTCTATCATAATCTATGAAGATGATGAAGTTGAGGGGAGAATCATGGAAGTTGATGAAAGTGAAGAGTCGAGGCTTCATCAAACCAAGACTAAGTGTGTACAAACAGATATCTTCCCTATCCAATTGAAGGATGACGAGAGGACATACGATCAGGTAGCATCTCTAATTTTTCAACATCCTTATTCTCCAAAGTATTGTGCTTTTGGAGTTGAAGTTATCTACTTTTCTTTGGAGAATAGGGTGTTTGATTTGAATTTAATTGATTTATTAATTGCTACCTTGATTGTCGTTTGTGCTTACATTGTTACTACTGATGCTCTGGTTGAGATGGTATTCCTGCAGGTGAAGGACTATGGATAGTCCAGTTTTCATTGGTGGAGCTCGTGCCATTGAAGCGGCGCTACGTGGAGGCAACCCACTAGTTTTACTTTTCTGTTTTGTTTTGTTTTCTTTTGGTTTTGCTTGTGTTTTGGTTTTCGTCTCTGTTTTGGTTTTCTGTGGTGCAGGTTTCGGTGTTTATCATTCTTGAGCTCTGGACTTTATAATTCGTGTTGTGAAGCCGTGATGCTCCAACTCTACAAGCGCACACTCGTCTATTATCAGGGAAGTATCATCCTCTATGGTCATTTTGTGTTATAAATGTTTAGAGCACTGGGGACAGTGCTCGATTTAAGTGTGGGAGATGTTTACTTAGTTTTGTGTGCGTGATATATATTTTCGTATGCTTAATGATATGCCCTTGTGCTTATTTTGATTGTTTGGACTTGAGTTTGTGTCTATGCGAATAAGTTAGGATTTTGATTTGTCTGTTGAACTCGTGGTATTGATCGGACCTTGATGTATTTCTCGTTTATCTTGATGTCATGTGATTAAAGTGCAATGTGAATTGACGGGGTTGTGTGAATTGATTTTAAATCGGTAGTTATTGACGTGATTTGTCCGGCTAATGCTAGGGGGAGTGTTAACATGGTGGTTACCTATATACTCGTTTCAAAAAAAAAAAAAAAAAGTGTGAAAAAGAAAATAAGGAGAATTAAAACTCCAATAGAATGTTGAGATTGTATAAATGGAGGACGGGATTCTGCCCCTCTTTCTCGTAAATTGAGAAATGGGCATGGGACACGACGATAGGAGACTTGAGACCATCGAGACTTCACCTTTCGAACATTGTTCCAAAATTTGTTTATACTTTCTTTACATTCTAAAAAGAAACTTGTTGCTAAAGGTAACCATTTTAGTTAATTCACCTCTAGCGGAGAGTTGGGTCTGAGCAAAAATAACTTACTCGTTTATTTGATATTTTCACAATCTTAGATTTGTTTCATGTTGTCTTTGATTATGTACTCATCATGTTTGGGAGAATTGCAAAATAGGTTTGATTGATTGGAATAAGAGCCATGTTGCATGAATTATCTTTCTAATCTTATTAGTATAGACTTTGCTCGAGGACAAGCAAATGGATAAGTGTGGGGGAGTTGTTTAGTATGAATTTGTGCTGATTTTTGGTATTGTTTTGTTTGTCATTTTCAGTGGTTTGTCCAATTTATGCCGTTGGTTTGATTAATATTTGTCGATTCGAACTTATTTTGTTTGTTTCGATGTTTTGTAGAAAAAGGGTATAAAATAGGATGAATTGGATCTGCCAAGAATCAGCTTTATTGAAGAGCATCTCGGCAGAGTCCGTGGCGGCGGATCGTAATTCGAGTTCGGACGCGAGAACGGAGTGAATTATCAAAGTCGCGCCGGCACCCGTCGCACGCACCAGCCCTCGGCCAGCGCCGCGCGCGCGTGCCCAGCGCCCAGCGCCACACACACGCGCCCAGCGCCAGCGCTCCTCGCCCGTCGCCAGCGCATCCGCCCGATCGTCACCCAGCGCCTCTTCAGCGTCCGTTGCTTCTCCGCGCAATCTCCCGCGCTCCGCGTCAGCGGCTGGTTCCAGCGCCCGCTCCGCCTCGCCCGCTCCTCGCCATGCCGCGTGCCGGCAGCGCCACCACGCGCGCCGCTGCGCACGCCTGCCCCAGCGTCCTCCACACGCTCAACCGCATGTTGATTGGCGCGTTCATCAATTTCGCGCTCATTTGCAGCCGGCCGCCACGCCGCCGCCGCGCCGCCAGGCTCCCGCGCGCCGCGCGCCCCGTCGCGCTGCGCCCTGCCAGCCCGCCCCAGCGCACAGCGCCCGTCGCGCGTGCAGCGCCTACTGCGCCGCCCAGCGCCTGCGCCCAAGCCCCCAGCCCCTTGCACCCTGCGCTCCAAAGATCCCGCACGACCTCGTGCGCGTCCCCATGCACCAGTCCGGCGCTGCGATCCCGTCCGACGCTGGCCGTGTCTCCAGAAGCTCAGCGCGTCCGGTGCTGTGCTCCGTCCGGCGCTGGGGTGTTGATTTTGTTCAGTCCAGAAACTCCTCGCGTCCGGCGCTTCGTCGCGTCCGGCGCTGGGAGTTAATTTTCGTCAGTTATAAAGGCTGAAACGCACGCGAAAAACCCTAGTTTTTAAATTCCTTTTTTTTATTTTTTTCTCTCGCCTGTTCGTACGCGATTTCTTTCGCTTTCTTCTTCTTTCCCTTTTCCTTTAATTATTCTTGTACTTTGGATTAACAATTGAGATTACACGATTCCGGATTTCGGAAGACGAATTTATCTATGAATGGTTGTAAGTTTTCCTGATTTTGATTATGTCTATGTAATTGGGATTTGAATTATTTCTTCCATGAGATGAATTATGGTTTGTAGAGAAATATATGTTAGGGTGTTCTCGTCTTGAATCGTGATTGTTGGGTTGATGATTTGTGATTTTCCTATTCGTATTAATTGATTATTTCATGATCTTCTTGCATGGTGTTCGAGAGAATAGTATAGGATGATTGTGTGCTTAAATTTAATTATGAAGATATGCGAGAGCAGATTTATATTAAATATGAGTTTGACAACGAAAGTGATCGAGAGATTGGTTTGTTGTTGGATAATTGATATATGTGGATAGGGTTTTGCTATTGTGTGCATTTGTTGTGAAATATCCTTCGTAGTTGATGGTGGGGTGGTTGAGAGATCTCCGTCATTAAGTTCGAGTCTAGCACCGCGTGTCGAGAGATTAGTTAGTGTTGACCGTTAGGTGAGGCGTGGGTATTTTATGCATTGTGTACGGTTATTGATTCATTAGTTGTGAGGATAGATTCGAACTCTAGAACACCGTCTCCAATTCCGTGTATCGTCAATTCCTATTGTTGTCCAAGTGCATCCGCTCTTATCTGCTTTATTTTATTTCCTGCTTTCGTCCTTTCCGTGACAATCCCCTTATGTTAGGACGTTAGTTTTTCTATTCTGTTTTCGTGTTTGACATAGAACCGTAGCCCTGTTAAGCCTTCCTCGAGAGATTCGACTTGGGTCGACCTTACCATTCTATAAGGACCTCGTACTATTGCGAGCGACTGAAAAGAACAATTTGGTCGGAACAAATCTAAGCATCTCATTACCATGTTTTGACTTCGGAGATATTTCCTCCATACTTGATTTACATGCTAGGGATATCCTAGCTATTCACAAATTTCAATGATTATGATCTCTAAATCTTATTATCATTCGTCCAACCAAGTTTCAATTACTTGGAATCGATTATGCTCAAACATAATCTCATTGATTGAGGTATAAGGCGAAAGATCTATTTTCTGGGATGCTATCACTTCTTTATATATATATATTCTTTGAAAATAATATCTTGTATGCATCTTCATTCTTTTAAACATGTCCAACCTACTAACGAGGTTTCAAGGACATCCAACTATCTTAAAGATAAGTTGTAATCTCTTTCGTCATGACATAATAAGGGAAATTCATATCCCACAGATATCATATACTTTTCTTTACTTTTACTCTTTGCATTCAATGCTAAAGAGTATCTTATTCATAACTTTGTTATCATAACAGTCGTATGATGGTATAACTTCACTGTTATCATTCTTTGTTAACCCCATCAAGGGTCATCACATCATGTGTGCCATAGGAAGAATATCTCGTCTCATCGAGATTTTCTTTACATCATAATTTCTTGATGTCTATCACTTTACTGATCTGAAACTTTTAGGTGATTGAGATAAGTCAACCTATTTCATGCCCGACATTTATCGCTTTACTAATTCGCTCTTAGGTGACAAGGTAAGTCAACATTCATCATACTTGATGGTTTCAAGAATCAAGGAGAAATTATCACGACTACCTACAAAAGGTACGGTCTCATCCATCAAGATAACATCTTTTTAATTATTGCATCGATATGTTCCTTGGGTGAATAAATGGGGCTCTAGGGTCCAAGACCGAATAGCGACTCTTGAGATTTCTTTGGTCATATGGGCTGGCGAGACCCGTCACAATTATATTCTCAGTCACACAAGGCTTTGGGTTCAAAAGGACACTTTGTAAATTTTTGGGTTGGAAGTTTTCTTCAGAAGAAGTGAGAAACTCGAATGATTTCTCAATTGGAACTAGGTCATAGAATTAACCTCAATGACAGAAATTGGGTGTTGAATATAATTTTGAAAATTTATATACCCATAATAGGTCATCAACAAAGGTTCTCATGTGTGTCATGGCTCTACTTGTGTTACTAGAAATCTTACTTTCTTAGTAACATCCTAAGATTCGTATCATACTATAACGTTCTTACTCTATACAGATCATAGATCTAACTTCAACTGATTCTCGTGAATTCTGAGGTAGGAATCAGGAATTTGGTCCTTCATAAGAAATGAATTATAGTGCATTAGGGACACGTAGGAGAAAACCGTATATAAATCGGAGTTCACACGATCAAGAACTAGTCAAAACAAAATCACTGCGCAGTGCAGGAAAAATTTACGCGCGCTCGTGCCGAGGTCATAAGCAATGCCGACGCCAAGGTCGTGCATGCCGTTATCAATGCCGAGGTAGTAGAGAGTCATCGCCGATGCCGAGGTCGTACAGGCTACTAAAGTCGACAAGTCAAATTCGATGTTACAAATTCCCGAAGTCAAAGTCGACGGTCGCACAGGCCGAGGTCGAACAATTTCGTATAGATCTTTTGGTTTTCTACACTCAAGATGGAATGAAATTCTCAAATCCATCGTTACTCTTGTTCTTGTAATTGAAGGAAGTTCTTGCTTCTATGTTCTTTCGTAAAAAGGCATCATGCGTCTTATAAAGTCTACGTTCTGTTGAACTAGCATGCTCATCATCATAATCAACTTTGAGATTGAAGTAAAACTTCGAATATTCCTATGTAGCTCATTTGTACGCACGTATTTCGTTGAATTTAAAGAATTTAACATATCATATTTGACAAATCAATGTTCAATCTCAATCATTTTAAAACATGAATAACATAACATTGTTCATAACAATGAACTCTTATTGAATTTCAGGAATTCAAACATTTCATCTTTGGCATATCGTGCCAAACTTTCTCATATCATTGTCATCATCTGTCTTATATCTTCCTTCCTTTCATAACTTTCTTGACAAATCATTTTTCATATCATTCATTCTCAACCTTTCTCATAACTTTCATTTCTTTTGAAAGATCATATCAATTATCATCCACTTCACAACATAATATTTCATTTGCAACATTTGCAATAACTTCCACCTTAAATAAATTCACATAACTTCATTTCACTTGAAAAAATTATTTCACTTTCACACTTTTCGTTTCAAAACCGAGAAAAATCATTTATCTATCATAAATCAAATACTTTAAGTTTTCCTTAAATATGCAGTCCCATACCTGCATATTGTGGGAATCTCTTTTACTTCAAAACTTTTGCGAAGAAAACATTTCCATCCTTTTTCACTTTCAAACTCTGAGAAGAAAATCATTTACCTCATTCACGTTGAGCTTGATGTGATGGAGTGTTGAGCATTGTCAGCTGACTTTTAGAAGTCTAATGACTCAATCTAGACTTAACCTTAAAGAAGATTTTGGGTTCAAGAGCGAACCGCTCTGATACCACTCTGTCACAGCCCCTAAATCCTAATTACGATTTAAAAGGGATTGTAACTCTAACAGGGATAATTATACAGGGAGATTCTTTTTAACAATAAACTGTAAAACATATTTCTAGTATATTCTTGGACTTTAGTACATAAATTTAGGTTCTTGCAGCGGAAGACATGTGATAAGTACATATGACGATGTACTATCAAGGTATAAACTTTTCAGCGACAATAATCATATTGCTCAACACTGCCCCATCCATCATCTGCTCAACCTGCACATTTAAAAACAAACATGCAGGGCTGAGTACAAGAATGCACTCAGTGTACTCATGCCAAAAATATTTTATCATTTGTAGATTACACTGCCACATCATGGTAAGACACAAGGGTTTTAGTTGAAAATGCCTTGTGCTTACCAAAATATTTTCATCATTTCTCAAAATCATCGCCTGGCCAGGCATTTTTCTTGGTGTGTATGATCCGTATCCCTTATCATCATTTCATCATATCATCATAGTCGAAAGTCGTGAGGGAGGCCTCCCTCTACGACCCGTGACCGCCGTGAATTGTCCTTACAAAGACGGTCACCATCAGTGTACACGTTAATCCTAGCCAGGTATAAGCCTTCCGGCATAGGATCCGATATCGATTTCATTCATAAGTTGGGAGCGACCCAACAACGTCATATCATTCTCATCATTCATTCCGGATAGGATACATACACAAAACATAAATATTTTTGGCAGGTAATCTGGTAAACATTTAATAAGCATTTCTTGTAAGAAGGCATCGTAAATAATATATTTCAATAGCATTTCATTTTTGAGTAGAGTAAAGCCCACTTGGACTGTCGATTGTCTAAATCGATTTCTTAGAATGCAAGCCCTAGGCTTAGCCTATCTATTCCTGGCCTTGAGGTTTTGGAGTTGAAATATCCATCGGGTCTTAGAACCCATATTTCTACTTTAGTGTATATCAAGGTATGATATACACTCAATTGAGCATGTAGAAGCACCTAGTCAAACATTTCACGTTAAGGCATGCTCCCGTAAAAATATCGTATTGTGTCGTTTTATCATAATTCGTGCATCTATTAACGTTCTAACTTACCTTGCGACATAACATAATGAATACATCAATTACTAGCATGTTAGTCACATAAGGCATATTTCACATAGGGGAGTTCTACACTTAGTCAAATTTTAAGTGTTTGAAAATCAGCAAAACAGCTTAAAATTAACCCAAGTGACATACTTTGACAATTCATAACTCTCGATTCAAAATACGTATGGTCGTACAAAGATACATTCTGGAAACCTCTAAACATGTACTACAAGTTCTAAGAAGGAATTAAATCCAAAGGAGTCGTGGTTATGGAGATATAGGGTCTCAAAGTGGGCAACTCAAACTGACTTCTATACTTAGAAATTTTTTCATAATTTCCAGTTTTAGCTTAACGACGAGGGGTTTTGCGAGGCTTGTAACTTTTGACTCACAATGCCAAAATGACTGCTGGCTACCAATTTCGAAACCTTGTAACAAGAACTACATATTTCATGAAGACTATACTGGAAGATATCTGATGCATCGAGAAATACATAAGCTCAAAGTTGACTAGTTGGAATGGACAACATTCAAGTAGGTGACTTTGGGTCAGTGAAAGGTATACCTATAAAACTTGGTTTGAGATCAAACTTTCCAGATCACAACTAGACATGGTAAGGAATATTTCTTATGAAGACACCCAAGTCAAAATTGGACTACAAACGGCTTGAACATCTCACATAAAAGTCGTACACGAACAGTTAATTAACATAGAATTTTACTAAGGCAGTTTGTCCAAAAAGGCTTTTTGTAATGTGTCAACTTTAAAAATTCACCGAGAGTTCATTATAGGGAATCTGAAAATGCAACCCATCATATTGAAAAGCCACTTAATTCTAGTTTAATTCAGAAAAAGCCTCACTCAATGATTCACAATAGATTGGGAGATAAAAATATGTTACCACAAGCTATCGCTACAGTGACAGTTTTGTGCAGTTAGCTTGTAAAATATGGAATAAATGGTAAAAAATTTTAGAAAATTCTGAAAATATACATGAATCTTCTAGACATGCTAAATTATGTTTATGCCCAATTTTAGAGTTTTATCACTAGCCAAACATAAAACGAAAGCCACGGACCGTGGGTGATGAACAAGGCAATTTCACAGTTTTGCGCAATGCTTTTGAAAAATACGATTAAAATAGCAAATCAAGTTGGATGGACTTGAAATTTTACAGAGGCATACTAGACACATATAATTTTAACATATTAAAAATTCACAATCATCGGACCACTTTAACTTAGTCTATTAATTTTATAAAATCACTATTTGTCCAGATCAACAACATGCAATCACCTATACTTATAAATCTAGCACATTCAAGCATATTGATGAACATGCATGTGTATATTTTGATCAAAGTAAACTTATGGGTATAGGGCTTTTACCTTGGATCAGATTTTGACAAGGTTGAGGGAGATGGTGTAATATCCCAAAGAATTAAATGCTTAATTACGATATTTAAATTCGTAAATTAGGGTTTCACCGAAATAATTAAATTAGTAATATATCGAATAATGACTTTGATTAATTACGAGGTAACGAATTCCTATTTTATATTCACTAAGGATTGTGAATTAAGGAATAGGATTTTATAAAGTGTTTCGACAGTATTATTTTAACGTCGATTGAGTATCGATAGTTAAAATTTCATAAAATTTTCTAAGTACGAAGCTTAGAATTAAATTCCATTATTAATGGGATATTTTTAATAAAGTGATTACGACTTTATTACGACCATTTTGAGATGAGTCGATAATTAACGTTTTGAGACGTTTAAAACGTTAACGTTTAGAGATGAATAGAAAAATGAGATTAATGATCAAGGAATTATTGTATTTAAATTTCTATGATTATTATATGTAATTAGAGTATTATTTAGCATTAAAATAGGCTAGAACATTAAGGATTAATTATTGAACAAAGTATTGATTTTCGAAAACCCTAATTTCGAAAATTAGGGTTTTCACACATGAAATGATACTAATAATTTTTCCTATGATAAAATTTATCATCTAAGACATAGATTATGTCATATAGCTATTAAATGCAATAAAATAAAATATTTAGCAATTGGGAGCTCAAAGTGCCGTGAGCTTATACTTATCAAGGCTCAAGGATTTGAAAATTTGCTATCTCATAGCATGTTACGTGAATAATGTGTAATGTGTGTGATACTTTTTGTACACAATAAACAAGGAATTAATGAGAGTGATCAAGTGGGAGTGAATTTTGTATGTGATTGCCGTGTGACATCAAGAGAAAAAGTTGGAAGATTTTATTCTTTAATAAAGTGATGACATATTAAAGTATGGATGAGTCACAAGAGTTTTTGTCTTGAAAATTGTGTGTAGAGATTATATATCATGTATAAGACAAAATAAAAATCTCATCCTTGGGCAAATTGAAGTGACCGAAGCATTGTGATCAAAAGTAGGATTTATATTGTCCATTCAATGTTTGTGTAAGATGTAGTCACTTTAGTGAGTCATCAAAAAGGAAATGTCATACTTTGAATTAAGTGTAGCATGATAATATTGACTAAGCTAATGAGAAGAAAATTTAAACTCATTCCTTTGTTCATTTGGAAAGTGGCGACACACACTTGTAAGCAAAAGTAGGATTTTTCTTTGTTTCATTCAATGTGTAAGTGATGATGTATTGGCATGACATTGTTGATTTGCTTTCATGTATTAAGTGTGTAGATGTTTTGATATGAAGTAAGACAAGAAGTAATAAAACTTTTCCCCTTTTTCATAGATAACCGACGGCTTCTTGGTGATCCAAAGTCAAAAGAATTATTGTTTCATTAAATGTTTTGTGTAAGGCCTTTTAATGTGTGTAAGAGTGATGTATTATCTTGATGAGTCACTAATAAAAAAAATCTTGCAAGTTGTAGTGTGTGAACCGTAAATTGTGAGCATGAATTAGTGTTTTAATTAGTTTTATTTCTTTAAGCTTTAACAACAAAAGTAATAAGTATATCAAAAAAATAACACCACTCATTCCTTTTTGCTCCATATTGTCGTGAGTTAGTAGTTAGCATGACTATGTGGACTTTTGAGGAAAGAACAAATATTAGAACTCCTTTGTGCAATGCCATAGCCGATGCATGTATGGTGAAAAATTGAGGATTTTATTTGTTCAAGGTGCATTTACTAATTGAATAAAGTGATTCATTAAAGTGGAATGAGTCACCAAATTATAGTCTTGTATTGCTATGGGTGTGAGCCGTGAGATGTGTAAGGATTGATTAAAGTCTTTACTTCATTTCTTTTCACTTTAAGTACTTAAAGCTTTTAATAAAGAAAAACAACACTTCTCTCATTCCAAATAAACCAACATTACCGTGAGCATTTGAGAGGGAAAAAAGAAGAAGAAGAGAGTTCTTCCATTCAAATCACCAAACCCTAGACAAAAATCCTTGGCACTAAAATCGTATTTGGTTAAAGGTTAGGTTTTAACGAGCTTTGTCTATACGTTAAAATTTTCAATTCTAACCGTTCGATTTTATTATATATGCTTGTGTTCTCAATGTTAAAAATGTAAAGAATTATGCTATCATGTTTAGTGGTTTGCAAATATTGTTTACTATGTTTAGAGTGATCATATGTTATGTTTAATTACAAATAAATTATGTTATGAAATAAATATTGATGATCGAAAATTCTTAAGGATGAATTGTTAATGGATTAATGATATGTGTTGATAGTTAAGCTCTTTGTGAATTATTGGGAATTTTTGGAAAATCATATGGTATATATATGTTATGACCGAGAATGTTGGGAGGTTATATGTTGATATATAAATTATGTTTAAGTAAGATTATGGCATATTAATATTGTAGAGCCTAAAGTAGTTGCTACATAAATTTATTAGAATTTTTAGAACACATGTGTTCATATTTTTAGGGAGGCCGAGAGCTTGGTGAGTTGGGAACATGATGTATAAGTTGTGATTGTTGAATATTATGATGTATTAATGATATAGGATGATAATTAGGTATTGTGGAATTTTATTAGAATTTTAGAAAAATGTTGGTGAATTAAAGTTTAATGGCCGAAAACTATAGTGATGGAATAGTGATGTCAAAATTTTCTAATAGTTGATGTTAATTCATATTAGTGATACTATGATAAAATAGTACACTATATGAATTTAGAAGAATTTTTGGAAGAAGATTGAAATTTAAGCTTATGGACCGTAAGCTTTGAATAATAGATTAAGGATTTTAAATCCTTAATATCAAGAAAAATATTAATGAAGTTTATCGATTTGCATGAAAAATCGAGAATTAGGGCTTTATGATAAGAAATCGATTGAAAATCGATTTATATGAAATTTGGTTATAAAATATGTTGAATAATTGAAAAGTTTATTAAGAAAAGTCAAAAATATTGACTTATGATTTAACGTATGAAATACGTTCAATAAATACGCTAATACGTGTAAAACATATTAAATTAATAAGAATATCTCATTGGTGAGAAAAGATTTCATAATTGAAATCATTTTATCGAAAAACGTTAGAATACGTTGAACGTTTAACCTAAATGGTTAAAATGAGATAGTTGGTCATATCTCGTCACTATCGAAGTACGAGAATTGTTTAGTTAAGATACGCGATTGAACGACGTATTAAATTCGTTAAGAAATTCGAATTATATTAGAAAGTTATCAAAGTTTATTAAACTCTGAGAGTCTCGAAATACGTGACCAACGTACTAAAATAATTTTTACGTAAAGTTGGGACGCGGACGTGATCGTTGACGTAGAACGAAATCGAATTAAGAAAGTCTCCAATCCAGGTGGGCGTTTCTTTCTCCTCGAGGATAAAATGTTTATTTACAATGCTCTCAGTTGAGAAATGATTACCTGCCCAAAGTGTTTATGATTTTATGTATGATCCTATCAATAGTGTTGGTTCGCTACCAACTTATGATGAATGTTATGATAATGAGGAGAATGTTTATGAGATGAATTGTTTATGAGGAGGATGATGATATTTTATGAGGAGGATGATATGATGTATTATGAGGAGGATGGTATGATATATTATGAGGAGGATGATGTGATGATATGAATGTTGTTTGTTCGCTACCAACGTATGATGGTGTTGTAATGAAATTGATTGTTGTTGGCTCATCACCAACATATTATGATATTGTGATGATATGATGATATTAAATGTTGTTGGTTCGCTACCAATGTATGTTGAAGTTATGATAATGTTATAAGAGAAATGATACGGATCATACAGACATAAAATATGTCTGGCCAGACAACTTTTTGGAAAATAAGAAAATGTTTTAGTAAGCACGAGTATTTACACTAAAACCTCGTGTGTTACTAATGGGGCAGAGTAATTTAATGAAAATATTTTTTGCATAAACCCACTGAGTGCATTATTGTACTCAGCCCTGCATATTTGTTTTTAAATGTGCAGATTGAGCTGGTGATGCGATGGAGCAGTGTTGAGCAATAGCAACGTTGTCGCTGATAGTATACCTTGATTGTACATCGTCATATGTACACATCACATGTTTTCCGCTGCTAGCTAGATTATGAAGTCATTTGTACAATATGTTTAGTCGAACCTTGAACGCTTGAAGTTCTAGAAATATCCCTGATATATGTCTCACAAACTTAGTACTTTAATTTATAATTGTGTTTATTTAATTCCGTTCCAAGTAACAGTCCCTGTTAATCCGTACTTAGGATTTAGGGGCTGTTACAGATGGAGATACGACGGAGCTCATGACTCCGGTTGAGCCTCGATCCATGGCATACCTCGGCTTGGTCGAGAAATAGGGAGATGAGGGGGACGAGAGGGTGGATAGTTGGAGAGTGCACATTACACTTTGGTGATGGGTTTGGGGCTGAGGTGCTTCAGTTTGGAGAGGGGAGGGGACGGCTGAAGTGGTGTAGGTGGTGGGGTGGTTGCTTATGGGTGACAATTGTCACCCTTAATACATGCATAGTTGACACCACACACACTTCTACCTACACACCACACACATGCACGAAAATTATAAGTATATATACATATATATCTGATTTTTAATGTTTAGTTAGGCTTTTTAATTAATCCATTGTCACTTAGATACATGTAATAGGAAAAATCAACAAGATAAACTTGTATACATAAGTGTATAGTTTTCAGCTATTACATTATGCCAATGGGTCAAATTTTATTTTCCATGCCAAACATTGTTATATGTTATAACATATAGTTTAGATGATAATTAATATCATAGGATAAATTAATGGCATCATTTTATGTGATAAAAACCGAGTTCGAAAATTAGGGTTTTCGAACGTTTGAAAAATTGGTCACTATCAAATCTTGATGATCTAGCATTGATTTAATGCTAAATAATACTGTAATTACATATAATAACCATAGGAAATTAATTTCTATAATTCCTTGATCAATAAATTCACTTTTCGTTTTGTCTCTAAATGTTAACGTTTGAAAACGTTGCAAAACGTTCATTATTGACTCATCTCGAAAAGGTCGTAATAAAGTCGTAATCACTTTATTAAAATATTCCATTAACAATGGAATTTAATTCTAAGCTTAATTGCTTAGAAAATTTCATGAAATTTTAACTATCGATACGTGATCAACGTTAAAATAATACTGCTGATACACTTTATAACATTCTATTCTTTGATTCACAAATCTCGGTGAATATAACATAGGAATTCATTCCTTCGTAACCAATCGAAATCATTATTCGATATCTTACTGGTTGAATAACTCAGCGAAACTCTAATTTACGAGTTTTAAGTACCGTAATTAGGCATCTAATTCTGCGGGGTATTACAAGTATTAAATCAATGCTCTACATCAATAATATGCTATAATATCACTTAAACATGATTTGTACATTAACATATGAACTTCAACATTTTCAGTAATTATAAAATAATTAACATACAATTTCCAAAAATTCCTAATAAATCACAATGAGTTCCATTACTAACATATATCATTAATCCATCAACACTTGAACACTATAATTTTCGGTCATCACTATAAAAATCATAGCATGCTTAGCTTGTAATTAAAATAATACATATGATCATTCTTAACATAATAAACATTATTAACAAACCACTAAACATGATAACATTATTCCTCATATTTTTAGCATTTATAACATAGGCATATATATTAAAAACAAATGGTTGGAAATCAAAAATTTTAACGTATATATAAAGCTCGTTCAATTCCTAACCTTTTAATCGGCTTTGATTTTTAGGGCAAAGGATTTTCTATCAAGGATTTGGGATATTAAAATGAAGAACATTCTCTTCTTTTTTTCTTCTTTTACTCTCACTTTGCTCACAGTAATGTTAAGAAAATGAAAGAGAGATGTTTTGTTTAAGTAATATCCTATCACTTAATACACAAAAGCTAAAGGAATAAAAATGATTACTATACTTAATGCACTCCTACCCTCTCGGTCACACATATACAATGCAAGACAAAAATTAATTTTTGACTCATCCTATTTCATAGTAAATGACCATCACAATCAACAATTAATTGAAGAAGAAAAACCCTCACTTTGGCTTCCTCAAAACACGTCGGCCACCTTGATTTCTTCAAGGGATGAGTTTTAAATTTTGTCTTATACCACATATAAATATCCTATACATTTACATATGCAAGCAATTCATCACCAAGAGTTTTAATTTTTCTTCTCACTTAATTAGTCAACAAAATCGGCTATGACATGCACAAAGCACCTCCCACTTGATCCTCTAATTAATTATCTTGTTTTATGTGCAGTATATCTCATTACTACATTTATTACAAAGCATGATAGAAAGATAGCAAAATTTTCTTCCATGAATCCTACTATTACCAAAGCTCACGACACTTTTGATATATAAGTGCTAAACATTTTATTTTCTTGTTATTAGTAGTTATATGACATAATATAGGTCTTAGATGATATATTAAATCATAGGAAAAATTATTAAAATGATTTCATGTGTCAAACCCTAATTTTTGAAATTAGGGTTTTCGAAAATAGCTACTTTATTCAATATTTATTCCTTAATTCACTAATAATTAGTGAATATGATATAAGAATTCATTATATCATAATTAGTCGAAATCAATATTCGATAATTTACTAATTCAATTATCGAGGCGAAACCCTAATTTACGAGTTTTAATTATCGTAATTAGGCTTTAAATCTTCGGGATATTATAAGATCAAATAGAAAATATTCCTAGTACTTCTAATAATAATAATAGGAATAATAATAATATTGATAATAACAAAATTAATAATACTAAAGAACCATACATGATGTCTGAAGTTTATAAATTATTAAAACAAAGAAAACTAGAAGAGAATCATAATTCTCTTAAAGATATTATAAATGAGGTTAAAAATCTTAAGGAAAAAATTAATAATTTAGAACAAGAAAATTTAAGTCTTGATTATAGAATTTCTAGAATAGAAAATAATGAAGAAACAAAAACTCAAATAGAACATAATTATGAAATTAATAAAGAAAAATTTCCTAAAGATGAAAATTTTCTATCCACTTTAGAAATGATTATATCACAAAAATGGTATATAAAAATAACACTCTTAATTGATAATTATTATTCAAAAGAATTTACAGCTTTAGTAGATAGTGGAGCTAATTTGAATGTTATACAAGAAGGATTGATACCTACTAGGTATTTTCATAAAACTACTCATACTTTATCACATGCTGCAGGAAATAAATTATAAATTAATTATAAATTACCTAAGGCATATGTCTGTATAAATAAAAATTGTATACAAACAAGTTTTTTACTTGCTAAAGATATTACTAACCAGGTTATACTTGGTACACCTTTTTTAACAAAAAATTATCCTTTAATAAAAGTTGATAAAGAAGGGATTATAGGAACTTTTAAAGGAAATAATATTATTTTAAAATTTATTACTGAACCTATTACAAAAGTTTTAAATGAAGTATATGATAATATTAGTTCAAAAGAAAAACAATTAAGTTTTTTAAAACAAGAATTGAATATAATTACAATAGAAGAAAAACTTCAAAATCCTAAATTACAGGATACGATAAAAATATTAATAAATCAATTTTCTATTGAAATTTGTAATGATCATCCTAATGCATGTTGGGATAGAAAGAAACATATTGTTTCTCTGCCTTATGAAGAAGATTTTGATGAAAAGAAAATTCCGACAAAGGCTAGACCTTGTCAAATGAATTATGAATATTTAGAATTATGTAAAAAAAAATTGAATCATTAATTCAAAAAGGATTAATAATCCTTCACAGTCTCCTTGGTCATGCACTGCTTTTTGTGTTAATAAACATAGTGAACAGAAAAGATGAGTGCCAAGATTTGTAATTAATTATAAACCGCTTAATGGAGTATTAAAATGGATTAGACATCCTATTCCAAATAAAAAGATTTATTGGATAGATTATATGATTCTGTTATATTTTCTAAGTTTGATTTAAAATCAGAATATTGGCAAATACAAATAAATAAATCTGATAGATATAAAACTGCTTTTAATGTTCCCATAGGACATTATGAATGGAATGTTATGTCTTTTGGTCTTAAAAATGCACCTTCTGAATTTTAGAAAATAATGAATGATATATTTACTCCTTATAGTGAGTTTATCATTGTTTATATAGATGATATCTTAGTTTATTCTAAAGATATAGAAATGCATTTTAAACATTTAAGAATATTTAAAGATATTGTTATTAAAAAAGTTTTAGTGATATCTAAATCTAAAATGTCTTTATTTCAAACTAATATAAGATTTTTAGGACATAATATTGAAAAAGGAAATATAATTCCTATTAATAGAAGTATTGAATTCGGAAATAAATTTCCTGATGAAATAATTGATAAAACTCAATTACAAAGATCTCTTGGAAGTTTAAATTATATTTCTCCATATTATAAGGATCTTGCTATAGACACATCTATTTTATATGATAGACTTAAAAAATTAACAATCCCATGGACAGAACAACATATAAATGCCGTTAAAAAAATAAAAGAAAAAATCAAAACTCTTCCTTGTTTAATGTTAAGTAACCCAAATTGGGAAAAGATGATTGAAACAGATGCTTCAGATATAGGATACGGAGGAATTCTTAAACATGTAAATCCTGAAAATAAACAAGAATATCTTGTTAGATTTCATTCAGGAAAATGGAATAATGCACAAAAGAATTATGCAACTATAGCTAAAGAAATTCTTGCTATTGTTAAATGTGTGTTAAAATTTCAAGATGATTTATATAATCAAAAATTTATTATTAAAACAGATTGTAGATCTGCTAAATTTATGTTTAATAAAGATTTTAAACATGATGTTTCTAAACAAATGTTTGCAAGATGACAAGCTCATTTAGGTCCATTTGATTTTGAAATTATTTATAAAAAAGGACAAGATAATAGTCTTCCTGATTTTTTAACTCGAGAATATATTCAATGAATTTTTCAGATATGTATTCTCGAGGTAGAGGAACTTCTTCTTATAGAGGAAGATGTGGTAGAGGAAAACAACCAGATATTCTGGTTCAACATAGAAACAAAAGCTTATAGCTTCAAATTTATCAGAAGATAAAGAATATCAAGAGTTTCTTGAATACAAGAAACAAAAAGAAAAAGAAAGTACTTCATCATAGAAAAATACACAACCATCATTTTAAAATATAGTTGGAAATGAAAATGATGAAGAAAATAATACATATATTATGAATAAAACCCAAAAGGTTATAATACTTTTGGAAGAAAATGATTTGAGATGGCAGAATAATATATTACTGGAAAGGTATATGGAGAATGCTTCGTATGCAGGAAGAGCATATAAGTGTCGACTTTATTATGAGAATATTCTCATAAATAATGGATGTGAAATAGTTCATTCCATAGTGGGAAAAATGAAGAAGTTTATAACTTCAGTAAAATCATAGTCAAGAAGATTATATCTATTGAAGAATGGGGAATATCTCCATTAAGACAAAAAGAATACATATATCCTAATACAAAAACATCAGTGAAGTATAATTATTGGGATTATATGGATTCTTTCAATAAGGTTCTCTTATATGAGAATGACAAGAGAAAACACTCTTGGTTCATAAAGATCTGTACAGAGGTTGTAATATCCCGCAGTTTTAAGTATTTAATTACGATAATTAAATCGTAATTTAGAAATTAATCCTGATTATTAAAATCTTAATTATTCAATGATTAACTTTGACTATGCATAATTGGATAATTTCTGTGTGACATTCACTGAGGCTTAGTGAATTAAGGAAAATAGTTTTGATATTCCTTCGAACGTATTGTTCTAACGTCGGTTAAATTCGACAGTTAAGTCTTACAGTACATTTAAGCAATTAAGCTTAAATTTCGAAATTTCCTATTATTATGGGAATAAATAAAGTTGTTACAACTTTATTTTGAATATTTTAGAAATATTTCAACTATGAGAATTTTGAGACGTTTCAAACGCCTACGTTTAGAGATAATTCCATAACTTGACCAAATGATCATGGAATTATAAATTTCAAATTCCTATGCTTATTTTATGATATAAGGGCATTATTTACCATTAAAATAATGCTATAGAATTAAGGAATGAAATGTACCAATTTCTAAGAATTTCGAAAACCCTAGTTTTTAAATTAGGGTTTTGAGGTCTAAATTTTGTTTTAAATATTTTTCTATAATTAAATTCATCATCTATGATTATAATGTGTCACATAACTATGTGTTAGCTATTTATTACATGAAAATAAAATGTTTAGTATATGGAGCCTTACAATTCTCGAAAATGTGAATATTAACATTAATTAATTTTAATTCTTATCCAATTGATGATATATCATAATTATTAAATTAATATGATATTATTAGAGATAATATGAGGTGTATTGCAAGTTGCACAAGTGGGAGGCCACTTGTCTATGAAAGTGGCGAAAATTGGGAAGGTTTAGGTGTGATTTTATGTGATATTTTCATCCTTTAATTAATGAATGGTATGAGTTGTACCTTATCACATTAATAGGTGTAAAGTAGTGTTAGAATTCAATTTGATCAAGTAACCTACACCTTTGTACAATAGTGGCCGAAAATTTTGAAAATTAGTGTGAAAATAAATAAAATATCAAGTTCAAATTAATGCTATGTTATCCTTATGTTGATAGGATATTTTTACAAGATAAGATAAGAGTATGTATTCAATTTTTACAAGTAACTATGGAATTTGTTTGGTAGTAGTTGAAAAGTTTGAAAATAAAGTGTGAACAAATGTGAAAGCAAAATAAAAATCTTAGTGTAAATATTTGACTATTCAAAGGTGACATTATCTTATAATTATATTAAAGTATATAATAGTATAAAGAAAATAAAAATTTATCCTATGGTTTAGAAAGTGCAGTGAGCATAATTATGATTTGAATGGATTTTTCTCTTTGATTTCAAATTGCCGTAAGCAATTAGAAGTAATAGGTAGATACTTTAAGTTGACAAGAATTGGTATGATAGGATAAAAGAAATAAATTTTTAAAAACCTTGTTCCATACGTAAGAAGTGGACGAAAATATTGTAATAAAAGGGCAAGTGGTATAGATTAATTTCATAAGATACTTCTTAAGTTTCCAAGTGGACCATTTGAGATAAGATTGGTGCCACTTGTGTTTGTGATAAACATGAACGAAGTGATAAGATATGATATCATTACAATAGGATATGATAAGATTTAAAGCTTGTCCTATACTAAATCAAGTTGGACGAAAATTTAGACTTTAGGTGCAAGTGGATTAAATATCATTTTATGTGATAATTACCATGCAAGTAGACAAGGTTTATAAATATAAGATACGATCCTCAAATTCTCATTTTACTACCTTGAGTTCAAAAATAAGTGAGGAAAAATTTGAGAGAGTTCTCCAAGTTCAATCCCAAACTTAGATCATATAAACGTCGCCGATCAAAATCCATACCGATTAAAAGGTTAGATTTCTTATGAGCTCGTATATACGTTAGAATTTTCGATTTTCATCCGTTAGAATTTATGTTATGAGCTTAGTTTATATGTGTGGTTGTCGAAAATTATGAAACTTGTGCTAATATGTTTAGATATTGTACTTATATGATGTTATTGAGCATGTAGTAGAATTATATCACAAAATCAAGCATGATATTAAATTTAATATGAGGACCGAATATTTGAGGATGTGATATGTTGATGATTATGATTTTTAATTGTTGATTTGAACATGAAATCATGATCTAGGATATAAATTATGCTTGTATGATTTTATGTAGAAGTCTATGAATTTCAAAAATTATAGAACATGATATTATATTGAGATATAATCCATGTTTGAGTGTTATGATAACATATTGAAAGTGTAGAATCATAATATAGTGTTGTATGAATTTATTGGATTTGTTAAAAATATATTGGACCTAAGTCCAAATTTTCAAAAGTGACTTAGGAAGATTAAATTCAATAGTTCACAAGAAATAAAAATGATGTTATAGTAAGGATGCTTATAGATGGTTATGTGTTATGTGATTTTATTAGAATTTTTAGAAATTGTTTGCTTAGTTTAATTTAGGTTTTCGAAAACTATACATTATGTGTATCAATGTTATAAATTTATTTTATGAGATTTAATTGCATAATATGATCCAAAATGATGTTTTAGACATATTATGATTTTATGGGAATTTTTAGAACAAGAATTGCACATAAAATAATAGAATTTCATAAAAGGAATTAAAAAGTCAAAATGTTGACTTTAGTCAAAATTGTTGACTAAATGTTGACCAAGTCAAAATCGTTGACCAAAAACGTTGACCAAGGTCAAAACGCACGAAATTCGATAATACGCGATCTATGTGACGTAGTACGTTTAGTAACAATGTAGCTTACGTTACGTAAGTACATTAAAACGTACATTATGTGCTAAAGAGATGGAATATCTCTTATAAGATGAGCGATTTCATAATCAACATCATTTTGATTAGGAAACATCAAAATAAGTTCGACGTTAGCCTTATTCGATACATAGGACGTTATAGACGATGTTCGTCTCTATCGAAACATGACCAATGTACTAAAACAATTCTTACGTTAAGGTGGGACGTGACTTTGAGTTGAGACATAAGAAGTGATATAGAGAGAGACCTGCGTATACCAGGTGGGCTTTACTCGAAAACCCTTTTATTTACAATGCTTTCTTTGAAATGAAAAGTATTCATTTACAACGCTTTCAGTGGAGAAATGATATGATTACCTGCCCAAAGTGTTTATGTTTTATGTATGGATCCTATCATGTTGTTGGGCAAGCCAACTATGAAAGTATATGAGCTGTTGGTTCGCCAACTGACTTCAGTTGTTGGGTCGCTCCCCAACTGATGAGAAAATCGATATCGGACCCTATGTCAGATGCAAAATTCCTGGCTAGGGTTACGTGCACGAGTAAGGTGACTGTGTGCTGAAAGGAAAATTCTCGGTCGGTCACTGCGCCCATAGAAGGTGGCCACCTTCTACGGTGCGAGATGAGTTATGAAATGATGATGTTATATAGATATGTGAATGATATGGATCATACAAAGAGAAAATGCTCGGCCGAGCAATGTTTTGAGAAATGAGAAAATGTTTTAGTAAGAACAAGACATTTTCAATTAAAACCCTTGTGTCTTACTTATGGGGCAGTGTAATTTAAAGAAAATGTTTTTGCAATGAGTCCACTGGGTGCATTATTTGTACTCAGCCCTGCATGTTTGTTTTTAAATGTGCAGGTTGAGCTGATAGATGGGATGGAGCAATGTTGAGCAGTCAGGTCTTTGTCGCTGATAGTTAAACCTTGGATATGCATCGTCATATGTATATTCCACATGTTTTCCGCTGCTAGATTATGAAGATATATGTATGTTATGTATTTGTCATCCCTTAAACACTTGAAATATCAGAGATGTTCCCGATATATGTCACACCGTTCAGTGTTCTATATTATTATCCGTTTCTTAATCCCGTTCCAAGTAACAGTCCTTGCTAATCCGTACTTTGGATTGGCGGACTGTTACAAAGTGGTATAAGAGCCAGGTTGTCCTTGAAACCCAAAACTCCTTTCAAAAGTTAAGTCTAGATTGAGTCACTAAACCTCTAGAGATCAGCTGACTATGCTCAACACTCCATCACATCAAGCTCAACCGGGAAAGAGGTAAATGACTTTTTCAAGTTTTGAATATGAGAATGAGAAGTTTGAAAGTGAAAGTTATTAAAGTGAAATGATTTTTCAGTTAAAGTGAAATAATTTTTCAAGAAAATGAAAGTTTTGAAATAAGAAAGATTCCAAGAATATGCAGGTATGGGACTGCATATTCAAGGAAAACTTAAAGGATTCCAAGGATATACAGGTATGGGACTGTATATTCATGGAAAACTTAAAAGATTTAATGTGCGTTAAGTAAATAATTTTCTCAGTTTTGAAAGAGAAAAGTTGAAAGTAAATGCCCCTTTCTCAAAGTTTTTGAAATGAGAAGTTTGAAAATGGATAACGATGTTTCCAAAGAGATGAAAGTTATGAGGATTGTTGAAAGTGAAAGTAATTGTAAATGTGCAATGATGTTTTATGATGTGAAAAGTTGAAAGTGATATGAGAAAGCATTGACATTGATATGTCAAAAGAGAAATCTTTGAATTCGTGGAATTCAATGAGAATTTTTGATGTGAAAGTTGTTGGTTCGCTACCAACATATGATAATGTTATTGTGATATTGATAGTTGTTGGATCATTACCAACATATTGTGATGTTATGAGGATATTCAAAGTTGTTGGTTCGCTACCAACGTATGATTATGTTATGATTATGTTATATGAGAAAGTGTTGACATTGTTATGTCAAAGGTAAAATCTTTGAATTCATGAAATTCAATGAGCATGATTATTATGAAAGAATTATGTTATGAATGTTTTAAGTTCTGAAATTTCCAGTTATTTTGATAATGGATATGTCATCCCAAAAGAACATAGACTGTTTAAGTCGCATGATCCCTTTTGCGAAAGAACATAGGAAGAGAACTATGAGAATTTTAGTCTGTCATGAGACAGAAACGAGATCGAAATTAGAATCTCGAGTTGAATAACGAGAACGACGAGAACAAAGAGAAGAAAATCAAAGAGCAGAGAAGGGGATGATGATGAATGTCACTATACTACAGTGACATGAGTATAGTCTTCTGTTTGAATGTTCACGTATGACAGAAATCCAAATTGACTATAACTTTCTCGTTAGAAACGAAATAAGAATGTGATCAAAGAAACAGTTGATATTAATCTTGTGACATACGTAGAACGAGAACCCTACAGTGAGACGTGAATCTTAGAATGCTACTAGAGAGTAGATTCCCAATAATATATGAGAAGCTATAGCATATGTGTACATGAGAACCGTGGAGGACAACTAGAATAAGTTGTATAAGGTTTCAAATTTTCTTCATAACCCAAATTCTGTCATTGAGTTTAACTCTATGACCTAGTTTTGATTGATATATCAATTGAATTCTCACTTTTTCTGAAAGAAGTTTGCAACCAGAAAATTTCATGAAGCGTTCCTTCGAAATCAAACCTTCATGTGACTGAGAAAGTATTTTTGACGGGTCTGGCCACCCCATATGACCAAAGAAATCTCAGAAATTGTTATTCTGGTCTTCGGACCCTATCTCCCAATTATTCAGTTCAAAGAACATGTTGTTTCAAAACCCTCAGAGATGTTATCTTGAATTGTGGAACCATATCCCTTGCAAGTTGTCATAACGAATTCTCTTCAATTCTTGAAACTAATAGGTATGACGTAGGTTGACGTACCTTGTCACCTAAAAGTTTCAGATCAGTAAAGTGATAGTCATCAAGAGATGATGTAAAGAAGTTCTTGATTAGACGAGATATATTTTTATGATACACATAGGTGGATCGACTCTTGATGGGCTTTCCCAGTACTGACGACAGTAAAGTCATACCTTCACATGAGTATATGATAACTAAGTTATGAATGAGATACTCTTTAGCATTTGGTGTTGAAATAGAAGTAAAGAAAAGTATATGATATCCTTGGAATATACCCTCCTCTTATTACGTCATAATGAGAAAGAATACAACCTATCTGTAAGATGGTTGATTGTCTTTAAAACCTCGTTAGTAGGACGGACATGTCTAAAGTTAGAAGTACATGAGATCCTTTCAAAGGGTATTTAAGATGATAGCATCCATATTAACAAGTCAACTCGTTATACCTCCGCCCTTACGATCATGCTTGAAGAAAGTTATTTTCGAGTAAACCAAAACGTTCGTGAAACCACGGATAGTGAGCATAAAGAGGGTGAATGGTTTTACTAAAACCGTTTTATGATGGGGTTGCATGAAAATGTTATGTATAAACTACGATAAGCATTATGTGAATGCAAATTACCTCTTTGTAATTCCAGAATGCCGCCTAGACGCGAGCCTGAAAAGGAAATTAGAGGTGGGAGAAGGGGCAGAGTCCCACAGCCCGAAAGAGAGATACCACAACCACCCTCACCTTCACCTGATCGTAGGATCGAGGAGCTTTTCCTTAGGCAAAACCCGCCTACCTTTAACGGAAAAGGAAGTCCCGAGGATACTGAACAATGGGTGAGGACAATAGAAAGGATATTTGATTTCATTCGTTGTACAGCACAAGAGAGACTGTCTTGTGTGACCTTCCAACTCACCGGACCAGCTGATTTCTGGTGGGAAGCCCGAAAGAAAACCCTAACACCAGAACAAATAGATGAATTCACTTGGGAAAATTTTAAGACAGAAATGTATGAGAAATACATTCCCAAGAGCTATAGGAAGAAAAGGAAATTGAATTCTTCAATCTTAAGCAAGAGAAGATGTCAGTAACTGAGTACGATCGTTTCTTTTGTGATATGTCAAGGTACGCTCCGGACCAAGTGAACACTGACATAAAAATGTCAGAGAAATTTAGATCTGGTCTAAGGCATGAGATAAGAATGTCTCTTGCAGGTCATGGAGACTTAACATATACTGAAGCTCTTAGTCGGGCTTTAGACATTGAGGCAGCAATGCCAGAGGATAAGCCTGCTTCCACTCAGTCACATAATGCTAGTGACAAAGGCAAGGGGAAATGGGAAGGTAATCTTAGTGATTACAACCGAGGAAACGTTGGGAGTACAAAAAACAAAAGACCATAGGAAAAGAACATGGCACCACAAAAACAAATAAGAATTCCTCTCTGTCCAAAATGTCATAGACCACACAAAAGTAAATGTCTAGCAGGCAATACTGGTTGCTATAAATGTGGCATGAGGGGCCATTACGCGAATAAATGCCCAGGAGTACGCCCGGAAGGAATAGGAAAACCCAACCCACCAGGCCAAACCCAATCACTAAGGGCTATACAATATCAGCCCCAGTATCGGTCACAGCAACGACGACAAGGGCAGCCACAACCAACACAAGCTAGAACTTATGCCTTATTCCAAGAACCGATCGAACAAAACCAAGGAAACCTAGAAGGTATGGAAAACTTCTTACCATACATGTAATACTTTTGTTCAAAACAAGTGCATTGTATCTTTCAACACAAGAGCATGCGTAGATACAATAGAACCTAAGTTGGAATAAGCAATTCAGGAAATGAGAATCATTTCACACATAGAAGGAACTAAGATTGTCAAGCTTGTTGTTCGAACTTAGAATTAAACCTAGGATCACTTAAGGTTTAGTAAATGACTTGAACGTAATACCTATAGAAGATGTAGATACGACCTAAGAAAGGAATGAAGAGTCGAAAATCATTCTACGATCCTGTGCAAGAAAAGTAAAAGTACGTACCATTTTCCGGTCAAGGAACTACGAGTCCTATGGAATCAGCATAGAGAAGAAAATTCCAATAATACCAACACTACCTCTAAAGAGAATGATGAATAAGGAAGAATGTCGACCATCCCTTGGTTATCTAACCAAAGGAGAGAAAAGCAGAGATAAAGATCAAGGATATGGAAATTATTTAAGAATTTCCAAACGTTTTCCCTAGCAATTTACCAAGAATTACCCTGATAGGCAACTAGAGATTATCTATGAATCTAGAACCCTGATTAGCCCGTATCAAAAGCACGTATAATGAATGGCTTCAAGGAAGTTGGAAGGACAAAGGAGTAAATCTAAGAATTATAGGATTTAAGTTTTATCGAACTTAGTGTATCACCTTGGGAAATACCGGCGTGATTACAAGGAGAAGAATGGTTGTTTAAGAATAGGTATTGATTATCAAGAATTAAACCAACTGATGCTTAAGACAAATATACACCACCAAAGATAGACGATTGCTCGATCAGTTAAAAGAAGTGGGATTATCCTCGAGAATCAATCTTAAATAAGGATGTCATCAGCTGAAGGTACAAACTGACAATGTACCCAAAATGGCTTTCCGAACAAGTTATGGCTACTGTGAGTTTATAGTTAAGCCGTTCGGACTGACAAATGTACTAGCCATATTCATGAGCCTCAAAAACCGAGTGTTCCACCCCTTACCTAGATAATTCGTCTTAGTTTTCATAAGAGATATCCTTATCCATACAAAGAGGAAGGAAGGACATAAGTAACACTGAGGATTGTCTTAAAAATCTTAAGAGCCGACTAATTTTTGCCAAGTCTAGTAAATGAGAAGTTTGGCTTAAAGCAATAATGTTCCTTGGACATATCGTGACATCAGAAGGAATTAAAGTAGAATTGGCTAAGGTTAAAAGCAGTGCAAGAATAGAACTACCCTTCTCACAACCTAGAACTAGCAACAGTAATACACGGATTAAGATTTGGAGATATCACATCTAAGAAATGATGTGTGAAATTTTCACCCATTTATAAAAGTTTGAAATACTTCTTCGAACAAAGAGTTTTGAACATGGGGAAAAGAGATGGCTCTAATTAGTAAAAGATTACGACTATGGTATGGAATATCACTCAAGAAAGGCACACGTAGTAGCTGAGGTCTTGAATCCTGAAAGTCAATCCAAATAAGGATGTCTCTTAGCAAGAAAAGGGAAACCCATTGAAGGATTTAAGAAAGCAAATACGAAAGAGCTTAAGAAGCACATGCTAATGTCATATTGTTTAAGGAAGGATATGTGTTCCCAACAATAATGAGCTAAGGAATGAAATCGTGAGTGAAGCTCATGATACTCCTTATACCACCCATCCAGGCAGTACTAAGATGTATCAAGACTTATGAAGAAAAGTTCGATAGGAAGAGTTGAAACAAGATATAGTCTCATTCGACAAAAATGGAGACATTACATTAACAAACTATGAGAAAGTTATAGCCTTTGGAGATACCCCATGGGAATGGAATGACATCATAATGAAGTTCGTAACAGATTATCAACGTCGAAAGAAATAACACTACTATATGAGTAGTAGTGGATCGACTCGTTAAATGCGTTCATTATTCGACCTATTCAGATTACTTATGAATTTGAAAAGCTAGTTCAGTAAGACGTAAAAGAAATCGTACGTTTACATAGAGTACCAAAATCTATCATAGTTGATAGAGATTCCAAGTTCCAAATTTGGATTAGTTAAAGAAAAAATTGGAGATGAGATTGAACTAGAGCATAATTTTCGCTCATAGATGGACAGTCGAAAGACAATACGAACGTTTTAAGATATGTTAAAAACATTAGTGTCGAATCGAAGTACGAGTTGGAAACATATTTTTCCACTAATACAGCATCGCCTACGACGGTAGCTTTCGAGAAATGGTCAATATGGGCCATATGAGATATTGTACGAAAGAAAGTGTCGATCCCTTCTTTATTATAATAAAGTAGGTAAGAGGAAAAGTTCCAGGGCCTAACACCCTGAGTAAAATGATTGAGATTGTCTGTCAGAAATAGATAAATGATAACGAAGCTCTTGAGAGCAAAAGTCTTACGCAGATGCGCGTAAATAAAGTTTTCTTAAGGTCTCTCCATCAAGAGGAGTTAAAGTTGAGTAAAATGCAAGTTAGAATCATGTTTTATAAGACCTTATGGGGATCTTAGAAAGGATAGGCCCAGTAGCCTATAGATTGGTACTTCCACCAGGCATGGGGAATGTACGTAATGTTTTCCATGTGTCGCAATTAAGAAAGTACGTGTATTATCCAAAACACGTGAGTTATTATAATGATGATGTTCTTAATCCAGATATGGATTATGAGGAAAGACCTATGACGATATTAAATTGTAAAGTATAACGGTTAAGAAACAAGTTTATACCGTTAATGACAGTCCCATGGAGAAACCATGGACAAGAGAAAGCCATATGAAAACATGAGAATGAGATGACGAGGAAAGTGTCCCGCGCTTTTGAGGTATGCAAATTTCGGGACGAAATTTATTTTAAGGGGGGTAGGATGTAATATCCCCCAGTTTTAAGTATTTAATTACGATAATTAAATCATAATTTAGAAATTAATCCCGATTATCAAAATCTTAATTAGTCAATGATTAACTTTGACTACGCATAATTGAATAATTTCTGTGTGACATTCACTGAGGCTTAGTGAATTAAGGAAAATAGTTTTGATATTCCTTCGAATGTATTGTTCTAACGTCGGTTAAATTCGACAGTTAAGTCTTACAGTACATTTAAGCAATTAAGCTTAAATTCGAAATATCCTATTATTATGAGAATAAATAAATTTGTTACAACTTTATTTTGAACATTTTAGAAATATTTCAACTATGAGAATTTTGAGACGTTTCAAACGCCTACGTTTAGAGATAATTCCATAACTTGACCAAATGATCATGGAATTATAAAATTCAAATTCCTATGCTTATTTTATGATATAAGGGCATTATTTACCATTAAAATAATGCTATAGAATTAAGGAATGAAATGTATCAATTTCTAAGACTTTCGAAAACCCTAGTTTTTAAATTAGGGTTTTGAGGTCTAAATTTTGTTTTAAATATTTTTCTATAAATAAATTCATCATCTATGATTATAATGTGTCACATAACTATGTGTTAGCTATTTATTACATGAAAATAAAATGTTTCATATATGGAGCCTTACAATTCTCGAAAATGTGAATATTAGCATTAATTAATTTTAATTCTTATCCAATTGATGATATATCATAATTATTAAATTAATATGATATTATTAGAGATAATATGAGGTGTATTGCAAGTTGCACAAGTGGGAGGCCACTTGTCTATGAAAGTGGCGAAAATTGGGAAGGTTTAGGTGTGATTTTATGTGATATTTTCATCCTTTAATTAATGAATGGTATGAGTTGTACCTTATCACATTAATAGGTGTAAAGTTTGAAAATAAAGTGTGAACCAATGTGAAAGCAAAATAAAAATCTTAGTGTAAATATTTGACTATTCAAAGGTGACATTATCTTATAATTATATTAAAGTATATAATAGTATAAAGAAAATAAAAATTTATCCTATGGTTTAGAAAGTGTCGTGAGCACAATTATGATTTGAATGGATTTTTCTCTTTGATTTCAAATTGCCGTAAGCAATTAGAAGTAATAGGTAGATACTTTAAGTTGACAAGAATTGGTATGATAGGATAAAAGAAATAAATTTTAAAAACCTTGTTCCATACGTAAGAAGTGGACGAAAATATTGTAATAAAAGGGCAAGTGGTATAGATTAATTTCATAAGATACTTCTTAAGTTTCCAAGTGGACCATTTGAGATAAGATTGGTGCCACTTGTGTTTGTGATAAACATGAACTAAGTGATAAGATATGATATCATTACAATAGGATATGATAAGATTTAAAGCTTGTCCTATACTAAATCAAGTTGGACGAAAATTTAGACTTTAGGTGCAAGTGGATTAAATATCATTTTATGTGATAATTACCATTCAAGTAGACAAGGTTTATAAATATAAGATAGGATCCTCAAATTCTCATTTTACTACCTTGAGTTCGAAAATAAGTGAGGAAAAATTTGAGAGAGAGTTCTCCAAGTTCAATCCCAAACTTAGATCATATAAACGTCGCCGATCAAAATCCATACCGATTAAAAGGTTAGATTTCTTACGAGCTCGTATATACGTTAGAATTTTCGATTTTCATCCGTTAGAATTTATGTTATGAGCTTATTTTATATGTGTGGTTGTCGAAAATTATGAAACTTGTGCTAATATGTTTAGATATTGTACTTATATGATGTTATTGAGCATGTAGTATAATTATATCACAAAATCAAGCATGATATTAAATTTAATATGAGGACCGAATATTTGAGGATGTGATATGTTGATGATTATGATTTTTATTTGTTGATTTGAACATGAAATCATGATCTAGGATATTAATTATGTTTGTATGATTTTATGTAGAATTTTTGAAACACTTTAGTACCTAAGTCTATGAATTTCGAAAATTATAGAACATGATATAATATTGAGATATAATCCATGTTTGAGTGTTATCATAACATATTGAAAGTGTAGAATCATAATATAGTGTTGTATGAATTTATTGGATTTGTTAAAAATTTATTGGACCTAAGTCCAAATTTTCAAAAGTGACTTAGGAAGATTAAATTCAATAGTTCACAATAAATAAAAATGATGTTATAGTAAGGATGCTTATAGATGGTTATGTGTTATGTGATTTTATTGGAATTTTTAGAAATTGTTTGCTTAGTTTAATTAAGGTTTTCGAAAACTATACATTATGTGTATCAATGTTATAAATTTATTTTATGAGATATAATTGCATAATATGATCCAAAATGATGTTTTAGACATATTATGATTTTATGGGAATTTTTAGAACAAGAATTGCACATAAAATAATAGAATTTCTTAAAAGGACTTAAAAAGGCAAAATGTTGACTTTAGTCAAAATTGTTGACTAAATGTTGACCAAGTCAAAATCCTTGACCAAAAACGTTGACCAAGGTCAAAACGCACGAAATTCGATAATACGCGATCTATGTGACGTAGTACGTTTAGTAATAATGTAGCTTACGTTACGTAAGTACATTAAAACGTACATTATGTGCTAAAGAGATGGAATATCTCTTATAAGATGAGCGATTTCATAATCAACATCATTTTGATTAGGAAACGTCAAAATAAGTTCGACGTTAGCCTTATTCGATACATAGGACGTTATAGACGATGTTCGTCTCTATCGAAACATGACCAATGTACTAAAACAATTCTTACGTTAAGGTGGGGCGTGACTTTGAGTTGAGACATAAAGTGATATAGAGAGACTGCGTATACCGGTGGGCTTTACTCAAAACCCTTTTATTTACAATGCTTTCTTTGAAATGAAAAGTATTCATTTACAACGCTTTCGGTGGAGAAATGATATGATTACACGCCCAAAGTGTTTATGTTTTATGTATGGATCCTATCATGTTGTTGGGCGAGCGAATATGAAAGTATATGAGCCGTTGGTTCGCTAACCGACTTGATTCTTGGGTCGCTCCCAACCGATGAGAAAATCGATATCGGACCCTATGTCGGATGCGAAATTCTTGGCTAGGGTTACGTGCACGAGTAAGGTGACTGTGTGCTGAAAGAACAATTCTCGGCCGGTCACTGCGCCCATAGAAGGTGGCCACCTTCTACGGTGCGAGATGAGTTATGAAATGATGATGTTATATAGATATGTGAATGATATGGATCACACAAAGAGAAAATGCTCGGCCGAGCAATGTTTTGAGAAATGAGAAAATGTTTTAGTAAGCACAAGGCATTTTCAATTAAAACCCTTGTGTCTTACTTATGGGGCAGTGTAATTTAATGAAAATGTTTTGGCAATGAGTCCACTGGGTGCATTATTTGTACTCAGCCCTGCATGTTTGTTTTTAAATGTGCAGGTTGAGCTGATAGATGGGATGGAGCAGTGTTGAGCAGTCAGGTCTTTGTCGCTGATAGTTAAACCTTGGATACGCATCGTCATATGTGTATTCCACATGTTTTCCGCTGCTAGATTATGAAGATATATGTATGTCATGTATTTGTCATCCCTTAAACACTTGAAATATCAGAGATGTTCCCGATATATGTCACACCGTTCAGTGTTCTATATTATTATCTGTTTCTTAATCCCGTTCCAAGTAACAGTCCTTGCTAATCCGTACTTTGGATTGGCGGGCTGTTACAGAGGTTTATAACCATGAAATTCCCATATGGTTTGCTAAATGGTGGCAAAAATTTGGGACATCAATAAATATTTTACCAGAAGAATGGAAAGAAAAATTTGAAAAATGGGTGAACATTTCACCTAGGATTCTGGAATATCACGAGAAAAATAAATGTATAGAAGGAATATCTTCTATGTTATTCTTTATAGAATTTTCAATCCCTTGGATATGCAAGTGGTCTCCAATCTTCGGTTATACAGAAGATTTGATTCCATGTATAAAAATAGCATTTTACTCAAAATTCTGGGATAAAATGATAAAAGAAAACCCAGACACCAAAAAGATTTTTGGTATTGATACATTGATTCTTATAGAAGAAAAAATTAAGATTTATGAAGAAAGGAGTTATAATCAGAATCAGAAATTATCACCATCTCCTTTTGATTATATCAATAGAAAGATGAAAATGAAGTCTGGGGTTCTATCTAAAGGAGAGATAATATCTCAATATATGGATGAAGTAAAAAAAGATTTAATATCTAAATTAGGAGAAGAGACAATGTCTCAATATTCCGATTCATCAATGGAATTTATGGAGTCCCAAGATCCTAATGAAGTATCTATGGATGATATCTTTAATGCAGTTAAAGATACATTGGTGGATAATATCAAGAAAAAGAAAGAAGTATCTTCAACTTCATCTGTGGAGTTCAAGGATGCATAATTTCCAATATGAATTTTTAGCTTTGAAGGAATGTCCATCAAAGCCCAGAGAAAATTGTTATATCTGTAACAATTTTGGGGAAAATAAAAGACTCCAAAGCAGGCTTCATCAGCAAATATCAGATTTATTTCTGTTTAATTTTACTACTGAAGTTCATCTTTATGAAGGTGAAGAAAAATGGATGGCATATCCTATTGAAAATTGTAGAAGGTTTTGTGCAAGACATGATGCCAACAGAAATATCTGTGCAAATCATCCCGGTGGAATGATAAAAAGTAGGATCAATAGAGGACCCTACAGAAATATGAAAAGAATGATGCAAAATATGAAGCTGGGAGAAAAAGAAGCCATAACAAGAGCGGACAGATGGAGAGCTAGGTTTAGAGGAAGACAACTAGAGATAATCTCTAGAAGATTTGGCTTGATATAGCCTAAATGGAAGATGACTTAAGCAATGACAAAATAAAGTGGAGAAAATAGCTGGACTAATCAGAGTGCAGCAACACAAAAAATGAAGTACAATTATCTTATCAACTTTGATAATGCAGGGAACATGTCCCGTAAATAATATGGATGCCTGTGTATCATTGTTAGAAATATCAAAAAGGCAAATTATTGGCTTTAGGAAAAACTTTTTAATTGTATGTCTTTTTCTTTCCCATTTGTATATAAATAGGGGTACTTGTGTGTAGTAGAGCAAGAGTTGGAAGAGAGCAAGGTAGAGAGTGAAGAAAGCGAGCAAATATTAGAGTGAGAAAGAGAGTGTGAAAAAAGAGTTTGTATTTTAAATATTTCTGAAGAATAAATAAAGCTTGGATTATTATTGTAAGTTTTCTTTACTCTTCTTTTGTATTTAAGTTTTATATTTTAATTAATGTCATGGATAGCCTTATAGGCTAAATCCTTATGTGATAAATCATGTATAAGCTATATAATTATCTCTGTTATGGAACTTGAAATCATATGAAGTAAGATTAACAATACGATGATTAAAGTCGTAGATAGGGAGGTTGGTTGAAAATATGTATCGGGCATGTTTAGGGTATCGTAAGATCGGTTGATCGACACTTTTGGCCGTTTAAAGCCATGTTGAAAGGTCGTTCTTGGGGCGCTTTTGGTGCGAGATGTTTTGATCTGGATATTCTAAGCGATGATCGATCTTGTTTTCTATAATCGAGCAATCTGACTCTATTCCTCAATTCAATCTACCTCTTTAATCATAATATTGTTGGTCCTGCTCCCTGTATGGTATCAGAGCCATGGTGGGGATAGTTGTGTAGTGAGGATATGATTTATCATATATCTGAATTCACATGAATTTAGCAAGAAGAAAAAATACTGTTAAAACAGTATGAAAGAAGAATATGATATACCTGAAAATCTAGAATTATTGAATAAATGGACAATACCTAAAGTTGAACCAAGCATGATATATAAACTTGGTACTTTTGAAAAAATTGGATTAAAACAAATTGTTAAGACTACGGAAGAAACAATTGCTTTACATGGTGAAAAATTGACTTTAAAATTACTTCAAGATAGTGATTTAATGCCTTATAGACATTCTCATAAATTTATTCATATAGGATTAGTGCAAATTACCTTTAAGCCTTTAACATTAGAATGATTACCAGAAAGTTTTATAGCAGCTTTAAGAGATGGAAGAAATTTAAATTGGAAACAATCTTTAATGGGAATAATACAAACCAGTTTGGCACATGGACCAGTTTATTTTGATGTTTATCCAAATTTACAACTTTCATTATCTGATGTTAATATCTTAGATTCTTTAACATTAAATGTTAAAACCCATGGTTATAATTATAAATCAGGAACTGAAGTAATAGCTATATGTTATAGAATTTATTATAAACCATTATTTACACTAAATCCACAATGTAAAAGAGTTGATAAACCTTTAAATGAAACAATTATAATAGAAACTAATTTTAGTAAGTCTAATATTACTACAAGAAGAAAAATAAAATGAGAAGAAATAACTTTTCCAGAAAATTGGACTATAGAAAGAGAAGTTACACCTCAATCTGTAGTACAAAATAATCTAGTAGAAGTAATACAAACACCTGAAGGATCTGTAATATTACAGTTTGAAGATAGTAGACCATCATTATCATCCAAATTGGAGAGATCTTTAAATATGTATTCTCATATTTCACCTTTAGATTATAAGGTAGAACAACCGTTTACGCCATCTAGGGCATCTACATCTCAAATAAGAGAAAAATATGAATCAGATGTTTCAGAAGAAGATAAAATTGATAAATTATATATAAAGAAAAATAATATTGTAAAAGGAATTAATACACATAATAATAATAATAATAATATTAAAGAAGCGGATATAACCGAATCGGAAATGGAATTTAATATTTAATGGTTTTAGAAACAATATGGGATTTTAGTCCTGGTTCACAGGCAAGAAAAATTATACAATTAGAATTTAATACACCCAAATGGGAACCGTTTAAAAAATGGTTTTTTGAAAATTTTAACCATGAAGAAAAATATTATATTCAAGAAGAATTTTATAAATTCTTTTCCTTCATCTTCTTCTGATATTTTCTTTGGGCAAGAATGTCCAAGAATACATGGTTCACATTCAGATTCAGATTCAGTTATTAAAGAATCATTTTCTATATTATCAATTTCTTGTTCTGATTCTGTATTACTAGAATAAGAATATTCTTCAGATTCTCAACTTTCATCAGAATTTAATAATATTTTTGAAATAGTTTCTTTCATATCTTTATCTATGTCAAGATTATTAATCTTTTTCTTGGTCCAACAATTATTTGCATAATGACCATATTTTCCACATTTTTTACATATTACAGATTTTCTTTTATTCCAATTCTTTTCTCATTTTTTATTATTTCTTTCTTCTTTTCTTATTTTTCTTTGTTCAATTTTTTTCTTAGTAAATCTTTTCTTTTTCTTGGGATATTCTTTATAACTCTTTACTTTATTTTTACTAGATGATGCTCTAGTAGGCATAGGAATTTTATTCATAGCAAATTGATCACAAAATTGTTCCAATTGTTTCTTTTCTACCAAATTTTGGCGTTTCATTTGTTGATTTAGCTTTATTTCATTGCATAAAGCTAATCCTTCTTGGATACATATTCCTATTAATTTACCATAAATATAATTTTGGTAAGGAATTTCATTTAAATCTTTTCTCAAGATTCTTCTTGTTCTTTCAGCAAATAAGCTAGGAAGACCGTCTATAAATTTTAACTTCCAATGAGAACTATTACATTCAGGTAACTCTAAGACTCTGCTTAAGAAAGTATCTTTATACCATCTAAATTCTGTAAGTGTTTTACACCTAAGATTTTGTAACAAGGTTATAATATTTTCACTGTTATCTGTATATCTTCCTATAAAATGTTCTACAATATTCACTATTAGTGTATAAACTGTATTTTCTTTTATTTCATTTCCTTCCTGCTTAACAGTATTTAAAATATCATCTTTTTCATTTTGTGAGAGCTAATGATCCCACCATCCTTTTAATTGTCCTGTAAATCTTGCTATTATCATTTTAGCAATTTCTCTATCTCTATTTCCATTATTTTTACATATAGTAGAATACATTAATATTCTATGCATTGTGTTATGTATTTGTTGATGTACAAAACCATCTATATTCCATTCATAAATATGATGTCTACTATAACTATTTGATATTATATCATTTGATTCTTCTATAAGAACATCTACAGGTGTTGATCTCGGATAATAATATTTTCCTGTAGTGGGTTTATCAGCCCATTTTGACAATTTATTGATTTGATTATCATAGACTTTTTTATAGTCAAAATTCTCTATTAATTCTTCTCGTATCTTTTTATCTAGGGTACTAATTTTTAACCCTTTAAATTTTTCTTCAAGAAATACTTCTAATTCTTTCATTGATTTTAATTTAAATTTTTTTATTTCAGGTGGAGGCTGAATAGTTGGAGTAGCAATTACTAGATTTTTTTCTTCAACAATTTCATTTTTTACTATTTTAATATCATTTATAATCTTTATTATTTGTTCTACTCTATCATATAATGATGTAATTTGTTCTCCCAAAATGTTTAGGTATAAATTTGTATAATTATTTTGTTCTAATATTGTATTTATTTGTTGACATGTTACATGTAGAGTATTATCTTCTAATAATTTTGCAAAAGCTAAAAAATTATGAAATTTTTCATTCTTTTCAATATGAAATTATTGTTGTGGTGGATAAACCTGATTTAAAATTTTTCCATTATTAAGTTTATAATTTCTTTCTAAAACAGAAATATATTGTTCTACATAAGTTGAAATAAACCAAGGGACAAATGGTATTATTTTATTATTTTTTGTACAGAATTTATAAAATTCTTCTTGAATATAATATTTTAGCAGGACCAACAATATTATGATTAAAGAGGTAGATTGAATTGAGGAATAGAGCAGTTGCTCGATTACGGAAAAGCGATGATCGATCATCAGTTTAGAATATCCAGATCAAAACATCTCGCACCAAAACTGCCCCAAGAACAACCTTTCAACATGGCTTTAAAACGGGAAAAAAGTGCAGATCAACTGATCTTACGATACCCTAAACATGCTTGATATATATTTTCAACCAACCTCCCTATCTATAACTTTAATCATCGTATTGTTAATCTTACTTCATATGATTTCAAGTTCTATAACAGAGATAATTATATAGCTTAGATATGATTTATCACATAAGGATTTAGCTTATAAGGCTATCCATGACATTAATTAAAATATAAAACTTAAATACAAAAGAAGAGTAAAGAAAACTTACAATAATAATCCAAGCTTTATTTATTCTTCAGAAATATTTAAAATACAAACTCTTTTTCACACTCTCTTTCTCACTCTAATATTTGCTCGCTTGCTCTCTTCCAACTCTTGCTCTACTACACACAAATACCCCTATTTCTATACAAATGGGAAAGAAAAAGACATACAATTAAAAAGTTTTTCCTAAATGCAATAATTTACCTTTTTGACATTTCTAACAATACGGGACATGTTCCCTACATTATCAAAGTTGATAAGATAATTGTCCTTTATTTTTTGTGTTGCTGCACTCTGATTAGTCCAGCTATTTTCTCCACTTTATTTCATCATTGCTTAAGTCATCTTCCATTTAGGCTATATCAAAGCCAAATCTTCTAGAGATTATCTCTAGTTGTCTTCCTCTAAACTGAGCTCTCCATCTGTCCGCTCTTGTTATGGCTTCTTTTTCTACCAACTTCATATTTTGCATCATTCTTTTCATATTTATGTAGGGTCCTCTATTGATCCTTTTTTTTATCATTCCAACGGCATGATTTGCACAGATATTTCTGTTGGCATCATATCCTGCACAAAACCTTCTATAATTTTCAATAGGATATGCCGTCCATTTTTCTTCACCTTCATAAAGATGAACTTCAGTAGTAAAATTTAACAAGTAAAATTTAACAGAAATAAATCTGATGTTTGCTGATGAAGCCTGCTTTGGAGTCTTTTATTTTTCCCAAAATTGTTACAGATATAACAATTTTCTCCGGGCTTTGATTGACATTCCTTCAAAGCTAAAAATCTATATTGGAAATTATGCATCCTTGAACTCCACAGATGAAGATGAAGATACTTCTTTCTTTTTCTTGATATTATCCATCAATGTATCTTTAACTGCATTAAAGATATCATCCATAGATACTTCATTAGGATCTTGGGACTCCATAAATTCCATTGATGAATCGGAATATTGAGACATTGTCTCTTCTCCTAATTTAGACATTAAATCTTTTTTTACTTCATCCATATATTGAGATACTATCTCTTCTTTAGATAGAACCCCAGACTTCATTTTCATCTTCCTAGTGATATAATCAAAAGGAGATGGTGATAATTTCTGATTCTGATTATGACTCATTTCTTCATAAATTTTAATTTTTTTCTTCTATAAGAATCAATGTATCAATACCAAAAATCTCTTTGGTTTATGGGTTTTCTTTTATCATTTTATCCTAGAATTTTGAGTAAAATGCTCTTTTTATACATTGAATCAAATCTTCTGTATAACCAAAGATTGGAGACCACTTCCATATCCAAGGGATTGAAAATTCTATAAAGAATAACATAGAAGATATTCCTTCTATACATTTATTTTTCTCCTGATATTCCAGAATCCTAGGTGAAATGTTCACCCATTTTTCAAATTTTTCTTTCCATTCTTCTGGTAAAATATTTATTGATGTCCCAAATTTTTGCCACCATTTAGCAAACCATATGGGAATTTCATGGTTATAAACCTCTGTACAGATCTTTATGAACCAAGAGTGTTTTCTCTTGTCATTCTCATATAAGAGAACCTTATTGGAAGAATCCATATAATCCCAATAATTATACTTCACTAAAGTTTTTGTATTAGGATATATATATTCTTTTTGTCTTAATGGAGATATTCCCCATTCTTCAATAGATATAATCTTCTTGACTATGATTTTACTGAAGTTATAAACTTCTTCATTTTTCCCACTATGGAAATGAACTATTTCACATCCATTATTTATGAGAATATTCTCATAATAAAGTCGAGACTTATATGTTCTTCCTGCATACGAAGCATTCTCCATATACCTTTCCATTAATATCCATGGATTATTCTACCATCTCAAATCATTTTCTTCCAAAAGTATTATAACCTTTTGGGTTTTATTCATAATATATGTATTATTTTCTTCATCATTTTCATTTCCAACTATATTTGAAAATGATGGTTGTGTATTTTTCTGTGATGAAGTACTTTCTTTTTCTTTTTGTTTCTTGTTTTCAAGAAACTCTTGATATTCTTTATTTTGTGATAAATTTGAAGCTATAAGCTTTCTGTTTCCATGTTGAACCAGAATATCTGGTTGTTTTCCTCTGCCACCTCTTCCTCTATAAGAGGAAGTTCCTCTACCTCGAGAATACATATCTGAAAAATTCATTGAATATATTCTTCAGTTAAAAAATCAGGAAGACTATTATCTTGTCCTTTTTTATAAATAATTTCAAAATGAGCTAAATGAGCTTGCCATCTTGCAAACATTTGTTTAGAAACATCATGTTTAAAATCTTTATTAAACATAAATTTAGCAGATCTACAATCTGTTTTAATAATAAATTTTTGATTATATAAATCATCTTGAAATTTTAACACACATTTAACAATAGCAAGAATTTCTTTAGCTACAGTTGCATAATTCTTTTGTGCATTATTCCATTTCCCTGAATGAAATCTAACAAGATATTCTTGTTTATTTTCAGGATTTACCTGTTTAAGAATTCCTCCGTATCCTATATCTGAAGCATCTGTTTCAATTATCTTTTCCCAATTTGGGTTACTTAACATTAAACAAGGAAGAGTTTTGATGTTTTCTTTTATTTTTTTAACAGCATTTGTATGTTGTTCTGTCCATGAGACTGGTAATTTTTTAAGTCTATCATATAAAATAGCTGTGTCTATAGCAAGATCCTTATAATATGGAGAAATATAATTTAAACTTCCAAGAAATCTTTGTAATTAAGTTTTATCAATTATTTCACCAGGAAATTTATTGTAATATTCCGAAGAAACGAACGCCTATTTACGGTATTTTAAACCCGTAAACTAGGGTTTTGCCGTTATTATTTTTGAAAGACATCGAATATTGATTTCGATTCAGTACCGAAGTAACGAATTCCTTTTTATATTCACTGAGAATTGTGAATTAAGGAATAGAATGTCACGAAGTAGTTCGACAGTATAATTTAACGTCGATTACGTATCGAACGTCAGAATTTTATAAAATTTTCTAAGCAGCAAAGCTTGGAATTAATTTCCATATTAGATGGAATATATTTATAAAGTAAGTACGAACTTACTGCGACCATTTTGAGATGAGTCGATTTTTTTAACGTTTTGAGACGTTTTGAACGTCAACGTCTAGAGACGTTTTGAAAAATGGGTTTAATGATCAGGAAATTATATTATTTAATTTCCTATGATTATTTTATATAATTAGACTATTATTAAGCATTAAAATCAATACTAAAATATTGAGAACTCAATAATGTCTATTCTTTATTTTCGAAACCCTAATTTTGCAAACTAGGGTTTTCTCACATGAAATGATACCATTAATTTATCCTATGCTATTATTTACTATCTAAACTATATGTATGACATATATATGTATATATGGTACGAAAATGGATATTGAAATGTTAAGTGGCGTGAATTATATTTTTATAGCATATTCACGCTATTTTCGTGTATTTCACTATGTGATGTTTTAAATAATTAATTGACATGTATTTTATATCTATGATTTATATCTTGATTAATACATAGTATTATGGTATAAGAAATAAAATCCCACCCTTTTTGGAACCCCATAGCCGTCGGCCATCACCCTTTGGACAAACATGAATTTTACTTTTCCCTTGCCCAATCCATGAGAGGCCTTTTTGCACTCACTCATCATCACTAAACCACTATCTAATTTGCTGCAATTTTTTTATTTATTTGTTTGGTTTAGCCGTGCAAAGAGAGGGGGATTATAGGGGAGACTCTTCCCCTTCACACCACTTCACTCATTACACTCTCTCAAAACACTACAACACTCAAACACTCCCATTCTCTCCCCCATTTTGGCTGCCAAAACCGAGACCTCTCCTCCCCCATTTTGAAAATTTTGTTCTTCATTTCATCTTCATCCATTCACAAATCTTAGTACCTATACCTTGTTCTTGGATTCCATACCATTTCAAAGGTAAATGATAGACCATGGTTCGATTTTCCTCTTCGTTTTTACAAAAAATCGAGAGCATGCTCATAAGTGTATGTATATGTTTTTAAATGTTCATGTGTATGAGACATTGCTTATCTATGTGTTCTTGATGATTTTGTTTAAAAAAATTAGGAAATGTATGTTAGGATGAACATATGTTATTGCATGTGAAATGTTTGAAAGGATCTAGCCTATATATATAATGTTTGAACCTTAGAGCATGTTTAAAAATTATTTTCGAAAATGTATAAAAATATTTGTTCAGGACCAATTGTTTTTTTTAAAATTATTTTTGAGGATGGATTATTGATCTATGACATGATAGGAGTTCATAGTGATTTATTTGGAATTTTTGGAAAATCCTAGACCATTTTTCAAAAATACCGTGAGCTATATATATATATATATATTGGTGTATGATTTTTATTTTAAACATGCAATAGTATATTCATGCTTTAGGACCTTGATTATATGTTCCATTAATTTATTAGAATTTTTGAGAACCAAATGCATATTTTTCCAAAAAGGACCGTGAGCTTAAAAATATATATGTTGGTGTATGATTTTTATTTTTAAACATGCAATAGTATATTGATGATCTAGTACATTGATTATGTGTTACATGATTTTGTTAGAATTTTTGGAAATCAATTACCATTTTTAATCAAAAAAGCCGTGAGCTTTGAGCTCCTTAAGGTGATGATTCAAATGGTTTTTGATGAATGTTATGATGTTATAATGCTATACTATAGTATATAAGCATAGTGTATAATTGTTAGAATTTTTGAAACCAAATACCTATAGTAATCAAAAAAGCCGAGAGCTATAAGCTCCACAAGGTGATGATTCAAATGGTTTTGGTAGATGTTATGATGTTATATGGTTACACTATAATGTTTGAGCATGATATAATTTTATTGGAATTTTTATGAATTGTTTGGTAATTGTTTTGTGATTACCGTGAGCTTAAGGAATAAATTCCTTAATGAAGAAATTGTTTATGATGGACTATAGGTTATAAATATGTTATATATTAATGTTGGAACCTTGTACTAGGTGTATAAAATTTTAGGGAGTTATTGGACAAATTTTTATAAAATACCGTGACCTTATTAAATTGATTAAGTGATGACCGATTGATATTGGGTTAATATTAATACATATTAATGACCATAGTGTATAATAATACACTATATGAATTTAGAAAAAAATTTGAAAATCATTTGGTAATTTTTATAAAATTACCGAGAGTAAAAAGGGATTTATAAGGATTTTTAAAAAAAAAATTATTAAGTTTAATAATAAATTATATGTCTAAATATTATTTTAGACATATTCGAATTTTATAAGATTTTATAAACATAGATTACTATGTTTGAGACGAAACGTTATATTTAATAACGTATTAAACGAAATATATGGTTTAATGATCAAATGGATTAATATTTGAGAAAAATATTAATAAAGTCCATCGATTTACGTGACAAATCGAGAATTAGGACTTGACGAAATGAAATCGATTGAAAATCATCACGCCCCACCCGGGATAACCGGGTGGGCGGACTAATACTAGAATAGTATTCTTGGATACGGACGGTCGTCGCGATAGGACATATCATATGAGAATATAGACCTTAAGATTAAACAAACACTTATAACATTTCGGTTCAAAGGGTTTAGCCAATGATCCAAAGGATATAACGATCGAAAGACTTCATAGTTCATTTTGTTATAATATCCAACATGAAAATAAAACAGTTCGAGTTGCGGAAAGTGTGTGAATACATATATGACGATATGTATTCAGGTTATCCATTCTAACGAACATCGAGGACATATGGCTTTCTCAACACTCCTCCATCACCAACAATCGAGCTCAACTGCACATTTAAAACAAACATGCGGGGCTAAGTACAAAATTTGTACCCGGTGGACTTATGCGAAAACATTTCATTTTCGTTTAATTACTTTGCCAATATAGTGGTAAGACACAGGGTTTTATTTGAAAATGCCTTGTCTTACTAAAATATTTTCATGAGTTTATAAAAGTCGCTTGGCGAGCATTTTCTTGGTGTCGTATCCATATCCCTTATTATCATTCATCACATTATCATAGTCGAAAGTCGTGAAGGAGGCCTCTTTCTACGACCCGTGACGGCCGTGAATTGTCCTTACAAAGACACGGTCACCATCGGTGTACCGTTAATCCTAGCGGTATAAGCCTTCCCATAGGATCCGATATCGATTTTCATTCATGAGTTGGGAATAACCCATCAACATCACATCATACATGGATAGGATACGATACACAAAACGTAAACATTTTGGCGGTAATCATTTAAAGAATTTTAACATTTGTTGAAAATCGTAAATAAGGCAGGTTGAAAAGAGCGACAAAGTTGTTCTATTTTAATAATAAAGCCCACAGGAGATTATTGTTCGTCTTTAACGTTTTCTTTATTCGTCGGCGTCCGGTGGTGCGTCGGCGTCACACCTTTATATAAAAGGATGCTTTAGTGCGTCGTTTACGTGGTTCGAGACTTACAAAGTCTATAATCAAATTCGATATTTCATATCGGCGTGAATTAATTCCTTAATGAATTTAATTCGTTTCTCAACGCGTATCAAAATAACATTTCTGGTTCTTTGATAGAAGCGAGATATGTGTTGAAATGACCAATTTACCTCTCTTGGTAAATGGTCCAGCGTTTTCTCACGTTTTCGATTTCATGACTTTAAATATGAAATCTTTTCATATTAACATGATATCATTAGCAAATGATATGTCTTACGCATTTTAGCGTATTTATCGAACGTCTTTCGTACGTTGATTTCAAAAGTCAACAATTTTGACTTTTCCTTAGTAATTTAATTACTAAGTCTTATTTTAATATTAAATTCTTTTGAAAATCAATTTCTAATTGATTTCTTTTTATAAACTGTTTTAATATGTTTAAAAATAATTTTTAAACATATAATTCATTATAAATAATGAATTTAAGGATTTAAAATCCTTATTTCTATTTTAAAATAGCTTCACGGCTATTTTGAATTTTGACAACCAATTATTTTGAAAATTGTCCATAATTTCAAATATGTCTAAAATAATATTAGACATATAATTTTATTAATAACCTTAATTAAAAAGGATTTAAAAATCCTTAAAAATTCTTAAAACTCCTCGGTAATTATTAAAAATTACCAATTGGTGTCTAAAATTTTTCTAATTTTATATAGTGTATTAATATACACTATGGTCATTAATATGTCATAATATCAATTAGACATTTTTCCATCATCACCTTATTATTAATACTGAGGTCTCGGCATTTACAAAATAAATGCCTAATAATTTTTCTAAAATTCCAATAAATTAACATAAGGTCCAAATATTAGTCCATAACATACTTATGTCATATAATCCATAATATGACATTTATATACCATGTAAATGATATATTAACTCTCGGCCCTTTGACTAAGCATGTCAAACAATTTTATAAAATTTCCAAACAATTATAACATGTTTATACATTATAGTGTAACAATGTAACACCATAAAATACATCAAGAACAATTTTATTCATCACCAAACTTAGCTCAAGGCTTTCGGTTTATTTGAATAAAAATTGTAATTGATTTTTAAAAATTCAAACAAAAACATAGGATGCATAAAACATACTCAACATCAATAATATAACATTGCATGTTACAAATCAAGATCATACATCAATATATATATACATATATGCCTCGGTATTCTTCAAAATAATTGATAGGATTTTCCTTAAAATTTCCAATTAAATCATAGGATATAAAATTCATACACTAGAGTAATAGAACACCATTGCATGTCCTAAATTTAAATCATATACCAATATATGGGCATGTATATGTCTCGGCTTTTTATAAAATGGATATGATTTTCCAAAATTTCAAAACAAAACATATAGTGCATGATTTACATCCTAGATCAATAATATTCTATTGCATGTCTTAATTAAAAATTTTACATCAACATATATATATATACATTCGGTTATTTTGGAAAGAAATTAGTATAGGTTCTTCCAAAATGTCAATTAAATTGTCATGTATTCCCATAATATCAACACATTATAATTCAAGAATATACCATTGCATGCACTAATTAAACATCTTATACCTATCTTTGAAATTTAAAAGCCTCGGTTCTTAGAAAGAAAAATGGCATAGATTTTTCTAAAATTTTCAAATAATTTCTATGAACTTATAAAACATCATAGGTTACAAATTCATGCTCAAACAATTTCTTATAGCACTCGGCCATATCTTGCATTTGTCATACAAATTCACATAAATTTTTAAAACAAGTTTTAGGCTTCCAAATAATATGCTATACCTCTTAGAACATCACATAGCCATGGATTGAAAGTTTTCACATTAGATCATACATGCAAGACTTAGAAGGAATAAGAACACAAGCACTCATATTTACCTATCATCAACTAATATATGTACACAAGATCTTTCAAAAATAAAAAGTCAAGAACACATGCAATACCCTTGCACCATGTTCGACAGTTTTTTTTTTTTTTTTTTAAACAAGAACAAACATGTTGGAATCGACACCTACCTTGTTGATATAGATTAAGTGAACAATATACAAAATATCAAGGTGTGGTATGGGAGATAGGAAGGAAATCAAGCTTGGTAAATGTTGATGGAAGCTCTCGACTTTTTCAGAAAAATGGAGAGGGAAGAAGATGTTCTTGAGAGAAGTGAGAGGTTTTAGAGAGAGGATGATGTAGTTGGGTGTTTAGTGTTTGAGTGAGTGAGGTAATGAGAAAATCTGAATATCTACCCCATAACCCCCTATGCTCGGCCTCTCCTCTTGCACACACAAGAGACCTTTCAACTTTAATGCTATTTTATTCACTAATGGGTTCCCAATCATTAGTGCTTACACAAGATATCTTGGAAATAGGTAAAGTATATGTATTTAGTGGGAGACTCAAGTATAAAATCTGAAATTATACATACATACATGCAAATGTGAGGTAAATGAAACAATTAAGATTTATATAACTATATATGTAGTTCTCGGCCATTTGGCCAAACTATAGGATAAAATTCCTATTTCATGCTAATTATAGATATATAAATCATAATATATGATTTAGATGATATTTAATATCATAGGTTAATTAAATAGCATAAAGAAGAAAATAATTGAATTTATGCCCAAGAAAAATATCTATCGGCCATTTGGATAACCATAGGTTAAATTTTTTTTATTTCATGTCATTAATGGGTATATACACCATGGTATATGATTTAGATAATAATTATAGCATAGGATAATTAAAAAGAGTATTTAATTTCGAAAGAAACCCTAATTTCGAAGAATTAGGGTTTTCGGAATTAGTTTTGATATTTTTATTAATTCAAATGTTCAAGCATTAATTAAATGCTTATTAGTACTGTAATATCCTAAAAATACCATAAGAAATAATTTCCTAAAGTTTCTTGATCATTAAAACCATCGTTCATCTTATCTCTAGCGTTGGCGTTTGAAAGCGTCTCAAAACGTTACGTGTCGACTCATCTTTAAAATGGTCGTAAATACTGTAATCTCATCATAGAAATATTCCATTAATAATGGAATATAATTCCAACTTGATTGCTTAAGAAATATCGTGACATTTCAATAGTCGATATGCATTCGATCGTTAAAAGCGTCTTGTCGATAAAAGTTAAAACTTTCGATTTCATTCACTCACTAACTTTGGTGAGTGTGTAACAGAAATTATTCCTCGTAAACAATTGAAATCATACTTGACTTCATATGTGATTTGATTTCACGGCAAAATTTTATTTCTGGGTTTTAAAGACCGTAATTAGGCTTTTAAAAGCTGCGGGTTATTACATCCTACCCCCCTTAAAAGAAATTTCGTCCCGAAATTTGTATACCTTAAAAGAATAATCTGGGGTATTGTTCCTTCACTGTATCTTCTAGCTCCCACGTAGCTTCTTCTTGTCCGTGGTGATTCCACATGCTTTGACCAAATGAAATTGATTTATTCCTCAATTGTTGAACTTTATGGTCTATTATTGCAATAGGCTCTTCTTCATAACTCATGTCTGGATTGAGAACTACGTCGTCTTGATGGATCACGTGTTTTGGATCGTATACATATTTCCTTAGTTGAGATACGTGAAAAACATTATGCACATTTCCCAAGTTGGGCGGAAGAGCCAACTTATAGGCTACTGAGCCTATTCTTTCTAGAATCTCGTATGGTCCTATGTAGCGGGGTCTTAGTTTTCCTTTCACACCAAATCTTGTGATCCCCTTCGATGGAGAGACTTTGAGAAATACTTTGTCTCCAACTTCAAAATGCAGCTCTGATCTACGCGTATCAGCGTAGGATTTCTGTCTATCTTGAGCTTCCTTGATTCTTTGTCTAATCTTTCGGACGATTTCAATCATTTCATTCACCGCTTACGGCCTATTATTTTCCTTTCACCTACCTCATCCCGATAAAGTGGTGATCTACACTTTTGCCATACAAAGCTTCATATGGGGCCATATCAATCGTAAACGATAACTATTATTGTAGGCAAACTCAATAAGAGGTAAAATGTCTTCCCATTTAGCACCCCGATCCAGTACTACCGTTCTCAGCATATCTTCTAGGGTTTGAATTGTCCTTTCTGACTGCCCATCAGTTTGTGGGTGAAATGCTGTACTGAAGTTTAACTTTGTTCCCAACTCTTTTTGTAGGCTCATCTAAAATTTCGATGTAAACTTGGAATCTCTATCTGATGTAATGGATTTTGGTACTCCATGTAGCCGTATCACTTCCTTTACATATATTTGGGCTAGTCTATCAGCTCCATATGTATTTTGAATTGGTAAAAGTGGCGCACTTGGTGAGTCTATCCACTATTACCCATATGGTAGTGTTTCCTTTCCTAGATTTGGGTAAATCTGTAACGAAATCCATCGTTATTTCGTCCCACTTCCATTCAGGTATACCCAACGGTTGTAACTTCCCATAGGGACGTTGGTGTAAAGCTTTTACCTGTTGGCAAACAAGGCAACGTTCTACGAAAGAAGCTATGTCTCGTTTCATGCCTTCCCACCAGAACTTCTCTTTTAGGTCTTGGTACATCTTCGTACTGCCTGGGTGGGCGGTATAAGGTGTATCATGAGCCTCACTCATTATGTTGTTCCGAATCTCAGCATCATCTGGAACACATATCCTTCCTTTGAACATTAAAGCATTATCTGATGCTTCCTGGAAATTTTCAATTCGCGATTCTCGCTCTTCCTCTTATCTTTTCCAACTTTTCCTCAATCCTTTGTCTCTCAATGATCCTTTTTCTTAGATCAGTTGTCATGGTGAGTGTAGCAATACAATTCCTGATCGTCTCTGGCTGTTTAATCAATTCAATTCTTAATTTGTTGAATTCCTCGACAAGTTTATCTTCTCGTGTCAGGAGATATTCCAAATGAGTTTGATTTTTACGACTCAAGGCGTCAGCTACTACATTCGCTTTACCTGGGTGATAGTTAATACCACAATCGTAGTCTTTTACTAGTTCGAGCCATCTTCTTTGTCTCATGTTTAGATCTCTCTGCTCGAAAAAGTATTTCAAACTCTTATGATCTGTATAGATTTCGCATCTCACTCCGTAGAGATGGTGTCTCCATATTTTCAGTGCATGAACCACTGCTGCTAACTCTAAATCGTGTGTTGGGTAGTTTAGCTCATGTGGTCTAAGTTGTCGTGACGCGTATGCTATTACTTTTCCTTCTTGCATCAAAACGCATCCTAGTCCGTTCTTTGAGGCGTCAGTATAAACCACATATTCCTTATCTGATTCCGGGACTGCTAACACCGGTGCACTTGTTAACTTTTCCTTGAGTTCTTGAAAACTCGCCTCACATTCCTCAGTCCAAGTGTACTTAACTCCTTTTCGAAGTAGTTGGGTCATTGGTCTTGCTATTTTGGAGAATCCTCAATGAATCTCCTATAATAACCATTAACCTAGAAAACTCGGATCTCATTACGAGTTCGCGGTGATTTCCATTCTTGCCTTCTTCCACTTTGGTGGATCCACTTTGATTCCATCAGCAGACACGATGTGTCCTAGGAACATTACTTCCTTTAGCCAAAATTCGCATTTGCTGAACTTAGCAAACAATCTTTCATTCCTCAAAGTTTGTAACACCATTCTTAGATGTTCCTTATGGTCTTCCTCATTTTTCGAATAGATGAGAATGTCATCTATGAAAACCAAGACAAACTTGTCTAAGTACGGATGAAACACTCGGTTCATGAGGTCCATAAACACAGCTGGTGCATTAGTTAATCCGAATGGCATGACTACAAATTCATAATGGCCATATCTTGTTCGGAATGCAGTTTTAGCTATGTCTTCAGGTCGTACCTTTAGTTGATGGTACCCTGACTTGAGATCAATTTTTGAAAATATGCCTGCTCCTCTCAATTGATCGAACAAATCGTCGATTCTTGGTAAAGGATATTTGTTCTTGAGTGTCATTTTGTTCAACTCTCGATAGTCTATACACATCCTTAAGGATCCATCCTTTTTCTTGACAAACAATACAGGCGCTCCCCAAGGTGAAACACTAGGTCTGATGAAACCTAGATCCAACAATTCTTGGATTTGGATTTTCGAGTTCTTCCAATTCCTTTGGGGCCATTACATGGGGTGCCTTTGACACTTTGGGCTGATCACGGTTCCAAGTCGATGGTAAATTCAATTGTCTGTCGAGGTAATCTGGTAGATCCTTAGAAATACATCCGAAATTCCTAACAATTTCTATGTCTTCTACCTTGATTCGGCTTTTCTTCTCCGTTCGGTGTAAGCGAGAAAAGCATGGTATCCTTCTTATTCATCATTTTCCTTGTCTTCAATGCGGACACAATTGGAACTCTCTTTCCCATGCGATTCCATGGAAATCGTTGCTTCTTGGCGGAAAATGAAATGATATTTTCCTTTCCTTGCAAAGAATCGTGGAGTGGTTTGCGACTAACGATCCATTCTAGGATTATATCTCGTCACCCATGGACATTATGTTCAGATTATTTGCTAGAACCCTTAGTGATCCTAAGTTCAACTCTAGGTTCGAGCGATAATATGTGATCATAATTCCTCCTATAGGTGAAGAGATTCTCATATCTGATTTGCCTTTATAGCACTAAGTCCCAACGGATCTCGCATGATTTTGCTATGAAAGAGTGTGAAGCACCGTGTCGAACAATACTATAACGGTATGTTGAGAAGGATTCCCATACTTGCCGTTTTCCTTGGTCTGTTCGTTTTGTTGCGGTGCAAAGCATACGCCTAACTTGAGGTAGCTATGCGGTGGCGTGGTGCTTGCCTTTGTTGGGGCTGTTGTTGTTGTCTCAGCTTTCTTTGTTGCGGCCGCGTTGCCGTTGTGGTTGTTGTCTTCGTTCTTGAGGTGGTTGCCACTTCTTTGTTGTATTTTGTTGTTGTGTGCTGCTTGCGGTTGTTGTGGAGGTTGTTGCCATTGTTGCGGTTGTAGTTCTTTGTTGAGGTTGGGGCTGAAATTGAATAGCCCTCGGTTGGACATTTCGGGTTGGTTCGGCCTTACAATTGTTTCCGAACGTATCCCCGGACAAAAGTTTGCGTAATGTCCTTTCATACCACACCTAAAACAGTTTCCACTGCCCGCCATGCACATTCCCGTGTGCATCTTTCGGCATTTTGGGCACGGAAGAGCCCTTCGCTGCTCTTGTAGTCCCCTTGCTGGAGGAATAAAAGCTGGCTTCCTCCATCCTTGTCCTTGATTTGCTGAGTTCCCCTGCCACTGCTGTTTGTTACCTTTATTTTCAAAGCTTCCCCTGCTACTATTACCAAAACTAGCATCCCATTTTCTCTTTCCTCTGTCCATAGTATTCTGCATCTGCACTGATGCCGACTTATCCTCTGGCATTGCTGCCTCAATGTCCAAAGCCCGTGTAAGAGCCTCAGTATAAGTCATGTCTCCAAGACCAGCGAGAGACATTCTTATTTCTGGCCTTAACCCTGATCTAAATTTCTCGGCCATCTTTAAATCCGTGTCCACTTGATCCAGTGCATATCTAGACATTTCGCAGAAAGTGCGATCGTAATCGGTTACCGACATCTTTTCCTGTTTTAACAAGAAAAATTCATGTTCCTTCTTCTTCTTGTAACTTTTGATACATACTTATCATACACTTCTTTTAAAATCTTCCCACGTCAACTCTTCCATCTCGCTTCTGCTTGTGAATGTTTTCTTCTAGCCTCCCACCGAAATCAATGAGCCCATTTAAGCTGAAGGCTACACATGATAATCTTTCTTGTGTTGTGCACCTTAGAAAAGTGAAAATTCTCTCAATGGTTCTTATCCACCGTTCGGCATCTTCGGACTACCTTTCCCATTGAAAGTAGGAGGTTTTGTCTTAAGAATAATTCCTCTATCCTGCGGTCGGTTGAGGTGGAGGTGGTTGAGTCTGACTGTTCCTCTTGTTCGGAGTTCTACCTCGTCTCCTAGGTGCCCTCTGCCTCTTACTTCTCGTTCGGGATCTTGTCTAGGAGGCGTTACATTGTGTAAAATATATCATTAGCATCATGTATCATTTTATAACTTGAATTTGTATAAATTTCATTTCTTAGCCTTTTAGAAATGATAACTTAAATAAAACATTTCATTCTTGTCATACATAAATTTGTTGCAAAAGCCCTCTTGGATCACACATACATACAATTGCAAAAGCACCATAGATAACGTGCTTTGCAAACACAAGTCCTTACATCAAGGATTACTCACATACTTGCTTCCAAAATATTTCAAAAGAAAGGCCATACACATATCGGCCTTAAGGCTTTACAAAATTAAAGTCATACAACGGCTTTATAGCCTTACAAAATTCGTTTTCCCATTTGTTCAAGTTTTTCCAAAAGCATACATAAAACATACATAAAATAGATAACATAATCCTTAAAATTTTACATCAACATCACTATCTACATCAACTCCTCGAATCTTCCTCATCTTCCTCGGATCCTCTTCCTCCTCGTCCGAGTCATCACCACGGCCATATGCTCTAGAGGTCCAGCTCCATTACTCTCTACCATCGGAATGTCCCGATGGACCATAATCCACACGAATCGGATTGTAGGCATGTCATGGATGGGATTATACCCATCAAGAGTACTGTCACACTAATCCGTCTTTGTCGGCGGAAACTCTCAAGCTGGCGGTAAGGGTGCTGTCACCGGTGGTAGAGGCGGAAGTGGTGAACGCACCGGATGTCCGAACATCAGAGGTGGGAAAACAGGGGCTCCCAACGCTCTAGGCCTGGCTGCTCCGTCCGCCTGAACAAGTCTGCCCTCGTCAATCCGATATCGTGGTACCACCGGGTCAACAATCCGTGGAACCTCGGTGTATAGCCACTCGGTGACTCATCACGCCATGTATACTCCGTGGAGGAGATAAGGTCCTCTCGGTCTTTGCGCCATAAATGCTATATACATCGTCGGTGGTGATGAACTGGGTAAATCACCTATCAAGTCATATCCTCCAGTCGCACGGTAAATGTAATCCCCAGAAACCTCACGAGCATAATCTTCCCAATCACATGGAAGTATAGTGAGAAGACGCTTAATGCCGTCGTAGTCCGTCACGCCGTATACTCTCGCATTCCTCCACAACCTAAAGTAATACATCAGGAACTCTCCTAAATCTTCGCGGCACACATCCAGCTTTCCCGATAAATACGGATAGTCTCCTCGGGAGTCGGGTTGGGTCCTATCCTCCTCCTCGCAATGTAACGCATTTCCTCCATCTGTCACGATCAAAAACTAACCGTTAGACACTACTAATATCTGATAGCAGATAGGGTAGCTTAATACTTCGATTAATCAACTAGGATAAACTATTCAACCTATAACCAAACATTCTTAACCCGTCTAGTAAACAAAACTCCTATTGCTATGTTAAGCTACACGAGGTATTATAGGTTCCTCGGTTCTATCTAAAACTCAAGCTGAACTTTACCCAGACTCTACTGGGTTTGGGAGATGGAAAAAGAGATTTTGTTCTTCATAACAAATGAAGTTCAGAATGTTAGGAATACACAGGCGAAAACCATGCGTAAAACGGAGTCTTATCGAGGGAGTATGGTTAAAAACAAATTTACTGCGCAGTGCAGAAAATTTTCGCGATTATAGCAACGTTTCGAGAAGGTGCCAATAATGACATCATACGCGCTATGGCTGCTGCCGACTTAGTATAACTATTACGTCCACGTCTTCAAATTGAGGCTTGCCGTTCTGAAATCTCGGTCCTCAGTCACGCAAGTTGAAAATTATGGTTATGATCGCTCACTTTGACTGTGATACAGCATCCACCTTCTTCATTCTTCATATTCAACGTCGTTCCCGATCATCTTTACGTTCCACTCTCGCCGTTCAAAACCCGAAATTAAAAACACATTCATGCTTCCTATCATTCTTTTGTTTTCTTTTATTATGGGAACATACTTCCTATATCGTCTACGTTCTTCTTAAGAGCATAGCATACTTTGTTATCAACATAAATTTCATAATTCATAAGCATAACATCCAAACAACATCATACTTCGTTCATACATGTCTGTACATATAATCTTGTTTTCATACATTCGTCTTTAATCATCATGATTCATTTCAAACATACATTTCAACTTAACCACTTCATATCATTGCTATCAAATTTCAAAATTTAGGATTTTTGAAAATTTTTCATTCATAACTCATCATTTCAATCATCATCACATTACATCTTTCCTTTTTCTTTTTTCTTCAAAAATCTTTTCAAATTTTATCATCATATAAAAAAAAAATTCACTTCATAAGTTCAAAAGAAACTAGTTACCTTTTCCCAGTTGAGCTCGATGTGTTGGAGTGTTGAGGATAGCCAGTAGATTTTCTAGAAGTCTAGTGACTCAATCTAGACTTAGTTTTAGAAGGAATTAGAGTTTCAAAGAGCAACTGCTCTGATACCACTCTGTCACGCCCCCACCCAGGATAACCCGGAGTGGGCGGACTAATACTAGGAATAGTATTCTTGGATACAGACGACTGTCACGACAGGACATATCATATGAGAATATAGACCCTAAGATTAAACAAACACTTATAACATTTCAGTTCAAAAGGGTTTAGCCAACAGATCCAAAGGATATAACGATCTGAAAGACTTCATAGTTCACTTTGTTATAATATCCAACATGAAAATAAAACAGTTCAGAGTTGCAGCGGAAAGTGTGTGAATACATATATGACGATATGTATTGAGGTTATCCATTCTAACGAACATCAAGGACATATGGCTTTCTCAACACTCCTCCATCACCAACAATCGAGCTCAACTGCACATTTAAAACAAACATGCGGGGCTAAGTACAAAATTTGTACCCGGTGGACTTATGCGAAAACATTTCATTTTCGTTTAATTACTCTTGATATAGTGGTAAGACACAAGGGTTTTATTTGAAAATGCCTTGTGCTTACTAAAATATTTTCATGAGTTTATAAAAGTCGCTTGGCCAAGCATTTTCTTGGTGTACGTACTCCATATCCCTTATTATCCTGTCATCACATTATCATAGTCGAAAGTCGTGAAGGAGGCCTCCTTCTACGACCCCGTGACCGGCCGTGAATTGTCCTTACAGCACACAGTCACCATCAGTGTACACGTTAATCCTAGCCAGGTATAAGCCTTCCGGCATAGGATCCGATATCGATTTTCATTCATGAGTTGGAAATAACCCATCAACATCACATCATACATGGATAGGATACGATACACAAAACGTAAACATTTTGGCAGGTAATCATTTAAAGAATTTTAACATTTGTTGAAAAGTACTGTAAACAAGACAGTTAAAAAGAGCAGCAAAGTTGTTCTGTTTTTAATAATAAAGCCCACCTGGAGATTATTGTTCGTCTTTAACGTTTTCTTTATTCGTCAACGTCCAGCTGGTGCGTCAGCGTCCACACCTTTATATAAAAAGGATGCTTTAGTACGTCGTTTACGTAGATCGAGACTTACAAAGTCTATAATCAAATTCGATATTTCATATCGACGTGAATTGAATTCCTTAATGAATTTAATTCGTTTCTCAAACGCGTATCAAAATAACATTTCTCGTTCTTTGATAGAAACGAGATATGTGTTGGAAATGACCAATTTACCTCTCTTGGTAAATGGTCCAACGTTTTCTCACGTTTTTCGATTTCATGACTTTAAATATGAAATCTTTTCATATTAACATGATATCATTAGCAAATGATATGTCTTACGCATTTTAGCGTATTTATCGAACGTCTTTCGTACGTTGATTTCAAAAGTCAACAATTTTGACTTTTCCTTAGTAATTTAATTACTAAGTCTTATTTTAATATTAAATTCTTTTGAAAATCAATTTCTAATTGATTTCTTTTTATAAACTGTTTTAATATGTTTAAAAATAATTTTTAAACATATAATTCATTATAAATAATGAATTTAAGGATTTAAAATCCTTATTTCTATTTTTAAAATAGCTCACGGCTATTTTGAATTTTGACAACCAATTATTTTCGAAAATTGTCCATAATTTCCAAATATGTCTAAAATAATATTAGACATATAATTTTATTAATAACCTTAATTAAAAAGGATTTAAAAATCCTTAAAAATTCTTAAAACTCCTCGGTAATTATTAAAAATTACCAATTGGTGTCTAAAATTTTTTCTAATTTTATATAGTGTATTAATATACACTATGGTCATTAATATGTCATAATATCAATTAGACATTTTTCCATCATCACCTTATTATTAATACAAGGTCTCGGCATTTACAAAATAAATGCCTAATAATTTTTCTAAAATTCCAATAAATTAACATAAGGTCCAAATATTAGTCCATAACATACTTATGTCATATAATCCATAATATGACATTTATATACCATGTAAATGATATATTAACTCTCGGCCCTTTGACTAAGCATGTCAAACAATTTTATAAAATTTCCAAACAATTATAACATGTTTATACATTATAGTGTAACAATGTAACACCATAAAATACATCAAGAACAATTTTATTCATCACCAAACTTAGCTCAAGGCTTTCGGTTTATTTGAATAAAAATTGTAATTGATTTTTAAAAATTCAAACAAAAACATAGGATGCATAAAACATACTCAACATCAATAATATAACATTGCATGTTACAAATCAAGATCATACATCAATATATATATACATATATGCCTCGGTATTCTTCAAAATAATTGATAGGATTTTCCTTAAAATTTCCAATTAAATCATAGGATATAAAATTCATACACTAGAGTAATAGAACACCATTGCATGTCCTAAATTTAAATCATATACCAATATATGGGCATGTATATGTCTCGGCCTTTTTATAAAAATGGATATGATTTTCCAAAATTTCAAAACAAAACATATAGTGCATGATTTACATCCTAGATCAATAATATTCTATTGCATGTCTTAATTAAAAATTTTACATCAACATATATATATATACATTCGGTTATTTTGGAAAGAAATTAGTATAGGTTCTTCCAAAATGTCAATTAAATTGTCATGTATTCCCAACACATTATAATTCAAGAATATACCATTGCATGCACTAATTAAACATCTTATACCTATCTTTGAAATTTAAAAGCCTCGGTTCTTAGAAAGAAAAATGGCATAGATTTTTCTAAAATTTTCAAATAATTTCTATGAACTTATAAAACATCATAGGTTACAAATTCATGCTCAAACAATTTCTTATAGCACTCGGCCATATCTTGCATTTGTCATACAAATTCACATAAATTTTTAAAACAAGTTTTAGGCTTCCAAATAATATGCTATACCCTCTTAGAACATCACATAGCCATGGATTCGAAAGTTTTTCACATTAGATCATACATGCAAGACTTAGAAGGAATAAGAACACAAGCACTCATATTTACCTATCATCAACTAATATATGTACACAAGATCTTTCAAAAATAAAAAGTCAAGAACACATGCAATGCCCTTGCACCATGTTCGACAGTTTTTTTTTTTTTTAAAACAAGAACAAGCATGTTGGAATCGACACCTACCTTGTTGATATAGATTAAGTGAACAATATACAAAATATCAAGGTGTGGTATGGGAGATAGGAAGGAAATCAAGCTTGGTAAATGTTAATGGAAGCTCTCGACTTTTTCAGAAAAATGGAGAGGGAAGAAGATGTTCTTGAGAGAAGTGAGAGGTTTTAGAGAGAGAGGATAATGTAGTTGGAGTGTTTAGTGTTTGAGTGAGTGAGGTAATGAGAAAATCTGAATATCTACCCCCATAACCCCCCCTATGCTCGGCCCTCTCCCTCTTGCACACACAAGAGACCTTTCAACTTTTAATGCTATTTTATTCACTAATGGGTTCCCAATCATTAGTGCTTACACAAGATATCTTGGAAATAGGTAAAGTATATGTATTTAGTGGGAGACTCAAGTATAAAATCTGAAATTATACATACATACATGCAAATGTGAGGTAAATGAAACAATTAAGATTTATATAACTATATATGTAGTTCTCGGCCATTTGGCCAAACTATAGGATAAAATTCCTATTTCATGCTAATTATAGATATATAAATCATAATATATGATTTAGATGATATTTAATATCATAGGTTAATTAAATAGCATAAAAGAAGAAAATAATTCAATTTATGCCCAAGAAAAATATCTATCGGCCATTTGGATAACCATAGGTTAAAAATTTTTTATTTCATGTCATTAATGGGTATATACACCATGGTATATGATTTAGATAATAATTATAGCATAGGATAATTAAAAAGAGTATTTAATTTGAAAAAACCTAATTTGAAGAATTAGGGTTTTCGGAATTAGTTTTGATATTTTTATTAATTCAAATGTTCAAGCATTAATTAAATGCTTATTAGTACTGTAATATCCTAAAAATACCATAAGAAATAATTTCCTAAAGTTTCTTGATCATTAAAACCATCGTTCATCTTATCTCTAAACGTTGACGTTTGAAAACGTCTCAAAACGTTACGTATCGACTCATCTTTAAAATGGTCGTAAATACTCGTAATCTCATCATAGAAATATTCCATTAATAATGGAATATAATTCCAAGCTTGATTGCTTAAGAAATATCGTGACATTTCAATAGTCGATATGCATTCGTCGTTAAAAGCGTACTGCCGATAAAAGTTAAAACTTTCGATTTCATTCACTCACTAACTTTGAGTGAGTGTACGACATGAAATTATTCCTCGTAAACAGATTGAAATCATACTTGACTTCATATGTGATTTGATTTCACGGCAAAATTTTATTTTACGGGTTTTAAAGACCGTAATTAGGCTTTTAAAAACTGCGGGTTATTACAAAATCGATTTATAATACGAATTAGTAAGAGATTACTATTAAAAAGTCAAAATTGTTGACTTTGTTGACTTTTTAAAGTCAACGTACAATATATGTTCGATAAATACGCTAATACGCGTAAGACGTACTAATTGAGTCAAGAAACCTCATTAGTAAGAAAAGGGTTCATAATTGAAATCCTTATATCGAGAAACGTATAAATACGTTGAACGTTTAAACCGGAAAGGTTAAAACGAAGTAGTTGAACGTGTCTCGAAGAACGAGAACAGTTCAATTGAAATACGCAATTGAAAAACGTATTGAATTCGTTAAGGAATTCAGTTTATATCGATATAGAATATCGAAGTTTATTCTAGACTTTGAAAATCTCGAGAAACATGAACGACGTACTAAAATATCGCTTTTACATAAAGGTGTGGACGCGAACGTGACGACCGGACGTTGACGAGAAATCGGATTAAGAACTCAAGTTAAGACGAACCATAGTCCAGGTGGGGCTTCTTTTCCAAATAAAATGAGCTTTCTGATTTAAGTTACTTTCCAAATGCTTTATTTACGATGCTTTTCAACTATTGATAAAATGTTTACAAGATTACCTACCAAAAATGTTTCTGTTTTGTGTATGTATCATATCCGGAATGAATGATATGAAATGTTATGAGATGATATGAAATGAGATGAATGTTGTTGTTGGGTCGCTCCCAACCAAGTTATGAAATCGATATCGAATCCTATGCCGGAAGGACAATGCTTGGGTAGGATTAATGTGTACACCCAGGTGACTGTGTGCTGTAAGGACAATTCACGGCCGATCACGGCGTCGTAGAGGGAGGCCTCCTTCACGACGTTCGAACTATGATGTTATGATGAAATGAGGATAAGGGATACGGATCATACACACCAAGAAAAATGTCTGGCCAGGCGATGATTTTACGAACTGATGAAAATTTTTTAGTAAGCACAAGGCATTTCAACTAAAACCCTTGTGTCTTACCTTGATGTTGGCAGTGTAATTCAAATATGATAAAATATTTTCGGCATGAGTCCACTGAGTGCATTCTTGTACTCAGCCCTGCATGTTTGTTTTTAAATGTGCAGGTTGAGCTCTGGTGATGATGATGGAGGAGTGTTGAGGAGTCCAGTGTCCTTGATCTTTTGTTAAGAATTTGGTTAACCTTGAATACATATCGTCATATATGTATTCACACACTTTCCGCTGCAACTCTGAATTTATTTATGTTATGTATGATGATATGAATTGTTGAAGTCCTTCAGATAATTAATATCCTTTTGGATCTGTTGGAGGATAGTGTGACATATATTATTGAGGTCCGTCAGATCATTGTTAGTCTTTGGGTCTGATGGTCTAACCCACCTGATTTGATATATTAGCATCGTATGTTATGTTCAAAGCATTGATATGCATCTTTATAATAGCCTTTGTGAACCCTAAATACTATTCCTAGTATTAGTCCGCTCCAGTCCGGGTTATCTGGGGTGGGTCGTGACATTTATTTTCAAATTCAATACTTCTATTAATAGGAATTATATTTCCTTTTTCAATATTATGTCCTAAAAATCTTATATTAGTTTGAAATAAAGACTTATAGTACAATTGTCTAGACATGCTCTTTTTTTTTGGTGGGGAGGCATTTATTTTAGATGATAATTTTTATAAATAAAATAATGGCCTTTAATATACGAAAGAGATATAGATCATTTTAAAATTGCACGGGATTTTTAAAATTGGTCGTACAATATATTAACTTTTACTTGGTTTGGATTTATCATTTCTCCAAATTTAAAGATGACAGAGATATCGAAATTTACTCTGAATTACATCAAAAGACTAGTAATGATTCTATTACATACTGATATTTTAGAAATCAAGTCCATTTAGGCAAATTCTAATATTCATGTCAGCTTTAATTTGAATGAACTTTAGTCTTGTGATAAAATCCAAACAAGTAAAATTCATGTATTGTATAACCAAGTTTAAAAATTATGCACAATTCCTAATATGGCCTATTGTTGGTGCATTTTACAAACCAATGGACCCAAAAATAATTTACCACGTAGATGAATTTGAACAAATTTAAGCAGTTAGGACATTTATATCCTCCAAACACTTAATCCAATATATTTTCTATCCACTAAATAATACTCCATCCGTCTACTAAATTCGTGCATTTAATTCCGTTTTGGTCCGTCCACGAAAAATGTTCATAACATCAACTTTACATTTCTATCCTAAACCTATCTACTTATTTACAAAAAAAAACCCACATAGGACACACCTTTTTACACTCAATACCAATTAATATATTCATTTATTATCCCCATGACACACCATTTTATACTCACTTACTTTACACTCATTACAATTTATTAAAACTTGTGCCATCAAAATCAATGAACGATTTTGGTGGACGGATGGAGTATATGCTTATCTTTATTTACTAAAGCGGTTGAAACTTTAGAATATTTTAAGACCATTGATAATTTTATAATTTGAACTGACTTGTTCGATTCAAATTAATAAAAAATGGCAAATATCACTTTAAATCTCATATTATACCAATTTTATCAAAAATATTCTGAACTTTAAAACTTATAATTTTAAACCTCAAACTATTAATATTTTATCAAAAATATCCTAAACTTTGAGAAGTATCATTTTAAAGCTTAAACTATTAATTTTTTATCAAAAAATATCCTACACTCATTTTTCAGCTCTCGAAATTGGACGATGAATATCTTTTGATGTGGCTCATTGGATATATCCCGTGTCCATTTTCTGCTTTCAAAATTTTGATGTGGCTCATCGGATGAGAATAAGATATTTCTCTTCCAATTTCGAAAGCTAAAATATGGATGTAAGATATTTTTGATAAAAAATTAATGGTTTGAGGTTTAAAGTGATACGTCTCAAATTTTAGGACATTTTTGATATAATGTTAATAGTTTAGTGTTTAAAATGATTCTTTTAAACTTTGGAATATTTTTGATAAAATAAGTATAATTTGAGGTTTAAAATGATATTTATCCAATGGAAAATAATGGAATTAAAAAAATTATAATGATAAAAATAAAAAATACGCAATCATGATAGTAAACTTTCATTCAGAGTAAACATCCCCATAGATCACACTTATAGCTGCAGGGACATTCTTGCTGGTGGAAACGAGTTGATACTCGTGCATCATCTAATCTGTCTTGATGCATTTGGCAGCTCTGCCTCTGTAGAAAATCAAGGATTTCTTGAATCCAATGCACAACTTCATCCCAAGTTATGAATATATCGACCTATCAATTCCAGTGCCTTTCCAGAATCTCGATGTTGTAATGCGGTTGGGCCGCGTGTTGTTCTTGTATTTACACTCACTCGGACAGTAAAAGTACCGATCTTTCTCCTCGGTAGATGTTAGTTCTATTTTAACAACGTGTTGTTAAAATTGTGAATATGTAAGAGAAAACGAAACCACATCCAAGTGAGGTTGAACTATACACTATACTGGGGCATTCGATTTGATGGATTACATACATAATTAATATTGATAGATATTGTAGAATTGGACTATTTAGATTATTTAGTTTTGTGTTTGGAGTGTTTGATGAATTAAGATGTACGATAAATTGATGGGTTATGACTAAAAATATAGCATAATACCAAGATTGTCTTTTTAATAAAATGGCCAAAACGAAAAAATGCAAAACTTTGATAGCAAAAGAATCAAAAATAATTTTTGTGAGTATTTTTGGATTTTTCTACTATTATAAATTGAAGGATGACTAAATCAACCCAAATTTGGGATGATAAATTATCATCTAATTGGAGGATTGGAGCATACGATCAGTTTTTTTTTTATTATTATCACAGATCGGATCATTCAAACCAAATATGTGATTAAGTTAGATTATATTATCAATCAAGGCTTATTAATCAAATCAAACATCCCTCATATGTTCATAATTATGTATGAAAATATAAAAATATTTCAATCTCACTCCACCACAAATTAATAAAATTAAGGGCAAAGTTTTTGCCCCCTTACTCTCCGGGGCCTAGCTTTGCCATTCCAGCAGCTCCGGGGCCTAGCTCTGCCATTGCCTAAAACCGGGCAATAACATATCGTTATCAATTCTCTTTGTATATTCTCTTGAATTAAGTCTCTTAAAAATGATAGCTAAAAGGAACTAATTAAGTCAAGGGCCATTTATTATTCGTTGAAGTACAAAACTATGATCTCAATGAGACTTCAAGTTTGGTTTGTGTGAATGAAGGCATGTTTCTATTGATTTCCATACTCTTAATTTGGATGTTTTCTCTTTGTATCTTTTTGCAGGCAAGATTAAAAGGACAAAGCAACCTTCTCATACACTGGATTTTTACCCAATTGATCTTCAAATTTAATTAGGCCCTTCAAATGATATATTTATTTTTAGATCATTGAATTAATATAGCACTTCAAATTATGTGATCACTGAAACTATTATCTTATTTTCTTTTTTATTCTTAGTATCTTATTTTCTGTAATATCCCGCAGAATTAGATGCCTAATTACGGTATTTAAAGCCCGTAAATTAGGAATTCGCTGAGATGATTCAATCCATAAGATATCGAATAATGATTTCGATTATTTACTGAAGGAATGAATTCTATTTTATATTCACAGAGAATCGTGAATTAAGGAAATGAAGTTTATAAAGCGTATCGACGGTATTACTTTAACGTCGATTTCAGTATCGATAGTTAAACGTCGTAAATTTTCTAAGCAATCAAGCTTAGAATTAAATTCCATTATTAATGGAATAATTTAATAAAGTGATTACGACTTTATTACGACCATTTCGAGATGAGTCGATAATTAACGTTTTGAAACGTTTTCAAACGTTAACGTTTAGAGACGAATTGAAAAGTGAGTTTAATGATCAAGGAATTATAGTAATTAATTTCCCATGATTATTATATGTAATTACAGTATTATTTAGCATTAATTCAATGCTAGATCATTAAGGATTTATAGGGATCAAATTTTTTCAAACGTTCGAAAACCCTAATTTTCGAACTCGGTTTTTATCGCATAAAATGATGCCATTAATTTATCCTATGATATGAGTTATCATCTAAACTATATGTTATAACATATATCAATGTTTGGCATGGAAAATAAAATTAGACCCATTGGCATAATGTAATAGCCGAGAACTATATACTTATATATATACAAGTTCATCTTGTTAATCTTTCCACTAATACATGTATCTATTAAGTGGCAATGTGATTAATTAAATAGCCTATCGAAATAATTAAATTGTCACACCCCCTCAATCTTAAGTAGGATTTAGAAGGGATTGTAACTCTAAACGGGTATAGTTAAACCGAGGAATTCTCCTTAACAAAAGTCGTAATTCATATGACAATCATGTCCTTGGACTTTAGTACATAACTTAAGTTCTTGCAGCGGAAAACATGTGATATGTACATATGACGATGTACTATCAAGGTATAAATCTTCCAGCGACAATATTCATGCTCAACACTGCTCCATCCATCATCTGCTCAACCTGCACATTTAAAAACAAACATGCAGGGCTGAGTATAAGAATGCACTCAGTGGACTCATGCCAAAACATTTGATAATTTAATTACATCGCCAATATCGTGGTAAGACACAAGGGTTTTAGTCGAAGGCCTCAGGCTTACTAAAACATTTTCAATTAGTAAACATCGCTGGCGGGCATTTTCTTGGTGTGTATGATCCGTATCTCATAGTCACAATTCATAACAGTATTAAAAATCAAACGTCGAGAGGGAGGCCTCCCATCTACGACGCCGTGATCGGCCGTAATCCCGTACAGCACACAGTCACTCTCACAAGCATATGTTAACATGGCAATAGTTCCAACCTTCACGCCAATCCTAGCCAGACATTTATCATCCGGCACAGGACCCGACATTTAAAAGGTTGGTCGCGACCCAACAAATGACATAACCTGTTATAATATAGTTCCAACCATCGCCACAGCCCTACCCGGGCATAATAGATAGGATCCATACACAAAACAGAATATTTTTGGCAGGTAATGTAGTAAACATTTGTCAATAGTTGTAGAATAAGCATTGTAAATAAACTCATTTTGGAATAACAGTAAAGTCACATCTTGTTTGAAAAGTAAGCCCACATTAATGAGGTAAGAAAAGGGGCCCACCTGGACTATGGTTCGTCCTAACTTGAGTTCTTAAGTTTGATTTCTCGTCAACGCCCGGTCGTCGCATCCGCGTCCACACCTTTACGTAAAAGCGATGTTTTAGTACATCGTTCTCGTTTCTCGAGACTCTCGAAGTCTAGAATAAACTTCGATATTCTACATCGATATAAACTGAATTCCTTAACGAATTCAATACGCTTTTCAATTACGTATTTCAATTGAACCGTTCTCGTTCTTCGAGACACGTTCAATTGTATCATTTTAACCTTTCCGGTTTAAACGTTCAACGTATTTATACGTTTCTCGACATACGGATTTTTAATAGTAATTTCTTACTAATTCATGTTATAAATCGATTTCCAATTGATTTCTTTTCATAAAGTCCTATTTCTCAATTTGTCACGTAAATGTATGAACTTTATTAATATTTTTTTTAAACATTAATCCATTTATCCATAATCCTTATTATTCAATTATAACGTTAATTAAATAAAACGTTTCGTTATAACATAGTGATCCATGTTTATAAAATTTTATAAATTCCCAATATGTCTAAAATAATATTTAGACATATAATATATTATCACTCCTAATTAAAAAGGATTTAAAATCCTTATAGTTCTTTTAATACTCTCGGAAATTCTTAAAATTACCAAATGATTTCCAAGAATTTTTATAAATTCATATAGTGTATTATTATACACTTATGGTCATTAATATGTATTAATATCATCCATGTATCAATCGATCATCACCATATTCACATAAGGCATATTTCACCTAGGGGAGTTCCAACACTTAGTCAAATTTCAAGTATTTAATTTTTGGCAAAACAGCTTAAAACAACCCAAGTGTCATACTTTGACGATTTATAACTCTCGACTCAAAATACGTATGACCGTACAAGGATACATTATGAAAACCTCTAAACATGTACTATAAGTTCTAAGAAGGAAGTCGATCCAAAAGAGTTGTGGTTCTGGAGATATAGGGTCTCAAAGTGGGCAACTCGAACTGACTTCTATACTCAAAATATTTTTCAGGATTTTCAGATTTAGCTTAACGACGAGGGAATTTGCGAGGCTCGTAACTTTTGACTCACAATACCAAAATGACTGAAAGATACCATTTTAGAAACCTTGTAATAAGAACTACATGTTTCATGAAGACCATACTGGAAGGTACTTGATGCATCGAGAAATACGTAAGTTCAAAGTTGACTAGTTGGAAAGGACAACATTCAAGTAGGTGACTTTGGGTCAGTGAAAGGTATACCTATAAAACTTGGTTTGAGATCAAACTTTCCAGATCACAACTAGACATGGTAAGGAACATTTTCTTATGAATAAACCCAAGTCAAATTCGGACTACAAATGGCTTGAACATCTCACGCAAAAGTCGGACTCGTAGGGTTCATTAACAAAGGAAATAGACTAAGGCAGTTTTGACAAAAACACCTACTGTAATGCGTCAACTTTAAAAATTCACTGAGGGCTTACTACAACGAATCTAATAATGAAACCTATCATATTGAAAAGCCACTTAAGTCTAGTTTAATCCAGAAAAAGCCTAACTCAATGATTCAAAACATATTGGGAGATAAAAATATTTTACCACAAGCTATCACTCCCGTGACAGTTTTGTGCAGTTAGCTTGTAAAATCTGGAATAAATAGTAAACAGTTTTAGAAAATTCTGAAAATTTACATAAATATTATAGACATGCTAAGTTATGTTTATGCCAATCTTTAGAGTTTTACCATTATCCAAACTCGAAACGAAAGCTACGGACCGTGGGTGATGAACACCGAAATTTTACAGATTTGTGCAGTGTATTTGAAAAATCGAATTAAAATAGAAAATCAAGTTGGATTGACTTGAAATTTTACGGAGACGTAATAGACATGTTTAATGTCAACATGGTAAAATTTCACATTCATCTAACCACTGTAACTTAGTCAAATAATTTTATTAAGTTACTGTTTTCGTAACATACTTCCAGTTTTCAATTTTAAGCTTACTCTTCTTGTATACATTTCATATAATCACGAAAATGGTGAATCTATCACCCCAAATCACCACCAAGATCATCAATCTAAGCATGCAAGTATGATTTAGTCATGTCTAAGAGTCATAGGAGGTAGTTATACCTTAGCCACGAATTTGAAGATGAATGAGAGAGATGGAGCTTGAGCTTTCTCTTCCATGGTGGGAATGGTGTAGGAGAAGAAGAGAAGAAGGAAAATTTTGAAAATGAGAGAGTGTTGCTCTCGGTTTTGGCAGAAAATGAGAGAGTGAAGTGTGTTGTGTGTTCAAAATGCTTGGAGAGAGTATAATGAGTAAAGTGTATTGAAAGGGGAAGAGTCCCCCTATTTCTCTCTCTCTTGTACACGGTTACACACACACACAATAATGAGATTGCAGCAAATTTTTGGGGAGTAGGAGATGATGATTGAGGAGTGTAAAAGGAGCTCTTCATGCATTGGGTGTTTAAGGAGGTGACAAGCATGCCTTGTCAATCCATGATGGCCTAAGGTTTAGGGGTCCAAATAGGTAGGATTTATTTTATTTTTGTACATTAATACAATATATATATCATACATGATCATAGGTATAAAATACAAGTCATAAAATAATTAAATCACCTCTTAGGCATATATTCAAAATTTTCGAGAATAATAGGGAAAATAGGATAAAAATTATAATTCACACCTATTATTGATACTCATGTCAATCTCGATCAAAACATACTCATATATATCATAATATGATTTAGATAATAAATAATAGCATATGATAAAATAATAGCACATTTCATGCACACAAAACCCTAATTTCGAAAATTAGGGTTTCGAAATTATTACATAGACAATACCGAGTTTTAATGCTCAAAAATTAAATTTTAATGCTTAATAATATCCATATATATCATAACATAGAGTTTAGATACCATAGGATAATTTAATGGTATCATTTCATGTGTTAAAACCATAGTTTATATAATTAGGGTTTTCGAAAATCCATTTCGAAAATTATCGAATTTTAAACGCTCAAAATTCGATTTTAATATTTATTAATACTGTAATTATATAAAATAATAATAGAAAATTAAATAATAATAATTTCCTGAGCATTAAACTCATTTTTCAAAACGTCTCTAGACGTTGACGTTCAAAACGTCTCAAAACGTTCAAAATCGACTCATCTCAAAATGGTCGTAGTAAGTTCATACTTACTTAATAAATATATTCCATTTAATATAGGAATTAAGATGAAAATTAATTCCAAGCTTTACTGCTCAGGAAATTCCATAAAATACTGACGTTCGATGTTAAAATATATTGACGAATCATTTCGTAATAATTCAATTCCTTAATTCACAATCCTTAGTGAATATAAAAGGAATTGTTTAATAATCTTGAATCGAAATCACACTATTCGATGTCGTAAAAAAAATATACGGCAAAACCCTAATTCACGGGTTTAAATTACCGTAATCATACGTTCGTTTCTTTGGAATATTACATAAATTAAGATATATATGTATATATGTGCATAAAACCGTATGTGTGTGTGTGTGTGCATGGTGAGAGTGTGTGAGTTGTGTATGTGTGTGACAAGTGTAGAGATGCATGTTAATATGGAAACACTTGTCACCCAACACCCCCCATACCTCCCTCACCACCCAACACCACCCCACACACACCCCATACCTCTCAATCAGCCGTTCCTCTCCTCTCCTCTCCTCACTCCATCTCTTACAATGGAGACCCTTTTCCACCATAGCTAGACTGAAACTGGAAGTTGCTGCACGACCAGTAGATTGTGGAATTTATTTGACTAAGTTACAGTGGTCCGATGAAGGTGCAATTTAAGTATGTTTAGATTACTCATGAATAGTATGTATGTATAAAATTTCAAGTCGATCTGATGTATTTTACTATTTTATTTATATTTTTCAAAACCACTGCACAAAACTGTGAAATTTGCCATGTTCATCACCCTCGGTTCATGATTTTAGTTTCGAGTTTGGCTAATGTTAAAACTATAAAATTTGGTATAAACATAATTTAACGTGTCTAGAAGATTTATATAAATTTTCCGAATTTTCTAAAAATGTTTACTATTTATTCCAGATTTTACAAACGAACTGCACAAAGCTGTCACTGTAGCGATAGCTTGTAGTAAAATATTTTTATCTCCCAATCTATTTTGAATCATTGAGTGAGGATTTTTTTGAATTAAACTAGACTTAAGTGGCTTTTCAATATGATGGGTTGCAATTCCAGATTCTTTATAATAAGCTCTCGGTGAATTTTTAAAGTTGACACATTACAGTAAGTCATTTGGTCATAATGCCTTAGTCAAATTTCATTTTAATAAACTGTTCGGTCTGACTTTTCGTGAGATGTTCAAGACATTTGTAGTCCGATGTTGACTTGGGTTTCTTCATAATAAATGTTCCCTACCATGTCTAGTTGTGATCTGAAAAGTTTGACCTCAAACCAAGTCTTATAGGTATACCTTTCATTGACCCAAAGTCACCTACTTGAAACTGTCCATTCCGATTAGTCAACTTTGAACTTATGTATTTCTCGATGCGTCAGATATTTTCCAGTATAGTCTTCATGAAACATGTAGTTCTTGTTACAAGGTTTCGAAATTGGTAGCCTGCAGTCATTTTGGTTTTGTGAGTCAAAAGTTAAGAGCCTCGCAAACCCCCTCGTCGTTAAGCTAAATCTTGAAATCCTGAAAAATTTTCTAAGTATAGAAGTCAATTTGAGTTGCCCACTTTGAGACCCTATATCTCCAAAACCACGACTCTTTTGGATTTAATTCCTTCTTAGAACTTGTAGTACATGTTTAGAGGTTTCCACAATGTATCTTTGTGCGACCATACGTATTCTGAATCGAGAGTTATGAATCGTCAAAGTACGTCACTTTGGTTGTTTCAAACTGTTTTGCTGAAATTAAACACTTGAAATTTGACTAAGTGTTGGAACTCCCCTAGGTGAAATATGCCTTATGTGAATAGGGTGATGATCGATTGTTACATGGATGATATTAATACATATTAATGTGTAATACCCCGCAGAATTAGATGCCTAATTACGGTATTTAAAACCCGTAAATCAAAGTTTTCGCTGAGATATTCAATCAGGATGATATCGAATAATGACTTCGATTAATTACGAAGGAATGAAATCCTATTTTATATTCACTGAAAATTGTGAATTAAGGAATAAAAGTATATGTAGTGTATCGGCAGTATTATTTTAACGTCGATCGCGTATCGATAGTTAAAATTTCATGAAATTTTCTAAGCAATTAAGCTTAGAATTAAATACTATTATTAATGGAATAATTTAATAAAGTGATGACGACCATTTCGAGATGAGTCGATAATGAACGTTTTGCAACGTTTTCAAACGTTAACGTTTTGAGATGAAACGAAAAGCGTTTTAATCGATCAAGAAATTATAGGAAATTATTTCCTATGATTTTTATATGTTATTACAGTATTATTTAGCATTAAATCAATTCTAGATCATTAAGGTTTGATTGTCACAGCCCCTCTAATCCAAAGGACAGATTAGAGAGAACTGGAGCTTGGAGCAATGATTACTAAACATTGAATAAGAATAATTAAAGACTTCAAACTAATACGATCGAACTTGATAATCAACCCTATTTACAAGGCAAAAGTAATTTACTGATATAAGGCTATAAGTCCTTAAACAGAGGGTTCGATAATTGAGCATGCACTCAACTCACAACATCAACATACAATAATATTCGAATATGCGTGAAAGCATGTGAATGCATATATGACGATATGCACCCAAGGTTCTTTCTTTCAAACATATATATATATAAATACCAAAAGACCTCTCGACTACCCAACATCTCCGCCCATCATCATCACTCACTCAATCGCACATTTAAAACAAATATGCGGTGAGTACAAATAATGCACTCGATGGCTCATGCCGAAATAATTTATCAACGTTTGAATTACTCGCCCATCACAAGAACACACGAGGTTTTAATTTGAAATACTCGTGCTTACTAAATATTTTCATCATTTTCAATAAATATCGCTCACAAGCATTTTCCACGTATGTATGATCCATATCCACCACAACATTCATTCACAACAATTCCTACTGAGAGAGGGCCTCCTCTCACAGATGTCGTGACCGCCGAGCACCCTTTCAAGACTGATCATACAAATAATCGGTGCACAAAATCCGTGCCATCTCAAAGACAGATACTAATTCTCCATCATCATTGGGGTACTTCCAAGAATACTGAATTCAAGCATGTCATAAAGTGGGAGCTACCCAACATTATGCATCAATAATCATGGATTGGATACATACATAAAACATAAATATTTTGGGCGGTAATTAAATAAATCAGTTCATAAATATTGCTTGCAATAAAGCATCATAAATAATCATTTGACAAAGATTTATCGATCGAGTATAGTAAAGCCCACCTTTACTTGAACTTGAACTTCATCGTCGTGCTCTTCTCCTCGTTGAGAGTGAGTTTCACGTCCCACCTTTACGCAAAATTTACGTTTAGCACGTTGGCACGCTTTTGAGATTTTCAAAGTTCATTCAACTTTGATAAATAAAATAATAATTCGACGTTTGGATAAATCTTAATACGTTGAAACGACGTATTTCAATAAAAATAATTCTCGTATCTCGAGAGAGACGTAATATGATCTACAGTCTCATTTTAACCTTTTAGGTTAAATAACCAACGTATAATAACGTTATTCAAAACAAGGATTTCAATCATGAAATCTTTTCTCACAATTGAGATATTCAGATAAAAGTAATACGTTTTTCACGTATTAACATATTTAACGAACGTATTTAAATGCGTTCTTGTCGAAAGTCAACCATTTTGACTTTTCTTTATAAATCTTAAATAAAACATATTTTAATGAATAAAATCAATATAAATCGATTTTTAATCGATTTCTTTTCGTAAAGCTTTAATCTTCGATTTTTTTTTTTCACGTAAATCGATAAGCTTGATTAATATTTTCTTTTAATATTAATCTTTTAATACATTGAGCATTATTTATGCTTTTAACGTTATTTGATATATCGTTACGTCGTAAGCATAATATACTATGCTTAATAATTCTCGAAAATTCTTAATATGTCTAAGTTAATTTCTAGACTTATAATATATATATTCTTGATTAAAAAGGAATTAAAATTCCTTATTTTAAAACACAAAGCTCACGGCTTTTGTGTAAAAATTTCCAACCTTGTTCCAAAAATTCCTCTAAATTCGTATAGTGTATTATTTTACACTATGATCATTAATATCACTATAGAAAAATTTGGAACTCACCTATATCACTTTATAGGTCTCGAAAATTTCCAATAATTATCAAATAACTTCCTAAAATTATAATTAATTTATACAAGGCTCTAACCTTAATTTATAACATAATCATAATCTAAAGTCCAACATATTAAATTTCTACACCAAGGTATGAATTGTTCATGGTTTCGGTTTTCATCAAACTATATACTAACATTTTTATAAAATTCTAATTAAATTCCTACATCACCTAATTAATACCCTAGATCAACAATATGCTATAATATCAAGCATATAAAATTATACACCATAGTAACAACTCTAGTTCATTTCGCGCTTTGGAGTCTCAACCAAACAATTTCCAAAATTCCTAAATTAATACCATGCACTCCTACAACACTATAGATCAACAATCCAACCTTAAAACAACCCTAGCAAAATCGAGCATCACTAGAATAATTTAAATAAATTGCTAAGCTTAGTAAATAATTTATCTATGCACATATTGATATATGTAACATAATTCCTAAGCATAATAACATGCTAGCATGATTCTTTCACAAATAATACATGCTAGAAAATAATAATTTAAACCGTAGGATTATTGAAAAAGATAGGTTTTATCGAAGCTTGTTCGATATCTAACCTCGTTATCGGAGTCGATCGGTTGTAGGATAGATTGAACTCAAGCAAATGGAGATAAACGAAGAAGAAATAAGTTTGGTTTTCTATGGAGCGGGTCTCGGCAGTAGAGAGAAAAGAGAGAGGAATGAGAAATGTTTTAAGTGTGTTATGTGTTCTGTGGTCCAAAAGAATAAATATATACTTAGGCAATTAAGGAATGAAATGCACACAACCATGTACTCTCTCGTCTCTCTCACAGAACAAATAAGAAAATTAGTCAAAGTGTGATTATGTCATCCTAAAATATCTCTTACATTCATTAACTATGTAAGCTTTATTAAAGCAAAATTTTGGGAGAAACAAAATTAATTTTGTTTCTTGCATAGCATACACCGCCGACTCTTGTGGAGAGGGGAAGAATAATTGTCAGATTTTTCAATGTATTTCTCAAGTGTATTAGATACACTCTACCCCAAAAATTTGTGCAATCAAGTGGTAGGAAAAATCAATCTTTTTGTACAAAATTTGGTCAACAATTTACGGCTCTTATACTAAGTGAAAAGGCTCCCACTTGATTTACTTCTTGATTAGTGTATATTAGAATCTACTTGCATAAATTAATTCACAACTTAGCAATTTATGCTCCAAATTGACGATGAATGTGTGTATTGAACACAACACTCACGCATTTTCATTTTATAAGAGGTATATAATTTATTTCATGCTAATTATACATATATATCATAATACATGTTTTAGATGATAAATTATATCATAGGAAAAATTATTAGCATCATTTCATTCGAGAAAACCCTAATTCTCGATTTAGGGTTTTCGAGAATCTTAAATAATCACAAATATCATTCCAAAATTTCTAGCATTAATTCAATGCTAAATAATATTTCAATTATATAAAATAATCATAGGAATTTAAATATCATAATTCCTTGATCGTTAGACTTGATTCTCAAGTCATCTCAAAACGTTAACGTTTGAAACGTCTCAACGTTTAAATATCGACTCATCTCAAAATGGTGAAATAAAGCTATAATCACTTTATTAAATAATTCCAATAATAATGGAATTAAATTCTAAGCTTAAAACTTAGAAAATATCACGAGCATATAAATATCGATACGTAATCGACGAGAATTAATACAAAAAATACGTTACATATTCGTATTTCTCAATTCACATTCATCTGTGAATAAAACATAGGAATTTATTATTCCAACAATAATCGATATCATTATTCGATATATAAATAATCAAATTATTATAATAATATTCTAATTTACGAAATTAATTTCGTAATTAGGAGTTTAAATAATCGGGGTATTACATTCCACCCCCCTTAAAGAAATTTCGTCCCGAAATTTACATACCTCAGAAAAGATCGGGGTATTTTTCTTTCATTGCGTCCTCAAGCTCCCACGTGGCTTCCTCTTGTCCATGATGCTTCCACAGCACTTTGACTAGTGGAATAGATTTGTTTCTCAATTGCTGAACCTTGTGGTCTAGAATAGCCGTAGGTTCCTCATTATAGCTCATATCTGGATTGAGGATCACGTCATCTTGATGGATCACATGCTTGGATCGTACACGTACTTTCTTGAGTTGTGATACATGAAAAACATTGTGTACGTTTTCCAGACTTGGCGGAAGAGCTAACCTATAGGCGACTGGGCCTATTCTTTCTAGGATTTCATAAGGTCCAATAAAACGGGGTCTTAATTTTCCCTTTACTCCAAACCTTATAATCCCTTTAGATGGAGAGACCTTCAAAAGACTTTATCTCCATTTTGAAATGTAGCTCACTCTTGGCGTATCGGTAAGACTTACATCTATCTTGAGCTTCTTTTATTCTCGTGCTAATTTGGCGAACGATCTCAATCATTTCGCTTATAGCGTCGAGCCCTAAGATTCTTCTTTCACCCACTTCATCCCAGTAAAGCGGTGATCGGCATTTTCTTCCATATAAGGCTTCATACGGGGCCATATCGATCGTCGCTTGATAACTATTATTGTACGCAAATTCGATGAGAGGTAAAACCTCTTCCCATTTGGCACCTCGATCCAACACTACAGTTCTCAACATGTCTTCGAGCGTTTGGATCGTCCTTTCCGATTGTCCATCGGTTTGAGGGTGAAAAGTCGTCTTTGAAATTTAACTTTGTGCCCAATTCTTTTGCAAGCTAGTCCGAATCTTGAAGTAAATTTTGAATCTCTATCGAAGTGATAGTTTTGGTACTCCATGCAGCGTACAATTTCCTTTACGTCTGATTGGGCTAGCTTATTAGACCGTGGGTAATCTGATTGCGTAAAATGTGCACATTTGGTGAGTCATCCCACTACTACCCATATAGCGTGTTCCTCTTTTAGACTTTGGTAAACCCGTAACAAAGTCCATAGCTATATCTTCCCATTTCCACTCGGGTATTGTCAAAGGTCGTAGCTTTCCGTAAGGGCGTTGGTGTAATGCTTTTACTTGTCGACAAGCAAGACAACGCCTACAAAAGAGGCTATGTCTCTTTTCATACCTTCCCACCGAACTTTTTCTTTAAATCTTGGTACATTTTTGTCTTTGCTGGATGGGTCAGATAAGGTGTGTCATGAGCTTCACTCATGATTTCATTCCAAGGTTGTTGTTGTCGGGATACACAATCTTCCTTCAAATAATAAAGCATTGTCTGGTGCTTCTTGAAAATTTTTCAGTCCATCCGTCCTTACTTTGGCTCTTGCTTTTTCCAACTTTTCCTCCATCCTTTGTCCTTCGAGGATTCTTTTCCTTAAATCAGACGTCAAAGCGAGTGTAGCAATACAACTCGTGATCGTCTCTGGTTGTTCAATCAATTCAATCTTCATCCTTTCAAACTCTTCAATGAGTTTTTCTTCATTTGTGAGGAGACATCCCAATTGGTTTTGACTCTTACGACTCAAGGCATCGGCTACAACGTTTGCCTTGCCCGGGTGATAGTTTATACCACAGTCGTAGTCTTTTACCAATTCGAGCCATCTTCTTTGTCTCATGTTTAGATCTCTCTACTCGAAAAAGTATTTCAAACTTTTATGATCGGTAAAGGTTTCACATCTTACTCCGTAGAGATGATGTCTCCATATCTTTAGGGCATGTACTACTGCTGCTAGTTCCAGATCATGTGTTGGGTAATTCAATTCGTGCGGTCTCAGTTGTCGAGATGCATAGGCTATCACTTTTCTATTTTGCATTAACACACAGCCTAATCCATTTTTGGAAGCATCTGTATAGACCACGTACTCTTGATCTGCTTCTGGAACTGCTAGCACAGGGGCAGTAGTTAACTTTTCCTTGAGCGTCTGGAAATTCGCCTCACACTCATCAATCCATGTGAATTTAATTCCTTTTACGAGTAGTTGGGTTATTGGTCTTGCTATCTTGAGAATCCTTCAATGAATCTCCGATAGTAACTCGTCAATCCCAAGAAACTTCTAATTTCATTTTGTGTCTTTGGCGATTTCCATTCTTGACCGCTTCTACCTTGGCGGATCAACTTTAATCCTTCGGTGACACTATGTGTCCAAGGAACATTACCTCCTTTAGCCAAAATTCACACTTGCTAAATTTAGCAAAAAGTTGTTCATCTTTTAAAGTTTGCAGCACTGTCCTGAGGTGTTCCTTATGTTCGTTTTCATTTTTCGAATAGATGAGAATGTCGTCTATGAAGACTAAGATAAATTTGTCTAAAAATGGGTGGAACACCCTATTCATGAGATCCATGAATGCCGCCGGCGCATTGGTCAATCCGAATGGCACAACTATAAATTCATAGTGGTCGTATCTTGTTCGGCGATCTTTGACACATCTTCAGCCGCACTTTGAGTTGGTGATAGCCTGACTTGAGGTCGATCTTCGAGAACACGCTAGCTCCTCGTAGCTGATCAAACAAGTCGTCTATCCTTGGTAGTGGATACTTGTTTTTGAGCGTCATTTTGTTCAGTTCTCGGTAATCTATACACATCCTCAAGGAACCATCCTTTTTCTTAACAAATAACACCGGTGCTCCCCAAGGCGAAACGCTAGGTCTGATAAAACCTAGGTCTAACAGCTCTTGGATTTGAATTTTCAACTCTTCCAGTTCTTTTGGAGCCATTCGGTATGGTGCCTTTGACACTGGAGCTGATCCGGGTTCCAAGTCGATGGTAAACTCCAGTTGTCTATTAGGAGGTAATCCTGGTAGGTTTTCAGGAAAAACATCTGAAAATTCTTGTACAATCTCTACATCTTCAACTTTTATCGTTGTTCGATCTTCTCCATTCAGATAAACAAGAAATGCATGGCATCCTTTCTTGTTTATCATACTTCTGGCCTTAAATGCTGATATAATCGGAATTTTCTTTCCCATGCTTATTCCGTAAAAGCTTGTAGCTTCTTGCCCAGGAAAATGGAATGAAATTTTCCTCTCTTTACACAGGATCGTAGCATGATTTTCTGCTAACCAATCCATTCCCAAAATTATATCTACATCACCCATGGGTATTATGTTTAAGTTATTTGTCAGAACCTTAAGTGATCCTAAGTTCAACTCTAGGTTCGAGCAAATATGAGTAACGGTTATAATCCCTCCTATAGGTGAAGAGATGTTCATATCCTGGTTGCTTTCTCAGATCTAAGTTCCAATAGATCTACACATGTTCTTCCTACAAAAGAATGTGATGCCCCCGTATCGAACAAAAGTATAACAGGTACGTTGAGAAGTGTTCCCATACCTGCCAGGTTTCCCTGGTTTTGTTCATTTTGCCTCCGGTGCAGAGCATATGCTCTGGCTTGAGCCGGCTGAGGCTGACGGGGCGCCTGTCTCTGTTGATTCTGCTGTGGCTGCTGCTGTTGGCGTCGCTGCTGATTACGCCGCTGCGGTGGTTGTCGTTGCTGTTGCTGCTGAGGTTGTTGCCACTGTTGTTGCGGTGGTCATTGTCTATGATTGTGGTGGCCGAATAGCCACGAGGGGTTGGGCATTCTTAGGGCTGATTTGGCCTTCCCACCGTCCCGTGTCGTATCCCGGGCAACTATTTGCGTAATGCCCTTCATTCCGCACTTAAAGCAATTTACCAAATGACAAACTCCTTTGTGAAACTTTTGGCACTTAGGCGAGGTTGTCCTTACGCTCTTGTGATCCTCCGTCGAGGGGTAAAGACCGGTTTCTTCCATCCTGCCCTTGCGGTATCGTGTTTCCGTGCCACGACCGTTTGTTATTCAGATACCAAAACTTCCCGATTCTTGTTATTTCCAAAATTTCCTTCCCATTTCTCTTCCCTTTGTCCCCTATGTTCGATGTCCGTATGCGGATTGACTTTTCTTCCGCATGGTCGCTCGATGTCCAAAGCTCGTCCGAGAGCTTGATGTAAGTCGATTTCCATGGTCGCTAGAGACATTCTTATCTCTGACCTCAATCCAGACCTAAACTTTTCTGCCATCTTCATATCCGTATTCACCTGATCAGGGGCATATCGGGACATATCGCAGAAAGTGCGATCATAATCTGTTACGGACATCTTTTCCTGTTTCAGATTATAAAATTCTTGTTCCTTAATTTTCCGATAACTTTTCAGAACGTATTTCTCATACAGTTCCTCTTTAAATTCTTCCCAAGTGAACTCATTCATCTGATCCTGCAGTAAAATCTTCCGTCGGGCTTCCCACCAAAAGTCGGCGAGTCTGTCGGTTGAAAAGTCTGAGACAGCCGTTCTGTCTTTGTGCATCAAGAAAATCAAATATCCAATCCATAGCCCTTATCCATTGCTCGGCATTATCCGGCTCCTTTTCCATCAAAAGAAGGTGGGTTACGCTTAAGAATAATTCTTCGATCCTACGATCGGGTGGAGGTGGTGGTATATAAGGTTACAGTGCAGAATTCTTCCTCTGCCCCTACCACTTCCCCTTCCCCTACCTCTTTGTGCAGGATCTCTTCGTGGCGGCATTCTGTTGTTTAACATACAATAAATATTGAAAATCATTTTCATAATTGACACATATGATAACAGCATACAATCCTTTTGTAAAGCATCTTCATTCCAAGCTATTTGTTTTTACCACAATAATCATTTTTGCCGCAAAAGCCCGCTTCGGGGTTATCATATATACATATCAGAAAAGTTGTGCCTCAATGAGGACTAATTTGTACAAACAGTTGATACAAAAGAGATAATGTACAATAGATGGCATTTCAAAAGCTTAACCCGTATTGAACAACATACGGGATTACGTGATAATACAAAATACAAAGTTCACTTCCCTTTTTCAAAACACAAAAGCAACCTACACACATACTGGACTATATACATACGGACTAAACTTTAGTTATGCTGGTCATCAAGTGTATCACTCATCCTCATACTGATCCTCCTCAGGATCCTCCTCATCGTCTGAATCATCATCGGAGTCGTCGTCATCCGAATCCTCACGGCGGCGTACTCTGGATGGTCCCGCGCCATCATCCCCAACCATAGGAATGTCGCGGATCGGACTGAAGTCATCCCGATCATCAGAGACTCTAATCCTGGCCGTCTGTCGGTACGGCTCAGCTGGCGGTGCTGGCGCTGTCATGGGCGGCAAGATCGGGAGCGGTGGGTGTATGGGGTGTCCAATCGACATAGGGGGAAACACTGGCATCCCCAATGCTCTGGGCCGAGACGCCCTCTCTACCTCTGCAAGCCTACCCTCGTCCTCCAGGAATCTGGGCATTACCGGGTCCACTCGACGAGGTACCTCCAAGTAAAGCCACTCGGGTGACTCGTCACGCCACGTATACTCCCTGGGAGGAGTGCGGTCCTCTCGGTGCTACCGTGAATCTCAAGACGTCGTCAAATAGCTTACAAATCTCGGTAGATCTGCTATCAAGTCATAGTCCCCGCCGTAACGGTAGATATAATCTCCTGACACTTCCCGTGCATAATCTTCCCAATCGACCGGTAACCGCATCAATAGGCGCTTCACGCCATCGAAATCAGTTACTCCATACTCGTGCGCCTCCTTCCAATGACGAAGGTAGTGCATGAGAAACTCTCCAAGATCATCTCCCCAACATATCTGGTAACCACGGTACATATGAATAATCTCCTCTGGGGTGGCCCTCGGTCCAAGTCTGCGTCTAGTGGTGTGTCGAGTCCTGGCCATCTGCCACAGACAAACGAGCATAAGACAACTAAATAAAGATAACCGATGCATAGATAAAAATAAACTTAACGCATCTAAGCAAATAGGATAACTGGACATATCTATAAAGCAGATAAACAATCCAAACACATCTGATAAACAGATAATTGTTATATGGAAATTGTTCTCATATACAACGCACGTTGTAGCTTTCCTACCATACTAGGAAACATACTATCTAGCAGCATAAACAAAAATCTTATCACATAACTAAATTCTAGTTCTATAAAACTATGAGCAAGCTTCTGCTGGCTCTCGTGATTTCTGGAGATGGAAACAGGGGATCTTCCCTTCATAATAAATATAGTACAGTCCGTTAGGAGTACGTAGGCGAAAACCGTGCGCAAATCGGAGTTCAAACGAAGGAGAACGGATCAAAACAAAATCACTGCGCGAAGCAGTTCGCCTTTGCCGAGGTGAACTGCCCAAGGTGGCCTGTACTGACTCTCGTGAATTTTGGAGAAGGAATCAGGGGTTTGATTCTTCATAACAAATAAAGTACATTGCGTTAGGAGTACGTATGCGAAAACCGTTCGTAAATCGGAGTTCAAACGAAGGAGAACGGATCAAAACAAAATCACTGCGCGAAGCAGTTCGCCCGAAGCCGAGGTGCCGAGGACGAGCACCGAGGCCAAAGAGCCGAGGCGAGGCGCCGAGGCCGAAGTGCCGAGGCCGAAGTGCCGAGGCGAAGTGGCCAAGGCGAGGAGCCGAGGCCGAAGTGCCGAGGCCGAAGAGCCGAGGCGGAGCTGTCTAGGCGAGGTGCCGAGGCCGAAGTGCCGAGGCGGAGTGCCGAGGCCGAAGAGCCGAGGCGGATTGCCGAGGCCGAAGAGCCGAGGCGGAACTGCCGAGGCGAGGTGCCGAGGCGCCGAAGTGCCGAGGCGATGAGGCGAAAGTTTGACCAAGTCAACGCCGAGGTGAAAAATTCCGAGGTGAAACTGTACTGACTCTAGCGAATTTTAGAGAAGGAATCAAGTGTTCGGTCCTTCATAAGAAATATAGTACAGTGTGTTAGGAGTATGTGAGAGGAAACCATGCGCAAATCGGAGTCCGAACAAAGGAGATCGGACCAAAATAAAATCACTGCGCGAAGCAGTTCGCCCTTGCCGAGGTGAAATGGCCGAGGTGAACAGTACTGACTCTAGAGAATTTTAGAGAAGGAATCAAGAGTTCGGTCCTTCATAAGAAATATATTACAGTGTGTTAGGAGTATGTGAGAGAAAACCATACGCAAATCGGAGTCCGAACGAAGGAGATCGGACCAAAATAAAATCACTGCGCGAAGCAGTTCGCCCTTGCCGAGGTGAAATGTCCGAGGTGAAACTGTACTGACTCTATAGAATTTTAGAGAAGAAATCAAGAGTTCGGTCCTTCATAATAAATATAGTACAGTGTGTTAGGAGTATGTGGGCGAAAACCATGCGCAAATCGGAGTCCGAACGAAGGAGATCGGACCAAAATAAAATCACTGCGCGAAGCAGTTCGCCCTTGCCGAGGTGAAATAAGGCGTTGTAAATTGCCAAGATGAAATCTTCGAACGCGAAGTGGATGTCGAGGTTGACACCAAGTAAACGCCCAGGTCAATGCCAGGGTGAATCAATTGAAGTCGCGCAATGCCGAGGCGCTCAACTGGTCAGCCGAGTCGAGGTAAACTCTGGATTGACTTCAAACGAGGTGGAAAGCCTTAGCTTTTCAATTTGAGCTCGATTCTTTTGTTCTCGAAAGAAGAGGAGAAGAGTTCGTACATTTGTCCGTCTATGTTCTTTTCAAAGAGGGATCATGCATCTTATTTCGTCTATGTTCCATTTGGAATGACATAGGCATTAATCAAAAATACAATTCGAGAAATAAGGATTCAAATTTCAATCAATCAACCATGGCTAATTTCAACCTTTCTCATTTCATTTGTCGATAATGTTCTATCGACAACAAATCAAATTCATAGATCATTTGTCGATAATGTTCTATCGACAACAAATCAAATTCATAAATCTCAAATTTTTCTTTTCAAAGATGAGAAAATAATTTACCTTTTTCCCGGTTGAGCTGGATGTGATGGAGTGTTGAGCGTAGTCAGATGATTTCTACAAGTCTAGTGACTCAATCTAGACTCAACTTTGAAAGAAAGTTTAGGGTTCAAAGAGCAACAAGCTCTGATACCACTCTGTCACAGCCCCTCTAATCCAAAGGACAGATTAGAGAGAACTGGAGCTTGGAACAGTGATTACTAAACATTGAATAAGAATAATTAAAGACTTCAAACTAATACGTATCGAACTTCGATAATCAACCCTATTTACATGGCAAAAGTAATTTACAGATATAAGGCTATAAGTCCTTAAACAGAGAGTTCGATAATTGAGCATGACTCAATCACAACATCAACATACAATAATATTCAGAATATGCAGCGAAAAGCATGTGAATGCATATATGACGATATGCACCCAAGGGTTCTTTCTTTCAAACATATATATATATAAATACCAAAAGACCTCTGACTACCCAACATCTCCGCTCCATCATCATCACCAGCTCAATCTGCACATTTAAAAACAAATATGCAGGGCTGAGTAAAAATAATGCACTCAGTGGCTCATGCCGAAATAATTTATCAACGTTTGAATTACTCTGCCCCATCACTGTAACACACGAGGTTTTAATTTGAAATACTCGTGCTTACTAAATATTTTCTGTCATTTTCAATAAATATCGCTTGGCCAAGCATTTTCCACGTATGTATGATCCATATCCACCACAACATTCATTCACAACAATTCCCTGCGCTGGAGAGGAGGCCTCCTCTCACAGACGCCGTGACCGGCCGAGCACCCTTTCAGCACACAGTCACAAATAATCAGTGCACAAAATCCAGGCCATCTCAGCACATGATACGAATTCTCCATCATCATTGGGGGTACTTCCAAGAATACGAATTCAAGCATGTCATAAAGTGGGAGCTACCCAACATTATGCATCAATAATCATGGATTGGATACATACATAAAACATAAATATTTTGGGCAGGTAATTAAATAAATCAGTTCATAAATATTGCTTGCAATAAAGCATCATAAATAATCATTTGACAAAGATTTATCAGTCGAGTATAGTAAAGCCCACCTTTACTTCGGAACTTCGAACTTCACTGTGCGTGCTCTTCTCCTCGTTGCGAGTGAGTTTCACGTCCCACCTTTACGCAAAAATTTACGTTTAGCACGTTGGCACGCTTTTCGAGATTTTCAAAGTTCATTCAACTTTGATAAATAAAATAATAATTCGACGTTTGGATAAATCTTAATACGTTGAAACGACTTATTTCAATAAAAATAATTCTCGTATCTCGAGAGAGACGTAATATGATCTACAGTCTCATTTTAACCTTTTAGGTTAAATAACCAACGTATAATAACGTTATTCAAAAACAAGGATTTCAATCATGAAATCTTTTCTCACAATTGAGATATTCAGATAAAAGTAATACGTTTTTCACGTATTAACATATTTAACGAACGTATTTCGTACGTTAATGTCGAAAGTCAACCATTTTGACTTTTCTTTATAAATCTTAAATAAAACATATTTTAATGAATAAAATCAATATAAATCGATTTTTAATCGATTTCTTTTCGTAAAGCTTTAATCCTCGATTTTTTTTTTCACGTAAATCGATAAGCTTGATTAATATTTTCTTTTAATATTAATCTTTTAATACATTGAGCATTATTTATGCTTTTAACGTTATTTGATATATCGTTACGTCGTAAGCATAATATACTATGCTTAATAATTCTCGAAAATTCTTAATATGTCTAAGTTAATTTCTAGACATATAATATATATATTCTTGATTAAAAAGGAATTAAAATTCCTTATTTTAAAACACAAAGCTCACGGCTTTTGTGTAAAAATTTCCAACCTTGTTCCAAAAATTCCTCTAAATTCGTATAGTGTATTATTTTACACTATGATCATTAATATCACTATAGAAAATTTGGAACTCACCTATATCACTTTATAGGTCTCAAAATTCCCAATAATTATCAAATAACTTCCTAAAATTATAATTAATTTATACAAGGCTCTAACCTTAATTTATAACATAATCATAACCTAAAGTCCAACATATTAAATTTCTACACCAAGGTATGAATTGTTCATGGTTTGGTTTTCATCAAACTATATACTAACATTTTATAAAATTCTAATTAAATTCCTACATCACCTAATTAATACCTAGATCAACAATATGCTATAATATCAAGCATATAAAATTATACACCATAGTAACAACTCTAGTTCATTTCGGCGCTTTGGAGTCTCAACCAAACAATTTCCAAAATTCCTAAATTAATACCATGCACTCCTACAACACTATAGATCAACAATCCAACCTTAAAACAACCCTAGCAAAAATCGAGCATCACTAGAATAATTTAAATAAATTGCTAAGCTTAGTAAATAATTTATCTATGCACATATTGATATATGTAACATAATTCCTAAGCATAATAACATGCTAGCATGATTCTTTCACAAATAATACATGCTAGAAAATAATAATTTAAACCGTAGGATTATTGAAAAAGATAGGTTTTATCGAAGCTTGTTTGATATCTAACCTCGTTATCGGAGTCGATCGGTTGTAGGATAGATTGAACTCAAGCAAATGGAGATAAACGAAGAAAAATAAGTTTGGTTTTCTATGGAGCGGGTCTCGGCAGTAGAGAGAAAAGAGAGAGGAATGAGAAATGTTTTAAGTGTGTTATGTGTTATGTGGTCCAAAAGAATAAATATATACTTAGGCAATTAAGGAATGAAATGCACACAACCATGTACTCTCTCGTCTCTCTCACAGAACAAATAAGAAAATTAGTCAAAGTGTGATTATGTCATCCTAAAATATCTCTTACATTCATTAACTATGTAAGCTTTATTAAAGCAAAATTTTGGGAGAAACAAAATTAATTTTGTTTCTTGCATGGCATACACTGCCGTCGACTACTGTGGAGAGGGGAAGAATAATTGTCAGATTTTTCAATGTATTTCTCAAGTGTATTAGATACACTCTACCCCAAAAATTTGTGCAATCAAGTGGTAGGAAAAATCAATCTTTTTGTACAAAATTTGGTCAACAATTTACGGCTCTTATACTAAGTGAAAAGGCTCCCACTTGATTTACTTCTTGATTAGTGTATATTAGAATCTACTTGCATAAATTAATTCACAACTTAGCAATTTATGCTCCAAATTGACGTGAATGTGTGTATTGAACACAACACTCACGCATTTTTCATTTTATAAGAGGTATATAATTTATTTCATGCTAATTATACATATATATCATAATACATGTTTTAGATGATAAATTATATCATAGGAAAATTATTAGCATCATTTCATTCGAGAAAACCTAATTCTCGATTTAGGGTTTTCGAGAATCTTAAATAATCACAAATATCATTCCAAAATTTCTAGCATTAATTCAATGCTAAATAATATTTCAATTATATAAAATAATCATAGGAATTTAAATATCATAATTCCTTGATCGTTAGACTTGATTCTCAAGTCATCTCAAAACGTTAACGTTTGAAACGTCTCAAACGTTTAAATATCGACTCATCTCAAAATGGTCGAAATAAAGCTATAATCACTTTATTAAATAATTCCAATAATAATGGAATTAAATTCTAAGCTTAAAACTTAGAAAATATCACGAGCATATAAATATCGATACGTAATCGACGAGAATTAATACAAATTGAAATCGTTACATATTCGTATTTCTCATTCACATTCATCGTGAATAAAACATAGGAATTTATTATTCCAACAATAATCGATATCATTATTCGATATATAAATAATCAAATTATTATAATAATATTCTAATTTACGAAATTAATTTCGTAATTAGGAGTTTTAATAATCGGGGTATTACATTGATAGTGATCAATTTTTTTCAAACGTTCGAAAACCCTAATTTTCTAACTCGATTTTTATCGCATAAAATGATGCCATTAATTTATCCTACGATACTATTTATCATCTAAACTATATGATTATAACATATATCAATATTTGGCATGTAAAATAAAATTGGACCCATTGGTAATGTAATAGCGAAAACTATACACTTATGTGTACAAGTTTATCTTGTTGATTTTCCTATTACATGTATCTAAGTGACATTGGATTAATTAAAAGCCTAACTAAACATTAAAATCGAGATATATGTATATATACTTATAATTTTCGTGCATGTGTGTGGTGTGTAGGTAGAAGTGTGTGTGGTGTCAACTATGATGTATTAAGGGTGACAATTGTCACCCATAAGCCCCCCACTACCACCATACTTTCCCCAAACTTCAGCTATTCTCACTCCACACACACCGTCCCTCTCTCCTTCCTCTCAAAAATCTGCAAGGAAGCCGAGAGCTCTCCCCACCCTTCCATCTCTCACGGCAACAAATCAAGGCTCCCAGGGAGGACAGCCTAGTCCACTCTCCATCTCTCTCGATTCCTTGACTAAGGTAAATACCACCTCCTTAGATCCTAGGGATGATCGATTCTTACACATGCATAGATGTTCATATGCTTATTATGATAGGTATGTGCTATAACGAACATGCAGGGCTGAGTATAAGAATGCACTCAGTGGACTCATGCCAAAAACATTTGATAATTTAATTACACTGCCAATATCAGGGTAAGACACAAGTGTTTTAGTCGAAAAGCCTTGTGCTTACTAAAACATTTTCAATTCGTAAACATCGCCTGGCCAAGCATTTTCTTGGTGTGTATGATCCGTATCTCATAGTCACAATTCATAACAGTATTAAAAATCAAACGTCGAGAGGAAGGCCTCCCATCTACGACGCCGTGACCGGTCGTAATCCCGTACAGCACACTGTCACTCTCACAAGCATATGTTAACATGGCAATAGTTCCAACCTTCACGCCAATCCTAGCCAGACATTTATCATCCGGCACAGGACCCGACATTTAAAAGGTTGGTCGCGACCCAACAAATGACATAACCTGTCATAATATAGTTCCAACCATCGCCACAGCTCTACCCGGCATAATAGATAGGATCCATACACAAAATGAATATTTTGGCGGTAATGCAAGAAACATTTGTCAACAACAGTAGAATAAGCATTGTAAATAAACTCATTTTGGAATAACAAGAAAGTCACATCTTGTTTAAAAGTAAGCCCACATTAGTGAGGTAAGAAAAGGGCCCACCGGACTATGGTTCGTCCTAACTTGAGTTCTTAAGTTTGATTTCGTCGGCCGATCGTCGCATCCGCATCCACACCTTTACGTAAAATCGATGTTTTAGTACATCGTTCGCTTTCTCGAGACTCTCAAGTCAGAATAAACTTCGATATTCTACATCGATATAAACTGAATTCCTTAACGAATTCAATACGCTTTTCAATTACGTATTTCAATTGAACCGTTCTCGTTCTTCGAGACACGTTCAATTGTATCGTTTTAACCTTTCCGGTTTAAACGTTCAACGTATTTATACGTTTCTCGACATACGGATTTTTAATAGTAATTTCTTACTAATTCATGTTATAAATCGATTTCCAATCGATTTCTTTTCATAAAGTCCTATTTCTCAATTTGTCACGTAAATGTATGAACTTTATTAATATTTTTTTTTTAAACATTAATCCATTTATCCATAATCCTTATTATTCAATTATAACGTTTATTAAATAAAACTTTTCGTTATAACATAGTGATCCTTGTTTATAAAATTTTATAAATTCCCAATATGTCTAAAATAATATTTAGACATATAATATATTATCACTCCTAATTAAAAGGATTTAAAATCCTTATAGTTCTTTTAATACTCTCGAAATTCTTAAAATTACCAAATGATTTCCAAGAATTTTATAAATTCATATAGTGTATTATTATACACTTATGGTAATTAATATGTATTAATATCATCCATGTATCAATCGATCATCACCATATTCACATAAGGCATATTTCACCTAGGGGAGTTCCAACACTTAGTCAAATTTCAAGTATTTAATTTTTGGCAAAACAGCATAAAACAACCCAAGTGTCATACTTTGACGACTTATAACTCTCGACTCAAAATACGTATGACCGTACAAGGATACATTATGAAAACCTTTAAACATGTACTATAAGTTCTAAGAAGGAAGTCGATCCAAAAGAGTTGTGGTTCTGGAGATATAGGGTCTCAAAGTGGGCAACTCGAACTGACTTCTATACTCAAAATATTTTTCAGATTTTCAGATTTAGCTTAACGACGAGGGATTTTATGAGGCTCGTTACTTTGACTCACAATACCAAAATGACTGAAAGATACCATTTTAGAAACCTTGTAATAAGAACTACATGTTTCATGAAGACCATACTGGAAGGTACTTGATGCATCGAGAAATACGTAAGTTCAAAGTTGACTAGTTGGAAAGGATAACATTCAAGTAAGTGACTTTGGGTCAGTGAAAGGTATACCTATAAAATTTGGTTTGAGATCAAACTTTCCAGATCACAACTAGACATGGTAAGGAACATTTCTTATGAAGAAACCCAAGTCAAATTCGGACTACAAATGGCTAGAACATCTCACGCAAAAGTCGGACTCGTAGGGTTCATTAACAAAGGAAATAGACTAAGGCAGTTTTGACAAAAACACCTACTGTAATGCATCAACTTTAAAAATTCACTGAGGGCTTATTACAACGAATCTAATAATGAAACCTATCATATTGAAAAGCCACTTAAGTCTAGTTTAATCCAGAAAAAGCCTAACTCAATGATTCAAAACATATTGGGAGATAAAAATATTTTACCACAAGCTATCACTCCCGTGACAGTTTTGTGCAGTTAGCTTGTAAAATCTGGAATAAATAGAAAACAGTTTTAGAAAATTCTGAAAATTTACATAAATATTATAGACATGCTAATTTATGTTTATGCCAATTTTTAGAGTTTTACCATTATCCAAACTCGAAACGAAAGCTACGGACCGTGGGTGATGAACACCGAAATTTTACAGATTTGTGCAGTGTTTTTGAAAAATCTAATTAAAATAGCAAATCAAGTTGGATTGACTTGAAATTTTACGGAGACGTAATAGAAATGTTTAATTTCAACATAGTAAAATTTCACATTCATCTAACCACTGTAAATTAGTCAAATAATTTTATTAAGTTACTATTTTCGTAACATACTTCCAGTTTTCAATTTTTAGCTTACTCTTCTTGTATACATTTCATATAATCACGAAAATAGTGAATCTATCACCCCAAATCACCACCAAGATCATCAATCTAAGCATGCAAGTATGATTTAGTCATGTCTAAGAGTCATAGGAGGTAGTTATACCTTAGCCACGAATTTGAAGATGAATGAGAGAGATGGAGCTTGAGCTTTCTCTTCCATGGTGGGAATGGTGTAGGAGAAGAAGAAGAGAAGAAGGAAAATTTTTGAAAATGAGAGAGTGTTGCTCTCGGTTTTGGCAGAAAATGAGAGAGTGAAGTGTGTTGTGTGTGTTCAAAATGCTTGGAGAGAATATAATGAGTAAAGTGTATTGAAAGGGGAAGAGCCCCCTTATTTCTCTCTCTCTTGTACACGGTTACACACACACACAATGATGAGATTGCAGCAAATTTTTGGGGAGTAGGAGATGATGATTGAGGAGTGTAAAAGGAGCTCTTCATGCATTGGGTGTTTAAGGAGGTGACAAGCATGCCTTGTCAATCCATGATGGCCTAAGGTTTAGGGGTCCAAATAGGTAGGATTTATTTTATTTTTGTGCATTAATACAATATATATATCATACATGATCATAGGTATAAAATACAAGTCATAAAATAATTAAATCACCTCTTAGGCATATATTCGAAATTTTCGAGAATAATAGGGAAAATAGGATAAAAAATATAATTCACACCCATTATTGATACTCATGTCAATCTCGATCAAAACATACTCATATATACCATAATATATGATTTAGATAATAAATAATAGCATATGATAAAATAATAGCACATTTCATGCATACAAAACCCTAATTTCGAAAATTAGTGTTTCGAAATTATTACATAGACAATACCGAGTTTTAATGCTCAAAAATTAAATTTTAATGCTTAATAATATCCATATATATCATAACATAGAGTTTAGATACCAGAGGATAATTTAATGGTATCATTTCATGTGTTAAAACCATAGTTTATATAATTAGGGTTTTCGAAAATCCATTTCAAAAATTATCGAATTTTAAACGCTCAAAATTCGATTTCAATATTTATTAATACAGTAATTATATAAAATAATAATAGGAAATTAAATAATAATAATTTCCTGAGCATTAAACTCATTTTTCAAAAGTCTCTAGACGTTGATGTTCAAAACGTCTCAAAACGTTCAAAATCGACTCATCTCAAAATGGTCGTAGTAAGTTCGTACTTACTTAATAAATATATTCCATTTAATATAGGAATTAAGATGGAAATTAATTCCAAGCTTTACTGCTCAGGAAATTCCATAAAATACTGACGTTCGACGTTAAAATATATTGACGAATCATTTCGTAATAATTCAATTCCTTAATTCACAATCCTTAGTGAATATAAAAAGGAATTCGTTTTAATAATACTGAATCGAAATCACACTATTCGATGTCGTAAAAAAAAAAATATACGGCAAAACCCTAATTCACGGGTTTAAATTACCGTAATCATACGTTCGTTTCTTTGGAATATTACATAATTTCAGATATATATGTATATATGTGCATAAAAACCGTATGTGTGTGTGTGTGTGCATGGTGAGAGTGTGTGAGTTGTGTATGTGTGTGACAAGTGTAGAGATGCATGTTAATATGGAAACACTTGTCACCCAACACCCCCCATACCTCCCTCACCACCCAACACCACCCCACACACACCCCATACCTCTCAATCAGCCGTTCCTCTCCTCTCCTCTCCTCACTCCATCTCTTACAATGGAGACCCTTTTCCACCATAGCTAGACTGAAACTGGAAGTTGCTGCACGACCAGTAGATTGTGGAATTTATTTGACTAAGTTACAGTGGTCTGATGAAGGTGCCATTTAAGTATGTTTAGATTACGCATGAATAGTATGTATGTATAAAATTTCAAGTCGATCTGATGTACTTTACTATTTTATTTATATTTTCCAAAACCACTGCACAAAACTGTGAAATTTGCCATGTTCATCACCCTCGGTTCATGATTTTAGTTTCGAGTTTGGCTAATGGTAAAACTCTAAAATTTGTTATAAACATAATTTAACGTGTCTAGAAGATTTATATAAATTTTCCGAATTTTCTAAAAATGTTTACTATTTATTCCAGATTTTACAAACGAACTGCACAAAGCTGTCACTGTAGCGATAGCTTGTAGTAAAATATTTTTATCTCCCAATCTATTTTGAATCATTGAGTGAGGATTTTTCTGAACTAAACAAGACTTAAGTGGCTTTTCAATATGATGGGTTGCAATTCCAGATTCTTTATAATAAGCTCTCGGTGAATTTTTAAAGTTGACACATTACAGTAAGTCATTTGGTCATAATGCCTTAGTCAAATTTCATTTTAATAAACTGTTCGGGTCTGACTTTTACGTGAGATGTTCAAGACATTTGTAGTCCGATGTTGACTTGGGTTTCTTCATAATAAATGTTCCCTACCATGTCTAGTTGTGATCTGAAAAGTTTGACCTCAAACCAAGTCTTATAGGTATACCTTTCATTGACCCAAAGTCACCTACTTGAAACTGTCCATTCCGATTAGTCAACTTTGAACTTATGTATTTCTCGATGCGTCAGATATTTTCCAGTATAGTCTTCATGAAACATGTAGTTCTTGTTACAAGGTTTTGAAATTGGTAGCCTGCAGTCATTTTGGTTTTGTGAGTCAAAAGTTACGAGCCTCGCAAAACCCCTCGTCGTTAAGCTAAATCTGGAAATCCTGAAAAATTTTCTAAGTATAGAAGTCAATTTGAGTTGCCCACTTTGAGACCCTATATCTCCAAAACCACGACTCTTTTGGATTTAATTCCTTCTTAGAACTTGTAGTACATGTTTAGAGGTTTCCACAATGTATCTTTTTGCGACCATACGTGTTCTGAATCGAGAGTTATGAATCGTCAAAGTACGTCACTTTGGTTGTTTCAAACTGTTTTGCTGAAATTAAACACTTGAAATTTGACTAAGTGTTGGAACTCCCCTAGGTGAAATATGCCTTATGTGAATAGGGTGGTGATCGATTGTTACATGGATGATATTAATACATATTAATGTGTAATACCCCGCAGAATTAGATGCCTAATTACGGTATTTAAAACCCGTAAATCAAAGTTTTCGCCGAGATATTCAATCAGGATGATATCGAATAATGACTTTGATTAATTACGAAGGAATGAAATCCTATTTTATATTCACTGAAAATTGTGAATTAAGGAATAAAAGTATATGTAGTGTATCGGCAGTATTATTTTAACGTCGATCGCGTATCGATAGTTAAAATTTCATGAAATTTTCTAAGCAATTAAGCTTAGAATTAAATTCTATTATTAATGAAATAATTTAATAAAGTGATGACGACCATTTCGAGATGAGTCGATAATGAACGTTTTGCAACGTTTTCAAACGTTAACGTTTTGAGATGAAACGAAAAGCGTTTTAATCGATCAAGAAATTATAGGAAATTATTTCCTATGATTTTTATATGTTATTACAGTATTATTTAGCATTAAATCAATTCTAGATCATTAAGGTTTGATAGTGATAAATTTTTTTCAAACGTTTGAAAACCCTAATTTTCGAACTCGATTTTTATCGCATAAAATGATGCCATTAATTTATCCTACGATACTATTTATCATCTAAACTATATGATTATAAAATATATCAATATTTGGCATGTAAAATAAAATTGGACCCATTGGTAATGTAATAGCCGAAAACTATACACTTATGTGTACAAGTTTATCTTGTTGATTTTTCCTATTACATGTATCTAAGTGACATTGGATTAATTAAAAAGCCTAACTAAACATTAAAATCAGATATATGTGTATATATACTTATAATTTTCGTGCATGTGTGTGGTGTGTAGGTAGAAGTGTGTGTGGTGTCAACTATGCATGTATTAAGGGTGACAATTGTCACCCATAAGCACCCCCCACTACCACCATACTTTCCCCCAAACTTCAGCCATTCCCACTCCACACACAGCCGTCCCCTTCTCTCCTTCCTCTCTCAAAAATCTGCAAGGAAGCTGAGAGCTCTCCCCCACCCTTCCATCTCTCACGGCAACAAATCAAGGATCCCCAAGGAGGACAGCCTAGTCCACTCTCCATCCCTCTCGATTCCTTGACTAAGGTAAATACCACCTCCTTAGATCCTAGGGATGATCGATTCTTACACATGCATAGATGTTCATATGCTTATTATGATAGGTATGTGCTATATATATGATTGCATGTTGATTTAATAGGTAGATTCAAGACTTTTGATCATTGCATGTTGATTGATCTGGACAAACAGCAACTTCACGAATTTATTTGACTAAGTTACAGTGGTCCGATGAATGTGAAATTTTAATATTTTGAAATTATATGTGTCTAGTATTCCTCTGTAAAATTTCAAGTCAATCCAAATTTATTTACTATTTTAATTGTATTTATCCAAAACACTGCACAAATCTGTGAAATCGCCGTGTTCATCACCCATAGTTCGTGGCTTTAATTTTAAGTTTGGCTAATGATAAAACTCTAAACTTTGGCAGAAACATAATTCAGCATGTATAGAAGATGTATGTAAATTTTCAGAATTTTATAAAAATGTTTACTATTTATTCAAGATTTTACAATCTAACTGCACAAAACTATCACGGAAGTGATAGCTTGTAGTAAAATATTTTTATCTCCCAATATATTTTGAATCATTAAGTTAGGTTTTTTCTGAATTAAACTAGACTTAAGTGGCTTTTCAATATGATGGGTTGCATTCCCAGATTCCTTATAATGTGGCCTCGGTGAATTTTTAAAGTTGATACATTACAGTAAGCTTTTTGGACAAACTGCCTTAGTGAATTTTTTCATGTAATAGGCTGTTCGAATATGACTTTTACGTGAGATGTTCAAGCCGTTTGTAGTCCGATTTGGACTTGGGTTCTTCATAAGAAATGTTCCTCACCATGTCTAGTTATGATCTGGAAAGTTTGATCCCAAACCAAGTTTTATAGGTATACCTTTCATCGACCCAAAGTCACCTACTGGAAACTGTCCATTTCCAACTAGTCAACTTTGGGCTTATGTATTTCTCGATGCGTCAGATATTTTCCAGTATGGTCTTCATAAAATATGTAGTTCTTGTTACAAGGTTTAGAAATTGGTAGCCTACAGCCATTTTGGCATTGTGAGCCAAAAGTTACGAGCCTCGCAAAACCCCTCGTCGTTAAGCTAAAACTGAAAATTCTGAAAAATTTTCTAAATATAGAAGTCAGTTTGAGTTGCCCACTTTGAGACCCTATATCTCCAGAACCACGACTCTTTTGCATTTAATTCCTCCTTAGAACTTGTAGTACATGTTTAGAGGTTTCCAGAATGTATCATTGTGCGGCCATACGTATTCTAACTCGAGAGTTATGAATCGTCAAAGTTTGCCACTTGGGTTATTTCAAGCTGTTTTGCTGAAATTCAACACTTGAAATTTGACTAAGTGTTGGAAACCCTATGTGAAGTATGCCTTATGTGACTAACATGCTATTAATCGATGCATTAATTATGTCATGTCGCAAGGTACGATAGAGCATTAATAAGATGTACGGTTGTAATAAAACAACACAACATGATATTTTTACGGGAGCATGCCCTAACGTGAACCATTTGAATAGGTGCTTCCTACATGCTCAAATGAGTGTATATCATACCTTGATATACACTATAGTAGAAATATGGGTTCTAAGACTCGATGGATAGTTTCTACTCCAAAACCTCAAGGCCAGGAATAGATAGGCTAAGCCTGGGACTTACAGTCCAAGTGATCGATTAAGGCAACCAACAGTCCAGGTGGGCTTTACTCTACTCAAAAATGAAATGCTATTGAAATATTTTATTTACGATGCTTTCTTACAAGAAATGCTTATAAAATGTTTACAAGATTACCTGCCAAAAATGTTTATGTTTTGTGTATGTATCCTATCCGGAATGAATGATATGAATGATATGAATGTGTTGGGTCGCTCCCAACTTATGAATGAAAATCGATATCGGATCCTATGCCGGAAGGCTTATACCTGGCTAGGATTAACATGTACACTGATGGTGACTGTGTGTTGTAATGACAATTCACGGCCGGTCACGGGGTCGTAAAGGGAGGCCTCCCTCACGACTTTCGACTATGTTACTATGATGAAATGATGATAAGGGATATGGATCATACACACCCAGAAAAATGCCTGGCCAGGTGATGATTTTTATGAACTGATAAAATGTTTTAGTAAGCACAAGGCATTTTCAACTAAAACCCTTGTGTCTTACCATGATGTGGCAGTGTAATCTAAAAATGATAAAATGTGTTTGGCATGAGTCCACTGAGTGCATTCTTGTACTCAGCCCTGCATGTTTGTTTTTAAATGTGCAGGTTGAGCAGATGATGGATGGAGCAGTGTTGAGCAATAGAAATGTTGTCGCTGATATGTTTATACCTTGATAGTACATCATCATATGTACATATCACATGTCTTCCGTTGCAAGAACCTAATTTATGTACTAGAGTCCAAAAACATGCTTGACATATGTATTACGCTTATTATTAATGAGAGTCTCCATGTTTATTCTTTCATGTTTCCAGTTATAGTCCCTGCTAATCCATAATTAGGATTAAGGGGCTGTGACATGATGACCATAAGTGTATACTAATACACTATATGGATTTAGAAAAAAATTTGGAAATCATTTGGTAATTTTAAGAATTTTCGAGAGCATTAAAGGAATTATAAGGATTTTAAATCCTTTTTAATTAAGAGTAATAATATATTATATGTCTAAATATTATTTTGGACATATTTGGGATTTATAAAATTTTATAAAAGTAAATCACTATGTTTATAACGAAACGTTATATTTAATAACGTTATAAATGAATAATAAGGATTTATGGATAAATGGATTAATATTTAAGAAAAATATTAATAAAGTTCATCGATTTACGTGACAAATCGAGAATTAGGACTTTACGAAAAGAAATCGATTGAAAATCGATTTATAACATGAATTAGTACGAAATTACTATTGAAAGTCAAAATTGTTGACTTTTAAAGTCAACGTACGAAATATGTTCGATAAATACGCTAATACGCGTAAGGTGTACTAATTATGTAAGAAACCTCATTAATAAGAAAAGATTTCATAATTGAAATCCTTATATCGAGAAACGTATAAATACGTCGAACGTTTAAACCAGAAAGGTTAAAACGATACAGTTGAACGTGTCTCGAAGAACGAGAATTATTCAATTGAAATACGTAATTGAAAATCGTATCGAATTCATTAAGGAATTCAGTTTATACCGATATAGAATATCAAAGTTTATTCTAGACTTTGAGAGTCTCGAGAAACGCGAACGACGTACTAAAACATCGTTTTTACGTAAAGGTGTGGACGCGGACGCGACGGTCGGACGTTGACGAATACTCAAGTTTAAGACGAACAATAGTCCAGGTGGGCTTTACTCTACTCAAAAATATAATGCTTCTGAAATATTTAATTACGATGCTTACTTCAACTGTTGATAAAATGTTTACAAGATTACCTGCAAAAAATGTTTATGTTTTGTGTATGTATCCTATCCATGAGATGTTATGAGATGTTATGAATGTTGTTGGGTCGCTCCCAACTTATGAATGAAAATCGATATCGGTTCCTATGCCGGAAGGACAATACAGCTAGGATTAACGTGTACACCAAGGTATTTGTGTCTTTGTAAGGACAATTCACGGCGGTCACGGCGTCGTGAGGAGGCCTCATTCACGGCGTTTTTCGACTATGATGATATGCCGAAAGGATGTTAAGGGATATGGATCATACACACTTAAAAATGCCCGGCGGCGATGATTTTGAAAATGATGAAAATATTTTAGTAAGCACAAGGCATTTCAACTAAAACCCTTGTGTCTTACCATGATGTGGCGATGTAATCTACAAATGATAAAATGTTTTGGCATGAGTCCACCGAGTGCATTCTTGTACTCACCGCATGTTTGTTTTAAATGTGCGGGTTGAGTAGATGATGGATGGGCGGTGTTGAGCAATAGGAATGTTGTCATTGAAATATTTATACCTTGATAGTACATCGTCATATGTACATATCACATGTTTTCATTGCAAGAACCTAAGTTATGTATTAAAGTTCAAGAACATACATCATATGTATTACAGGTTTATTGTTAAAAGAGTCTTCTTGTACTTTTACCCTTGTTTAGAGTTACAATCCCTACTAAATCGTACTTAGGATTTAGGGGCTGTGACAGAGTGGTATCAGAGCGGTTCGCTCTTTAAACCCAAAATCTTCTTTAAGGTTAAGTCTGGATTGAGTCATTAGACTTCTAGAGATCAGCTGACAATGCTCAACACTCCATCACATCAAGCTCAACTGGAATGAGGTAAATGATTTTCTTTTCAGAGTTTGAAAGTGAAAAAAAGATGGAAATGTTTTCTTCGCTAAAGTTTTGAAGTAAAAGAGATTCCCACAATATGCAGGTATGGGACTGCATATTTAAGGAAAAACTTAAAGGATTTGATTTATGATAGATAAATGATTTTTCTCGGTTTTGAAACGAAAAGTGTGAAAGTGAAATAATTTTTTTCAAGTGAAATGAAAGTTATGTGAATTTATTTAAGGTGGAAGTTATTGCAAAAGTTGCAAATGAAATATTATGTTGTGAAGTGAATGATAATTGAAATAATCTTTCAAAAGAAATGAAAGCTATAAGAAAGGTTGAGAATGAATGTTATGACAAATGATTTGTCAAGAAAGTTACGAAAAGAAAGAAGATATAAGAAAGATGATGACAATGATATGAGAAAGTTGACACGATATGCCAAAGATGAAATGTTTGAATTCCTGAAATTCAATAAGGGTTCATTGTTATGAACAAAGTTATGATTATTCATGTTTTAAAATGATTGAGATTGGACATTGAATTGTCAAATATGATATGTTGAATTCTTTAAATTCAACGAAATACGTCTGCATAAATGAGCTACGTAGGAATATTCAAGTTTTACTTCAATCTCAAAGTTGATTATGATGATGAGCATGCTAGTTCAACAGAACGTAGACCTTATAAGACGCATGATCCCTTTCTACGAAAGAACATAGAAGTAAGAACTTCCTTCAATTACAAGAACAAGATTTGTGATGGATTTGAGGACTTCATTCCATCTTGAGTATCGAAAAGCAAAAGATTTATACGAAATTGTGCGACCTCGACTTCGACCTCGGCATGTGCAACTGTCGACTTTGACTTCGGGAAATAGTAACATCGACTTTGACATGTTGACTTTGGTAGCCAGTAAGACCTCGGCATCGGTATGACTCTATACTACCTCGGCATTGGTAACGGCGTGCACGACCTTGGCGTCGGCATCGCTTATGACCTCAGCGTGAGCGCGCGGAAAATCTCCTGCACTGCGCAGTGATTTTGTTTTGACTAGTCCTCGATCGTGTGAACTCCGATTCACGTATGGTTTTCGCCTACATGCCCCTAATGTACTGTACTTCATTTCTTATGAAGGACCAAATTCCGGATTCCTACTCCAAAATTCACGAGAATCAGTTGAAGTTAGATCTATGATCTGTATAGAGTAAGAACGTTATAGTATGATACGGACCTTAGAATTTTATAAAGAAAGTAAGATTTCCAGTAATACCAGTGGAGCCCTGACACACATGAGAACCTTTATTGATGACCTATTACGGGTATATGAGTTTTCAAAATTCTATTCGTTACCCAATTTCTGTCGTTGAGTTTAACTCTATGACCTAGTTCCAATTGAGAATTCATTCGAGTTTCTCACTTTTTCTGAAGAAAATTTTCAACCCCAAAAATTGATAAAATGTCCTTTTGAACCCAAAGCCTTATGTGACTGAGAATATAATTGTGACGGGTCTGGCCAGCCCATATGACCAAAGAAATCTCAGTAGTCGTCATTCTGGTCTTCGGACCCTAGAGCCCCATTTATTCAGTCTAAAAAGCATACCGCTTCAATCATTGAAAAGATGTTATTTTGATTTGTGGGATAATGCCTTTTGCAAGTAGTCGTGATAATTCCTTCTCGACTCTTGAAACCTCAAGTATGACGAATGTTGACTTACCCTGTCACCTAAGTGCGAATTAGTGAAGCGATAAACATCAGGCATGAAATAGGTTGACTTATTTTAGTCACCTAAAAGTTTCAGACCAGTAAAGTGATAGACATCAAGAAATTATGATGTAAAGAAAATCTCGATGAACTGAGATATTTTTCCTATGATACACATGAATGTGATGACCCTTGATGGGCTTTACAAAGATTGGAAAACAGTGAGGTTATACCTTCATACGACTGTTATGATAATAAAGTTATGAATGAGATACTCTTTAGCATTGAATGCATGAGTAAGAGCAAAGAAAAGTATATGATATCCATGGGATATGAATTTCCCTTATTATGTCATAACGAGAGAGATTACAACTTATCTTCAAGATAGTTGGATGTCCTTGAAACCTCGTTAGTAGGTTGGACATGTTTAAAAAGAATGAAGATGCATACAAGATATTATTTTCAAAGAATATATATATATATAAAGAAGAGATAGCATCCCGTAAAATAGATCTTTAAGCTTTATACCTCAATCAATGAGATTATGCTTGAGCATAATCGATTCCAATAATTGAAACTTGGTTGAGCGAATGATAATAAGATTTAGAGATCATAATCATTGAGATGTGTGAATAGCTAGGATATCCCTAGCATGTAAATCAAGTATGGAGGAAATATCTCTGAAGTCAAAACATGGTAATGAGATGCTCAGATTTTAAGTTATGGTGTACAGATGTATTACCATACAAAGCTATATGACAATGATAACGGTTCTAGTCCTGAAAGTGGGAACCGAAGTATAACGAAAGTAAGATTACTTTCAGATACCATGCTCAAGAAAATGGACAAAAGTCAAAAATAGCAGAAGAAATTACGAACTATACAAGTAGATAGTTCATGATATGATATAAGCCTCAGAGATGTTATGACTTCGATAAGTAAGGTAATTCCCTTGAAGTAAAGAAACGGATTAAGAAATAGATTCATTATTTTGAAATAAATCTTAATACTCTAAGTTATAATGACACGAAACGCTTGTCTTGTGTAACTTAATAGTTAACAAGCAAGATAGCTTCTATAGATCTTGCAAAGGAAATACGTCCAAGAGAACACAGAAAGAGATTCTCATTGAGGGACTTTAAGGTAAATCCAATTGGAAAGATTATCCCTCATACTTTTGCGACGATCAATAAAGTGGGATATTAAGTATCTCGGACATGGGAATGAAGCATTCATTGAATGTCAAGAAAATGGTAAAGATTTTTTACGTCAAGGAAAAAGTATAACACGTCCCTAGTGGACAAAGGATTTTATCTTATGCGAAATTGCACGATGAATCAATAAAAGATTAAGAAGAAATGACTATATCCAAAAGGGATATTACAAACGATGGCGCTAAAGGCGGTCAAGGACTTCTCGGAAAAGAGTTTAAAGTAAGAATATATGAGAAATATACTCTAAGATCGATAAAGTGAAAAAAATGGAATTGAATCATTCATACTGGATTAGGAATGAATGATAGTGATAGAGACATGGCGATCTCTACGATAAGATTTCATTATTGAAATATATCAATATCAAAGGATAAGTTGATGTAAACCTAACCACGAATGCTATTAGTAAAAGCATAACGATACTAATACCGAGAAGTATAAAGTGAATGAAATGACGAAGGCCATAGCAGGGAACATGATGTCCCAATGGAAAGGACAAGGACATATGAAATAGATGTTTACTTGAATAAGCGGAAGACCGTTGACCAAAGCCTATACTTGCATGACCAAAAACAGATCAAACAGAACCAAAAGGCAGGATAGGTGTGAGGAAAATTTCTCAGAATACCTGTAAGATCTTGTTTGATATAGGTGCTTCGCTTTTTAACATCGCACAAGTGTGCGTAGAAGCGATAGAACCCAATTCAGGGTTAGCGAATCAAGAAATGAAAATCCCCTTACCTATACGAGAATTTTGACCATCTCAAGTGTTGCTCAAGCTCAGTTGAACCTAGAATCGCCTAAAGTGCTATCCAATGATTTGGATTATTATATCTATGTGGAACGTAGATATAATTTTAGAGACAAGAAGTTTGAAATGGTCGTCATTCATGTGATTAGTGACTGGGCTAGCCTTTTCGTTAGAGGTTTTACACGACAGAATATCAGTACCCACTGTTCGCCTATGCGAATATCTTTAAGGCAACATACGACTGAAGATGTAAAACGTAAAATGAGTATTAAGATAAGTGTCATGAGTCGTGTCACAAGTAGTCTACAGGTTATATACGTCTTAAGGTGTATAATTCATTAAGAGATCCTTCTTATTAAAAATTCCCTCCATTGCTTAATTTAAGTCGGACTCATCTAGAACTATATGTTTACAGATGGCAAGAAAAGGGGTCTGACGAGTAAAAAAAAAAAAGAGTTAACCCCAAGGCCTACAAGGTTATAACTCACACGAGCGTATCGGCTCTTTTAATATGAACTAGGAATGAATTTAGAACAGTTTTGGAGAAAATTTTACACCTCTGGATGGATACTTGAAACTATGGAGTGACGGATGAGGATGGTATCCAGCAACTTATCCATCGTTTACCAACGGATTGGCAGAATTTTGCAAAAGAAGGATCAAGAGAATATTTTTTCTATGAGAAAAATTTCAAAGTCTAGGCAGACTTACCAGGATTTGTCAACAGGCTCAAGTATACATATTATGCGTATGGAATGACACCTACGAGTACTTGTCCTGGTCCCCGGCAAGTTACACAGCCTGGTATAAAGGAATGTTTGTACCCTGATGTTCCAAATGCCACCCCACGTCCTGTGCTGTCAATGGTATCAGTAAGAGACGAGAAGGGCAAAAGGACAGGATCTTATCGCCCTCGCGGATTAGGAGAATTACCGCTACCAACCCAGCCATTCTTTCTGATAAAAGTAATACCAACTTCGGTTATTAAAGAAGAAACGGGGAGCAGTTGGACCCCCGGCTCTTTGACAGAGAATGATCATCAGAAGTTTGAAATAAAAACGTACTTAGAGAAAGGCAAGTTTCCAAGGGAGGAGTACGACTCCGACGAAGGTCACTCAGAGACATAGAACCCTATGATAACATGAGACTTATATGTAGATAATGGTTTATGATAAAAATGGTATGACTATAATATGTAAAATGAACGTAGTTTGGAAAATTTTGCGAATATGTTAAAGAGGTGTCAAAATTTTGGATGTAAAAAGAACTAGACGCCGTGTAATCAGTCGACTCGATAGACCGACCCTCATAACTAATGTATGAAAAGTCCTCATTGAGGCATTTTGATATAATATTATATGGTCTTTGTAGAATGGTATCCGAATTACAAAAACAAATTGTTCCGAATAAGATATGGCAACTATGAGATAATAGTTAAGCCATTCGGACTGACAAATGCACCAGCCCTGACCATAAACCTTAAAAATCGAGTGATCCACACATACTTAGAAAATTTTATCTCAATCTTCATGGATGATGTTCTTATCTACGCAAAGGACGGGAGAGAACATAAAGAACATCGAATGACTGTCTTACGACTTTTAAGAAGCCGAGCAAATTTTGCCAAGTACATTATTGTGAATTCTGGATAAAGAAATGTTCCTCAAGCACATAGTGTCACTAGAAGAAATCAATGTAGATCTGGCAAAGGATAAAGCAACTAAAAATGAAAGTCGTCTAAGACCTAAAGTAAGATCAACAGTTTCTTAGATCAATTGACTAATATCAGAAATCCAGTGAGAACCCTCTAAGGTAACAAGGCCAATCACATAGCTACCCTAAAATGGAATCAAATTTATGAGGATTAATAAAAGTAAGGCTATGTATTAATATGAGCAACATAATAGCTTACAATCACAATGACTTAGGCCACATGAATATAATTTCCCAACTCATGACTTGAAATAGTAACAACAGTATAAATATCAAAGTCTTGGAGATATCACTCCTATGACAATAAGTTAAGAACCCTTCACAATTCACAAAAGTTTGAAGTTATTCGTCGAGCAAAGAAACTTGGATACAGGATAGAAAAGATGGCTCGAATCAGTAAAAGATTACAATTGTGATAAATGATCACCTAAGGAAGGTTAAGGTAGAATCTAATACCCTAAGTTATAAAATTCAGTCTAATTTATGGTATGTCCTTATAGAAAAGGAAAACTCATTAGAAAGTTTAAGAAAATGAGAACAGAAATTGTCGGGCAATCAGGGACGAACGTAAGTTGTACTCTCACAACCAAGGTGAAATATGACTAAAAAGAGAGAATGAAGATAGGAATAGGATACAAATTAAAATAAGGAATGAAGAGCTAAAGGATATTTTAAGGAATGCTGGACAATGTTATATTGTCTAAAAGAGAGATATATACATATATTTCCAAGCAATAATAAGCTTAGAAATGAAATCATGAATGAAGTTCATGACCCTTCTCATACCGCCCACCTAGGCGACTTTAAGATATGTTATGATTTACGAGAAAAGTTAGATAGTAAGGAATGATTTGAGATGTAACCATGATTGTCGAGCCGTGTCTCGGTTACCAACAAGTGAAGGCATTGTATCAAAGGCCTTATAAGAAATTATGATCTCTAGAGATACACGAATGAAAATGGAAGGGTACAGCAATGGATCTTATGACAGATTTTACCAAAGTCATAAAGAAGTCGCACTACTATATGGCTAGTAGTGGATTGACTCGCCAATTATGTTTTGTCTCTGCCTATTTAGATGACTCATAGATCCGATAAGTTAGCTCGATCGTACATAAAGGAAATCGTATATTTACAAGGAGTACCAAAACCTATCGCTTCGGATAGAGACTTGAGTACCCTAGATTTTGAACTAACCCACAAAAGGAGTTAGATACGAGGTTAAGCCTTAACATAGATGTCCACTCACAGACAGATAGACAATCAGAAAGGACAGTATGAACGTCTAAGGATACGATAGAACATAAGTGTTAAACCAAGGTGCAAGTGAGAACGTGTTGTACCACTTGTTAAGTTTATGTACGACCGTAGCCATCAAACAACGATCAATATAGTTTTATGAGGCATTGTGCTAAAAAAAAGTGTCGACCACCACTTTATTGTAATAAAGTAGGTGAGAAAAGGTATAAAGTCCTGACGTTGTAAATGAAACAATTAAGATATCTGCTAACGAGGCAAAGAATAAGAAAAGCTCAGGACAGACAAAATCTTACGCTGGTACGCGTAAACCCGAACTGCATTCTTGAATGCGGAATTAAAGTTTCTTAAGATTTCTCCATCTAGAGAAATTATAAGTTTAGATACAAGAATGTTGAGATCACGTTTTATAGGACCTTACGAGCTCCTAGCAATGATAAGCCTAGTAGCCTATAGCTTGGTACTTCCACCACATTTGGGGAAAAGTACGAAATGTTTTTCCACGTGTCGCAGTTAAGGAAATACGAAAATGACCCAATTCTCGTAAACCAACATGATGATGTGACCTCTTACTCAGATGAGTTATGATGAAAATCTACGACTAATTTGATCGTACGATTCAACGATTAAAGAAGCAAGTTTGGGTCTTTTAATGAAAATCCAATGGAAAAACCATGGACAAAATGAAAGCACGTGGAAAGTTATGATGTTAAGATACCCATACTTTATGAGGTATGCAAATTTCGGGATGAAATTTCTTTTAAGGGGGGTAGGATGTAATATCCCGCAGAATTAGATGCCTAATTACGGTATTTAAAACCCGTAAATTAGGAATTCGCTGAGATGATTCAATCCATAAGATATCGAATAATGATTTCGATTATTTACGAAGGAATGAATTCCTATTTTATATTCACAGAGAATCGTGAATTAAGGAAATGAAGTTTATAAAGCGTATCGACAGTATTACTTTAACGTCGATTTCGTATCGATAGTTAAAACGTCGTAAATTTTTCTAAGCAATCAAGCTTAGAATTAAATTCCATTATTAATGGAATAATTTAATAAAGTGATTACGACTTTATTACGACCATTTCGAGATGAGTCGATAATTAACGTTTTGAAACGTTTTCAAACGTTAACGTTTAGAGACGAATTGAAAAGTGAGTTTAATGATCAAGGAATTATAGTAATTAATTTCCCATGATTATTATATATAATTACAGTATTATTTAGCATTAATTCAATGCTAGATCATTAAGGATTTATAGGGATCAAATTTTTTTCAAACGTTCGAAAACCCTAATTTTCGAACTCAGTTTTTATCGCATAAAATGATGCCATTAATTTATCCTATGATATGAGTTATCATCTAAACTATATATTATAACATATATCAATGTTTGGCATGAAAAATAAAATTGGACCCATTGGCATAATGTAATAGCCGAGAACTATATACTTATATATATACAAGTTCATCTTGTTAATCTTTCCACTAATACATGTATCTATTAAGTGGCAATGTGATTAATTAAATAGCCTATCTAAACAATTAAATTCAGATATATATGTATATATGTGCATAAAAACCGTGTGTGTGTGTGTGTGTGTGTGGTGAGAGTGTGTGATTTGTGTATGTGTGTGACAAGTGTAGAGATGCATGTTAATATGGAAACACTTGTCACCCAACACCCCCCATACCTCCCTCACCACCCAACACACTATATGAATTTAGAAAAAAAATTGGAAATCATTTGGCAAATTTAAGAATTTCCGAGAGCATTAAAGGAATTATAAGGATTTTAAATCCTTTTTAATTAAGAGTAATAATATATTATATGTCTAAATATTATTTTGGACATATTTGGGATTTATAAATTTTATAAAAGTAAATCACTATGTTTATAACGAAACGTTATATTTAATAACGTTATAAATGAATAATAAGGATTTATGGATAAATGGATTAATATTTTAGAAAAATATTAATAAAGTTCATCGATTTACGTGACAAATCGAGAATTAGGACTTTACGAAAAGAAATCGATTGGAAATCGATTTATAACATGAATTAGTAAGAAATTACTATTGAAAGTCAAAATTGTTGACTTTTAAAGTCAACGTACGAAATACGTTAGATAAATACGCTGTCGCTGTAAGGTGTACTAATTAGGTAAGAAACCTCATTAGTAAGAAAAGATTTCATAATTGAAATCCTTATATCGAGAAACGTATAAATACGTCGAACGTTTAAACCAGAAAGGTTAAAACGATACGGTTGAACGTGTCTCGAAGAACGAGAACTATTCAATTGAAATACGTAATTGAAAAGCGTATCGAATTCATTAAGGAATTCAGTTTATACCGATATAGAATATCGAAGTTTATTCTAGACTTTGAGAGTCTCGAGAAACGCGAACGACGTACTAAAACATCGTTTTTACGTAAAGGTGTGGACGCGGACGCGACGGCCGGACGTTGACGAATACTCAAGTTTAAGATGAACAATAGTCCAGGAGGGCTTTACTCTACTCAAAAATATAATGCTTCTGAAATATTTAATTACGATGCTTACTTCAACTGTTGATAAAATGTTTACAAGATTACCTGCCAAAAATGTTTATGTTTTGTGTATGTATCGTATCCATGAGATGTTATGAGATGTTATGAAATGTTATGAATGTTGTTGGGTCGCTCCCAACTTATGAATGAAAATCGATATCGGATCCTATGCCGGAAGGACAAAACCTGGCTAGGATTAACGTGTACACCAAGGTGACTGTGTGCTGTAAGGACAATTCACGGTCGGTCACGGCGTCGTAGAGGGAGGCCTCCTTCACGACGTTCGACTATGATGATATGCCGAAAGGATGTTAAGGGATATGGATCATACACACCAGAAAAATGCCTGGCCAGGCGATGATTTTGAAAAATGATGAAAATATTTTAGTAAGCACGAGGCATTTCAACTAAAACCCTTGTGTCTTACCATGATGTGGCAGTATAATCTACAAATGATAAAATGTTTTGGCATGAGTCCACCGAGTGCATTCTTGTACTCACCGCATGTTTGTTTTAAATGTGCGAGTTCAGAGATGATGGATGGGCGGTGTTGAGCAATAGGAATGTTGTCGTGAAATATTTATATCTTGATAGTACATCGTCATATGTACATATCACATGTTTTCCAACAAGAACCTAAGTTATGTATTAAAGTTCAATAACATACACTATGTATATACAGCTTTATTGTTAAAAGAGTCTCCATGTACTTTTACCCTTGTTTAGAGTTACAATCCCTACTAAATCGTACTTAGGATTTAGGGGCTGTGACATTTTCTGTGCCACTACATTATATGCTACAGTCCATAGACTTCATAAAAGAGTCTTAAGTAAATGTGATTGTAATATCCCAAGGAATTAAATGCCTAATTACGATATTTAAATTCGTAAATTAGGGTTTCGCCGAAATAATTAAATTAGTAATATATCGAATAATGATTTTGATTAATTACGAGGTAACGAATTCCTATTTTATATTCACTAAGAATTGTGAATTAAGGAATATAATTTTATAAAGTGTTTCGGTAGTATTATTTTAACGTCGATTGAGTATCGATAGTTAAAATTTCGTAAAATTTTCTAAGTGACGAAGCTTAGAATTAAATTCCATTATTAATGGAATAATTTAATAAAGTGATTACGACTTTATTACGACCATATTTAGATGAGTCGATAATTAACGTTTTGAGACGTTTCAAACATTAACGTTTAGAGATGAATAGAAAAATGAGATTAATGATCAAGGAATTATAATATTTAAATTCCTATGATTATTATATGTAATTAGAGTATTATTTAGCATTAAAACAATGCTAGAACATTAAGGATTAATTATTGAACAATGTACTAATTTTCGAAAACCCTAATTCGAAAATTAGGGTTTTCTTGCATGAAATAATACCAATAATTTTTCCTATGATATAATTTATCATCTAAAACATATATTATGACATATATATATAATTAGCATGAAAAATCAAATATTAGCACTTAGGAAATTGAAATAGCCGTGAGCTATGTGTGAGCACAAGTTCACGCCATTTTTGAGCATGAATTGCTATGTTATGAATTAAAACATACAAGTGTGATATATTTACACTATAACCAAGTAATTAGCAAGTGGATGTTGTAAGACATGAAATAGCCGATTTCTTTGACTAAGAATAACACTTTGATGATGAAAATTATTTTTGGGATAGAGTGTAGAATACATACACATGGTATTAACTAATGAAATTAAATCACTCCTCTTTGAACAAGATGATGGACGATGGCTATGCTTCTCCATAAATCAAAGATATTTCATTGATTGGTTCAAGAAGGAAATGGTGTAAGAATGTATTAACTTCTATGACATAGGCATGGTGAGTCATAGAAGAAAATTAGTCTTCCTTGTGTGTGTGTGATATAGCCGACGGCTATTGCTTCACAAAGGCAATGAATTAAATTGTTTTAACCAAGAAAACTTTATGCTATAGTTAGTATTGGTGATGTAAATTTTGATGAGTCATAAAGTGAATTAGAAAGGCTTCCAAAGTATAGAGAGTGACCGAGAGAGAGAGTAAGAGAAGTGAGGTATATTTGTTCACATACTTAAGTCTATTTGTTTCATTTAACACAAACACATTTCTCTCTCATTCAAGCAAGAAAAAGACCGAGAGCTTTCTTCTTTAGAAACCTTGAGTGTTCTTGAGTTTCGATCACAAAAAGCTTGGTATCTAAAGCTTGAACATAAAATCAATACCGTTAAAAAGGTTAGAAATCGAACGAGCTTCGATTATACCCTAAGTTTTTAAATTTCTAATGGTTAGATCAAAATGTTAAACATGTGATCTTAAGTATGAATTATGCTAAACATGATACTTGTTAATTAATGATGTGTATTAAGATGAAATGGAAGCATGTAGCATGTTTATTTTGATATTAAAAATGCTATGAAATTATTTCATGGGTACCGAATTTTCATGAATAATTTAGGATGGATTATTGATCTATATGGTTATAGGAGCATTGTCACGACCCGACTACCTAATCAGGTAATTAGGCCGTGACTCGGGATTAAGAAGAAAATTTAACGACCACGGGTTCAAACATATGTCAAGAGAAAAGATGATAACAACTTTCTTTATGAATGAATCTAACATTTACGGTTCAATAAGGTAAAATATAAAGTAGGTTTCCAAGAATGTTTTGTCAACAAGAAGGATTTATCAACAATTTAAAACAAGGAATGATAACGATTCAACCAAATGATACTGAATCCAACGAAAACCATTCTAAACATTCAAGGAATCCTTGTTCACCGAACATTGGACATGATCATTTTATCATATCAGAACATATAAGCAGGTAAGGTCAAAGCTCGGCAACGAAACATGGCTGAGAATTATGTATGAAGACATAACTCTCTGGGCAACAAAACATGTCAATAACAATAGAACAACCTTAATATGAATTAACAGTTAGAGAAGCTCCTTCAGCAAAGATTCGATTCCAAAGATCTCTCCACCAACCCGCATATTTAGAAATATATGCGGTGAGTACAAAATGCACCTGGTGGGTATACGCCAAAACATAAAGATAAACCTTGCCCATAGGGCTATAAATTGACTTGTCATCAAATAAACTTATGCGAGGATTTTATTGAAATTACCGCATAATGCTTCTCAAAACTGCTCATGCATGCTCATATCATTATATAATCATATCATATCATATGCATATACATGTTTCATGTCTGCATGCATCTTTCTTTTCCTTCCCATATCCACGTCTATATTCTTTGTGTTGATCCGAGGAGTAAACCTCCTCCTCAAACACACTTTAACTTCACATACCCGAGTTGGTCCCGAAGGATCTCAACTACGGTCATACCCGACGTCGGTAAATTCTTTCTTTTCTTTCTTTCCCGTGGATAGGTAGTGCATCATGCTTATGCTCATGCTTAAAAACATTGGCAAGTCAATCAACTTTTCAAATCAATGCATATCATCAAATCTCATGTCATCTTTCATGCATAAACATATTATATCATTAGAAAACATTTCAAAGCATAAGTATATTATTATAGAAAATACTTATACCCACCTGAATGTTCCTTAGAGCTAAGGAACTAATTTCCAATTTAAATTCCATTTCTTCCTTTATCCATATCTTATCCTCATAGAACGGCATAAAAGCCTATCAAGATCCAAACAAGAACATTACTCATCTTAGTCGTCGACACGACCATATCTTCTCGATATCAAATCTAAGATACTATGGTTATCAAAACTTGGGTCATTACATCCTCTAGCATCTTATTAACAAATAATTTCTGTCCCCTAGGGACAGCCCAATGGTTAAGGTGGGTTCACGTGGCCGAGAGGTCACAGTGTTCAACCCCACCAAATGCCTCTATGGGTTTGAGCTCACACACGGTTTTCAGTGTGGTTTACCCGTCTGTGTGGTTTGCGGCTATTGCACAGACCGTGGGGTTTACCCAGGCGCACCTAAGGTAGCGGTGCGGGTTCCCATGATATCAAAAAAAAAAAAAAACAATTTCTATCGAAAATTCGGCAGCGTAACGTTTATAAAACGCATCGCCAAGTCAACACCAGATCAACCAAACATAACCCAAACTCCATAAATTCATCACCATATGTCTCAATATGCATAGGAAACTCAACAACAAGCTTCAATCATCTCATCTTAGCCAATAACCGAAAATCCCCTTAAGACGTCACTTAAGGTCTAACGTCGAAAATTCACGTGAGACGTCATCTAACACCAACGAACCTATATACATGCTCAAATATCATTAAATATCATCATTTTATCAACAAAATATAAAGATCAAAGCTTTGGCTTTGAAAACCAATTTTCGCCAACAAACTAAAATTTTACCGTTTTTGAATACGTCGGCGGAAAAATCCGAATAAATCATTTTAGGCTTTATTCATATCATAGAATCCAAATACGAATTCAAAATGATCAAATAAAATCAAAAATCCAACAATATATGGACTTAAGGTTTCGGCCATTTTGGGATCATTCGCATAGTTTCGATTTTAAACGTTTTTCTTGTTCCAAACACATTTATATCAATCCAATAACATATATATGAAAGAAATTCAACCATAATAACATCATATATCCAAGATCAAGCATGCCCTTATTTTTGAAATTTACAAGAATTTACAAACAATAAACATATGCTTTACAAATTGACGTTAAACAATACGTGACGTCGAATCTATCATAATATTAACAATTAATCAAACAACACATAATTATTCAAAATTTTCAGCATGTACGAAAATGTAACAAGAGTATAGGATCATATTTTAAAAATTTAAAACCGTAGATGTGTTCTCGATGCGAGATTATACCTCTATTCAAGACCGATCGAAAATTCAACTATTTGATCTTCCTATTTTTGAACCCTAAATTTTGAAATTTAGTGTGTGCAAAGTGTGTGTTCTTGTGTGTGACCGTAAGTGAGGGAGAAAAAATGAGGGGGGATAAGCTTTTGAAAAGTCTAAAGTTAATACTTTATGTTATGTAATAAATATATTAAATTTTTCCTTTTCTTTTATTAGGGTGATTATTCACCCTCTCTAGAAAACTCATTCTTTTCTTTTCTTTTCTTATTTTCTTTAATAGATAAAAATCACTTTTATTGTAGAAAATATTTATAAATATTGTAGAATAACGTCAACGCTTTTATAGCGGTAAATCGACACTAATTATCCGATAAAACAACCTCTATTTAAAACTTTACTTTTAAACCCAATAATTGTCATAAACATCAAAATATAAATATTAAAAATATTTTGACCATAAAATCATTTTAAAATATTTCGCTCTTCATTCGAGCTTAATCGGCAAACGCCGACGTCAGAGAAACATAGATTTGAAAATTCACAATTTTCAAATCAAGACTTATTTGAGCATGTATCTATCATCTCAAGACTATTTAAATCTAGGTCTTCTTATGTTCAACTAGATTTAAGAATCTTATCTCGATTCTATCTCAAATCACAAAATTTATCGTCTCAACTCAAGCTTAATGCAAAAGCTTCTAACTTATCCATCTCTTTCTTAAGGATGCAATGCCCTTCTTAATAAGCTCTTAACCATGAGCTAATCTCTGCTACAGAAATACGGGGTATTACATTCTCACCCCCTTACAAAAATTTCGTCCTCGAAATTTTGTACGTTAGCAAAAGCTCAGAGTACTTCTTTATCATCTGATCTTTACTTCTATGTCATTTCTTCTAAATCATCATGCTTCCGTATCGATCTAAGATGCATTTTGACTTATCTTTGTAGCTTAAATCTTGTTCGCGAACATTTGTTCTCTTGAGATATGATGTGTTTTGGATTAAACACATATCTTCGTATCTGTGGCATATGAAACATATCGCGAATATTGTCGAGACTAGGAGAAAATGATAATCTGTAGACTACTAGCTAATCTTACTTGAAGCTCGAACAATTTGATACATCTCGATAACTTCTTGGATTCTTGTCTTTATTTGTCGTATTATTACAACCATCTCTTTAAATAGTTTCTGGTCCAAGCACGTTTCTTCTTCCAATACGTTTTAATAAAACGACGATCTACACTTTCTGTCATAGAAAACTTCGTAAAGCGCCATACATAAATCGTTGTTTTGATCTTGTATCCACCTTTATCATAAACTCGTCCAACATGAGATGTGAACTTGGAGTCTCTGTTCGAGATGATTGAGATGAGCACTTCATATAAACATACTATCTCTCGATGTACTCATGAGTTAACTTGTCACCTCTATACGTAATAAGAATCAGAATAACATGAGCGTACTTCGTAAGTCGATCGATTATCACCCTTGCTTCGATTTGGGTAACCGACACGTATGTCTTCTCATCTTTTCAACTTTATCGAGAGCATCATGATTTAATCTTCAGACTTCACGTTCATATAATGCGACAATTTCTTTCTTTGCTTCATGCTTGTAAACTAAATTTATTTTCGTTTACGTAATTCCGAGGTAGATACTTTTCGATGCGATTCTTCCTTGATTTGTTCTTACGTAAAATTCTCAATTATCCTAAGAAAGAACCTTCTAACGAAATCTTCATCAACAACCGTGACTCTTCAACATTTACGATATACATAGGAGATATTCTTGATCGAGTTCTCCAAAACTCGAAAAATCGCTCAATGAAACGAACACATTCTTTAACATCACCGGTTATCCACATCATAAGGATAAGGAATCGACACGTAAAATCGCCATTCTCGCAATTGGTTTAGGGAGAGAAAGTACAAGTGAATTTCAAAAGAATTGCACTTTCTTATGTTTCTTATTCAAAATAAGAATTTCTTCTTCAGGGTGACATACTGCATTACAAATGAATACTAAAATGCAAAGATATCTTGCTTATTAAAACGGATAAAGGTTTTCAATTAACAAACAAACTCGGATCTCAAAGGTCTTCAAAATTGCTTATCACAAAGTTATGATGTGAAATAAAACAGTTGGATAGCAAAATGATTGTATAGATATCAAGGAAAGGAATTTGTATTGCTAAGGACTTTTACAAAAACAAGGGAAAACTTTGCCATCCGAGGCTTTGTACATGGATGCTTTGATATTTCTGACAAAACACATCTGATACGATCGATGATTATCAACTTCCACTCTGTCCAATAAAAGTTGCCACAAAAGGCAAATGGTCGATATTTAGGGTTGTAGTGTCTTGTGCAACAACTTGTACAACTCGAGTTAATACACAAAAATTTCGAGACACTAGGATCTCGATAAACTAACTCAATCTTTCTCAAATCTCCAAACGAGAAGTCTTGGAAACATAAGAGAATAGAACAAACCGAATCGATGTAGAAATCTCAAGAGATGCAAAAGGTGATTGCTTTAATCTAGGTCAATAAGGGCATCTCAAGATCGATTTAAGAATAATTAAATTGTACAAGATCTACATCAAATTCAAGCATAACTAGCTGAGCATTGGATAGGGAAGACTCTATTTTTAGAATAAAGTGCTAGTATCATGCTCAGGCCTAAAAGAATCAACATCTATGGTTTCAAGATTTTCACCATCATCATCCTCAAATGGAGATGGAAAAATTATCAATCAACCGAAGCTGATGAACAACTGAGATAGATTTAGTAACAGAGAGAAAATGAATCAGTAGGAGGGGGTTCGAGTATACGAAATATTGAAATTTGATGGTAACTAGGAGTCTGGGAAATCAACTTGATTAAACAACAAAACCAGACTCAATATAATCAATGGCAACAGCAACAACCCAATATTGTCACTCTTTAGGCAATAAAGGGATCAACTGAAATTTTCCATCAAATCTCGATACGTCTTGCTCAAACGTCTCTTTCCGCAATCGATGAAATCAAACGAAAAATTCGTCCAAGATAAGCTACTCGTCAATATATATATAAACGCTCTTTGATCTTTGTTGCTGACGCCAAACGAGTCGCACTCTTCTGATGTATATAGATAAATACTTTCTCGAATATTACTGATGACAACAATCGCTTCATACTCTTATCAACCATTTGGACGATCTTCGTCATTCTAATGAAGAATACTAAAACCTTATAAAGACATACTCGTTTTGTTCTGTCATCTCATCGTTTCTCATGATTTCTTTTCAACTTCAGCTCAATGAGCAATATTCATTTCAAACATACACATATTCAATCATCAACTTTAATAACCATAATCATAAGTTTTTACCTGGTGAGCTAGAGATGACGGAATCGAATGCTGAGCTTCTCTCGAGGACAATTATCTCTTTAACTCATTTTCTCAAATCAGAATCAAACAACTGATTTTATAACTCATATTCTCAAGATAGAGTCAAACATCTAACTCATGACTCACATTTTGAAACAAAATCATCTCAAAAGAATTTTACATACTCGAAGTGCACAAACTGCACAAATCTCCCAAGGATTCTTGAATTTAGAATTGAAGACAACCCACAAACTGCGTAATGATTCACAAGGATATACATGCTCAGATTTCAAGACTGTACTCAACCGTGGAAAAGTTCACAAGAATTCATAACTTCAGGATTCAAAACGGTGTATAAACTGCACAAATTTATAAAGGCTCACGTGTTCGTAACTCAAACCGCTCGATACCATTCATCACGACCGACTACCTAATCGGTAATTAGCCGTGACTCGGGATTAAGAAGAAAATTTAACGACCACGGGTTCAAACATATGTCAAGAGAAAAGATGATAACAACTTTCTTTATGAATGAATCTAACATTTACTGCTCAATAAGGTAAAATATAAAGTAGGTTTCAAGAATGTTTTGTCAACAAGAAGGATTTATCAACAATTTAAAACAAGGAATGATAACGATTCAACCAAATGATACCGAATCCAACGAAAACCATTCTAAACATTCAAGGAATCCTTGTTCACCGAACATTGACATGATCATTTTATCATATCGTAACATATAAGCAGGTAAGGTCAAAGCTCGGCAACGAAACATGGCTGAGAATTATGTATGAAGACATAACTCTCTGGGCAACAAAACATGTCAATAACAATAGAACAACCTTAATATGAATTAACAGTTAGAGAAGCTCCTTCACAAAGATTCGATTCCAAAGATCTCTCCACCAACCTCGCATATTTAGAAATATATGCAGGGCGTGAGTACAAAAATGCACTCAGTGGGTATACGCCAAAAACATAAAGATAAACCTTGCCCTTAGGGCTATAAATTTGACTTGACATCAAATAAACTTATGCAGGGATTTTATTGAAATTACCTGCATAATGCTTCTCAAAATCTGTTCATGCATGCTCATATCATTATATAATCATATCATATCATATGCATATACATGTTTCATGTCTCCATGCATCTTTCTTTTCCTTCCCATATCCACGTCTTATTCTTTGTGTTGATCCGAGGAGTAAACCTCCTCCTCAAACACACTTTAACTTCACATACCCGAGTTGGTCCCGAAGGATCTCAACTACGGTCATACCCGACGTCGGTAAATTCTTTCTTTTCTTTCTTTCCCGTGGATAGGTAGTGCATCATGCTTATGCTCATGCTTAAAAACATTGGCAAGTCAATCAACTTTTCAAATCAATGCATATCATCAAATCTCATGTCATCTTTCATGCATAAACATATTATATCATTTGAAAACATTTCAAAGCATAAGTATATATTTATAGAAAATACTTATACCCACCTGAATGTTCCTTAGAGCTAAGGAACTAATTTCCAATTTAAATTCCATTTCTTCCTTTATCCATATCTTATCCTCATAGAACGGCATAAAAGCCTATCAAGATCCAAACAAGAACATTACTCATCTTAGTCGTCGACACAACCATATCCTCTCGATATCAAATCTAAGATACTATGGTTATCAAAACTTGGGTCATTACATCCTCTAGAATCTTATTAACAAACAATTTCTATCGAAAATTCGGCAGCGTAACGTTTATAAAACGCATCGCCAAGTCAACACCAGATCAACCAAACATAACCCAAACTCCCTCAATTCATCACCATATGTCTCAATATGCATAGGAAACTCAACAACAAGCTTCAATCATCTCATCTTAGCCAATAACCGAAAATTCCCTTAAGACGTCACTTAAGGTCTAACGTCGAAAATTCACGTGAGACGTCATCTAACACCAACGAACCTATATACATGCTCAACTATCATTAAATATCATCATTTTATCAACAAAATATAAAGATCAAAGCTTTGGCTTTGAAAACCAATTTTCGCCAACAAACTAAAATTTTACCGTTTTTGAATACGTCGGCGGAAAAATCCGAATAAATCATTTTAGGCTTTATTCATATCATAGAATCCAAATACGAATTCAAAATGATCAAATAAAATCAAAAATCCAACAATATATGGACTTAAGGTTTCGGCCATTTTGGGATCATTCGCATAGTTTCGATTTTAAACGTTTTTCTTGCTCCAAACACATTTATATCAATCCAATAACATATATATGAAAGAAATTCAACCATAATAACATCATATATCCAAGATCAAGCATGCCCTTAATTTTGAAATTTACAAGAATTTACAAACAATAAACATATGCTTTACAAATTAACGTTAAACAATACGTAGACGCTTAATCTATCATAATATTAACAATTAATCAAACAACACATAATTATTCAAAATTTTCAGCATGTACCGAAAATGTAACAAGAGTACAGGATCATATTTTTAAAAATTTAAAACCGTAGATGTGTTCTCGGTACGAGATTATACCTCTATTCAAGATCGATCGAAAATTCAACGGTCGGATCTTCCTATTTTGAACCCTAAATTTCAAATTTAGTGTGTGCAAAGTGTGTGTTCTTGTGTGTGACCGTGAGTGAGGGAGAAGGAATGAGGGAGGATAAGCTTTTTTAAAGTCTAAAGTTAATACTTTATGTTATGTAATAAATATATTAAATTTTTCCTTTTCTTTTATTAGGGTGATTATTCACCCTCTCTAGAAAACTCATTCTTTTCTTTTCTTTTCTTATTTTCCTTAATAGATAAAAATCACTTTTGTTGTAGAAAATATTTATAAATATTGTAGAATAACGTCAACGCTTTTATAGCGAGAAATCGACACTAATTATCCGATAAAACAACCTCTATTTAAAACTTTACTTTTAAACCCAATAATTGTCATAAACATCAAAATATAAATATTAAAAATATTTTGACCATAAAAATCATTTTAAAATATTTCGCTTTCATTCGAGCTTAATCGGCAAACGCCGACGTCAGAAAACATAGATTTGAAAATTCACAATTTTCTCAAATCAAGACTTATTTGAGCATGTATCTATCATCTCAAGACTATTTAAATCTAGGTCTTCTTATGTTCAACTAGATTTAAGAATCTTATCTCGATTCTATCTCAAATCACGAAATTTATCGTCTCAACTCAAGCTTAACGCAAAAGCTTCTAACTTATCCATCTCTTTCTTAAGGATGCAATGCCCTTCTTAATAATCTCTTAACCATGAGCTAATCTCTGCTACAGAAATACGGGGTATTACAAGCATATAGTGATTTATTGGGAAATTTATAAAAATCCTATGCTATTTTTTTCAAGACTACCGAAATATTGAGAAAATGCTAAGTTAGTGTACAATTTTTATTTGAGAAATGTAATAGCATATTGATGATCTAGGGTATTGATTATGTATTACATGAATATACGAGAATTTTTGAAGAATTAATGCTCAAATTGTTCAAGGTGGCCATGAGTTTTAATGCATGAAAACTTGATGATTATGTTGATTTTAGTTAAGGTTATGATGTTATATCGTTACACTATAGTATATAAGTATAGTGTAATTTAATTGGAATTTTATAAAAATATTTGGTATGAAGTTTGGAGGGACCGAAACCATTGAACATTTAATCCTTGATGAAGAAATGGAATATGTTGGACTATAGGTTGTAATTATGATATAGATTAATGTTGGGACCTTGTATAAATTAACTAGAATTTTAGAAAATTTATTGGACACAATTTGAGACAAAACCGTGACCTATGGAACTTAATAAAGTGATGCCCAAAATTTTCTATAGTTGATGTTAATACATATTAGTGATACTATGATAAAATAGTACACTATATGAAATTAGAAGAATTTTTGGAAGAAGAATGAGAATAAAAGCTTGAAACCGTGAGCTTGATTAAATATATTAAGGATTTTAAATCCTTAATATCAAGAAAAATAATACATTATATGTCTAGAAATTATTTTAGACATATTTAGAATTATGAAATTTTATAAACATGGAATACTATGTTTATGGCGAAACGTTATATTAAATAACGTTAGAAATGAAAAATAATATTAAAAGAATAAGTTGATTAATATTTAAGAAAAATATTAATAAAGTTTATTGATTTGCGTGAAAAATCGAGAATTAGGGCTTTATGAAGAGAAATCGATTGAAAATCGATTTATGTTGAAATTAGATATTAAAAATATGAATTATTAAAGAATTTAATAAGAAAAGTCAAAATTGTTGACTTTTGAAATTAACGTATGAAATACGTTCGAGAAATACGCTAATACGCTTAAAACGACACTTATATAAGGAAATCTACAGGTGAAAAGATTTCATAATTGAAATCTTTATATCGAAAAACGTGAGAATAAGTTGAACGTTTAACCTAAAAGGTTAAAATGAAATAGTTGAACATATCTCGAAGTACGAGAAATGTTAGGTTAAGATACGCAATTGAACGGCGTATTGAATTCGTTAAGGAATTCAAATCATATTAGTATAAGTTATCAAAGTTTATTTTAAACTTTGAATATCTCGAAAAACGTGAACGACGTACTGAAAATCGTTTTTACGTAAAGGTGTGGACGCTGACGCAACGACTTGACGTTGAAGAAAAATCGAATTAAGACGCTCAAGAGTCCAGGTGGGCTTCTTTTCTTATCCTCAAGGATAAAATGCTCTATTTATGATGCTTTCTTCGAAATAAAAAGTAATTATTTATGATGCTCTCTTTTGAGAAATGATGATGAAATTACCTACCCAAAATGTTTATGTTTTATGTATGTATCCTATCCATGAATGAATGAATGATGAATGTTGTTGGGTCGCTCCCAACTTATGAATGAAATCGATATCGGATCCTATGCCGGAAGGCTTATACCTGGCTAGGATTAACGTGTACACCTAATGGTGACTGTGTGCTGTAAGGATAATTCACGGCCGATCACAGCGACGTAGAGGGAGGCCTCCTTCTACGGCGTAAATGTTAATGTTATGATGAAAGGGATATGGATCATACATACAAGGAAAATGTCTGCGCAGATGAACGTTTATGAAAATGATGAAAATGTTTAGTAAGCTCAAGGCCTTTTTAAATAAAACCCTTGTGTCTTACCATGATGGGACAATGTAATTTAAAGACGATAAAATGTTTTTGGCATAAGTCCACTGAGTGCATTATTTGTACTCAGCCCTGCATATTTGTATTTAAATGTGCAGATTGAGCTGGTGATGCGATGGAGCAGTGTTGAGCAATAGGAATGTTGTCACTGAAAAGTTTATACCTTGATAGTACATCGTCATATGTACATATCACATGTTTTCCGCTGCAAGAACATAAGTTATGTAGTAAAGTCCAAAACATACTGATTTATGTATTACGCTTAATGTTAAATGGTCTCGTTGTTTATTCATCCTCGCTTAGAGTAATAATCCTCGCTAAATCGCATTTAGGATTTAGGGCTGTTCTGTTGATCGTAGGACGACCGACTTCCCAAGGAAGTACGGATCATATATATCGTCACCGTATGATAAAGCAATGGATATAAACATAACTAATCAATGCAATTAACCATTTAACTACTCGACAACGCATAGGCTAAAAAGGAATATGCTATTCAATACCAACTCAAGTCACAGAAGGACTCGTCAAAAGGTTCAATGTTCAAATATAACCCAATCAGGGCATAATTCAAAGTACAAGGTACGACCTCAAATTCAATACGGTATGAAAGCAGTTATAATCAAAACACCAAAAATTATCAGAGTTAGGCAGCAATAAACGTGTGGACATGCTGTAATATTCCAAAGAAACGAACGTATGATTACGGTAATTTAAACCCGTGAATTAGGATTTTGCCGTATGTTATTCTTATAACATCGAATATTGTGACTTCGATTCAGTTCTATATTAACGAATTCCTTCTTATATTCACTAAGGATTGTGAATTAAGGGATTGAAATATTACGAAATAATTCGTCAATATATTTTAACGTCGATCGCGTATCGAACGTCTGTATTTTATGGAAATTTCTGAGCTGTAAAGCTTGGAATTAAATTCCATCTTAATTACTTTGTTAAAAGGAATATATTTATAAAGTAAGTACGAGCTACTACAACCATTTTGAGATGAGTCGATTTTGAACGTTTTAAGACGTTTTGAACGTCAACGTCTAAAGACGTTTCGAAAAATGAGTTTAATGCTCAGGAAATTATAATAATTAATTTTCTATTATTATTTTATATAATTACAGTATTTATAAATATTAAAATCGAATTTTAGCATTTAAAATTGGATTATTTTCGAAAGTAAATTGCGAAAACCCTAATCTTATAAACTATGGTTTTTCACATGAAATGATACCATTAAATTATCCTATGGTATCTAAACTATATGTTATAATATATATGAGTATTATTAAGCTATAAAATTAATTTTTGGAGCATTAAAACTCGATATTGCATATATATAATTTTCGAAACCCAATTTTTAAAACTAGGGTTTCATATGCATAAATTAATGCAATTATTTTATCCTATGCTATTATTTATTATCTAAATCATATATTATGATATATATATATGTATATTTTGATCGAATTGGGCATGAGTATCAATAATAGGTGTAATTTATAATTTTACTCTTATTTTCCCTATTATTCTCGATAATTTCGATTATATGCCTAAGTGATGTTTTAATTATTTTTAATGGCTTGTATTATATATCTATGACCTATACTATGATTAATACATTGTATTGTGATAAAAAATAATTAAAACCCACCCTTGGAACCCCCATAGCCGTCGGTCTCTCTCTCTCCAACATGGCATGCAATGCCACCTTTTTAACACCCAATCCATGGAGCCCCTTCTAGCCTAGCCTAATGATCACCTCTCACTCCATCATTTGGCTGCAAACTATCCTATTGGGTGTGTGTGTGTGAGGTGATCGAGAGAGAGAGGAGTATAGGGGGGGGAGAGACCTTTCCTCTTCAACACATTATCATCCAAAACAATAGGAACACTCAAAATACTCTCCACTCTCCCATTCTTCAGACAAGAAGCCGAGAGCTCCCTCTCATTCTCTCTCAAAATTTTTTTCTCTTTTCTTCTCCATTCAATCACCCAAGCTTAATACCATACCTTACCCCTTGTGATTCTATACCATTTCAAAGGTAAATGAGACACCATAGCTTCGATTTTTATCATCCTTGGTTCAAAATTTTCGAACATGGGTATATATATATGTGTGTGTTTCGAATGCTATATATATATTTGTGTATGTTTAAATGTTCTATGAATGAGCTATGTTTATGAACTGAAAATGTTTTAGTAAGCACAAGGCATTTCAACTAAAACCCTTGTGACTTACTCTGATATTGGCAGCGTAATCTTATATCAAATGTTTTCGGCATAAGTCCACTGAGTGCAATTTCTTGTACTTAGCCCTGCATGTTTGTTTTTAAATGTGCAGGTTGAGCTCTGATGGTGATGATGGAGGATGTGTTGAGGAGTCCAGTGTCCTTGACTGTTTATTTAGGATTTGGTTTTCGCCTTGAGTACATATCATCATATATGTATTCACACACTTTCATTGCTAAACTCCGAACTCTTTACTTTATGTCATGAACTATTGAGGTCCATCGCACCATGGTAATTCTTGGGTCCGATGGCTCAAACCTTTAATCGTTGGATATTGTATTATCGAACCCATCGAGCATGCTAACCGTAGTTGATGTGTACCTCTATCCTAGTCTGTTGTCCTATAATACTATTCCTAGTATTAGTCACCCTCTAGTCCGGGGCGTCCGGAGTGGGGGCGTGACAGAGTGGTATCAGAGCGCACTGTTGCTCTTTGTAAACCCAATTTCCTTTTTATTCTAAGTCTAGGTCGAGTCACTGGACTTCTAGTAACCTACTGACTCCCCTCAACACTCCATCACATCGAGCTCAACCGGGAAAAAGGTAACTGATTTCTTTCTTAGACTCATGAAATGGGAAATTTTTACATGATGAGCAAGTTGGATGAGCTTTTGAAAGATTATGTTATTATGAAAATTTTGATGATGGAAATGAAAGTTGAGCAAGAAAATTTTTCCAAAAAAAAAAGTTTTGAGTTGAACTAATGCAAGTACTCAAGTATTGAGATGAAAGTACATGGTGGTACTAGTTGAATGATCAACATGGGATGAATGAATTCATTTTTGATATGTATATGAGTTGATTATGATCGTTATTTTGAAACCGTATTCTCAAATTCTCAAATGAGACCTTATTTTCAACTTTCAAAATTTTATTTATGATGAACGATATGTTATCATGAGACGAACCTAGACTCTAAGGAGCATGCTCATGTATCGTGAAAGAACATAGAAGTATGAACTTCTTTTTCCTTACGAGAACAAATGAACGATAGGAAGAATGAAAGTGATGATAGCCTCGAGCTCGAACGACGAAAGACGAGCGAGAAGGATGAACGAGGACGATCTCAACCTTGAAGATGAACGAAGTTGGTATTTCATCACCATGGCGATACGAGTAACCATCGACATAGGCTATGATGTGGACATCAATTACGACTACAAAATGTTCAACTTCAACATGAGGACGTGGATGTGGTAGACGACACGTGGGACATACGCCTCGAATTTTATTTTAGCACGATCGCGCAAATTTCCTGCACTGCGCATTAAATTTGTTTTAGCTAGATCTCTTTCGTTAGGACTTCGATTTACGCATGGTTTTCACCTACGTACTCCTAACGCAGTGATCTTCATTTATTATGAAGAACAGAATCCCTAATTCTGTCTCCAGAATACGATAGAGTCTGTTGAACTCTAGTTCGAGTGTTTGATATAAGACAAGGATCTCGTAGCATATATTAAGATGTTATTGGCCTATATGTATATGTTTGGGTAAGTTGTGATATGTATTGTACATTATGATGTTGCCTACCTTATAGATTTTCTTGGCCCTCACCTAGTTGCTTCACGTTATGTTTAAGTTATCCTTGCCTGCTTTTGAGATGACGATAGTTGACTTATGTTAGTTTTGATCGTGACAGATGGAGGGGATGAGATACATTGCTCGAAGGAGGATTGGACCGCACTCGACCCCCGAGGAGGTAATGAGCATTTATCGCTCCATCTGGATGTGTGCTGGAGAGGACTTGGGCGAGTTCCTGGCATACTATCTCCGCCTTTGGAGAGACGCCCGAGCCCACGGTGCTACTGGCTATGATGGCATCAGACGTCTCCTAGCCATACTCCCTTGTGATTGGGAGGACTATGCCCGGGAAGTGTCAGGGGATTACATCTACCGGGCGATGGGCAGCTATGACTTGGTGGGAGATTTGCCCAGATTCGTAAGTCACCTGACTTACGTGTACAACATTTACGGGGAAGCACCGAGAGGACCCTACCTCCCTCCCCGAGAGTATACCTGGCGGGATGAGTCGCCAGAGTGGCTATACACGGAGGTTCCGAGGCAGATTGACCCAGTCGTGCCTCCATTCCTTTTTGACGAGGGAAGGCCTGCCCGTTTAGAGAGGGCAGCACGCCCTAGAGCCTTGGGAGAGCCTGTGTTCCCTCCCCTACCTATTGGACACCCCGTACGTCCACCGATACCACCTCCACCACCCATGGCCGCACCCGTACCGCCAGTCGAGCATTTCCGTCGGACAGCACGGATGAGAGTGATAGACGCATCGGATGGGTATAGCCCGATTCGCTATACCTACAGTCCGATCCGTCACGACTATGAGCTATACGGCGATGACGACTTTAACCCCATGAGAGACATACCGATGGTGGAAGGCGATGGAGCGGGACCATCCAGGGGACTACCCCGCATGGACATTTCTGACAGCGAGGACGACTCAGAGGAAGAGGAAGATCCCGAGGAGGACGGACAGTGGGAGGACGCATGATGTAGACCCTGATGAAGCTTAAAGAGATTTTTTTTTTGTTTAAGCTTCTGTTGTTTTCCTTTTTCTATGTTTAATTTTTTTTTTTGATGGATTTAGAAACCCTGACTTTTGGAAGGCCGTGTAGGCCGGGACTTATGTTTTCTGTATAACCGTTGGTATTGAACATCCTGCCTATGGTAGAAATTTTTGGATATATATATACATGATCCTGATAGGGCTTTTGCGGCAAATTATGTTTGTTAAGGGTGATATATTTTGTTTAGAATCGTTTTACAATAAGGCCATAATAGTGTTGGTGTATGTTGAGTTGTGAAAAGAATAAGTGCCTAATAATTACACATTTATAGCAAGATGCCTCCGAGAAGAAATCCGAGCGGGAACCCGAGGTCGAGGTCGGGAAGGCCGAGAGGAAGGGTAGAATCACGAGCAAGAAGTCGAGGACATTCCCCAACCACCCTCCACCTCAACCCGATCGCAGGATCGAAGAACTGCTTTCTAGAGAACCTCCTGCCTTTAACGGAAAGGCAACCTAGAAGAAGTCGAGCAATGGGTTAGAGCCATTGAACGGATTTTTACTTTCTTAAGATGCATGGCACAGGAAAGGTTGTCGTGCGTTACTTTCCACCGATTGACAACGACTTACGTGGGAGGCCGAAGAAGACCTTCTTCACGAGCAACCGGGGAGTTCTCATGGGAGGACTTCAAGAGGAGTGTATGAAAGTACATCCCTAAAAGCTATAAGAGGAAAAGGAGTAGAATTTTTCCCGCTAAAGGTGAAAGGATGTCTCGTGACCGACTATGATCGCGTCATGAGATGTCGAGATATGCACCAGAACAGGTGGACACCGACTTGAAAATGTCGGAAAAGTTCAGGTCAGGACTGAGAATGGAGATACGCATGTCTCTTGCCAGCCATGGAGACCTAACTTACGCGGAAGCTCTCGCACGAGCTTTAGATATTGAGGCGGCCATGTCCGAAGATAAGTCAGTGTCGGCTCAGACACATAATACTTCGGACAGAGGAAAAGGGAAGTGGGAACCCAACCGCGGGAATAACAACCGCGGGAGCTATGGGGACGCAAGTCACAAGCGCCCGTGGCAGGGAAACGCTGCGCCGCTAGGACAAAGCTGGAAGAGAGCAGCTTATGCTCCACCGGCAAGGGGACCGCAGGAACAGTTGAGGGCACCTCAATGCCCTAGATGCCATAGAGCACACAAGGGAGTGTGCACGGCAAACGTGGTGAGCTGTTATAAGTGTGGAGCAAAAGGGCATTACGCCAACAATTGCCCAGTGTCACGTTCGGATATAAGGCCGAACCAACCTGGCAATGCTCAGCCATTGAGGGCTATACAACTTCCCCACCGCCGCAATGCCCAGTTCCCAACCTCAAGAACTCCGGGGCAACAACCCCAAGAGGTGGTGCGAAACGCAATGGCACCACCGCCTCAAAAACAACAGAGGCGGCACCACCACGACAACGCCAAAGAAGAAGAATAAGCGGCGGCACCCGAATCAACAAGGACCAGCACCACATCACCTCACCCGGCTCAGATAGAGCCTACGCCTTGCATAGGAGGCGAGCTAACAAAACCAGGAAACCCGCGGTATGGGAGTTCTCCTCAACCCACCGTTATAATCTTGCTCGACACGGGTGCTTCGCATTCTTTATTGCAAAATCATGCGTGGAAATGCTGGGCCTTAGGTCCGAAAAGTCAAGCCGTGATATGAGAATCTCATCGCCTATAGGAGAGGTTATGATCATACACACTTTTGCTCGAACCTAGAGTCGACATTAGATCACTTAAGGTTCGCTAACAATCTAAACATAATACCCATGGATGATGTAGACATAATCATAGGAATGGATCGTTAGCTAAGAATCATTCCACGATTCTATGTAAGGAAAGGAAAATTTCGTTCACTTTCTCGACAAGAAGCTACGCATTTCCACGGGATCGGCATGGGAGAAGAATCCCGATTGTATCGGCCTTCTACAGCGAGGAGGATGATGAACCAGAAAGGATGCCGTGCATTCCTTGTTTATTTGAAAGAAGAAGATAAACCCGAAGCACGGGTAGAAGACATAGAAGTTGTCCAAGAATTTTCGGACGTGTTTCCCAAAAATCTACCAGGACTGCCTCCTGATAGACAACTAGAGTTTACCATCGACTTGGAGCCAGGATCAGCCCCAGTGTCGAAGGCGCCCTATAGGATGGCCCCAAAAGAGTTGGAGGAACTGAAGATCCAGATTCAAGAATTGTTGGATCTAGGTTTCATTAGGCCTAGTGTTTCACCTTGGGGAGCGCCTGTTTTAGTCGTTAAGAAAAAGGATGGTTCTTTGAGGATGTGCATCGATTATAGAGAACTAAATAAGATGACACTAAAGAACAAATACCCTTTACCCAGAATTGATGACCTGTTTGATCAATTGCGAGGAGCAGGAGTATTCTCGAAAATTGATCTCAAGTCAGGATACCATCAACTGAAAATACGGTCTGAGGATGTACCTAAGACTGCATTCCGAACCAGATATGGCCACTATGAGTTCATAGTTATGCCATTCGGATTAACCAATGCACCAGCCGTATTCATGGACCTTATGAACAGAGTATTTCATCCATTTCTGGATAAATTTGTTTTGGTCTTCATAGATGATATCCTTATTTATTCAAAGAATGAAGATGATCATAGGGAACATCTAAGAACGGTTTTGCAAACCTTGAGAGATGAAAGACTCTTTGCTAAGTTTAGCAAATGTGAGTTTTAATGAAGGAAGTTATGTTCCTTGAACACATCGTGTCTCAATGAAGGTATAAAAGTAGATCCACCAAAGTAGAGGCCGTGCGAGAATGGAAATCACCAAAGACTCAAAGACGAGATTAGAAGTTTCCTAGGATTAGCTGGTTACTATAGGAGATTCATCAAGGATTCTCCAAAATTGCAAGGCCAATAACCCGACTACTTGGAAGGAATCAAGTTCAATTGGGTGATGAATGCGATACGAGTTTCCAAATACTCAAGGAAAAATTGACAAGTGCACCAGTTCTAGCAGTCCCAGAAGCGGACAAAGGGTATGTAGTCTATACAGACGCATCTAAGACCGGGTGGGTTGTGTATTGATGCAAGAAGGAAAAGTGATAGCTTATGCATCCCGACAACTCGGACCCACGAACCGAACTACCCAACCCACGATTTGGAATTAGCACCGTAGTTCATGCACTAAAATTTGGAGACACCATCTCTATGGTGTGAGATGCGAGATCTTCACGGATCATAAAGTTTGAAGTACTTCTTGAACAAAGAGATTTGAATATGAGACAAAGAAGATGGCTCGAGCTTGTAAAGGATTACGATCGTGGTATTAACTATCACCCGTAAGGCGAATGTAGTAGCCGACGCTTGAGTCGTAAGAGCCATACCAAGTTAGGATGTCTCTTTGTACAAGAGGAAAACTCGTTGAAGAGTTTGAAAGAATGAGGATTGAACCGGTGGAACCACCGAGACAATTGTGAGTCAGACGCTACACTCACACCGGCATCTGACCTAAGAAAAAGGATTGTCGAGTGACAAAGGATGGAGGAAAAGATAGAAAAGATCAGACAAAGGATAAGGTCTGGAGGATTTAAGGATTTCCAAGAGGCGTCCGACAACGCCTTATTGTTTGAAGGTAGGATATGCGTCCCTGACGACGCAGAGCTTCAAAACGAAATCATGAGTGAGGCTCACGATACACCCTACACCGCCCACCCAGGTAGTACTAAGATGTACCAAGACCTGAAGGAAAAGTTTTGGTGGGAAGGCATGAAACGAGACATAGCTTCTTTCGTAGAACGCTGTCTTGTTTGCCAACAAGTGAAGGCACTACATCAACGACCTTACGGAAAGTTGCAACCATTGGAAATCCCTGAGTGGAAATGGGACGATATAACAATGGATTTCGTTACAAGCTTACCCAAATCGAAAAGAGGAAACACAGCCATATGGGTAATTGTGGATAGACTTACCAAGAGTGCTCACTTTCTACCTATTCAAGGCACTTATGGATCTGATAAACTGACTCAGCTGTACGTTAAGGAAATTATACGATTACATGGAGTGCCAAAATCTATTACCTCTGATCGAGACTCCAAGTTCACATCCAGATTCTGGATTAGCTTGCAAAGAGAATTAGGTACTAAACTCAATTTCAGTACGGCATTTCATCCACAAACCGATGGGCAGTCGGAAAGAACAATCCAAACGCTAGAGGACATGCTTAGAATAGTAATATTGGATCGAGGTGCAAAATGGGAAGACATTTTACCTCTAATTGAGTTTGCCTACAACAATAGCTACCAAGCGACGATCGGCATGGCCCCATACGAAGCCTTGTATGGCAAAAAGTGTAGATCACCGCTTTATTGGGATGAAGTCGGTGAGAGAAAAGTCATAGGGCCTGATGCAGTGGACGAAATGATCGAGATCGTCCGACAAATTAGGCTGAGAATCAAAGAGGCTCAAGATAGGCAAAAATCTTACGCTGATACACGAAGATCTGAGCTACGATTTGAAGATGGAGACAAAGTGTTTCTTAAAGTCTCTCCATCAAAAGGGATTGTCAGATTCGGACTAAAAGGGAAGTTGAGACCCCGCTTTATAGGACCATATGAGATCCTAGAGAGGATAGGTCCAGTAGCTTATAGGTTGGCTCTTCCGCCAAACCTAGGAAATGTGCATAATGTTTTTCACGTGTCGCAATTGCGAAAATACGTTCAAGATCCTAAGCACGTGATCCACCAAGATGATGTGATTCTCAAACCCGACATGAGCTACGAAGAGGAACCAACGACAATCCTCGACTATAAAGTCCAACAACTACGGAGCAAGTCAATTCCGTTAGTCAAAGTGCTGTGGAGACACCACGGACAAGAAGAAGCCACGTGGGAGCTTGAAGAAGCGATGAGAGAACGATACCCCGATTTGTTTTTCTAAAGGTATATAAATTTCGGGATGAAATTTTTCGTAAGGGGGGTGGAATGTAATATTCCAAAGAAACGAACGTATGATTACGGTAATTTAAACCCGTGAATTGTGGTTTTGCACAGATGTTATTCTTATAACATCGAATATTGTGACTTGATTCAGTTCTATATTAACGAATTCCTTCTTATATTCACTAAGGATTGTGAATTAAGGATTGAAATATTACGAAATAATTAATCGATATATTTTAACGCCGATCGCGATCGAACGTACGTATTTTATGGAAATTTCTGAGCTGTAAAGCTTGGAATTAAATTCCATCATAATTCCTTTGTTAAAAGGAATATATTTATAAATTAAGTACGAGCTACTACGACCATTTTGAGATGAGTCGATTTTGAACGTTTTAAGACGTTTTGAACGTCAACGTCTAAAGACGTTTCGAAAAATGAGTTTAATGCTCAGGAAATTATAATAATTAATTTTCTATTATTATTTTATATAATTACAGTATTTATAAATATTAAAATCGAATTTTAGCATTTAAAATTGGATTATTTTCGAAAGTAAATTGCGAAAACCCTAATCTTATAAACAATGATTTTTCACATGAAATGATACCATTAAATTATTCTATGGTATCTAAACTATATGTTATAATATATATGAGTATTATTAAGCTATAAAATCAATTTTTGGAGCATTAAAACTCGATATTGCATATATATAATTTTCGAAACCCAATTTTTAAAATTAGGGTTTCATATGCATAAATTAATGCAATTATTTTATCCTATGCTATTATTTATTATCTAAATCATATATTATGATATATATGTATATTTTGATCGAATTGGGCTTGAGTATCAATAATAGGTGTAATTTATAATTTTACTCCTATTTTCCCTATTATTCTCGATAATTTCGATTATATGCCTAAGTGATGTTTTAATTATTTTTAATGGCTTGTATTATATATCTATGACCTATACTATGATTAATACATTGTATTGTGATACAAAATAATTAAAACCCACCCTTGGAACCCCCATAGCCGTCGGTCTCTCTCTCTCCAACATGGCATGCAATGCCACCTTTTTAACACCCAATCCATGGAGCCCCTTCTAGCCTAGCCTAATGATCACCTCTCACTCCATCATTTGGCTGCAAACTATCCTATTAGGTGTGTGTGTGAGGTGACCGAGAGAGAGAGGAGTATAGGGGGGAGGGGGGAGAGACCTTTCCTCTTCAACACATTATCATCCAAAACAATAGGAACACTCAAAATACTCTCCACTGTCCCATTCTTCAGCCGAAGCCGAGAGCCCTCTCATTCTCTCTCAAATTTTTTTCTCTTTTCTTCTCCATTCAATCACCCAAGCTTAATACCATACCTTACCCCTTGTGAGTCTATACCATTTCAAAGGTAAATGAGACACCATAGCTTCGATTTTTATCATCATTGGTTCAAAATTTTCGAACATGGGTATATATATATATATATATATATATGTATGTTTCGAATGCTATATATATATTTGTGTATGTTTAAATGTTCTATGAATGAGCTATGTTTATGAACTGAAAATGTTTTAGTAAGCACAAGGCATTTCAACTAAAACCCTTGTGACTTACTCTGATATTGGCAGCGTAATCTTTTATCAAATGTTTTCGGCATAAGTCCACTGAGTGCAATTTCTTGTACTTAGCCCTGCATGTTTGTTTTTAAATGTGCAGGTTGAGCTCTGATGGTGATGATGGAGGATGTGTTGAGGAGTCCAGTGTCCTTGACTGTTTATTTAGGATTTGGTTTTCGCCTTGAGTACATATCATCATATATGTATTCACACACTTTCCGCTGCTAAACTCCGAACTCTTTTACTTTATGTCATGAACTATTGAGGTCCATCAGACCATGGTAATTCTTGGGGTCTGATGGCCTAAACCTTTTTAATCGTTGGATATTGTATTATCGAACCTATCGAGCATGCTAACTGTAGTTGATGTGTACCTCTATCCTAGTCTGTTGTCCTATAATACTATTCCTAGTATTAGTCACCCTCTAGTCCGGGGCGTCCGGAGTGGGGGCGTGACACATGCATATGACGATACATGTTCAAGGTTCTATAAACATTTCTAATAAAGCATCAAAATAACTGTCACTCTGTAATATTCCAAAGAAACGAACGTCTAATTACGGTATTTTAAACCCGTGAATTAGGGTTTTGCCGTATATTATTTTTGTATGACATCGAATATTGATTTCGATTCACTATCGTAGTAACGAATTCCTTTTTATATTCACTAAGAATTTTGAATTAAGGGATAGAATGTTACGAAGTGGTTCGACAGTATAATTTTAACGTCGATTGCGTATCGTACGTCAGAATTTATGAAATTTTCTAAGCAGCGAAGCTTAGAATTTAAGTCCTATATTAAAAGGGATATTATTTATAAAGTAAGTACGAACTTACTACGACCATTTTGAGATGAGTCGATTATGAACGTTTTGAGACGTTTTGAACGTCAACCTTTAGAAACGTTTTGAAAAATGGGTTTAATGATCCGGAAATTATTATATTTAATTTCCTATTATTATTTTATATAATTACAGTATTATTAAGCATTAAAATCAATATTAAAGCATAGAGAACTCGGTAGAGTATATTTGTAAATTTCGAAACCCTAGTTTCATAAATTAGGGTTTTCTCACATAAAATGATACCATTAAATTATCCTATGCTATTATTTATTATCTAAACTATATGTTATGATATATATGAGTATATTTGGCACGAAAATGGCTTGAAAAATAATAAGTGGCATGAATTATATTTTTATTTTTATGCAATATTCACGCGATTTTCGCATAATGTGCTATGTGATGTTTTAATTATTTAAATGACATGTATTTTATATCTATGATTTATATCTTGATCAATACCTAGTATTATTGTACAACAAAAATAAAATCCCACCCCTAGACCCAATATATGCACCGGTTTTCACCCTTGAACAAGCATGAGCATTATTTTTCTTTTGCCCAATGCATGAAGAGCCTTTTCACTCTAGCTCATGATCACCACCCCACTACACCAATTACTCTCATTATTTTATTATTTGTGGGTTAGGGAGCCGGCGAGAGAGGGAGAGAGAGATAATAGGGGAGACTCTTCACTTCCTCCCCATTCCTACTCATTCCCAACACACCCAACACTATCAAACACTCTCACATTCTCTCTCTCACATTTTTACTCCACTCTCTTCCCAAAACTCAGCCATAGCCGAGAGCTCACCTCCCCCATTTTCTAAAAATTCCTTCTTCATCTCTTCATTCATTCACCAACTCTTGATACCATACATTGTTCTTTGAAATCTATACTATTTTCGAAGGTAAGGAATGGACCCTAGCTTCGATTTTATCCTCCATTTTTACAAAAAAAATCGAGAGCTTGTTCATAGTATATGTGTATGTATTTTAATGTTCTTGAATATGAGATGTTGTTTATATATATGTTGCTTGATGACTCTTGTTTATAAAAATAGGAAATGTATGCTAGGATTTACATATGATAGTGCATATGAAATATTTGAAAGGATTTAGCCTATATATATGATGTTTGAACCTTAGATCTTATTTAAAATAATTTTTGAAAATGTTATAAAATGTTTATATGATGACTGATTGCTTTTTAATTTATTTTGAGGATGAAATATTGATCTATGATATGTTTAGAGTCCATAGTAATTTATTTGAAATTTTTGAAAAACCTTAAGCATTTTTTTTTATAATTACCGTGAGCTATTTTTAATTTGTACCTTGGTGTATGATTTTTATTTTAAGCATGCAATGACATATTAATACTCTAGGACCTTGATTATATGTTCTATGAATTTATTAGAATTTTTGAAAATCAAATGCATGAATTTTAGAAAATGCCGTGAGCTATATAATGGTATATCTTGGTGTATGATTTTTATTTTGAACATGCAACGGTATATTGATGATCTAGTATATTAATTATGTGTTACTTGATTTTGTTAGAATTTTTGGAAATCAAATACAAATTAAATAAAAAAAACCCGAAGAGCTTATGCTTAAGTATGGGGATGATTTAATTGGTTTTTGATGAATGTTATAATGTTATATTGTTGTATTATAGTATATAAGCATAGTGTATAATTGTTAGAATTTTTGGAAACCAATTACTACATTGAATCAAAAAAACCGAGAGCTCTATGCTCCATATGGTGATGATTTCAAATGGTTTTGGTTGATGTTATGATGTTACATTGCTATACTATAATGTTTGAGCATGATATAATTTTATTGGAATTTTTACAAATTGTTTGGTAATTATTTTAATTATTACCGTGAGCTTTGTGAACATTAAGGATTAATTCCTTGATGAATTAATTGTTTATGATGGACTATAAGTTATAAATGTGTTATATATTAATGTTGGAACATTGTACTAATTGTATAAAAATTTTGGGAATTATTTGACAATTATTTCATAATCTTTGAAAATACCGTGACCTTGTTGAAATAATAAGGTGATGATCGAATATTATTTGGATGATATTAATACATATTAATGACCATAGTGTATAATAATACACTATATGAATTAAGAAATTTTTTTGAAAACCATTTGGTAATTCTTATGAAATTACCGAGAGCATATATATTTTTAAGGGTTTTTAAATCCTTTTTAATCCAATTTAATAATATATTATATGTCTAAATATTATTTTAGACATATTTGGATTTTATAAAATTTTATAAACATAGATTACTATGTTTGGGACGAAACGTTATATTTAATAACGTTATAAACGTAATATATGGTTTAAATGATTAAAAGGATTAATATTTGAGAAAATATTAATAAGTCCATCGATTTACGTGACAAATCGAGAATTAGGACTTGACGAAATGAAATCGATTGAAAATCGATTTACAAAATGAATTAGTAAGAAATTACTATTGAAAAGTCAAAATCGTTGACTTTGTTGACTATGTTGACTTTGTTGACTTTTAAAGTCAAACGTACCAATATACGTTCGATAAATATGCTAATACGCGTAAGACGTACTAATTAGGTAAGATACCTCTTTAGTAAGAAAATATTTCATAATTGAAATCCTTATATCGAGAAACGTATGAATACGTTGAACGTTTAAACCGGAAAGGTTAAAACGAAATAATTGAACGTATCTCGAAGAACGAGAACTATTCAATTGAAATACGTAATTGAAAAGCGTATTGAATTCGTTAAGGAATTCAGTTTATATCGATATTGAATATCGAAGTTTATCTTAGACTTTGAGAGTCTCGAGAAACGTGAACAACGTACTAAAATATCACTTTTACGTAAAGGTGTGGACGCGAACGTGACGACCGGACATTGACGAGGAATCAAACCTAGGACTTAAATTAAGACGAACCATAGTCCAGGTGGGGCTTCTTATCCAAAATAAAATACGAGCTTTCTCATTTAAATTATTTCCAAATGAATTTATTTACAATGCTTATTCAACTGTTGATAAAATGTTTACAATATTACCTGCCAAAAATATTTATGTTTTGTGTATGGATCCTATCCGGAATGAATGATGTGAAATGTTGTGAAATAATATGATGACATGAAATGTTATGAATTTTGTTGGGTCGCGCCCAACCCAGTTATGAAATCGATATCGGATCCTATGCCGGAAGACGATGTCTGGCTAGGATTAACGTGTACACTTGAGAGTGACTGTGTGTTGTAAGGACAATTCACGGCCGGTCACGGTGTCGTAGAGGGAGGCCTCCTTTACGACGTTTGAACTTTGATGTTATGATGAAATGAGGATATGGGATACGGATCATACACACCAAGAAAAATGCTCGACCGAGTGACTTTTACGAACTGAAAATGTTTTAGTAAGCACAAGGCATTTCAACTAAAACCCTTGTGTCGTACCATGATATTGGCAGTGTAATTCAATTATGAAAAATATTTTCGGCATAAGTCCACTGAGTGCATTACTTGTACTCAGCCCTGCATGTTTGTTTTTAAATGTGCAGGTTGAGCTCTGACGATGGTGATTGAGGAAGTGTTGAGGAGTCCAGTGTCCTTGTTACATTATTAAGAATTGGGTTTTACCTTGAATGCATATCTTCATATATGTATTCACACACTTTCCGATGCAACTCTGAACTTATTTATGTTATGTATGATGTTAAGCATTGTTGAGGTCCGTCAGACCATTGCTGACCTTTGGGTCTGATGGCCTAAACCACTTGATTTGTTTTGATATCTCCTTATGTTATGTTCAAGCATGTTAGTTTACTTTTGATAAGTACCTTTATATTAGCCTTCGTGAACCCCAAATACTATTCCTAGTATTAGTCACCCTCCAGTCCGGGTTATCCGGAGTGGGGACGTGACACACTCTGCACCACTTCGCACCCATCATCGATCCTTGCTCAACCTGCACATCAAAAATGAGATGAGGGCTAAGTACAAAAGTACTTAGTGGACTCATTGCCTAAAACATTTTCTTTATCAAAAGTTATTGAACTGCCCACAATAGCACATGAGGATTTTAGTTGAAAGACTCATGCCTATCAAACATTTTATCATTTTCCAAAAGTGTCCAGCTGGACTATTTCATCCACGTTGTTCCATATCTGATCATTCATTCATTCGCGCACTATGGAGGTGGCCACCTACACATAGTCGCCGTGACCGATCGAGGTAGCTAACCTTAACACACAGTCACACGTGTACACAATCCGAGTTAGTCCTTAACTAAGTCGGATCCGATCGTTACCCTTTTTTAACGTTGGTGGACCAACACATTCACATACCACATTGGATATACCAATCTCAGATAGGATAACAACAAAACATAAATATTTGGCAGTCAATAACATTTCATGGAATAATATTTCATAACACTTTTGTAAATCATGCTTTGAGATAGATATGCATATCATTTTTTTGTTTCAAGAGAGCCCACCTGCTAATCCAAAGCTAGTTAGTCTAAATGAGCAGGGTCTGGTTGTTCTTCCTCGCCGACTACGTACGATCAAACCCTTCATAAGAAAATAGCGTTTCTTAGATTCTTTCTATCGATCAAAGGTCGTTTACAAATTACGACTTAAAGTTCCCAATTAGGGTTTCTTTATGATTTCATGCGATTGTTTTAAGACAATTTCTACTATCTTACATTCCCAATTCCCAAGCTATATTACTTCATCGTTCATAGGTGAACTTCAATTATGAATCACATATTCCGAGTCTATCCTCGACTCTTAACCTTAGTGTTATTCTAACGTTATTACGTTATAGATTTTCGTTAATCAAATTATGATTGGTAAATTAGGATATTCTCAAGCCACTAACTAGACTTAACAATTATAGTTACGTCCTAGTAGGTTATGCTTGACGACTTGTCGTATTAGCACGACAATTAAAAGAGGAGTTCAAGTGAGCACATGCTATCATGTAAGTAAGTACTTAAGAATAAATGAAGTGCTTCGGGAATATTAACTCAGCTTTTGAGATATAAGGATTGACATCTTATGTTCGACTCTTTGCTTACACATTACGACATAGTTTGTTTCTCTTAACTCGTCGGAGATTATATAAGTCGTAAAATCATTATTCGTTATCGAGTTGTTTTAACGCTAAATCTAATATCGTATTGAGTTGTCGTTATTGAGTATTAACGTTGTAGCTCGGCTTTTGATTTTTTTAACTTAGGACTCACATTTGAGTATCCTTTTAATAGTAGCAAACTTTAATTTATGTCTAACTTCGATTCTCGTTGATTCCTTCTTAAGTTATCGAAATTGGTCGATTTCTTTTGGATTCTCGTACATATAGTATTATGTTGTTTACGTTTGGGGTTTTGGTTTGTCGGTACAACATAAACATAAACATTCAACACCAAACAATACCATACACAACATAAATCATATTAAAGCATTAGAAAACCCTAATTTCTAACATAATACACAATCATTGTGTAAGTGTGCATAAGTGTTACATTCATTCACCATAATCACAACCATCCATTCTAAGCTTATAATTAACTATCATAGTACCATTTAACATTAGAATTACACTCATACTTAGCCATTTTGTTACGTTTTCGATAATTAGCAACAATTAGCATATGTATCCAATAAATTCCAATAAAATCATATTATACTCCTATCATACTATAGAGTTTAATTACCAATTCAATATCATCATATAAAATTTTAAACCATAGGTTAAAATGCTCAAAGTTTTCGGCAATCACAATTTAATGGGCTTTGGTGTTCAATAAATTCCACAAAAATTATATCATGCTTATACTATATACTAAACATGAAATATCATTTCATATCATGTATTAAAAATTAAACCCATGCTTTTCACCCTTATATATTTTCGGTAATCACATATATATATATACATACATATTCAATAAATTTCATTCTTTCACAATATGTTTATATTATGCAATAACATGTAATATTAGCATTAAACACCAACCAATATTTATAATATCACAAATCTTATTATTCTCAACAATAAAAACCAATTAAATCACTAGATATATACATATAGTTCACGGTTATAAAAGCAAAAATAGGAGAGGTGTTTGAATAAATCCAAGGTTAATATATGATGTTCATATCATATCTTAAACACCATATCTCAACTATTTTCAACAAAAAAAATCAAACAATAATCTAAAAGTATATATATATATATATATATATATATATATATATATATATATATATATATATCCTAATAAATAAAAATAGATGTGTTTCAAAAAATTCCAAGATTCATATATGATGTTCATATCATATATTAAACACCATATCTCAACTATTTTCAACAAATAAAATAAAAATCAAAGGCTTAAAAGCCCTTAAAGATCTCGGCCTTTTCAAGGAAAATATCAAAATATTCTGAAAAATTATGATATTTATACTACATGCTTATAATACATTAACAAGTAACAATATCAAATAATATAGTGTGTGTGTGTTGGCCTAGTGGTAGAGTGGTTAATGCCCGAGGCCAAAGGTCTCGGGTTCAAGTCCACCGTGACGCAGCCTTTAAAATTTCTGTATTAAATTACCAAAAAAAAAAATATCAAATAATATTCACAAAATCATGCTTTATCATATATAAAAAGAAATAAAGCAGAAATCAAAAATATCAAACATGCTCCAAAAATTCTCAAATTTTAACTACAGACTTAGAACATCATTCTAAGAATTTTTCATTCATGGATTGAGAGCATTTGATGGCTCAAAAGTTACAAAAAAATTGAGGAGCAAAACTAGGGTTTTTTGTGAAATAAATCAAGAAAAATCTAAAAAAAATTCTACTCCATTACAAATGGAGAGACTGATTAGTACTACCTTTGTATGATCTTAGAATAATTATTGAGGGTTGGAAAGGTTTGAAATGGAGGATTAAAGGCTCAAAAGTGTGAAGAACAAAGAGAGGATTTTGAAAAAGAGAGAGAAAATGTGTTCCAAAGTGTGTGGGCTGTAATGGACGAGTTGCCCAATGTATTGGCAGCCTAAAGGGCTGTCATTACCCATTTGGGGTGGTCTTGGTGGTAGTTTGGAGAAGGATTGGTCAAATTACCCGTTTTGACATGTTAATACCGACTCTTTAAGTTTTAATGCGGTTTCGATTGATTTCTCGGAAGCTTAAGATTTTATTTTATTAAGCCTTTAAATGACTTATTTCAATGTTTATAAAAATTTCATGAAGTTCGGACGACGTCCGATAAGTCAATTCCGAGTTATCGCGGAAAAACAGCGTTCGACGATTAAATTATGCAAATTCGAAATTCTATTGAATTCTTGAGCTTTCATAATTTATTTGAGTCTTATAAATCATTTCTTATTGATTTATACCATTGGTTCGAGTTTCGGATCGTTCGGATCAATTTAGGGTTTTTCCGGTATATTTTCCCGGCGTTCGGTTAAGTTCTTCAGGAAATTCTTTCAGAAATTTATTTTTATAATTTCTAAATTCATAATAATATATTCCTTCATGATTTTGATTGTTATCACAAATTATCATGATTAGCACGGACTGAAAATTGTCCCGGCTCGTGAATAGTGCTTTTAAGACTGACCGGGCAAGTATGCCCAAAAATTCTCATTCTTTGGCTTCTCACATGTTTTCGCGAGAGAATTCTAGAAATGAAATCCTTTTGTTAAGATTCACTCTCGATCTTCCATTCTATGTTCAGGCTATTCAGAAAACTCTAATCCGGTAGGACTAGTCACTAGTTTTTGATTTCTCTAGTTTTCGATCTCCGAATCGATTCTAATTCATTTCATCGATTACCTTAAACATAATTAAAGTCTAAGCACCACAAATAATTGGTCTAAGCATCACTAATAAAAGTTTTAAATTTTTCGGGTTATTATAGATTGCGTGTATAAATGAATAGTGAACATCCATTAAATTGATATGTTTTATTTTCTCAATAGACTTGTTTTGATGTGCTTCAAAGAATACCTAAAGCAAATGCAAATAATAATAAAATTCCATTGATTCAAGAGGGAATACCAGAAAAATACAGATGGGAAAATCAATAAATTGATCAATATTGCTAAAAGAAATCCAAATTATTCTGGTACTCTATATATCTCCAATAATTTTTCATAGTTAATTCAATATCTTTTAAAGCATCTCAACTTGTCGACATTGTTTGAACATAATACAAAGTAACTTATCTTGATATTCATAGCATACCAGACTAAGTGAGTGAAAGTCCAAAAAAGATTAAACCGTCTGCTGGAAACATCCTATTCATTTCATTCTTGCAACTTTAACCAAAAAATTGCTTGTTAAAATTTCATACTGAAAACAAACCAAAAATAAGGTGATAGAAGCATCTAGTTGGAGCCTATAAAGGAAAACAAAAGATATTCATTTTTGAAAGAGCAATGAAAGTTACAAGGCATCATAAAAGATACTTATTCTTCATCCTCTTCTTCATCACCACCAGCAGCCTTCTTTGCAGCGGCTTTCTGGTTCTTTCGTTTGATTCTACCAGCACGACCACCACCGAAGGGACTAGTAAGCGAGAAGTCAATATGCTTCTGTGAATCGACTCTCACCAGGAAGGATGCCACATTCACCACCTGTCTCCCCACCCTGATATTATATAAGGAAATGAGAATATTACATGAACCTTCATAAACGTGATAAGAGGAGACGAATAGATACAGAATTTTTATTATATATATATATAGCACAAGATACACTGACTAGGGAAACAGAACTTAAACAGAAAAATGGATCCCAATAACCTTTCATATCATACAAATATAAAAAAAAGTCAGTAATATGACAATATCTTCATTCTAATATATCAAAGACCATGATCGAGCACTATGCACGCCTGAGAAAGAGAGCTGTGGAATACATAACAATGTAAAACATGGGCCAAATTTGATATTAGATGTGTCGCACACAAATGAATATATATGCATGCAAGCCAGTTGAAAGGTTTAATTATATACGAAGATATTACCAAGAAAATGCACATTTATATAAGAAGGTTGGATATATACGAAGATATCGCAAAGAAAATGCACAGATACGAGAAGGTCTGATAGATATGAAGTTATTACCAAGAAAATGCACAAACATGGAAGCATTAATACTAAAGACAAAAGACATTCCTCAGCTCATGGTAATTTATGCTTTAATCCTCATTTCAAATTTAATAAAACAACAAGTAGGTAAACAACCACCACAATTCTGCATCAACAAAAAGGGATTCAGCTAGAAAATATTACCTAATATGCCTCTGTCTGATGAGCACACGAGCATGATGAATCGACTTGGCCATTCCAGCCTTGAACACGAGGGTCTGAAGGCGGCGTTCAAGAAAGTTCTCCACAGTGAGGGACAGCACATAATCGAGCTTGTTTTGGCTCTCATCCAAAAGGCCATACCTATTCATCCTTCGAAGAAGGGCCTCGCCTTCAAAGATTCTGCGGGGATCCTTCTCGTCGAGGGTGAGAAGATTCCTAGCGTTGTTACGGATGCGACTCAACGCGTACTGCACCTCCACAGCTCCCTCTTGCACCTGAGCCCATACTCTCCGACGAGCTTCAGCTCTGCATCCAATCGCTCCTTCTCATAAGGCCGACGAGGCTTCTTGAATGTCTTACCATCTACACCAAAGTTGATCATAAATAATTTTATAACATCAATCTACTATTTAATTAAGAATCAAAAAGAAAATGAAATTGAAGAACTACATGCAATGATAGGACCGAAGAATCCGAATTTGAACATTTCAACATTCACAGAAAATCAAACTTGAACATCTCGAACAATCCTTAATTACTAAACATCATAACATAAACTAATGTAAAATGCACATAAACAGGAGTAAATGAAAAACAATGAAAGAAACAATTTCAGCTCGATCCTTAACTCAAATCCTAGATCTTAGTACCAAATCCAATACCACAAAATTACAGACTCGAGAAACTGCAGAAAAAATGCCTTGATAGAGCTCATCAGCGCCCAATTTACCTCAGACAAAACGAGCAAAAGCACGAAAGATGTACGTATACGGATAGAGGAGAACTTATAAGTACCAAATTACAGAGAGTATCTTACAGTTGCGGTAGAAACTAACGTGCACCATTGTAAGAAGCTATGCGGCTGAAGAACTCGGAAGGTTTTGCAAAGAGGATCTGTTTAATATCTGACAAACCCTAAGCCATTTTCGGTGTGTGTAATTTGGGCCTGTCAGAACGGGTTAGGGCATGGTGACAGATTACGGGTTTGAACAGGGTTCTATTCATGACGTTTATGGGCTTTAGCCCTTTTCTTGTCTTTTTATTTGGAAGAAAGATGTAATTGTGTAAGGAAATCGAATGTCAATTATTGTAATTAGAGCTGGCAAAACAAGTTCGTCAATTTTGGTCTGGGTTGGGTCAATAAATTTGAGGCACAACCAATTTTGGACTTGGCCGGGTCAGCTCAGAATGATCAATAGTTCGATTGGCTTAGGCAGCGTCAAATCGATAATTTTACACTATAAACAATACTTCGAATTAAAATATTCAACACCATCAAATTATTTCTTTATGTTTTCCACATGAAACTCCTCAAAATATCCTTGCCCATGAAATGACATTGAAAACTTGTTTAGTTCTCCTTATTATTTCAGTGAAAGAATCATCTATGAAGCATTGATGTTTATGGATTGGATCAAAGCTTTCCTATGCAATTGTCACAACTCTTAACAAACTTGTCTAAAAAATCTTAAGAAATTCTTGCTTGTTTAAATCGAGCATTGCGGCTACAATCCTCATTGATGCTACCAATTCATCAAATGTCACGTCTCGATCTTTGAATTTAACTTCATCAGTATCGAGCACTAATTTAAGGTAGATTTACCAAAATGTGTATCTCGTAGCTCGTCCCATGTCGTGTTCATCAAGGGAAGTTTTAAGATTACCTTTATAGCCTTCTAAAAAAATAACTTTATCGCCTATAAAAACCAACCGATTATGAAGCTCCAATTATTTCTTTAAAATAAAACAATTGGGTGTATGGTTAGAGAGATCGACCATGGTAGTTTTTTTTATATAAGAAAAAAAACTATCATAAGACCCTGAATATGGACAGCCAAAGACAATTGTGTCACCACAATTACAAAAAAAAAGGAAAATTAATTTGGGGAGACCACCCACGGTCCAGCTAAGACCAGCCCCAACCTTCTTTTTCCTCTCTAATTATGAGACACTTGTTAGGAATTATTCGTCCTCCAATTTTTTTTTAAATATTAAGATAAAATTGTTATATCTTTTGTATATTATATTAAAATAAATAAAAAATATCAAAAATTTTATTTTACATTCTCTATAAATAGACACCAATATTGATATAGTTATATACACAATACAATTCTCTTTTCTTATCTAGAAATAAAATCAGTTTTCACTTCTAAAAACTCCATTTTTCTCTCGTTTCCTATGGATCTCAATCTGATTTTTTTCTTAAACTCCAAAATTTTTCAATACTCCTAAGATTATTATCCAAACCTTGAAAATATCTAAAACTCAAAAAAAATTCATGTAGTTCAGAACTGCTATGAACCCCCAAATTCCACCAAATCATACTCATTCTCCAATCTCTAAATATCGTCAAAACCTCTAAAGATATCTCTCGAAGCTCATTTCAAGATGTTCGAAAAATACGAACAAACACTTCTAGGGTTCTGCAAGGTTGGACAAATGAAGAAGACATATCACTAATGTCTTCTTACTGTATGATCAATGAGTGTCCAATTGTTGGTACCAACCAAAAAAGGTGATGTGTTATGGCGACACATTTTGAATCTATATCAACAAGCTCGAGAAACCAATATGCAACTTGGCAAAAAAAGATCCACATAGTCATTGAGAAATCATTTTAAACTACTCAACATAAATGTGACCACATGGATTGGTGCATACAAGGAAACATATACTCTAAAAACATCTGGAATGTCCAATAATGATGTTGAGATGGAGGCACAAACAATTTATGAACTTTCTAAGTTTCTGCACCGAGAGGTTTTTGAACAAGTTATGTGTCACCATACCAAGTGAGAATTAAGATTGGAGGGAATCCAAACGATGAAGATAACACTGAAGAAGATCGTGGCAGTTCGAAAACATCAAGAACCGAAGAAGATGGATCAGATCCAACCGAATCAACTCCAGAAACTCCAGTTAGTCGTTCTTCAATTATTAGTCGTCCTATTGGTAAAGATAAGGCTACAACCAAAAGAAAAGGAAAAGCCACAACATCATAATCTTCGGTTATTCTAAATGATTTTACTATAGAACTTCGTGGGATGAGGATTGCACGTGAAAAAGAAATTGACGTAATATCAAGAAAAAAATAAGGTAATATTAAGAAGGACAGACATGGATGCATTTATTGCATTGATGAGCAAAAGTCACTTATCTCCACAAGAGGAAGAACTAAAAGTGATACAATTATTTCCAAATTAATCATACTTTATTTGCTTGTAATTTTAGTTTTATGTCATTTCAATTATTGTCTTACAGTAACTTTCAATTTATGTTATTTTATTTTCATGTAATTTCATTTCAATGTATTTTTAGTTAATGCAATTTCAGTTGTCATCTAAACTACTTTGTCAACATATGCATTAATTTTTAGATTAGATGTGTTTCGTAGAGTCACATGTACTATGCTTTTTGGCTCTTGATGCTTTGCATTACATCATCTTTTTTACTCTTGAATTTTTGGAGACTCAATTGTAATTTTATTTTGACTTGGAGCTCTGTAGAGACACATAATCTTTTTTTTTGCAGAGAGTCACAAGCAATTTTTTTTTTTTTTTTTGCTTTTTACAGCTTTGCAGAGACTCAGATGCATTTTTTTGGCTTTTGGATCTTTGTTGCCTTTCGATGCTTGGACAAAATAATTGATTTAAGATTGTATACAAATATCCCCAAATACACATTTGTTGCATATTCATTTCCAGCTCAAAAATCAAATTCACGCACCTAAAAAAATGTCTTCAAGTTCTAGTTTCAATGTTTCCTATTTCCTCGAGTTCGATGAATAGGAAGAACATGTGGCTGAAGAAAATCAACGATTTGATTGCATCCTTGAGGATGTAGCCATTCACGTAGCAACTATGTCATTACAATCCACAAACCACACAATCAGTGCAACACAGAGGTTCATTGAACTGAAACGCGAGAAAGGTCACGAAAGTTTGTTCGAGAAGTACTTTTTTAGACAATCCAATCTATCATTCAGAAGTTTTTCAAATGAGGTTTGTATGCAAAAACCATTGTTCGAACGTATAATGAACAAAATTGTTGCCACCGATGGTTTTTTTCAACAAAAGCATGATGTCATCGGTTGTTTGGGTATGTCTTCGATTTAGAAATATACTACAGCTATGAGGGTGTTGGCCTGAATAATAGAGGCAGACTTGCATAATGATTACCTACGAATGAGTGCACAAATCATAAGAAAGTAGGTTACTAAATTCATTGAATGTGTAATTTCTAACTTTGGTGATGAGTACCTGAGAAAGCCCACTGAATAAGACATGACATATCTTCTGCAAGTCGGTGAGGAATATGGTTTTCCAATTATGCTAGGTAGTATTAGTTGTATGCATTGGGAATAGAAAAATTATCCTACTGCTTGGGCAGTGCAATATGCAAGGAGAAGTGGCAAGCCAACAATCATTTTGGAAGTAGTTGACTGTCAAGACTTATGGATCTGGCATGTATTTTTTGGAACTCCAGGTTCGAGAAATGATATCAATGTACTTGAACAATCTCATATTTTTAGTGATATCTTGTAAGGCCGAGCATCAAAGGTTAGTTATATCGTCAATGGTCACGAATATAATACGAGATATTATCTCACTGATGACATATATCCTTGATGGGCAGCATTTGTAAAATCTATTAATTGTCTACAATTTTGGAAGAACCAATTGTTTACTCAACATCAAGAGGCTGCACGAAAAGATGTTGAGCGAGCATTTGGCGTTCTACATGCTTGTTTCGCTTTTATTAAGCTACCATATCATATTTGCGATCATGATATGATGGAAAAAATAAAGATTTCTTGTATTATCATGCACAATATAATAGTGCAAGATGAACGATACACTTATCTAAACTATCACGATCCCATAGATTTTACATAAGCTTGACCTACGCAGAATAATATAAAAATGGAGATGAAGAAGATAATGATGATCTAAATTTTGAATTCTCCACAGAGCGAATTGCAAGTCTAGCCAGCTATATGACAAATAAGTCACAACTTCGCAATAGGGATGCTCATAACGCTCTTAAAAACAACTTGATCGAGCATATATGGTAAAAATTCAGTGATGACAACTAAATATGTAATTTTTGTCATTTTTTTGAAGTATCGGTTGTTTATTTCAATTGTTGTAATTTCTATTCTTGGTTTGTCATGTTTTCTATTTCTATTAATGAGTGACTGATGGTCCCTGGGGGGTTCTTACTGGTGTATGGAGAGGGGAGATACACTAGTTAAGGCAAATTAAAACTTTTCTTTCTCAAGATTGGACTTTTTACTTTATCAATAGCTATCAGTTAACTGGAGTCAGTTTAGTACTGGTATTAGTACTGATGATCAGTTCAAAAATGGGAGTCTTGTGAAGAGTGATATCAGTTAGCAAACCTACTGATTGCTAAGGCAGTTGGACTCATAACTAATGTGGGTTATAGAATGTGGTGGTTACCTTTGACCTTTATTGAAAAATCAAACTGGCAGAAAAGACTTAGTCAAATATGGGTTGTCAATTTTTTGTTTGTCTCTTTAGTATCAAACTAATACTGATAGAGTGTTTCAAAACAATGTTGTGTTGCATTTGCTAGTGATGTTCAGTTCAATAAAATACAAACTAAAGAAAATACTGATAATAAAAACACTTAGTTTTTACGTGGTTCGAAGAGATCAACTCATATATCCACGAATTGATTGCTCAGTCAATCCACTAGCTGTGATTTGATCTTACTTACGGGTACAAGATATAAACCTAAATATAGACTTTAACCTTTTCTATATCCTGCCTACTTGACGTTCCTCCTACGCTTGCTGGTTCTAGTGATGGAGTCTGAGGTTCGTTGGTTCAAGAGTTGTCCAAGAAACCCATTGGAGATGGCGGTCCAACCAGTCCATGAGCGGTCAATTTAATTATGACGAATGGGCTTGATTTTTGAAGATTTTTTAGTATTTTATTTTGTGGCATATGTAGGCCACATTTTTATGCATTTTCGCAGCCCATTTATATTATCTAGTTTCCCAGTTTATGTAGGTCTCTTCTTGTAATTAGTTTTCTTCTTTGATAAGGAGTCATTCTTTGATAATGAGTCCTTCTTTGATAAGGTTTAGAGTTCATTTTTCAGCCTATATATAGGCTTGTATCATTCACGAAATATTCAGCTTTTGATTTCCAATATATGTGAGTTTTATTCTCTCTTCAATAGCTCTTTGAATTTCTTGAGATTTGCCAAGTAATTAATTTATCGACGTATCGATGAGATATTCATCCCTCGTTTGTATGTCATTCATCGTCCCCGAGTTGTTGCGTCAACTTCATGTTGGGGTATAGGCGACATACTGAACTATAACTTCTTGGGTTAGATTCATAGGTTTTGGGATTTCCAACGGTTTACGTTCAAAAATCTTCCGTTCGCGTGTCATTAGATCCTTCATACCAACGAGGTTCGTATCAACTAGGAAACCTCTTACTGCTTCGGGTGCAATCAACCTAACTTCTTGCTTATAGATGCAAGACAACTGTCACAGTCCAAGTTCTTAATCAAGAGATTAGACTGTGACTAATGACTACATATGAACTATTGGGACTAATGACATAGAAAGAATCCATAAGGCTTCATGACAATAATATATGGAAGGTAAATAATGGGTGACGCCAATGGATGTATAATTTCAATCAGAACGAAACAATTTATTTTTACAAGGTCAAATAAATAAAAGGAATAGCAAAGGCAGGATAATCAATAACATTCGACCTTTACTCCAAAAAGGGTTTTTTCAACTTTGCAACAACAACATAACGATCAATCAATTCAGAGTATGGCAACAGAAATGTCAGTTGAGTTATATGTATGAGGGCATATAACTCTGGGCAGCAAAATATAACAATACGCATAGGTTTCCAATTTAACGTAAAGACAACAGGATTAGTAATGTTATATCAAGATAAACTTTCAAACACGTAGAACCAAAACAAGTACAACTCCAACAATCTCAAATATCAATAACAACAAACCAAACTAAATTCATTTCAACAACAAAAGATATAAAGGAGTTCGACTTTAACATTGTTCACATGCCACAACTACAAACCCAACCAAGTTTGTTCCAAACAACAGGAGATATCAAAGAGTTCAACTCCAACGAGAATAACCATCTGCATTAAAACAAATGAACCACAAGAGTCGTACACAACATATAAGTATTTGCGAGCAAAAACCATAGTGTTCACTTCCAACTCCATCTCCAGAATCCCAACTCAACCTGTATGTTTAGAAATACATGCAGGGCGTGAGTACATAAAGCACTCAGTGGGCATATGCCGAAAACATTTAAAACTTTGCTCTTATAGCTATAAGATTGACTTGCCATAACGTTGCAACACACAAGGGTTTTAGTGAAATGACCTGTGTGTGCGTTTTCACAATTAAACACTTACTTGATTTCATGCTCATAGTAACAAATATATGCAAATGCATGTCTCATGTCTGCAGACAATTTCTTTCTCTTTCTCTTCCCATATCCACGTACTTTCTATGTGTTGAGAAGTAGGCCTCATTCTCAAACACGCTTTGACCCGAAGGTCACTATCCGATGTCGGTAAATTCTTTCTTTCTTTCTTTTTTATTTTCATTTCTTTCTTTTCCGTGGATAGGTAACGCGTCATGCTCATGCTCAAAATCAGGCAAGTCAACATTTTTCTGAACAATATGCAAAATATAATGCAATAATAAGATTTAGCACGTGCTATGTTTAGTTCGAAAGCCCACCTGTAAACTTTACTCGATAAGTTTTATCAACTTTCCTTCCTCTTCTTCTTCTTCTTCTTTGATTGCTTTGTCATTTTAGACGTACCTTAAATTAATCAATAATATCAGTATTCGAATAAAGGATATTTTTCATCTTTCAATTCTTCTTATTCATTCTTCTTATTCATTCTTTTTCTTTTCTTATATTTTGTTTAGACACTTTTGTCTAAACTTTCACCTATAAGAATTATAAGTCTTTCGGGTCATTGCATCATTATCTTATTAAGACTTTCTTGACATATTTATCTTATTCGACTCACAAGAGTCTACTTTCGTAACAAATGAACAATTAATAATTATTTCATAATTACACTCATAATGAACTAAATCATATTATTTTCTTTACTTAAACACTTCATTTCTTATGATTAAGTTATTTATGCATAACTTTTCAATAAATCTTCTAATTCAAACTTTTATTAGAATTTAATTAGTGAGTAATCACACTCTTTAAATTCATCTCATTATTAGCTATACTTTAATGATATCAATCATGTCCAAACAATTTATCATACATAATTCAACCAAAATATGAATACATATATAAGCCTCAAATTTTCACATTCTTAGCTCTACCATTTCCAATTAAGTTACATTAGTCTTTAATTACCTAATAAGTTCATAATCCACAAGATTTACAAGGAATAACATTAAATTTTACAATCCCCTTTTTCTACCTAGTTTTCGAAAATATAACAATATGTATATTTTTCTTCAACTTTCTTTCTAATTCACATCTAATTATCATATATCAATCCCAAACAACAATAATTATTTCATATATTAACTTTATCATGAATATAACAATTATACATACAAACTAAAATTTTCTACTTTCAACATATTAGTTTAGAAAATTCTAAATAATTCACATAATGCTTAAATCATCATATCAAACTCATATATCAAGTTAATTGAAAAAAATAAAGTCAAAATAATGCTCCTCAAAATTTTTGAAAATTTATATATGTTTCGTAAGTTTATTTTTGATAAATTTTCTTTCAAATCATATACCTAAACATGCTCAATCACATAATTACAAACTAATTCCCAACATATCATCACTTTAATTAATTTTCATAACCGAGGGTTTTTTACCCAAATTTTTATTTCACAATTAAACCATAAATATATCATTATTCATACTTTAATCCATCAAATATCATTACATACCAACAATAATCACCAAAGATCACTTAATTCCTCAACTACATATCATCAACATCTTCACAAATTTTACCAATAATAATCAAGCTTAAGAATTAAATAAAAGATAGAAATATACCTTCTTTCCAACTTAAGAATAAGCTTGGAGGTGAAATTTTGGAAGTGGAAAGACTTGATCAAGAAAATTTTCAAGTATGTGTGTGTCGAAAACTTTAGAGAAAAATTGGAAGATTTTGAAGATAATGAATAGTAAGGAGGTTTATGTTTATATATATCCAAATTCTATTTCATTTTTGTTTTAATTTATTTAATTGATTATTCATCATTTCTAGAATGCTCCCATATTTATCCTTGATAATAGGATTATAATTTATTTAATGTTATATTTATATACATATTGCTTTCTTTTCTTTAGGAAGTAAAAATAATAAAATACTAATCTTACATTAATAAAATCATACTTGATACATAACATTAAAATGTGGTATATATACATGCATAATTTAAATTTTCCATTGTTGTAGCATTTCTTTGATCATTAAGATCAAATAATCAATCTACGTAATAATTTAATTTCTAAACAAAATCTTTTACTCAAAATTTTTAGGATTCGGTTTATCGATCATATTTTATTTTACTAATTGAAATGAAATATTTTGGATCTTAAGCATTTCTATTTTCTTTCTTATTAATGATGCAATGCCCTATTTAACCTTAATCTTTAATTAATTACTAATTAAAAGTTAGGGATATTACATTCCCTCCCTCTCTAAGAAATTTCATCCTGAAATTTAGTACCTTAGATAAATAATTCAGGTTACTTCTGTTTCATTTGTTCTTATAGTTCCCATGTCACTTCCTCTGAGCCATGATGTTTCCACTGTGCTTTGACTAAAGGAATATATTTGTTCCTTAGTTGTTGTTCTTTCCGATCTAAGATACATTTTGGTCTTTTTTTCATAGCTGATTTGGCTCAGGAACTAATTCTTCTTTATGAATAATTTGTTTTGGATCAAACACATATTTTCGTAATTGCGACACATGGAACACGTTATGTACATTGCCAGAATTTGGTGGCAATGCAAGCATGTATGCTACAGGTCCGATTCTTTCCAAAACTCCGTACGGTCCTATAAATCTTGGTTTTTTGTTTTCCTTTTATTCCGAATCGATGTACACCTTTGGTTGAGGAAACTTTTAGGAAAACCTTGCCTCCAATTTCGAAGCTGAGTTCTTTGCGGCGAACATCCACGTACGATTTTTGGCGATCTTGAGCTTCTTGAATTCTTTTCTTGATTTGTCGTACGATTTCGATCATTTCTTCGATTGCCTCCGGTCCCAACACTTTTCTTTCTCCGACCTCGTCCCAATAGAGAGGCGATCTGCATTTCTTGCCGTAGATAGCTTCGTATGGCGCCATGTTAATTGTATCTTGATAACTATTGTTATAAGTAAATTCGACTAACGGTAAGGCTTGTTCCCATTGTTCGCCTTGATCTATCGCTACAGTTCGGAGCATGTCCTCTAGCGTTTGAATAGTTCTTTACATCTGGCCGTCTGTTTGAGGATGGAAAACTGTGCTAATATCCAATTGCATCCCTAATTCTTCTTGGAACTCGACCAAAATTGCGATGTGAATTTGGAGTCTTTATCTGAAGTGATAGATATAGGTACTCCATGTAACCGCACTATTTCGCGAACATATATCTGGGCTAACTTTTTAGCTCCATAAGTAACAGGAATTAGAATAAAATGGGCGCATTTGGTAAGACGATCAACAATTACCCATATGGCAGTATTTCCACGCTTTGATCTTGGTAGTCCTGTAACAAAATCAATGGCTATGTGGTCCCATTTCCATTCAGGAATATCTAAAGGTTGTAGCTTTCCATATGGTCGTTGATGTAGTGCTTTGACTTGTTGGCATGCTAGACATCGCTCCACGAATGATGCTATCTCCTGCTTCATTCCAGTCCACACAAATTGTTGTTTAAGATCTTGATACATCTCCGTGCTTCCTGGGTGCGACGTATAAAGCGAATTATGGGCTTCACTCATGATTTCATCCTTTAGCTCCTGATTGTTGGGTACAACAATCCTATTTCAGAACATAATTGTATTGTCCCGAGCTTCATAATAATCTTGTAATCCTTCCGTTCTGATTTTAGCTCTCAACTTTTCTAATTGTTCATCTTGTCGTTGAGCGTTTACAATTCTCGTCCTTAAGTCTGGTATAACCACCAACACAGATATGATACTCTCAGTGGTGTCTGGTGGAAATACCACTTCTATTTTCAACTTTTCAAAATCTCTAATTAGCTCTTGTTCTTGGGTGAGGATCATTCCTAACTGTCCTTGACTTTTTTGACTCAAAGCATTTGATTTCACAGTCATAATTTTTGACTAGTTCAAGCCACCTTCTTTAACGCATGTTCAAATCTTTTTGCTCAATGAAGTACTTTAAACTCTTATGATCTGTGAAAATTTCGCATCTAGATCCATACAAATAGTGCCTCCAAATCTTTAGCGCATGGACTACCGCAACTAGTTCTAAATCATGCGTTGGATAGTTAAGTTCGTTAGGTCTTAGCTGCCGTGAAGCATAAGCGGTGACTTTTCCTTCCTGCATAAGAACGTATCCTAATCCGTTCTTTGACGCATCGGTATAAAGAGTAAATCCTTGATCTGGTTCTGGTACCGTCAATACAGGTGCTGAAGTCATCCGCTTCTTAAGTTCTTGAAAACTCTCTTCACATTCTTTGGTCCATTGAAACTTTACTCCTTTCCGGAGTAATTGAGTCATCGGTCTTGCAATCTTAGAAAATCCTTCAATGAACCTTCGATAATATCCTGCCAAACCTAAGAAACTCCGAATTTCATTCGGCGTTGTGGGTGACTTCCATTCTTGTATAGCTTGTACCTTAGCAGGATCCACTTTTATTCCTTCTGCTGATACGATATGTCCAAGAAAATTTACCTCTCTCAGCTAAAATTCACATTTACTAAATTTGGCGTATAGCTTTTCAGTTCTCAGAGTTTCTAATACAATTCTTAGATGCTTTTGATGTTCTTGTTTGTTTTTCGAGTACACAAGAATATCATCGATAAATACTAAGATAAATTTATCGAGATAATCATGAAAAACACAATTCATTAAGTCCATGAACACGACAGGAGCATTTGTTAATCCAAAAGACATCACTACAAACTCATAATGGCCATATCATTTTCGAAAATCAGTCTTAGGAATGTCTTCTGATCGAATTTTTAGCTGATGAAACCCTGATCTTAAATCAATCTTAGAGAAAATACTAGCTCATTTCAACAGATCAAATAAATCGTCTATCCGGGGTAATAGATATTTGTTTTTCAAGGTGAGCTTGTTTAATTCTCTATAGTCTATGCACATTCTTAGGGTACCACCATTTTTCTTCACGAACAAGACAAGTGCTCCCCATGGAGACACAATGGGTCGAATAAACCCTAAGTCCAAAAGCTCTTGGAGTTGGATTTTCAACTCTTGTAACTCTTTGGGTGCCATACGATAAGGCGCTTTTGAAATAAGTGCTGATCCGGGTTCTAGATCAATTGTAAACTCCAATTGTCTATCTTGAGGTAATCCCGGTAATGTTTCAGGAAAAACATCTGGATATTCTCGAACTATCGACACATCCTCGAATCTTCTTTCTTTCTTGTCGTCAGTATCAAATATACCAAATAAGCACAAGTTTCCTTATTCCTTATCAGCTTTTCGGCACGCAACGCTGAGATTATGGGAACTCTTCTTCCCTTCATCTCAACACCATAGAAACAGGTAGGTTCTTTTCCTGGAAGTTGGAACGAAATTTCCCGTCATTCGCATCGAATTACAACATGATTTTCTGTTAACCAGTCCATTCCTAAGATAATATCCACATCCCACATTGATATTACTCGTAAGGATCTTGCTTTCAATTTAAGAGTTCTTAACTCAAATTCTAAGTAGGAACATACGTGGGAAATTATTGTGGATTTGCCTAAATGAGTCATCACTTTTAAATCTTGGTTACTTCGTTCTATGTTAAACTTAAAAACATCTACACATGCTGTAGAAATGAAATAATACGAAGCTCCAGTGTCAAAGATAATTATAATAGGTATGCCATTTAATGTTCTCATACATGCCAAGTTTTCAGCATTCTGTTCAGGTCACCTTGGGTTCAAAGCAAATGCCCTTTGATATTAAGGTTGGGGTTGCTGAGGCCGAGGTGGTAAAATCATCTGATATTGAGGTGCCGACATCGATCGGATTTGCTGTTGGGAACTACCACCTATAGCTTTCATTTGTGGCACTTGTTTAGCAGAAGTTGACTTCTTTCCACTTTCCAATGATCTTTGTCTAGTTGGGCAGTTGTTAGCATAATGACCTATTTGGCCACATTTGTAACAACTATTACTGCCCCATCTACAAATTCCAGTATGAGCCTTATTGCACCTCGGGCACAAAGGTATCCTGGGTGGATTTGGAATCATCTGTGGTTGATGTTGAAATGGTGGTCGAAAAGGGCTTGAAACAAACTGATTTGGTCTTCGCCAAGGTTTCTTATTCGGAAAATATCTTGTTTCCCATCTTCTTTTTCCTTTAAACCTTTGATTCCGGGGCATCATCTTTTGTGGAGTTTGCATTTGAGATGGTGTTGGATTTGACCCAGGGACCATATTTTATGACTGCATCTACAATTCCATGTCTAAAGCCCTATTCAATGTCTTGGCATATGATAGGGCAGGCTGGCTTGCCAGAATGACTCTAAGTTCTTGATGTAAACCCGAACAAAATAATTCGGCCATCTTTTCATCTGTTTCAATTTTGTACGGAGCATAGGGGGATAGATTACAAAATTCTCTATCATACTCTGCCACTGATTTCTTTCCTTGTTTCAAATTCATAAACTCTATTTCCTTTTGTTTCCTGTAACTTTGAGGAATATATTTCGCAAACAACTCTTCTTTAAATTGTTTCCAAGTGAAATTCTCTAATCTCTCAGGAGTGAGAGTCTTCTGGCGAGATTCCCACCAGAAAATCAACTGGTCCCTTTAGTTGAAAGGAAATGCACAAAAGGCATTCCTTGTCCGAGCATTCTAAAAATTTAAAGATTCTTTCCATAGCCCGAATCCATTCCTCTACTTCGGCAGGATTACCAGTTCCACTGAAAGATGGTGGATTTTGTCGAAAGAAAAATTCAGAAATTCATCGAGTTATTTGAGGAGGGGTGTGTTCAGGTGAAGGTTGAGGTATATTTTCACTTTCTTGTTCTTCTACTTTAGGAATTTGGTTTCGACGTCTTGGTGGCATACTGCATTTTAGGTTAATGAGAACAATATATGCAGTGTGTAGGTAAGGAATTTATAAGAAAGCAGATAAAATGTCATGTTTGGCAAATATGTTTACATGTAAATAAATTCACACAATTGTATAAACAATAGGTTCAAAAGTAAATAAGAAAAACAACAACAACACAATGTAGATATCTTTAAATTTGTACTTTTATATCATAAGAAAATTGCCTCTCAGATGATTTTTTACAAAAAGGAAAATTTTACCTCATAGTAACAAATATATGCAAATACATGTCTCATGTCTGCAGACAATTTCTTTCTCTTTCTCTTCCCATATCCACGTACTTTCTATGTGTTGAGAAGTATGCCTCCTCAAACACGCTTTGACCCAAAGGTCACTATCCGACGTCGGTAAATTCTGCGTCATGCTCAAAATCAGGCAAGTCAACATTTTTCTGAACAATATGCAAAATATAATGCAATAATAAGATTTAGCACGTGCTATGTTTAGTTCGAAAGCCCACCTGTAAACTTTACTCGATAAGTTTTATCAACTTTCCTTCATCTTATTCTTCTTCTTCTTTGATTGCTTTGCCCTTCTTAGACGTACCTTAAATTAATCAATAATATCAGTATTCGAATAAAGGATATTTTTCATCTTTCAAGTATACATGAATTCTTCTTATTCATTCTTTTTCTTTTCTTATATTTTGTTTAGACAATTTTTTCTAAACTTTCACCTATAAGAATTATAAGTCTTTCGGGTCATTGCATCCTTCTATTATTAAAACTTTCTTGACATATTTATCTTATTCGACTCACATGAGTCTACTTTCGTAACAAATGAACAGTTAATAATTATTTCTTAATTACACTATTAATGAACTGAATCATATTCTTTTCTTTACTTAAACACTTCATTTCTTATCATTAAGTTATTTATGCATAACTTTTCAATAAATCTTCTAATTCAAACTTTTATTAGAATTCAATTAGTGAGTAATCACACTCTTTAAATTCATCTCATTATTAGCTATACTTTAATGATATCAATCACGTCCAAACAATTTATCATACATAACTCAACCAAAATATGAATACATATATAAGCCTCAAATTTTCACATTCTTAGCTCTACCATTTCCAATTAAATTATATTAGTCTTTAATTACCTAATAAGTTCATAATCCACAAGATTTACAAGGAATAACATTAAATTTTACAATCACTTTTTTCTACCTAGTTTTCGAAAATATAGCAATATGTATATTTTTCTTCAACTTTCTTTCTAATTCACATCTAATTATCATATATCAATCTCAAACAACAATAATTATTTCATATATTAACTTTATCATGAATATACCAATTATACATACAAATTAAAATTTTCTACTTTCAACATATTATTTAGAAAATTCTAAATAATTCGCATAATGCTTAAATCATCACATCAAACTCATATATCAAGTTAATTGAAGAAAATAAAATCAAAATAATGCTCCTCAAAATTTTCAAAATTTTTGAAAATTTATATATGTTTCATAAGTTTATTTTTGATAAATTTTCTTTCAAATCATATACCTAAACATGCTCAATCGCATAATTACAAACTAATTCCCAACATATCATCACTTTAATTAAATTTCATAACCTAGGGTTTTTTACCCAAATTTTTATTTCACAATTAAACCATAAATATCTTATTATTCATACTTTAATCCATCAAATATCATCACATACCAACAATAATCACCAAAGATCACTTAATTCATCAACTTCATATCATCAACATCTTCACAAATGTTACCAACAATAATCAAGCTTAAGAATTAAATAAAAGATAGAAATATACCTTCTTTCCAACTTAAGAATAAGCTTGGAGGTGAAATTTTGGAAGTGGAAAAGGATTGATCAAGAAAATTTTCAAGTGTGTGTAAGTGTGTGTGTCAAAAATTTTAGAGAAAAAATGGGAGATTTTGAAGATAATGAATAGTAAGGAGGTTTATGTTTATATATATCCAAATTCTATTTCATTTTTGTTTTAATTTATTTAAGTGATTATTCATCATTTCTAGAATGCTCCCATATTTATCCTTGATAATAGGATTATAATTTATTTAATGTTAATATTTATATACATATTGCTTTCTTTTCTTTAGGAAGTAAAAATAATAAAATACTAATCTTACATTAATAAAATCATACTTGATACATAACATTAAAATGTGGTATATATACATGCATAATTTAAATTTTCCATTGTTGTTGCATTTCTTTGATCATTAAGATCAAATAATCAATCTACGTAATAATTTAAATTTCTAAACAAAATCTTCTACTCAAAATTTTTAGGATTCGGTTTATCGATCACATTTTATTTCACTAATTGAAATCAAATATTTTGGATCTTAAGTATTTCTATTTTCTTTCTTATTAAGGATGCAATGCCCTATTTAACCTTAATCTTTAATTAATTAATTACTAATTAAAAGTTAGGGATATTACAACAACCAAGCTTTTGGCAAGTAACATTTCATTGTTTACTTCCTCAACTTCTACTAAAACTTGGAGGTTTTGAGAATAGGGATTTCCAGCTAAGGGTTGAGTTGTCAGAGACGATAAACTCAATATTTCTAGACTTAAGATATACAAAATTGTATCCTATAATTTAAATGAGTGTATAAATCTTAAATCTAATATATATATATATATATATATATATATATATATATATATATATATATATATATATTTTGAACTCAAGATTTTCGGATAGCACTTTGTAATCTTTATGAATGTTGAGCCTCTACACCAAGCGATCATTACAGAGAGTAGTGTGGTTCTTCATTGCGTATTTTTTGTAGATATTTTTAAGTTGAAGGGCTTATTCTCTACAGAGGTAAGTACTTTGAATTTTCTGAGTATTTTCAATTGCTTTAGTTGAAAAATACTTATTATTTCAATTGTTCTTATTGTAGACGATTGATTTGTTCATGATGAGCTGTAGAGTGAGGCTGATGAGGGGCGATATTTTATTGCCCAGCTTGAACGATGCAAATAAGATTATATTGAACACAGACTTCTATGTAAGTATCAATATTTTTCAATTTATATTCTTATAATTATTGCTTAAACTAATTCTAATTTTAAAGTATTTGTGTCTCAATAGTGACTCCTTCAGATCGAACGGTCTGTTTGTACACTAGTTGGGAGGCTCGACATTATTCAGCCTGATTCAAGTGATTCATGCTCCAGTTGGAAGGTCCTCGAAGGTATTAATTCGTTGGTTATGGGCACGACATGATCATCCACTATGAGAGGTTGGTCCGGCATGCAACATGTGATTTGTTAAGTTCAACAACGTACTGTATTAGTTTTTTTTAATCCTAATTTATATATTTTATATTAATTGTATTATATAGGTCATTACTCCTTGCCTTCTCGATGGAAACTATGTCGTCGCTGTTATCTGAGTGGTTAATTGAGAGCTTGACCTATATGACTGCATATATTATAGATTAGATGACGTTGTGAAGAGGAGACGCACAGAGCAGATGCTTCCACTAGTGTATTTATTTGGACGTGTCTTGGATGTTGGTGGCTATTGGAACAAAAATGATATGGGCCTACTATAAAAAGATAGGCCACTGAATTCATTTATCCCACCATCTAATCACTAGTTTACTCAAAGAGACGACGTTGATTGTGGTTCAATTGCATGCATGTACTGATGTACGTAGATCGTTTAATATCCGAGTCACCGAGTATAACTTGGGGAAATACTCGTGTGATGGCATATAGAAGAACTATAACTACTTCTATTTATGAGTTGTGTGAAGAAGCTTAGATTTTGAGTTGTTAGTTTTTCTATAAGTTATTCATCTTTTCATATATTTTTTATGAGTTGTTTCTCTTTTTATATATTTTTATTTTATCTATTTATTTATTTTAGAATGTTTATAAAACTATACATAATAAAAACATGCAAGCACACGACTCAATTAACGACCAATATGAGGAAAATAAAAACATACAAGCACATGACTCAATTAACGAACCATAAGAGAACAAATGCAAAATTCACAAACACACGACTCAAATTAACTAATAATATGAGAAAAATAAAAACTTACAAACACCCGACTCAATTAATGAATAATAGGAGAACAAATAAAAACTTACAAATAGACGATTCAATTTACAAACAATAGGATAACCCTAAAAATATACAAGTACACGACTCAATTAATGAACAATTGGATAACAATTCGACCAACTTTATTTAATTGTTTATGCCTTCATCCACTCGATTTGGACATATCCTTCGTGTGTGTACTGGTTTCCTACTATGGCTGCATCTCGTTGGTGCTCGGGTTCTACTGCTAGACGATTATCCCTCTTGGTTTGTATGTACTCTTCTTGTAGCCCTTTTACACCTGATCGAATATAACTTTTTCTAGGTCCTCAAGACTGCCTTAACATAATAGGAGGCTATACAATCGCTTGATCTACCTCATGTGGAACCATCCTCTCATTGTATTGAGGGACATGATTAACTACACAAACGTACGTCTCAATAAAAAGTATTGATCGTGTAGTATGGTTCGACGTACTTGTGGATGGGTTCTCCGGCCTCACTATCAACGTAAAATGTTAGTATGAATTACATAGGTAATTATGTTTAAATACTGAGTATTAAAACATACCTAATGATAACAATCTCATGTGAACACGATATCTTGTCTAGATAGAATTCTCTACAATCACACGATTTGAGTTGGAGATCGACCATGAAGTTCCTAACGCCAGATTGCACCCTAAACTTTGTATCTGTAGACCTCGTTGTAGTGTAACGATGACTTTTTTGACAATTATTCTATAAGCTTGTTGATTGTCTTCTCCGTAAGATAGATGTCCGACCTATGTGCTGCTGCTCTTCTATCGTTGAACCACTGCTCAGTAACAAGTCTGATTGCCTCCAACATTGAGCATTTTAGAATACATCTCATCCACAATAGTCAAGAGTTAAATTACTCTGCCGTATTTGATGTTAGGAAACTATAAAGACTTACAGGGCACTTCGAACGAGACCATTTTTCAGGTCCTATACAAAGCAAATTTTGGTATGCTTTATTGTTTATGCTCTTGATAGCAGACATAACACATTGATATTGTTTGGGATCGTACGCATAAGCAGCTTCTTGGAACACTTCACCATAGTCCCGTTACGAAATTGTTTGATCTTGTTTACTAAGTGATAAAAGCATAAGCCGTGATGGGCTAGTGAAAATACTCTCCCGGCGGCATTAGCTATGGACACGTGTGCATCTGAGATAATTAAGAGGTCGTCAGTATTTTCAAATGCTCGATGGATCCGCGTGATAAACCATGACAAATATTCATCATTCTCAATTGGCTTAACACCATATGCCAATAGGAATACTTGCTCATTGGCATCATTCGTTACTGCAACCAATAAAATTCTCTCATTCTTTCCGTTGAGATGAGTACCGTCTACTACGATCACCGGTCTCATACAAAAGTAGAATGAAGCAATAGATGCACCTAGAGCAATGAATAAATGTTAGAGTCGACCATCACCATCCACTTCAAAATCGGTAAATGTACCGGGATATGTCACCTCAACATGTGCGAGATAACTCGACAAAGATTTGGAATGACTCATCATGCCAATCATATATCAACTCAATTTTCATATTTCGGGCTCGCAGTGCCACATCATAATTGTGCGGATACCTAAATCGTGTTTCAGCTCTTCCATAATTGATTTAGGCTTCATAATTTCACCTATTATGTGTATTTTTGGAGCATAATATGCCGCAATGATCTCTGAATGGATCTTTAGTGGACCAACACAACCCAAATCATGATTATATTTGTGTTCAGATGTAAACTTATAAACTATCCAAATATTACCTCGTTGGATAGCATGCAACTCAATATTACACCTCATGCAGTGCTTGTATTTAAATGTTAGTCGTGTTGTATTTGAACGACCAACAACATATTTTGCCTCCCGGTCCATATGCCACACATCAACATCAAGATAGAGGTCGTCTTTGCTATAGTAATATGAATTATTACTCAATTATCCATCCCTCGTTAGGTCCATTTCACGAGCCACAAATGAGGCGGCAGCGTTGAGAGAAATCACCAGAACTAACCAATTAGTTAGTTCTTCAGCATTAGGTTGGATGACATCTTCTAGATAAGTGCTTGGATTGATCAATGATGATAGTTTGGGAAATTCACCTTCTCTTTGGATCCATCCTGCAAAATCAATAAATATAATATTTAAAATTAATTATTTGGGATTGTCATCAAAGGCATTTGAGTCAGTCTCTTCAAGATCGTCGATCTCAAGTACATATTCTTCTTCATCGTCTTCTCCATCAACATCACCATTCTATATATGAGTTGTTGGTCTCATTGTCTCGATATTGGTACCATGCTCTGCAATGAGTATTTGGGATTAAGGAAACCAAAAAGCATACTTTGAATATCTTAAAACTACTATACCTGCATCTCTATGTGGATCAAATGGACGTTGGGCTCTCCCTGGTATGATCCACTCGCAACGTTTGTAATATTGTGAACTACATAAACGCGTGGATATTCTTCAGACATGCACAACCGAACAAATACTTTATCATCGATACAGATTTTATTATCCAACCATATCAAGATATGGATAGATAAAATAATTGATCATTTGTGCTCAATTCATGGGACTGCAATGTGATTGATATAGTACATGAGGTTGTAAAGAGAATGGTCTTAAATTTGGACAATTTGTTGATACTCACCAACATACATACAATCACTATCAAACTCTCCACCATAATTCATAGTGATGAATTTGCAATTGTCTACATACATAAGAAATAAAGAAAGAAATTAAAATAAATTTCTCAATCAAAATAGAATTTAAAATCATCAAAATGAATCAACTTATCTATGAATGTTTTCTTTGTGGTTTTCCTTCAAGTAGCTCCGTTTCAATTAGAAGATATAGTTGTTGGGTTTATTTTAAATGAACAATTTTTATAGACGAGAGCAACAAAGTGGTGGGTGTTCTGTGAGCATTCACGTGAATTTTATTGTAGCTAATCGTACTCAACTCATTTATTGTACGAGATTGTTGTAGCAACATCTTATTCAGGTAGGTCTTGCTTTCAATTTAACGTGATTGAAATGAATTTACATAATAAATAGTGCACGAGATTGATGTTACAATAGTTTATTCAGGTAGGGCGGAGCATCAGTCGGCTACGATCAAAAACTGAATCGAACCGATGAAATCGATGGACCAAATGTTTTTGAAAAGCTTGACCGAACCGAATTGATCGAGACTTCAAAAAACCGAACTATCGACCCAAATCGAATGCTTCGGTTTGGTCGGGTTTGGGTCAAATCGGTAACTTGAGTAAGTGATTGAGGCTAGCTTTTATCTCATCACCATCGCGTACTTCAACGAAAGAGATGAGAGGGTGTTCAAGAATATAGAGTGACAAATCGAAGGAAAACAAAAGAAAGGAGTTCGCGATAGTGTCATTCCTTCGTCTCTTGAAGATATGTCCATTTTGTAGCTTTGATGTACACGAAATTGAATTAAAGCTTGTTTTATACGGTAACCATGGAACATCTACCATATTTGAGAGAGAGAGAGAGAAAGAGAATAGAAAATAAAGATGAGACAGAGATATAGTTTGTTAATGTAGAATGAAATGAGAGAGAGAATATGGATGAGTGGAGTCTTGCGTGCACATAATAAAAGTGGGTTGAATCATGAATGGGTCCAATGAAGAGAAATAGAGATGTCACATCAATCAATGTTATTTTAAGAATAAAATAATCTTTCTCATTCCAATGGAGAGAGTGAGAATTGTTACATTATTATTCATTTGCAAATGTAGTTTTTCAACACTAAAGGCACCGTTTTCGAGAAAGAAAGGTTTGGGGGAAAAGAGATAAGGTTTGCAAATAAAAATGGGTGAGGGAAAAGAGAACATACCAATTTATGCAGTTCAAATATTCGATCGGTTTCGGTTTGACCGAACCCGTTTTATTCAAATCTGATAACCGAATCGAATGAATTCGGTTTTTGATTTTAAAACCGAACTGTTAACAGATTCTTTTAAAATCGAACCAAATTGACCAAAATTCTTCGGTTGTGTGTGATTTTTCGATTTCGGTTCGGTTATGCTCACCCCCAGATTCTGGTATATTGTAAATTTAGTTTCACGTTAGTGAATTGAATTTACAGATTGAATTTATTGTAGGTGGTACAATAATTGAGAGACAACTAAGGTAAATAGTAGAATTCATGCACTTATAAATAGGAAGAAAATATGAAATAATTAAATTATAAAAGTAATAAAATTTGAGAATCATGATAAAAAAACAAAACTATATTGAAATAAATTTAAAAAACAAAAAAACCGATCGGATCCGATCAACTGCATATCAATCGGATTCTTCATCTAACTGAAAACCAATCGAAAGTGTTAAGCTCAAATACAAAATAAAATCCGAGTGAATTCAATAGAAATGTCATTACAGAAAGTTTCCACACCAAAATCGATCGATTATGACCGAAATTTCATTCGAATTTTTCCTAGGCACTGGGTTCTATCTTTCTTTAATTATCGTCACTAAATTTAATATGTCTTTAGCAAATTTATCAACAAAAAACTGACTAAATATCGTACTTTATACTAAAAACCAAGACAACTTTGTCAACATCTGAATGTATAGGTGTGTCGGTACGGTATACCGAATTTTTTTTGTCGTACCATATACCGTACCGAACACGTGCTCAAGCTTGGTAAAGAGTTGGAGAAATTTGTTGAGTGCTCATTTTTTCCAAGACCACTAGTCTTATATTGTATAGAGCTAACAAATATTTCTTCATCTTTTCCTCGTTGTAACAGTCAAAGTATCCATCTCCAAGGAAGTGAATTTTGAAGGTATCTGACATGCCTTTGACTGCATCTTCGATGTAATCGAATGTTAGAATCTTCTATTTTCTTTCGATTGGGCAATGTTCTCAATATTGTTTAACAACTCCTATGAAACTGGCTTCGAGGACCTTGACCATATTGATTTTGTCAAGTTCCAGTGTTGTAGCTGCAACAACCATTGATGCTTCCCATTCATCTATAATGTTCTCCCGATCTTTGAAGCTAACTTCGTCGAGATCGAGTGTTAATCCATATGGATGGATAGGCTCCAAGGTGGCTTTTCCGATAGGGGTTTCTTGCATTCTTTACCTTCTTCTTCTGTCTCTTAATCTGATTCTGGCTTGTTCTGCTGCATACTCTGCATCATGTCCTTGGCCAGATTCATATTGACATCTTGATCCCATATGATCAACTCCTGGTATCCCTTGTGGTGGGATTGGTGGCTCATCCTTTGGAATATTCTAGTTCATCTTCAGATCCACGATATTAAGTTTAGCAAATGACTCTGCTAACTCCTGCAACTCTTTCAATCATACTATTTCAAGATTATTCATTTTATAAAGAGTTGAAGTATTCTTTCGATTCGATCTTTGTCATTGACCGTCCCGATGAGTGTGAACTTAAGTTCACCTGGGGATTTCTTGACCAATCTAGGGCCTGCTTCTCGCTCAAGGCCTTCGATCTTCTTCTGGATACTCCCCAATAGGTTGATAATCTCCTCCTACTGCATGGATATCCTGCTTAGATCTTGTGGAACGCCATATAGACAATTGCTATAATATTGCACTGTCTTCTGGATCTCCCTTAATCCCGTCGAATTTGAAGAATCTGGTGAAATTTCCTTGTAACTAGGTGCAGATGTTGCTCCTTTGTTTCTTGTCTCCATCAACATTGTGGATGGGTACTCCTCTGGATAATTCTCAACGCCTCTTGGAAATGGGCGTTTATGAGCACTGCTTCCTCTGCTCTGCTCATATATCTATAAGCAATTCAGATTTCGTGTTCGGTACTTCCATTTTGATCAGCGCGTTCAGAACTTGCTTCATGCCATATAATTTCTTATTGCTTAGACGGTCTCATTTTCTCTCTAATTTGTAGAGAAAAACTATTAAGGAAGAGATGACTTAGCGTAATTGTAGGGATTTGATTTCCATTAGTTTGTATAATTGATTGTATTAATCTCTTCCATATATATCTTGTTGTACTATATATTGGGGCTTTCCCTTGAGATAATAAAGTGAATTCTTCCCGACTCTTATTCTATATGGTATCGAGCTTTATCGGTCCATTATTCACACGCCTCCTCAGAAACTTAATCTACACTATCACCATCCTCCTAATGGCCACGATACTCCCACCAACAACGTTACACCATCTCCATCCATCGCTATTACCGCCTTTCCCATCGTCCCACAAACTCACCCGGGCAAACTTTCCACAATGGCTAACATTGGTTACTGCCATACTAAACGGCCATGATCTGTTGGGCTATGTCGACGGTTCTCTCCCCCCACCACCGACGACCAACGCGTCCTACCGGGCGTGGTTCCGCCAGGATCAGTTGGTTTATGCCTTTGTACAAGGCTCATTAACGGATGAAGTGGCTCCCTATATCACTTTATACACCTCATCACCGCGTGGTGGCGGTCTCCATTCCATTTTCGCTAGCAAGTCGAGGGCTCGAGTAATGCAGTTAAAGGCTGACTTGCAGTCAGCCAAGATGGGAAATCGCACCATTGCTGAATTCATGCACTCGCTCAAAGCCAAAGTTGACGAATTATCCCTAATTGATGCCCCGGTATCTGACGATGATTTCACCCTATACGTTTTGGGGGACTCAACCCAAATTTCGCGATATCGCCGCTCGATTCGTGCTCAATCGCCTTCGATTTCGCCCTCAACTTATGGATCTCTTGATGGCCCAAGAAAATTTGTGGAAGGGCTTGAAGACTCAAATCCGATCCGTCGTATCCGTGAATGTGGCTCACCCAAACCGTCTCATAATCAACGAATTACTCATTTACTCCTTATCGCGAAGAGGTGGTCGCGAAGAAATGGTGGTGGTCGCGAGGTGGTCGCGGTTCGGTACCTCCCATGGTACAGTTCATCAAACCGTAATCGCCGCATTATTTGTCAATTATGCGAGACACCGCCACACGGCCAAAACATGCCGGAAATTCTCATCGCTCGGAATGCCTATTGCAAATGTGGCTCGGTCCCCAAATGATTCCACTAACAATTCTTGGTTGATGGATTCAGGTGCATCCCATCATTTAACACATGATCTTGGAAACCTCTCCATCCACTCAATATGACTGCATGCGGAGGAGGTTCACCTCACGACGGCTCTACTATGCCGATTACTCATACCGGTACCACATCTCTTTGTCTCCTTAACGCACTTTCCAGCTTATCGGACGTTTTGTGTGTGCCATGCGGATCATAACTTGATATCGGTACATCGCTTCACTAAAAATAACAATGTTTCCGTGGAATTCTTTTCAAATTTGTTTCTTGTGAAGGACCGAACTACGGGCGCCTGCTCGAGGCAAATGTGAAAAGGTGTCTCAAGTTGCAGATTCTCCATTATTTTCGCTCATTTCAATAGTCTTGATCTCATGTGCGCTTTACAACTTAACTTTTCGCGTTTGGGTCATCCTCTCGCCAGACGCTTCTCTTATTGTTTCAGAAAATAAGTTGCCAATTATTAAATCCAGTATGTCAGATATACCTTGTGACTCTTGTTTATCTTGCAAGACTCATAAATTGCCTTTTACCGATTCTTCTCTGCTTGCTGAGAAACCTCTACATTACATATACGCTAATGTGTGGGGACCTACTCATATATCTGTTGATGGCTATCGATTCTATTTGCTTTTGGTGGATTCTTATACAAAATATTGTTGGTTCTTTCCTATGGTGCATAAGTCTGATGTCAAAAGTATTGTTGAAAAGTTCCATCCCTTGGCTGAACGCCAATTTGGATTGCCTATTCGGAACTTTTACAGTGACAATGGCGGTGAATTTGTGGCACTAAAATCTTATTTCGCCACACATGGTATTCAATGGCTCACCACGGCCCCTCATACTCCTGAGCAGAATGGCATAGTTGAACGACGACATCGGCACATTGTTGAAACTGGCAAGGCTCTCGCATCATGCTAAATTACCACCAACTTTTGGTCATTTGCTTTTCAAACAAGTGTTTATCGATTAATCGCTTACCAACCCCGCTCTACGCTTTTGTCCATTTGAGGCTTTATTCATTGTCGCCTCAATTACGAAGAAGCTACGCACCTTTGGATGTATTTGCTATCCATGGTTGCGCCCATACACTGTGAGTAAATTAGAGCCGGCATCGAGGCCATGTATATTTGTGGGATACTCTCTTACTCAAAGTGCATACAAATGTTTTGATCCTACAACCGGGAAGGTTCTAATTTCTCGACATGTTCAGTTTCTTGAACAGGCAGTTGCAGATTTTAGTCATTCTTTACCATCATCTTCATCGGAAGCCACACCGTCCTCTCTGCCGCTATCTATGATTCGTATCTCTCCGCCAGTGCAACAACCAGAACCACATGATGCTCCAAACAGCCCGCCACAGTTACCTGAACAACATTCTCTTGGAAGTGATATGTCGTTGGCTCATGACGTCGCTCCAGAAAATGTACCACGACGCAGTTCGCGTCAACGTACTCTTTCTTGCCAACTCGAGGGGTTTCAAACTGAGTTACTACCGTCACTCCATCATCAAGCTACAGCTAATGTCTCCACCAAACATCCTCTACCTGCTGAAACTATTCCATCATCTGTCTCACAGGCTTTAAAAATTTCGCATTGGCGTCAAGCTATGGCGGAAGAGGTTACTGCTTTAGCCTCCCATGGCACGTGGGATCTTGTTCCTCCACCAGAGAATTGCAACCTTGTAGGTTGTAAGTGGGTATTTGCTGTTAAACGAAAACCAGATGGTCAAGTAGAGAGATACAAGGCTCGCCTAGTAGCCAAAGGATTTCATCAGCGGCCCGGAGTCGATTTTCATGAGACGTTCACCCGTTATTAAACCGGTAACCATCGTAATGCTTTATCCTTGCGTTATTCTACAAGTGGGAGCTTCGTCGGTTAGATGTAAGTAATGCCTTCTTGCATGGTACTTTAACAAAATCGGTTTTATGCAAAGAACCACTGTGTTTCGTTGATCCGAATCATCCAAACCATGTATGCCGCCTCAAGAAATCATTGTATGGTCTCCGCCAGAACCACGGCCTGGTATCAAACTCGAGTTCTCGCACTACTCCGATTTGCTTTCTTCAATCACAAGCGGATCACGCCTTTTTATTTATCGTCGGCAAGGGCCTTCTCTTGGTTCTTGTTTATGTCGATGATATTATTCGACGAGTTCTCACAAGGTCAGACTTGAATCTCTAGCAAAGATCTCAAATCAACATTTGTCTTAAAGGATCTTGGTGCACTCACCTATTTTTGGGATTGAGGTATCTCGATGCCGAGAAGGGTCGCTTCTCTCACAACATAAATACATGGTTGATCTACTCCGCCACAACATGGATGGTTCAAGCTCACACTACACCTATGGCTACTTCCTCTAATCTTTACGCTCGGGATGTTGATCCGAAAGAATATCAAGTGCAATTGGCGGGTTACAATACCTTACCATGACTAGGCGGATATTTCCTTCGATAAATAAATTGGCTCGATCGATGTCTCGCCCACCGCCAATGATTGGCTTGGTGTTAAACGACATGGAACTTGAAAGGCTCGATCCATCATGGACTCCTCCTCACGCCTCAATCACGCAATTAACGGCTACTCGATTCGATTTTGGAGGAAATATCCGTGATGGTAAATCCACATCCGCTATATCATCTTTCTTGATTCACCCGCTATCTTGGCGGTCAAGGAAACAAACGGAGTTGCTCGCTCGCTCATCAAGTCAATACCGTGCTTTAGCTTCTATCATGCGGAGGTTTGTTGGTTATATCGACTTTTCCGGAACTTGGTATCTCGTTACCATCCCCACCAAAGTTGTTATGTGACAATTTGGGTGCTACTCGCCTTGTCATAACCCCCGCTATGCATTCTCGTATGAAACATATCGCCTCGATCTTCACTTTGTGCGTGACTTATCTAAGAAGGGCTTCTTTCGAGTTGCATATGTTACCACCATCGATCATTCATTGACTTACTTACTAAACCACTCTCTCGAACTCGGTTTAGCTTGCTTCGTTCCAAAATTTCCGTGGCTGACGACACACGTCCATTTTGCGGGGGCGTATTAAGGAAGAGATGACTTAGCGTAATTGTAGGGATTTGATTTCCATTAGTTTGTATAATTGATTGTATTAATCTCTTCCATATATATCTTGCTGTACTATATATTGGGGCTTTCCCTTGAGATAATAAAGTGAATTCTTGCCGCAGCTCTTATTCTATAAAAACCATGTATACATATGAAGATCAATTTGTACATAGCAAAATATGACTGTACAAAGTAATTCATGGATATGACTTGAGGGGTAGAAATGTCCTTTGGATAGTTTTAGTATGAGTTTTGGGATATGGGATATAAGAGGTATGGATCTAAAGAAAAGAGATATTTAAGGATATTAGCCATAAATTTAAGTCAGAGTGTAAATATAGTGATGAATGGTTGGAATTGGATCAGAATTCCTTCTTAAGTTCGGCTGAAAACAATGCATATTTTTCTGTAGTCATGATTCAATTTATATTACTGTCAGTTTTGAATTGATCTCTGTAGGTCTGAACAGCTTTTGATACTGTTAACTGTCTAGAGCTTTTGGAAACCTCAAATATTTATTTGAAGAGATATACAAGAAACTATTAACACTACAAAAAAACAGTCGATCAGCGACGGAAAATTCGTCGCAAACCCTGTCTGATCCGTCGCTAAAATGGATTAGCGACGGATTAGCGACGGAATATGGGGTCGCCGAAACCTGGTTGCTAAACGCTTAGCGACGGAATTATGTCCGTCGCTAAAAATAGCGACGAACAACGACGAAAATTCGATCGCTAATCTGCGACCTAAGAACGGTCGTCGATATAAATACCGTCGTTAATCGCGATGCTAATCCGTCGTAGTTAGCGACGGATTAACGACACAATTATTCCGTAGCTAAAGCGTCCGTCGCTAACTGTCATAATTAGCGGCGGAATAAAGTCCGTCGCTAAATTTATAGTTTTTTTTCTATTGCGTAAAAATATTCCGTCGTCGTAGAGGCGTCTCTAGTCCGTCGCAAGTCCGCCGCAATTCATCGTTGGTTCGCTTATTTTACGTTGTTAATCCGTCTCTAAACCGCCTCTAAACCGCCTTAATTCGCCGCTAATCCGCCGCTATATTAACAGCCAAGACAGCCCAATTTCAATTTTGACACCAAACCTGCTTTCAAACAACCAACCCAAACAAATATACAAACAACCAATTCCATCCAATTCAATATATTCAATCCAACCAAACAAACCAATTCCAACCTCCAACCAATTCCATCCATACAATACAAACTATGAAAACAAACCAATTCAATCCATATAATACAAACTATCAAAATAAACCAATTCAATCCTGGACAAGAAGCCATTCCAATCCAAACAAAACATTTCAATCCAAAATACAGTAGTATCCAAACAATCCCATAAACAAACAATTCTAAATCATGCGATAAGTTAACAAATTCATAATACAACCCGAATATGACGAGGTGAGGAAACGGAGCTCATATCACGGTGGGGAAACGGAGGCTGGCCATGAAGCGCCTAGGCCTCCCGCCGAAGGCCACCGAGCTCGAATCGTTTTGCACGCTATCTCGCCTCGGCTCGGCTTGCATTCGCCTCAGATGCGGTGCCTGCTGCCGTCACCGCCAATCGGACCTCGGATCCAATATCTCGTTGTTGATAAGCGGTGGGATCAGCAGTGGGCACTCTCCACCGAACGAGACGACGCTCGCTCGCATGTATGCCCGTGATAGAGAACCAGCCCAAACATCCTATTCTTTTTCTTTGAGGAGCTCCCAAGGACATTTTGAGAATTTGAGTCCTATCTCGCTGCCTCATCACTCCCCCGATTGGCTCAACTGGGTCACCTGCTCTCAACTGCCTCTGTAATATAATTTCATACAATTATTATTTAATTAAATGCTCGTTGTTGCGCTAACGAATATACTTACCGCGATACTCGAGCTTTCCGTCTCAGATAGCTCCGTCGTCGGTGGCATGATACTCGAATACATCCCATCGACATCTTCTACGGCCACTCCACGCCTCTTGCCTATAAATAAGTCAAACAAATTAAATAATTAATAAGTATCACGATTCTTAAATAAATTTACTATATCTAAAACTTCAAAGTATTTTACAATCTCTCGTGATACTCGAGTGCGGGCGTGAGCCACCCCGATGCTTGACTATCCTAGTACCCTCGCCATCCGCTCGGACATCCTGCTGTCATGGGCTTTGCCGCCTTCTCTTGACGCCCCGTCCGAGCCCAATATGCCTTCCAATTATCCCAATCTCGCCGGGGATAAATGGAGGTGGGTTAATAGTCCTTCGCGCTTGATCTTGTGAACAAGATCTTTATAGCGCTCGCGGCCTTTGCGCACCAAGAGGAATAGACCAGGCATCATCCATCGTATCATCCCAATAAAAATATTTACGCAAAAATATATGATTACAATATGCAAATTAAGGTCAAATCATAAATTACTTAGATAAACAACACGAACTCAATTCATCGAAATAAATCTGCTTGAACTCTTGAGGTACCAATTTCCAATTGAAGCCGTTGTGATTCATGAATCTACGGAATGACTCGTAATCACGCTGGCTATATCATTGCTCGGACACAAAATGCTTCAATTTATAGGAAATAAAGACATCGAATGCTACAATTTATTTAAACCGAGACATACAAGAGATAACGTCATACCCATTCACAATGGCTATCTTCTTCATCCCTCTCTAGATGGCACTCCACCACCGCTCGAGGGGCGGGCGAGAGAGAGCCTCCATGCCTTCTTCTAGGTGGCGGGTGAAAGCGACGGCGTGTATGACCACGAGTGCCTCCTACGTGATGACATCCGCAAACAAATGTAAAAATATCTTGTATTAAAATTCACAAATAATACATATCATAACGTTTTGTGTGCATACTAGAAAATAAAACGCTTCTTGTGCATACTAGTGACAATTATCGTCGCCTTCATCATAACGCTTTGTGTGCATACTAAAAATGCTATAAATTCACAAATAATTCATATCATAATATTTTGTGTGCATACAAAAATGCTATAAATTAAACCTTATTCATCGTCGTCGCCATCATCATCATCCAATGTATGATTATCTTCCGACTCGACAATTCAACTTCATCATCCTCATTATCGATGTCTCTTCAATGTCTATGAGTGTACCATCGGGATGAACTAGTGTCGTGTCCTCATCCACAACGACATTAGTAATCGAACCTAATGCATCCTCTTGAAAGGGAAGGTACTATCGATGCGTAACTCTCATCCGAAACTTCCACATTAGATCGAGCTTTAATTTTGCATACTTCCCACCACTCTTTCTTAGATTGTTTTAAACTCGGATATGCACAATAGTATACTTGAATGGCTTGATTGGCGAGGATAAACGGTTCGAACTTGTTATATCTTCCGGTATGATTTACGAAACCAACTTGTACTCGGAATGAATTGATAACCCCAATCGTGAAGGATCAAACCACTCGCATCTAAACAATGTTGTGGTCTTCGTTGGTAGCCGGTGATATTCCAACTCACAAACCTCTAATAATCGCCCATAAAATCGAGTTCTTCGTTGGTACCATAAGTTTCACCTTTAATGCACACTCCACTATTCATAGTTGATCTTTGTGACCCATGTTCTAATGTGTGAAATTTGTAACCATTTATATAATACCACAGGCACGCCTTAATTAGAGTGAAGGCCCTTTGGCAAGAGACAATATAAACGGATTCACAATGTTGTTAGTATGATCTTTGACCTATTATTAGTAAAAACGATTAGAATGACTAAACGTACATATTAAATATTTTCTACTAATAATCATCGAACACTCACATATGCCTCAAACCAAAACGGAAGTCTCTTTCAATCGACCTTTGAATATCGAGCTAGAGATCGATGGATTTGATCTTTTCACATCTTCGTGAATAAACTACATCAACATATATTTACGAGCCTAGTTAATAATAACAATAATAATAATAATGTGGAATGAATTCTAAGAAAACTCGACACTTACGCCGTGTAAATGTCTCAACTTCAACACGCTTGAGCAACACGTATAAACGAGCAAGATCATATTCTCTACTATCCAAATATCTCGTTGACATATTTCCAAAAGGTCCGCCATCTTTCTTGAAGATTTGAAGCATATCTGGATAGTCTTCGTGCCTAATCTCCGCTTGACCATGATGCAAATCTACGAACTTCGTTCTTACGTGATCATCAAAATAATACGAGCAAAATGTCGATGCTTCTTCTACTAAGTAAGCATTGCGATAGAACCTCAACCACGGCTTTATTTCAGACGTTGTTCTTCAACTTACGTAAGTATCTACAAAATTTAGAACGTTGTTCTTCAATTTATATATATATATATATATATGTGATAATGTACTGCAAGACCTTTCAAATGGATACATCCATCGGTATTGAACAGCCCACAATACGGGCTTCATCGGCTAGATGAACCGGAAGATGTTCCATGGAGTCAAGAAACTAGGGAAAAATGCGCTCAAGCTTGCATAAAATCACCGGAATATTTTCTTGGAGCCCCGCATGCATCATCGAGCCCTATGTTTCGAGAAGTTAAATCTTTGAAGAATAAAGATAATTCATTACATGCTTTCCAAACATTGGGTGGGAGAAGTTCGCGAAATGCATCGGTAGAATTATTTGCATGAAAATGTGACGATCATGACTCTTCATCCCAAACATCTTCGCTTTGTCATGTCTACACATCTACCCATGTTCAAACGCATCCATCTCGAAATCTTAAACCTCTTACCCACTCACATAAGACTTTTTCTCACGATTGTCAAGTGTATAAGAAGCCTTTGGATATTTTCTGTTGATTCATTCATCGTCAACTCGTGCAGAGCGATATAAATTAAGTTCTTCTCTAGATTTGCTCGTATCTTTTGTCTTCCTCGACATTCATGATCGTGTTGAAGACATTATCGAACACATTCTTCTCTATGTGCATGACATCCAAATTATGCCGAATCAAAAGAGAACTCCAGAAGGTAGATCCCGAAAATACTTTTCTTCCATCCGGTTCAAACCGCTGGATATTCTCGCTATTTATTTCATCATCGCCAATCTACATTACGGAGACTAGTCCCATACCCATAATTAGTGATGAAGCTCATCTCCCGATCGCGCTTACGTGGATCGTTAGTAATCACCGTGTTCTTTCAAACCTCTTGATCCCTTCGAAATGGGTGATTAGGAGCTAGAAATTTACGATGGTTATCAAACCATGACCGCTACCACTTTTAGCTAAAGTAAAAGCATCGGTATACTCCATGCGGGCGGACAAGCTAATCTTCCACCGTATCCATCCGCACAACATAGAGTATGCAGGAAGTCACTAATTGTCCAAAGTAATCAGCGCATTTGAAAATTTTGCTTCAACGATACATCATAAGTAAGAACGCCGTCATCCCACAAATCTATTAACTCGCTATCAATGGTTGCAAGAACACATCAATCTTCTCCTTCGGATTACGCGGTCCCGCACTAAGATCGTAAGAAACATGTATTGCTCCTTCATACACAGCCACGGGAAGATTATAAGGGTCGATAACGGGCCATGATGAATATTGCTTTCCGATTGACCGAATGGCTGAAAACCGTCGCTTGAGAGTCCCAATCGCACGTTACAATTTACGATGCAAATAAGGGAAACTTCGTGTTCAAATGTTTCCATGCAATTGAGTCTCGCGGATGACGCATGACCCCATCATCGACCGACGATGCATGCCAACGATATTTTCCGTGTAGCATTGGATGCATATAATCTCGTAGTCGAGGAGTTAGAGGAAAATAATACATCTTTTATATGCTACTTGTGCTTTCCGTCGACTTCCACCACTCGGTATTGCTCTTGAAACGAGGATGGTTACGAATTTGCAGCTCGTCAATTCGTAATCTTCGCGCCAATAAATCATGCAATTAAATGGACAACAATCAATTTTGTGTACAGCAACCCCATGCCACGCAACAATCTCTTCGTCTTGTAGAAGTCATCGACACGCAATTTCCATCCGGATGCGACTCTTTCATCGCCTCGATATTTGATCAAAACCCTTCTCGAATGTTGTTCTCTCTTTTCCAACTCGTAAGTCGAGCCACAAATGATAATTGTGTATGATCCGAGCAACCCGCCACAAAGGTTTATCGGCAAGATTCAACATATCGTAAAATTTTTTGCATCGAATTTGGCTCCTCTTGATCTCGTCAAATTGAACTGTGGACCAGCAAGATCCACTACCATCGTATGATACGTATTTGGTTGACGGTTAACATCCGAATCCACAACATTGTGCCTACTTGTGGTTGTCTCTCCTCGAAATATCCATGTGTGATAATTTGGAATAAATCCAAATTTTGATAAGTGATATCGCACGAGATCTTTCTTCTCGATAAGGTATATTCTTACACTTCTTACACGGACACTTGATTTTCTCTCCATCCGCGAATAAAAACGAGCACTAGCGAATTCAATAAAACTTTCAAGTCCATCTCGAAATTGATATTTAATCCACCAACCTAACTAAACCTCTTATACATCCACTCACGATTGTCATTCATTCTTCAAGCTCCTAATTATAAATAATTAATTAAATATGTTCAACATAAGTTGTACAATATAAACTAATTATACACTCATAACTTAGGAATATGTTAATTCATCTATGAAGTAGTTTCGTGATGACATCCTCATACAAGGACATATATGGACCACACTCATTTAGAAAATGTGATCACACTTAATTATTAAATAATTATGAAATATGAAATTTATTATGGTGGTGGGTTGTGGGCTAAGATTTTGAGCTTGGATTACGACGCTTAAGGGAAGAATAAGGAGATGGGTTTGTTTTATTTAAAAATGGAGATGGGTTTGGGTTATTAATTCATAAAATTTCAATTCAACCAAACTCATCCAAATTTCACCAATTTATCACCATATGCATAATTATACACTTAACAACTCAAAACATCTCACTAAATGATGAATTTATCATCCCAATTCACATCCAAGTTAAACATATTCACACCAAGCTTATCAATTTCTCGCAAACATTTTTATCAAACACCACATATGCGTCTGCTTAACTCAACGAAAACGATGAATTTATCATCCCAATTCACATCCAAACTTATCAATTTCACAAGCCCAAATCACAAGACTAACATTCAATGCATCATTTTCACTATCAATTCGATAAACTCAATTCAATTTTCACTATCAATTCAATCCATCATATATAATATTTTCACTATCAATTCAATATCATATATAATATTTTCACTATCAATTCAATACATCATATAATAATTTTAACTATCAATTCAATATATATAACAAATATATAAAAAATTAAAAAAAACAAACCAACCCGGACGATGACGGTGGCGGCGGGCGGCAGCGGTGGCAAGGGGCGGTGGGCGGGACATGACGGCGGAAGGGCACGGGCGCGGGCGGGGGGGAGGCAAGGGGTGGGGTGGGGGTGGGGTGTGGTGTGGGTGTGGGGTGGGGGGTTGGGGGTGGGGGGGAAGGGCTGAGGCAGGGGGTGGGGTTAGGGGGTGGTGTGGGGGTGGGGTTGGGGGTGTGGTGTGGGGGTGGGGATGGGGGCATGGTGTGGGGTGAGGCATGGTGTGGGGGTGGGGCTGTCTTGTGGTGTGGCGGTGGGGCGGCGGCGGCGGGCGGGCGGTGGGGGTGGGGTGACGGCGGCGGAGGGGGAGGTGGGTGTGGCGAAGGCGGGGGGGTAGGGGTGGGGCAGCGGCTGGGTGAGGTCGGGGCGGCGGGCGGCGGCAGGCGGCGAGGCGGTGGTGAGGCAGGCGGCGAGGTGGGGGGGGTGGTGGGGTTGGGAGGAGGTTCAATTTCATGCAAATTGGGAAGGAAAACCCGTCTGTAATTAAACTTTTAGCGGCGGATTAGCGACGGACTAATCCGTCGTTATATTTAAAACCCTATAACGACGGATTAACGACTAATGAATTTAACGACGGTATAAGTTTAACGACGGAAAAATATCCGTCGTTAATTTACGCATGTAATATAAAAATCAAAACATTTTAATTTAACGACGGACTTCATTCCGTCGTTAATTACGATTACATTACGACGGATATTCCGTCGCTAAAATTATTGGGAATAAAAAATTGTAAATTAACATTAACGACGGATTTTTTCCGTCGTTAAATTAAATTAAAAAAAACTAAAAAATCCGCACATTTTACTTACGGATTAGCGGCGGACTTTTATCCAATTTAAAAAATAACAAAAAATTAAATTTAACGACGGATAGTGTACGTCGTTAAATTTAACGACGAATAGCGACGGAAATTCCGTCGTTAATACTTCGCGCGAGAAATCCCGCCATGTTACGCCTCGATCCGTCACGATCCGTCGCAAAAAAAATTCCTCTTTATTCCGTCTCTAATCCGTCGCTGATTCACGACCCGCATTTCGGCCGTCGCTAATCCGTCGCTGATCGGCTGTATTTTTGTAGTGTAAATTTGCTTCGGTGATGACAATAAAAAACTCCGATAAAAATATAGCACACTTGTAGAATCAACAGTACATTTAGTTTAGGTTTCTACAAATGAATAAAAAACTATATGTAAATATTTACATAACTCGCTATTGTTAAGTGTTAATATGTGGCATTAATAGTCCCAATATGATAATAGTCTTTTCTTTTTCTTTTTTTAGTTGCAATATGATATAGTTCAAGAAAGCTTGTCTATCCAATGCAAGAAACACTTTTTTTGGCTAGTACCTATAGATTTAGGATTAATGCTAATTGAAAAAAAAAGAATGAGAAAAGCTCGAGGTTGGCAAATTATTTTATCTTTTTAGGGGGAGAATTGCTAATTAAGATAAGATGTATGTAATTAATGAGACCCCTATTGGAAATAGGACTAAGGGGATGTTTGGCTAAGCTTATTTTAGAGAGTTTATAAGATGTTTCAAGAGCTTATAAGAGGTAATGTCACAAGTGCTTATAAGTTGTTAAAATGTTTGGATAATTGATCTTATAAGCTGGAAAAAGAATCGTGAGTTAGAAAAAGAATCGTGAGTTAGAGAGATAAAATTGACGAGAGGTGAAGTTGATAGTGTATGTGTATAAAATAACAAACTATAATAAGGTTATTTTGGTAAATCAATGATTGCTTATAAGTTTATGAAAAAATAAGTTATGGTTGACCAACTTATTTTTAGGGGAGTTTATAAGCTGTTGAAGCTTATTTTCACAGCTTATAAGCTGTTTAGGAGCTTATTTTACCAAACACTTTGCAACAACTTATAAGCTCCTAAACAACTTATAGGCTGTTTTAAAGAGTTTATAAGCTCAGCCAAACACCTTCTAAATATTTGTCGAGAAGTTTATACCTGCTCAAAAAATATGCCTTCCCCCAAATTTTGGTGTTAATTAATGGAATTTTATATTTAAATTTATATCTTGATCGTAATCTTGTCCCAATTGAGTTAATCAGTTATATAATTCCACAATCCTATTATTTTACTGAGGTGGTGATTATTTCAATAAAAACAAAAAGAAAACAAAAGAAACCCTAATTGACCAGATAAGTGAAAATATTGAACGAATTAGCGCCAAACTGCAGAAGAGTGTTGACTGTTTCCAAAGTAGAAAATCACGTTGTTAGCCTAACTGATGCACCCCCACTCCCCACACTTCCATCTCCCCACTCCTCTTTCCACTCTCACTCTCTCCTATATATATACACGCAGAAGCATACTCTCAATTCATCTTCTGCAAAACCAAAATACATTTTATTCTCTCCCATCTCAATTTATCCCTCGCCAGCACCTAAAAACTTTCTCCTATCCCAAATGGCTTCCGCAGCAGCTACTCACACCCAAAAACTGCTCCTCTCCGCCCTCCTCGCCGCCTCCTTCGCATCAATCCTCACCTCCGCCTTCCAGTTTCAAGTCGGCGACGAAATGGGATGGGCAAAACCTACCGGAAAAGAGCGCGAAACCTACAACGAATGGGCCGCGCAGAACAGGTTCCACATTGGAGACACACTTCGTAAGTCCAAATTCCAAACAATCTATATTCAAAAAATTTGACATAACCTAATTGCTCTAATTTTTCACCTGCAGATTTCAAGTATGCGAAGGACTCGGTGGTGGTGGTGAGCTCCGCCGATTATCAAACATGCAACGCGTCGAATCCCATCGCCAAATTCGATGACGACAGCACCGTTTACGAGTTAAACAGGCCGGGCCTTTTCTACTTCATCAGCGGGCAGCCAGGCCACTGCAAGTTGGGCCAGAGGCTTATCGTTCGTGTCATGCATCCTTTACAAGCTGCTGCGCCGGAGCTCGCGCCGGAACTTCCGCCGTCTGCTGCACCGGCCGGGGAGAGCGGTGGGGAGTCGGGGTGGCCGGAGTTTAGTTCGAGCGCTAAGCTGTGCGTTTTTTCCTACTTAGTTTCTGCTATTGTAGGTCTTGTTGTCACGTTGTTCCTGTTCGTGTAGGAGTGATTGTGATTTTGTTTAGTTTTTTATTTTTTTTTCGGTCTGAGTTCAAAAATGAATTTGTGTTGTTTAGGTTTTTGGTAGATAATGATAGGTTTTTTGGTTATTTGATTATTTGTAGTCAGGGTATTGATATTGTTGATCCTGTGTCTCGGTTTATTATCGATTTGTTTGCTCAACGTAAGCACATCATTTTGTTTGATTAGTGCAGATTTAAGAAGCTGCCGTGTTGAGTTTATAGTTTTCTTTATTGTTTGAAGGATTGAGTATTTGATGGATTAAATGTGTGATAAGATAATTTTTATCTATTAATAATTTGTTTATTACAAAGGATTAGTAGAGGATTAAAATTGGAATAAATAATTCTTCCTTTATTTGGATAATTTAATTTCAATTCTACCTATATTGGTTAGAATTGAAATTAACGAAGAACAAATCAAAATGATTGAAATAATCCGAGTTTTAGGATATTCTCAAATGTTAATCCTTAAAAATAAACATCTGATTAGTTAATTGGAATAATTTTATCTATCCAACCTAATCATGTAGAGTAAACACCCCTTAGAAAATTAAAGTAATCAAGAAATCCAAAATACCAAATGAGAAAGGATCCTCATCTAGTAACGTGATGCACCTTTTAAAAAGTGTTACATATTTATGCATATATTATTTAATTTTTTTCGTATACATGGTGTTCATACTCATTTCATATACAAAGTCTCCAAGAGAAGCCTGATTTGGTTGAGTGATCATTCTTTCATGTGTGTAGAAACAGAGATAAACTAAAATTCTAATATTTATCCACTGAGGTATATATTAATATATTAATTGATAAAAGTGACAATTAATATATAGACAGATATCCGAGTTTCATTATAAATTTATATTGGTACTTGAGTAGTTCATTTCTAAATATCAAATTAATATATACCATACAAAATGTATAGATTGTTAAAATTGTAGCAATAAATTATATACTCTTCTCGAGCCCTACATGATTTTGTTATCAATCCTCCATTTTATCTATCGATTCTCCCTATTATATCAATTTGTTATAATAGAATTTATTTCGCAGTATAGTTGATGCATAGGTAAAGATCTTTGGAGAAGACTCTAGTCTATAACTTAAAGAGACAGTTGCTTAATAAATTATTTAATTAACCTCTTGTTCAATAATAACTCGCGCTAAACCTAGCTTATGATTGGAGTTAGGGATATTAATGGATGGATTTTATATGGACCAAAACAAATAAATAAGTAATGGTTCTGGTTTTGGAGCCGACCCATTAGATACTGGATCCGAATTGGACCCGGACCATCAACTATGAGTCTTAAAATGTCCGGATCTGGAACTAGAACCGGATCAGAACCAAAATTGGAATCGAAATCGTTGCTTTATAATTTAATGAGCTATGAGTGATTTCGTATCGGTATGAATAAAACTGGTTCATTGATAAGCCTACATAAACTTAGACTTGTCAATAGACGGGTTTTATTCGGACCAGAATCAATAAATAAATATTGGTTCTGGTTCTGGAACCGGACCCAGACATAGACCGGACCATCAAACTATGTATTTAAACGGTCCGGGTCTAAAGCAAGTCGGAATCGGAACCAGAACCGGAACCGTTGTTTTATAATATAATGGGTTTTGAACGGTTCCGAATCGATCTAAATAAAACTCAACCATTAACATCCCTACTTACAGTGGCATCTATAGTTCCAGTCCCGGCAATATAGCTAGAACAATGAAAAATCTCACAAATATTTCATCATAGAAAAATAAGAAGAAAATATGTAAAACGCAATTGTAAATTCTATCTGCTCAACTGAGCCACAGAGCAACACAAATAATCCATAAGTTAATCAGTTTGTAAATTGCTGCTAGTTCTAACACTACCACTACTCTGCTTCGGGGCAAAATAAGCACGAAACGCATCCGTTTCGCCTTCTCTCTCAACAGGCGATTGCACAAGTCCGGCTTCCCCCTTCATCCCAATTCTCTCAGCCTGGTCAGCAAACGCCAATTCTGACGGAGGCGAACGGCAAACCTGTTTTGTACGTCTCGTAGGTGGCATCACGAACACATCCCCGTCTCGAGAATTCTTGACAAAGGATGCATAACAGATATTTGGTTGTTATTATCTCCCTCTAATATCCTTCAGTTCAACAAAGTCAGAAACCAGTTCTGCTTTGCTGAACTGAACGAAGGCCGCAATTTCATCCAAATGGTGGACTGAGGTGATCGAACCACACCCGAAAGCTTTGTAGATACACTCTCTGATATCTTTTGCAAACCAAACATCAAATGAGGAGAAGAAATCATGAATATAACCAAAAACTGGAGTTCAATAATAATCAAGAATTTACAGTTGTTAATTGTCATATGCAAGTTTATTTTCATAAACTATGTTGAGTGATCCCCTTCAGTAATAGTCATGTAATTACTGTAACACTTATATTGATACGACAGAAATGATATTTATAATAATATTCCATTTTGTGTACTGCTTTCATTTTATTTATAATTTGAAAAATAATAAAAACATAATTATATCGTAAAAGTACTGGAAAATGTTTTTGATATTGTTTACTCAATTTTATTTTTAAAAACAAAGGAAGGTCTCCCCTAATCTTAATCCTCAAGGCAAAGTCATAAGGAAAAAGGTGTAAATACATCTTTAAATATTTTTGAAAAAAATAAATACATTTGTATCATTATGTTTAGTGCAATTTCATCAATAACACGTTTAAAATCGTGCAAATCACTCTGATGATTGATGGAGGGTTTAATCACATTAAAAAATTATTTTTTTTGGGATAAGATGCAGATACACCCTTAAAGGTTTTTGCAAAAAAAACAAATACATTCATATCGTTATGTTTAGTGCAATTTCATCCTTAAAGTGTTTAAAATCATGCAAATTGCCCTGATGACTGACGGGCCTTTTAACTATGTTATATAAATTTTATTTTATTTTGCCCTCATTCTTCAACAGATCTATAGAATCTAGAGGCATCATCGTCTCTCATTTCACTAAATTCATCATGCTCCTCATCTCCGCCATCCTCGTTTTTCTACTCGTGCACACCTCCAACCACTCAAGAAACTCCTCCCCGCTTTCATTAGCGATGCCTGGTCACACACTATCTACCTCTTCTTCTGTTGCTCCACCCTCAACAACTCCATAGACCTCCTCGAGTTTGTTATCGATCAAACAGTCAACCATGTTGAGGTCCTAAGAACCAACCTCTCCTATCACTCCATGACAATTGATTACACTTGCATCAATGTCTTATGGATTTGAAACAACTTGATTTGATTGGAAGCAAAGGAAATTACAAGTATCTGCAAAATTTGTTGACGACAGTTTTCTCACATGATCAGCAACATCTTGACACTAATCAAGCATGTGGAAAGCCATCAAGAAACTATCAAGAAAGTGAAGACGGTCGCTGGGGGAAAGGGTGGCAGAGAAACCGCCTGTCGGAAGACGAAGATAGTGAGGAATTTAAGGGTAAATATAATGGTGCGAAAAAACAGCACTGCATAAGGGAAAGAAGAAAATTTCAAAAAATTTAACGGAGTTAAAAATCCTCCATCGGTCATAATGACGATTTATTCGATTTTAAATACATTAGAAATAAAATTGCGTTAAACATAACGATAGGGGTATATTTACTTTTTGCAAAAATATTTAAGGGTGTATTTGCACCTTATCCGTTTTTAACGGAGTTAAACATTCTATCATTCATCAGAACAATTTGCACGATTTTAAACATGTTTGGAATAAAATTATTTTAAATATAACGATAAAGATATATTTGTTTTTCAAAAAACATTTAAAGGTATATTTACACTTTATCTCAGACTAGAAAGTAAATGCACACCAGACACTTCTCATCATCTACATGATGTAATCATCCAATACACAGAAGCTACTATTTATGCTACATTTTTAGAAAATGTTATTAATAATTGCCACAAAATAATAGTATCGGAAGAAATAAATCATAATTAATATTCATTTCTACAATTAATAATATATGTGTAATGATAGATATAGTACCTATAATAAATCTCATTTCATTCTTACTCTAAAGAGATCTTCAAGTGGTCCGCTTAACTAATATCTTATCATTCATAAAGATTTTACATGAAGCTAATTATTTTGACAATTTGTAACGTTATAATTAACCCATTAACTTAACATATAAAGTGGGTTAGAAATTTCATGTATTTGATGGTATCACTTTGCCTTCAAGATTCATGCATGCTTGGACTAATACTTTTATGGGAAATATTAATTTATCCGTGCTCCTGAGGATCTATCTTCTATGTTTAATTTACCATATATTGATTATATTCTTAACATATTCCTATATAATTAATTGCAACATACATATGGATTTTCTTGTGTTTACCTGCGAATTTCCGGCACAATATATCAATAACAGACTCCAGCTTTGATCTTCTAGGTTGTGTCCCAGATGCCTTATCTCTAATACTGAGTGAGAGTAATTTATGGAGAACACCCAAATTTTCGCCCCCTATGGTGATGAATATTAGTAATTTCGAAAATTATTATGATGAGATGGATCATTTGTTTTTCTCCTACCTTGTATTTATAATGATCTCTCTAGAATCTTATTGTGATAGGACTCTACATATCTACTAAATACAATAATTATCTTATTCCCTAAAGATAATTCATTTCTAGAATAATTATTTCTTGATATCTAATAATATCAGATAATATATATCTAGACTAGGAGATGTATTAAATAAATAATACATTAATCAGAACAGAATCACAGTGGGATTACTAGGGATGGCCGAAAATATCATGGTAAATAAGCCTTGGTGGACCAGCCCAGTGATCAAATACAAGGAATAAAAATGGACCTAAAATAAATTAATTATCTTATGTTTAATCCAGAACATAAATTAATTCATAAACATTTATTCATTCCACCACTACAACAAAAAGTGGCTATTACTACACGTTTTTTGCGACACAAAATCTGAAATGTCATAGTAGATCATTTCTTGAGGCATCAAAATCGTTAATATTGATTACTGGATGCTTCTTGCAACACAACAAAGCAAGTGGCACAATACAAATATAATTGCAACAATTTTAAGTGTTGGTAAAGGTCTATTATAGACAATTACGACATCAAATATTACATGCCACAATAATAACAGTATTACAACGTGCTTGTATGTTACTAGCAACTAATTCTGTAGGCAGATTTAAGAAAATAATTAGTTTTCTATAAAATGATTTAAATAATTTATTAAATTAACGAATGATTTATTTTGTATGTTACTACAAGATATAATAATATACGTGCACCTTTTTGTAAACCAATTAATATAAATACAAGTTTTAATATGTATAAGATATATTTATATATATATATATATATATATATATATATATAATTTTTAAGAAATAAGAGATATGTTTGTACCGTGTGCGTACTCATCTAATAAATTTTTAAAAGCCATTTTAGCTGGTATTTGAATATTATATTATATTACCAAAACAAAGTGAACTCTCTCAGTCCAATCTGTCTAGTTGAATTTTTTTTCTTTCATCGCATCGCATTGCATCCCATTCCCTTTCATCTTTTTCCTTCCCCTCACAATCAGATTTCTCCCAGTAATATTTTCGGCAGTGTAGGAATTGGTCTCATCAATTGCCCTCTAAATATCATATTTTTGGAAAAGTAGTAAGCGAAATTGAAATTTTTTAATATTTTAGATAGGATATTTTATTATTTTGTGAAATAGATATTATATAATGAACAATATATTATTTTAAATTTTTTTAGTGGAAAGTAATATCTTATTATGGTTACGAATTGATATATAACATTGTTGACGCTAAAAGAGTAATATAGGGATTCTAATAAAATTAGGTGTAAAACAGAGCAATCTCTTATTAAAAATAAAATCTCCTGGCGCTAGAACGTAAAAAACACACGGCGCGAAAAAAAATTTCGTTTCTCCTGACGGTTACTCCTAATCTACCCACAACTAATACAACATCATATTAGAAGCATTTATGTACTTTGAATTCTCTCTTTTCTATCCCTATTTTCTCTGTTATCGAAGCCTTTTTCCAAAGGAGCTGCAATCCAATTCTTCTCTCCTACACCTTTTATGTAAGTATCACTCAAGTTCCTTTCTATGTATCACTCAAATTCCTTTTTCGTCTTCAATCTTAAGGAACCCGTAAGGTAAGGGTATGCTTTCGGTTTTCGTTAATGATTTTATTGAAATTTGATTTCCCCTAATTCAATTATGTTTGTGGTTTAAATTGCTCTTTTTTTCAGAAGTTCATCATCAAAGCAAAGGTCAATCTGAAGGAACCCGTGAGGCAATGCTATGCTCTTGTTTTCCAATATCAGTTTTTTAATTCAGATTTTGCCCTAATTTAATTTTTTGTTTTATGATTACCTGCTTTTTTCATATTACAGTAAAGAAATGTTTGGTTAAATTCTATTGCTCTGATCAACTAAAAATGGAGTCTTTTGCTGGAATTTCTGTTTGTGATCATAATATAATGGATTTGTTGTGTTGTCTAGTTTATACTTGAAGAATAATGTTGAAATTGCTAGTAGGTTAATCATCATCAAATGCTCACAATAAAAATATTTACACATTTGTATATAATTATATATACATTGATGCTCACATTATAAGACATACATTATATATTATTCATTCAAATATCTCTTGCTGAATGCCCTTATTATTTCTAAAGAGAATACAATATTAGTATATCTTTTGTCTCTTTCACTAATTGTTTCTTGTTTCATTGATTCATCGTATCGATGTAGTTGAAGGTATGGCTACTAAAACTCGAAGCATAAATAGAGTAATTGTAGCTTGTCATATGAGCCAATGCACCAGTCATGTAGTAAGATTATACATCACCACAATATATATTATATGCTATGTAATTTTCTCTTATAACATAATTATATATGGTTTATCTTTTAGGAACAAAAACTAGAACTCAAGTGGGTAGACAAGTATCCAGTGGAGCGATACAAGGCAAAATCATGACCAAATATTTCCCAATGCACATACAGTTGTCCAAGCTAACTTAGCGCTCAACGGTGAAACAGATACAATCAAATTCATATATATACTTAGAAGATCAAGCATGTTATTCTCATGAGTTTTTCCGTAAAACAAAAGACTTAAGTTATTCTAACTTATATAATATGATTGATGTTTTGCAAAGAAATAAAGATAAAAAAATCTAATTTGCAGGTTGGAGTTCAAGTTGCTCTTAAAAGTTTATCTCATCAAGGAAAAATTGTGGCTAAAGGATGTATTAATCATAGCACTGATCCAAATGTAGAAGTTGGTAGACAAGTATTGGGAGAGAATTGGTGTCAAGTGCAAGTGAAAGTAGTACTTGAATCTGAAGAGCGATTGATTCGACCTTATGGTTATTGTCAAACACTTGGAGATGTACTTGGAGAAATGGTTGCTTGGCCATGCAACTTGGTAAGTAATTCAGTGACATTCTATAAATCTTTTCCACTACATATAAAATAAATAAATTTGGAATGATATGTATTTTTTTATATAGGTGACACCCATTGGATGATACTGAAGCTTCAAGTTCCTCTACTGAGGATGTTTCCACTAGAAAAACTAGAGATTTCAAGGAAGTTTATGTTTTAGCTATACATTGTAATTGTTAGGTTTTCATTTAAGAGTGTGTACTTATGAGACAAAGTGGTTTCTAACACTTTCATGGTTATCAATTATTGTTATTAGGCACTTTCGCCTTTTATTTTAGAATATTTCATTTATAAAAAATATTATATTTGTTGAATTGTTCTATATGTTTAAATATTTTTCTAAATTTATGGCATTTAATACATTTGAAGCTAATAAATCAAATAGTGCAAATTTTATGGAAATTGGAATTTCTAAATTATTATGTTTAAGTTATTAACGACGTTAAAAAATGTCATTAAAAGTACTACCTATAGTATATAACTACATCTTACAATGTCAATAAATAATATTAAATGACATTTTATAATGTCATGATAAATACAATCAAGTGTTGTAACAAAGTATATCTCCAGATAATAAGAGATGTTGTAGTGGTTGTCCTTTCTGGCATTAATAAATGTCGTATTAGATTTATTAAACATGATAAATAATTAAGCTATTTCGACATTCTCATGTGTCGTGATAGCTAATTAACCCTTTAGCTACACTTGCAGAAGCGACATTAAAAATCAACGTGGAGAAAAGTAAGATGTTGCGATAAATTATTTATTGGGGCATATTTACATGCCTCTTAAGCCCCTTTTTGTTGTAGTGCACTAGAGAATAAATGTTAAATTACCCTTTTATTATCGGAGTTGAGTCGGACATGTACTTAAACTTACGAATCCCCGTATTTAAGATATCACACCTCCATTAATTATTTATAACACTCTAACTGCTTAAATAATTAAGTCTCTTTAATTCCTTAAGTAGTCCAACTCAATCGTATTATTGTACTTATTATAACTCAACCTACAGAGTTTAGTACTATAAACCTTTTGAGCTCCTTAAGGGGACTTCATCATCATAAACGGATATGGTGACTCGATACAGGTAACCAACATGACATAGAAGCACTGTCATCACCCAAGATGCAAATAATCTTGGGTTATCTCATGTAACCCTCACCCATAACAATTAAAAGTGATGGTCAGTAACTCATACTAACCTGAAACCTTGTAGAGGTTCAGATCAACGTAAAACATAAAGATTTAGGTTCTTCACGACTGTAATACCCCGCAGAATTAGATGCCTAATTACGGTACTTAAAACCCGTAAATTAGAGTTTCGCTGAGTTATTCAACTAGTAAGATATCGAATAATGATTTCGATTGTTTACGAAGGAATGAATTCCTATGTTATATTCACCGAGATTTGTGAATCAAAGAATAGAATGTTATAAAGTGTATCGGCATTATTATTTTAACGTCGATCGCATATCGATAGTTAAAATTTCATGAAATTTTCTAAGCAATTAAGCTTAGAATTAAATTCCATTATTAATGGAATATTTTAATAAAGTGATTACGACTTTATTACGACCTTTTTGAGATGAGTCGATAATGAACGTTTTGCAACGTTTTCAAACGTTAACGTTTAGAGACGAAACGAAAAGTGAGTTTAATGATCAAGGAATTATAGTAATTAATTTCCCATGATTATTATATATAATTACAGTATTATTTAGCATTAAATCAATGCTAGATCTTTAAGTATTGATAGTGATCAATTTTTGTTTAAACGTTCGAAAACCCTAATTTTCGAACTCGGTTTTTATCGCATAAAATGATGCCACTAATTTATCCTATGATATTAATTATCATCTAAACTATATGTTATAACATATATCAATGTTTGGCATGGAAAATAAAATTTTGACCCATTGGCATAATGTAATAGCCGAAAATTATACACTTACGTATACAAGTTTATCTTGTTGATTTTTCCTATTACATGTATCTAAGTGACATTGGATTAATTAAAAAGCCTAACTAAGCATTAAAATCAGATATATATGTATATATATTTATAATTTTCGTGCATGTGTGTGGTGTGTAGGTAGAAGTGTGTGTGGTGTCAACTATGCATGTATTAAGGGTGACAATTGTCACCCATAAGCACCCCACACACATCCCATACCTCTCCCCCAAATTCAGATTTCAGTCATCTTCTCCCCCATTTCTCGTCTCTCTCTCCTTGCTCCAAGAACAGCTCCAAGGATAGCTCAAACCACCTCTCCCGACGGGATGCTCATCGCCAAATTCACGGCCAAATCAAGGTGGTCGATGGCCACCAAATTCAATCCACTCCACTTGGATGTTATAGCTTCATACATCCTATCTAAGGTGAAGAATCTAAACCTTGGACTCAATAGTGTTGGAGCTACATACATGCATGTGCACATATATGTTGAATGTGCTAGATTTATAAGTATAGGTGATTGCATGTTGTTGATCTGGACAAATAGTGATTTTATAAAATTAATAGACTAAGTTACAGTGGTCCGATGATTGTGAATTTTTAATATGTTGAAATTATATGTGTCTAGTATGCCTCTGTAAAATTTCAAGCCCATCCAACTTGATTTACTATTTTAATCGTATTTTTCAAAAGCATTGCGCAAAACTGTGAAATTACCTTGTTTATCACCCACGGTCCGTGGCTTTCATTTTAAGTTTGGCTAGTGATAAAACTCTAAACTTGGGCATAAACATAATTCAGCATGTCTAGAAGATGTATGTAAATTTTCAGAATTTTCTAAAGATGTTTACTATTTATTTCAGATTTTACAAAACTGTCACTGTAGCGATAGCTTGTGGTAAAATATTTTTATCTCCCAATCTATTGTGAATCATTGAGTGAGGCTTTTTCTGGATTAAACTAGACTTAAGTGGCTTTTCAATATGATTGGTTGCATTCCCAGATTCATTATAATGAACTCACGGTGAATTTTTAAAGTTGACGCATTCTGATAGCTTTTTGGACAAACCGCCTTAGTAAAATTCTATGTTAATTAACTGTTCGTGTACGACTTTTACGTGAGATGTTCAAGTCGTTTGTAGTCCAATTTTGACTTGGGTGTCTTCATAAGAAATGTTCCTTACCATGTCTAGTTGTGATCTGGAAAGTTTGATCTCAAACCAAGTTTTATAGGTATACCTTTCACTGACCCAAAGTCACCTACTTGAATGTTGTCCATTCCAACTAGTTAACTTTGAGCTTATGTATTTCTCGATGCATCAGATATTTTCCAGTATGGTCTTCATGAAACATGTAGTTCTTGTTACAAGGTTTCGAAATTGGTAGCCTGCAGTCATTTTGGCATTGTGAGTCAAAAGTTACGAGCCTCGCAAAACCCCTCGTCGTTAAGCTAAAACTGGAAATTCTGAAAAATTTTCTAAGTATAGAAGTCAGTTTGAGTTGCCCACTTTGAGACCCTATATCTCCAAAAACCACGACTATTTTGGATTTAATTCCTTCTTAGAACTTGTAGTACACGTTTAGAGGTTTCCAGAATGTATCTTTGTGTGACCATACGTATTCTGAATCGAGAGTTATGAATCGTCAAAGTACGTCACTTGGGTTGTTTCAAACTGTTTTGCTAAAATTAAACACTTGAAATTTGACTAAGTGTTGGAAACCCCTATATGAAATATGCCTTATGTAACTATCATGCTAGTAACTGATGCATTCATGATGTTATGTCGCAAGGTACGATAGAGCATTATAAGATGTACGAATTATGATAAAACATCATGATACGACATTTTCACGAAAGCATGCCTTAACGTGAGGTGTTTGACTAGGTGCTCCTACATGCTCAATTGAGTGTATATCATACCTTGATATACACTAAAGTAGAAATATGGGTTCTAAGACCCGATGGATATTTCAACTCCAAAACCTCAAGGCCAGGAATAGATAGGCTAAGCCTAGGGCTTGCATTCCAAGAAATCGATTTAGAGGGTGTTTGGCTAAGCTTATTTTAAAGAGCTTATAAGCTACACGAACTTATAAGATGTTTCAATAGCTTATAAGACATAATATTTGAAGAGCTTATAAGTTGCCAAAGTGTTTGGATGATTGAGCTTATAAGCTAGAGAAAGAATCGTGAGTTAGAGAGAAAAAATCATAGTTAGAGAGAGAGAGAAAATTGACGAGATGTGAAATCGATAGTGTATATAGAGAAAATAACGAACTATAGAAATGTTATTTTGGTAAATTCACTATTACTTATAAGTTTCTGAAAAAATAAGTTGAGGTTGAGCTACTTATTTTTAGGAGAGCTTATAAGCTGTTGGAGCTTATTTTCACAGCTTATAAGATGTTTAAAAACTTATTTTGCCAAACACTTTGCGTGTACTTATAAGCTCCTAAACAGCTTATAAGCTGTTTTGAGGAGCTTATAAGCTTAGCCAAACACCCTCTTAGACAATCGACAGTCCAAGTGGGCTTTACTCTACTCAAGAATAAAATGCTTCTGAAATATTTATTTACGATGCTTATTTCAACTGTTGTTAAAAGTTTACAAGATTACCTGCCAAAAATGTTTATGTTTTGTGTATGTATCCTATCCGGAATGAATGATATGAATGATATGAATGTGTTGGGTCGCTCCCAACTTTTGAATGAAATCGATATCGGATCCTATGCTGGAAGGACAATACCTGGCTAGGATTAATGTGTACACTAAGGTATTTGTGTCTTTGTAAGGACAATTCACGGCCGGTCACGGCGTCGTAGAGGGAGGCCTCCTTCACGACGTTCGACTATGATGTTATGATGAAAGGATGTTAAGGGATATGGATCATACACACCAGAAAAATGCCTGGCCAGGCGATGATTTTGAGAAATGATGAAAATGATTTTATTAAGCACAAGGCATTTCAACTAAAACCCTTGTGTCTCACCATGATATGGCAGTGTAATCTTCAAATGATAAAATATTTTTGGCATGAGTCCATTGAGTGCATTCTTGTACTCAGCCGTGCATGTTTGTTTTTAAATGTGCAGGTTGAGCAGATGATGGATGGAGCAGTGTTGAGCAATAGGATTATTGTCGCTGAAAAGTTTATACCTTGATAGTACATCGTCATATGTACTTATCACATGTCTTCCGCTGCAAGAACCTAAATTTATGTACTAAAGTCCAAGAATATACTTGACACGTGTTTTATAGTTTATTGTTAAAAAGAATCTCCCTGTATAATTATCCCTGTTTAGGGTTACAATCCCTTTTAAATCATACTTAGGATTTAGGGGCTGTGACAGAGTGGTATCAGAGTGGTTCGCTCTTGAGCCCAAAATCTTCTTTAAGGTTAAGTCTAGATTGAGTCATTAGACTACTAGAGATCAACTGACAATGCTCAACACTCCATCACATCAAGCTTAATTGGAATGAGGTCAATGATTTTCTTTTCAGAGTTTGAAAGTGAAAAAGGATGGAAATGTTTTCTTCGCAAAAGTTTTGAAGTAAAAGAGATTCCCACAATATGCAGGTATGAGACTGCATATTTAAGGAAAACTTAAAGGATTTGATTTATGATAGATAAATGATTATTCTCGGTTTTGAAAACGAAAAGTTGAAAGTGAAATAAATTTTTAAGTGAAATGAATGTTATGTGAATTTATTTAAAGTGAAATTTGTTGCAAAAGTTGCAAATGAAATATTATGTTGTGAAGTGAATGATAATTGAAATAATCTTTCAAAAGAAATGAAAGCTATGAGAAAGGTTGAGAATGAATGATATGACAAATGATTTGTCAAGAAAGTTATGAAAGGAATGAAGATATAAGACAGATGATGAAAATGATATGAGAAAGTTTTTGCACGATATGCCAAAGATGAAGTGTTTGAATTCCTGGAATTCAATAAGAGTTCATTGTTATGAACAATGTTATGTTATTCATGTTTTAAAATGATTGAGATTGGACATTGATTTGTCAAATATGATATGTTGAATTCTTTAAATTCAACGAAATACGTCTTGCATAAATGAGCTACGTAGGAATATTCAAGTTTTACTTCAATCTCAAAGTTGATTATGATGATGAGCATGCTAGTTCAATAGAACGTAGACTTTATAAGACGTATGATCCCTTTTTACGAAAGAACATAGAAGCAAAAACTTCCTTCAATTACAAGAACAAGGGTAACGATGGATTTGAGAATTTCATTCCATCTTGAATGTAGAAAAGCAAAAGATCTATACGAAATTGTTCGACCTCGGCCTGTGCGACCGTCGACTTTGACTTCGGGAATTTGTAACATCGAATTTGACATGTCGACTTTAGTAGCCTGTACGACCTAGGCATCGGTATGACTCTGTACTACCTCGGCATTGATAACGGCGTGCACGACCTTGGCGTCGGCATTGCTTATGACCTTGGCACGAGCGCGCGTAAATTTTTCCTGCACTGCGCAGTGATTTTGTTTTGACTAGTTCTTGATCGTGTGAACTCCGATTTACGTATGGTTTTCGCCTACGTGTCCCTAATGCACTGAACTTCATTTCTTATGAAGGACCAAATTCCAGATTCCTACTCCAGAATTCACGAGAATCAGTTGAAGTTAGATCTATGACCTGTATAGAGTAAGAACGTTATAGTATAATACGGACCTTAGAATTTTATAAAGAAAGTAAGATTTCTAGTAACACAAGTAGAGCCATGACACACATGAGAACCTTTGTTGATGACCTATTATGGGTATATAAATTTTCAAAATTATATTCAACACCCAATTTCTGTCGTTGAGTTTAACTCTATGACCTAGTTCTAATTGAGAAATCATTCGAGTTTCTCACTTCTTCTGAAGAAAACTTCCAACTCAAAAATTTACAAAGTGTCCTTTTGAACCCAAAGCCTTGTGTGACTGAGAATATGATTGTGACGGGTCTGGCCAGCCCATATGACCAAAGAAATCTCGAGAGTCGTCATTCTAGTCTTGGACCTTAGATCCCCATTTCTTGATCAAAGAGCATATTGATTCAAACATTGAAAAGATGTTATCTTGATGGGTGAGACAAGACTCCGTAAGTAGTCGTGATAATTTCTTCTCGACTCTTGAAACCATCAAGTAAAATGAAGGTTGACTTACCTTGTCACCTAAGAGCGAATTAGTAAAGCGATAAATGTCGGGCATGAAATAGGTTGACTTATCTCAGTCACCTAAAAGTTTCAGATCAGTAAAGTGATAGACATCAAGAAATTATGATGTAAAGAAAATCTCGATGAGACGAGATATTCTTCCTATGGCACACATGATGTGGTGACCCTTGATGGGGTTAACAAAGAATGATAACAGTGAAGTTATACCATCATACGACTGTTATGATAACAAAGTTATGAATAAGATACTCTTTAGCATTGAATGCAAAGAGTAAAAGTAAAGAAAAGTATATGATATCTGTGGGATATTAATTTCCCTTATTATGTCATGACGAGAGCAATTACAACTTATCTTTAAGATAGTTGGATGTCCTTGAAACCTCGTTAGTAGGTTGGACATGTTTAAAAAGAATGAAGATGCATACAAGATATTCTTTTCAAAGAATATATATATATAAAGAAGTGATAGCATCCCAGAAAATAGATCTTTCGCCTTATACCTCAATCAATGAGATTATGCTTGAGCATAATCGATTCCAAGTAATTGAAACTTGGTTGGACGAATGATAATAAGATTTAGAGATCATAATCATTGAGATGTGTGAATAGCTAGGATATCCCTAGCATGTAAATCAAGTATGGAGGAAATATCTCCAAAGTCAAGACATGGCAATGAGATGCTTGGACTTTAAGTTATGGTGTACAAATGTACTACCTTACCAAGCCATACGATAATAATGACGATTCTAACCCTGAATGTGAGAACCGAAGTGTAACGAAAGTAAGATTATTTTCAGATACCATGCTCATGAAAATGGACAAAAGTCAAAAATAGCAGAAGAAATTACGAATTATACAAGTAGATAGTTCATAATATGACATAAGCTTCAGAAATGTTATGACTTTGATGAGTAAGGTAATTCCTTTAAAGTAAAGAAATAGATTTATTATTTTGAAATAAATCTTAATACCCTAAGTTATGATCACCCAAAACGATTGTCTTGTGTAACTTAATAGTTAACAAGCAAGATAGCTTCTATAGATCTTGCAAAGGAAATACATCTAAGAGAAAACAGGAAGAGATTCACATTAAGGGACTTTAAGGTGAATCCAATTGGACGATTATCCCTCATACTTTTGTGACGATCAATAAAATGGGATATTAAGTATCTCTAACATGGGAATGAAGCATTCATTGAATGTCAAAAAAATGGTAAAGATATTTGACGTCAAGGCAAAAGTATAATACATTCCCAGTGGACAAAGGATTTTATCTTATGCGAAATTGCATGATGAATCAATAAAAGATTAAGAAGAAATGACGTATATCCAAAAAGGGATATTACAAACGATGGCACTAAATGCCAGTCCAAGGACTTCTCTGGAAAAGAGTTTAAAGTAAGAATATATGAGAAATATACTCCTAAGATCGATAAAGTGAAAAAATGAATTTAATCATTCATACTGGATTAGGAATGAATGATAGTGATAGAGACATGACGATCTCTACGATAAGATTTCATTATTGAAATATATCAATATCAAAGGATAGGTTGATGTAGACCTAACCACGAATCTTTGTTGGTAAAAGCATAACGATACGGATACCCGAGAAGTATAGGGTGAATGAGGCAACAGAAGACCATAGCAAGGGAACATAATGTCCCAATGGAAAGGACAATGACATATGAAATAGACATTTACTTGAATAAACGGGAACACCGTAGACCAAAGCCTATGCCTCATATCGAAAACAGAACAAACAGAACCAAAAGGCAGAATAGGTATGAGGAAAAATTTCTCAGAATACCCATAAGATTTTGTTCAATTTAGGTGCTTGCTTTTGACATCGCACAAGTATGCGTAGAAGCGATAGAACCCAACTCGAGTAGCGAATCAAGAAATGAAAATCTCCTTACCTATACGGAATTATGACCATCGCAAGTGTTACTTAAGCTCGAAATTGAACCTAGAATCGCCTAAAGTTCTATCCAATGATTTGGATCATTATATCTATGTGAACATAGATAAAATCTTAGAGACAAGAAGTTTGAAATGACCGTCATTTATGTGATTAGTGACACAGGCTAGCCTTTTCGTTAGAGGTTTTACACGACGTATCGGTACTCCTTTGTTACCTATCACGAATATCTTTAAGGCAACATCTGTTGAAGATGTAAAAGCGTAAAATGAGTATTAAGATAAGTGTCATGAGTCGTGTCACAAGTAGTCTACGGGTTATATATGTCTTAAAGTGTATAATTCTTTAAGAGATCCTTCTTGTTTAAAAATTCCCTCCATTGCTTAATTCAGGTCAGACTTATCTAGAACTATCTGCTTACGGATGTCGAGAAAAAGGGAGTCGGACGAGTAAAAAGTTAACCCTAAGTCCTACAAGGTTATAACTCACACGAGCGGATCGGCTCTTTTAATATGAACTAGGAATGAATTTAGAACAGTTTTGGAGAAAATTTTGCACCTCGGATGGATACTCGTAACTATAGAGTGTCGAATGAGGATGGTACCCAACGACGATCCGCGATTGCCAACAAATTGGAAGAATTTACGCAAAAGAAGTATCAAGAGAATATTTTCTCCATGATAAAATTCCAAAGCACAGACGACTTACGTGATTTGTTAACGAACTTAAGTATACATATAATGCGTAGGGAACGACACCTACGAGTACTTGTCCTGGATCTCGGCAAGTTACACCGCACGGTATAAAGGAATGGTTGTACCCTGATGTTCCGAACGCCGCCCCACGTCCTGTGCCATCAATGGTACCAGAAAGAGACGAGAAGGGCAAAAGGACAAAATCTTATCGCCATGGATTAGGAGAATTATCGCTACCAACCCAACCATACTTTCGATAAAAGTAACACCAACTTCTAGTATTGAAGAAGAAGCGGGGCGACTTGACCCTGGCTCTCGAAGAGAGAATGATCGTCGGAGTATGAAAACAAAACGTGCTTGGAGAAAGACAAGTTTCGAGGGAGAGTACGACTGACAAAGGTCACTCAAAGACATAGAATCTTAGGATCCTATGAGACTTATATGTAAATAATGATTTATGATGAAAATGATGTGATTATAATATGTAAAATAAGCGTAGTTTGGAAGAGTTTATGAATATGGTGAAGAAGTGTCAAAGTTTTGAGTGTAAAAGAGCTAGACGCCTTGTAATCGATCATTTCGGTAGACCGACCGTAAGTAATGTATGAAAAGTCCTCACCGAGGCATTATGATGTAATATTATATGGTCTTGAAGAATGGTATCCAAATAAGGAAATGAATTGTTCGAATAAAATATGGTTCTTGTGAGATAATAGTTACGCCATTCGGACTAACCAATGCACCACTGCTTCATGAACCTCAAAATCGAGTGTTTCACACATACCTAGATAATTTTATCTCAATCCTCATGGATGATGTTCTTATCTATTCAAAGGACGAGAAAGAACATAAAGAAAATCGAAGGGTCTGTCTTACGACTTTTAAGAGCGGGCAAAATTTTGCAATACGCTTTGTAAATTTCGCTTAAAGAGAAATATTCCTCGAGCACATAGTGTCTTTAGAAGAAAACAATGTAAATCGACAAAGGACAAAACAATTAAAGATGAAAGACGTCGATGACCTAAAATAAGATCAGGAATTTTATAGATTGATTAACTACTATTAGAGATCCATTAAGAACTCTCTAAGGTAACAAGACCAAAAGATAGTTACCCCAAAATAGAATCAAAATTTCATGGATTAATGAAAGAAAGGCCATGTATTAATATGAGAAAGATAATAACTTATGCATCACAATGACTTAGGCCACATGAATATAATTTCCCAACTCATGACTTGAAATAGTAACAGTGGTATAAATACCGAAGTCTTGGAAATTTCACTCCTATAACAATAAATTAAGAACCCTTCACAATTTACAAAAGTTTGAACTTATTCTTCAAGCAAAGAAATTTGGATACATGATAGAAAAGATGGCTCGAATCAGTAAAAGATTATAAATATGATAAATGATCACCTATGAACAGTTAATGTAGAATCTAATGCCTAAGATATAAAATTCAGTCTAAATAATGGTATGTCCTTATAGAAAAGGAAAACTCATCAGAAAGGTTAAGAAAACGAGAACAGAAATAGTCGGGAAATCAAGGACGAATGTAAGTAGTATCCCCCAACCAAGGTGAAATATGACTAAAAAAAAAAGAATGAAGATGGGAATAGAATACGAATTAAGATAAGGAATGAAGAGCTGAAGAATTTTAAGGAGCGCTGGACAGTGTTATATTGTCTAAGAGAGAGATATACATATATTTCCAAGCAATAATAAGCTTAGAAATGAAACCAAGAATGAATTTCATGATCCTTCTCATACCGCCAACCAGGCATTATTAAGATGTATTATGATTTACGAGAAAAGTTAGATAACAAGGAATGAAATGAGATGTAACCATGATTGTCGAGCAGTGTCTCGGTTACCAATAAGTAAAGGCATTGTATCAAAGGCCTTATAAGAGAGTATAATCTCTAGAACTACACGAATGAAAATAGAATGATATAGAAATAGATCTTATGACAGATTTTACCAAAGTCATAAAGAAGCAACACTGATATATGGGTAATAGTGAAATGACTCACCAATTATGTTTGACTCTGCCTATTCAGATGACTCGTAGATCCAATAAGTTAACTCAATTATACAAAAAGGAAATTTTAGATTTACAAGGAGTACGTAACCTATCGCTCGAGATAGAGACACCAAGAGTACCCTAGATTTTGAACTAACTCATAAAAGGAGTTAGATACTTAGATTGAGCCTTAACATATATGTCCACCATAGGCGTAAGGACAATCAAAAGGACAAGATGAATGTTTAAGGATACGATAGAACAAATGATAAACCAAGGTATCGGTGGGAACTTATTGTACCACTTGTTAAGTTTATGTACGACCGTAGCTGTCAAACAACGATTAATATAACCTTATGAGGCATTGTGCTGAAAGAAGTATCAACCACCTCTTTATTGTAATAAAGTAGGTAAGAGAAGGTATAAGGTCCCGACGTCGTAAGGGAAACAACTAAGATATCTGCCCAATAAGGCAAAGAATAAGAAAAGCTAAGGACAAACAAAAGTCTTAAGCTGATACGCATAATTTTGAACTGCATTTTTAAATACGGAATTAAAATTTCTTAAGGTTTCTCCATCTAGAGAAATTATAAGGATTCAGGTACAAAGAATGATTAGATCACGTTTTATAGACCTTACGAGCTCCTAACAATGATAAGCTAGTAGCTATAGTCGATACTTCCACCACATTTGGAAAGACGAAATGTTTTCACGTGTCGTAGTTAAAGAAATACGAAAATGACTCAATTCACGTAAACCAACATGATGATGTGACCTTTAACTCAGATGAGTTATGATGAAAATCTACGACTAATTTGATCGTACGATGCAACGATTAAAGAAGCAAGTTTGGGTCTTTTAATAAAAATCCAATGAAGGAACCATAGACAAAAAGAAAGCACGTGGAAAGTTATGATGTTATGACGTTAAGATACCCATACTTTATGAGGTATGCAAATTTCGGGACGAAATTTCTTTTAAGGGGGGTAGGATGTAATACCCCGCAGAATTAGATGCCTAATTACGCTACTTAAAACCCGTAAATTAGAGTTTCGCTGAGTTATTCAACTAGTAAGATATCGAATAATGATTTTGATTGTTTACGAAGGAATGAATTCCTATGTTATATTCATCGAGATTTGTGAATCAAAGAATAGAATGTTATAAAGTGTATCGGCAGTATTATTTTAACGTCGATCGCATATCGATAGTTAAAATTTCTTGAAATTTTCTAAGCAATTAAGCTTAGAATTAAATTCCATTATTAATGGAATATTTTAATAAAGTGATTACGACTTTATTACGACCTTTTTGAGATGAGTCGATAATGAACGTTTTGCAACGTTTTCAAACGTTAACGTTTAAAGACGAAACGAAAAGTGAGTTTAATGATCAAGGAATTATAGTAATTAATTTCCCATGATTATTATATGTAATTACGGTATTATTTAGCATTAAATCAATGCTAGATCTTTAAGGATTGATAGTGATCAATTTTTGTTTAAACGTTCGAAAACCCTAATTTTTCGAACTCGGTTTTTATCGCATAAAATGATGCCACTAATTTATCCTATGATATTAATTATCATCTAAACTATATGTTATAACATATATCAATGTTTGGCATGGAAAATAAAATTTGACCCATTGGCATAATGTAATAGCCGAACACTATACACTTATGTATACAAGTTTATCTTGTTGATTTTTCCTATTACATGTATCTAAGTGACATTGGATTAATTAAAAAACCTAACTAAACATTAAAATCAGATATATATGTATATATATTTATAATTTTTGTGCATGTGTGTGGTGTGTACGTAGAAGTGTGTGTGGTGTCAACTATGCATGTATTAAGGGTGACAATTATCACCCATAAGCACCCCACACACATCCCATACCTCTTCCCCCCCAATTCAGATTTAAGTCATCTTCTCCCCCCCCATTTCTCGTCTCTCTCTCCTTGCTCCAAGAACAGCTCCAAGGATAGCTCAAACCACCTCTCCCGATGGGATGCTCATCGCCAAATTCACGGCCAAATCAAGGTGGCCGATGGCCACCAAATTCAATCCACTCCAGTTGGATGTTATAGCTTCATACATCCTGTCCAAGGTGAAGAATCTAAACCTTGGACTCAATAGTGTTGGAGCTACATACATCCATGTGCACATATATGCTTGAATGTGCTAGATTTATAAGTATAGGTGATTGCATGTTGTTGATCTGGACGAACAGTGATTTTATAAAATTAATAGACTAAGTTACAGTGGTCCGATGATTGTGAATTTTTAATATGTTGAAATTATATATGTCTCGTATTCCTCTGTAAAATTTCAAGCCCATCCAACTTGATTTACTATTTTAATGGTATTTTTCAAAATAATTGCGCAAAACTGTGAAATTGCCTTGTTCATCACCCACGGTCCGTGGCTTTCGTTTAAGCTTGGATAGTGATAAAACTCTAAAATTGGTCATAAACATAATTCAGAATGTCTAGAAGATGTATGTAAATTTTCAGAATTTTCTAAAGATGTTTACTATTTATTTCAGATTTTACAAGCTAACTGCACAAAACTGTCACTGTAGAGATAGCTTGTGGTAAAATATTTTTATTTCCCAATCTATTGTGAATCATTGAGTGAGGCTTTTCTGGATTAAACTAGACTTAAGTGGCTTTTCAATATGATTGGTTGCATTCCAAGATTCCTTATAATGAACTCACGGTGAATTTTTAAAGTTGACGCATTACAGTAAGCTTTTTTGGACAAACTGCCTTAGTAAAATTCTATGTTAATTAACTGTTCGTGTACGACTTTTACGTGAGATGTTCAAGCCGTTTGTAGTCCAATTTTGACTTGGGTGTCTTCATAAGAAATGTTCCTTACCATGTCTAGTTGTGATCTGGAAAGTTTGATCTCAAACCAAGTTTTATAGGTATACCTTTCACTGACCCAAAGTCACCTACTTGAATGTTGTCCATTCCAACTAGTCAACTTTGAGCTTATGTATTTCTCGATGCATCAGATATTTTCAAGTATGGTCTTCATGAAACATGTAGTTCTTGTTACAAGGTTTCGAAATTGGTAGCCTGCAGTCATTGTGGCATTGTGAGTCAAAAGTTACGAGCCTCGCAAAACCCCTCGTCGTTAAGCTAAAACTGGAAATTCTTAAAAAATTTCTAAGTATAGAAGTCAGTTTGAGTTGCCCACTTTGAGACCCCATATCTCCAAAACCACGACTCTTTTGGATTTAATTCCTTCTTAGAACTTGTAGTACACGTTTAGAGGTTTCCAGAATGTATCTTTGTGCGACCATACGTATTCTGAATCGAGAGTTATGAATCATCAAAGTACGTCACTTGGGTTGTTTCAAACTGTTTTGCTGAAATTAAACACTTGAAATTTGACTAAGTTGGAAACCCCTATATGAAATATGCCTTATGTAACTATCATGTTAGTAACTGATGCATTCATGATGTTATGTCGCAAGGTACGATAGAGCATTATAAGATGTACGAATTATGATAAAACATCATGATACGATATTTTCACGAAAGCATGCCTTAATGTGAGGTATTTGACTAGGTGCTCCTACATGCTCAATTGAGTGTATATCATACATTGATATACACTAAAGTAGAAATATGGGTTCTAAGACCCGATGGATATTTCAACTCCAAAACCTCAAGGCCATAAATTGATAGGCTAAGCCTAGGGCTTGCTTTCCAAGAAATCGATTTAGACAATCGACAGTCCAGGTGGGCTTTACTCTACTCAAGAATAAAATACTTCTGAAATATTTATTTACGATGCTTATTTCAACTGTTGTTAAAAGTTTACAAGATTAACTGCCAAAAATATTTATGTTTTGTGTATGTATCCTATCCGGAATGAATGATATGAATGTGTTGGGTCGCTCCCAACTTATGAATGAAATCGATATCGGATCCTATGCTGGAAGGACAATACCTGGCTAGGATTAACGTGTACACTAAGGTGACTGTGTGCTGTAAGGATAATTCACGGCCGGTCACGGCGTCGTAGAGGGAGGCCTCCTTCACGACGTTCGACTATGATGTTATGATGAAAGGATGTTAAGGGATATGGATCATACACACCAGAAAAATGCCTGGCCAGGCGATGATTTTGAGAAATGATGAAAATGATTTTAGTAAGCACAAGGCATTTTAACTAAAACCATTGTGTCTCACCATGATATGGCAGTGTAATCTTCAAATGATAAAATATTTTGGCATGAGTCCACCGAGTGCATTCTTGTACTCACCGCATGTTTGTTTTAAATGTGCAGTTGAGCGGATGATGGATGGAGCAGTGTTGAGCAATAGGATTATTGTCGCTGAAAAGTTTATACCTTGATAGTACATCGTCATATGTATTTATCACATGTCTTCCGCTGCAAGAACCTAAATTTATGTACTAAAGTCCAAGAATATACTTGACACATGTTTCTACAGCTTTATTGTTAAAAGAATCTCCAGATAATTATCCCTGTTTAGAGTTACAATCCCTTTTAAATCGTACTTAGGATTTAGGGGCTGTGACAATGACGGTCAGATAGAAGAACAATCTCATTGTGATCCATCAATATGTCAAGGCGTACCAACGTAGACAAGCAACCAAGTTAAGTTACTTTTTATATATACTGCAGCCCATACCAACAACTCGTCCTCAAGTTGTCTCGACTGTGATCTTTTTATATCTCAATCAGCTTAACCAATCATACATACTTCTATGATCTTCTACACACTGTATGATCTAATTTTTGTATTAGATAATGGATAACATATGTAATCAAGTAAATAATTCAGATATAAAATTTGAATAATGGTAACATAAAATATTGTATATAAGCCCAACCATTTTTCTTTTAGTATACAATTCCAACATACTTTAGAAACCCGATAATAAAAATTGGACCAATAAATTTACCGTAAAATGTGCAAAATCTGCAACAAGCACTAGCAAAAAGACAATTAGAAAAACACACGATGATAAAAAGTAGGAAGAATTTTACTACGAAACTCAATAAGTAAAATGTATATTTTACCAAGAAAACAATATGACCAACAATCAACTTTTCTTCTGATGAAAGCAGATCAATAACTTGTCGAAACCCAATAGCAGATTTAATACTCATTTCTGCTGCTTTGCTTTGACAAGCTTTAACCTCCCCCTACATGATGCAAAGATGATCTTGTTCAATCAATTGAAATGGTAAACTGTAGAACAATAAAATATAAAGATATGTAGGGGAAAAGTATAAGGACATGAAAGAGAAAAATAGTAGTTATATATTGATCACTGCATAAAGTACATATATATATAATACAAGAGACTAAGGCAGATTGGGTACAAAACCAATGTGGAATAGTATTATACAACACTCCCCCTCAAGCTGGAGCATATATATCGATTATGTCTAACTTGATACAAAATTTCGAGAATCAATTTCCTCCTCAAGGCTTAGAGAAGACACAAACAATAATAGTAACAACAGAAAGCCAAAGTTGTCGTAGTAACCGAGCAAAGTCGGACAGTTGGCGGCAACGATAGTAGAACAGGACTGTGGAGACGGCGACAGGCAAAAATCGAACAAAATCGGTAGGGCAATTGGTAGCATCGACAGTAGAACAAGACTGCGACGGCGGCGACAGGCATAAACCGAACAAAATCAGTAGTAGTAAACAAGCAAAGTTAGTACAACAGTTGGCACTAGCGGTGACAGAACAAGACTGAGTAGCGACGATAAAAAAAACCTAACAAGGTCGGTAGAGCAGTTGGTAGTAGTAACCGGGCAGAGTCGATAGTAGTAACATAGCAAAATCGGTAGTACTAACCGAGCAAAGTCGGTACAACAATTGGCAGTAGCGATAGAAGAACAAGACTGTGTAACAGCTATAATCAAAATCGAATAGGGTCGGCACATCGGTTGGTAGTAGTAACCAAGCAAAATCGAGAGTAGCAACCGAGCAAAATCAGTACAACAGTTGGCAGTAGTAGCAGAATAAAACTGCATGGCGGAGATAGGTAAAACCAAACAAAGTCAACAGGGCAGTGGGGCAAGGTCCCAAAAGTAGATTTAGAATCTAAATTTGACATTAAGGAGGAATATAGAGTGGTACTAGAAACCGCACAGAATCTTCTTTGAACAGGTCAAAGACGACATAGCAGATTAGGGCAAATTGGTAGCGACGGAGCAAGCAGAGTGGCTACGGCAGCAATGGCATGGTAGATTAGGGTAGAGTGGTTGCGGCGACAACAACACAACAAATTAGGGCAGAGTGAGGGCTAGAGTGGTAGCGACGACGAGTAGATTAGGTCAAAGATGGATTCATCACCGCTCTGATACCATGTAGAACAATAAAATATAAAGATATGTAGGAGAAAAGTAGTAGTTATATATTGATCATTGCATAAAGAACTTATATATACTACAAGAGACTGAGACAGATTGGGTACAAAACCAATGTGGGATAGTATTCTGCAACATAAACAAACTATGAAGCTTTTTGATTAAATGATTAGAGATATGTATCGTTCATATTACCGATAAAAGTAAAATGCATGGTAAAATTTGAGAAAGAGAAAGATATATGAAGATGTTTGTAATATCAGAGCCTCCATAAAAGGTGTCTTATTTTCATACGCAGTTGCAAAGTTCAAAGATGAAACAAGGAACTCAAAAACAACCAAAGAGACATAGAGGGTGTTTGGCTGAGTTTATAAGTTCCTCAAAACAACTTATAAATTGTTTAAGAGCTTATAAACTCCTTCCAAGTGTTTGATAAAATAAGCTCTTAAACAACTTATAAGTTGTGAAAATAAGCTCCAACTGTTGGATTTGTAGACTGAAAGCAGAATAGTTGAGCTTGTATACAATGTATCCTATTACTACTATTACAATCTCCTATTTGAATTGTTTAATTGATTACATATCTATGTCCATTTATCTCATACAAAAGTTAGATCATACAGTGTATATAAGATCACAGAAGTCTTATGATTGGTTAAGCTTAATGAGTATAAAAAATATCACAACTGAGACAACTTGAGGACGAGTTGTCGGTATAGGCTGCAGTATAGATAAGAAGTGACTTGACTTGGTTGCTTGTCTATGCTAGTATGTCTTGACGTATTGATGGATCACAGTGAGATGGGTTATTCTATCTGACCATAGTGAAGAACCTAGATCTCGGTAACTTTACGTTGATCTAAAGCTCGATAAGGTTTTAGGTGAGCATGAGTTACTGACCATCACTTTGACTTGTTATAGGTGAGGGTTACATGAGATAACCCAAGATTCTCCGTATCTTGGATGGTGGCAGTGTTTGTATCTCATGCTAGTTACCTGTATCGAGCCACCGTATCCGTTTAGGATAATGACGTCCCCTTAAGGAGCTCAAAATGTTTATTGTACTAAACCCTGCAGTTTGAGTTTAGCTCAAGTACAATAATAAGGTTGAGTGGTACTACTTAAGGAATTACAGAGATTAATTATTTTAAGCAGTCAGAAAACTATAAATAATTAATAGACGCGTGATATCTTAAATATGGGGATTCGTAAAGTCTAAGTGCAAACCCGACTCCACTTCGATAATAAAATGGGCAAGTTAACATTTATTCTCTAGTGACATAAATAAATATTTATGAATTAATTTATGTTCTGGGTTGAGCATAAGATAATTAATTCATTTTAGACCAATCTTTATTCCTTGCATTTGATCCCTAGGCTGGCCCATCAAGGCTTGAAGCTGCTGGATATTTTTGCCCCCTATAGGAGAGTCCGATTGAGACTCTATTATGATTCTCCTATATCTAGATATATTTTATCTGATATCATTAGATATCAAAAGATATAAAGATAAGATTGTATTTATTAGTATACAAAGATCATATCATAATAGGATTCTAGGGATGCATTATAAATACAAGGTGAGAGAAAATGAGAAGGAATCATATTGTCATTGTGATTTTCGAAAATTGCATATTAAAGAGAAGGAGGTGAACTTTTGCAGTGTTCTCCATAGATTGCTCTCACTCAGCATTTGAGTTTTGGGAAATGGGATACAGTCCAGAAGATCAAAGCACGAGTCTTCTATCGATCTTTATCTGAAAATTCACAGGTAAACACGAGAAAATACCAACATGTTGCAATTAATTATATAGATGCATGCTAGGTATATAATCAATGTATGATGAGTGTGTGTGTGTTGGCCTAGTGGTAGAGTGGTTAATGCCCGAGGCCAAAGGTCTAGGGTTCGAGTCCACCGTGACGCGGCCTTTAAATTTCTGTATTAATTGACCAAAAAAAAAATCAATGTATGATGAATTAAATATCCAAGATAGATCATCGGGAGAGGGTAAAATAAGATTTCCATATACCAACAACTTATAAGCTTCTCCCCAAGACCTTCTGATCCTTAGGATTATCGAAATAACCATATTTCGTTCCTCTAGGATATCTAAAAAACAGTCTTGTGTCAGATCTAACCTTCAACTTGTCAGCCTGTTCAGCACGTGTGCTAGATTACCCCATATCCTTATATGACTTAAACTAGACTTACGCCCAAACCATAACTCTAAGGAGGTCTTGTCGACTGACTTGGACGTACTAGATTGAGCAAGTATATCGATGTTTTTAAGGCATACCCCTACAGTGAAACAGACAAAGTTGCATAACACATTATTGATCTAACCATCTCTAAGAGAGTCATATTTCTTCGTTTTGACACACTGTTTTGCTGCGGTGTGCTCGGTCTAGTTTGTTGGGAAGTATTTTCACATTGCACAAGGTAGTCTAAGAACTCGTTACTGATGTATTCGTGACCACGATCAGACCGCAATGACTTGATACCTTTACCTAGCTTCGTCTCCATTTCCGCCATAAATTCTTTGAATTTCTCAAATCATTCAGGCTTGTGGTGAAGCAAATAAACGTATCCGTACCTTGAGTAATCGTTAATGAAAGTGACAAAACACTTGCATCCTCCACAAGCTTGTGTAGAGTCCACACAGGTCATAATTAACTAATTCCAACACCTATTTGGCTCTATACATATTTACCTTGAAGGGTCTGGTCGACATCTTACCCTCTATACATGATTCATAAACAAAGTAACCATAAATTCGCCCAACACTCCATTCTTAGCCAGTCTTTGGATCCTATTTAGATTGATGTGACCTAATCTAAGATGCCAAACATATGTATAGTCCTCTTATGAAGAAAACTTCATCTTCTTATGATTTGATATAGTAAATGCAACATAGTTATAGGTATTATGCTTAGCAAAAATAGTACAAAGAGAGTTGTATATGTGCCTTCACAGGTAAACTCGTCATTTCTCATGATAGAAACATCACTATAAAAAATAACAGAATATCCATTAATAAAAAGATTAAAAACAAAAATAAGATTCCGCCGAAACTCCGGCACATAGAGTACATCTCTCAAAACTAAAAATATCTTATCAAAGCATAAAGTAATTGTAACAGCCCTCTAATCCTAATGATGGATTAACGAGGACTAATACTTGGAATAGTAATCACGGAACATTAAAGAGAATTAATCGAAAACTTGTGGAACATACATCAAGTAAATTAAAAAGTTTTAACCATCATGTATGAGACACATATAATTTACATATAGAAAGAGGCCTACAAAATCCTTAACAAAAGATTCATTGATCTGAAGGGATTCAACTGTCAACATCTAAAGATAAACATAGCGTTCTATTGCAGCGGAAAAGCATGTGAATACACATATGACGATGTGTATTCAAGGTTTCTAACATATCATTATCAAAAAGAGCCCGACTACTCAACACGCCTCCATCCACCATCTGCTCAACCTGCACATTTAAAAACAAACATGCAGGGCTAAGTACAAGAATGCACTCAGTGAACTCATGCAAAAATATTTTATCAATTTAAATTACACTGCCCCATCATAGTAAGATACAAGGGTTTTATTTGAAAAGGCCTTGTACTTACGAAACATTTTCATCATTTCATAAATAGTTGTCTGGCCAGACATATTTTCATTGTATGTATGATCCATATCCTTTCCTTTCCTCATATCATTTCCATTAACGCCGTAGAAGGAGGCCTCCCTCTACGTCGCTGTGACCGGCCGTGCATTGTCCTTACAGCCCCCCAGTCACCATTATTGTGTACACGTTAATCCTAGCTAGGTATAATCCTTCCGGCATAGGATCTGAATTCGATTTCATTCATAAGTTGGTAGCGAACCAACACATTCATCAACATTCATGGATAGGATACATACATAAAACATAAACATTTTGGGCAGGTAATTAAGTAAATCATTTCATCATTGTTTCTTGCAAATAAGCATCTTAAATAAATCATTTGGTAAGCATTTTATCTTTTTGAGTATAGTAAAGCCAATCTGGATCGTCGATTATCAAAATATGATTTCTTTTCACGTCACTTGTTCACGTCCACGTCCAACCTTTACGTAAAAACTATTTTAGTACGTCGGTCATGTTTTTCGAGAACATCAAAGTTTAATAAACTTTGATAACTTATAAAATAATAATTCACATCCCTTAACTAATTTAATACGTCTTTTCATCGTATATCTTAACTAAATATTTCTCGTGCTTCGATAGAGACGTAATATGATCTACGGTCTCATATTAACCATTTAGGTTAAATGTTGAACGTGTACTAACGTCTTTTGATAAAAATGATTTCAATTATGAAATCATTTCTCACAAATGAGATATTCTTATAAAATAATACGTTTTACACGTATTAGTGTATTTATTCAACGTATTTCATACGTTTAATCTTAAGTCAACGTTTTTTACTTTTCTTAACATTTTTTTTCGAATTAGTAACATATTTTATAACCAATTTCCATATAAATCGATTTTCTTTTCATAAAACCCCAATTCTCGATTTTTCACGTTAATCAATAAACTTGATTAATATTTTACTTTAATATCACTTAACTTATTCATTACAAATTATTTTTCATATCCAACGTTATTTAATATAACGTTTCGCCGTAAACATAGTATACTATGTTTATAAAATCCCATAAATTCTTAATTGGTCTAAAATATTATAAGCATATAATGTATTATTTTTCTTGATAAAAAGGATTTAAAACCCTTAATCCCTTATCTAATTCTCGACCTTCTCAACTAAAATTCTCAAACTTCTTCCAAAAATTCTTCTAAATTCATATAGTACACTATATTATCATAGGATCATTTATATGTATTAACATAAGCTATAGAAAATTTGAACATCACCCTTCTATGTCTATAAGCTTTCGGCCATCACCAAAACATACCCAAACATTTTTCTAATTTTTTTATAAATTTACACAATGCTTATACATTATCATATATCATTAATCTAGCATAATATCCAACATTCATAACTCACACATCAACATACCACACTTAGGCATTCTCGATCTTTTTATAACATGAACCATACCATTTTCTAAAAATTCTAGTAAATTCACATAGCCCTAAATCAAGGCTCTAGATCGATAATAGGCTATAATATCACTTAAACAAAATTTTTGCATTAACTTATAATTCTTAAGAATTTTCGGTAATTACAAATAAATAGCATATGATTTCTAAAAATTTCCAATAATTTACAAAGAGCTCCACTATCAACATATATTATTAATCCATCATCAAATTAAACAAGAAAATTTTCGGTCATCATAAAATAAATTATAACATGCTTAGGCTTTAATTGAAATCACCAATACAATTCATATACATCATGCTAAACATTATTAATGAACAACAAACATGCTAGCATAATTATTTCTATTTTTCTCATTAAGAACATAAGCATATAATTTAAAATATAACGGTTAGAAATCGAAAATCTTAACGTATAATTAAAGCTCGTTCGATTCCTAACCTTTTTACCGACTTTGATTTGTGATGAAAAGGATTTAGTATCAAGGATTTTGGCTAGTAAATGAAGAACACTCAAGGTTTTTCTCTCAAGAATGCTCACGGCAGTGGTGGCTTTGGAAAGAGAATTATGTTGGTTTGATGTAATATCATTACTTATGTGCTAAAGCAATTGAATTAAAGACTTAACACATTCTCCTACTACTCTCGGCTCTCTCACTCACAAAGCAAGTCATAATTTTTAATTGTGACTCATCAATATAATACATCATCACTTACACTATATTAAATGCACTTACACAAAGTAAATGAATTGTAATCAAAATCCCTTTTTCCTTTTGATCATATAGCCTTCGGTCACCTTATTGTACAAGAGAGGAGTTCTTTTAATTCTTGTCTTATACTACATATATAATATCTACACTCTTACAAATGCAATCAAATCATGCTTAAGAGTTTTAGAAAATCTTCCAACCTCAAATTGGGTCAAAATATACGGCTATCTCATAATACAAATTGCCTCCACTTGATTCATCTAGTTAATGCCTTGGTTAGTGTGTAATTATCTCATACTAATATATAACATGTTGGGAGATCACAAAATTGAACATTAAACAACAAAGTTCACGGCACTTTGCTCCTTTAATTGCTAACATTTGATTTTTCTTGCAATTTATAGATATAGAACATAATATATGTCTTAGATGATAAATTATATCATAGAAAAAATAATTACAATGATTCATGTGTCAAAACCCTAATTTTCAAAATTAGGATTTTCGAAAATTATACATTTTATTCCATAATTAATCCTTAATTCTCTAGCATTTTTTAATGCTAATTAATACTCTAATTACATAAAATAATCATAGGAATTTAAATATTATAATTCCTTGATCACTAAACTTAATTTTCTAATCGTCTCAAAACGTTGACGTTTGAAACGTCTCAAAACGTTCATAATCGACCCATCTCAAAATGGTCGTAATAAAGTTGTAATCACTTTATTAAATCATTCCATTAATAAGGAAGTTTAATTCTAAGCTTTGTCACTTAGAAAAATTAACGAAATTTTAACTATCGATATTCAATCGACGTTAAAATATTACTGCCGAAAGACTTTATATAACTATATCCCTTAATTCACAATCATTAGTGAATATGATATAAGAATTTATTATATTATAAATAATCGAATTCAATATTCGATAAATTATTATTTCGATTATCGCGGCGAAACCCTAATTTACGAATTTTAAATATCGTAATTAGGCTTTAAAACGTCGGGATATTACATTCCACCCCCTTAAAGAAATTTCGTCCCGAAATTTGCATACCTTCAAAAAGTTCGGGGTATCTTTCTTTCATGTCATCCTCAAGCTCCCATGTGGCCTCTTCTTGTCCATGGTGTCTCCACAGCACTTTTACTGGCAGGATGGACTTGTTCTTTAATTGTTGAACCTTACGATCTAGAATAGCCGTAGGTTCTTCTTCATAACTCATATCTGGGTTGAGGATCACATCTTCTTGATGGATCACGTGTTTCGGATCATAAACGTACTTTCTGAGTTGTGACACGTGAAAAACATTGTGTACATTCCCCAAACTTGGCGTAAGAGCCAATCTATAGGCAACTGGGCCTACTCTTTCTAGGATCTCATAAGGTCCTATAAAGCGAGGTCTCAATTTTCCTTTCACTCCAAACCTTATAATTCCTTTCGATGGAGAGACTTTAAGCAAGACTTTATCTCCACATTCAAAATGTAGCTCAGATCTACGCGTATCAGCGTAAGACTTCTGTCTATCTTGAGCTTCTTTTATTCTTTGTCTAATTTGACGAACGATCTCAATCATTTCACTTACTTGGTGTCAGGCCCTAAAATTCTTCTCTCACCTACTTCATCCCAATAAAGCGGTGATCGACATTTTTTTCCATATAAGGCTTCGTATGGGGCCATATTAATCGCTTGATAACTATTATTGTAGGCAAATTCAATGAGGGGTAAAACATCTTCCCACTTTGCACCTCGATCCAACACTACTGTTCTCAGCATATCTTCGAGTGTTTGAATCATCCTTTCCGATTGTCCATCGGTCTGTGGGTGAAACACGGTGCTAAAATTCAACTTCGTGCCCAATTCTTTTTGTAAGTTGATCCAAAATCTCGAAGTGAATTTAGAATCTCTATCAGACGTGATAGATTTTGGTACCCCATGCAGGTGTACAATTTCTTTTACGTCAACTAGGCTAACTTATCAGATCCATGAGTAATCTGAATTGGCAGAAAATGAGCACACTTTGTGAGTCTATCCACTACTACCCATATAGCAGTGTTCCCTCTTTTCGACTTTGGTAAACCCGTAACAAAATCCATCGCTATTTCATCACATTTCTATTCGGGTATTCCCAAAGACTGTAACTTTCCGTAGGGTCTTTGGTGCAATGCTTTCATTGGCTGACAAACAAGACAACGCTCTATAAAAAAGGCTACGTCTCGTTTCATGCCTTCCCACCAGAACTTTTCTTGTAAATCTTGGTACGTCTTAGTACTGCCTGGATGGGAGGTATAAGGAGTATCATGAGCTTCACTCATGATTTCATTTTGAAGCTCGTCATTGTTTGGAATACACAATCTTTCCTCAAACAATAAGGCATTGTCTGATGCTTCTCGAAAATTCTTCAGTCCTTCAGTTCTTACCTTGACTCTTGTTCTCTCCAACTTCTCATCCTTCCTTTGCTCGTCTATTATCCTTTTTCTTAAGTCAGACGTCAAAGTGAGTGTAGCAATACGACTCATGATCGTCTCTGGTTGTTCAACCATTTCTATCTTCATTCTTTCAAACTCTTCAACGAGTTTTTCTTCCTTTGTAAAGAGACATCCCAGTTTGGTTTGATTCTTACGACTCAAGGCATCGGCTACCACATTTGCCTTGCCCGGGTGATAATTTATACCACAGTCGTAATCCTTTACCAATTCGAGCCATCTTCTTTGCCTCATGTTTAAGTCTCTTTGCTCGAAGAAGTATTTCAAACTCTTGTGATCGGTAAAGATCTCACACCTCACTCCATAGAGATGGTGTCTCCAAATCTTTAGTGCATGTACTACTGCTGCTAGTTCCAGGTCATGAGTTGGATAATTCAATTCATGTGGTCTAAGTTGTCGTGAAGCATAAGCTATCACTTTTCCTTCATGCATCAACACACAACCCAGTCCGTTCTTAGAAGCATCAGTATAGACAACATATTCTTTGTCCGCTTCGAACCGCTAGATCAAGACTTGTTAACTTTTCTTTGAGCTTTTGGAAATTACCACATTCTCCAAATTAAGTAAATTTGATCCCCTTTCGAGTAGTCAAGGGTTATTGGCCTTGCTATCTTTGAGAATCCTTCAATGAATCTCCGATAGTAACCAACTAATCCCAAGAAACTTCTGATTTGGTTTTGAGTTCTTGGCGATTTCCATCCTTGTACTGCTTCTACTTTTGCCGATCCACTTTAATTCCTTCACCGACACAATGTGTCCAAGGAACATTACTTCCTTAAGCCAAAATTGCATTTCTTTGAATTTAGCAAAAGTTGCTCGATCTTAAGGATTGTAAAACCCTCCTCAAATGTTCCTTATGTTCTTCTTCATTCTTTGAATAGATGAGAATATCATCTATGAAGACTAAGTTAAATTTGTCTAAGTATGGATGGAACACTCTATTCATGAGATCCATGAATACGAATGGTGCATTTGTTAATCCGAATGGCACAACTATAAACTCATAGTGGCCATATCTTGTTCGGAATGCAGTTTTAGATACATCTTCTGGCCGTACCTTGAGTTGGTGATAACCTGACTTGAGGTCGATCTTCGAGAACACACTTGCTCCTCGTAACTGATCAAACAAGTCATCTATCCTTGGCAGTGGATACTTGTTTTTGAGTGTCAGCTTATTCAGTTCTCGGTAATCTATGCACATCCTCAAGGAACCATCTTTCTTCTTGACAAATAAGATCGGTGCTCCCCAAGGCGATACACTAGGTCTGATAAAACCTAGATCCAATAATTCTTGGATTTGGATTTTCAATTCTTCGAGTTCCTTCGGAGCCATCCTATAAGGTGCCTTTGACACTGGAGCTGATCCTGGTTCCAGGTCGATGGTGAATTCCAACTGTTTATCAGGGGGTAATCCTGGTAGATTTTCAGGAAAAACATCTGGAAATTCTCGAACAATCTCCACATCTTCATCTTTTATCTCCGTTTTATCTTCTCCATTCAGGTAAACAAGAAATGCACGAAATCCTTTCTTGTTTATCATTCTCCTAGCCTTCAGCGCTGATATAATCGGGATCTTCTTCCCCATGTTGATTCCATGGAAGCTCGTAGCTCTTTGTCCAGGAAAATGGAACAAAATTTTCCTCTCTTTGCATAGAATCGTGGAATGGTTTTCAGCTAACCAATCCATCCCTAAGATTATATCTACATCGCCTATAGCTATTATGTTCAAGTTATTTGCCAGAACCTTAACTGATCCTAGGTTCAACTCTAGGTTCGAGCAAACATGCGTAACAGTCATAATCCCTCCTATGGGTGAAGAGATTCTCATTTCCTGATTTGCTTGTTCAGATCTAAGTTCCAACATATCGACACATGCTCTTGCTATAAAAGAATGATAGGCACCCGTATCGAACAAAAGTATAACAGGTATGTTTAGGAGTTTTCCCATACCTGTCAGGTTTCCCTGGTTCTGTTCATTCTACCTCTGGTGTAGAGCGTAAGCTCTAGCCTGGGCTGGTTGAGGCTGACGGGGTGCTTGCCTTTGCTGATTCTGCAGTTGTTGCCGTGGCTCGCCACGACGTTCTTCTTTATTCTTGACGCTGTGGCTATTGTTGTTTGCTAAGGTCAATGATATTGAATAGCCCTGAGTGGCTGGGCATGGCCTTCCCGTTACTCCTGGGCAATCATTAGCATAGTGGCCCTTCATACCACATTTGAAACAACTGCCGTTGCCCGCCAAGCACATTCCTTTGTGCAACCTTTGGCATTTCGGGCAAGGAGGGGTCTTCATCGGCTCTTGTGGACCCCTCATTGGTGTAGGAAATACCGGCTTCTTCCATTCTTGCCCTTGTGGCGCTACGTTCGCTTGCCACGGCCTCTTGTTGTTCGCGTCTCCGAAATTTCCTCGGTTATTTGTATTAAAATTCTCTTCCCATTTTCGCTTACCCTTGTCCACTGTATTATGTGTCTGAGCTTGTGCTGGCTTATCCTCTGGCATAGCTGCCTCAATATCCAAAGCTCGACCAAGAGCTTCAGTGTAGGTCAAATCTCCATGACTAGCGAGAGACATCCTTATCTCTGGCCTTAGACCAGTTCTAAACTTTTCTGACATCTTCATATCCACGCTCACTTGATCAGAAGCATATCTTGACATATCGCAAAAGTTGCGATCATATTCTGTCACAGACATCTTTTCCTGTTTCAAATTGAAGAATTCATGCTCCTTCATTTTCCTATAACTTTTTGGGATGTATTTATCATATATTTCCCCTTTGAAGTCCTCCCATGTGAAATCATCCATCTGTTCTGGTGTTAAGATTTTCCTCCTAGCCTCCCACCAGAAGTCGGCAGGTCCTGAGAGTTGAAAAGTAATACATGACAGCCTTTCTTGCATTGTACATCGTAGAAAGTCGAAAATTCTTTCCATGGTTCTTATCCACTGTTCTGCATCGTCCGGACTCCCCTTTCCATTAAAGGAAGGTGGGTTCTGCCTAAGGAAAAGTTCTTCTATCCTACGATCAGGTGGAGGTAGGGGTGGTAGTGGTATATCTTCATTTTCCTGTACCAGAATTATGCGTCTTCCCCTACCCCTTCCTCTTCCTCTACCTCTCTGCTCATGATCTCTTCTAGGCGGCATTCTGTTATTTAAACATATAATTAACATCGCACATCATTATCACAATTAAAACATATATAACATCATCATATAATCTTATCATAAGGCAGCAATAATAATACCATCCATCCTTGTCATACTCATTTTTGCCGCAAAAGCCCATTTCAAGGTCATCATGTATATATATCAGAAAATTGTGCCTCAAGGAGGACTGTTATGTACAAGCAGCCAACACAAAAAAAGTCATGTACATACTGTGGCATTTCTTATAGCTTAGCCATCATCAACTATCATACTTAATTACATAGCATTACAAACATACTAAGCTTCTATTTCTACTACCTTACATAACCAAACACGCTACACACATACTACACTATACATATCTACACAGATCCACACCCACTATCGTCGTCTGAAGCCTCTATCACTCATCCTCGTCCAGGTCTTCATCCTCTTCAGGATCCTCCTCCGGATCCTTCTCTTCCTCAGAGTCCTCATCAGAATCATCCTCACGTGCTCGTACCCTAGATGGTCATCCCCAATAGCATGTATATCGCGTATCGGACTATAGTCATCGCGAGTGTCAGACACCCTCATCTGCACCGTCTGACGATATGGCTCTGTTGGAGGCGGTGGCGCCATCATCGGTGGTAGGACTGGGAGTGGTGGTCGTGATTATCCCACTGACAGCGGTGGGAAGACTGGTGTCCCTAGAGCTCTCGGTCGTGATGCCCTAGTCACATGTGCAGGTCGGTCTCCTGCTTCCAAACATCTCGGTATCATGGGATCGACCACTCGAGGAACCTCCGTATACAGCCACTCTGGTGAATCATCGCACCAAGTATACTCTCTCGGGGGAAGATAAGGTCCTCTCGATGCAACCCCATACACGCTGAAGACATAGCTCAGATGACTAATGAATCTCGGTAGGTCTGCGATCAGATCATAATTACCGTCCACGCGGTATATGTAGTCGCCCGACACTTCCCTGGCATAGTCCTCCCAGTCACACGGTAATCGGGTCAAGAGGCGCTTAGCGCCGTCGAAATCCGTCACGCCATGCTCACGTGCATCCATCCAGTGTCGGAGGTAATGCATCAGAAACTCTCCGAAGCTGTCGCCCCAGCACATGCCGTAAGTACGGTATGCGTGAATTACCTCCTCTGGCGTAGCTCTCGAACCTAACCTCCTCCTAGCTGTGTGATGCATCCTCTCCATCTGCCACAGACAAAACTAGCATAAGTCAATCTAAATATATCTGATAACAGATAAGATAAACTTAAACGCATCTGTTAAGCAGATAGGATAAACTGGACATATCTATAAAGCAGATAAACAATCCAAACACATCTGATAAACAGATAAATGTTCTCATATACAACACACGTCGTAGCTTTCTAACTCTACTGGTAAACTTACTATCTAGTAGCGTTTTAAGACTCATATCATACTATAAGATTCTTGTTCTAAGTAAACCACGAACTAACTTCAACTGATTCTCATGAATTCTGGAGAAGGAAACAGGGGTTCGTTCCTTCAAAACAAATAAAGTACAGTGCGTTAGGAGTATGTAGGCGAAAACCGTGCGTAAATCGAAGTTCAAACGAAGAAGAACGAGCCAAAACAAAATCACTGCGCAGTGCAGAAAAATCCGCGCGCCCGCGCCGAAGTCGTGGGTGATGTCGACGCCGAAGTCGTGCATGCCCATGCCAACGCCAAGGTCGTGCAGGCTGCCAAGGTCGAAGATGCCGAAGTCGATGTCATAAACACGGAGGTCGAAGTCGAGGTCGTACATGTCGACGCCGAAGTCGTAGATGGTATTGTAGATGTCGAAGTCGTACTTGTTCATTTACGTAAGAATCTTTTGCTTTTCGATCTCGAAGTGGAATGAAGTTCTAAAGTCCATCTTCACTTTCGTTTTTCATGTCAATCTTATTCTTTTATCCTTGTAATGGAAGGAAGTTCGTACTTCTATGTTCTTTCGCAAAAAGTGATCATGCTTCTTATATCGTCTATGTTCTTTTTGATATAACATATCCATCATTATAAAGAACTTAAAACTTAAATGTTTTATTCAATTTCATAACATAGCTTGCTCGTAAGCATACTTTACTTGAATTTTGCAAATTCAACATTTTATCATTGGTACATTATGCCCATTATCATACATAGGCATTCATTTCTAACTTTGATCACTTGCATAACTTCCATTCCCAACACTTTTTCCATAACCTTCATTTCATATCATTCGTCATAACCTTCCATTGATTTCAAAATAAAGTTTTGGAATTTCCTTTCAATCATTTCTCGTAACATTCATTTCAATAAAACTTCATAACATTTCTTCACTTTTACTTTCCAAAACGTGATTTCAATCTTTTTCACATTGAACTTTTCATTTCAAAACTTGAGAAGAAATCACTTACCTCATCCCGGTTGATCTTGATGTGATGGAGTGTTGAGCATAGTCAGCTGATTTCTAGAAGTCTAGTGACTCAATCTAGACTTGACTTTAAAAGAAGGTTTTGGGATTCAAAGAGCGAACTGCTCTGATACCACTTTGTAACAGCCCTCTAATCCCAAGGATGGATTAACGAGGACTAATACTTGGAACAGTAATCACGGAACATTAAAGAGAATTAATCGAAGACTTGTGGAACATACATCAAGTAAATTAAGAAGTTTTAACCATCATGTATGAGACACATATAATTTACATATAGAAAGAGGTACACAATCCTTAACAAAAGATTCACTGATCTGGAGGGATTCAACTGTCAACATCTAAAGATAAACATAGCGTTCTATTGCAGCGGAAAAGCATGTGAATACACATACGACGATGTGCATTCAAGGTTTCTCACATATCATTATCAAAAAGAGCCCGACTACTCAACACGCCTCCATCCACCATCATCGCTCAACCCGCACATTTAAAACAAACATGCGGTCGAGTACAAGAATGCACTCGGTGAACTCATGCCAAAATATTTTATCAATTTAAATTACACTGCCCCATCATAGTAAGATACAAGGGTTTTATTTGAAAAGGCCTTGTACTTACTAAACGTTTTCATCATTTCATAAATAGTTGTATGGCCAGACATATTTTCCTTGTATGTATGATCTATACCATTCCTTTCCTCGTATCATTTCCATTAACGCCGTAGAAGGAGGCCTACCTATACGTCGCTGTGACCGGCAGTGCAATGTCCTTACAGCCCCCCAGTCACCATTATTGTGTACACGTTAATCCTAGCCAGGTATAATCCTCCCGGCATAGAATCCGAATTCGATTTCATTCATAAGTTGGTAGCGAACCAACACATTCATCAACATTCATGGATAGGATACATACATAAAACATAAACATTTTGGGCAGGTAATTAAGTAAATCATTTCATTATCATTTCTTGCAAATAAGCATCGTAAATAAATCATTTGGTAAGCATTTTATGTTTTTGAGTATAGTAAAGCCCACCTGAATTGTCGATTATCAAAATATGATTTCTTTTCACGTCGCTTGCTCACGTCCACGTCCAACCTTTACGTAAAAACTATATTAGTACGTCGGTCACGTTTTTCGAGAACATCAAAGTTTAATAAACTTTGATAACTTATAAAATAATAATTCGCATCCCTTAACTAATTTAATACGTCTTTTCATCGTATATCTTAACTAAATATTTCTCGTACTTCGATAGAGACGTAATATGATCTGCGGTCTCATATTAACCATTTAGGTTAAACGTTGAACGTGTACTAACGTCTTTTGATAAAAATGATTTCAATTATGAAATCATTTCTCACAAATGAGATATTCTTATAAAATAATACGTTTTGCACGTATTAGTGTATTTATTCAACGTATTTCATACGTTTAATCTTAAGTCAACGTTTTTTACTTTTCTTAACATTTTTTTTTCGAATTAGTAACATATTTTATAACCAATTTCCATATAAATCGATTTTCAATCGATTTCTTTTCATAAAACCCTAATTCTCGATTTTTCACGTTAATCAATAAACTTGATTAATATTTTACTTTAATATCACTTAACTTATTCATTACACATTATTTTTCATATCCAACGTTATTTAATATAATGTTTCGCCGTAAACATAGTATACTATGTTTATAAAATCTCATAAATTCTTAATTGGTCTAAAATATATTCTAAGCATATAATGTATTATTTTTCTTGAATAAAAGGATTTAAAACCCTTAATCCCTTATCTAATTCTCGGCCTTCTCAACTAAAATTCTCAAACTTCTTCCAAAAATTCTTCTAAATTCATATAGTACACTATATTATCATAGGATCATTTATATGTATTAACATTAGCTATAGAAAATTTGAACATCACCCTTCTATGTCTATAAGCTTTCGGCCATCACCAAAACATACCCAAACATTTTTCTAAATTTTTTATAAATTCACACAATGCTTATACATATCATATATCATTAATCTAGCATAATATCCAACATTCATAACTCACACATCAACATACCCCACTTAGGCATTCTCGATTTTTTTTCAACATAAACCATACCATTTTCTAAAAATTCTAGTAAATTCACATAGCCCTAAATCAAGGCTCTAGATCAATAATATGCTACAATATCACTTAAACATAATTTGTACATTAACTTATAATTCTTAAGAATTTTCGGTAATTACAAATAAATAGCATATGATTTCTAAAAATTTCCAATAATTCACAAAGAGCTCCACTACCAACATATATTATTAATCCATCATCAAATTAAACAAGAAAATTTTCGCTCAGCATAAAATAAATTATAACATGCTTAGGCTTTAATTGAAATCACCAATACAATTCATATACATCATGCTAAACATTATTAATGAACAACAAACATGCTAGCATAATTATTTCTATTTTTCTCATTAAGAACATAAGCATATAATTTAAAATCTAACGGTTAGAAATCGAAAATCTTAACGTATAATTAAAGCTCGTTCGATTCCTAACCTTTTTACCGGCTTTGATTTGTGATGAAAAGGATTTAGTATCAAGGATTTTGGCTAGTAAATGAAGAACACTCAAGGTTTTTCTCTCAAGAATGCTCACGGCAGTGGTGGCTTTGGAAAGAGAATTATGTTGGTTTGATGTAATATCATTACTTATGTGCTAAAGTAATTGAATTAAAGACTTAACACATTCTCCTACTACTCTCGGCTCTCTCACTCACAAAGTAAGACATAATTTTTAATTGTGACTCATCAATATAATACATCATCACTTACACTATATTAAATGCACTTACACAAAGTAAATGAATTGTAATCAAAATCCCTTTTTCCTTTTGATCCTATAGCCGTCGGTCACCTTATTGTACAAGAGAGGAGTTCTTTTAATTATTGTCTTATACTACATATATAATATCTACACTCTTACAAATGCAATCAAATCATGCTTAAGAGTTTTAGAAAATCTTCCAACCTCAAATTGGGTCAAAATATACGGCTATCTCACAATAAAAATTGCCTCCACTTGATTCATCTATTTAATATCTTGGTTAGTGTGTAATTATCTCATACTAATATATAACATGTTGGGAGATCACAAAATTGAACATTAAACAACAAAGTTCACGGCACTTTGCTCCTTTAATTGCTAACATTTGATTTTTCTTGCAATTTATAGATATATAACATAATATATGTCTTAGATGATAAATTATATCATAGAAAAACTAATTAGAATGATTCATGTGTCAAAACCCTAATTTTCAAAATTAGGGTTTTCGAAAATTATACATTTTATTCCATAATTAATCTTTAATTCTCTAGCATTGTTTTAATGCTAATTAATACTCTAATTACATAAAATAATCATAGGAATTTAAATATTATAATTCCTTGATCACTAAACTTAATTTTCTAATCGTCTCAAAACGTTGACGTTTGAAACGTCTCAAAACGTTCATAATCGACCCATCTCAAAATGGTCGTAATAAAGTCGTAATCACTTTATTAAATCATTCCATTAATAAGGAAGTTTAATTCTAAGCTTTGTCACTTAGAAAAATTAACGAAATTTTAACTATCGATATTCAATCGACGTTAAAATATTACTGCCGAAAGACTTTATATAACTATATCCCTTAATTCACAATCATTAGTGAATATGATATAAGAATTTATTGTATCATAAATAATCGAATTCAATATTCGATAAATTATTAATTCGATCATCGCGGCGAAACCCTAATTTACGAATTTTAAATATCGTAATTTGGCTTTAAAACGTCGGGATATTACAGTAATATCTCCAACCACAATAGCCTCGACTTCCGCTGTGTGGCCCTTGTAAATCGTTATCTTGCCTTTACTCAGCTGTCTTGTCCTCAAAACCCCTGCAAAGTGTAACAAACATGATCAGTCGCACCCGTATCTACTCCCTACGAATGAGTAGAACAAGTCGGCAAACATGTTTATGTTACCAGAGCTAATGACGTACTTTGAGCCTTGAGCATAGGCACTTAGCCTTCCAATGTCCAGTCTTACCGTATTTGAAGCATTTTCCCTTCTCATTTGGCTTTTTCAAACCACTGGTAGAGCCTTTTGCATTACTCTCACTGTTTTCTTTGGCCTTAGCATCTCCTGAATCCCAATTTCTCATTTCATCTTTCGATGAAGTAGTGGTATTCCTTGAAGTGCATAGTAAAGGCTATGCACATTTTCCCATCTTGCCTTCCTCCGTTACCAAATTCTTTGCAATGAATCCAGAGTATAAATCGTATCATATAAGATCACTTTATCATGGAAGTATTAAATAGAATTGGGCAAAGTATTGAGGATAATATCGATCTTGACCTCGTCATCAATATATCATCTAACTAATTCGAGCTCTCCAAAGAGATTGGTCATGTGCTCTACATGGTCATGCAATGAATTGCAATCAAGTTATAACTAGCAATTTTTTCTGACTCCCCAAACAATTTAATGATATTTAGCCAAATACTGGTTGCATCATCCATCTCTTGATGTCGGAGTTGCAAAGGCTCGCACATGATAACCAAAAGAATGCACTTTGCCATTCTATTTGATTCATCCCATTTCTCATGCTTCTCATCGGTAGATGAATCATTTAGGGGTGTTGGACGAGGTGTAATGATTATAAATAAATTTCCTTCGACAGTAAGAACATGTAGGGAAATCTGATTTTAACCCTCTCCCGAGATTCTATCTTGGATGTTTAATTCACCATACATTGATTATTTACCTAGCATGCATCTATATAATTAATTGCAACACATAAGTGTTTTCTCGTATTCACCTGCGAATTTATCAGACAAGGAATTGGATCAAGACTCGTGCTTTGATCTTTTGGACTGTATCCCGTTTGCCAAAACTCCAATGCCGAGTGAAAGCAATCTATGGAGAGTACTGCAGAAATTCGCCTTCTTCCTCACACTTGGAATTTTCGAAAATCACAATAATGCTTCTTATGATTTTAAAAAATCACAATGATATTAGGATAACCTGATTTTCTCTCACCTTATATTTATAATGCAACCCTAGAATCCTATTAGGATAGGATCTCTGCATATACGATAAATATAATAATATATTTTCAAATGGAGAGGATTAGAACAGAGTCCCAGTGGGACTCTATGATGAGGGACGAAATTCTTAGCAGCTCTAGGCCTTGATGGGCCAGCCCAGGGATCAAATGCAAGGAATAAAGATGGGCCTCAAATAAATTAATTATCTTATGTTCAGCCCAGAACATAAATTAATTCATAAATATTTATTTATGCCACTAGAGAATAAATGCCGACTTACCCTTTATTTACAAGTTGAGTCGGGCTTGCACTTAGACTTCACGAACCACAGATTTAAGATGTCAAGACGTCCATTAATTATTTATAGCATTCTGATGCTTAAAATAATTAATCTCTTTAATTCCTTAAGTAATACCACTCAACCTTATTATTGTACTTGAGAACCTGCAGGGTTTAGTACAATAAACCTTTTGAGCTCCTTAAGAGGAAGTCATCATCCTAAATGGATACGGTGACTCGATACAGGCAACTAGCATGATGATAACTCTTGTAAAAGAGTTATTATGTAACCTTTTTGATGATAATAACATTGAGTATTGTGTGTTCTGTTCGTATGTTTGTGTTGTTTGGTGTGTTTATGTTATGTTTTCGTGTGTGCGCGTGTAGGATTGAGTCGGGTGCTTTTAAGGGGTTTTATGTTCTTTTTAAGCTTTATTTAATCAATCTATGGCATGTAGCAGGAAGAGCGGCAGGAAAGCCGAGGCCGAAGTCTGCTGAGGCGAAGCCAAGATCCAGGTCGAAATCGTGAGCGAGATCGAGGTCGAAAGGCAAAATCAAAGCTCAAAGGAAAAAGTGGAAAGAACTTATGATGCTGGAGCGAAGTCTCAAAGCCGAGCTCCAGAAGAGAGAACTGACCAAAGTCGAGCTCGCATCTGAAGCCGAGCTCTCGTAACCAAAATCGGGCTCAATACTGAAGAGCTCGCAAGCGCGGAAGAGCTCCTGTTCATGTAACGAAGAAGACAAACTCTAGAATAGAACATATGATGCTGGCGCGAGGTCGGACTCGTAAGCAAGGTCGAACTTGTAAGCGAGGTCGGAATCGTAAGCGAGGTCGAACTCGTAAGAGGTTGAGATCGTGAGAGAAGACGAGCTTGTGCTTGTGCAAATGAAGTAGAAGAGTTCGTACTAGTGGACAAGGCCGTGCTTATGGAAAGCTAACGACGAAGCGTGGAAGGTTTTGTGTTGAAGACGAAGAGGAGATCCGCAGGACCACAACCACGTGGCAGCTGGCCACGGCAGCAGAAAGGAGGCGCGCGTTCTGTCCTCTGTCAGAGCAACGGAAAAAAGGGAAAGCATCAGAGGATGAAGGGCTGGCAGGTGCACAATCTGCACCCAAAAATAAAAGCTTCATAGGTTGTTATTAAAAAGGGGAATTCGGTTCTGAGAGAAAATAATCTGCAGAGAGGGAATCAAGGAGTGATCTCTTGGAGAGGAAGTCATCGGAAGAGACGACGATCCAAGAGCGAGCATGCGATTCCGGCGACTAGTTCTAATTTCGTTTCTCGAATTCTTCTTAGTTTGTTATGGCATTTGTTTGTTTGACTACTGTTAAAAAGCTCGCTATGAGCTAAACCTGTATGGCTTGATTTCTTGATGAAACCCATGCTCGCATGACGAGCTCATTTCTACGCATATCTTGTTAAAATCGCTATTGCTTTTTGGGATTATTTTATCTTGCTTATGCTTGATCACCAATAGTGAGATCTGAGTTCTATAATTGCTGGGAAGTTCTTATAGAGTGGAACACAAAAGAGTGACATAAGAACATGATTTTAATATTATGTGTGTGAATAGCATAGGAATATGTGTTTACCTTGCGTGGCAAAGATGAATGGATTAGTAAAGGTATTCTAAGAGCAGTTCGATATAGGAATATATTGAGAGGCTCGCAGAATATATCTTAGATTTGGAAAAATACTAAGAATCAGAGAAATTCATGTCATAGTGATGAGGCAGCCATAATGCTGTAGCATTATTAGTATAGAGCATGGGTGGAATCGAGAGATCAAGTCAATTTGTCTTCCTTGATATCAGTGTTTTTCTAGTTATTTGTGTTTGTTGTTTACTTCGTCTGGCCGAAGTCCTGTTAATTTACTTTCGTTGTGTTTTTATTTAAAAGAGTACCACCCTGTTTAGTTTAATTTCCCTTAAAATATTTCCTATCAAACAAAGTTGTTGCCGACGTGATTTAAAGTGTGATCCCTGTGGATTCGATCTCGGAATACTTCCGTGTATTACTTGTTGATTACGTGCATTTGCGTACCTTAGATTGTGTTACATACTCAATACAACATGTTTTTGGCGCCGTTGCCGGGGATTGCCAATTATAAATTGCGTTGATATTGCAACTTTGTGTTTCGTAACAATCAGTGGTTCACTCCGTTTATTTTCTTTTGCGTGAAACAGGGCTCTGGGCTTGTGGTATATGCGCAAGGTAAAAGCGCAGGTATTACACCCGTTAGATCCAGAGATCGAACGCACCTTTCGCAGAGGAAGGCGTCGGCAAAAAGCCCAGAGCGCAAGCGAAATGGCCGCACTGTGAGGTAATGGAGGAAATGCCATAGTCATTGTTGATGACGGGAGAGGGTATACATGATTATGCTAACCCCGTTTAATGAGCTAAACCGAGAATTACAAGACCCGAGGTGCAAGCAACCGCCTCAATCGAAACCGGTCATGTTTCAAATGCTTCAAACAAGGGGCGATTCGGTGGTCAAGCCACGAGGATCCTCACCTTCATCTTCGGTCTTTCTTAGAGGTCAGTGACTCGTTCAAGCTGCCTGGAGTTTCGATCGAAGCGCTAAGACTTCGGCTGTTTCCCTTTTCACTACGAGATCGTGCAAAAGCATGGTTGAATGGTCTTCCATCGGACTCCATCACTTCGTGGAACGAGTTAGAAGGGAAAATTCTTGATGAAGTATTTTTCACCTACAAAGAATACAAGATTTCGGAATGATATCATGTCATTTCAACAAAATGATGATGAGTCAGTGTGCGAGGCATGGGAACATTATAAGGAAATGCTACGGAAATGCCCTCACCACGGCATCCCGCATTGCATTCAACTTGAGACTTTCTATAATGGGCTAAATGCGTCCACACGCTTGGTGCTCGATGCCTCCGCAAATGGAGCTATTCTCTCTAAATCCTACAATGAGGCATATGAGATCTTGGAAAGGATTGCAAATAACAATTGTCAATGGTCCAATTCTCGTGCTCCAATGGGGAAGAAATCTGTTGCATGTGTGTTAGAGGTTGATGTCTTGACGGCATTAACTGCTCAAGTGGCGTCCATGAGCAATATGTTAAAAGGCTTGCAAGTAGCCAATCCAGTTGTTCAACCGACAAGTGCTCCCGTGGTTGAACCTACAATGCAAGTGAACGAGGTGTCATGCGTTTATTGTGGAGAAGGGCATACTTTTGATAGTTGCCCATCAAACCCAGCCTCGGTGTGCTACCTGGGAAATCAGAATGGCCAGAGGAATAATCCTTATTCACAAACATACAATCCGGGGTGGCGACAACATCCTAATTTCTCGTGGGAGGCGAGGGTCCTAACAGTGGTGGTGGAAATTTTGAGAAAAATACGTACCAGCAAAATTTCCAACCGAAGTAGCAACAAGCCACTACACAGCCCAAATCTATTGAAACTTTGATGAAGGAGTATATGGCCAAGACCGATGCAGTAATACAAGGGTAGTCCACTTCGCTAAGGAATTTGGAGGTCCAGATCGAACAATTAGCCAACGAGATGAGGAATCGACCACTTGGTAATCTGCCAAGTGAAACTGAAAACCCACAGAAAGACAAGGAACATGTCAAGGCTGTTACGCTACGAAGTGGAAAGCAAATGCATGAAACTGAGTTGCTGAACCAAGAAGAGAAGACGGAGTCATCAAACACTAAGAGCAAAGTGGCAGAAACGGAAGCACCGAAGCAACCTCGTAATGCCGAGGAGCCTGCTGCAGCAAATCCATTGCCAAAGCTTACGGACGAGGTGGTTTATCGTCCACCACCTCCTTTCCCCGAGAGGTTGAAAAAGAAGCAACAAGATACTCAATTTCGGAGATTCCTAGATGTCTTAAAGCAACTGCATATTAACATTCCATTGGTCGAAGCTTTGGAACAGATGCCGAACTACGTGAAGTTCTTGAAAGACATCCTAACAAAAAAAAGACGTTTGGGTGAGTTCGAAACAGTGGCACTGACAGAGAGCAGTAGTACCATGTTAAAAAGCAAAATCCCACCTAAGTTGAAAGATCCAGGGAGCTTTACAATTCCATGCTCAATTGGGGGACGCGACGTCGGTCGTGCTCTATGTGATCTGGGAGCAAGTATAAATTTGATGCCGCTCTCAATATTCAAGAAGCTCGGGATAGGAGAAGCTAGGCCCACAACAGTGACCTTGCAATTGGCGGACCGATCTATGGCTCATCCCGAAGGAAAAATTGAAGATGTGCTGGTAAAAGTGGATACGTTCATTTTTCCCGCATATTTCATTATTTTGGATTATGAAGCAGATCACGAAGTGCTCATTATTTTGGGACGTCCTTTCCTTGCAATTGGAAGAACTTTGATTGATGTCCAAAAAGGCGAACTCACAATGAGGGTAAATGATCAGAAGGTTACTTTCAATGTATTCAATGCTATGAAGTATCCTGACGAAGTGAAGGAATGCTCGGTAATTCAAGTACTAGAGCAGGTCATCGCGGATACAATGCTGGAGCACTCGTCTCAGTTCGACGACAGTGATGAAGAATATGCCGACCTCATGGAGTTAGAACAAGGTAGGGGGCTCCCTAAGCATCCCTCTGACGAGAAGTGTCATGTGCCACCTCGTATCAGCCGCGTCCCAGAATCACTGGGACTTGCAGATCGTACCGTCCAAATATCCAAGCCTTCAATCGACGAACCTCCAACATTAAGTCTGAAGACCTTGCCGAACCATCTGAAATATGCATATTTGGACGAGGAGAACACTCTTCCAGTAATCATTTCAGCCACTCTCGAGCATGACCAGGAATAATCCTTGTTACACGTGTTGCGAAAATACAAGAGAGCTATTGGATGGTCAATTGCTGATATCAAAGGGATCAGCCCTTCTCTGTGTATGCATAAGATATTGCTGGAAGATTACCACAGCACTTCCATAGAGCATCAACGTCGTCTGAACCCAGCAATGAAAGAAGTATTGAAGAAAGAAGTTATTAAATGGTTGGATGCTGGAATCATTTATCCGATCTCGGATAGTTCTTGGGTAAGCCCGGTGCAGTGTGTTCCCAAGAAAGGTGGGGTTACGGTGATTTCTAATGATCAACAAGAATTGATTCCAACTCGGGTGATTACTGGATGGCGTGTGTACGTTGATTACAGAAAGTTGAACACAGCAACCAGGAAAGATCATTTTTCTCTGCCATTTATGGATCAGATGCTTGACAAACTTGCTGGTAAGGAGTTCTTCTATTTTTTGGATTGATATTCTGGCTATCACCAAATTGCCATTGCACCCGATGATCAACACAAAACCACCTTCACCTGTCCCTATGGCACTTTTTCTTTTAGAAGAATGCCTTTTGGAGTCTATAATGCCCCTGCGACCTTCCAGCGTTGCATGATGGCCATATTCTCGGATATGGTGGAGAAGTCAGTAGAAATCTTCATGGATGATTTCTCCGTATTTGGAGATACTTTTGGGGTATGCCTGAGTAACTTGAAAAGGGTTCTGGAGCGTTGTGAGGCGACGCACTTGGTGTTAAATTGGGAAAAATGCCACTTCATGGTGCAAGAGGGCATCGTGCTAGGCCATCACATATCCAAGGAAGGGATCGAAGTGGATAGAGTAAAGATTGAAGTGATAGACAAACTTCCACCCCCACTCATTGTTAAAGGTGTGCGTAGTTTCTTGGGACATGCGAGATTTCTGAGAAAGATTTATAAAGGGTTTTTCAAAATTTCTAAGTCATATCGCCTTACGGAGAAAAATAGCCACTTCGAATTTACTCCGAATGTTTGAAAGCGTTTGATGTTTTGAAACGGGCTCTTGTGATAGCCCCAGTGATTATTGGTCCGAACTGGGCATTGCCTTTCGAAGTGATGTGCGACGCAAGTGATTTCACTGTGGGGGCCGTACTAGGTCAACGAAAGGAGAAGGTTTTCCACTCCATCTATTATGCGAGTAAAATACTGGTGGAGGCTCAAATCAATTACACCACAACGGAGAAAGAGCTACTTGTTGTGGTATTCGCATGTGAGAAGTTTAGACTCGAAAGTGATAGTCTATACAGATCACGCAGCCATCAGGTATCTTGTTGCTAAGAAAGATGCAAAGCCACGCCTAATTCGGTGGATCTCGCTTTTGCAAGAATTTGATCTGGAAATCAGAGACAGGAAAGGAACAGAAAATCAAGTAGCTGATCATCTATCTCGACTGCCGACAGTCGAGGGTGACAAGACTTATGTCCAAATTCAGGACGCGTTCCCTGATGAGCAATTGATGAGCATGCATCACAGTAGTACACCTTGGTATACGGACTTTGTCAACTTCCTGGTTTGTGGAGTGCTACATCCGGAATTCTCATCACATCAGAAGAAAAGGTTCTTTGCCGAGGTCAAACATTACTTTTGGGATGAACCATTCTTATATAAGCACTATGCTGACGGGTTGATGAGGCGCTGCGTTCCGCACGAAGAAGTGGAATCAATTCTAGAGGGATGTCATGCCACTCCATATGGTGGTAATTTTGCGGGACAGAGAACGACGGCTAAGGCACTTCAATCAGGTTATTTTTGGCCGACCTTGTTTAAAGATGCCCATGCTTTTGTGCAAAAATGTGATCGATGTCAAAGAGTTGGAAATATATCTTCTCGGAATGAGATGACAATGAACTTTATTCTGGAAATTGAACTCTTTGACGTGTGGGGCCTCGATTTTATGGGTCCTTTCTCACCCTCATTTGGTAACCTCTACATCCTGGTAGCGGTTGATTACGTATCTAAATGGGTGGAAGCCATGGCAAGTACCACAAATGACGCGAAGGTTGTAATCAAGTTCTTGCAAAAGAACATCTTCACACGGTTTGGTACTCCGCGCGCGATCATCAGTGATGAGGGCACACATTTTGTTAACAAGGCCGTGAGTTCTGTGCTAGCTAAGTATAACATTCGCCACAAGATTGCTACAGCATACCATCCGCAGACGAATGGTCAAGCGGAACTCTCCAATAGAGAAATAAAAGGCATATTGGAGAAAGTGGTGAATCCAGGCCGTAAAGATTGGTCCATGCGATTGGATGATGCAGTGTGGGCCTACAGAACAGCTTTCAAAACACCTTTAGGGATATGACCTTACCGCTTGGTCCATGGGAAAGCTTGTCATCTCCCACTGGAACTTGAGCATCGAGCCTATTGGGTAATAAAGAAACTGAATTTTGAGCATAAGGTCACTTGGAGAGGCTCGGTTGTTCTGACTAAGTGAAATGGATGAATTCGGTGGTTTGCTTATGAGAATGTAAAATTATACAGGAGAAAACAAAGAGATGGCATGATAACAACATCCTGCGCCGAGAGTTCTTGCCGGTCAGCGGTGTTGTTGTTCAACTCAGTGAGGTTATTTACGGAAAAGTCAAATCACGATGGTCCGTCCTTTCACAATTCTTCGTAGCACCCCATGGTGCTATAACATTATAAGAAGGAACGTCGGGCCGTGAATTTCAAGTCAATGGGCAGCGTGTCAAGCATTATTGTGGTGGCGAGGTCGTTCGCAAGAAGACCTCAACATCTTTGAATGACGCCTGACCACGGGTAACATGGGCTACCATGGCGATCAGGCGCCTGGCAGCCCTATGGTTCTGTTTGTACATATTTGTTTTATTCTCTTTTGTCTCTTTGTTTTTGGTGTTGATAATAATTTGTCGTAGTATTGTTAAGAAGGATGAGGGTTTTATTTTAAACTGATGTGTTGAGGTTGGATTGCAGGTATGGTACGTACGTACCTCTAGGCAAAAATTCTGAGCATTGTGCTATTTTTGTTCTAGTATTGGACTTGCAGAGGGTGGAGAAAAAGGTGAAATATCAGCTTGCTAATTTGGTAAAAAGGGCGGGAGAAATTGGGTTGACCTTTTGTTTAAAAGGCCGTGCCCTTTTTCTTTTTCACCCCACAATCAACCATTTCTCCTATTTCCCCCATCTTGCTGCGAGTTTGCCCTCACTTCCCACGTCCACCTTCCATTCTCTCAAGCTCTGTTTTGGTTCTGGATTTTAATTGTCTCCTTCATCTTTTCCTCCAAGTTTAGCTATCATGCGGAGACTAAGTAGCAGGGTCAGGAAGCAAGAAGTACCATTGTCTATTACGAGCAATGACGCTAGTACACCCTTTATCATTTCGGACGCCGAGATGTCGCCGGAAGTTTCACCGGTTTCTCCGCAGGTTGTTGTGCCTTCTTCATCTAAGAGGAAAGATCGTCAGAGTGATAAGGGTAAAGCCAAGTTATTGGAGGAAGCTGAGCCTGAGGCTATTCAGGTAAAAAAGACGAGGGTGGACAAACCCTCATCAACAAAGACAGGTCGGTCAATCGACGCCATTCCGAAATTCCGAGCACATGGTGGGTTTGAGAGATTTAAGCGCCTGAAATCAAGGCAATTATGGATGGAGAAGGGTTTCCAAAAATCTAAAGAAACTCCGGTTTTGTGGTGGAGTTGATATCCCTAAATGGTTGGGCGTCGTTTGCAGCAATTCCACCCCACCCATTACGCCTAGTCAAAGAATTTCATAAACATCACCCTCCGCCACATAAGGAGGGTTTATCGGCGGTGGTGAGGGGTAAGTTGGTGGTTTTCTCCTAAACCATTAATGATTTTATAACTTGGAGAATGATGTGGATGATGCCTTCTCCGCCATGAAGAGGGCTCCTTCGGTTGATGATCTAGAAGAGGTACTGAGACTGACGGCCGTAGAAGGCACGGAATGGGCTTTTTCCACACAGGGGTGTCGCTCCATAAAAGCCGCGTCATTAAGATTGGAGGCCCATGTGTGGCTTCATTTCATTAAGAGCCGTATTTTGCCTACCACCCATGATACCACTATCTCGGGAGGCGTGTCTTTGCTGCTCCCGCATTTTTACCGGAAGGAAAGTCAATGTGGGCGCCCAAATTTGGCGCGAGGTGGATGAGTGCCGTAAAAGGAAGAAAGGCCGTTTGTCCTTTCCCTCTATGATTACTCAGCTGGGCATACAGGCCAGAGTGCCTTTTGGAGATGATGAAGATCGCCTCGCTGAGAAAGCTTTTATTGATATAAAGACCTTGACTCATCGTCATGGTTCGGCTGAAGACCCATCTTTGCACGCCACGCATGAGCGGTCCATCCTCCAATGCCGACCCCTCCGAGCCATCGTTTCTAGATATCTTTGAAGTTCCTGCATGCAGATCAAAGTCCTCATGCTTCGATCTGCTGCGTGTGAAGACGCTTTTAAGCATTATTGGGTGTATTGTCGTAAGCGGGATCGCGTATTGGAGAGTGGTCTGAGATCGTTATCTGCGGTACAAATGCCGGCCTTCCGTGAATTCCCACACCGGGTATTCCAGGCTTGGCCTTTGCCTTCGAATTTTGATTCTGACACCGGGGCAGAGAAGGAGAAAGAGACGAGCCCTAGTCAGGTTCAGCCATTCAAGTCAGACCCTACTGACACCGCCGAGGCCCAGGCTCCGCCTGCCGAAGTTCCACTCGAGGGCACTTCCCCAGCGTCGGATGCTACCGAAGTTCTTTCGGAAGCGGAGGCAGTGAGAGAAGGCCAAGAGGATGTTGTTCCGCCTGCTGCTGGCCCATCTACCCCTGTCTCTCCTGCTCCCTCGGGTCCGCCTGATGAGTAGGCTAGGGGCGTTTTCCTGAACTCAATCATTTGTTGGTGTTTTGTTGTTGTGTGTGTGTCTCGTCTGCTGTTTGGTTGTTGTTTTGCTTTGTATAGCTTTTGTTGGTTTGTTTGTGTGGTTCCTTCTCATGTTCTTGTTTTGTTTGTGAAGGAGCATGTCATTTTTGTTTTCATTGACTGATGATGATGATGCCCAATTGGCAATGTATGGCTTTATGATGTTAGTGTCTTCTTGTTTTATATTGTAATCGTTGGTCCTTCTCATTGCGTGTCTGGAATTGACCCTTATGTTTTGGGGATGTGCCTCTAATATTTTGGGTGTTAGCATATTAGTCTCTATAGGGATTGACCATTGCGTTGGTAACCCTTAATTGGCTTAAAACTTTTGTATGAGTGCCTGTCTTTCATATTTGGTTGGTACTCCCCCTTGAAACAATATACTTGAGTGCGTTAATATGGATAGGACGTAGGCCATTTTTGGATCGATTGTGCCTTTCTTAGCCTACCCTGATATCTTGATTTCCTTAGAGTCCCCTGTTGAGCTTACAACCTTTTCTTTCATGCATCCACTAAATACTCTCAGTTATACCTCACATATATTTTTCTATCTCTTCTTATCCTTCACCTTGGGCATGTTCACTTGTGGCTCGGCCTTTCTCTGATCTATAACCGTTGGCCGTGTTTTATCTCCGCATTGAAATATGAGTGTTCCATCCCCCATTTTTGTTATAAATCCCAACATTGGGGACAATGTTGTATTCTAAGTTTGGGGGTGGCGTGGTAAAGTAACCTCTGGAGTTAAGGGTGAAGTTGTTGCAAAAATGTGGGTTAATTGTGGGTTATTTCATCGGAAAAAAAAAGGAATAAGTTTTGAACTTGCTGTATATGAAAAAGGAGAGGAAACAATGAAGAAGAATGGTTCAGCCCATTGTAGAAAAGAGGAAAGATATTTATAAGGCAAGTTTGAAACCAAGAATGAGTAAAGGTGCCCGGGTGTTTTGAGCTACATTATCCCAAACAATCCTACCTTCACCCAAGACCAACATTATAAGCTTTTAAAGACCTACTGATCCAATATTGATGACACTCATGTTAGTGGAGAGGGGGCTGACCGAACTGAATTTGTGGAGACATTTGTGCACTTGATAATCAAAATATGGTCATATTAAGGAGAACTAAGTTATGTGAAGATTCATGTAGTTGCTAATGTGTTATACACCTGTTGATATATGTAGTGCAACATTCTTGCAATATGAGGTGGTTAACTAGACTTGCAACGAGAAGGACTGAATGATTCATCTTCTTTGAAAATTTTGACTGAAAGCAACATCCTTAGTTGATTAGGCCATCATCTCAGCTGTCATAAAGCATTATGAACATCGCTTCTGTGTTTTGTGTGTTCTGGGCAGAGCATCACTCGAGGACGAGTAATGAGCTAAGTTTGGGGGTGTGATCACTACTACAAATATCACTTTTCTCTACACCTTATAGACTACGCTTTTTCGTAAAAGCGTGGTCTATAAACATGATCTACGCTTTTTATCAAAAGCGTAGTCTATGTGCGAATTTTTTTTAAGTATAGACTACGCTTAACAAAAGCGTAGTGTATGTGCGTAGTCTATACCAAGTAATGACTACGCTTAACAAAAGCCTAGTGTATGTGCGTGTTTTTAATAAAAAATCGTAGTCTATGTCATAAATTAAAAAAAAAAAACAGGCGTGAGATTCGAACTCACGACGTGTGAGTTTATTAACATATCGCTTAACCATTTTCACCAACAATTCAATATCTCTCATATCTGGACTTTATTTGTATTTATATTATAAGTAGAACCTAAATTTACATAGGATTCCTCATTTATTTCGGACTTGGAAAAAACTTCACTCCCGCCCTGCGACGACCAACACTACTCTTTTTCTCCTTGCCGCCGCTCACTGTTGTTCCATCGCCGCCGCTGTCATCCGCCGCACTCCACATTCTCTTCCGCCGTCGCCGCCGCCGCTCGGTGAGTTCTCGCTCTCACTGCCATTCAAAGTTCTCGTGCCTTTTTTGATGCTTTGTTTTATGTAGATTTTTCTTTGGACCTTCTGTCTTGATTTTTCAATCTTTGCTCGATTATGATTATACTGGCTACAAATAAGATTTGATGCACCGATTTTGTTTCTATTTGATAATTTTTGCGGTTATTGGCATTATTTATGCTGTTTTTCCCAGGAAATGGTGCACATTTTTACTATTATAGCGTAGATCTGATTTCATACTGCCAATTGTTGCTGAGCTTTGTCTACTTTTATAATGCCCCCCATTGCTTTTATTTGTTGAGTGCTGCCATCTATCATGTGGCGTATGTCTACAAGATTTAAGGGTGTGCAGTTAGATTGGTGCGTATTGCCTATTGCCCCTTTTGTGATGTTAATTTCTGGTTACTCTGTCAAGAATTTATTGTGTGTTCTATCTTTATAGGTTTGTGATATGCTCATGATTTGAGGGAACTATGTTGCAGGACTCTCTGCAGGATTTAAAGTCCGAATATAGTACATATGAGGATATCGTTTTTGCAAAGATTAAAGGTCTGTTCAAAGCTACTGCTATATCCACACAAATACATTGATGTAAATCATCTCCATTAGAGTTCTAATTTAGTTCTCAGTTTTCTCCACAATTATGAATGTTCTGCAGAGGGTTTGCTTCTTGCCTATTCGCACCCTTTGATTATGACTGGAGCTGTTGCGGGTGTGGGATCCCTGGGTCTGAAAAGTACGTCCAGTGCGTGAATTTGTTAAGCATGTATTGACAACAACTATTAGTGATATTCAATTGGCCCCAAAGTTTTGCTTTAGACTTTTTATTTTTTATTTTTTCTGCAGAAACCAGACAGTATATCCTACAAGACAATGCACCTCTTTTTAAGTGAACAGGTGATGAATTAAGTGTTAATAGGCATCTTTGATATTGATCATTACTACTAAAAAATCATGGAAAAAATGCTGATGCTTAACTGTTTACATAAGAAAGTTGTCTGGGTACAGATCAATTGCGGAAGTTTCTTTTCTTTAGAAATGTCTATATGTGATTGAACTGTCTTAGTTTCTATCTACACTTTTAATTAAATCGATCAGCATATCAGGCATCTTGGTGACTTGAATTTTTTTACAATTGATAATGATTTTAGCTTATGCTGCCTTGCGTAGACACTGCTTTCTAAAGCCGATGCAAGAGTCAAGCAGTTGAGGCAATCGATGGAGCTTTTGAAGGGTGAAAGTGAAAAATTAGAGGTACACTTTTTGCATTCTTAGTTCTTTTGTCATATTCCTTTCATGTTACTTCGTCCCTCTATACTACCATTCCCTATCAACTTTTTCATTCTAAACTGAAACTTTATCAAATAATGAACACTGAGGGCTATTCGAATTGAAGCCCTTTAGCTTGACTTTTAGGAGAACCAAGAATTGCCAATGTCCTTGAAAGGATGGTAAGGAGAAAACGATTTTAGGGCCATATATCAGGGACTTGGATTTCTCTTTTCCATCGAGGGAGATGAAATTGAGAATAAGGACTGCAAATGAAAATAAAGTGAAAAAAATAGAACTTGTTTCAAGTAGTAGTTGTGTGATATATAAGATTAAAGAACATTTATGTATTAATGTATTGTAATCCTGTTGGTCCATTTTATTCATGTTTCAGTCGTATAAGATCTAAACGGAACAAACATTTATTTCTTTTTATTTTTTACTGAAAATGGAGGACAAGTATCTATTATCTGAGCCTCAACTGAAGTATGATGGTATAGAGGACAAAGTAACAATGTAAGGGTAGTCATACGATATGCATTATGATAGAAGAAAACTTTTGCATCCTGAATTTTTGGCTTTCTCTGGTTTATATATGGGTTACTATTCAATTAATTCCCACTCAGGATGTTCTTATAAAAAGTTCAGACTTAAGCATTTCCTTTGCAACTTGTAAGGTGAAACATATTCTAGAGCAAGAGCCTCTCCCTTCTTATTCTAACATTGGTTAACCACGTTAAATCAGAAGAAGCTATCTCCTATTCATTGTATGTCCATCCTCCCACCCCCCCCTATACTTCCGCTCTCTTTCTATTGGGGTAGTGGTGGGGGTGTGGGGTGAAGTTCAAATTCATTATAAAAACTTTTACCAGTCACATGAGCTTTCTTAGCTTTAGTTACATATCAGTTCGTATTGTGTCATTGTCTACAGAAAAGGGCATTGCAAGCTGAAGAAGACTTGATCAGGAGGAGGACAAAACCCAAGTCCTTGTCTAAATTATTTCATTTAAATACATATCCATTTTTGAAAATTAAATTTCTTCCCCAAGCTTCATACATTGCCCTTACAGGCAACCTGGAAAGCAAATCCAAGGTGTCATAAGCTCTGCTTATAAGATAGAGAGGCAAGCAAGAGGTACCTAACCTGCCTCCATCCCATCTGTAATTGTATGTGCACGGAAAATGTAAACATACACGCATTCTTATTAGTACTGGTCTATGTATCGGCAATTGTTAATTTCTTTCTTCCCATTTTCCTGGTTGAGACTATCTATCTGATTGTTTAAATTGCTCAGGCTTGAAGGATGCTCTTAGTGAATTCCCAACTAGAGAAGCATCTCGATTTCGAATGTTTAGTCCTTTTCTTAAATTTACTGGTTACACACATCATTCCAAGATGAATATCTCTAACGTGGGACTCATCTGTGGCCAGGTTACAAACCTTGCTAAAGTGGCAAAGAAAGAAAGGAATGCTCTGTCCAAGGAAGTTACAAAGATCAGCAACCATGGGATCTCAGTCTGAATCTCACGACCTTTTTGCTCTTTCTTCGATGGATTTGAAGCCTATCTTCTATTTTTGAATTTCTCAGACGATTGACTTGGTAAGTTTTCAATGTTGAACAAAATTTCACATGCTTATTTTGGTTATGTTTTCTATTTTGAGATCTTTAGAGCACTCTTTGCTTCTGCGTAAGATTAATGAATCAGTTTTTGTAGACTTACTTAATTGCAGTTTGCAAGGTGTCATCTTGAGGTGAGTTAGTTAATGTATTAGCTTCTTTTTTCCTTTCTGTTCTTGATATCCATGCATATATTGAACTTGGGTGATCATTAAATTTCCCCTGTGTTCATTAAATAAACTAACAAATTGTAATGTAGGGTAAGTCTTAAATCTTAGTTCATCATCATTATGTTCTTTTTTCTCAACATGTCTAATATTATATGTTTTCTATTGATTAGGGAACATTGGATTCTTACAGTATTTGATCCTCATGGAGAAACGATTTATCTTCTTGACCCTCTTAGTCATCACATTCGTGATGATAACTGGAAATATATTGTCAACACGTAAGATTGACTCCCTTTAATTCCTTCTTTTCTTTTCGTGAATTGGAAATTATTTGTGAGTTTTTCTGCGCGTATAAGTTGTGAGTTTTTCTGCATGCACAGGAGACCATCCCTAATACCAATTGCTTCATTATTGATAACACCCCCTATCACATGTTGGGAAAATCTGCGCCTTCACAACTATATGTATTCAGAACTATTCTTTTATCTGGTTTACTTCCTCAATGAACATATCCTGCAAGTCAGATATCTCTTTGCATAATTCTCAACGTGCAACTTCATTTATCAGAAGTGGAATCCTATATGCCCTCTTGGAATGAGACTTTTCTTATATAATTGGATGTTTTTTTAAGTTGGAAATAACTAATCTCCCTTAAGACTTAATCGCCTGTGCACCTCTATCTGCAATAATATTTGATAATGTTTTCGGAAGATTCTATAAATAAAAATTAAGACCAACTTGTTATAAGAGAACGAGAGAAAATACCCGAATGTGTGTGTGGGTTGCTTCCTCAAGAAGATACAGTAGGTAATGAATATTCTGTATGTTCTGTTGCAATATTTTGTGTGTGGGCTGATTCCATACATATGTACATAGTTTGAATACTAAATTTTGTTGCAATAGGTTCAATACAGCCTTATCTTTGTATTCCTAGTTGTATTTAAATTTTGTTTATGTTTATCAAGAAGCAGTAACTTGTTCTTATGAAATATGGAGGTCTTGGTGTCATTTAGAGATTTATGCAAACAATTATATATATACGTGGAATGCTATGTTGTTTGTAAAGCTCATTGAATTTATTGAACTTCGGTAGAAAGATATAGACATCCGGATTTTCTGCTTGAATGTTCCTCATCCTAAATTTTGAAAAGAATGTTTGATCCTCTCCTACATTCCTTGAATGAGCCGAGAACATGGTGAGGGTGAGTGTATTGTGATTTATTTGCTAGTTTAGCTCTCATAGTACAAAATTAGGTAGATGTGTAGGGATGATACTTTGATGGCAAGTTGAGGTAGATTGATGGTAAAGGTTAAAAACTTGGATGGAAAGTTGATGGAATTTTTAGAAAGGTATGATGCGAAAATTATAGCAGTGATACAGTAGGTAATGAATATTCTGTATGTTCTGTTGCAATATTCTGTGTGTGGGCTGCTTCCATACATATGTACATAGTTTGAATACTAAATTCCAAAAAGATACGGTATGTTCTCAGCAAATTCTATTTATAAACTATACTTGGAATTGTGATGTTATTCTCGCATTGCCATGAACATAATGTTTGAGCATTTACTGTTACTATGTATTGTACTTTGAAATGTGTGTATTTGTGGTAGTATCTAATTACTATTAATTGCTTGAAGGGCAATTTTTATGTTTAATGCAAAATTGGAGAAAAGAGGGAAGAAGCAACCAACTTGGGAAATTGTAAAGGTATTTTCATTTATCAAATCACATTTGTTTTATGTTGGATTTCATATACATCTACATGTTGCTAATATTTGATATTTTAAAAAGTACCCAAGACAACCCGATTCCAAGCAATGCGGATTCTTTGTACTACGCTTCATGAAATATATAATTGAAGAAGTTATGAAGAGTGGTTCCATTTCTTTACGTTCACATGTAAGATAAACATTTCATTTCTTTAATATAATCATTTTTTTCATACAAGAGTGTTAATATTCTATTTTTGAATTGTTAATAGTTTCAAAATCGATCTTACTCTCAAGAGGACATTGATGAAGTTCGCGTTGAATGGGCAAATTTCATGCTTCTTCACATATAGTCTTGTGATGTTTTAGTTGTAAGTTATTGATCTTTTTGAATTATTTTGTATAGTGATTTTGTAGCTGTAATGAAAACAGATTGTATATTTTTGTATAGTGATTTTGTAGTTGTAATGAAAACAGATTGTATATTTTTAAATAGTGATTTTGAACGTAGTCGCAAGTATATTTTAATCTCATTTGCTTGTGCGTTATTAATTGTACATGTTCAAATAAAGAAATTAACTACGGTTGAAATTAAAAAACCGTAGTTGTTATTAAATTGACTACGGTTGTAATAGAAAAAGCATAGTAAATTTGGCATTAAAACCGTAGTAAATAAACTCAAAACCGTAGTTAATACATATAGACTACGCTCGAAAGCGTGGTGTATGTGCGAAATTTTGTGTGTCTGTGGGATAGACTACGGCGTGGCGTAGTCTATAGTGGGTATAGACTATGCATAAAAGCGTAGTGTGTGTGCAAAATTTTGTGTGATGCGTGGGTATAGACTACGCGTGGCGTGGTCTATGTGCGGCGTGGTCTATAATGGGTATAGACTACGCTCGAAAAAGTCGTGTGTGTGTGCGAAATTTTGTGTGGTCGTGGGTATAGACTACGCAAAAAGCGTAGTCTATGTGAGCGTGTAGTCTATGGTGTATAGACTACGCTCGAGCGTGGTGTGTGTGCGAAATTTTATATAGTGCGTGGGTGAAGACAACGTGAAAAGCGTAGTCTATGTGAGAAAAACGTAGTCTATAGTGGATAAAGACTACGCATAAAAAGCGTAGTGTATGCGCGCCTATTTTTCTCTACACCACTTTTCTCTACACTCCGAAACGCACATAGACTACACATATAACGCGTAGTCTACACTGATTTTTCTAGTAGTGGATAACTCTTGCAAAAGAGTTATTATGTAACCTTTTTGATGATAATTACCTTGAGTATTGTGTGTTCTGTTCGTATGTTTGTGTTGTTTGGTGTGTTTATGTTATGTTTTCGTGTGTGCACGTGTAAGATTGAGTCGGGTGCTTTTAAGGGGTTTTATGTTCTTTCTAAGCTTTATTTAATCAATCTATGGCATGTAGCAGGAAGAGCGGCAGGAAAGTCGAGGCCGAAGTCTGCTGAGGCGAAGCCAAGATCCAGGTCGAACTCGTGAGCGAGGTCGAGCTCGAAAGGCGAAATCAAAGCTCAAAGGAAAAAGTAGAAAGAGTCGACGATCTTTGGGCGAAGTCTCGGTGAGCTCGTAAGAGAAATCTGACCAAAGTCGAGCTCGCATCTGAAGCCAAGCTCTCGTAACCAAAATCGGGCTCAATACTGAAGAGCTCGCAAGCGCGGAAGAGCTCCTGTTCATGTAACGAAGAAGACAAACTCCAGAATAGAACATATGATGCTAGCGCGAGGTCGGACTCGTAAGCGAGAGGAGATCCGCATGACCACAACCACGTGGCAGCTGGCCATGGCAGTAGAAAGGAGGCGCGCGTTCTGTCCTCTGTCAGAGCAACGAAAAAAGGGAAAGCATCAGAGGATGAAGGGCTGGCAAGTGCACAATCTGCACCCCAAAAAAAAAGTCAGAGGTTGTTATTAAAAAGGGGAATTCGGTTCTGAGAGAAAATAATCTGCAGAGAGGGAATCAAAGAGTGATCTCTTGGAGATGAACTCATCGGAAGAGACGACGATCCAAGAGCGAGCACGCGATTCCGGCGACTAGTTCTAATTTCGTTTCTCAAATTCTTCTTAGTTTGTTATGGCATTTGTTTGTTTGACTACTGTTAAAAAGCTCGCTATGAGCTAAACACAGTATGGATTTCTTGATGAAACCCATGCTCGCGTGACGAGCTCATTTCTCGATATCTTGTTAAAATCGCTATTGCTCTTTTGGGATTATTTTATCTTGCTTATGCTTGATCACCATTAGTGAGATCTGAGTTCTATAATTGCTGGGAAGTTCTTATAGAGTGGAACACAAAAGAGTGACTTAAGAACATGATTTTAATATTATGTGTGTGAATAGCATTGGAATATGTGTTTACCTTGCGTGGCAAAGATGAATGGATTAGTAAAGGTATTCTAAGGGCAGTTCGATATAGGAATATATTGAGAGGCTCGCAGAATATATCTTAGATTTGGAAAAATACTAAGAATCAGAGAAGTTCATGTCATAGTGATGAGGTAACGATAATGCTGTAGCATTATTAGCACTGAGCATGGGTGGAATCGAGAGATCAAGTCAATTTATCTTCCTTGATATCAGTGTTTTCTAGTTATTTGTGTTTGTTGTTTACTTCGTCTGGCCGAAGTCCTGTTAATTTACTTTCATTGTGTTTTTATTTAAAAGAGTACCACCCTGTTTAGTTTAATTTCCCTTAAAATCTTTCCTATCAAACAAAGTTGTTGCCGACGTGATTTAAAGTGCGATCCCTGTGGATTCGATCTCGGAATACTTTCGTGTATTACTTATTGATTACGTGCACTTGCGTACCTTAGATTGTGTTACATACTCAATACAACACATGACATACAAGCACTGCCACCATCCAAGATGCGGAGAATATTGGGTTATCTCATATAACCCTCACCCATGACAAGTCAAAGTGATAGTCATCAACTCATACTCACCTAATACCTTATCGAGGTTTAGATCAACGTAAAGTCACCGAGATCTAGGTTCTTCATGACGGTCAGATAGAAGAACTCATCTCACTGTGATCCATCAATACGTCAGAGACGTACCAGTATAGACAAGCAGCCAAGTCAAGTCACTTCTTATCTATACTGCAGCCTATACCGACAACTCGTCCTAAAGTTGTCTCAGCTGTGATCCTTTTTATATCTCATTAAGCTTGACCAATCATACAGACTTCTGTAATCTTCTACACACTGTATGATTTAACTTATATACGAGATAAAGGGACATACATATGCAATCAAGTAAACAATTCAGATAGGAGATTGTAATAGTGGTAACATGAATCATTGTATACAAGCTCAACCAAAACTTCTTCCAGTATAAAATCCAACAGAACGATCTCAATGTTTCATTTCCACTCGATATAATTCGGACTTATATAGGAGCATATTGATAATCGAAGTAAGAGATATATCTAAAAAGTAATGTAAACACATAATTAGATGATCGCATATACTTCATACCAATAATATCATAACCTTTTGATAAAACAATATTGGTTGAACCTCCAATTGCCCAAAGAATTTCATATGCAAGCCACTTGTGTGGACGTTTACACATGAACCCCTCGATCAGACTAAAATTAACCTTTTACTCATTTAATTTCACTCCATATCAACTTAACCTTATGAAAAATGAAATTAATAATTGGACCTTAACTAGACCATATCACTATCGCAAGAAGGGACTTCGCAGGAAGTTGTATTTGAGGTAATGCCTAAGCAATGACCATAATTTTGATAGTAGAGATAGAATTCTTAGAATTGGCATACTCACTTGGACCATACCGCTTCAATTCAATTTCATTTGTCATCTCATTTTATATTTATCTCTAGAGAACTTATGAAAATCGCAAATGCAAGCCACGTGTGTGGACGTTTACGCATGAAACTCCCATTTCTCAATAGATTAAAATATTTTATTTAAAAATCTCAACTAACAAATTTATGATAACCAATGAAAGCACGCCACGCGTGTGAATTGTTTACTCATAGTATGTATCACTTTCAAAATGAGGAGGTCTTAACGATTTTAACGTAAGAATTAAAATGTTGGGTTTCTTGTTTAGTCTTTTTATTTCAAAAGGTTTGTCCAAATAGATTACGAAATCCTAACATGCTCTTTCTAGAACTCAACATGTAAAAATATTGGATTTTTATTCTGAAACAGATTGGTTAAGCTTGTATACAATGTTTCCTGTTACCACTATTCCAATCTCATATCTGAATTGCTTACTTGATTGCATATGTTGTCACATCATCTCATACAAAAGTTAGATCATACAGTGTGTAGAAGATTGTAGAATTGGTTAAGCTAGTTGAGATATAAAAAGGATCACAACTAGAGCAACTCGAGGGCGAGTTGTTGCTATAAGTTCCAGTATAGATAAGAAGTAACTTGACTTGGTTGTTTGTCTATGCTGGTACGTCTTAACGTATTAATTGATAGTAGTGAAGTGAGTTTTTCTACCTGACCATCGTGGAAAACCTAGATCTTGATGACTTTAAGTTGATCTAAACATCGATAAGGATTCAGATGAGTATTAGTTACTGACCATCACTTTGACTTGTTATGAATGAGGGTTACATTTATGGATGTTAATATGTGTAGAAACCCACGGGCTGGCCCAAATAACTGGATAAAATTATAGGGTTGGACTATAAAATCGTAACCCAAATATAAAATCGGGTTATTCGGGCCAGTCCATTCGGGTTAGCGGGTTAATCGGGCTGATCCAATTGGGTCGCGGGCCAGCCCAACGGGCCAGCAAAAAATAAGAACTCATTTTTTTCTCTTTATCTAATAGTTAGAAATTCAAAAATCTACATTTCAAAATTTTAAATCTTATTGTTAATCTTGTTTAAGATTATATTTTTATTTCTCAATTTAGATTGAATTTAGATTTGAAGTTTATGATGGATTTGTATTGAGAATAAATATTTTAATTTTACATGCTAATATTCTTTTTTTTAGATACATATATATTAATATTATTTACATTGACAAAATTTACTTTTCATGTTGAATTATTTTAATTTTTGTAGCTATTATAGATTTATGTATTTAGTTATTTATAGTGAATTGACTTATTAAATAGTGAATTAGCTTTTAAAAAGATAAATAAGTGAAAAATAAGTATAACTTTTGAACGTTGAACCATAATACATTCCAAAAGTATTTAAAAAAAATCTTATTATACTAACTTTCAAGAGCAAATAATGAAATTTGAAAACTATATACCATTTTCTTTTCTTTGTTTTTTCTTTTATCTAATAGTTAAAATTTTAAATTCTTCATTTCAAAAAATTTAAAACTTGTTGTTAATCTTGTTTGAGATTATATATTTATTTCTCAATTTAAGTTGAATTTATATTTTAAGTTCATGGATTTGTATTGAGAATCAATATTTGACTTTTATATGCTAATATTATTTTTTAAATACATTGTTAATATTATTTACATTGACACAATTCAATTTTCATGTTAAATTATTTTAATTTTATAGTTATTATAGATTTTTTGTTTAGTTATTTATAGTGAATTAACTTATTAAAAATTTCTTAAATAGTGAATTTGCTATTATGGATTATGAATATTCAGACATTAAAACAAAGAATTTATTTGTGAGTATTATTTTCTATTTTAAATATTATAATTAGTTATATGGAATACGGATATTAAAGCATATTATAAAAAAGAATTTAGTTATGAGCACTATTTTCAAATTTCATTATTTGTTCTTGAAAGTTAATATAATAAGATTTTAGGGGGGAAAAAAACTTGTGGAATATATTATGGTTTAATATTCACATTTCATACTTACTTTTCACTTATTTGTTCTTTTACTCTAACTCTTAATATAAAATATTTGTTATAAATAAATAAATAAATATATATAATTTATTTTTTCCCTTAAGCTTTTCTGACCCGATGTTTAGCTCGAAATCCGAGAGTTTAGGGTTAAGGTTGAATATTTCTAACCTGAAAAAAATATCAACCCGAATAGCCTGAATCAAATAGTCCGATAATCCGAGTGAGTTTGCCCGAACCCAAACGGGCTGGCTCGAATGACATCCCTAGTCACATGAGATAACTCAATATTTTTCGCATCTTGGGTGGTAGCAGTGCTTGTATGTCATGTTGGCTACCAGTATCGAGTCACCATATCTATTTAAGATGATGACGTACCCTTAAGGAGCTCAAAATATTTTATTGTATTAAACCCTGCAGGTTGAGTTAGCTCAACTATAATAATAAGGTTGAGTGGTACTAAAGTAATTAAAGAGATTAATTATTTGAAATAGTCAGAGTGATATAAATAAGTAATGGACGTGCAATATCTTAAATACAGGGATTCGTAAGTCTAAGTACAAGCTCGGCTTAACTTCGATAATAAAGGGATAAATCAATATTTATTCTCTAGTGGAATGAAATGTTTATGAATTAGTTTATGTTCTGGGCTGAACATAAGATAATTAATTCATTTTAGGCTCATCTTTATTCCTTGTATTTGATCCCTAGACTGGTCTTTCAAGCCTTAAGTCCAGTGAATTTTTGGTCATCCCCTAGGAATCCCATAGGGATTCTATTTTGATTATTGTATTATTTATTTAATACATCTCCTAGTCTAGATAGATATTATCTGATATTATAAGATATCAAGAGATAATTATTATGTAAATGAATTATCTTCAGGGAAGAAGATCATTATTGTATTTATTAGATATGATAGAGTCCTGTCTCATTAGGATTATAGGGAAAAAAAACTATAAATATAGGAGAATATCATATCATCTCACTCCTCATAGGTGATTTTTGAAAATCACCAGACACACAAAGAGGACAAAAATTTTGTGTTGTTCTCCATAGATTACCTTCACTCAGTATTTGAGATCAAGAATCAGGGACATAGTCCAGAAAATCAAAACCGGAGTCAGTAGTTGATCAGATTTGTCAGAAATTCACAGGTAGACACGACAAAATTCTTATGTATTACAATTAATTATATAGGAGCATGTTATAAATATAATCAATATATGGTGAATTAAACATCCAAAATAGATCATCAAGAGCATGACTAAATTGAGTTTTTCCATCAGTCTAGGCTTCAATCTTGTAATATCTTACGCCTAGAAAAGATTAAAAATTGTTGTTTGTAACAACTTAATCATAAGTTGGAAAAACAACCTCTACCCAAACACCTGTAAAGTGCAGAAGTAGAAGTTGGACAAGTAAGCAACAAAGTGTTAGTTATTGAAAACTTGATTTTCTTGCCCATGTAAGCAAGATGATTAATATCGATTGCACGTGTAGCAATTAGTGGTTTTCTTACACCAATAAGGAAATGAAGATACGATAATTTAGTCGGGATACAAATAAGGTGAAGTTCTCTATCTATGTTTTCTCTTGCACCAGTAAGCAAGACCAATCTCAAGTAGTGGATTGACTGATTATCAGTTCGTGGACGTAAGAGTTGACCTCCCGAACCACGTAAAAACTAAGTGTGTTCTTTACTTTCAGTATTTTACTTTACTTGTTATTGAATTGACCATCACTCAGCATACACAACACAACATACTGTTCAAACCTCTATCAATAGTACTTTGCTGCTAAACGAGAAAACTAATACTAACTAAACGAATATTTGGCTAAGTATATATCAATTTTCAGTAAAGGCAAAAGGTAACCATCACAATTTCGCACACACATTTGTTATCAGTACAACTGGCCAGCTAATAAAACAGTTCGTAGGATTGCTCACTTAGAATAATATCCCAGTTGTTTGAACTAATTAACCAGTAGTACTGACTTATATCAGTAACCGACACCTACTGATTTTAGTAAGACATCAAGTCATGTTTAAAGAAAAAGTTTTATTTGCCTTAACTGGTGCATGGGAAGGGGAATACACCAGTAAGATCCTCAATGAACCATCAAAAACTTATTTTTGTGGAAACTTATAAATTGTTGGAGCTTATAAATTGTTTAGGAACTTATTTTCTTAAACACTTTGTGTGAGTTTATAAATTGTTTTGAGAAGCTTATAAACTCAACCAAACATACTCTAAATTATGTCTGGACCATTCTTAAAGGTAGCACAACTTTTTTGAGCTGTAACTTTATTTCACTTCCATTAAAAACACTACTCTTTCCAAGTAACTTACAATTAGAATTTTTCCAACCCATGTACTATGTTTTTACATTCAATAAAACACTTTTGCTATACCACTTTTTGAGGCTGATTTTTCCTTAAGTAAATTCACCCAAAAAACATAAAAATCAGAACAAAAAAATAAAAGCTGATTAAAGATGTAAAATTCGAGATCTAAGTAGCATATAGATTGGATCTCATTCACATGAACAGTGGATGCAAAAATTCTTCTCACTACCATACAAAATTGCAATTGAAATCTAACATTAAAACTAATTCTAAAACAAATTAGTTATTATTGAAAAAATTCTTAAGTATCGGGAATATTTAGATCTTAACTGTATGTTTTAATTTGATCCCAATACCTCTAATGACTGTCTTGCTGAAGTAACAGATGATGCTAACTTGTTTTCGAGTTGGAAGTTTATGTTTCAGGTTTCAATAGAACTACCAGCTTGGACATGCCCAAGACTGATAAAGTTCAAAGTAGTACAATATCAAGCCTTACTGATAAGTATCAGTACCAACACAACCGAAGAGAAGATGACTGAAGGATTGCGTGGTGATGTCGGACGATTGAAAGAATGCCAACTGAAGTATGAAGACTGATGGGAAACTATATGGATGCACAACTGATATATGAGTGAAGTTGAAGACTGAAGACTAACATTGGAAGACTGTAGATCAAGACTGAAGACTAGACGCCGCTGACAAGAACGAGTCGAAGAAATGACTAACTATCATTTCAGGCAAGCTGACTGACTTAGAGGAAGTCAAAGCTGAGTACTAATAGTCAAAGCTGCATTTTTATAGTCAAAGCTGGTTGATGGAAGATCAAAGCTAACTATACCTAAGTCAAACTAAAGCATCATACTGACTCAGGAATTCAATGCTGATAAAAGACGGAAGTCCAAACTGCTGATAAAACACGGAGTCTCATTGACTGAAGAAAAACTAAGTTTCTTTTGCCTCGAGTGTTTGACTCGACACGTGTTGTAGCGTATCTGCAGAGAATCCTGACACGCTATACCATCTTTTCAGAGTTGCAAAGTTACAGTGTACGATGATGCAGATTCTGACAGCGACGTACAAAGATTCAACATGAATGTTTTCGAAAGACAAAATGGATGAATTTGAAGCAGTCCCTCCAACGGCTCTATTCTTATCTCTCCCTATATATATGCGTAGAATCCAACCTATGAAGGTTATCGAAACACTGCACAATCTTATACTTAAAGCATTCAAAGCTCAAAGCCTAAGAACAATCAAACAACGATTTCCAAGAAGAAAGTTCATCGAGCTATCAGTAAACCTTCAGAGCTCACATATACATATCAGCTCAAGGTTTCAGTGTACACTTTCTTACATCTAGGATATTCCATTGTAATATTTCAAGCCTAGATTTATAGAGTTTGATGCATGTGTCAACTCAGATATAGTTGGAAAAACTCCTTTACAAAACCCCCAAAGTTAAGTTGGAGTTTGTGTAAGTAAGCAACGAAGTATCTGTTGTTGAAAGCTAGAAGGTGTAACGAATGCTCGCAGAGAGTAGTCAGGGTTTCCTAGCACCAGCAAGCGTAGAAAAGGAACGTCGAGTTAGAAAGGGTACTGTAAGGTGACCTCAGTACCTAGGTTTACTCTTGTACCTGTAAACAAGACCCAATCCAAAGTTAGTGGATTGACTAAGCAATCAGTCTGTGGACGCAAGAGTTGATTTCTCCAAACCACGTTAAAACCAACGTGTTCTTTACTTTCAGTACTGCATTTTATATTCCATGTTATTAAACTGTCATCATCAGCACAAAATTGATTTGAAACAATCTTATCAGTATCAAATCGATACTGAAGAGACAAAACTAAAAATTGACTAAACATTATCTGACCTAAGTTTTATGTGTCAGTTTTCTAAGGCAAACCAATAACCACCACATTCCGCAAGCACATCGATTGATCGATCTTATCGGATCCAACTAACATGTTGTCTCGGCGATCGTATGAGGTTTGCTAATGATCGATAAGTGCATATTAGGGGAATGTCTTCCTTGATACGCAATATCTCTTATCACTTGCCTTCTACATTTTTGAATTTCAAAACCTCTCTGCGCTTTTGCGAAAACATCAGATTACTGTCCGATTGTGACTTGAAGCCTCTGTCTTCTTCATCGATAACAAAAAGTAAGTAATGGCTACCTCTTCTATTAACGAGTCTTCGAGGTCAAATCATATACATTTCCCGTCCGGTTTAGTATCTTTACTGTTTTACCCGTATTCATCGCCCTTTTAAGAGTGTGTCTGCGTTTCCTCGGTTGGGATTGCGACAAAGTGTCTTCCTTCTCTTCAATCCTAGGTATATCGATATTAGGGATATATGTTTTCAATATAGTATTCCCCTAGTATCGAGTTCGTTGCCCCGTCCGGAGGATAGGGCTTGTGCCCTCGGATGGTTTATCACCGTGTCGAGGGCGGCCTCAAAGGCGGTCTTCGTCTTCCTTTCCTGCATTATATGTCGAGTTCGAGATGTTTGGTCTATCTCTTGCCCAACTCTCGCCGAACTCATTCCGGCATATGACGCCCTAGGTGTCTATGCCTATAGGCATAATTTTCCTTTGACCTTAGCGCTTGTCCGCTTTTTGCAATTGAAGGCGGTTCGGAGTGGTATTATCTATCACCGTAGGAAATTCAAAGCCAAAATTAAGTCGAAGATCTCCAATGGCGAAGAAGTTCTTCTTACGTCGGTTTCGAGACAATGGAGTTCGCATGGCGATCGACAAGATCGCCGATGTTATGTCGACAAGGCCGGTGACTTGGAGGAGATCTTTGGACAAAATTGGCGCTTGTTGAGGTCTTCTCCGGGCCGAGCTTGCGAGGGGCTCGCTCACTTATGATCCTACCTCCGATGGAGTCGGTGAAGGTGAGCCTCTTCTTATCTTATCTTTTTTTTTTTTTTTTTTTTTTTTTTTTGAGTTACGTGATGATGACCCATGTGTTTCCTTGTAGTGAACTGCTTGAAGAAAGGAAGAAGAAAGGAAGGAGCCGATCTCCGTGGCGAACCGATTTGGTGGTGGCGAGCGAGTCTCAAACCTTTAAGGATTCGAGGACATGCCGAAATGACGATGGGGCCTTCGAGATCCCTTCGCGCAGACCATTGGCGCTTGAAGAGGCGGAAGGATGAAGTCCCCGAGTCTCGGTTGCTTTGCCGAAATTCGAGTCTGAATCGTCGGTTCAACCCGGCGCCTCGCCTCTTTCACGAGGTTGTACTGTCATCTTATACTTTACAGTAGTAACCAAATTGTGTTCTTGACTGATGTATATTTTGTATAGGGAATTCGCGGACGTGGCGGCCGAGTGTCGAAGTATCCGATCTTATATCGGATTACTTGAAGGTGCCGTGTCGCGGATTTGTGAGGTGGCCCGTATGCTCGGGAGGTGGAGGTCGAATACCCTCCTTCTTGAAGAAATATCGAGGCCGAGGCTAAGATCAGGGACCTCGTCAAACAAAAAGCGGCAGATCGACGGCCATTGAGGCGGCGGCGTTAGGGCGAGTCGGCGAGGCGGTATGGCGAGGCGGCAAGGCCGGCGGCGGGCGAGGTTGCCTCGATGAAGGCGAGGTGGAACAGGTTCGCCGTCGGGAGGCGGACATGGCGAGCTCTCGAGGAGAAACGCAACCGCTTGCGCCTTGGAGAGGCTGTTCTGTCGGCGGGCTTCTCGGGAATGGTCTCGGACGGGTGATGTGCCATGGCCCGTCTCGGGCCTTGTCGAAGAAGTCGCCGAGGACTACCGGATCTGGACAAAGCAGTATGGAGTGCGAGGGGCCGAGGATGCCGTCTGAGGCAGGCTGCTGGCGTGCTTTCGTCCGCGGCACTGAAGGAGCTTCCGTCTGCGAGCCTTGCCTCCTCCTCCGCTTCTTTTGTCGCGAGTGCATGCGCTTTGTCCGTGGATCGGGATCTGACCAAGCTCTATTGGCTGATCATGCAAAGGGGTGGGGGCGGTGATGCTTGAAGGCGTCGAGACTCGGTAGTTCTGAAGGGCGGGTGAGGCTATCGAGGCTTGAGGCGTGACGTGGACATGGCGAAGCTTCGGAGGTCAGTTGATCCTGCATCTTTTTTTTTTTGAATGTAAATGTACAACAATTTTTCGCCTAAGGGCATGTTAATAAAATTACAAGTTTATGTCGAAACTTATCTTTTTTTTCATTCGATTGTCTCGAAATGTTTGATGCTTCTCCTTGGTTGAATCAAATCAAAGACATCATGACTCTTGAGTTGAAAGAATTGAACTCACTCCATATAAAGGCGGCTCGGTCACGTCTGGTGAGTCGATGTCAGCGTGAAACGCTCGGAGGCGTGTGAGCTCCGGGCTCGCCTTTGGGTGGAGGGCGTTCGAGGTCGCCAAGGAGAGCAGTGATAAGCCGAGGAGCATGCCGAGTCGAGGAGGTTATCCACGAAATGGTGGGATGGCGATCCGGAAGTAGAAGCGAGGTTGTCGAGGTGCTGCCCGTTGTTCGGGTGCAGCGCGAATATGGTGGAACTCACAGCAATTCACGGGCGATGCGCTGAATTGAAAAGGCTCGGAGCATATCTGGTATCGTCGCTCGACAACCCACAACTCGACTACATACTTGACGGGATGCGAGGCCTCTTCTTGGTGGAGCTTCTCGTCTAGAATAAATGAACCACATTATGACGATCCGGAGTGGCGCGCATGGGCGTGCTTATTGCTCTTGAGCGTCGTGGACCTCCATCTCGTCGAGGCAGGCGTCATCAAGTGGCCGAGGCCGAGTCATGAGCTGCATCGTCAGTGACCGAGGTCGCTCTGGCCGGGCCCGTAATATAGACCGAGGACGAGGTAGGTGGGATTAGCATAGATGATGCTGAATTCCGATTTTTCTGTGGATTGGCTCGACTTTCCCGATCCTCCGTCCTCGTAAAATGTAACTGTCATCTTCTATTTAATAAGAATGGTTTTGTTGACTTTGTATTTGAACAAGAGTAATATGCAAAGTAGTTAGTCATCGTAGAGAATTCCGCCGAAAGAAATATCTCGTGCGTGGGGATGGTTCTGTTTTTTGCGAGGTCGTCGGAGGGGTGGTCGCTTAGTCACATAGAAGGCGGCTTGAAATAAGCGGGTAGTCGATCTCGTATGTAGGAATGGTTCTGTTTTTGCCGAGGTGGGTCGGGAGGGTGGTCCCCTTCGTCTACATAGAAGCGCGAAATAAGCGAAGGTAGTCGATCTCGTATGTAGGAATGGTTCTGTTTTTGCGAGGGTCATCGGGAGGGTGGTCCCTTCGTCTACATAGAGAGCAGCTTGAAATAAGCGAGTGATCGATCTCGTATGTAGGAATGGTTCTGTTTTTGCGGTCATCGGGAGGGTGGTCCCTTCGTCCACATAGAGAGCGCGCTCAAAATAAGCGAAGGTGAGTCGATCTCGTATGTAGGCATCTGCGCGTTTAGATTTACATGCGTATTAAGCAGATATGTCGACCTCCGTCGAGGAATTTGTCCTCCGTAGAGGGTAAATAATCGAAGATTAATTATGCATTAATGAGTAGAACTCGTAAAATAAAGATTTTATTGATAAAGATGATGCGACCACCAAATAAGGCAGGACTCTAGCAGGACTTTAAAAATATGACCGAACAAGACCCGACCATGACACATATGCATAATATTTCTTGAGATGGATGATGTGCCATCGTTGGGTAATTGCTCACCGGACAATTAGGCGACTTATAGGCCCTTTCGAGGACTTTGTCGACCGGTGAGGTCCTTCCCGTGTGGCTTCGACTTGCAGCTTTGTGACTTTCTTGACTTCATTATGTCGAGTCTGGTCGCCCACTTGGTTGTCGGTTTTAACGCTGGTTGTAATACTGAGCTACTTGTTGCTTGTGCCGAGCTTCCTTGATGTGGCGGGTCTCTCTTTCTTCGAGTAGGTCTAGATCAGCTCGTAGATTTTCCCCATTTGCTTGGCGGAGAAGTCGATGGTCGCGAGGACTCGGTACTCCGATCTCTGGGGATCCTTTGCTTGGTTCCATACACCAAAGCGTATGGTGTTTCTCGATTCGAGTCAGGGTGTTGTTCGATGCGACCATAGGACTGCGGTAAATTTTCCACCCGGGCCTTTAGCTCGGTCGAGGCGAGTTTTTAGACCACTACGATGGTCTGTTGGTAACCCGGTCGACCATTTGCTTGAGGATGGGCCGGCGTGAACTTTGATGGATCCAAGCTCTTGACACCAATCTTTGAATGCCTTATCAGTGAATTGTGTTCCGTTATCCGAAAGGAGGATATGGGGGATCTAAGGCGACACTATGTTCTTCCATACGAAGTTGAGGCGTTCTTGCTTGTGATTTTCGCGAGGGCTCGACTTCTACCCACTTAGTGAAGTAGTCGATCGCAACAATTAAAATTGGAGCTGTCACGGTGCTTTACAAAAGGGCCCACAATGTCAATCCCCATTGCATAAGCGGCGAGGGCTCATGCGGAGGTGAGGTCGGTGCAGGGTAGCCTTGTGCGTTCCCATGGTTTGACACTTGGACACTTTTTACGAGTCCGTTGAGTCTTGGAACATTGTTGTGATAGTATCCCCATCGCATGACTTTCTTTGACAAGGCCGGGGTCGATGTGGCTTCCGCACGAACCTTCGTGTATTTCTCGTAGAAACGTAATTGGCTCGGTTCGGACCCAAGCACCTTAAGAGAGGTTGGAGATATGACTTCATGCAGGACTTCCGCTCAATTGTATATCGCGAGATTTGTTCAATATCCTCCTAGCCTCCGAACATGTCGTGGGGCGATTCAGCCTTCTCGGTACTCTCGATAGGGAGTCATCCATTGGGTTCTTCATCCGAGACTATGTTGACCTCGGCTCCGTCTTGACATCGTTTATGCTCTGTTTTGGACTTCCTCTCTTGGCGGGCTCGTTGATGGCGAGGCGAATTTATAAGATGTCGGCTCGGCTATTTTGCTCCCTTGGGATGCGAACTATCTCGGAAGTGTGAGAAAGTCCGTTCACGAGGCTTTTGCTTTCGAGATACTTCTTCATTACGCACTTTTTGCCTCGTGTTCCCAACATTTGGCTTCTGACGACTTGAGAGTCATTGTGAACTTGCTGCAGCTCGTATCTCGAGACTTTGAGCGAGCGAAGTCCTGCGATCGATTGCCTCGTACCCGCCGTTGTTCGTATTTTGAATGTGAACCGAAGTGAGTAAGCGATCTCTTGATCGTCCGGGCCTAGGAGTAAGATACCTGCTCCGCTACCTTTGTTTCAAAGCCCCATCAGCGTAGAGTTGCCCGGACTTTCCGGTGTTTCAACCATGGGTTCGGCGGCATCGTCGTCACGGACTCGGTGGGCTTGGTTTTTCGTAAGTTAGCCTCGGCAAGAAATCCGCTGAGGCTTGACCTTTGATGGCTGGCGGGCGAAGATATATCGTGCTCGCCGATTCGATTGCCCATTCGCGATTCTCCCGATGCTTGGCCGTCAATACTTGCGAAGTGGGTGTCGGTGAGGACTTGTATGCGATGTGCATGGAAATGCGGACGTAGCCTCCTCCGCGGCATTTACCAATGCTAAAGCAAGCTTCTCCGGTGATACCTCGTTTAAGACCTTTAGTGCTCGGTGATGAAATAAACGGGGCGGCGTCCTTCTACCGTGCGGGATCGCACTTATGGATTCGTCCTGGCGGGCGAGTAGGTAAGGACCTCTCCCTCTTTTGGGACGGATAGAGTGGGGAGCTTGGCGGTAGCTCTTGAGGTCTTGACGGACACATGCGCCTCGTCCATGAAAATTTCGGGCTTTTGAGTATCTTGAAGAAGGGTAGGCGCTTATCTGCGGCTTTTGAAAGCGGCTTAGTGCGGCTATGCAACCTGTCAACTTGTGTACGTCATGGATGGTCTTGGCATCTTCATTTCAAAATGGTTTGGACCTTGGTGGGTTTGCTTTTAGCCTTCTTGAAAACCCAACACCACAAGAACTTTCGGACGGATACAAGCGTGCATTTAGGGGATTGACTTTAGGTTGATCTTAGAAGAAGGCCGAGGGCGATCCGGACGTCGGCCACACATGCGACTTCTTCCTTGCTTTTGTGACGATGTCGTCTCACGATCCTCCACATTCCGAGGCCTATGTAGGGCTGAAATATTTTGTCCACCATCCTTTGATAGGTAGCCGCATTTTAAGGCGAATGGCGTCTTTTTATATCGAAGACCCCAAAGTCGGTAATGAAGGCTGTCTTGGCGGCGTCTTAAGTCGTCCATCGGGACTTGGTGATACCACTGTACAAGTCAAAGCGAAGACTTCGTACCCGACCAACGCGTCGACCTTCTTGTCGATGTTGGGAAGGGATAGCAATCCTTTGGGCGATGCTTGTTGAGGTCGGTGTAGTCGATACATTCGCCATCCCTCCTCCTTTCTTCACCATCACGGGTTGGCTATCGGTCGGATATTTGACCTCGAGCGATGCGTGCTTTTAATAGTTGATTCACCTCGTCATGAATGACTTGGTTCCGTTAAGTTGCGAAGATTCTTTATACATCGAGCGGCTTTATGTTCGGTCGATGTTGAGCGGTGGTGATGATACTTGGCGAGACTCGGTCGTGTCGAGGGAGACCAAGCAAACACGTCTCGAATTCCCTTAGGAGTTGGATGATCGATCCTTCACTTGGTGCCGTGGTGAAACCAGACTGGGCGACCTTGATGGCTCGTCTTTGTGCAATCGACCTCTTCCACACGATTGTCGGGGTGGCGATGTCTTGGGACTCAACTCTTGGGTTTCTTTAATTGCTATGCACGTGGGTGTTGGACGAGGTCCGGCACCTCGTAAAGCAACTTGCATCACTCGGCTTCTTGATCGCCTCGGATCACGGTTTGTTCCCCTTGTGGTGGGTATTTTTATCGTCGGTGGTATGTTGAGCATACCAGCCTTACAGATTCACCAATCTCGCCTAGTATGATGTTATCGGCGAGTTGGCCTTCCTTCTGACTGCACCACCTTGGTCGAGGTCGTTGGTGCTTTCCCACCGTGACGGGTAGCTCGATTACTCATGCGGGCGCGTCTCTTCAGGCGAAGCTTGGAGTGGCGGCGGGGCTTGTCTTGGCGTAGCGTCTTCCACTCTAGCTTGTCAAAGCATTCCTTAAAGGATGCTCACGGCCTTTTTGTCGATGTAAACGCTTCACCAACTTATTTGCGACCACTACGGATCACCAATGCATCTGGTGGGAATCTTGTCGCGAGAGCAGGGTCGTCTTGGGAGAAGGTGATCGCCTCGTCCTTCTCGAACCTCTTATTGGTGGGTTCGTTGGTTCTAGGACTTGAACATCGGCCTTGGGGAGGACCGTGACTCACAGGGAGCCCGTAATTGTGGAGACCACCCGTCATATTGGGGCTCGTCGTCTCCTTCCTCGTCGGTCTTTGCTTTGTTTTTTTTTGGGGGCACAATTTCCTCTTCTCCGCTTTTTCTTCTTTTGACTTTGGTTGGCTTGACGACTCGTCCTCGGTATTTCTTGAGGATCCGTCACGAACTAGCATCTCAATTTCACCCATGAGCTCGTTGCACTCTTGATGTCGTGCCGTAATCATCATGGAATGGCGTGTTATCCGTAGGTCGGCACCTCTTTCCTCATCATCGGTCGAGGCTTCGAGCGAGTTCATATGGAGTGCGTGATTTACGCCTCGGCCGTCAGCGGGGTGTATTGAGGTCGTTACGGGCGTCGCGGACGAGCTGGATTTTATTGGGCGATGTAATGCGTCCAAAGCGCAATGCCTTGGTTCCGATCTTCCTTCCTTCGCTCTTCTTCCTTTTCCGAGGTCCGCTTTATTCGCCTTGCGCTTTCTCTTGTCGGCCTCGTCGCTTTGGCGAACCGATTGGCTATCGCCAGCGATTCATTGCGATGCGGGTTCGTGCCAGCGATCTCTCGATATAAGGCCCCGGCAAGATGCCGTTTGGAAGGCGAGATGACTAACAGTCGTTCATGTCTTGACCTTGAGCACTCCTTGTTAAACCTTGTCATGAAGTCGCCGATGGACTCATTCGGCTTTGCCTTATGGTGAGGAGGTGTGCTGATGATGTTTTATTCGCCTTTTGGAAGAACCTTGGTGGGCGACCATCGGTCGCGATAGGGCCGATGCTTCCGTGGGTAGGTAGTCGAACCACTGCGGGCGTTGTCGACGGTAACTCGGGAAGAGTTTACATGTGAACCGAGAAGTGAGCTTTTGGTTGATCATGTTGTATTGGGCTGCGAGAGGAAGTTACATGGATCCCTCGATCCGTCATGGGGCGATGCTTGGAACCGGTATTTATCAGGAGAAGTGTTGAGTATCTGTTGAGCAGGGTGACTATCTTCCGTATCCATCGGCCGTCCTCGGAGGCGGGACGGAGTTCGACGATCGAACTCATTTAGGTGACTCGGACCGGCCCGCGGCGGCCACGATGCCTTTCTGCTGCTGCTCGTCCCCGGAGATCGGGCGGAGTTGTTGGATGGATTTATTGTGGCGATCGGGTGGCTTCACGGCGATCACGAGTCCTGGGCGTGGCTTACGGTGTACGATATCACTCACCTCAAGACTCTCTTTATATGAGGAAATAAATCGATCGGGTTCAATACTACCATTAGTATTAGACTACGATTGATCTATGATAACTACGCCCATAGCTTCTAAACTAGGATTCGAGTCATAAACAAAGAAAAAGTTTTAATTTGTCTTACGGGTATATTCTCTCCCATACACTAGATCGTATCCAACGGGATCCATCAGTTATTTATTCCCACGGTGAAAAGCTGAAGTATTCAGTTAACTTCTTGGAAGAATTCGGCCGACGTACATCAATTTATGTACACACAAAAGTGCCAATCAAATATTAGAAGCTATTAAAGAGGCAAAACCTCCAAAGTTACACAAGAATTTTAACATCCTTTGTAACATTAACCCGATGATCAAGTATTCTCATGCTTTCATGGGGTTGGGATGTGGAGACTTCCGGAGGCGAGTTTCCCCTTTTGGAACAAATATTCTCATGCTCCAGTTTCGAGGTATTTAAAGAACAAAAGAGAGAGAGGGATAAGAAAACCAGGACTTACCCTAGTTGAATACGAAATCTTTGCCAAGTTGAATATGAGGACGAGACGGATAGAATATGCCGCCAAGAAAGGATGAATACGTATACGAGATCAATTCAGCCTAATTTGTTGTTAGGTTTATATAGTATATGGTGAAATTAGTGAAAAGATCAAATATATAACGATAACTTTGTCAAAGAATAAAATAAGTAATATCATGGGTTCTGGTAGGCCCAACTAATTTCATCCTCGTAAAAATAGCGATTTCTAATAGAATGTAATGAATTTTCATTTCATTTGAAAAACCCACCCATTTCGTGGGTGTTCTTATACGAGTAGCCTAGTGGAGGTACTGAGTTTAATTGACAGCTGTATAAGCTTGAGAAAGTACTAATCACTTATTATAAATCGCAAATTCTCTCGTGCGTCCCACTTTATGGTACTGACGGGTCGGGTTGGATCGAGTAGAATTAGTCCAAATTCGGATTGGATCTGATTCTAATATTCAATCTATGACTTAAAGTAATAATTTTTATTAATAAAAGTAATAGTTCGTTTGAATAAAAATTATAATACTATGATAAAAGTAATTGTTTTATGATTAAAAGTGACAGTTATTATGGATAAAATTGACAATTCTAATTAAAAAAACTAATATTTTTTCTTAGTATTTTTTCTATCTTTTTACCAAAAAGATGATTTCAAGTAATAGTTATTCTATATAAAAGTAAATATTTTAATTAATAAAAATGACAATATTTATAACAAAAGTGAATGAATTGGGTCTAAATAGGGTCGGATCCTGATCGAACCCGATCTGACCAGACCCGTGCAGAGGAGTGCGGCCCTTTATAAATAAAACCTACAAAAATACTTATCGAAGAAAACTACTTAAACCATATGTATTTTTCTTGATATAGCTCAAGAATGGGCTGAGCGTTTTTCCCTGGGCCAGCGTTTGGCCCAGTGGATATTGTTTTCCCTCAAAACAACGTAACCGAACGTGTAAAATGAAGATGAATTGGTAGTTGTAGATTTTCCAGGTCCAAAGTGCTAAAACATCTAAACTTGGGCCTCAAAATGCACACTTAAAACTCCCAATAAAAACCTAGTTATCAGCCGAGCCTCCTCAAACCTCAAATCGCCCTCAACGGTAACGTTGGAAATCTGAACAGCCACTGCAGCAATGGGTAATTCTCCTCTCCTTCATGTGGCACTTGATTCGGATCTGTTTCTTAACTCCACCAAAGATATTGATGAACTGCGTTCGCAGGTGCGTACACGTACGTGTCGGAGCTATGGAAGAAGAAGCAATCAGATGTGATGCGGTTCTTGCTTAGGGTCCGCTGCTGGGAGTACCGTCAGCTTCCCGCTGTTGTACGCGTCACCCGCCCCACCCGCCCCGACAAGGCCCGCCGCCTTGGCTATAAGGCCAAGCAGGTTAATTTTTTCCTCCCTATATTCTAATGTATATATTTTATTTATTTGAAATGTAGTTTTATGTTGTCAGTGTGTGGTTTCGTTTCGTTTCTGATTTTCTGGTTCAAGTTGATGAGTATGTTGAAATAGAATCGAAGTGAATACGCTACATATAATGCCAATTATTCAAGCTTATCGTTAATTAAATTTTCTGGATGATGTTTTAGTTCTGAGCCCTTTTTTTAATGTTGGTTACAATCTCGGTGGTTGAAGAGGTCTTATTGCCTGATTTGTTTTGATATGTAATTTTTGTTTGCTAATGCATCATTTAATTTGTTGTTGTTCTTCTTGATTTTGCTTTTGGTTTGTGTTTCATTGGGAAATAGTAAGATATGGTCAGTATAACGAGCACCTCACTAGTATATTTATATGTGTATACTTGGGTTCAACATCTTAATATTTATTTGTTTTATTTGGATAGTATTTTGGTATGTGGAATGTCATTTGCTGCCAATACGATATTTATCTAATAAATTGCATGAACCATCTTGAGATGTTATCGGAGAATGTAGAGTATCACCTTGATTTCATGTTAAGCTGTGCTAATTGTTCATTTTTCTATTGTTTTTACCTCATTAAAACAGATTTTCATATATGTCCTGGTTGCACGTATTTACTTTTTGTGATTTCTCCTTTTTCTATGATTACCATTTACCAACATAATTTACTTTTCAGGGTTATGTCATCTATCGTGTCCGAGTAAGACGTGGTGGAAGGAAGAGGCCAGTTCCCAAGGGTATTGTTTACGGTAAACCCACTAACCAGGGTGTTACTCAGCTGAAATTCCAGCGCAGCAAGCGGTCAGTTGCAGAGGAACGAGCTGGAAGGAAACTCGGTGGCCTTAGGGTTCTGAGTTCTTACTGGATTAATGAGGTTTGCATCGAGCACATTCTCTCTAAATATGTCTCTCATATGTCTCTTTGTGTGTTTTCTCTTTCTTTTATCATGCTAATGAGCAATTTAATCATCAGCCCCTGTCTAGATAAATTAAGAAAATAGATACTTATGAGTGTTCTGCTGTTAAAATGCAAAAGAGCTGATAAATCTTTGAAGACTGCAACATACACTTGAATATGTTCTTGAAGAAGTTGATTTGGAGAATCAAATTAATGGTGGGATGACGAAGATCTATGCTAGCAATTTGTGCTTTTGAGCCTGCTTTCCCAATCTAATCTTGAAGGCAGTGGCTCTTAACTTTCTGTTTAAACTTCAGGACTCTACATACAAGTACTTTGAGGTGATTTTGATCGATCCAGCCCATACTACTATCCGCAACGACCCAAGGATCAACTGGATTGTCAATCCAGTCCACAAACACAGGGAGCTTCGTGGGCTCACTTCTGCTGGAAAGAAGTACAGAGGTCTAAGAGGCAGAGGGCATTTGCATCACAAAGCACGTCCTTCGAGAAGGGCTACCTGGAAAAGGAACCAAACCCTTTCCCTCCGTCGCTACCGTTAATCTTCATGAGAATTTTGGTGTTACCATAATAGAATTGAGTATGCTTATCCAGTTTAGAGGAAGTTAGTTTATTTTGTTAAAAACATATTTTTCTCTCTTAAGATGAGGATATCGTGCTACTTCCATTTTTTATGTCAAATGGGAATTTTGTTTGTGTTTTTACTATATATATTTTGCCATGTTTGTGTTTTTACTCTATTATTGAACATATAAAAGAGGCCTAAACAAATTTTATTGTTAGAAAACTTTGAAAACAGTTATCACTGCCACAATGGGCAAATTTGAAATCCTGATGTAAATAGAAGAAAGAAAAAGAAGAAATGATTTATTTTTTAGATGCTCAATGGGATTTTTGCAGTTGCGGCATTTACGGTTTCAGTCGAACAAGCCTTTAACCATTGAGAATATAATTTGTCAGAAATTCTAAGGGAAAATAGATTTATGAAACTACTTCAAAGAAGTTTGACAACGAATAATATAAATTTTAAGTTATAGAAACTTATGAAAGAACTTAGAATCTCGGTAATAACTCATACGTGATTCATAAAATTCTATAATAATTCGAAGATTCATAAAATTCTATACTAAAACGCAATAACCATGAGTAAAAGGTAGAACTGGAATGGCACTCGAATTTTTCACATTAGTTCATAATAACTAACAGGGGAGAGAGAGAGAGAGTTGGGGTGTTGCTACATATGTAATAACTCATAAATATCAGTCAAAGATGATCATTGGAAGATGATTTAAGAATTGGTGAATATAGATTCTATATCAATTCAAGAAACCCCTCCTCATATTATATCTTCGAACTCCATACGATAATACACTACAACAAACTTCATCGAACTCTGCATTAAAATATTGCAGCATTCCATTGAACTGATGATGGGTGTCAATTCAGTACCACTTCAGCTCAGCCCCCAAAAACCTGCATCGATGCAAACGTTCTACGACGATCCAAGGCATCAGCTGCTTCGTGCCAAACTCAGTCACCATTTACCTTAAGCTCGCAAGATGAGTGGGAGAACCCGTTTTGATTCCCCAGTCTTTGAAACTCACATTCTATAGTTTGAGTGATTTTTACATCACTTGGATCAGGCTCCGGAAAATCCACATGGAACGAACCATGCCTAACTGGTGCAGTGGAACTAACTCGTGCAGCTTGCTCCTTCACGTAGTTATACAGCTGTTGATGGAAGGGGTGATCCAAGGAAAAACAATCACTGACTTTTCCATCTCCAGAATTTCGAGATGAGCCCGAGCCTTCCTTTCTACAAAAATGTGGGAGAGATTCGTACTCCATAATCTGCATAAAGATGTTAAGGTTGTCAAAAGAATATTTTCCAAAGGCAAAATCTTGTGTACATTCAGATGAAGGGTGCATCCACTCCCATTGGGATTCACTAATCCCAATAAGAGTTTATTAAGCCCCAGCTAAGGCTTATTAACCCCTAGTTAGCGTTTATTAATCACAATTAGGATTTAATTAGAAGGGATCATTTCCAAATTAAGCTTTTAATATCCCTTCTCTCATAGAAGAGTGAAAGCTTCAACTGATAAACTGGAGAAAAATACTTCTACATAAATCGAATGAGAATGTTAATATCCACTAGCCTAAAGTTTGAAGCAGGAAAGTAACCTACCTTCAATAATTCGTCTCTTCCACACCCCGAAAGAACTTGCACTTTTTTCCTTGTCCTCTCCTGCAGAAGAGGTTTCACGACCTGCAAGATGGTTTAAATAAATTTTTCTACGTTGAAAAAGTAAATAAAAAAATAAATAAAAAGCCGGAGGTACATATCAAACCTTCCAACATGCTGAGAATATATATGGAGCATTAACTATGTAATAAGTTTCTGTTTTCTCCGGATAGTTCAGGTCATCAATGGTGGATATTGCCGACAATAACTGCATCCGAAGGAAATAAATTTGTTCCAAGGGTTAGTGGAGATACTAGTGTCATGTTTAATGAGACTACTTTCCACATGAAAACAAGATAATCGGCTTGTGTGTTTATGGTGCTATATAGATGTATTTACAAACGCATTCAGGATGAAAATTGGATGTTGCACTCTTATAGTAAGAAAAAATGTAACCCGAGAATCCTGTTTAAGTTCTCAGTGCTGTAATTAATGAACTATAAAGGGTTAGAGCTCTCATGTACTCAACGGGCATTGATGGCAATGTCTCTTCATTACATTCTTCTCATAATTTGAATTTTGCCTTTTTACGTATTCTAAACTGCACTTTTCCTCTCTTGCTAAGGACAGAAACATTTTATTTCACCTTAAAGTGCAGTTTTAACACAAGTTAACAACTAGCAAAAGTAACTGCAGCAGAATTCCAGATAGGAACACAACTTGACAAAGAAATGATTATACAGGAATATTTTCGAATAGACTTTTAAAATACCTTAAGCTGACTCAATGCAGAAAACTTAAGACCAGTCATGTCTAGAACCTTGATGCAAGTGCCTACGTAGCGGCCAAACTTTTCTGTTGCAGAAGGCTATAACATGAATCAGAGTATATTAACACTGTAATTGCATTATAATGTACATGTTAACAGATACTCTCAAGTGCTTAAACTCACCAATATCACACGATCTCTATACTCATTCAGTTGGATGTGTGATTGAATATAATAATGAATCTGAAAAGGAGAAGAAAATACTTGCATTAAGAAGTACTATTTGACAGGATGTTTTGCACAAAGATTAAAGAATAAATGCATCGTTTCATACTACATTTGTCAAGTCTATCATCTAATATTTCTGAAGGAGTACAAGAACAAGTTCGAAAAGATGAACTACTCGTAGCTTTTAAAGTAAAGAATGCTCAACTAAATAAAATGAAAAATATCTTACAGATGCCTTGTCGTATGTGCTCCGTCCTACCCCAACGGCAAAGACAGGATGTCCCTGTATAATTAGATAGGTAAAGTTTGAGTCAAGTTGCACGATTTTGAAATGAATGACATCGTCTTATTACAACATTCTACTTCGCGGAGCATAAGGAGAAATAACTATGGCCTAAGTGTAGAGGAATCTCCATTTCGTAGAATAACAAGAAGGAACATATATATCTTAAAATTTTAAAATTATGCACTTACCTCTTTCGAGTATCCACACATTCCGGTAAGCTGAGATTCTCGTATTGCTCTATAAAACTCGACGGGATTTATTGGTTTCTGCACAATTAATTATTCGAATTAGAACTGAAACTTCTTAAACTTTATTTCTGATCAGAATATACTCTTTTCTGTTACATGAGAACTTTTTTATAGATGAAGCCAGAAAAGTTTAAGCTTTTAGTGTCCTTCCAGTTCCAAGATCTAAATCCACCATAGTCCATAACACAATGTCATAGCCTTATCATTGACAGCTTTCACAAAAACCAGGTAATTTAACTCTAATTTCAGTGGAACATTACCACAAAAAGGCGCATGGATGCTTCAACCTAAATTTCATGTCATTTTTCCATTTCAATCACACAGTTAATTTTATATGCCTCCCACATCTATCACATTGTACACCATTAATGCAATTGATGTTCGGTTATCTAAAAACTTGCAATTTAAACTTGGATTTCCATTTTAGTTTATGATAACTTCATGATATTATTGAATGCTATGGAAAAAAGGCGATGATCTAAAATCGGACCATAAACCAATCCAATAAGTCAAGTCCTCTCTCTCTCTCTCGCCATATTTTATGTGAAGTTACCAGTTTCAAAATATTAATGATGAAATGCAATGCTGGTATGTGGAATTTGATAGAGAAACCACATTATATCATAAATGAAGCAACATTTCCAAAGACTGACCGCCAATATGTCATCAATTTTGTTTTGTATCCTCCAGGATAAACACTCGAGAAGCTGAAAAACACACGAAAGTGTTAAGACCTCAAGAAACAAAAGGCCAAACTGAAAGTTACTCAACTTTAAAAGAGAGAATCAACTAAAAAGGCAACCATTTTATATGCATTCGAAACATTCCCATCCCTCGCTTTGAGGAATCTCACCAACGTCTCCCGTTCATACCCATAATTCATGTTCTGCATATCACGGCAACCATTATAAAGGCTAGTTAATCGAAACAGAAGAAGTCTACCACGCTGTTTTATCACCAATTATGAGCCATTGCCTTCTTCAGATTTTTGTTAATCACCAATATATTATTTCCCCTTTATTACTCCTTTTGCTGATTTTCTTTTTGGACCCTAATGTGCCATTGTTAACTAGTGGAAACTCCCCAAAAGCAATCCCCCATTGTTTTCACCAAATCCAATATCTCTTCAATCGAAAAAAAATGACTAGGAAACGAGGAAGCCATTCTTACTACATTCCATCAAGAAATGACACAAAATCATTTACAGAAAATCTAAATCGGTAAAGAGCTAAAGTCAAGATGCAGAAAATCAAAGCTGAGAAAATCAACAAGTCCATTTTATCTTATCACAGTTCAAAAACAAAAATTCAATCCATCGAACTTATCAACTTATCAAGCTCAGCAAGAAAATCACAACACAAGATTAGCTCCAGATTTCCCGGCAAACTTTTCTAGTTCTTATCACCAAACTAATCCTCGCATTTCCAAGAATGACATAAGTCTGAGATCCAAGCAGTATTTTGACTTCACAATGACAAAAATCTAAACCATACTAACATTTATACACAAGACATCGAAAACATTTAGAACATAAGCCCAAATTCAAAACAGCACATACAACATAGATAGAAGAAAATTTAAGGAAGAAATAAAGATCAAACATGGAATCATCAAGATCAATCTTTTTCCAATTAGATTCACCCAAAACAGAAAGCAGATCAGCAACAGTTAGTGGCAAACCTGGAAAGTCTTTTTCAATGGCTCATCAACTGCAACACAAACATCAAAAACATCAGCAGCCCACAAATGGAAATATCAACACAACAACAACAAAAAAGATTTAAGAGAGAGAGAAAAGAAATGCGACAGTGAAAAGTATAAACATTAATGAAGCCACCTTTTCCATGAGGATTTCAAACTGTTTGATGATTTCTTCAGTTATGAGCACCATTGTACTTGTGATCTTCTTTCTTCAGACCAACGCAAGATTTTACAAGAATATTCGGACCCAAAATTTCAAACTTGAGCTCAAATATTAATGTGCTATAATTAGTAAACTGGCGTATGTTTCCACACCAAGTGTGATGATGTCGGGCGTGGTTGGGGGCCGGGGGGTCTCTTGTGAGAATATGGGCCTCATTTTGAAGAAGTGAAGACGTTGGACTTGGGGCTGATGTAGTCTGCATTGTTGGACCTTTTTAAGTTTTACAGGTATACACCTTCACCCTGCCTCTCAATCTCTTCTTTTTTTTTGAGAGAGAGATCAAAAGTATTAAAGAGTATTGCTAAATAGAAAGTATTAAAGAATAAAGAAGACAACATAAGAAAATTCAAGGAATGAGAATAGTAAAATGCATTGTTGCGTTCCGGATTTAATTAGATTTTTTGTTTCGAAGTGTAATTAATGTACGGAGATAAGCGGGGGCAAGACATAGCTACATAAGTCGAGTAAGAAAAGGGTAACTTTCATATAAATTTTAATATTTAAAATTATACTGAAAGTGTAAAAATCTGCTAAAATATAAAATAAGGACGAACCTTCCGATAGACTTAAGTTTTCAATGTTTGAAGTATGTAGTCCAAGATTATCAGGAAACAAAAATAAATCTTACATGAAAAACTGAGCTAAGCATAAAATCAAAAGAAATTTTCCTTTAGAACCATATATATTTCTAATGAAGTCAGAGTCAACTCTAAACCTGAAAAGAAACAATAATAAATTAATACTTAAGGCTAGACAGAGAGAAAAAGAGAGAGTAAATATTAATTAAAGTTTCAAATTATATGTGTGTTCACAAAAATGTCTTAAATTATTGATCACATGGATCAAAGGTACAAATTATTGAGATTGTAAAAAAAATATCTTCGACTATCTATAATATTAATCAAAAGCCCAAATTATTGAGATTGAAAATTATAAAATAATAATATCAAATTTTAATATTATATACTAAAATTTAACAGAGAATTAAAAAATAAATTTTAGATTAGGAAATAACTTCATTTATTTAGTAAGATAATAAATAAAATTAAAAAATGAATATAGTCAAGCTTAAGCTACTAATCAAGAAGTCAACATTAACAAGAAATACAATAAATTTGCTCTGAAATTACGTACGAAATTTTTGATAAAAATTTGTGAACGAAGGAAACAATAAATATATAGTACTATTTTCAAAAAGGTATATATATATATAATTACTAAAATTCCCTTACTGTTTTATATGGGACGATATATTTAATTAGGGTGGATGAACCGTGCATCTGGATATACTAGAATGTGCCTCTTTGTTATAAGGCGAAATAAAGTCAAATCCAAGTACAAGAGTTTTTTGGTTTACACCGAGAACCGATAATTTTGACATCTTTATTTTAAAAAAAAAATATATATCATGTTGGATTTATATACTGAAAGAAGATTATGATTGCACTTGTGTATGGTGTTTTATATTACAACTATTTCAATCTCATATCTGAATTATTTATGATTGCATATATTATCCTCTTATCTCATACAAAAATTAGATCATACAGTGTGTAGAAGATCATGAAAGTTTGTATAATTGATTAAGTTTCTTAAGATACAAAATTGTATCACAACTAAGACAACTTGAAGATAAGTTGTTGGTATAAGTCGTAGTATAGATAAGAAGTAATTTGACTTGGTTGCTTATTTATGCTTGTAAGTCTTGACGTATTGATAGATCACAGTGAGACGAGTTCTTCTATCTAACCATTATGAAGAACCTAGGTCTCGATGACTTAACGTTGATTTAAACCTCGATAAGGTTTCAGGTAAGTATGAGTTGTTGACCATCACTATGACTTGTTATAAGTGAGGGTTATATGTGATAGCTCAATATTCTCTGCATCTTGGGTGGTTGTAATGCTGGTATGTCGTAGTGTTATCTATATCGAGTAATTGTATCTATTTAAGTATAATGATATCCCTTTAAGGAGCTCAAAAGGTTTGATGGTTCATAGTGGGATGTACTGGTGTGTGGGGACGGGATAAATACACAAGTTAAGGTAAATTAATTTTATTTTTAACATGACTTGACCTTCTATTGAGATCAGTAGATGTCGGGTAACTGATATCAGTACTGAAAGTAGTACTGATGATCAGTTCAACAAATGAGAGTCGTATATTGAGTGTGGTCAGTTAGGAAACCTATCAATTGCTTTACAACTGATTAGTTGGACTAATAACTAACTTAGGTGTGGAATGTGATGGTTACGTTTTACCTTACTGAAAATTTACTTGTAAAAACTTAGTCGATTATGAGCTTAGTCAGTATTAGTTTTTCTCTTCAGTAGCAAAGGCCTTGATGGACCCCTCGAGGTACGTACTGGTGTATGTGGGGGGAGGAGGAATACATCAGTTAGGCAAATTTAATTTTTTTTCGGGAGACAGACTAACTTATTGCTGATAGCAACTGGTCAGTTAACTGACAGTCCGATACTGGTATCAGTACTAGTGGTCAGTTCAGATAAGGGATGTCTTGTACTGAGTGATATCAGTTAACAAACCTACTTATTGTTAAAACAGCTAGTCAGTTGGACTGATAACTGATGTACATGCGGAATGTGGTGGTTACTAGATTAACCTTACTGAAAACTGAGACTCAGGTTTGAAACTTTAGTCAAATATTAATTAGTTAGTTTTCAATTTATATCTCTTCAATATCGAACTGATACTGACAGAGGGCTTCTAAAACAATACTATGATGCAGCATGTATTATATTACTGTTACGTCTCCACAGAGACTGATAATCGAAAACACAGTGAATAATTAACATAGAACCTTGATTATTATCCAGGCAACAGATATCAAGAGAGATGATGATTGAACTGGACTTAAATAAAATAGGAATAAACTCAGATATAAAAGACTGACCATAGGGATGTATTTAACCTAACCAGATTCACACAATTCACCTATTAATCTGTTTACCAATTTAATCCAGTCAAAGATGAAAGATCACATAAGTAACCATCAATTTCAGCTACGATAATTGTGGATGTAAATTACTAATTCACCTATTACTGTTACGTCTCAAGGTGGAAACTAGTAACTCCAAAAAGCTCACAAAGAATATCCTTCCTACGGATGTTCCTATCTCAGTTACGACTCAAGGTTTATCCGTATTATGCATTCAAGATCGATTGATAACTAAAACTGTTAAGTATTCAATTGGCAACTAGATATGCATTAAAGTTTATCAGAAATTAACACATATGATTAAGTTCCATGAATCACAAATCTATGACGGAAGGCAAAGCAGTATCAACAGATAAATCATACGAATCTAGTCAGACATACAAACCCTAGGATCAATACGGAATTTAGCTACTCATAATGAAAATAACAAAGCAATGATTAAATAAATATAACATGAACTGAAATAGATAAATAAAATCGTAGGATTCCACGATGGAAAATTGTAGCAACTTAAATCCGTAAATAAATCTAAAACTTGCAGTAATCTAAAGTCTGGAATGTAAATAATCTAAAGTTATACTATGAAATTGAAGAACAAGAATGAAAAATATGAAAAACTAGGCTAAAAACGTGCTGGAAAGAGTTGGGAGAAGATGGGGGCTAGAGGATGGTTTGGGATATATATAGCTGATGCGTTGAAGCCCTAATTCACACCAGGCCGCAGCGCCTAGCGGCCGGGCTCACGGTCGCGAGCCTGGTCCCTAGCTATGCGGCAGAAGCTTTTCGCGCTGTTCTCGCGGCCACCCTCGCGACTGCTAGGGTGGTCACGAGCTTCAGTGCAGAATGCGCGACTTCGTTGTTTCGCTCCGTTCTCTCACGTCCGAACTCCAAATTGCGATCCGTTTGCGCCTATGGACTCCTATCGAGATAATCTTTAACATTGTAAGCTTTTCATATCCAAAATTATCATATCTATTTCATCATATTGGTTCCTTCTTTGCCTTGTGCATCGATTATCACCTGAAAATCCTACAAAGCACCAAAAAGGAACCCCAAGAGCAGTATCTTCTCAAAATAGCTAAAAGCATAACATCAACTATATAAACACACTTGAACTGATCTAAATTCATCATAATATATCATTATAAAAATAGTAAAAAATGCGTTTATCACACCCCAAACTTAAACCATTGTTTGTCCCCAAACAAAACAGAACAAACGAAAGACAACCAAAAGACTGGGAATGAGTCGAACGACAACAACAATACGCCTCAGAGCAATAAGAAACAAAAGATTCACATCAATGAATCAAATCACAACATTTTCCGTTAAACTCCACATATCATAATAACCATAAGCACAAGCATTTTCAAACTTTAATCCTCACGACATGGATATTATATAAGCTCTCAAACACTCAAGTGTATCAAGGAGGATGTGTATACTCTCAATGTTTAAAAACACACGGAATCTACCATAAGCTTGCAAATCGTCTAATTCTCCATTGCTCAAATATGTGCTCAAGAACTAAGATCAAAAAGGTCTTTATAACGGGTTATAATGTAGGCTCTTTGGTAAGGTAGGATGTATTTAGGCTAAGTGACTCATAACCCCATAATGAAAAACACCATAAGTATAACAAGTCACAATTCCCAAATTTTTATAATTCAATTCAAATCTCCACACCAAAAAGTCATTTTTCTCTTTAGAACATCACACTTATCATATAAATGATATACTCATCTCAAACACTAGCTACTTACTCATTTATGTTCTTTTCACACACTAGCGTCAACTTTTTCTTTTTTCTTTTTTTTTTATTTGAACTTATATGGGTAAACAACTATTTTTTTTATTATCACTTTTCATCATCCATTTTCTTTTTCTCAACCCTAAATTCAAGCGGTCAAATCTCGCACTAACAACATAACCCAACCCACGGCTATATGAAAGAATAAGGTAGGCTCAAACGGGCTCATCAAAGGATAACAAAATAACAGGTTAGTGTTTGGATAGTATATAGGCTAAGAAAAAGAATGCCTAAAATCATCTCCCAATTCTTAAGCACATCAATGCAACCTCGAAAAAGATCCAGAGCAAGTTCTAGAGAAACACATGCTATTTCAAACTATTCACACAGAAAGAAACAAGACTACAAAGATATGACAGTCAAAAGCTCGAGTCTCACAGGGTTTCAACATATGATCAAGTTCTAAAAGGCTCAATACTCACAATAATCATAACATATATCGTCTCACAAAATCAGTTGCAATCAAATTTTCTAATAAAAATAATTCTCATCATTGGCTGCTCGTCATTCAACTCAACCCCAAACAGACACAAAACAAAACAAGAAAAACAAAACAAGAACGACCAAAACGAAAACAAAACAAAACAAAAGCGAAAGCAAAACAAAAAAAACAAAAAGATTGGGTTACCTCACAACAAGTGCTTAGTTTAACGTCTTTAGCTAGACCATCACATACCTCGATCAATCCGGTGTTTTGGCAGTTGATCTCTTCCCAAACCTGTGCTTGCTCCTATACTTAGCATTCACTGTAGACCACCACTAAGTGTGGAAGTGGCCCCCCCAAACTTGAACGAATCACTCGGGGTTCCATACTAAGTCCAACTCCGCTTTGTAGCATCCTCATTGACTGGTCGGTTGACATCTAAGTTCGAGATTTGGCTAGCTGTGGCAGTGGTGATTGAATAACAATCTTCATGCTTTGAACTATCGTGTTGCTTGATGGCATCATATATTGAAATTTTCAGCTCCTCATCGTTGACACGAAAAGTGAGATCACATTTCTGCACATCAAATAAAGCACGACCAGTGGCTAGAAAAGGTCTACCCAAGTAGGGATGTCAACGGGCGGTCTTTACCCGGATCGATCCGGAACCGTTCAAAGTCCATTAAATTTTAAAACAACGGTTCCGGTTCCGGTTCCGGTTTCGGTTCCAGAACCGCTAGGACCCGGACCGGTCAAGACCCGGCCCGTTTTGTCCGGTTCCGGTCCGACCCGGTCAGATTTTTTTTTATTTTTTTTTAATAATGGAAATTCCCCATTTTTGATTACAAGCGGACATCAGATACCTAACTAAATTTGTGTTTATACATGCACCTCAAGAACATTTAATTATATTAAGATAATTTATTTTATTAGTCAAAACAAAGGGTCAGAAACAAATTGTGACAAAAGTATTTTACATTACTAATTAATTGTATACAAGTACTTCAGAAAAAAAATGTGTACAAGTTGAAGTTAAATTCCTCATTACAAATTAATGACGTGGTTATACTAATGACAGTGTTGGTTTTTGAATTTGATATACATAATTAATCTCAAAATAAAGAAGTGAAAACATAAATAAACCACAATTGAAAACCACAGAAAACGAAAAACAGCAAGACATTTATGCAGACAGTCTTCCTAAACGTTTCTGATTTTTTGCAGAAAACGAAAAACAGCAATGCGTACACATTTCCCATACTTGAACACAACAAGACCAACGATGAACACTTGAGGAGGGCGACGACGAATGACGAGCCGCCGGAGGAGACGTGGTCGCTGGATTTGTGAGGAAGAAGGTAGAGGTTTGTGAGGGGGTAAACGTTTCTTTGTTTTCTGACGGGAGAGTAAGGGAAAATGAGTAAGGATTTGGGGGTAATTAAGATCCAATGGGTACCCGGTTAGAAATGGGTAATACCCGATCCAGATCCATAATTTAATGGTCCGGATCCGATCCGGTTTAGTATTTATTGGGCCGGTTCCAGAACCAGAACCAATACTAAATTACTGGTTCTGGTCCGGGTAAAGACCGCCCATTGACATCCCTATACCCAAGATTAGTGGTTGATTTTTAAATTCAGGAATGTCTAAAATAACAAAATCAGTTGGAAAGATAAAATCCCGAATTCTTACCAACACATCCTCAAATATGCCCTTAGGATAAGTTACTGAATTGTCAGTCATCATCAATGAAATTTTTGTTGGCTTCATTTTCCCCAACTCCAAACGGTTGAACACAGATAAAGGCATCAAATTGATGCTCGCTCCCAAATCACACAACACGTTGGGGAATGTACGCTCAGCAATCTCGCACTCTAACGTGAAGCTCCCAGGATCTTTCTGCTTCAGAAGCAACTTCCTCTGTAAGATAGCAATGCATTCTTCAGAAAGGTTAATTTTTTCAAATTTTCCTAACTTCTTCTTGCTCGCTAATGCATCTTTTAGGAATTTAACATATCCGGGCATGTTTCTGAGCACCTCAAAGAGAGGTATGTTGATGTTTACCTTCTGGAACATCTCTTTGAATCGGGAGAACTCCTTGTCATATTTCGACTTAGCTAGCCGACTTGGGAAAGGAACGGGAGGAGTGTACGTCAGACGATTCATATGTGGGTCTGCCTCGCGGCCACCATCGCGACCACTAGGGTGGTCGCGAGCTCCTGCAGCCGCTTCTATTTTCTTCCTCGCGGCCGGGCTAGCGGTCGCTAGCTCGATCGCTAGTTCTTCGTCAGAACTCTCTGGACATTTCCTCACGGCCTGTCTAGCGGTCGCTAGGTCGGTCGCTAGCTTCTCGGGAATACGGTCTGTACCATTCCTCACGGCTGGGCCAGCGGTCGCTAGCTCGATCGCGAGCTCCTCCTCATTCAGCATACAACCTTCTTCTCGTGCCGGGTGGTTCTGGTAAGCTTTTCCACTTCTCAAGTAGATGGCATTGCAATGATTTATCGGGTTTACCTCTGTAGTGCTAGGAAAGTGGCCCGAATTTTGTTGCACATTCAGCTGTGTAGCTATTTGCTATTCTGGTTCTCCATTATATTCATATGCTTGCCCATAGCTGCTACGGTGGATTCCAGATGTGTAATCCTCTGACCAGTGCTACTGATGAAGGCGTTCTGCTGAGTCGCCAATTGTTGGTTGCTCACAACCAACTGTTGCATCATTTCCTATCACAGCCCAACTACTTAAACAAGTAATTAGGCCGTGACTTGGGGTTAAGAAGGAAATTCTGATAATCGATAACGACAATTGTGACCAAATATATATCAAGAGAAAGATATGATACCAACTTTCATCAAGAAGGAATCAAATGTTTATGGTCCAAAGAGGTAGAATAGAGTTTGACAAAGGATAATTCTAGGTCCTCAAACCACAATAAAGAATCGAATGAAGAAGAACAACGGCTGAGGACAAATAATCACAAGAAGATAATCAATATCAAATGCGACATTGATCTGATATAGTAAGTTAAACTATTCTGATAAAGAATAGAAGGATTTAAGCAAGCTTTCACCAAAATAAAATCTTCGGTTGGTTAGGGTTGAAAGCATGATTCATCAATAACGGAAATAATTCTGAACTTTCGAATAATTCCTTGTTCACAGAAGCAAGTCGACATCATAATAGAATGTCGAGATCATAACAATAGAATAAAGATTTTCATCAGAAACATGATCACTTCGACATAGCGGAACACATAAGCAAGTAAAGGCCAAAGTTCGGCAGCAAAAAGTGTGGCTGAGAATTATGTATGAAGACATAACTCTCTGGACAACAAAACATGACAACATCAAATGAATCATATTAACAATTGAGCATTTTCATCATGAGTCAAACATTTAGAGAAGCTCCTTTGCACAGCATTCGATTCCAGCATCCTCTCAAGCTCAACCTGCATATTTAGAAATATATGCAGGGCGTGAGTACAAAATGCACTCAGTGGGTATACGCCAAAAACATAAAAATATTGCCCTTAGAGCTATAAACTTAACTTGCCATAACAATAAACTTATGCAAGAGTTTTATTGAAATTACCTGCATAAGACTTCTCAAACTCTTTCATACATACTCATATCAATATATATCATATGCATATGCATGTTTCATGTCTCATGTTTGCAACAAATTTTTCTTTCTCTTCCCATATCCACGGATTCTTTCTGCGTGTTGAGAAGTAGGTCTCCTTCTCAAGCACTTTGACCCGAAGGTCACTACCCGACGTCGGTAAATTCTTTCTTTCTTTCTCTTTCGTAGATAGGTATGCATCATGCATGTCATGCTCATGCTCAGAAACCGGCAAGTCAATCCACTTTAAAACTTTTCAAATAAATGCATATCATATCATTTTTAGAAAATATATAAAAGTCTATCATATCATTTAAGAAAATATAATACCCACCTGGTAACAGTCACTTAGGACTATACCTTCTGTCTTTCACTTCTTTCTTCTTCCCACTTGGGTCATCAATCCACATAAAGCGGCATAAAAGCCTATCAAGAACCAAATAAGAGTATGACTTATCTTAGTAGTCGATACGATTATATTTCTCGATATCAGGACAATATGGTCTATAAACATTTGGATCATTGCATCATCTAACATCTTAAACATCAAACGAGACTTAACGAAGTCTCATATGACTAAACGAGCATAGAAAATTCAACAACAAGCTTAAACAATTTAATCTTAATAAATTACATAACATGCCATAACATTTTAAATCTTAACTCATGACAATCAAGTGAATAAATTTCACTTATACACTTATCATAAGTTCACCATTTTAATTCTCAAAACATCTTATTAATAAACCAAATTCTAACAAAATTTCGGCAGAGTAACTTTTATAAAATGAACCACCATTTAAAACCCAAATCAACCAAACTCATCCAAACTTCACCAAATCATCATCATATCTCTAAATACACATTTAACAACTTAAAACAAGTTCAAACTAACTCATTTATACCATCATTATGTTATGCCTTTCAACCACCTATATATGTAATTACATGAATTTCACAATCCACAATTCATTTAATATCAAACAACTCACATTCATACTTATTTATCATCAATGATCATCACTCCATAATCAATTCAAATCTTAATCAAATTCATCATATAAATCTATTAACTTTAGCATAAACTTTAATATTCTAACTTTCACATTTCATATCCATAAAATCATATAAATTCAACTTAAGCATTATTTATATCATAGATCTCAAAAATCATATCAAATACATCAAATAAAATCAAAAATTCAATTTCACCCCAACTCATGTTTTCGAAAATTTAGGGATCATGCATACTTTCAATTTCTTCCAATTTCTTTTATCAAATCATATTTATTTCCACTTAATTACACATATCTAAACTCAATTTAATCAAATCATAACACATAATTAACATGCAAAATTAGGGTTTATGCATGCTACTTTAATTCACCAACTTCATGAATTTAAAGAATTTAAACCATATATTATGTTATTTAAGCATCATAAGCATAATTAAATCAATAAACATAACAAAATTAAACCAATCAACCTTAAATCACATCATGAAATTTTCGAACACCATCACACTTGAGAAGATCATGCTCTTCAAATTAAATCACAAAAACTTAGATTAAGCAAGGTATTTACCTTCTTTGGAATGATTTCCAATCAATTTAACACTTAAAACATGGATTAAAAGTGTAGAAAATTTTTGTGTGTGTGCATGGTGTGTGTGTGTCGAAAAATGAGGGAGAAAGAAGGTATAAGATGGTTCCAAATGAATTTGGTTCTAGAAGATACATATATGTATAGCTTTATTTAATTTTTTATTCATTTTCTTCTCTTTTCTCCCAATTTTCGAAAATTGATAAACATTTCTTTTAAAAAAATTGCTAACATTTGAAATTAATATCCTTTAATAGTAAAAACTAAATTTTCTCATTAATATAAAGATCCAAACTAATTAAATCCATTAATGGAATGCAAACCATATAAATATATATTTAACTCTTTCATATACAAATAATCAAATAATTATTCTATTTTTTCATAAATTTCGAAAATTATAGAGAATAATTTCTTTATCACTAGATATAAATAAAATAAATTTATTTAAGCCATTTAATAGCTTAAACATTATTTCATCTCATTTTAAAAACAAATCTCACATAAACAATAATTAATACAATTTCTTTAGAACATTTTCTATTTAATGAAATTTCATTCAAACATACACAATAATAATCATATATCTCACATTTTATTATAATAAAACTCGTTTCTGAATAATAAACACTCCTTCTAAATTCTGCTCCTTCGATTAGAAATTAATCGAATTTCTATCACTTTCTAATTATCAAGCACTTCTTTATCAATTCTTAGGGATGCAATGCCTTTAAGTCCCTAATTAGCACTTAATTAGGCTCTAATTAGGGCTATAAGATTTTTAGGTTACTACATTTTCTCCAGGCTTGGCTTTTTCGATCCCACACTCATTCCATCATTAACAGCAAAACCATGTGGTGGTTGCTGAGCATTCTGCGCATTTGCATAGGAAAAATTTGGGTGATTCCTATTGCTAGGATGATATTCTTGATTCCCACTCTGATTCCCTTGGAAATTATTTCTTTGGTTTACAAAGTGAGCTTCCTCTATGTTCTGCGCCATTGCAACAATCATCTCCCCTTTCCTCTCGGCTTCATACTGGCTCTTTAGAAGCGTGAATTTTTCTAAGAGATCGTCATATCTGTTATCAAGCCCTGCAGCGGCAACTTTTATGATAGACTATCTCTCCATCGGCCATTGATAGCTATTGGATGCCATCTCCTCTATAATCCTCAACGCTTCATCAATTCCTCTGTTTAGCAAACATCCTCCGGCTGACGCATCTACAATACTACGAGTGTTAGCGTTAAGACCATTGTAGAATTGCGTCACCTGTTGCTCAGGTGAAAAACCATGTTGCGGACATTTTCGGAGTAGGTTTCTGAACCTCTCCCAAGCTTCAAACAACGACTCAACTCCCAATTGTGCAAAATGGGAGATCTCAGCAATGATGGGAAGTATTTCGATAAAAATTTCTCGCAGAGCTGCTCCCATGTGGTAATCCTCGAGCTGTCCAAACACTTGAACCAGTCTTTCGATTAACTCCTCAGTGAAAAACAAAACATTCGCATTCGGATGGCATCAGCTGGCACTCCAGTTTGCTTGATTGTATCACATATGTCCAGAAATGCCTCCAAATGTGCATTGGGATCTTCAGTAACCCCTCACCCAAACTGCTCTGCTTGTATCATGCTGATGAGGACGGGTTTTAACTCAAAGTTACTTGCATTCACGTTCGGCCCCCATCCTCCACCTTGGAACTGATCCGTCGGTGGCCTGTACATGTGGTTGAGCGGTAAGGCTGGTGCTCGATCTTCAACTTGGCCCATCTGATTATGTAACGTCATTTGGCGTTGCATTGCGGCTAGCATCTCTTCCATCTCGGCCATTCTATCATGGCCCTGGGATTGTCTATCTGCCATGTCTTGTCTTCTTTCTCTTCTTTCTTTCTTGTGCTATTTTTCAATTTCAGGGTCTAATGGAAGAATTTCTTTCCGCTGAGACCTTGTAATCATGCACTGCAAAAGAAGACAAAAACCAGATCAAACCAAGCAAAGCACAATTTTTTATTTTTTTTATTTTTTTTAAGCCTGAATTAATAACTACAATTCAGAAAATTATCACAATGCAATCTACACAGTCCCTCGGCAACGGCGCCAAAATTTAATCACACTATTTTCTAACACGAAAACGTGCAAGTAGATAGATAAGTCGAGTATTATATCCACATGGATTTTAACGCGAAAACACAGAAGCTAACTCAATAATCCTTCATCATTATCCAAGAACAGATTTGGTTTTTGAAAAGGTTTGGGACTTCAAATATTAAATTCAAAGTCAAGATCAAATAAAGCAAATAAAAACAAAAACTAAACACTCAAAGAGATAATAAGACTAAAAGACTAACCCTAGGGATGTATTAATTCTACCCACAACATATGTTTATCCTGCTTCCTATTAACCAATATTTTATCATATCCACAGAGACTGATAATCGAAAACAAAGTGAATAATTAACACAGAACCTTGTTTATTATCCAGGCAACAGATATCAAGAGAGATGATGATTGAACTGGACTTAAATAAAATAGGAATAAACTCAGATATAAAAGACTGACCCTAGGGATGTATTTAACCTAACCAGATTCACACAATTCACCTATTAATCTGTTTAACAATTTAATCTAAGTCAAAGATGAAAGATCACATAAGTAACCATCAATTTCAGTTACGACAATTATGGATGTAGATTACTAATTCACCTATTACTATTACGTCTCAAGGTGGAAACTAGTAACTCCAAAAAGCTCACAAAGAATATTCTTCCTACGGATGTTCTTATCTCAGTTACGACTCAAGGTTTATCCGTATTGTGTATTCAAGATCGATTGACAACTAAAACTGTTAAGTATTCAATTGGCAACTAGATATGCATTAAAGTTTATCAGAAATTAACACATAGGATTAAGTTCCATGAATCACAAATCTATGATGGAAGGCAAAGCAATATCAACAGATAAATCATACGAATCTAGTCAGACATACAAACCCTAGGATCAATACGGAATTTAGCTACTCATAATGAAAATAACAAAGCAATGATTAAATAAATATAACATGAACTGAAATAGATAAATAAAACCGTAGGATTCCACGATGGACAATTGTAGCAACTTGAATCCATAAATAAATCTGAAACTTGCAGCAATCTAAAGTCTGGAATGTAAATAATCTAAAGTTATACTATGAAATTGTAGAACAAGAATGAAAAATATGAAAAACTAGGCAAAAAACGTGCTGGAAAGAGTTGGGAGAAGATGGGGGCTAAAGGATGGTTTGGGATATATATAGGCACGGGTCAAGCCCCATTCACGCCAGTCATAGCCGCTTAGCGGCCGGGCTCGCAATCGCGAGCCTGGTCGCTAGCTATGCGGCAGAAGCTTTTCGCGCTGTTTTCGCGGCCACCCTCGCGACCGCTAGGGTGGTCGCGAGCTTTAGTGCAGAATGCGCGACTTCGTTGTTTCACTCCGTTCTCTCGCGTCCGAACTCCGAATTGCGATCCGTTTACGCCTATGGACTCCTACCGAGATGCTTTTTAACATTGTAAGCTTTTCATATCCAAACTTGTCATATCTATTTCATCATATTGGTTCCTGATAACTCTTATAAAAGATTTATTATATGACCTTTTTGATGATAAAATCCTTGAGTGAATCGGGTTCTGTTTGTTTAATTCAATGTTTTGCTGTTTGTTTTGTTATGTTTGCGTGTGTTTGTGTGAAGGATTGAGTCAGATGAAATCAAAGGGTTTTTAATTACTTTTAAGCGTTATTTAATTAATCATGGCATGTAGCAGGAAGAACGGCAGTGAAGACGAGGCCGAAGTCCGCAGAAGTCCGCTGAGTCCAAGTCAAGCTCCAGGTTGAACGCACAGACAAGGCCGAACTCGTGAGCGAGCTTGACTTCGATGTACGAGGAAGGACTGAACGAGTAATGCTGAAGAAATACGGGGACAGAGTCGAGCTACGAAGACGAAGTCAACGCTCAGGAAGAGTGAAATCCGAGCTTAAGACTTCCGAGCTCAAGACTCCCGAGCTCAAGACTTCCGAGCTCAAGACTCCCGAGCTCAAGACTTCCGAGCTCAAGACTTCCGAGCTCAAGACTCCCGAGCTCAAGACTCCCGAGCTCAAGACTGCCGAGCTCAAGAAGGCCGAGCTCGTGAGTAGAACCGAACTCCGGGGAGAAAGAGAATAGAGCCGAGCCCGCAACCATCCGAGCTCAAAGATTGAAAAGTTCACAAGTATGAAGACGACCTCGAGACTGATACTCATAAGCGAGGTCGGACTCATAAGCGAGGTCGGACTCGTAAGCGAGGACGGACTTATGAGTTCGGAGGCGGGATCTTCCTCAGAAAGGGGCGAGCTCGTGCCTGTGTAAACTGAGTAGAGGAGCTCGTATCAGCAGTTGAAGCCGCACTTTTAAAAACGAAGAAGAGTTTTGCAGGACCACAGCCATGTGGCGGCTGGCCACGGCAACATAAAGGACGCACGTTTTGCTAGAGCCAACGGAAAAAGAGAGGATCAGTGGATGGAGGGCTTGCAGGGGCCTTTTCTGCACACCTAAAAAAGTGTCAGAGTTGGTTATTAAAAGGGAGGCGAATATCAGGAGAATCAGAATTCATCATTCAGTATCAGAGAGCGATACCTTGGGGAGGATGCCATCGGAAGAGGCGACGATCTAAGGAGGAGCACGTGATTCCGCCGAAGAGTGTTAACTTTAAATCTCGAATTCTTTTTATTTTGCTATGGCATTTGTGTTTTCGAATACTGTTGCACAGCTCGCTATGAGCTAAATTCGTATGACTTGATCTTTTGATGAAACCCATGCTCGTGTGACCAGCCCGTTTTCTGCTTATCTTGTCAAGTTATTATCGTTTTCTTGGTGTTTATTTATCTTGCTTGTGATTGATCACCATGGGTGAGATCTTAGCTCTATGATTTCTGGGAAGCTCTCATAGAGTGGAAAACAAGAAAGTGACGCAAGAACATGATTTAAATATTATGTGTGTGAATAGCATAGGAATATGTGTTTGCCTTGCGTGACATAAATGAATGGAACGATAGAGATACTCTTAAAGCACTTCGGTATAGGAATATATTGACGAGCTTAGAGAGTATAATCTTAGATTTGGAAAAATACTAAGAGTTGGAAGATTTCATGTCATAATAACGAGGCAAGATAATGTCAAGCATGGCGAGTACGGGCATGGGTGGAATCAGTGATCAAGTCTATTTTTCCTCCCGATATCTGCTTGTTAATCGTTTTACGCTCTAAAATTCCACCTCGGCTCGATGTAAAGTTCTCTTTAATTGTTTTCTCTCATATTCACAAACAAATTGTATTCGACGTGGTTTAAAAATTGCGTTCCCTTTGGATTCGATCTCGGAATACTTCCGTATATTACTTGTTGATTACGTGCACTTGCGTAGAATAGTATATCTCTAGAATACACCCAACAAGTTTTTGGCGCCGTTGCCGGGGAGCGCTAATTATAGATCACGTTGATATTTCAGTTTTTGTGTTTATTTAGTATTAGTGGTTAACTCTGCTATTTTCTTCTGCGTGAATCAGGATTCTGGATTGTGGTATATGCGCAAAACCAAGGCGCAGGTATTGTACCCGCTAGATCTAGAGATTGAACGCACCTTCCGTCAAGAAAGACGACGTCAGAACGTCCGTAGAGCAAAAGCCAAAATGGCCGCACAAGGCGGTGATGTCACGCCCCAATTCCCGAGGGAAGGCACGGATGCCGGGGTGTGATTAGGGGTAGGGGTTAAGACGCGGGGAAGAAGGGGGAATACATATAACATACATGATAAGAAGATGTGACCATAAAATCGGGCAGCATCTCCTCTATAACTAGGACATATCCTGAAGGGGAGGGGTGCGCAAACAATCCACCAACAGAATAATATCGATATCATAACCTCAGAAAACATGATCTTGGTTTATAATAAGTAATACAAGGAAGCAAAATAGCATTACACCCTGTTGACTAGACCGGTCAACCATATAGCATGCTCATATCGAGACTCACAGCATAATAACATAATAGCAAATCTTGTTCCCAATCAGAAAGCGGAATAAGGGACAAGAATACATCAACATCGAATACGATATAACACAACATCGCGAAGCATAGCATGAAGAACCCGCAGCTCCATCCCTCGGTCGCCTGGCCCAAAATTCTCCTCCATCCGTGAAAAGATTTGAAAAGAGTTTGGGGTGAGTACTAGCGCACTCACCGGGTTTTATCATAAATCAAAAGAATCATGATGCCGTGTTCGTAACACTTACCTTAGAAGGTTTTAAAACGAAATCCACTTCTAAGTAAGCAAAATAGATTTTCATTTTTCGATACCGATCCGTTATTATCACACTCCCATCATAGAACCAAGAACCACGGCTCGGAACGTATCCCGCCAGCCCATCACATCTCATTCATTCGCCCGAACATATCCAACGGCCCATGCCCTAACGTATCCACCGGCTAACTCGGTGTGGAGTTCGTGGTCCAAATCCCGTCGAACCATAACCACCTCATTACCATTTCGTGTCGACATCCGGGTCTATCCCCTTCGTAACCATAACCACGTGTTCGGGTCTATCCCCTTCGATCAATACTCAAGATGGTGATCAACCCACCGAATAGAGATCCGCACAACCATGATATAACCATATCTCGGATCGTAGAACAAGAATAACTTCATCAAAACATTTTACGGCATACATGTTTTATTTTGAAATATCGAGTAAATAACTCAAAATAAGCATATATAACCCAACCCGAATGTATTTAAAACGTTAACCGGAGATATCTACGGATCCGATGACTTCATCGATCGACCGGTAGGTACCGTAACAAGACAGAACAACTTTGGGATCATTTCCCACAAAGCAAAGCAACATCGTGATCCAAACGAAGATCGTAGCAAAACTAGGTTTTCGACTTTCTCGAACCCACATTCGCACTCTCCGGTTTTCAAATCAACTCGATGCGTAAGGAAATATATTCGTGGCATCAAGACCTATAATAGGGTACTTTCAAAATATGTATGCATGCAAGTTGACTCAAATCTTAGCAGCGAAGAAGCTTCAAAAATCGATGCCTATCCTGAGATCTAGGATAAACCATCCAAAATCGATGCATGAAAATGGAAACATAAGCAATATGCATAACGACGAACATGGAATGACAAACTATGTTGAAAATGGATAACCCGGGCATGTACTTCCTTTAGAAAACTCAAGCAACGGAAAACATCCCAACATGCGTAAACGCGAAAAAGTAAAACTAATCGGTACTTTAGTAGAATGCATAGCCCGGAACTCAACACCTAAAGGAGCCGTAGCCAAAAGTTGGTCCGTTGACCACCAAATCGGCGGCCAACAGCCACGGTGGTGGCGGCGATTCGGCGGCACCTTGCCGGCCAAATTGGCTGGCCTCCGGCCGTTTTCCCGCCTCGTCCCTTTAGAAACCCGAGTTCTATGCTGTACGATCTACTAAAAGGCGGAATCAAAAAAAGAAAAGGATAAAACAGAAAAACGGGGCTGCCGGGGAGAGGTTGATCGGCGGTGGTGGCTCGGCAGCAGCGCAATGGCGCCGCCCCTGAGCCTCCTCGGCTCGATCCCTACTCTTCCAACGCCCGCAGCTGCACTGAGCCGCTCGGCTCTTCCGTAAACACAGAGATGAAGGAAAATGAACGTTGAAACCAAGGCCCTAGCCTCCTATTTATAGGAAAGCGGTGTACATGACATGCAAGCGGCCCTTTTTCGAAAACGCAAAAAGCGACGTAACTTTTGCAAACGGACTCCAAAATTAGCAAACTTGGTACCCATGGAATCAAAATAAAATACCGGACACAACGACTATAAACAAGATATGCTTTTAAAAGACCAATGAAAAGTCCAGTTTTTTTGATAACTTCCCCGGAGTGCCAAACCTTCATGGGTGGTCGAAAACCTACATACTTAGTGTCTATGAATTCTTCATAAGACACTCTTCACAACGCCTGAGGTTTCGTGACGGTCGCATCACCAAAACAAAAATTCAACCTTTTAACCTTTCTCAAAAAACGTGCCATGCAAACCTGGTGCTTAGAAAAGACGGGGTATTACATCCCTCCCTCCTTAGAAAAAATTTCGTCCTCGAAATTTCAAACACGTGGAGAAAACAACTCAGGGTACTGAGCCCTGAACTTGTCTTCCAACTCCCACGTAGCTTCCTCTTCGCCATGGTGATTCCACAATACCTTCACCATCGGAATCTGCTTGTTCCTCAACTCCTTGACTTCTCGTTCCAAAACAGCCACTGGTCTCTCCTCGTAACTCAGATCCTGAGCAAGAACCACTTGGTCATGCTTGATCACGTGTTTGGGTCGAACACGCACTTTCTCACCGAGAAACGTGAAACACGCCATGAACATCTCCGATGCTAGGTGGCAAAGCTAACCTATAGGCAACGGGCCTATTCTCTCAAGAACTTCGAAGGTCCAATGAACCTCGGTCGAATCTCACCTCGCTTCCCAAAACGAACGACTCCTCTCGTCGGGAAACCTTAAGAAAACGTGATCTCCGATCATGAATCAAGATCCGTGACGACGCTTGTCCGCATAGGACTTCGCTCGCCCCGAGCTTCCTTGATCCTTCGCTGATCTCGATCGATAACCTCGACCGCCTCATTGAACCATCTCTCGTCCTAACATCTTCCTCTCGCCCACTTCGCCCCAATAAAGTGGCGATCGACACTTCCTTCCGCATAACGCTCATAGGGAGCCATTCCTATGGTGGCATGATAACTTGTTATAGGCAACCCACCAAAGGTAGTATCTCTTCCCACTTTCCTCCTCTATCGGCCACGATCGCCGCAGATGCCTTCCAAAACCCGAATCGTCCTTTCCGATCGACCGTCCGCTTGAGGATGGAATGTTGTACTAAGATTCACTTGGTCCCCATGGCTTCCTCAGACTCCTCCAAAACCTCGACGTGAACCTCGGTCACGATCCGACGAATCGATACCGCACACCATGTAACCGCAAAATCTCTCTAATGTAAAGTCGAGCAAGCTTATCTAACCCGACGTCATCCAAATCGATAGAAAATGAGCTGACTTCGCTACCTATCGACGACAACCCATATAGCGGTGTTTCCTCTCACGACCTTGGAAAACTCACCACAAAATCCATACCGATATGATCCAATTTCCACTGGGATTGGTAGCGGTTGCAACAAACCCGACGGACGTTGGTGTACGGCTTTCACTTGTCGACAAGCCAAACAACGCTCCACAAACGCTGCTACATCCTTTTCATTCCTTCCCACCAAAAGTTCCTTTTAAGGTCTCAGACATTTTGGTACTTCCGGATGAGTCAGATATTTGCCTCATGAGCTTCACTCATGATTTTATCTCTCAATTCCCTATTGAGTGGCACACATAACCTTCCTATGAATAGTAGCGCGTTGTCTTCGCTCAGGAATCCTTGCTATCTTCTAGCCTTGCTTTCGCACGCATCTTTCCAGAATTGCCTCCTCACAAGACTCACGATGGCTTCTCTCGGTCCGGTTCACCTCAAAGCTGCGATGAATCCTTGCACCGATTCCGCGGGTGAATCACTTCCAGGCTGAGCTTCTCAAAATCTCGAATAAGCTCTTTCTCTTGCGTAAGAAGATATCCCAACTTCGCTCTCGACTTGCGACTCAGGGCATCTGCTACAACATTGGTTTTCCCCGGGTGATAGCTGATAGAGCAATCATAATCCTTCACCAACTCTAGCCATCTCCTTTGCCTCATGTTCAACTCCTTTTGTTCAAAGAAGTACTTGAGGCTCTTGTGATCCGTGAAGATCTCACATTTAACTCCATAGAGATAGTGCCTCCAAATCTCCAGATCGTGAGTTGGGTAGTTCAACTCGTGCGGTTTCAACTGACGAGATGCGTAAGCTATAACCTTCTCGTTCTGCATAAGAACACAACCTAAACCAAGCTTGGATGCATCGGTGTAGACCACAAACCCATCGTTCCCTTCTGGTACGGCTAACACTGGAGCGGTTGTTAGCTTCTTCTTTAACTCTTAGAAACTTGCTTCACAAGCTTCGGACCATGAAAACTTGATTCCTTTCCCGAGCCGTTTGCATCCGGCCTTGCTAACTTCGAAACCCTTCGATGAAACGTCTATAATATCCGCCAAGCCTAGAAAGCTTCAACCTCATTGGCATTAGTCGAACCTTCCAGCCATTTATCGCTTCAACCTTCACGGGTCGACTTTGATTCCTTCGCAGACACGATATGTCCAAGGAACATCACTTCTTAGCCAAAACTCGCACTTACTATACTCGCATATAACCTCTCGTCGTAACGCTTCCAAAACGGTGCGGAGGTGTTCTCTATGCAACTCGCATTCTTGGAATAGATGAGAATATCATCGATAAAACCAAGACGAAACTATCCAGACATCGATGGAAAACTCGATTCATCGATCTATGAAGATCGGGCGCGTGGTCAAACCAAACGGCATCACGATGAACTCAGAAGTGCCCATACCTCGTCCCGAACGCGGTCTTCGCAACATCCTCCTTCCTGATCTTTAGCTGATGGTATCCTGACCTCAAATCGATCTTAGAGAAGACACTCGCTCCTTTGAGTGGTCAAATGATCGCCGATCCTGGAAGAGGATATCTGTTTCGATTGTCGACTTATTCACTCTCGTAGTCAATGCACATCCGCATTGACCCATCCTTCTTCTTGACGAACAGAACTGGCGCTCCCCACGGCGACACGCTAGGTCGGATAAAACCTAGATCCAATAGCTCCTGCAACTGCGCTTTTAGTTCTTGCAATTCCTTAGGTGCCATTCTGTATGGTGCCTTTGATACTGGTGCTGCTCCTGGTTCCAAATCAATAGTGAATTCCACTTTTCTATCAGGCGGTAAACCTGGCAAGTCCTTGGGAAACACGTCCGGATATTCACACACCACTGGCTCCTCTTGCAACTGTTTGCGCTCTTCATCGTGCCCTGTCAAACTCACCAAGAAAGTTTGACAGCTTCCCTTCCTGATCATCCTCACCGCCTTCTTTGAGATCATCGCACGCAAACACCCATCCTTATGCCGTGAAACAAACTTCCACTCCTTCGGCTGTTCGAAAAGCAACTTCTCTCGAGACAACGATAGTTGCCATGTGCTTTTCCAAGCAATCCATGCCAAAGATGATATCGAAATCTTCCATTCCGATGACATGCAAATCGACAAGGACCTTCGCTCACGTATTTCTACCTCCCGGTTCGAAAATCTCTTTTGCTTTTAGCACTTCGACGGATGCTAATTTGTGGTACTGTGATTTCTTGGGTACCAAACCCAACCTCTCACACGCGATTCTCGAAACGAAAGAATGTAAGGCTCATGTATCAAACAAAGAGAAACGGGTATATGACTCATATGGATTATACCGCAGATTTTCGAGCTTGAGCCGCTCGCCACTAATTCAAGCGTACACCCTTGCTTGCTGCGGTGGCCTTTGGTTTGCTTGGCCTAGGTGACCTCCTCGCCCCGTTGTTTGTCCTCGGCGAGCTCGATTACGCTCATGAGCTGGATGTCGCCATCGGTGGCTGCACCGCCGCCCTCCTAACGGACAATCTCGAGCGTAATGTCCGACTTTACAACGATAACACTCGGTGCTACCTTGCCGCACTCGAAATGATTCCTTTGGCATTTCGCACCAAGGTTTTTCCACACCGCCACATGGGTTGGAAATTCCTTCCCAAGGTCGCCTTTCTCTCACTTGAATGTCTTGATTCCTCGAATCATCGACCGCCAGGTTCCTCGAACACCGATTGCCTTTCCCCGATCATCCCATTTCCTCTTACTCTTCCTCCGTCACCGGCTGTCCGGTGGCATCGTTTTTCCGGGCAACATTGACTCAATGTTTAATGCCCGTTCAGGGATCGCGATACGCCGATCTCCCCGATCGACGAGCGAAATTTCGATCTCGGTCGGAGTCCTCTCTCGAACTCGCTCGCCTCGGCAGCCTCGGTGCCAACCGTACGTAGTAGCATAACGTGACGTATTTATTGAACGAGCGATCGTACTCGGTGACCGCCCTTCCCTCGACGAAGATTCCGCACTGTTTTGCCTTCTCTCTCTCAGAAACGCCAGCACATACTTTTCCATGAGTTCTTCCTTGAAATCTTCCCACGATACCTTCCCCATCGTCTCGGTGTTAGGGTCCTCCTCACGGATTCCCACCGTAAATCACCTCATCGGTTAGCCGAAAGATCGCGCATTCAGCTTTTTCGCTTCTTCGCGGCCGATGTATTCAAGATCCTTTCGTGGATCGTATCCGCTCAAGATCGATCGGTTCACCGAGACCGCCGAACGTAGGGGATTCGCTTGAAAACTCTCGATCGATGTCAACGAACCAAAGGTGGTTCCTGGGCTTCTTCCACGTTATTGTTCCTCCGTTCCTTGTTCTCGCATTCGCATCGACGCTTGAAACATTAGAAACGCCGCATAGATAACCGGTATCATCGCATAACATATATCATCACCCATATCACATATCATCACATATACCACATATCACGCACGATCACATATAATCATGCAATCCTGTTAATATATCATCGTTATGCATTTCACATAACATTATCATTACACATCACATAGATCATATACCATCACGGCATAGCTCATATCACATATAAGCATCAAACATAAACATCCCATCATAGACGGCGTTAGTATCGAATATTCAAGGTCCATGAAGGATCACAAAATACAAGATCAAGGTATGTCACCAAAAGGTCGATATGAGCAAAAGAATCGACTCGATTCGCAAAGGATGCCGCTCGTCCATGCTTCTAGCAGACTTCACGATCACACCGTACACACCGACTACCTAGATCTCTGCCCTCCATATCCGCCCACTATTCTCCGCTCGTCCCAACGGTTCCATTCTCGCCTCCTCATCCTCTCTTTCCTTCCTATCGTGGTTGAATTGGCCGCCGCTAAAAGCGATCCCGCATGGAAGCAAGCCTCTCGTGGGTATGATCACATCCAAGCCGTGCCTCGATTGCTCGAGTATCGTGAAAGCCGTGCTCGAGTCCTCGCTCGCGCTTGCCTTCCTCAACATGCCCGACCTCATCGTAGTCATCGGCTATCCGATCACCGGGTCCTCCGAGTCTTCACCGCCCTCCTCATCCTCCTCGGGTCTTCCTCCTCCTGAGTCTCCTTCCCCGGATGCCAACCCGATCTGATTCGCTCGTGGCTCGAAAATTCGATCCCGGCCTCTTCCCCGCCATCGCCGGATGGACAATCTCTCGCCCGGGAGGTTCCCGCCTCAAAATCATTCCGGTCCTTCTGAGGTAAGGATCGTGATGGAGGTGTAGTGATCGTGTATCCCGATGCATCGTGATCGCCCGAGCGATGATCGCCTCCCAAAGGCTCTTCGGGAACATTATCCCTATCATCAACTGGATCGGTCTCGAACATGCCTTGCTATCACATCCTCCTCGATGGTATACCTCGATGATCGGTCCACCGCTCCATACTCGAGCAACGAACTCGGTGAAATCCAAGGTAAGGTGTCCGTGATAGATCCCGCCTCAACATTACGTATCTCGCTTTCTAGCCACACGGCCGCCAACCCGTTGGTAGCCTCTCATAACCGATAGTAAGCCTCATATTCGATACTTTCCCACCGCCTCGGATCTTTCTCCACAATCCAACAAATCTCCCGAAATACTCCCAACGGCTCATGGACATTCCCGGTACATTCCACGAACTTACGGACCGCTTTCATCCATCCCGTGGGATCTTAACCAACTTGTCCGGGCCATCAATATCCATAAACCTACATGTTAGTTTATCAACATAACAACAAATATTCACGCTTCCTTTTTCTCGCCTCAAATATCCGGGTAATCATGTCTCAAACACATGTTCATTTCAACACATATCAATATCAATATCGATATTTATCATAATAATCACGTAAGCAAATACAGGATTCACTTACAGATACTCGTTTATCAAAATAAACAAGATTTTCAATCAATAATACATTGCTATGTAAACACATAGACTTACATCAACCATACGTGACCACATTAATCACATCATATCATATAAACGGTTTTCACATCACGATGAGATAGCCCTTCCGCTCCATCGACAAATCATTTCCACATCCACATCAACACCCAACCATACCACATCCATCTCACCTCAACATCCACATCACGTTTACATCACGTAAACTCTTACCAGGCCAAAACACATGAAACCAAGATCACATCAAGCATCACGTAACCACATAAAGCATCAGCAAATAAACACATACCTCATCCCCTTTTTAAAGGAGGCGGCCTGACGGAGGTGAGGGTAGTCAGACTGATGAACAGTTTAGAAGGACAAGTTCTCAACACTCAATTTCAAGAACGTACAAGATATAAAGCAAACGAACTGCTTTGATATCAAACAATATAGACACATACCCAAAGCCAGGAAAATCGCTCTAATACCAAGTCGGTATCGATAACAAAGATAGATGTCGTACAAGAACATCGCTCGATACCAAGTCGGTATCGATAACTTTAAATACCCAATGCCGTGAAAACTACTCGATATTAAGTCACACGCCCAATTCCCGAGGAAGGCATGGATGCCGGGTGTGATTAGGGGTGAAGGTTAAGCGGGGAAGAAGGGAATACATATAACATACATGATAAGAAGATGTGACCATAAAATCGGGCAAAGATCTCCTCTATAACTAGGACATATCCTGAAGGGGAGGGGTGCGCAAACAATCTACCAACAGAATAATATCGATATCATAACCTCACAAAACATGATCTTGGTTTATAATAAGTAATGCAAGGAAGCAAAATAGCATTACACCCTGTTGACTAGACCGGTCAACCATATAGCATGCTCATATCGAGACTCACAGCATAATAACATAATAGCAAATCTTGTTCCCAATCAGAAAGCGGAATAAGGGACAAGAATACATCAACATCAGAATACGTATATAACACAACATCGCGGAAGCATAGCATGAAGAACCCGCAGCTCCACCCCTTAGCGCCGCCCGCCCAAATTCTCCTCCATCCGTGAAAAGATTTGAAAAGAGTTTGGGGTGAGTACTAGCGCACTCACCGGGTTTTATCATAAATCAAAAGAATCATGATGCAGTGTTCAGAGCACTTACCTTAGAAGGTTTTAAAACGAACCACTTCTAAGTAAGCAAAATAGATTTTTCCTTTTCGATACCGATCCGTTATTATCATATTCCCATCATAGAACCAAGAACCACGGCTCGGAACGTATCCCGCCAGCCCATCACATCTCATTCATTCGCCCGAACATATCCAACGACCCCATGCCCTAACGATCCACCGGCTAACTCGGTGTGGAGTTCGTGGGTCAAACTCGTCGTAACCATAACCACCTCATTACCATTTCCGTGTCGACTTCGGGGTCTATCCCCTTCAGAACCATTACCACGTGTTCGGGGTCTATCCCCTTACGATCAATACTCAAGATGGTGATCAACCCACCGAATAGAGATCCGTGCACAACCATGATATAACCAGATCTCGAATCAGAGAACAGTAATAACTTCATCAAAACATTTTACGGCGAACATGTTTTATTTTGAAATATCAGAGTAAATAACTCAAAACAAGCATATATAACCCAACCTGAACAGACGAAAACGTTAACCGGGAGATATCTACGGATCCGATGACTTCATCGATCGCACTGGTAGGTACCTGGTAACAAGACGAAACAACTTTTGGGGTCATTTCCCACAAAGCAAAGCAACATCGTGATCCAAACGAAGATCGTAGCAAAACTAGTGTTTTCGACTTTCTGAACCCACATTAAGCACTCTCCGGGTTTTCAAATCAACTCGATGCAGAAGGGAAATATATTCAGGGCATCAAGACCTATAATAGGGTACTTTCAAAATATGCATGCATGCAAGTCGACTCAAATCTTAGCAACAAGAAGCTTCAAAATCGATGCCTATCCTCGGATCTAGATAAACCATCCAAAATCGATGCATGAAAATGGAAACATAAGCAATATGCATAACGACGAACATGGAATGACAAACTATGTTGAAAATGGATAACCCGGCATGTACTTCCTTTCGAAAACTCAAGCAACGGAAAACATCCCGACATGCGTAAACGCGAAAAAGTAAAACTAATCGGTACTTTAGTAGAATGATAGCCCGAACTCAAAACCTAAAGGACCAGAGCTGTGGTGGTCCGTTGACCACCAAATCGGCGGCCAACACCACGGTGGTGGCGGCGATTCAGCGACACCTGTCGGCCAAATTGGCCGGCCTCCGGCCGTTTTCCCGTCTCGTCCCTTTAGAAACCCGAGTTCTATGCTATACGATCTACTAAAAGGTGGAATCAAAACAAGAAAAGGACAAAATAGAAAACGGGCTGTCGGGAGAGGTTGATCGGCGGTGGTGGCTCGATAGCGGCAAGAATGGCGCCACCACAGCCTCCCTACCGATCCCTATTCCTCCAGCTCAGAGCAGCACTGAGCTGCTCGGCTCTTCCGTAAACACCGAGAGACGAAGGAAAATGAACGTTGAAACCAAGGCCCTAGCCTCCTATTTATAGGAAAAGAGGGTCACAGCATTTGCTTCATGCAAGCGCCCTTTTTCGAAAAAGCAAAAAGCGACGCAACTTTTGCAAACGGACTCCAAAATTAGCAAACTTGGTACCCATGGAATCGAAATAAAATACCGGACACAACGACTATAAACAAGATATGATTTTAAAAGACCAATGAAAAGTCCGGTTTTTCGATAACTTCCTGAGTGCCAAACCTTCATGGTGGTCGAAAACTCGCATACTTAGTGTCTATGAATTGGCCATAAGACACTCTTCACAACGCCTCGAGGTTTCGTGACGGTCGCATCACCGAAACAAAAAGTCAACCTTTTGACCTTTCTTGAAAAACGAGCCATGCAAACCTGGTGCTTAGAAAAGACGGGGTATTACAGGTGATGCAAATAATGGAGAAAATGCTATAGTCATCGCTGATGATCGGGAAAGGGGTATACGTGACTACGCTAACCCCAGATTTAATGAGTTGAATCCGGGAATAACCAGGCCCGAGGTGCAAGCGAACCGGTTCGAACTGAAGCCGATTATGTTCCAGATGCTCCAAACAGTGGGGCAGTTCAGTGGGCAAGCCACAGAGGATCCACATTTCCACCTTCGATCGTTCCTGGAGGTCAGCGACTCATTTAAGTTACCAGGTGTTCCAGCCGAAGCGCTGAGACTTCGGTTATTCCCTTTTTCGCTACGAGATCGTGCAAAAGCATGGCTGAACGGTCTCCCATCAGGCTCTATTACTTTCTGGAACGAGCTCGGCGAAAATTTTTTGATGAAGTATTTCCCGCCCACCAAGAACGCACGATTCAGAAATGACATCATGTCGTTCCAGCAGAATGATGATGAGTCTGTGTGCGAGGCTTGTGAGCGATATAAGGAAATGCTATGGAAATGCCCTCATCACGGCATTCCGCACTGCATTCAACTGGAGACCTTCTACAATGGTCTAAATGCGTCAACACGTTTGGTGCTTGATGCCTCCGCAAACGGGGCTATTCTTTCTAAATCCTATAATGAGGCATATGAGATTTTGGAAAGAATTGTAGATAACAATTGCCAATGGTCAAATTCTCGTGCTCCAATAGGAAAGAAATCGGTTGCTGGTGTTTTGGAGGTTGATGCCCTGACGGCATTAACAGCCCAGGTAGAATCCATGAGTAATATGTTAAAAGGATTGCAAGTACCTAATCCAGCTGTGCAGCTAACGAGTGCTCCAGTGGTCGCACCCACGATGCAAGTAAATGAGGTGTCATGTGTATATTGTGGGGAAGGACACACATTTGAGAGTTGTCCATCAAACCCAACTTTCAAGATGTTACATGGGAAACCGTAACGCCAAAGGAATAATCCTTACTCACAATCATATAATCCGGGTGGAGACAACACCCTAATTTCTCGTGGGAGGACAAGGATCAGAACAAGTGGTGGTGGAAATTTTGAAAACCACATATCCACAAAATTTCCAACCGGCAAGAACAAGCAGTCCCACGCCCCAAGTCTATTGAAACCTTGATGAAGGAGTACATGGCCAAGACAGATGCGATAATCCAAGGGCACCCACTTCGCCACGGAATTTAGAAGTTCAGATCGGACAATTAGCCACCGAAATGAAATCGACCTCTTGTAATCCGCCAGTGACACGGAGAACCCTCGGAAGGATAAAGAACATGTCAAGGCATTACTCGCAAGTGGAAAGAAGATGCAAGAAACCGAGCTACTGAACCAAGAAGAGAAGGCGGAGTCCTCAAACACTAAAAGCAAGTCGGTAGAAGTGGAAGCACCGAAGCGACCGTGTGATGCCGAGGTGCCTACCAAAGTGAATCCTCTGCCGAAGTCAATGGACGAGGTGGTGTATCGACCACCACCACCGCTTTCCGAAGGTTGAAAAAGAAGCGCAAGACACTCGGTTCAAGATTTTAGATGTCTTGAAACAATTGCACATAAATATTCCATTGGTGGAGGCATTGGAACGGATGCGAACTACGTGAAGTTCCCAAGGACATCCCGACAAAGAAGAAACGCCTGGGAGTTCAAACAAGGGCACTAATCGAGAGCAGAGTACCATGTTAAAAGCAAGATTCCACCCAAGTTGAAAGATCCGGGAGCTTCACAATTCCATGCTCAATTGGAGGTCGCGATGTTGGCGAGCTCAGGTGATCCGGGAGCAAGTATAAACTTAATGCCGCCTCAATATTCGTGAAGCTCGAATAGGAGAAGCTCGGCCTACAACAAAGGACCTTGCGTGGCAGATCGGTCATGGCACATCCCAAGGAAAAATTGAAGATGTGCTAGTAAAAGTGGATACATTCATTTTCCCCGCAGACTTCATCATTCGGATTACGGCGCATCACGAGGTGCCTATCATTTTGGGACGCCCTTTCCTTGCAACAGAAGAACTCGATTGATGTCCAAAAAGCGAACTCACTATGAGGGTGAATGATCGAAGGTCACCTTTAATGTTTTCAACGCAATGAAGTATCCCGACGGGTGGAGGAATGCTCGGTAATTCATTTATTAGAGCAGTCGTCATGGACAAGATGTCGGAGCACTGCCTCAGATTCAAGACAAGTGATAATGAAGTTGCCGACCTCATGGAGTTAGAATCGGAAAGGGAGCGACCTCAGAAATTCCCTGTCCAAATATCCAAACCTTCGATAGATGACCCTCCAACGCTTAGTCTGAAAACTTTGCCCACCCACTTGAAATACGTGTATCTGGGCGAAGGACAAACTCTTCCAGTAATCATTTCTGCTAATCTTGAGCTCGACAAGGAGGAGTCTCTATTACAAGTGCTGCGCAAATACAAGAAAGCTATTGGATGGTCGATTGCCGACATCAAAGGGATCAGTCCTTCTCTGTGCATGCACAAGATATTGATGGAAGATGGCCACAACACTTCTATAGAGCACCAGCGACGCCTTAATCCAGCGATGAAAGAAGTGTTGAGGAAGGAAATTATTAAATGGCTGGATGCTGGAATCATTTATCCGATCTCGGATAGTTCTTGGGTGAGCCCGGTGCAGTGTGTTCCTAAAAAAGGAGGAGTAACAATGATTTCTAATGATCGGGAGGAGCTGATTCCAACTCGGATGATAACGGGGTGGCGTGTTTGTATGGATTACAGGAAATTGAACATGGCTACTAGGAAAGACCATTTTCCTCTGCCATTCATGGATCAAATGCTTGATAAACTCACCGAAAGCGAGTTCTTCTGCTTCCTAGATGTACTCGTGTTATCATCGATCGCCATTGCACCCGAGGATCAACATAAAACCACTTTCACCGTCCTTATGGTACGCTTGCCTTTAGAAGAATGCCATTTGACTTTGTAATGCCCCGCGACGCTCCAACGCTGCATGATGGCCATATTTTTGGATATGGTGGAAAAGTCACGAGATCTTCATGGATGACTTCTCGCTTTTGGGGATACTTTTGGAGTATGCTTGAGTAACTTGGGAAAGGTCTTAGAGCGCATGAGGCGACGACTTGGTCCTAAATTGGGAAAATGCCACTTCATGGTACAAGAGGAATAGTGCTAGCCACCACATATCCAAGAAGGGATCAAGTGGACAGAGCAAAGATCGAGGTGATAGATAAACTCCCACCTCCCACTTGTCAGTAGGGGTGCGAAGCTTCTTGGGGCATGCGGGGTTTCTGAGAGGGTTTATAAAGGATTTCTCTAAAATTTCTAAGCCACCGTATGCTTGTTGGAGAAAAATAGCCATTTCGAATTCACCTCGGAATGTCGAGGCGTTGACGCCTCAAACGAGCTCTAGTAGCGGCCGAATCGTTGGGCGAATCGACGTTACCTTTCGAGGTGATGTGCGACGCAAATGACTTCATTTGTAGGCGCCGTGCCTGGTCAACGAAAGAGAAGATCTTCCACTCCATCTATTATGCTAGCAAAACACCGGTGGAAGCTCAAATAAATTACACTACTACGGAGAAGGAGCGCTAGCGATGGTCTTCGTGATGCGAAAGTTTAGAGCCTACATCGTAGGTTCAAGGTGATTGTATATACGGATCATGCGGCCATCGATACCTAGTTGCCAAGAAGGATGCAAAGCCTCGGTTGATTCGTTAGATCTTGCTCCTACAAGAATTCGATCCGAGATCGAGATAGGAAGAATGCGAGAATCAAGTGGCCGACAATTTATCTCGATTGCCAACTGCTGAGGGCGAAGAAGTGCATGCCCAAATTCAAGACGCCGTCCCTAATGAACAATTGATGAGCATGCGGCACAGTAGTACACCATGGTATGCAGACTTTGTCAATTTCACGGTATGTGAGTACCGCAATTTAACTATCTTTTCAACAAAGGAAAAGGTTCTTTTCCAAGTGAACCATTACTTTTGGGATGAACCATTTCTGTATAAACACTGTACTGACGGACTGATGAGACGTTGTGTACCACATGAGGAAATGGAATCGATTCTAGAAGGATGTCATGCTACCCCATATGGTGGTACTTGCAGCCGTAGAACGGCAAATAAAGTTCTTCAATCGTGTTATTTCGCCAACCCTCGCTTAAAGATGCTCATGCCTTCGTACGAAAATGTGATCGATGTCAGAGAGTTGGAAACATTTCTTCTAGAAATGAGATGCCAACGAATTTCATTTTGGAAATTGAACTCTTTGACGTGTGGGGTCTCGATTTCATGGGTCCGTTCCCACCCTCATTTGGCAACCTCTACATCCTGGTGGCAGTTGATTATGTATCCAAATGGGTAGAAGCCGTGGCTAGTCCCACTAATGACGCAAAGGTTGTCATCAAGTTCTTGCAAAAGAACATCTTCACGAGGTTTGGTACGCCTCGTGCGATTATTAGTGATGAGGGCACACATTTTTTCAACAGGCGCAAGTGCCGCCCCAGTCTAGCACAATGTTCGCCACAAGATTGCCACGGCATACCATCCCCAAACCAATGGATGTTTGAACTCTCCAATAGAGATAAAGGCATAATCGAGAAGGTGGTAAACCTGTGTCGGAAAGATTGGTCCATACGATCGACGATGCAATATGGGCCTACTGATCGCTTTTCAAAACTCCGTTAGGATGTCCCCTATCGGTCGGGTCTATGGGAAAGCTTGTCACCTTCCATCGGAACATGAGCATCGAGCCTATTGGGCGATAAAGAAATTGAATTTTGAGCATAAGGTCACCGGAGAAGCTCGCTTGTTGCAACTAAGTGAGATGGATGAATTCACCGGTTTGCCTATGAAAATGCTAAACCGTATAAGGAGAGGACAAAGAGATGGCATGATAACAACATCTTGCGACGTGAGTTCTTGCCGGGTCAGCAAGTGTTACCGCTCAATTCAAGGTTGAAGCTATTTCCTGAAAGTCAAATCACGATGGTCCGTCCTTCACAATTCTCAAGGTAGCACCCACTGAGCTATCACATTACTGTGAAGGGACATCGGTCGGGAATTCATGGTGAATGGACAGTGTGTCAAGCACTATTGTGGTGGCGAGGTCGTTCGTGAGAAGACCTCAACACCTCGAAGACGCCTGACGACAGAGGTACCTTGGTCGCCATGGCGGCGGTGCCCGCGCCTCTATTTTGTTTGTAAATATTCGTTTTAATTCTCGTTTTGTCTCGGTGTTTTTCGTATGCTAATAAATTGCTTTAGCCTTGCTAAAAGGATGAGGGATTATTTTGGGAATTATTGATTGCAGGTACATGCGTACCTCTGGGGGAAGTTCTGAGCATGGTGCTAATTCTTGCCCCAGTAATGGAGTTGCAGAGGTTTAAGAGAAAGTGAAATTGAAGTTGCCAATTTGGTAAAAACCAAAAGAGCGGGAAAAATGTGGTTGAATTTTGGGATTTGAAAGACCGCGCCTTTCCCTCTTCCACTTTTCAGTCTTTTTAATCTCTTATTTCCCCAATTTTGCTGCATCTTTGCTCTCGCCTTTCACGTTCATTTTCTCCTATGCTCTGATTGTGCAAAATTTGTAGTCTCCATCTCTTCCATCTACGTAATCAAGATATGAGGAGATTCAAGAACGGGATCGAGGCGGTGCTGCCATCATCCATTCCAAGCAATGATGCTGCCACACCCCTCGTGATTTCGCATTTAAGAGGTATCCCAGGAACCTTCACCAGCTCCTCCACAGGCTGTTACACCTCCTTCCTCCAAAAGAAAGAATTGTCCCAGTGAAAAGGGGAAGGCCAAGATACTGGAGGCCGAGGAATCTGAAGAGGCTCAAAGCAAGAAGGCGCGAGTGGGCAATCCCTCGTCACAAAAGGTAATAATTTCAACCGATGCTATCCCTAAATTTTAAGCTCACGGTGGGTTCGAAAGATTTAAGCGCTTAAAGTCGAGGCAGCTCTGGATGGAAAAGGGGTTCCAGAAGTCAAAAGAAACCCCGGTGTTCGTGGTGGAGTTAATTTCTTTGAATGGTTGGGCTACATTCGCGGCGATACCACCGCCCCCCATTACACCCCTTGTTAAGGAGTTCTATGCAAATATCATGCCTTTGCTAAACAAGGAAGGGTTGTCTGCGGTGGTTAGAGGTAAATTAGTGGTTTTCTCTCCGGAAACCATTAATGCTTTCGATGAGCTAGACAATGAGGTGGAGGATGCTTTCTCCACCATGAAGAGGCCCTTCCAAAGTGAAGACCTCGAGGGCGCTACGATTGACAAACCGTCGAAGGCACGTAATGGGAGATCTCCACACGGGGTGTCGCCCATTAAAGTCGCATCATTAAAATTGGAGGCTCATGTCCGCTCCATTTCATCAAAAGCCGGATTTTGCCAACAACCCATGATACCACGGTGTCGGAAGAACGATGTTGATGCTTCTCTGCATCTTCACTGGAAGGTCCGTCAACGTAGGCGCCCAAATATGGCGCGAAGTAGAGGGGTGCCTAAAAAGGAAGACAGGCCGACTGTTCTTTCCTTAACTGATCACTCAGTTATGTATAAAGGCCGGGGTGCCTGTCAAGGATGATGAGGATCGCCTCGTTGACAAATCTTTCATAGACATCAAGACTCTGACCCATCGTCACAGTGCTTCTATAGACCCAATCTCGCAAGCAGATCCACCTCGGCCCATACCGACCTCAACCGAGCCTACTGTTCTAGACATGCAAAAGTGCCTCTGCATGCAAGTCCAAGCCCTCATGCTTCGATCCGCTGCACTAGAAGACGCTCTTAAGCATTTTTGAGCGTACTGCCGTAAACGAGATCGGATATTGGAGGATAGCCTTAGGTCATTGTCTACGGTGAATCTACCAGCCTTCCCAGAATTCCCACAACAGGTATTCCAGGCTTGGCCTCGACCTTCAGATTTTGATTCTATCACTGGAGCCGAGAAAGAGAAAAATGCAAGGCCGACCCGAGCTCAGCCAACTGAATCTGACCATGCTATTCCAAGCGAGGTTGGGGTACCTAGTAACCCATCTGACGAAGTGCGTACCTCGACCGAGGCCGAGCTGGCTGTGTCTCCTGAAGCCAAAGCTGTTTCGCATGCTACCGCCCCGTCTAACCAAGCTTCTCCTACTCTTTCGGGTTCTCCCGAAGTGTAGGCTAGGGGCGTTTTCTCTAACTCAATCCTTGTTTTGTTTATGTTTTTGTTGTGTGTCTGCTGGTTGGTGTTTTGTTGGGTTTGTCCTGTTTTGTTAAATAAAAGCATGTTATTCTGTTTTCGATGATTTCTAAGGATGATGCTTGATTGGCAAGGGATAGCTTTATGATGTTAATTTGTTTTGTTTATACCGTGATATTTGGTATGCCTTATTGCTCGTCTGGTCTTTACCCTTATTTTGTGGGATGTACCTCTATTAATTCTAGTATTAGCATATTAGCCCTATAGGGATTGACCATGGCATCGGTGAATCTTAATTGGCTTACGAGTTTGTATGAGTGCCTGTCTCTCATATTTGGTTGGTACTCCCCCTTGAGACGAAATACATGAGTGTATCAACTGGATAGGACGTAGGCCCTTTTTGGATCGATTGTGCCTTTCTAGCCTTCCTTAATATGATATTTTTTCTAGGGTCCCCCTTTGAGCTTACAAACTTTTTCTTTCTTACACCCACCAAATACTCTCCTCAGATACCCACATATATCATTCCTTACCCTTCACTCTGGGCATACCTAACGTGGTTCGGTTCTCTCATTTCTATAATAGTGCCGTAGTAATCTCTATGTCTCAAAACAATAGTGTCTCACCCCGGTTTTGTATAAGTTTCAACATTGAGGACAATGTTATGTTCTAAGTTTGGGGGTGGGCGAGGTAAAGTAACCTCGGAAGTTGAAGGTGAAGTGGTAAAAAAATATGGGTCATTACGAGCTTATTGCTCCAAAAAAAAAATAAAAAAAATATGATGATAAATGAAAAAGGTGAAGATGTGGGGTCTCTATAAAAAGAGAAGAAAAATGTCAGGATAGTTGGAACCAAGAATTAGTTAGGTGCCCAGGTGCTTTGAGCTACATTATCCCAAACAATCCTACCGTCACCCAAGCCTAACATTATAAGTCGTTAAAAGACCCATCGATCCAAAGATTGATGACACTCATGTTAGTGGAGAGGGGGTTGACCGAACTGAAATGTGGAGACATCTGTGCACTTGATAATCAAAGCATGGTCATATTAAGAAGAACTAAGTTATGGGAAGATTCATGTAGTGGCTAATGTGTTATATACCTGTTGATATCTGAAGGACGACGTCCTTGCAATACGAGAGGATTGACCAGATTTGCAACGAGAAGAATTGAATGATCCCTTTTCTTTCAAATAACCATGACTGAAAGCGACGTCCCTGGCTGATTAAGTCTTCATCTTGGTTATTGTCGGAGCATTTGAACATCGCTTCTTATTTTGTGGGTGTGTTTTTGCTGTGTAACAGAGCATCACTCGAGGACGAGTAATGAGCTAAGTTTGGGGGTGTGATAACTCTTATAAAAGAGTTATTATATGACCTTTTTGATGATAAAATCCTTGAGTGAATCGGGTTCTGTTTGTTTAATTCGATGTTTTGCTGTTTGTTTTGTTATGTTTGCGTGTGTTTGTGTGAAGGATTGAGTCAGATGAAATCAAAGGGTTTTTAATTGCTTTTAAGCGTTAATTAATTAATCATGGCATGTAGCAGGAAGAACGGTAGTGAAGATGAGGCCGAAGTCCACTGAAGTCCGCTGAGTCCAAGTCAAGCTCCAGGTTGAACGCACAGATAAGGCCGAACTCGTGAGCGAGCTTGACTTCGATGTACGAGGAAGGACTGAACGAGTAATGCTGAAGAAATGCGGGGACAGAGTCGAGCTACGAAGACGAAGTCAACGCTCAGGAAGAGTGAAATCCGAGCTCAAGACTTCCAAGCTCAAGACTCCCGAGCTCAAGACTCCCGAGCTCAAGACTTCCGAGCTCAAGACTCCCGAGCTCAAGACTTCCGAGCTCAAGACTCCCGAGTTCAAGACTCCCAAGCTCAAGACTGCCGAGCTCAAGAAGGCCGAGCTCGTGAGTAGAACCGAACTCCGGGGAGAAAGAGAATAGAGCCGAGCTCGCAACCATCCGAGCTCAAAGATTGAAAAGTTCACAAGTATGAAGACGACCTCGAGACTGATACTCGTGAGCGAGGTCGGACTCGTAAGCGAGGACGGACTTATGAGTTCGGAGGCGGGATCTTCCTCAGAAAGGGGCGAGCTCGTGCCTGTGCAAACTGAGTAGAGGAGCTCGTATCAGCAGTTGAAGCCGCACTTTTAAAAACGAAGAAGAGTTTTGCAGGACCACAGCCACGTGGCGGCTAGCCATGACAGCATAAAGGACGCGCGTTTTGCCAGAGCCAACGGAAAAAGAGAGGATCAGTGGATGAAGGGCTTGCATGTGCCTTTTCTGCACACCTAAAAAAGTGTCAGAGTTGGTTATTAAAAGGGAGACGACAATCAGGAGAATCAGAATTCATCATTCAGTATCAGAGAGCGATACCTTGGGGAGGAAGCCATCGGAAGAGGCGACGATCTAAGGAGGAGCACGTGATTCCGGCGAAGAGTGTTAACTTTAAATCTCGAATTCTTTTTGTTTTGCTATAGCATTTGTGTTTTCGAATACTGTTGCACAGCTCGCTATGAGCTAAATTCGTATGACTTGATCTTTTGATGAAACCCATGCTTGTGTGACGAGCCCATTTTCTGCTTATCTTGTCAAGTTATTATCGTTTTCTTGGTGTTTATTTATCTTTCTTGTGATTGATCACCATGGGTGAGATCTTAGCTCTATGATTTCTGGGAAGCTCTCATAGAGTGGAAAACAAGAAAGTGACGCAAGAACATGATTTAAATATTATGTGTGTGAATAGCATAGGAATATGTGTTTGTCTTGCGTGACATAAATGAATGGAACGATAGAGATACTCTTAAAGCACTTCGGTATAGGAATATATTGACGAGCTTAGAGAGTATAATCTTAGATTTGGAAAAATACTAAGAGTTGGAAGATTTCATGTCATAATAACGAGGCAAGATAATGTCAAGCATGGAGAGTATGGGGCATGGGTGGAATCAAGTGATCAAGTCTATTTTCCTCCCGATATCTGCTTGTTAATCGTTTTATCTAAAATTCCACCTCGGCTCGATGTAAAAGTTCTCTTTAATTGTTTTCTAATATTCACAAACAAATTGTATTCGACGTGGTTTAAAAATCATGCCCCACAATGGATTCGATCTCGGAATACTTAGATATTACTTGTTGATTACGTGCACTTGCGTAGAATAATATATCTCTAGAATACACCCAACAGTTCCTTCTTTGCCTTGTGCATCGATTATCACCTAAAAATCCTATAAAGCACCAAAAAGGAACCCCAAGAGCAGTATCTTCTCAAAATAGCTAAAATCATAACAACAACTATATAAACGCACTTAAACTGATATAAATTCATCATAGTATATCATTATGAAACTAGTTAAAAGTGCGTTTATCACATGCTGATGATGGCAGTTAAATAACATGTAATTTTAAAGCAGTGCTGAAAGTAAAATGACAAGGATCTTCGAGCTTCACATACGTAAAAAATGCATGATGTATACTTCAAAGTTTTCATCCACCAAGGTTGGTTGGCAAGGGAATCCTCGATAGAAAGTGTTGGTGCATTGGGCATCTCTCTGATTACCTGACTGATCAGTCCCTGGTCCATCTCTTCTGTAGCCCCAAATGTTGCCTTGCTACTGATCAGTCCCTTGTCCATCTCTTATGTAGCCCCATATGCTCCCTTGCTAACTCCAGTCCTGTACCCACCCCGTGGTAGATGAAAAAAAGGGTGGCATCGCCAACCCGACGCATAAGGTTAGAGGTATTCAAATAACTCTACATTAGATCCTCATCATCATCTGCAGAAATCTTTGGCCAACGGGGAGTTGCAAGAATGTATTGTTGATAAATATTTATGTCGACCACCAATCCCGTATGTGTAGAGAAATATTATTTTACCCACTTCCTGAGAATCTATCTTGGATGTTTAATTCACCATACATTGATTATATACCTAGCATGCATCTATATAATTAATTACAATACATAGTTGTTTACTCGTGTTTACCTGCGAATTTCTGGGATATGAGATCGATGACAGACTCCAGCTTTGATCTTTTGGACTGTATCCTGAATGTCTATTCTCCAATACTGAGTGAGAGCAATCTATGGAGAACGCTGCAAATTTCGCCTCCTATTTGTGTCTATGAGATTTTTCGAAAATCTCAAACAAATGAATATGATTATTTCTGATTTTCTCTCACCTTGTATTTATAATGCATTCTTAGAATCCTATTTAGATAGGATCCTTACATATCTAATAAATACAATAATATCTTTGCAGATAAATCATATCTAGAATAATTATCTCTTGATATCTAATAATATCTCTTGATATCTAATGATATCAGATAATATATCTTGATATCTAATAATATCATATAATGTCTATCTAGCTATTGGAGATGTATTAATATAATACAAAAATCAGAATAGAGTCCCAGTGGGACTCATATAGGGGTGGACGAAAATAACAGCAGCAACAGGCCTTGATGGGCCAGCCCAGGGATCAAATGCAAGGAATAATGATGGGCCTAAAATGAATTAATTATCTTATGTTCACCCCAGAACATAAATTAATTCATAAACATTTATTTATTCCACTAGAGAATAAATGCTGACTTACCCCTTTATTACCGAAGTTGAGTCGGGCTAGCACTTAGACTTACGAATCCTCATATTTAAGATATCGCACGTCCATTAATTATTTATAGCATTCTGACTGCTTAAAATAATTAATCTCTTTAATTCCTTAAGTAGTACCACTCAACCTTATTATTATACTTAAGTTATTCAACCTGCAGGGTTTAATATAATAAATCTTTTGAGCTTCTTAAGGGGATATCATCATCCTAAACGGATACGGTGACTCGATATAGGTAACTAGCATAACATACAAGCACTGTCATCCCCCAAGATGCGGAGAATCTTGGGTTATCTCAAGTAACCATAACCCATAATAAGTCAAAGTGATGGTTAGTAACTCACACTGACCTAAAACCTTATTCAAGTTTAGATCAACGTAATTTCACCGAGATATAGGTTCTTCACGACGGTCATATAGAAAAACTCATCTCGCTGTGATCCATCAATACGTCAAGATGTACCAGCATTGACAAGCAACCAAGTCAAGTCACTTCTTATCTATACTGAAGCCTATACCGACAACCCATCCTCAAGTTGTCTCATCTGTGCTCCTTTTTATATCTCAATAAGCTTAACCAATCATACGTACTTTTGTGATCTTCTACACACTGTATGATCTAACTTTTTGTGACGATCCGACTTCTCGAGGAAGTGCGGATTAAACGGATCGTCACTGGTAAGATAATGCAACGGATACATATATATAACTGAATCAATATAATTAACTATCAAGCTACTCCTAAATGCATGAACTAAAAGAAATAGGTTGTTTCAATACAAACCCAAGTTACAGAAGGACTTGTCAAAAAATTCAATATCCAAATACAACTCAATCAGGGTACAATTTAAGGTACGACCTCCAGTTCAATAACGGAAGTAAATAATAATCATGATCAAAAGACACAAAATAATATCAGAGTTTGACAGCAATAAATTTGTGGACATACATATGATGATGCATGTCCAAGGTTCTAGAAATCCTTTCAAAATAACAACAAAACATTTGTCACTCTGCACCACCTTGCACTCATCGCCATCTCCTGCTCAACCTGCACATCAAAAATGAAATGTAGGGCTGAGTACAAAAGTACTCAGTGGACACATTGCCGAAAATATTTTCTTTTTAAAAGTCATTGAACTGCCCATGATAACGCATGAGGATTTTAGTTAAAAAGACCCATGTCTATCAAAATATTTTATCATTTTCCAAAGTATCCGATCGGACTATTTCCATTCACGTTGTTCCATATCTGATCAATCATTCATTCATGTGCGAACTATGGAGACGGCCACCTACACATAGTCGTCGTGACCGATCGAGGTAGCTAACCTTAACACACAGTCACCCGTGTACACAATCCGAGTTAGTCCTTAACTCAGTCGGATCCGATCGTTATCCTTTTTTTAACATTGGTGGACCAACGTATTCTCATACCATGTTGGATATACCAACCCCAGATAGGATCACAACAAAACATAAATATCTGGCAGTCAATAACAGTTCATGCAATAATATTTCATAAAGCTTTTATGAATCATGCTTTGAGGTATGCATATCATTTTGTTTCAAGAGAGTCCACATGCTAGTCCTGAGCTATACGTTCTAAGAAATGCATGATGTGGTTGTCCTTCCTCAGAAACTACGTACGAACAGGCCCTTCATAAGAAAATAACTTTTCTTATATTCATTCTATTGATCGAGGGTTGTTTATAAGTTACGACTTAAATTCCCAATTAAGGTTTCTTTGTGATTTCATGTGATGGTTTTTAAGATAATTTCTATTATCTTACATTTCCAACTCCTAAACTATATTCCTTCATCATTCATAGATGAACTTCAACTTATGAGTCATATACTCCGAGTCTAATCTCGACTCTAATCTTAGTATTCTTCTAAAGTCATTACTTTATTGATTGTTGGTACTCGAGTTATAATTGGTATGTTATGATTCTCAAGCCACTAGCTAGACTTAACCATTATAGTTATGTCCTAGTATGTTATGCTTGACGGCTTGTCGTATTAACACGATAAATAAAGATGAGTCTTGACTTATGATTCAAGTTATCTCATATTATCACTTAAGTAAATACTTAGAGATTAACGAAGTTCTTTGTGAATACTAACTCGACCTTTGAGACTTAAGGATTGACATTTTATGTTTGAATCCTAAGCTTACACTTTTCGATATCGTTTGTTTCTCGTAACTCGTTGGAGATTATGTAAGTTATATAATCGCTATTTATATCGAGTTTTCTTAATGCTCAATCGACAATTGTATTATGTTGTCGTTGTTGAGTATTAATGTTTGTAAGCCGGCTTTTGGTTTCTTTAACTTAGGAACTCGCGTTTAGGGTCCTATTTTTAATAGAAAACCCTAATTTGTGTCTAACTTCGATTCTCTTTAATTCTTTCTTAAGTTATCGAAATTTATCGATTTCTTTTTTATTCTCGTGCATCAAGTAATATTTTGTTTACGTTTGAGGTTTTGTTTGTCGGCATAACATAAATATAACTATATGACATTATACAACATCATACACAACATATACCATAATTAAACATTAGAAAATCCTAATTTCTAACACCAATCTCAACCATTGTGTATATGTGAATAAGTGTTCCATTCTACCATTTTAAACACATACCATTCATCCTAAACTTATAGATCAAATATCATATCATCATTTACAATTAAAATCAAACTCATACTTAATTATTTTACAATATTTTTGGTAATTAGCAATAATTAGCTTAGGTATCCAATAAATTCCAATAAAATTATGTTATGCTCCTATCATACTGTAGAATTTAATTATCAACTCATATCATCAAATAAAATTTAAATAATGAGTTAAAGTAGTATAATTTTCAGTAATTTTGAATAATTGAACATTTGTGTTCAATAAATTCAACAAAAATCATATCATGCTTATATCATATAATAAACATGAAATATCACTTCATATCATCAATTTAAATTGAAACACATGCTTAACTTACTCTCTAAATTTTTTGTATTTCTATATATATATATATATATATAAGCTCAATAAATTTCATCAACTTCACAACATGTTTAAAAATGTATTAAACATGGAATATTAACTTCAAACAACAACTAAATATTTATAATATGAACTAAATGCTTGGAATTTTTGGTCCTCACATATATATTGTATATGTGTTCAATAAATTCCCAACAAAGCATAATAGATTCATATTATATTCTAAACTTTATATTTATATTATTTTCAACAAATAAAAATCAAAATAAACCTTAAAATATCTTAAAGATTTCGGCCTTCATGAGAAAAATAGGAGAAATGTTTCAATAATTCCAAGATTATATATGATGTTCATATCATATATTAAACACTATATCTCAACTATTTTTCAACAAATAAAATCATAACAATAGCTTAAAAATTCATGAAACTTTCTGCCCTTTTGTGAAAAATAGAAGAAGTGTTTCAATAATTCCAAGATTGGTATATGATGTTCCTATCATATATTAAACACTATATCTCAACTTTTTTTCAACAAATAAAATCAAACAATGACCTAAAAATTCAATACATGGTTCGGCCTCCTTGAGAAAAATAGAAGAAATATTTCAAAAATTCTTATCTTTATTATATATGCTCCTAACACATCAAAAATAATAATATGAACTAACATTCACGAAATCATGCTTCATCTTCTATTTTAAAATTTTGAACAAAATCAAAAAATATCAAACATGCTCCAAAAATTACCAAACTTTAAAAATAACATTAACATACATTTCTAAGCATATTTTATTCATGGCTTGAGAGCATTTGATGGCTCAAAAGACAAGAAAAAAAATTTCAAAATTATTCTACTCCATTAGGAGTGAAGAGAATGGTAAAATATACATTTGTATGGTATTAAATAATATATTAATGGTTGGAATGGTTGGGATTTAGGATTAAATTATGGAAAAGTGAAGAAATGATGAAGAACAAAGAGAGAAAAAATGGTTCCAAAGGGGGAGAGAGAGAGAGAGAGGCACGGTTCTAATATGAACAAATGAGCTATTGGGGAAGCCCTTATGGTTGTCCCTTTGGTAGTGTGTGTTGACTAGTTAAAATTTCTCGATTTGGTAAGTCAATACCAGTTCTTTAAGTTTTATCACGCTTTCGATCGATTTCTCAGGACCTTAAGTTTCCATTCCCTTAAATAGCCTTAAAATGAGTTATTTCATAGTTTATAATAATTTTATGAAGTTCGGATTGGGTCCGATAAGTCAAATCTGAATTATCATGGAAAAACAGCACCCGACGATTAAATTAAATTCCTTCGAATTTCTATCAAATTCTTGAGATTTCATAATTAATCCGACTCTTATAAATCATTTCTTATTGATTTAGACCCTTGGTTTGAGTTTTGATTCATTCGGATCAGTTTAGGTTTATTCCGGTACTCATACCCGACGTTCGGTTAAGTTAACTTTTAGTATACAATGTGTCTCCCTACTAGCTATTACAAACAACTACATCACTTTATTTCTCCAATTCTACAAAAGTTTCCTTTCCATGTGGGGGGCCATCTTGCACAATCCAAGTCCTTGAACATGCTCGTAGTAGACTTTTTGTAGCAGGCTCTTCGTGAATGGGTCAACTAGGTTGTCCGCAATACCAATCTTCTCGATAAGCATGTCACCTCTGATAAATGCGCATTTTACTCGTTTATTGATGATATATCAAGATGAAATAGATCTATTAAATGCGTTTATATAGTCGATCTTTATGCTTTTAGCTATTTTTAGAAGATACTGCTCTTGGGGTTTCTCTTTGGTGTTTTGTAGGCTTTTCAGGTGATAATCGATGCATAAGGCAAAGATGTATCCAAAGATGATGAAATGGATATGAAAAATATGGATGTGAAAAGTTTACAATGTTAAAGATCATCTCGATAGGAGTCCATAGGCGCAAACGGATTGCAATTCGGAGTTCGGACGAGAGAGAACGCAGCAAAACAGTGAAGTCGCGCAGGAGCTAGCGACCGACCTCGCGGCCGCGAGGACGGCCGCGAAATCGTCCAGAATGTTTCTGGGGCGCGATTTAGGGTTTTCCTCTACCTATATATATCCCCAAGCTTGCTCCCACGCCCCCAACCTCTCTAAGCACGAATTTGTTAAGTTTTTCTCTAGTTTTTCATATTTTTGCACTTTAGTTTCGATTTAATTCCATTCTAGCTTTAGTTTATCATTGTTCTAGTTTAGTTTATCGCTTTGTTATCGATCGGAACGTTTTGTCCGATCGTTTTCCGTTGTTTTCCGTTTTTCGCTTGGGATTGGATTCAAGACCAACCTTTGTTCATCCAACGCTATTATCGGGTTTTATGCATTTAATTTCCGTTTTTATGATTTATTCGTATTTTATTCCGTTTATTATGTCTAGGTAATTTTCCGTTCTAATCCTAGGGTTTGCATGATTCGATCCTATATGTTGTGATTCGTGTTATCGCAATTTACCTTCCAGGCATTGATTCATGATTCTTGGTGCTTATTTATATGTATTAATTTCTGATCAATCTTGATGCATATCTAGTTGCCAGTTAATGACGTAACTGTATTAATTGTCAATCGATCTTGAATGCATGATACGGATAAACCTTGAGTCGTAGCTGAGATAGGAACATCCGTAGGAAGCTTATTCTTTGTGATCTGTTTGGAGTTGCTTGTTTTCACCTAGAGACGTAACAGTAATAGGGAAAACTAGTAATCTACAGCCGCAATTGTCGTAACTGAAGTTGTTGGTTATATATGTGATCTTCCATCTTGTATGGATTAAAATTGGCTAATAGGAAACAGGATAAACATACGTTGTGGATAGGATTAATGTATCCCTAGGGTTAGTCTTTCTTATCTGTTTTATCATCCGTGATTTTATTGCTTTATTTTATATTTCTGCATGGTTACCTTTGCTTTGGATTAAATTCTGAAGCCCTTAAACCTCTTAGCCAAATTTACGTGTTTGAATAATGATGAATTATCGCTGAGCTAGCTTCTATGTTTTCGTGATACAATCCTCGTGGATACGATACTCGACTTACCTATTTACTTGCACGCTGTTAGAAAAGTGGCGATCAAATTTTGGCGCGCTGTCGGGATTATTAAGATTGCATAGAAATAATTTGACGATTTGGATTTATTAATTCAAGTTATATTATTATTATTTTTTTTTGCAAGAGCTGAATTCTCTCTTTTCTCAGGTAGTATATGTTTACAAGATCTCAGGGACCTCATGAAATATTTTTAGATCCCGAGATCGAAACTCTCAAAGGAGAATAGACGAGAGAAGGGTCGACAAGTTATGGCAATAGTTCCAAACTACGGGAGTGCCCCGAGCAAGCTAGCAGCTCCGCCAAGTATACCGAGATGAACGCATGAATGACGAACATGGGACTCCTTGTCCTCGCTCAAGAGGCCAACCATTAAATCACATGTATCCACCTCCCACCGAGCAGTTCAAGGAGGATGGAATCCGACGTACAACCCGAACAACGAGATCATCATAATGTCAGATGCCAACCCCATTACTTTTCAAAGAACATCAAGGAGGTTTTGCTGTTCGTAATGTAATGATTCAAGAGGCGAAGAAACCGAGTGTGGAAGAGCTGATACAACAAATGGCGATACAGCAGAATTCATTTATAAGTAGCATTGGCCAGAAAATTACGCAGTTGGAGTCTACTGTGATGGCTATGAGCGAACACATGAAAGTAATGGAGAATCGATTGGTCGACTAGTCGCATGATCCGTAATCATCCCGGCGAGACGAGGCGAAAGTGGGATGCAAAAGGAACTTGCGACCGAGCTCGCGACAATGAGCTCGGCCGCGAGCAATCGAGGCGAATTCTACCGACTTTCAGCAAGCGGTCGCGCCCGCTAGCCCAACCGCAATGACGAAGGCCACATCAGCTGACATGCCTAGCGACCTGACCAGCGGTCGCAAGGTCGACCGCGAAGAACCTCCAATAGCCGTTATTCACGCGTACATTCCTCCGGTAGACTGCTATTTGATCACGACTCATCGCCGCTACACACGTCGCATACTTAGAGGGCAATCGACACATCGATAAGAACGCGAAAGAAGAAGTGGACTCGGCATGGAACTCCGGTGAATCATCCAAGTTTGGGGGCTACTTCCACGCTCGATGGTGGTCGGCGGTGAATCTGAAATCTGAGGAATTCGCAATTTTGGAAGGAAGTCCGTTGCTACCGTAGCGCCGTTGAACAAGGTATGTGATGGTCTAGCTAAAGACGTTAAATTAGCACTTGTTGGGAGGTAACCCAACGTTTTCTTTGTTTTGTTTTTGTTTTTGTTTTTTTTCGTTTGTGTTGTTTTTTTTGTTTTGCGTTTTGTTTTGTTTTTCGTTTGTGTTGCTTTTTGTCGTGTTTTTGTCTTTCTTTTCGTGTTGTGTCTGTCGATCAACGATTTAAGTGAAGTGTTTTAATCCATGTGGCCAATGACGATAGAAATTTTTTGTGAAATTTAATGATAGTGCACATGATATGTTAGAAAATGACGCATGAACGACTTGAGATTGCTTAAACTTGTTGTTTTTCACCATTTGCTTAACCCGTGAGACTTGAGCTTCATTGTATAAACATCTTGATACAGTTTCTTTTAATTGTGTGATATCATGCATGTGATTCTCTTCTAGAACTTGCCGTTTTTCTGTGTCGAGACTGCAATATGTGTTTTCGAATTTGGAAAGGATAAAAGGCCATCTTTGTTAACCACATATTCACCCAAACACTAACCCGATGATATATACCATTTGTCGCCTTCTTTGAGCCTTTATTAGACTGATTCTTTCGATTAACCGGATGATAGGAGGTGAGGATGGATATGAGAATCAAAAGGGGTTGAAATTTTGATGTAGTATGACGAGAAAAATTACTTTTAGAGAAATACCTCTGTGGTGAAGAATAGCACCTTTGTTGTGAATGATAAATCCTATAAGCTCTAGAAAAGAAAAGAAAAAAGCAATGATAAGTTCACTATGTGTGTTGAGCATAAAGGGTCTTTAATCAAAGTATAGGTACCTTCTGTGGCATAAAACGTCGATTTAGCATGTTGGGAAAGAAGAGGAAAATGGACAAAGTCCATATGTGTCGAAAAGTATAAATGGGGGTGCTTGGAATATTTTTGAGTCACTTAGCCATATATTACCCTACCTTAACCAATGTGCTTACATTATAACCTATGAAAAGACCTTTTTGATCCTAATTTGAACACATTTGACGCGGTGGAGATATTATAGAAATGGCAAGCCTATGGTAAGATGTTGCATTGCATTGATCTGTGAGTGTATACACGTCCTTAATTTCTTTATGAGTTTGAGTGTATCCTCTATATTTTACACACATGCCGTTGTGAGGGTTGAATTAAATGAGTTTTTGCCTTCAATTGTTGTTTGTGTTGAGTTGACTAATGTCGTCATGTGCGCTAAATATTTTTGAGCGTTGAGATGTTTCCGAGGCTTATAATGGTTATCCTCTTTGCTACGCTCGTTGATCTTTTGTTGTGTCCTTCGTTTTTCTTTGCATTACTTTTGTTTGAGGACAAACAATGCTTCAAGTTTGGGGTGTGATAAATCGCATTTTACTCGTTTATTGATGATATATCAAGATGAAATAGATCTATTAAATGCGTTTATATAGTCGATCTTTATGCTTTTAGCTATTTTTGAAAGATACTGCTCTTGGGGTTTCTCTTTGGTGTTTTGTAGGCTTTTCAGGTGATAATCGATGCATAAGGCAAAGATGTAACCAAAGATGATGAAATGGATATGAAAAATATGGATGTGAAAAGTTTACAATGTTAAAGAGCATCTCGATAGGAGTCCATAGGCGCAAACAGATCGCAATTCGGAGTTCGGACGAGAGAGAACGCAGCAAAACAGTGAAGTCGCGCAGGAGCTAGCGACCGACCTCGCGGCCCCGAGGACGGCCGCGAGAAATCGTCCAGAATGTTTCTAGGGCGCGATTTAGGGTTTTCCTCTACCTATATATATCCCCAAGCTTGCTCCCACGCCCCCAACCTCTCTAAGCACGAATTTGTTCAGTTTTTCTCTAGTTTTTCATATTTTTGCACTTTAGTTTCGATTTAATTCCGTTCTAGCTTTAGTTTATCGTTGTTCTAGTTTAGTTTATCGCTTTGTTATCGATCGGAACGTTTTGTCTGATCGTTTTCCATTGTTTTCCGTGCTCGTTGTACGATTTCTCGTAGGATATGGTACTTTCTCCCTATGTGTTTTATCGCCTTGTGGGTCCGTGGTTCCTTCGAGTTTGCTACTGCACCAGAATTATCCCAGAACAATATGATACTCTTGGACAAACGAGACACTACATCTAGATCCATGATGTAATTCTTGAACCATACCGTCTTCTTAGTAGCCTTTGATGCGACTACATATTTGGCTTCCATGGTGGAGTCTGCAATGCACCGCTGCTTTGCACTCCGCCAAGATATGGCTCCACCTCCCAATGTAAACACAAAACCTGAGGTAGAATTTTTCTCATCACGGTCAGCTTGGAAATCCGAGTCTAAATGACCCAAAGACATTAGACTATCTGCCTAGTAAACTAGCCTAAACTCGAGTCATTTTCAGGTACTTGAGTATATGCTTTACCGCAGTCTAATGAGCTTATCCGGGGTTAGACTGATATCTTTCTACTATGCCTACTGCATACCAGATATCGAGCCTCGTACATAGCATTGCATACATGAGACTTCCTACGATGGAAGTGTAGGGAACATGTCTTATTTTCTCTATCTCCTTTGCAGTCGACTGCTCATTAGATAAAGGAACGCCATGTTTGAAGGGTAGCAATCCCTTATTGGTGGTTTACAAGCAAAACGAGTAATTACAATATCAATGTAAGACGCCTAAGATAAGCTCAACATTTTTCTCTTCCGATCTTGGTAAACCTTGATCCTAAGAATGTACGCTGCATATCCTAAGTCTTTCATCTAAACTGATCCGATAATTAACTCTTTACGTCTGATAACAGCTTCACATTATTACCAAGTAGAAGGATGTCATCTACGTAAAGTGTAAGAAATACCACATCACCGTTGACATCTAAACGATGCACGCAACTCTTGCTAGGTAACTGGGTAAAACTGTAGGTTTTGACCACCTTGTTAAAGCATAAGTTCCATGATTGAGAAGCTTGCTTGAGTCTATAAATGGACTTCTTAAGCGTCCATACTAGATGTTCCTCACATTTCTTCACATAACCTTCGGGTTGCTGCATATAGATGTCTCGACCTTCCTCAAGGTAACCGCTTAAGAAAGCGGTTTTCACATCCATTTGCCAAACCTCTGGGTTTAAGTGAGCTGCTATGACCAGAAGAATTCTGATGGACTTTTGAGCATTGCTACAGGCGAAAATGTATCATCGTAATCGATCCTCTCAATCTGAGTGTACCCTTTCGCCACAAGCCTGACTTTAAAATTGAAACCTCTTAATCAGAATTTGTCTTCCTCTTATATACCCACTTACTACCTATGGTTTCCTTACCATCTGGTAGAGGTGTTTTCTCGTTTACATCCATAGCTGTTAAGGACTCAATTTCTAAGTCCATAACGGTGTGTCATGCTCCAGCATCTATGTCTTGTATCGCCTCTGTATGTCCATGGGTCGATTATAACTTGTTCGCCTACTTGGACTAAATCCGAAGATTCACCCACGAACATAAATCGAGTATGTTATCGCACAACCCTCCCACTACGACGAGGTGCTACTGGTACAATGGCAACGGTGGGTGTAGTAACTTGTGGTTCCCTTTCTTGCACAACTTTCTTGGTAGGCACCACTTGTACAGTCAGTATCCTTAGTGAAACTCGACCCACTTCAATCTCTTGAAGTAACTAGTGTCGATCCCTCCAACTAGACTCGACATCTTGTACCTTTGACGGAATCGGTGGTGGAATACCATTATCTTCCAATTCTTGAAGAATGATTTCAACTTTAGATTTGTGGTTATTCATGTAGTCCTCATCTAAGAATCGGGCGTTGGTGTTAATATAGATCTTCTGATCCTTAGGACTATAGAAATAACCACCATTCGTTCCTCTAGGATATCTTACAAATAGCCTTGCATCAGATCTAGCCTCCAACTTATCAGCCTTCTTGTTCAATACATGTGCTGGACTACCCCATATCCTTATATGGCTTAAACTAGGCTTACACCCAAACTATAACTCGAAAGAAGTCTTATCGACTGATTTGGACGGTATTAGATTGAGCAAATATGCCGTTGTTTCTAAGGCATACCTCCAAAATGAAATAGGCAAAGTTGTATAACTCATCATTGATCTAACCATCTCTAACAAAGTCCCATTTCTTCGTTCTGACTTACTGTTTTGTTGTGGCGTGCCCGGTGTAGTGAGTTGGGATGTAATCCCACACTGCACCAGATAGTCCATAAACTCATTACTGAGAAATTCACCACTGTAATCAAACCGCAGTGACTTGATACTCTTACCTAGCTTCATCTCCACTTCCGCCTTAAATTCTTTGAATTTCTCAAAGCATCCACACTTGCGGTGAAGTAGGTATATGTATCCGTACTAGGGTTGGTAATTTTTAACATGACACGAACACGCACAAAATTAACAGGTTAGTGTTCGGCCTTATCGTGTTCGCATCCTTATCGTGTCGAAATTATAAGGACAAGATAATTTTGTGCCATGTTCGTGTCGAATCCATGTGTTGTTCGTGTAACACGATAATTTTCTTATTGCATTCATGTTCGTGTCGAATCGTGTCATTTTTGTGTAATTCAAAAATATTTATATATATTTAATACTAATTTATTTATATTTTATTTATTTTTATTTTTTTATTAATTTATTTTCTAATTTTGATTTGAATTTGTTGTTTCTTGTCGTTATCGTGTCGTATAAACACAAAAAAATCATGTCATATTCATGTTCGTGTCATGTCTGTATCAGTACATTTCGTGTCGTGTTCGTGTTCGTGTTCACGTCGGACAGATCATTAATGTGTCGTGTTTGTGTTTGGCCTTATCGTGTCTTGTCGTGTCGTGTCGTGTCATTATCGTGTCGACATGATAACGATCTAACACGCATGAATTGTCAGCCTTAATCTATACCTTGAGTAATCGTCAAAGAAAGTGACAAAATACTCGTACCATCAACGAGCTTGTGTAGACATCGGACGATATAGGTCAGAATGGACTAACTCTAACACCTCTTTAGCTCTAGACCCCTTCGCTTTGAAGGGTCTGGTTGACATCTTTCCCTCTATATAGGATTCACAGACTGGGAACGGAGTAACTATAAATCCGCCCAACTCTCCATTCTTAGCCAGTCTATGAATCCTATTTAGATTGATGTGACCTGCGAAGAAAACTTCATCTTCTTATGGTTTGATGAGTAGATACAACATAATTATAAGTATTATGCTTAGCAGAAATAGTATAAAGAGAATTATATAATGTACCACCACAGATAAACTCGTCATTTCTCATGATAAGAACACCACTATCAAAAACAATTGAATATCCATGAGTAAATAGTTTGGAAATCAAAACAAGGTTTTGTCGAAACACCGGCACGTATAAAACATCTCTCAAAACTAAAACTGTCATGTCAAAGCATAAAGTAACATCTCCGACTGCAACAGCCTCGACTTTCTCTACGTTGCCCATGGAGATCGTTATCTCACCATTACTCTGCTTAGGGCAGTGCATCGGTCAAAAACCGAACCGAACCGAACCGATTCGACCGATCAACCGAAAAAAATAATATTTTAACCGAATTGAACCATTATGGGACTCAAAACTGAACCGTAACCGACTGAAACCGAATGGTTTCGGTTCGGTTCGGCCAAACCGACAGTGTGCATTTTTTGCCTGATTTCATTTCTTTTTGCCCTGTTTATGCTTTAGCAAGAATAAAAAATAAAATTCATCAATTCATAATATTTAACATTACATAAACAACAAATAGAGCTACCAAAACAAGTCACCACAATCCATTTGAGACGTCTGAATGAGAACATAAGATAACAGACATGACATGAGCAAAATGCCATATTGGACTTCCTTTATAAGTTCTGAACTCTATGTATAACAGCAGACATTTCATTTCTTTTTGTGATTGCTTAGGTCACGATGAATCAATTGGATTGTTGTTTGCTACATTCAATATCAAAATGCAGTATACTTTAGAAAATAAGTTCTGAGTTTTTGTTGCGGTTTATATATTAAACACATCTCTTCTCTGCAAATAACATCAACGGTTCTAAGTTCTAGTCAGAACCATTTTTGTTGCCTAACACTCAATTGTTATTAATTTTGTTGCTTATTCAGAAGAATCTCAAAAAAACTCTAGCATATGATAGTGTTTACAAATACACAACATTCAATAACTGTTTTGTGATTAATAAGTGATTCTATCCTAAGATGTAAGCAACTACGAAATAAACAATCTCGTATATGTTAAGAGAACATAGATCCAAATAATAAAATGGATAGCAATAGCATGACATTAAGATTTAATCGTGTGTACCACAACAACACGACAATATAATTAAACCATAATGATCTGAAGGATAGCAAAATTTAAAACAAGTGAATTCTGTTCAAATAACAGACACTCACAGAAGACAGACTCTTTGTTTTAATAATGTTCAGTTATCCATCCTTATCTATGAGCATTCTCCTCTCTCATTTTTTTCTGCTACTAAAAACAAAAAAAATGGGCCAGAGAAGCCCCAAAAGAAGAAGGAAAAAAGAAAAAGAAATCTTGATAGTTTAACAAAATTGGTTTCTTCCTAATGATAAGACCATCAAAGCCGGAGCGCCGTGCAACTTTCTTGATTTTTACGAACACAAAATAAGTTAAAATTGAACAAAAAAACTGAAAACACTAACCATGGATGTCGACAAACAACACGTCGTCGTCGCGTGTTGAGAGAGAGGATAGAGGGGAAGGGCCGACAGGCTGCAACCGTGCAGCGTAAACCACCGTGATGCGTGGTGTCGGATGCCGCAGCACAGCAGAAACCACCGTGATTGCGTGGCGTCGCACGCCGTGCGGCCACACTGGTGTCGGAGAAAGCGAGGGCGAGGGCGAGATTCGTTTGGGATGAGGAGCTGCCGTCGTTTGCTGCTTCAGCTTGGGTGAGTTAATTGGATTATTGGATTATTGGATTTGGAGTTCCAATATGAAATGAGGCACGCACAGCGGCGCAGAGCAGAAACACAAACTCAAAGCTGCTTTGGAACCCTAAGTGAATAAAATAATATAATAACATACACAACCTATTCGATCGGTTCAGTCAAAACCGAAAACCAAGACCCAAAAATCAAAAACTGATCGAACCCATTTCGGTTTTCATATTTTTAACCGAAAACCGACCGACCCCCTATTTAACCAACCGAAATTCATCGTTTCGGTTCGGTTTTTTGGTTTCGGTTCAGTTCGGTTATGCTCACCCCTAACTCAGCTGCTTTGTCCACAGGAACCCCTGCAAGGTTTAACAAACATGATAAGTCGCACCCATATCGACTACCCATGAATGAGTAAAAAAATTCGCTAAACATGTTTCCTTACAAGAGCTAATGGCATACCTTGAGCCTTGATCATAGGGCAATTAGTCTTCCAATGCCCAGTCTTACCGTACTTGAAGCACTTGCCATTCTCCTTTGGCTTTTTCAAACCGCTAGTAGAACCCTTTGTATTACTCTCACTATTTTCTTTAGTCTTAACATCTTTTGAATTCCAATTTAACTTTTCATCTTTTGATGAAGCAGTGGTATTCCTTGATGTGCGTACAAAAAAACTGTGCTCCTTTTCCCATCTTGCCTTCCTCCATTACCAGATCATTTTGTAATGAATCTGGAGTGTTACTCTTTTCATATAGGATCACGCTATAATGAAAGTCATCAAAAGAATTGGGTATATTATTGAAGACTATATCGATCTTAACTTCATCATCAATATATCCTCCAATCAATTCAAGCTCTCCAAAGAGATTGATCATTTGCTCTACGTGGTCATGCACTGAATAGCCTTCAATCATTGACCTTGACATGATCAAATTTGTTAAGTTATAACTAGCAATTCTGTCCGACTCCCTATACGATTTCATGAGATTTAGCTAGATGATAGTTGCATTCTTTATTTCTTGATGTTGGAGTTGCAAGGACTCGTACATGGTAACCAAAAGAATGTAGTTTACCATTCTATTTGATTTATTCCATTTCTCATGCTCCTTGCGCTCCTCATCGGTAGATGAATCGTCTAAGGGCATTGGACGAGGTGTAGTGAGTACAAATAAATTTTCTTCGGCAGTAAAAAAAAATCTCAATGTTTCATTTCCTCTCGATAAAGTTCGGACCGGATAAGGGATTTTGTGCGAGCATATTGGTAATCGAAGTAAGAGACATATCTGTAAAGTAATGTAAACACATAAGCATACGATCGCACATAATTTGTAACAACAATATTGTAACCTTTTGATAAAATAATATTGATTGAAACCTCCAATCGCATAAAGAACTGTAGGGAAATCTTATTTTTCCCTTTTCCCGGTGATCTATCTTGGATGTTTAATTCACCATACATTGATTATATACCTAGCATGCATTTATATAATTAATTGCAACACCTTGGTGTTTCCTCGTGTTTACCTACGAATTTCTTGGATATAAGATCATTAGCAGGCTCCAGCTTTGATTTTCTAGACTGTATCCCATATGCCTATTCTCCAATGTTGAGTGAGAGAAATCTATGAAGAATACTACAAAAATTTGCTTCCTTCTTTGGACTATGAGATTTTCGAAAATCTCAACAAAAGAATAAGGATAACTTCTGATTTTTTTTCACCTTGTATTTATAATGCATTCCTAGAATCCTATTTAGATAGGATCCTTGCATATCAAATAATAAAATCATATCTTTACAGATAAAATATATATAAAATAATTATCTCTTGATATCTAATAATATAAGATAATATCTCTTGATATCTGTTGATATCAGATAATATCTCTTGATATCTATCTCTTATGCTCAGCCCAGAACATAAATTAATTCATAAATATTTATCCATTCCAGTAGAGAATAAATGTTGACTTGCCCATTTATTATAGAAGTTGAGTTACGAATCCTCGTATTTAAGATATCGCACGTCCATTAATTATTTATAACATTCTAACTGCTTAAAACAATTAATCTCTTTAATTCCTTAAGTAGTACCACTCAACCTTATTATTATACTTAAGCTAACTCAACCTACAGGGTTTAGTACAATAAACATTTTGAGCTCCTTAAGGAGATGTGATCATCCTAAACGGATACGGTGACTCGATACAGATAACTAGCATGACATACAAACACTGTCACCACCCAAGATGCGGAGAATCTTGGGTTATCTCATGTAACCCTCACCCATAACAAGTCAAAGTGATGGTCAGTAACTCATACTCACCTAAAACCTTATCGAGATTTAGATCAACGTAAAGTCATCGAGATCTAGGTTCTTCACGACAGTTAGATAAAAGAACTTATCTCATTGTGATCCATCAATACATCAGACGTACCAGCATAGACAAGCAATCAAGTCAAGTCACTTCTTATCTATATTGTAGCCTATACCGACAACTCGTTCTCAAGTTGTCTCAGTTGTGATCCTTTTTATATCTCAATAAGCTTAACTAAAGATACTGACTTTTGTGATCTTCTACACACTGTATGATCTAACTTTTGTATGAGATAATGAGACAAACATATGCAATCAAGTAAACAATTCAGATAGGAAATTGTAATAATGGTAATGAGAAATATTGTATACAAGTTCAACAATTCTACTTTCAGTATACAAATACAACAGTATGTTACTCTTCTTCTCGACCTTTTAGGAAGGTAGCCCATTGAACAGCCTTCAGTTTGGACGAGTGGTCATCATTCCTCTTAATCAACAAAGTTGAATTCGTGACCTCCATCTGGGCAACCATCTCTACGTGTTGGTGGTGAAGCTCGTTCGTACTTGTCTTGCTCTCCTGTAGTTTGCGTTGCAACTCTGCTTTTTTCTTCTCTAATTTCTCATATGAGCAGAGTTGCTTCTGCAGCCTTTCACCCTTCTTCAATTTCTGTAACTTGAGAGCTTTGTGCTTCAATTGGGTCACTTGCAAAGGAAAAATAATAAATAATTAGCTTTATATAGACGTGAACATAGATTAAAGAAAAGAAAGGAAAGAAGTTTACCATGGCCAAAAAGCTAAGAGTCGAAATGCACAATTCTTCAATAGTGGTGTTTTCTACCACTTGGAGGTCTTCGTCCTTGATGATGTTCACCATTAGCATGAAGAGAAATATTATTTCCCATGCTCCCGATGATATATCTGGGATATTTAATTCATCATACATTAATTATATTCCTAGCATGCTCTTATATAATTAACTACAATACATAGGGGTGTTCTCGTGTTTACATGTAAATTTCCGACAAAGATGAAAAAGAGTAGACTCCAGCTTTGGTCTTCTGGACTATGTCCCGGATGCTTGATCTCCAATGCTGAGTGAGAACAATCTATGGAGAACACAAAATTTTCTCCCCCCTAGTGTAGTTTTCCAAAATTGTAGTATGATATGATACTACTGGCTTTCTCATACACTATATTTATAGTGCTCTCATCAGCATCTAATAAATACAATAATTATCTTCTATCCTAAAGATAATTCATTTCTAGAATAATTGTCTCTTGATATCTTTAGATATTGGAAAATTTCTATTTAGACTTTGAGATTTATTGAATTGATAATACAATTAACAAAGCTCTGTCCCTGTAGGACACATAGATGGGAGGAAAATTCAAGGTTAAAAGGCTTTGGTGGCCAACCAAGTATCAAATACAAGAAATACAGATGGGTCTAAAATGAATTAATTATCTTGTGTTCAACCGAGAACATAAATTAATTAAAAAATATTTATTCATTCCACTAGAGAATAAATGTTGACTTATCCATTTATTATCGAAGTTGAGTCGGGCTTGACTAAGACTTACAAATCCTCGTAATTTAAGATATCGTGGAACGTCCATTAATTATTTATAGCATTCTGGCTGCTTAAAATAATCAATATCTTGTTAATTCCTTAAGTAGTACAACTTAATCTTATTATCGTATCTGAGCTAACTCAACCTGCAGAATATAGTACAAGAAACTTTTTTAGTTCTTTAAGGGAATGTCATCATCCTAAACGGATAAGGTTACTCGATGCAGATAACTAGCATGACATACAAGCGCTGCCACCACCCAGATGTGAAGAATATTGGGTTATCCCATGTAATCCTTACTCATAACAAGTCAAAGAAATTGTCTATAACTTATATTTATCTAGAACCTTACCGAGGTTTAGATCAATGTAAAGGCATCGAAATCTAGATTCTTTACGTCAGTCAGATATAAGAACTCTCATCTCACGGTGATCAATCAATACGTCAAGACGTACCAGCATAAACAAACAACCAAGTCAAGTTACTTCTTATCTATACGGCAACTTATATCAACAACTTGTCCTTAAGTTGTAATCCATTTATATCTCAATTAGCTTAACCAATCATACAAACTTATGTGATCTTTTACACACCGTATGATCTAACTTTTATATGAGATAATGTGACATCATATGCAATCAAATAAATAATTAAGATAGGAGAAAAAAATAGTGGTAACAAGAAACATTATATACAAGCTCAACCAATCTGCTTTCAATATACAAATCCAACAATCTCTCACTTATATGAAAACAAATTTTTAGTAGACAATGTGTCTCTCTACTGACCAATAAAACATCATCATTTTACTTCTCTCACTTATACAAAAGTTTCCTTAAACTAAGCGTGGTCTATTTTGCTCAATTCAAGTTGTCAAACATGCTTGTCGTAGACTAGTTGTGGCAGACTCTTCGTGAATGGATAAATTAGGTTGTTCGCAATACCAATCTTCTCTATAAGCACGTCTCCTCATCGTACGATTTATCGTATGATGTGGTACTTTTTCTATATGTGTTTCGTCGCCTTGTGTCCGTGGTTCCTTCGAGTTTGCTAATGCACCAGCATTATCGCAGTGCACTGTGATACTCTTTGGTAAACGAGGTACCATACCTAAATCCAAGAGGTAATTCTTGAGCTATACCGTCTCATTAGAAGCCTCTAATATAACCACATATTCGGCCTCCATAGTGGAGTTTGTAATGCAACGCTTCTTTGCACTCTGCTAAGATACAACTCCACCTCCCAAAGTGAACCTGAAGTAAACTTCTTTTCACTGCGGTCAACTTGGAAATATGAGTCGAAATAACCCAAAGACATTAGATTGTCTACCTAGTAAAACTAGCCTATAATCTTGAGCATTTTTAGGTACTTGAGTATATGCTTTATGGTAGCCCAATGAGCTTGTCCTGGGTTAGACAGATATCTTATCACTATGCCTACCCATAGCAGATAGCTGGCATCGTGCATAACAACACATACGTGAGACTTCCTATGAAGTAAGTGTAGAGAACGTGTCTCATTTCCTCTATCTCATTTGCAGTCTTTGAAGACTGCTCCTCAGATAAAGGAACGTCATGCCTAAAGGGTAGCAATCTCTTTTTAGCGATTTGAATGCTAAAACAACTAATCACAGTATCAATGTAGGACGCTTGAGATAAGCTCAATATTTTCTTCTTGTGAGCTCAGCAAACCTTGATCCCAGGAATGTACGCTCTATCTCTGTAATATTCCAAAGAAACGAACGTCTAATTACGGTATTTTAAACCCGTAAATTAGGGTTTTGCCGTATATTATTTTTGTATGACATCGAATATTGATTTCGATTCTGTATCGTAATAACGAATTCATTTTTATATTCACTAAGAATTGTGAATTAAGGAATAGAATATTATGAAATAGTTCGACAGTATTATTTTAACGTCGATTGCGTATCGAACGTCAGTATTTTATAAAATTTTCTAAGCAGCGAAGCTTAGAATTAAATTCCTATATTAATGGAATATTATTTATAAAGTAAGTACGAGCTTACTACGACCATTTTGAGATGAGTCGATTATTAACGTTTTGAGACGTTTTGAACGTCAACGTCTAGAGAAGTTTTGAAAAATGGGTTTGATGATCTAAAAATTATTATAATTAATTTCCTATTATTATTTTATATAATTACAGTATTATTAAGCATTAAAATCAATAATAAGGCTATAGAACTCGATAATTTCAATTTGTAATTTTCGAAAACCCTAACCTTAAAAACTAGGGTTTTCTCACATAAAATGATACCATTAAATTATCCTATGCTATTATTTATTATCTAAACTATATGTTATGATATATATGAGTATATTTGATACGAAAATGGCTTGATAAATAATAAGTGGCATGAATTATATTTTTATTGCATTTTCACGCCATTCTCGTATTTTATGCTATGTGGTGTTTTAATTATTTTAATGACATGTATTATATATCTATGATTTATATCTTGAATAGTATATTGTATTAAGGATCAAATAAAATAAAAATCCACCCTTAAACCCCCTATAACCGTCGGCCTACACCCATCCCATAAGCATGATGTTTACCTTTTTGATTGCCCAATGCATGGAGACCCTTTTTAGCCTAGCAAATGATCACCATCCCACTCCCAAGAGGCTGCAATTTTTTTTGTTATTGTGAGGGAGAGGGCCGAGAGAGAGAGAGAGGTATAGAGGGGGAGGGACTCATCCCATTCACCCATTATACTCATTATCTCCATTTCAAATATTTTAGAACACCAAAAACACTCTCCATCCTCTCCCATCTGTAGCAAAAATCGAGAGCTCCCCCTCCTCATTTTCTAAAATTTTCTTCTTCATCTCTTCATTCATTCACCAACTCTTGATACCATACATTGTTCTTTGAAACCTATACTATTTTCGAAGGTAAGAAATGGACCTAACTTCGATTTTTAGCTCCCATTTGTTCGAAATAGTCGAACATGTTCTTATATGTGTATGTATGTTTTTAATGTTCCTATGTATGAGCTATTGTTCACTTATATGTTCTTGATGATTTTTATTGTTAAAAATAGGAAATGTATGTTAGGATTTATTTAATTTATTGCATATGAAATATTTGAAAAGATCTAGCATATATATATTATGTTTGAAGCATGAATCTTGTTTATAAATTATTTCGAAAATGATAGAAATTTTTTTATGATGACTGATTGCTTTTTAATTTATTTTGAGGATGAAATATTGATTTATGATATGTTTAGAGTCCATAGTAATTTATTTAGAATTTTTGAAAAACCCTAAGCATTTTTATTGAAAATACCGTGAGCTATTTTAATTTGTACGTTGGTGTATGATTTTTATTTTAAGCATGCAATGACATTTTAATACTCTAGGACCTTGATTATATGTTCTATGAATTTATTAGAATTTTTGAAAATCAAATGCATGAATTTTAGAAAGTGCCGTGAGCTATATAATGGTATATCTTGGTGTATGATTTTTATTTTGAACATGCAATGGTATATTGATGATCTAGTATATTGATTATGTGTTACATGATTTTGTTGGAATTTTTGGAAATCAAATACCATTTTTAAATCAAAAAAACCGTGAGCTTTAAGCTCTTTAAGGTGATGATTTAAATGGTTTTTGATGAATGTATGATGTTATATTGTTATATTATTGTATATAAGCATAGTGCATAATTGTTGGAATTTTTGGAAACAAAAAACCTATGAAAAAAAAAACCGAGAGCTATTGCTCCATATGGTGATGATTTCAAATGGTTTTGGTAAATGTTATGATGTTACATGGTTATACTATAATGTTTGAGCATGATATAATTTTGTTGGAATTTTAAAAATTGTTTGGTATTATTTCGAAATTACCGAATGCATAATGAAGTAATTCCTTGATGAATAAATTGTTTATGATGGACTATAGGTTATAAGTATGTTACATATTAATGTTGGAACCTTGTATTAGGTGTATAAAAATTTTGGGAATTATTGGACAATTATTCTATAATTATTGGAATTACCGTGACTTATATAAATTAAAATGGTGATAATCGAATATCATTTGGATGATATTAATACATATTAATGACCATAGTGTATAATAATACACTATATGAAATTAGAAAAAAATTTGAAAACCATTTGGTAATTTAGTGAAATTACCGTAAGCTACATATATATTTATAAGGATTTTTAAATCCTTTTTAATCCAGTTTAATAATATATTATATGTCTAAATATTATTTTAGACATATTTGGTTTTTATAAAATTTTATAAACATAGATTACTATGTTTGAGACGAAACGTTATATTTAATAACGTTATAAACGAAAATATATGGTTTATTGATTAAAAGGATTAATATTTGAGAAAATATTAATAAGTCCATCGATTTACGTGACAAATCGAGAAATAGGACTTTACGAAATAAAATCGATTGAAAATCGATTTATAAATGAATTAGTAAGAAATTACTATTGAAAAGTCAAAATTGTTGACTTTGTTGACCTTGTTGACCTTGTTGACTTTTAAGTCAACGTACGAAACACGTTCGATAAATACGCTAATACGCGTAAGATATACTAATTGAGTCAAGATACCTCATTAGTAAGAAAATGGTTCGTAATTGAAATCCTTATATCGAGAAGCGTATTTATATACGTTGAACGTTTAAACCGGAGAGGTTAAAACGAAATAGTTGAACGTGTCTCGAAGAACGAGAATAATTCAATTGAAATACGTAATTGAAAAACGTATTGAATTCGTTAAGGAATTCAGTTTATATCGATATTGAATATCGAAGTTTATCTTAGACTTTGAGAGTCTCGAGAAACGTGAACGACGTACTAAACCCTCGCTTTTACGTAAAGGTGTGGACGCGAACGTGACGATCGGACACTGACGTGGAATCAAACCTAGGACTCAATTTAAGACGAACCATAGTCTAGGTGGGGCTTCTTTTCCAAAATCAAAATACTAGCTTCTTATTTAAATTATTTTCAAATGAATTTATTTACAATGCTCATTTTCAACTGTTGATGAAATGTTTACAAGATTACCTGCCAAAAATATTTCTGTTTTGTGTATGGATCCTATCCGGAATGAATGATGTGAATGATGAAATGATATGATGATATGAAATGTTATGAATTTTGTTGGGTCGCACCCAACCCATTTATGAAATCGATATCGGATCCTATGTCGGAAGACGATGCCTGGCTAGGATTAACGTGTACACTTGAAGAGTGACTGTGTGTTGTAAGGACAATTCACGGCCGGTCACGGCGTCGTAGAGGGAGGCCTCCTTCACGACGTTTGAACTTTGATGTTATGATGAAATGAGGATATGGGATACGGATCATACACACCAAGAAAAATGCTCGGCCGAGCGACTTTTACGAACTGAAAATGTTTTAGTAAGCACAATGCATTTCAACTAAAACCCTTGTGTCTTACCATGATATTGGCAGTGTAATTCAATTATGAAAAATGTTTTCGCATAAGTCCACCGAGTGCATTACTTGTACTCACCGCATGTTTGTTTTAAATGTGCGGGTTGAGCTCATGATGGTGATGGAGGTGTTGAGGAGTCCAAAGTCCTCGATCGCTTTGTTAAGAATTGGTTTTACCTTGAATGCATATCGTCACATATGTATTCACACGCTTTCCGCTGCAACTCTGAACTTATTTATGTTATGTATGATGTTAAGCACTGTTGAGGACCGTCAGACCATTGCTGACCTTTGGGTCTGATGGCCTAAACCATCCGATTTGTTTTGATATCACCTCATGTTATGATTAAGCATGTTAGTTTACTTTTGAAATGTACTTTTATATTAGCCTTCGTGAACCCCAAATACTATTCCTAGTATTAGTCACCCTCCAGTCCGGGTCATCCGCAGTGGGGACGTGACAGAGTGGTATCCGAGCACTGTTGCTCTTTGAAACCCCAAATTCCTTTCAAAACTAAGTCTAGATCGAGTCACTGGACTTCTAGAAAATCTGCTGACTACTCTCAACACTCCATCATATCGAGCTCAACCGGGGAAAAGGTAACTGATTTCTCTCTCAAACTCATGAAATGAAGAGTTTTGAATGATGAACAAGTTTGGAAGTATACTTTTTGAAAGAAAAAGGTGGATTTCAAAAGTCTTGGAAATCAATGAAAGTAGACCCATGTTGGGTAAAGAGATGTATGATGTTGAAATGAAAGTATGAGCAAGAATTTTTTTTCAAAAACTTTGATTTTGAAATCAATAGGTGATGACGCAAGTGATTCAATTGAGATGAATGTTTTGAAATGAACCGGAATGGTTAGTGATGAAGTATGAAATCAAGTTGTTATGTACAAGTGAAAACAAGTTATGATGTTTTCTGAATTATATTTTCAAATCTTGAGAGTCATGATGAACGATATGTTATCACAAGAAGAACATAGACTATAAGGATCATGATCACATATTGTGAAAGAACATAGAAGTACGAACTTCCTTTCCCTTACGAGAACAAAAGAACGATAGGAAGAACGAAAGTAGCAATAGCTTCGAGCTCAAACGGCAAAAGACGAACGTGAAGATGAACGAGGACGACCTCAACTTTGGAAGTGAACAACATCGGCATTACATCACAACTTCTTCATGGGTGACCGTCGACTTGAACTATGACGTGGACTTCGACTTCGACTTCGACTTCAGAATGCCCAGCATCAACATGAATACGTGGACACGATAGTCATATTACGCCAGCATATGCCTCGGATTTTAGCATGATCGTGCAAATTTTCTGCACTGCGCAGTATATATTTTTTATCCAGTTCTCTTTCGTTAGGACTCTGATTTACGCGTGGTTTTCGCCTGCATACTCCTAACGTCCTGAACTTCATTTGTTATGAATAACAGAATTCCTAATTCTGTCTCCAGAATACGTTAGAGTCTGTTGAACGTTAGTTCAAGTGTTTGGTTTAGAACAAGGATCTCATAGCATAGCCTATACCTTAGAACGCTTTTGGATGTACGTTTCCGAGTAGAATAGAATATAAGATATGATATGTGTTGTACCTAATGACGCTTACCTACCTTATAGATTGTTTAGTTTAACCTAGTTGCTTATCAGATGTTCTTAAGATATCCGTATCTGCTTATCGGATGACGTTAGTTTGACTTATGTTAGTTTTGATCGTGGCAGATGGAGGAGATGCGATACATAGCTAGGAGGAGGCTAGGACCACACCCTACCCCCGAGGAGGTGATGCGCACCTACCGTGAGAGTTGGATGTGCTGCGGTGAGGACCTAGGCGAGTTCCTCATGTATTACCTCCGACTTTGGAGGAATGCCCGAGCCCATGGTGCGACTGATTACGACGGCATCAGACGTCTCTTAGCCATACTACCCTATGATTGGAAGGACTATGCTCGGAGATATCGGGATTACATATACCGAGCGGTTGGCGCTATGATCCGTTGGAGATCCGCCTGTGTTCGTGAGTCATCGACTTACGTACAAAGATCTCTGAGCCGCACCGAGGGGACCTTATCTTCCTCCACGAGAGTATACCTGGCGTGATGAATCGCCGGAGTGGCTGTATACTGAGGTTACGAGATAGATTGACCCAGTAGTGCCTCCATACCTGTTTGACGAGGGCAGGCCCGCTCGTTTGGAAAGAGCAGCACGCCCGAGAGCTTTAGGAGAGCCCGTTTTTCCTCCATTAGCTTTTGGACACCCCGTACGTCCGCCACTACCACCCCTACCACCGATGATACCTCCACCACCTCCAGTAGAGCCTTTCCGCCGGACAGCGCGGATGAGCGTATCGGATGCTTTCGATGGCTATAGCCCGATTCGCCATGATTACGACCTGTATGGCGACGATGACTTCAACCCCATGCACGACATACAGATGGTGGGAGATGACGGGGCATGATCATCTAGGGTTCGTGCTCGCGAGGATGATTCCAATGAAGAGGAAGATTCAGAAGAGGAAGATGATGTAATAACCCGCAGTTTTAAAAGCCTAATTACGGTCTTTAAAACCCATAAAATAAAATTTTGCCGTGAAATCAAATCACATATGAAATCGAGTATGATTTCAATTTTTTACAAAGGAATAATTTCCTGTTACACACTCACTCAAGTTAGTGAATGAAAGAAATCAAAAGTTTTAACTTTTATCGGTAGTACATTTTTAACGTCGAATGCATATCGACTGTTGAAATGTCACGATATTTCTTAAGCAATCAAGCTTGGAATTATATTCCATTATTAATGGAATATTTTTATAATGGGATTATGAGTATTTACGACCATTTTAAAGATGAGTCGATACGTAATGTTTTGAGACGTTTTCAAACGTCAACGTTTAGAGATAAGATGAACGATGGTTTTAATGATCAAGAAACTTTAGGAAATTATTTCTTATGATATTTTTATGATATTACAGTACTAATAAGCATTTAATTAATGCTTGAACATTAGAATTAGAAAAAAATATCAAAACTAGTTTCGAAAACCCTAATTCTTCGAAATTAGGGTTTTCTTCGAAAATGTATGCCCTTTTTAATTAACCTATGATATTAATATTATCTAAATCATATATTATGATTTATATATCTATGAATAGCATGAAATAAGAATTTTATCCTATAGTTTGGCCAAATGGCCGAGAACTACCTATATATGTATACAAATCCTAATTGTTTTATTTATCTCACTCTTGCATGTATTTATGTATATATTCAGATTTTATAACAACAAATCTCCCACTAATGATACATTTTAGCTATTTCCAAGATAGTGTGTAAGACACTAATGATTGGGAACCCATTAGTGAATAAACTAGTATTAAAATGCAGGTCTCTTATGAGTATTGGGAGAGACCGAGATGGAGGAGGCTATAGGGGGGTCTTGTTCAGTTTTTACTTCATTTTACGCTACACTCAAACACTCCACCATTACCTCTCTCAAAACCTCCCATCTCTCTCTAGAAAACTCTCTTCTTCTTCCCCAAATTCCAACCATAACCGAGAGCAACACCACCATTTTCAAGCTTCACTTTCTTCTCCTCTTCTTCTATACCACACCTCACTACCTTGTACCTTGTCTATTTAATCAATATCAACAAGGTAGGAGTCGATTCAACCATTTTTGTGCTTCTTTGAAAACTGCCGAAAACAAGGCAACAACATTTCATGTGTTCTAGAGTTTTATCTTGAAGAATTTGAGTATGCATGTTGTTTGTGATGGAAATATGTATAGATGTAGGTATTCTTATTTTTCTAGGTCTTGCATGTATGATCTAAGATAAAAATCTTATGAATCTATGGTTATGAATTGTTCTAAGAATGTGTAGCATGATGATTTGAGATTGTTATATGTTTTAAAAAATTTCGAAACATATGTGAAATAAGTTGTGATGACCGAGGCTTAAAGGAATGAATTAGAGCATGATTTATAAATCTATGAAGCCATATGTGTTCATAATGTTTATTTTAAAATTTTGGAAAAATTTCATGCCCAATTTCTCTTTGAAACCGAAAGCATAAAAAATTCTAAGTGGGTGTATGATTTTATTTTTGTACATGCAATGTGATATTAGTGATCTATGATGTTGTATAAGTTTATAGTATTTATTTGAAAATTTTAGAAATAGCAAAACCATTTTTTTTTCTTTCTAAGTACCAAAATATATGAATTTTATATGTGGGTATAAGATGTTTAAATTGTGCATGCAATAGGATATTATTGTTCTAAGATGGGAATTATATACTATATGTTTTTAATTAGAATTTTTGGAACATTCCTATATGAATTATTGAAGAAAACCGAGAGCATGTATATATGTAGATTAATGTGTGATTTTTATTTAGTACATGCAATGCTAAATTATTAGCTTAGAATATGTTCTATGCATTTGATGTTATTATTAGAAATTTTTGGAAAATTTTATACCATTTTCTTGAAAAAGGCCGAGGCATATGTGTATATATATGTTGATGTATAATTTTGATTTGTAACATGCAATGATGTTTTATTGATCTAGGATATGTTTTATGCATCCTATGTTTTTGTTAGAATTTTTAAGAATCAATTACAATTTTTGTTCAAATAAACCGAAAGCTTTGAGCTAAATTTGGTGATGAATAAAATTGTTCTTGATGTATTTTATGGTGTTACATTGTTACACTATAGTTTAGGTGCATATTATGATTTTTGGAAAATTTTATAAAATTATTTGTTAAATTTTATGAAGAAGCCGAGAGCTATGGGAGTAAATTGTATGAAATAACATTGTTATATAATGAATTATGTGACATAAGTATGTTATGGAATAATGTTGGACCTTGTGTTAATTTATTGGAATTTTAGAAAATTATTGGGCATTTATTTTAAAAATGCCGAGGCCTTGTAAAATAATAAGATGATGATTGAACAATGTTTGGTTGATTTCATGAGATATTAATGACCATAGTGTATATTAATACACTATATAATATTAGAAAAATATTTGGACATTGTTTGGTAATTTTCATAATTACCGAAAAATTCTAAAGAATTTCTAAGGATTTTTAAATCCTTTTTAATCAATTTTATTAATGAATTATATGTCTAATATTATTTTAGACATATTTAGAAATTTTGGACAAATTTCGAAAATAATTGGTTGGAAAAACCCAAAATAACCGTGAGCTATTTTTAAAATTGAAGTAAGGATTTTAAATCCTTAAATTCATTATTTATAATGAATTATATGTTTAAAAATTATTTTTAAACATATTAAAACAGTTTATAAAAAGAAATCAATTAGAAATTGATTTTCGAAAGATTTTAATGTTAAAGTAAGACTTAGTAATTAAATTACTAAGAAAAGTCAAAAGTGTTGACTTTTGAAATCAACGTACGAAATACGTTCGATAAATACGCTAATACGCGTAAGACGCATCTTTTGCTAATGACATCACGTTAATATGGAAGGATTTCATATTTAAAGTCGTGAAATCGAAAAACGTGAGAAAACGTTGGACCATTTACCAAGAGGGGTAAATTGGTAATTTTCAACACATATCTCGTCTCTATCGAAGAACGAGAAATGTTAAGTTGATACGCGTTTGAGAAACGAATTAAATTCATTAAGGAATTCAATTCGCGTCGATATGAAATATCGAATTTTATTATAGACTTGGTAAGTCTCAATTACGTAAACGACGCACTAAAGCATCCTTTTATATAAAGGTGTGACGCCGACGCACCAAATTGGACGCCGACGAGTAAGGAAAACGTTAAAGACGATCAATAATTTCGGTGGGCTTTATTACTAAAATGTAACAACTTTGTCGCTTTTTTCAACCGCCTTTGTTTACGATTTTCAACTAATGTTAGAATTCTTTAAATGATTACCGCCAAAATGTTTACGCTTTGTGTATCGTATCCTATCCATGAATGATGTGATGTTGTTGGGTTATTCCCAACTTGTGAATGAAAATCGATATCGGATCCTCGTGGGAAGGCTTATACCGCTAGGATTAACGTGTACACCGATGGTGACCGCAGTCGTAAGGACAATTCACGGCGGTCACGGGTCGTAGAAGAGGCCTCCTTCACGACTTTCGACTATGATAACATGATGGAAAGATAATAAGGATATGGATCACGACACCAAGAAAATGCTCGCCAAGCAACTTTTATAAACTCGTGAAAATATTTTAGTAAGCCTGCGCATTTTCAAATAAAACCCTCAGTGTCTTACCATTATATCGCGTAGTAATTCAATGAAAATAAAATGTTTTCGCATAAGTCCACCGGGTACAAATTTTGTACTTAGCCCGCATGTTTGTTTTAAATGTGCGTGTTGAGCTCGATTCTTGATGATGGAGGAGTGTTGAAAGCCATATGTCCTTGATGTTCGTTAGAATGGATAACCTCAATACATATCATCATATATGTATTCACACACTTTCCGCCGCAACTCGAACTGTTTTATTTTCACGTTGGATAATAAAATAATGTGAACTACGAAGTCCTTCAGATCGTCATATCCTTTGGATTTGTTGGGTAAACCCTTTTGAACTTAAATGTTATAAGTGTATGTTTAATCTTAAGTTCTATATTCTCATATGATATGTCCTATCGCGACGATCCGTCTGTATCCATGAATACTATTCCTAGTATTAGTCCGCCACCCGGTCATCCCGAGCGGGGTCGTGACAGTGGTATCGAGCTGTTGCTCTTTCAAACTCCAATTCCTTCTAAAACTAAGTCTAGATTGAGTCACTAGACTTCTAGAAAATCTACTGGCTATCCTCAACACTCCATCACATCGAGCTCAACGGGGAAAAGGTAACTAGTTTCTTTTGAGCTTATGAAGTGAAAATTTTTATATGATGACCAAATTTGAAAAGATTTTCAAGTAAAAGGAAAAGGAAAGTCAGAATGTGATGATGATTGAAATGAGGAGTTATGAATGAAGATTTTCAAAAATTCTAAATTTTGAAATTAGATAGCAATAATATGAAGTGGTTAAGTTGAAATGTATGTTTGAAACGAATCATGATGATTAAAGACGAAGGTATGAAAACAAGATGATATGTACAAATATGTATGAATGAACTATGATGTTGTTTGGATGTTATATTTATGAATTATGAAATCTATGTTGATAACAAAGTATGCTATTCTCTTGAGAAGAACGTAGACGATATAGGAAGTATGTTCACATAATGAAAGAAAACAAAAGAATGATAGGAAGCATGAACATGTTTTTAATTTCGGGTTTTGAACGACGAGAGTGGAACGTAAAGATGATCGAGAATGACGTTGACTATGAAGAATGAAGAAGGTGGGTGTTGTATCACAGTTAAAGCAAGCGATCATAATCATAATTTCAACTTGCGTGGCCGTGGACCGGGATTTCAGAACGACAAGCATCAATTTGAAGACATGGACGTAATAGTATACTACGTCGGCAGCAACCATAGCGTGCATAATTTCGTCATCAGCACCTTCTCGAAACGTTGCTACAATCGCGAAAATTTCCTACACTGCGCAGTAAATTTGTTTTTAATCGTATTCCTTCGATAAAAGTCCGTTTTACGCATGGTTTTCGCCTGCGTATTCCTAACATTCTGAACTTCATTTGTTATGAAGTACAGAATCTCTTTTTCCATCTCCCAAGTACAGTAGAGTCTGGGTAAAGTTCAGCTCGAGTTTTAGATAGAACAGAGGAATCTATAATACCTCGTGTAGCTTAACATAGCAATAGGAGTTTTGTTTACTAGGTGGGTTTAGAATGTTTGGTTAAAGGTTGAATAGTTTATCCTAGTTGATTAATCAAGTACTAAGCTACCCTATCTGCTATCGGATATTAGTAGTGTCTAACGGTTAGTCTTTGATCGTGACAGATGGATGAAATGCGTTACATTGCGAGGAGGAGGATAGGACCTGACCCGACTCACGAGGAGACTATCCATATTTACCGAAAGTCGGATGTGTGCCGCGAGGATTTAGGAGAGTTTCGATGTACTATTTTAGATCGTGGAGGAATGCGAGTATATGGCGTGACGGACTACGATGGCATTAAGCGCCTTCTTACTATACTTCCATGTGATTGGGAAGATTATGCTCGTGAAGTTTCGGGATTACATTTACCGTCTTGACCGGAGGATATGACTTGATAGGCGATCTACCCGGTTCATCACCATCCGACGTATGTATACGACATTTATGGCGCAAAGACCGAGAGGACCTTATCTCCTCCACGGGGTATACGTGGCGTGATGAGTCACCGAGTGGTCAGTACACCGAGGTTCCACGGATAGTTGACCCAGTGGTACCACGATATCGGATCGACGAGGGCACTTGTTCAGCGAGCATTGAGCAGCCTGACTCTAGAGCTTTGGGAGCCCCTGCTTTTCCACCTCGATATTCGGACATCCGGCGCTCACCACTTCCGCCTACTACCGATGGCGGCGCCCCTACCGCCACCGAGAGTTTCCGTCAGACAGCGCGGATTAGTGTGACAGGTACTCTTGATGGGTATAATCCCATCCATGACAGCTACAGTCCGATTCGTGTGGATTATGGTCCACTGCGGGACATCCCTATGGTAGAGAGTAATGGAGCTGGACCCTCTAGAGTATATGGCCAGGGTGATGACTCGGACGAGGAGGAAGAGGATCCTGAGGAAGATGAGGAAGATTCGAGGAGTTGATGTAGATATTGATGTTGATGTAAAATTTGAAGAATTATGTTATCTATTTTATGTATGTTTTATTATGCTTTTGAAAAACTTGAACAGTGGGGAAACTGGATTTTTGTAAGGCTATAAAGCCATTGTGCATGACTTTAATTTTTGTAAAGCATTAAGGCCAATATGTGTACGGCTCTTTTCTTTTGAAACGTTTTGGAAGCAAGCATGTAAGTAATCCTTGATGTAAGGACTTTTGTTTGCAAAGTACTTTATCTATAGTGCTTTTGCAATTATATGTATATATGACCCGAGAGGGCTTTTGCAACAAATTTATGTATGACAAGAATGAAATGTTTTATTTAAGTTATCGTTTCTAAAAAGCTAAAAATGAAATTTGTACATATTCAAGTTATAAAAATGATATATGATGCTAATGATATATTTTACACAACAGAATGCCTCCTAGACAAGATCCTGAACGAGAAGTAAGGGGCAGAGGCAGACCTAGGAGAAGGGGTAGAACTCCGGAACAAGAAGAACAGGCTATGCCTCAACCACCTCCACCTCAACCTGACCGCAGGATAGAGGAATTGTTCTTAAGACAAAACCCTCCTACTTTCAATGGGAAAGGTAGTCCGGAAGATGCTGAACAGTGGATGAGAACTATTGAGAGAATTTTCACATTTCTAAGGTGCACAACACAAGAAAGACTATCATGTGTAGCCTTCCGCTAAATGGGCTCATTGATTTACGGTGGGAGGCCGAAAGAAAACTTTCACAAACATAGCGTATGGAAGAATTGACATGGGAAGATTTTAAAAGGAAGTGTATGATAAGTATGTAATCAAAAGTTACAAGAAAAAGAAGGAACATGAATTTTTCTTGTTAAAACAGGAAAAGATGTCAGAACCGATTACGATCGCACTTTTTGCGAAATGTCTAGATATGCACTGGATCAAGTGGACACGGATTTAAAGATGGCGGAAAAATTTAGATCAGGGTTAAGGCCAGAAATAAGAATGTCTCTCGCTGGTCTTGGAGACATGACTTATACAGAGGCTCTTACACGAGCTTTGGACATTGAGGCAGCAATGCCAGATGATAAGTCGGCATCAGCTCAGATGCAGAATACCATGGACAGAGGAAAGAGAAAATGGGATACTAGTTTTAGTAACAGCAGCAGGGGAAACTTTGAAAACAAAAATAACAAACAACGAGGGCAAGGAACTCAAGAAGTCAAGGCAAGGATGGAGGAAGCCAAACCTTTATTCCTCCAACAAGGGGACCACAAGAGCGTGAAGGGCTCTTCCGCGCCCAAAATGCCGAAAGATGCACACGGAATGTGCATGGCGGGCGAGGGAAACTGCTTTAGGTGTGGTATGAAAGGACATTACGCAAACTTTTGTCCGGGATACGCTCGAAACAAAGTAGTAAGGCCGAACCAACCCGGTAATGTCCAACCGCTAAGGCTATCCAATTTCATTTAACCTCAACAAAGAACTACAAAAGCAACAATGGCAACAACCTCCACAACAACCGCAGCAGCCCACAACAAAGAATACAACAACAAAGAAGGCAACCACCCCAAAGAACGAAGACAACAACCACTACGACAACGCTGAGGCAACGGCGGCTCGGACAAAGAATTTTCAAAGAAAGGCAAGCACCACGCCACCGCAGCTACCTCAAGTTAGGGCGTATGCTTTGCAACGGCGACAAAACGAACAGGACCAGGGAAACCTGGCAGGTATGGGAACCCTTCTCAACATACCTGTTATAGTATTGTTCGACACGGGTGCTTCGCACTCTTTCACAAAGAAAATCATGCGTAGATCTGTTGGGACTTAGTGCTATAAAAGCAAATCGATATGAGAATCTCTTCACCTATAGGAGGGATTATGATCATACATTACTCGCCGAACCTAGAGTTGAACTTAGGATCACTAAGGGTTCTAGCAAATAATTTGAACATAATGTCCATGGGTGACGAGATATAATCCTAGGAATGGATCGTTAGTCGCAAACCACTCCACGATTCTTTGCAAGGAAAGGAAAATATCATTTCATTTTCCGGCAAGAAGCAACGATTTCCATGGAATCGCATGGGAAAGAGAGTCCCAATTGTGTCCGCATTGAAGGCGAGGAAAATGATGAATAAGAAAGGATACCATGCTTTTCTCGCTTACCGAAAGGAGAAGAAAAGCCGAATCGAAGGTAGAAGACATAGAAATTGTCGTGAATTTCCTGATGTATTTCTAAGGATCTACCAGATTACCTCGATAGACAATTGAATTTACCATCGACTTGGAACCGTGATCGGCCAAAGGTCAAAGGCACCCTCTGAAATGGCCCCAAAGGAATTGGAAGAACCGAAAATCCGAATCCAAGAATTGTTGGACCTAGGTTTCATCGGACCTAGTGTTTCGCCTGGGAGCGCTTTGTATTGTTCGTCAAGAAGAATGATGGATCTTTAAGAATGTGTATAGACTATCGAGAGCTGAACAAGATGACGCTCAAGAACAAATATCCTTTACCAAGAATCGACGATTTGTTTGATCAATTGAGAGGAGCAGGCATATTTTCAAAAATCGACCTCAAGTCAGGATACCATCAACTCAAGGTACGACCTGAAGACATAGCTAAAACTGCATTCCGAATAAGATATGGCCATTATGAATTTGTAGTTATGCCATTCGGATTAACTAATGCACCAGCTGTGTTTATGGACCTCATGAACCGAGTGTTTCATCCGTACTTAGACAAGTTTGTTTTGGTTTTCATAGATGACATTCTCATCTATTCGAAAAATGAGGAAGACCATAAGGAACATCTAAGAATGGTGTTACAAACTTTGAGGAGTGAAAGATTATTTGCTAAGTTTAGAAAATGCGAATTTTGGCTGACGGAAGTAATGTTCCTAGGACACATCGTGTCTGCTGATGGAATCAAAGTGGATCCAGCCAAAGTGGAAGCAGTACAAGAGTGGAAGTCACCGCGAACCCAGAATGAGATCCGGAGTTTTCTAGGGTTGGCTGGTTATTATAGGAGATTCATTGAGGGATTCTCCAAAATAGCAAGACCAATGACCCAACTACTTCGAAAGGGAGTTAAGTACACTTGGACTGAGGAATGCGAGGCGAGTTTTCAAGAACTCAAAGAAAAGTTAACAAGTGCACCAGTGTTAGCAGTCCCGGAATCAGATAAGGAATATGTGGTTTAAACTGACGCCTCGAAGAACGGACTAGGATGCGTTTTGATGCAAGAAGGAAAAGTAATAGCATACGCCACACGACAACTTAGACCACATGAGTCGAACTATCCAACACATGATTTAGAATTAGCAGCAGTGGTTCACGCACTGAAAATATGGAGACACCATCTCTACGGAGTGAGATGTGAAATTTATACAGATCATAAGAGTTTGAAATACTTTTTCGAGCAGAGAGATCTAAACATGAGGCAGAGAAGGTGGCTCGAGCTAGTAAAAGATTATGACTGTGGTATTAACTATCACCCAGGTAAAGCGAATGTAGTAGCTGACGCCTTGAGTCGTAAAAATCAAACTCATGTGGGATGTCTCTTGACACAAGAAGATAAACTTGTCGAAGAGTTCAGCAAATTAAGAATCGAATTGGTTAAACAGCCAGAGACGATCAGGAATTGTATCGCTACACTCACCATGACACCTGATCTAAGAAAAAGAATCATTGAGAGACAAAGGATGGAGGAAAAGTTGGAAAAGATAAGAGGAAGAGTGAGAACTGGCGAATTGGAAAATTTCCAGGAAGCATCAGATAATGCTTTAATGTTCGAAGGAAGAATATGTGTTCATGATAATGCTGAGATTCGAACGACATAATGAGTGAGGCTCATGATACACCTTATACCGCCCACCCCAGCAAGAACCGAAGATGTACCAAGACCTAAAAGAAAGTTCTGGTGGGAAGGCATGAAACGAGACATAGCTTCTTTCAGAACGCCGCCTTGTTTGCCAACAAGTAAAAGCTTTACACCAACGCCCCTACGGAGGTTACAACCGTTGGGTATACCGAATGGAAATGGGATGAAATAACGATGGATTTCACATGATTTACCAGTGTCTAGGAAAGGCAACACTACCATATGGGTAATAGTGGATAGACTCACCAAGTGCGCTCACTTTTTACCAATTCAAAATACATATGGAGCTGATAGACTAGCCCAAATATATGTAAAGGAAGTTATACGGCTACATGGAGTACCAAAATCCATTACATCAGATAGAGACTCCAAGTTTACATCAAAATTTTGGGTGAGCCTACAAAAAGAATTGGGAACAAAGTTAAACTTCAGTACAGCATTTCACCCATAAACTGATGGGCAGTCAGAAAGGACAATCCAAACCCTAGAAGATATGCTGAGAACCGTAGTACTGGATCGAGGTGCGAAATGGGAAGACATTTTACCTCTTATTGAGTTTGCCTACAATAATAGTTATCAAACGACGATTGACATGGCCCCATACGAAGCTTTGTATGGCAAGAAGTGTAGATCACCACTTTACTGGGATGAGGTAGGTGAAAGGAAAATAATAGGGCCAGAAGCGGTGAATGAAATGATTGAAATCGTCCGACAGATTAGGCAAAGAATCAAAGAAGCTCAAGATAGACAGAAATCCTATGCTGATACGCGCAGATCGGAGCTGCAATTTGAAATTGGAGACAAAGTATTTCTCAAAGTCTCTCCATCAAAAGGGATCACAAGATTTGGTGTGAAAGGAAAACTAAGACCCCGTTTCATAGGACCATATGAGATCCTAGAGAGAATAGGCTCAGTAGCCTATAAGTTGGCTCTTCCGCCAAACTTGGGAAATGTGCATAATGTTTTTCACGTATCTCAACTAAGGAAATACGTATATGATCCAAAACACGTGATCCGTCAAGACGACGTAGTTCTCAATTCAGACATGAGTTATGAAGAAGAGCCTATCGCAATAATAGACCATAAAGTTCAACAATTGAGAAACAAATCAATTTCGCTGGTCAAAGTGTTGTGGAACCATCACGACGAAAGAAGCTACGTGGGAGCTAGAAGATACAGTGAAGGAACGGTACCCCAGATTATTCTTTTAAGGTATACAAATTTCGGGACGAAATTTCTTTTAAGGGGGGTAGGATGTAATAACCCGCAGTTTTAAAAGCCTAATTACGGTCTTTAAAACCCGTAAAATAAAATTTTGCCGTGAAATCAAATCACATATGAAATCGAGTATGATTTTAATTTTTACAAAGGAATAATTTCTGTTACACACTCACTCAAGTTAGTGAATGAAAGAAATCGAAAGTTTTAACTTTTATCGGCAAGACATTTTAACGCCGAATGCATATCGATCGTTGAAATGTCACGATATTTCTTAAGCAATCAAGTTGGAATTATATTCCATTATTAATGGAATATTTTTATAATGGGATTACAGTATTTACGACCATTTTAAAGATGAGTCGACACGTAACGTTTTGAGACGCTTTCAAACGCCAACGCTAGAGATAAGACGAACGATGGTTTTAATGATCAAGAAACTTTAGGAAATTATTTCTTATGATATTTTTATGATATTACAGTACTAATAAGCATTTAATTAATGCTTGAACATTAGAATTAGAAAAAAATATCAAAACTAGTTTCGAAAACCCTAATTCTTCGAAATTAGGGTTTTCTTCGAAAATGTATGCCCTTTTTAATTAACCTATGATATTAATATCATCTAAATCATATATTATGATTTATATATCTATGATTAGCATGAAATAAGAATTTTATCCTATAGTTTGGCCAAATGGCCGAGAACTACCTATATATGTATACAAATCCTAATTGTTTTATTTATCTCACTCTTGCATGTATTTATGTATTTATTCAGATTTTATAACAAAAAATCTCCCACTAATGATACATTTTAGCTATTTCCAAGATAGTGTGTAAGACACTAATGATTGGGAACCCATTAGTGAATAAACTAGTATTAAAATGTGAAGGGTTTCTTATGAGTATTGGGGGAGAGAGACCGAGATGGAGGAGGCTATAGGGGGGTCTTGTTCAGTTTTTACTTCATTTTACTCTACACTCAAACACTCCACCATTACCTCTCTCAAAACCTCCCATCTCTCTCTAGAAAACTCTCTTCTTCTTCCCCAAATTCCAGCCATAACCGAGAGCAACACCACCATTTTCAAGTTTCACTTTCTTCTCCTCTTCTTCTATACCACACCTCACTACCTTGTACCTTGTCTATTTAATCAATATCAACAAGGTAGGAGTCGATTCAACCATTTTTGTGCTTCTTTGAAAACTGCCGAAAACAAGGCAACAACATTTCATGTGTTCTAGAGTTTTATCTTGAAGAATTTGAGTATGCATGTTGTTTGTGATGGAAATATGTATAGATGTAGGTATTCTTATTTTTCTAGGTCTTGCATGTATGATCTAAGATAAAAATCTTATGAATCTATGGTTATGAATTGTTCTAAGAATGTGTAGCATGATGATTTGAGATTGTTATATGTTTTAAAATTTTTTAAAACATATGTGAAATAAGTTGTGATGACCGAGGCTTAAAGGAATGAATTAGAGCATGATTTATAAATCTATGAAGCCATATGTGTTCATAATGTTTATTTTAAAATTTTGGAAAAATTTCATGCCCAATTTCTCTTTGAAACCGAAAGCATAAAAAATTCTAAGTGGGTGTATGATTTTATTTTTGTACATGCAATGTGATATTAGTGATCTATGATGTTGTATAAGTCTATAGTATTTATTTGAAAATTTTAGAAATAGCAAAACCATTTTTTTTTTCTTTCTAAGTACCAAAATATATGAATTTTATATGTGGGTATAAGATGTTTAAATTGTGCATGCAATAGGATATTATTGTTCTAAGATGGGAATTATATACTATATGTTTTTAATTAGAATTTTTGGAACATTCCTATATGAATTATTGAAGAAAACCGAGAGCATGTATATATGTAGATTAATGTGTGATTTTTATTTAGTACATGCAATGCTAAATTATTAGCTTAGAATATGTTCTATGCATTTGATGTTATTATTAGAAATTTTTGGAAAATTTTATACCATTTTCTTGAAAAAGGCCGAGGCATATGTGTATATATATGTTGATGTATAATTTTGATTTGTAACATGCAATGATGTTTTATCGATCTAGGATATGTTTTATGCATCCTATGTTTTTGTTAGAATTTTAAGAATCAATTACAATTTTGTTCAAATAAACCGAAAGCTTGAGCTAAATTTGGTGATGAATAAAATTGTTCTTGATGTATTTTATGGTGTTACATTGTTACACTATAGTTTAGGTGCATATTATGATTTTTGGAAAAATTTATAAAATTATTTGTTAAATTTTATGAAGAAGCCGAGAGCTATGGGAGTAAATTGTATGAAATAACATTGTTATATAATGAATTATGTGACATAAGTATGTTATGGAATAATGTTGGACCTTGTGTTAATTTATTGGAATTTTAGAAAATTATTGGGCATTTATTTTAAAAATGCCGAGGCCTTGTAAAATAATAAGATGATGATTGAACAATGTTTGGTTGATTTCATGAGATATTAATGACCATAGTGTATATTAATACACTATATAATATTAGAAAAATATTTGGACATTGTTTGGTAATTTTCATAATTACCGAAAAATTCTAAAGAATTTCTAAGGATTTTAAATCCTTTTAATCAATTTTATTAATGAATTATATGTCTAATATTATTTTAGACATATTTAGAAATTTTGGACAAATTTCAAAATAATTGGTTGAAAAAACCAAAATAACCGTGAGCTATTTTTAAAATTGAAATAAGGATTTTAAATCCTTAAATTCATTATTTATAATGAATTATATGTTTAAAAATTATTTTTAAACATATTAAAACAGTTTATAAAAAGAAATCAATTAGAAATTGATTTTCGAAAGATTTTAATGTTAAAGTAAGACTTAGTAATTAAATTACTAAGAAAAGTCAAAAGTGTTGACTTTTGAAATCAACGTACGAAATACGTTCGATAAATACGCTAATACGCGTAAGACGCATCATTTGCTAATGACATCACGTTAATATGGAAGGATTTCATATTTAAAGTCGTGAAATCGAAAAACGTGAGAAAACGTTGGACCATTTACCAAGAGGGGTAAATTGGTAATTTTCAACACATATCTCGTCTCTATCGAAGAACGAGAAATGTTAAGTTGATATGGCGTTGAGAAACTAATTAAATTCATTAAGGAATTAATTCGCATCGATATGAAATATCGAATTTTATTATAGACTTGGTAAGTCTCGAATTACGAAACGACGTACTAAAGCATCCTTTTTATATAAAGCGTGTGACGCCGACGCACCACCGGACGCCGACGAGTAAGGAAAACGTTAAAGACTATCAATAATTTCGGTGGGCTTTATTACTAAAACAGTAACAACTTTGTCTCTCTTTTCAACCGCCTTTGTTTACGGTGATTTTCAACTAATGTTAGAATTCTTTAAATGATTACCTGCCAAAATGTTTACGTTTTGTGTATCGTATCCTATCCATGAATGATGTGATGTTGTTGGGTTATTCCCAACTTGTGAATGAAAATCGATATCGAATCCTGTGCCGGAAGGCTTATACCTGGCTAGGATTAACGTGTACACTGATGGTGACTGTGTGCTGTAAGGACAATTCACGGCCGGTCACGGGGTCGTAGAAGGAGGCCTCCTTCACGACTTTCGACTATGATAACATGATGGAATGATAATAAGGGATATGGATCACGACACCAAGAAAATGCTCGCAAGCAACTTTTATAAACTCGTGAAAATATTTTAGTAAGACAAGCGCATTTTCAAATAAAACCCTCAGTGTCTTACCATTATATTGGCGAGTAATTCAATGAAAATAAAATGTTTTCGGCATAAGTCCACCGGGTACAAATTTTGTACTTAGCCGCATGTTTGTTTTAAACGTGCGGGTTGAGCTCGATTCTCGATGATGGAGGAGTGTTGAGAAAGCCATATGTCCTCGATGTTCGTTAGAATGGATAACCTCAATACATATCATCATATATGTATTCACACACTTTCCGCCGTAACTCGAACTGCTTTATTTTCACGCTGGATAATAAAATAATGTGAACTACGAAGTCCTTCGATCGCCATATCCTTTGGATCATTGGCTAAAACCCTTTGAATCGAAATGTTATAAGTGTATGTTTAATCTTAAGTTCTATATTCTCATATGATATGTCCTATCGTGACAGTCGTTTGTATCCATGATTACTATTCCTAGTATTAGTCCGCTCACTCCGGGTCATCCTGAGTGGGGTCGTGACAGAGGACCCCGAGGAGGATGAAGAGTAGGAAGGAGCCTGGTGAAGGCATTGGATGAAGTCTTAATTAGATTTTTGTTATGATTAGCATGTATGCTAGTTCCTTTTATGTCTGGATTTGATGGGAAACTCGATGTTTTGAAAGGCCGTGTGCGCCGGGATTCGTGTTTTTTATTTTATGACTTTTGGTTTCTGAACATCCTGGCTACGGCAGAGCTTTTGAATATTTATATTTATGACCCCGAGGGGTTTTGCGGAAAAATTGTTTATGTCAAGGACGAAATGTTTTATTTAAGATCGTTTTACAATAAGGCTATGATGATATTATGTATGTTAAGCTATGAAAGCGATGAGTGATTGATGATTATATGTTTTACATAGCAGAATGCCTCCTAGGAGAAACCCGGAACAAGCACCTAGAGGCAGAGGACGAGGAAGAACTAGGGGAAGAGGTAGGATCCCTGAGCAAGAAGAAGAGGATATACCCCAACCACCTCCACCTCAACCTGAGCGCAGGATAGAGGAACTGTTCCTAAGACAGAACCTTCCTGTCTTCAATGGGAAGGGAAGCCCAGAGTAAGCTGAACAATGGGTGAGGACCATTGAGCGAATTTTCAACTTTCTGAGGTGCACAGCGCAAGAGCGACTGTCCTGTGTAACTTTCCAACTGAACGGACACGCGGATTTCTGGTGGGAGGCCAGAAAGAAAACCTTCACTACTGAACAACTGGAAGAGTTCTCGTGGGAGGACTTTAAGAAAGAGATGTATGATAAGTACATACCCAAGAGTTATAGGAAGAGGAAGGAGCATGAATTCTTCATGCTGAAGCAAGAGAAACTATCCGTAACCGACTATGATCGAGCTTTCTGCGACATGTCGAGGTATGCACCGGAACAAGTAGACACCGACTTGAAAATGTCGAAAAAATTCAGATCGGGTCTAAGGCCAGAGATACGGATGTCTCTCGCCAGCCATGGAGACCTGACTTACACCGAGGCTCTTGCACGAGCTTTGGATATTGAGGCAGCAATGCCCGAAGATAAGTCAGTGTCGGCTCAGACGCATAACGCAATGGACAAAGGAAAAGGGAAGTGGGAACCAAGTCACGAAAATAGTAACAGAGGGAGCTTCGAGAACGCAAGTCACAAGCGACCCTGGCAAGGAAACACGGTACAGCCTGTAAGGTGGTTGGAAGAGGCGCTTTTGCCTCCCAAGAGGCCTACAAGAGCAGGTGAGGGCTCCTCCATGCCCTAAATGCCATAGGATGCACAAAGGAATGTGCACGGCAGGCAATTTGAATTGCTTTAAGTGCAGAATGAGAGGGCACTACGCCAACAATTGCCCAGGGGTACGCCCGAACATGATTGTGAGGGAAAATCAACCCGGCAATGCCCAACCACTCAGGGCTATACAGTTCCAGCCCCAACCTCCGCCACAATTCCAACCCCAACCCCAACAGCAACTCCAATAATAGCCGTGGCAGCCACCTCAACAACAACAAAGGCGTCAACCACCGCGACAGCGCCAGCAGCAGCAGCCCAAGCAGCCACCGCAGAACCAGCAAGGGCAAGCACCCCGTCCGTCTCACCGGCTTAGGCGAGAGCGTATGCCCTGCACCGGAGGCAGAACAAACAAAATCAGGGAAACCTGGCAGCTATGGGAGTTCTTCTCAACATACCTGTTATAATATTGTTCGATACGGGTGCTTCGCATTCCTTTATAGCAAAATCATGCGTAGAAATGTTGGGACTTAGGTCTGAAAAGGCAAGTCAGGATATGAGAATCTCTTCACCTATAGGAGGGATTATGACTGTTACACATATCTGCTCGAACCTAGAGTTGACTTTAGGATCACTTAAAGTTCTGGCAAATGATCTGAACATAATACCCATGGATGACGTAGACATAATCCTAGGAATGGACTGGTTAGCTAGAAATCATTCCACGATTCTTTGCAAGGAAAGGAAAATTTCGTTTCACTTTCCTGGACGAGAAGCTATGCATTTTCATGGAATCAGCATGGGAAGGAGAATCCCGATTGTATCGGCGCTAAAGGCGAGAAGGATGATGAACCAGAAAGGATGCCATGCATTTCTTGTCTACCTAAACGGGGAAGATAAACCAGAAGCGAGGATTGAGGACATAGAAGTTGTTCGAGAATTCCCGGACGTGTTTCCCGAAGATCTACCAGGATTACCTCCTGATAGACAATTGGAATTCACCATCGACTTGGAACCCGGATCGGCTCCAGTGTCGAAGGCGCCCTATAGGACGGCCCCAAAGGAATTGGAGGAACTAAAGATCCAAACCCATGAATTGTTGGATCTAGGTTTCATTAGACCTAGTGTCTCACCTTGGGGAGTGCCTGTTTTGTTCGTCAAGAAAAAGGATGGTTCTTTGAGGATGTGCATCGATTATCGGGAGCTAAACAAGATTACACTAAAGAACAAATACCCTTTACCAAGAATTGATGACCTATTTGATCAATTACGAGGAGCAGGCGTATTCTTGAAAATTGATCTCAAGTCAGGCTACCATCAACTAAAAATACGGTCGGAAGATGTACCTAAGACTGCATTCCAAACCAGATATGGCCACTATGAGTTCATAGTTATGCCGTTCGGACTAACAAATTCACCAGCCGTATTTATGGACCTCATGAACCGAGTATTTCATCCATACTTGGATAAATTCGTTTTGGTCTTCATAGATGATATCCTTGTCTATTCGAAGAATGAGGAAGACCATAAGGAACATCTAAGAACGGTTTTGCAAACCTTGAGGGATGAAAGACTTTTTGCTAAGTTTAGCAAATGCGAGTTTTGGCTGAAGGAAGTAATGTTCCTTGGACACATCGTGTCTGCAGAAGGCATTAAAGTAGATCCAGCCAAAGTAGAGGCAGTGCAAGGATGGAAATCGCCACGAACTCAGCATGAGATTAGAAGTTTCCTAGGACTAGCTGGTTACTATCGAAGATTCATCGAATGATTCTCCAAAATCGCGAGACCAATAACCCAGCTACTCCAGAAGGGAATCAAGTTCAACTAGACTGAAGAATGTGAGGTGAGTTTTCAAAAACTCAAGGAGAAATTGACAAGTGCACCAAAGCTAGCGCCCGAGCGGACAATGAGTATGTAGTCTATACGAGGCTTCTAAGACCGGACTGGTTGTGTTTTGATGCAAGAAGGAAAGGTGATAGCCTATGCATCTCGACAACTCAGACCACATGAACTAAACTACCCAACTCATGACTTAGAATTAGCAGCAGTAGTTCATGCACTGAAAATTTGGAGACACCATCTCTATGGAGTGAGATGTGAGATCTTTACGGATCATAAGAGTTTGAAATACTTCTTTGAGCAACGAGATTTGAATACTGAGGCAAAGAAGATGGCTCGAACTAGTGAAGGATTACGACTGTGGTATTAATTATCACCCGGGTAAGGCAAATGTAGTAGCTGACGCCCTAAGTCGTAAAAATCAAACCAAACTAGGATGCCTCTTTACACAAGAAGAAAAACTCGTTGAGGAGTTTGGAAGAATGAGGATTGAATTGGTCGAACAACCAGAGACGATCACGAGTTGTATCGCTACACTCACATTGACGTCTGATTTGAGAAAAAGAATCGTTGAGAGACAAAGGATGGAGGAAAAGTTAGAAAAGATCAGAGAAAGGGTATGGTCTGGAGGATTTAAGAACTTCCAGGAGGCGTCGGACAACGCCTTATTATTTGAAGGGAGGATATGCGTTCCGCACGATGCGAGCTTCGAATGAGATCATGAGCGAGGCTCACGATACACCCTACACCGCCCACCCAGCAAGACTAAGACGTACTGTGACCGAAGGAAAAGTTTTGGTGGGAAGGCATGAAACGAGACATAGCTTCTTTCGTAGAACGCTATCTTTTTTGCCAACAGGTGAAAGCGTTACACCAACGCCCATACGGAAAGTTGCAGCCGTTAGAAATACCCGAGTGGAAATGAGATGAGATAACGATGGACTTCGTTACGAACTTACCCAAATCAAAAAGAGGAAACACCGCCATATGGGTAATTGTTGATAGACTCACAAAGAGTGCTCACTTTCTACCAATTCAAAGTACCTATGGATCTGAAAGGTTAGCCCAGCTGTACGTAAAGGAGATTATACGACTGCACGGAGTGCCAAAATCTATCACCTCTGATAGAGACTCCAAGTTCACATCCATATTCTGGATTAGCTTACAAAGAGAATTAGGTATGAAATTGAATTTCAAGATCGATTTCACCCACGCATCGATGGATGATCGGAAAGAACGATCCAGACACTAGAGGATATGTTGAGAATAGTAGTGTTGGATCGAGGCGCAAAGTGGGAAGACATTTTACCCCTTATTGAGTTTGCCACAACAATAGCTATTGCGGCGATTGGTATGGCCCCACACGAAGCCTCAGTATGGCAAGAATGTAGATCACCACTTTATTGGGATGAAGTGGGTGAGAGGAAAATCATAGGGCCAGACGCAGTAAATGAGATGATTGAGATCGTTCGACAAATTAGGTTGAGGATAAAAGAAGCCCAAGATAGGCAGAAATCCTACGCTGATACGCGTAGATCTGAGCTACAATTTGAAGATGGAGATAAAGTGTTTCTTAAGGCCTCTCCATCGAAAGGGGTCGTCAGGTTTGGACTAAAAGGAAAGCTGAGACCCCGTTTTATAGGACCATATGAGATCCTAGAGAGGATAGGTCCAGTAGCTTATAGGTTGGCTCTTCCGCCAAATTTGGGGAATGTGCACAACGTTTTTCACGTGTCACAATTAAGAAAATACGTTCACGATCCAAAGCACGTGATCCATCAAGACGACGTGATCCTCAAGCCAGACATGAGCTACGAAGAAGAACCCGCAGCAATACTCGACTACAAAGTTCAGCAACTACGGAGCAAGTCGATTCCGCTAGTCAAAGTGCTGTGGAAACACCACGGACAAGAAGAAGCCACGTGGGAACTTGAAGAATCAATGAAAGAACGATACCCCGATTTATTTTTCTAGAGGTATGCAAATTTCGGGATGAAATTTCTTTTAAGGGGGGTGGAATGTAATATTCCAAAGAAACGAACGTCTAATTACGGTATTTTAAACCCGTAAATTAGGGTTTTGCCGTATATTATTTGTATGACATCGAATATTGATTTCGATTCTGTATCGTAATAACGAATTCCTCTTTATATTCACTAAGAATTGTGAATTAAGGAATAGAATATTATGAAATAGTTCGACAGTATTATTTTAACGTCGATTGGGTATCGAACGTTAGTATTTTATAAAATTTTCTAAGCAATAAGCTTAGAATTAAATTCTATATTAATGGGATATTATTTATAAAGTAAGTACGAGCTTACTACCACCATTTTGAGATGAGTCGATTATTAACGCTTTGAGACGTTAACGCCAACGCCTAGAGACGTTTTGAAAATGGGTTTAATGATCCAAAATTATTATAATTAATTTCCTATTATTATTTAATATAATTACAGTATTATTAAGCATTAAAATCAATAATAAGGCTATAGAACTCGATAATTTCAATTTGTAATTTTGAAAACCCTAACCTTAAAAACTAGGGTTTTCATTACATAAATGATACCATTAAATTATCCTATGCTATTATTTATTATCTAAACTATATGTTATGATATATATGAGTATATTTGATACGAAAATGGCTTGAGAAATAATAAGTGGCATGAATTATATTTTTATTGCATTTTCACGCCATTTTCGTATTATATGCTATGTGGTGTTTTAATTATTTTAATGACATGTATTATATATCTATGATTGATATCTTGAATAGTATATTGTATTAAGGATCAAATAAAATAAAAATCCACCCTTAAACCCCCTATAACCGTCGGCCTACACCCATCCCATAAGCATGATGTTTACCTTTTTGATTGCCCAATGCATGGAGACCCTTTTTAGCCTAGCAAATGATCACCATCCCACTCCCAAGAGGCTGCAATTTTTTTATTATTGTGAGGGAGAGGGCTGAGAGAGAGAGAGAGGTATAGAGGGGGAGGGACTCTTCCCATTCACCCATTATACTCATTATCTCCATTTCAAATATTTTAGAACACCAAAAACACTCTCCATCCTCTCCCATTTGCAGCAAAAATCGAGAGCTCCCCCTCCCCATTTTCTAAATTTTTCTTCTTCATCTCTTCATTCATTCACCAACTCTTGATACCATACATTGTTCTTTGAAACCTATACTATTTTCGAAGGTAAGAAATGGACCTAGCTTCGATTTTTAGCTCCCATTTGTTCGAAATAGTCGAACATGTTCTTATATGTGTATGTATGTTTTTAATGTTGCTATGTATGAGCTATTGTTCACTTATATGTTCTTGATGATTTTTATTATTAAAAATAGGAAATGTATGTTAGATTTATTTAATTTATTGCATATGAAATATTTGAAAAGATCTAGATATATATATTATGTTCAAGCATGAATCTTGTTTATAAATTATTTCAAAATGATAGAAAATTTTTATGATGACCGATTGCTTTTTAATTTATTTTGAGGATTAAATATCGATTTATGATATGTTTAGAGTCCATAGTAATTTATTTAGAATTTTGAAAACCCTAAGATTTTTATCAAAATACCGTGAGCTATTTTAATTTGTACCTTGGTGTATGATTTTTATTTTAAGTATGAAATGACATATTAATACTCTAGGACCTTGATTATATGTTCTATGAATTTATTAGAATTTTTGAAAATCAAATGCATGAATTTTAGAAAGTGCCGTGAGCTATATAATGGTATATCTTGGTGTATGATTTTTATTTTGAACATGCAATGGTATATTGATGATCTAGTATATTGATTATGTGTTACATGATTTTGTAGGAATTTTTGGAAATCAAATACCATTTTTAAATCAAAAAAACCGTGAGCTTTAAGCTCTTTAAGGTGATGATTTAAATGGTTTTTGATGAATGTATGATGTTATATTGTTATATTATGGTATATAAGCATAGTGCATAATTGTTGGAATTTTGGAAACAAAAAACCTATGAAAAAAAAAAACCGAGAGCTATTGCTCCATATGGTGATTATTTCAAATGGTTTTGGTAAATGTTATGATGTTACATGGTTATACTATAATGTTTGAGTATGATATAATTTTGTTGGAATTTTTAAAAATTGTTTGGTATTATTTCGAAATTACCGAATGCATAATGAAGTAATTCCTTGATGAATAAATTGTTTATGATGGACTATAGGTTATAAATATGTTACATATTAATGTTGGAACCTCAGATTAGGTGTATAAAATTTTGGGAATTATCGACAATTATTCCATAATTATCGAATTACCGTGACTTATATAAATTAAAATGGTGATAATAGAATATCATTTGGATGATATTAATACATATTAATGACCATAGTGTATAATAATACACTATATGAAATTAGAAATTTTTTGAAAACCATTTGGTAATTTATCAAATTATCGTAAGCTACATATATATTTATATGATTTTAAATCCTTTTAATCCAGCTTTATAATATATTATATGTCTAAATATTATTTTAGACATATTTGGTTTTATAAAATTTTATAAACATAGATTACTATGTTTGAGACTAAACGTTATATTTAATAACGTTATAAACGAAAATATACGGTTTATCGATTAAAAGGATTAATATTTGAGAAAATATTAATAAGTCCATCGATTTACGTGAAAAATCGAGAAATAGGACTTTATTTAAATAAAATCGATTGAAAATCGATTTATAAATGAATTAGTAAGAAATTACTATTGAAAAGTCAAAATTGTCGACTTTGTCGACCTTTGTCAATTTGTCGACTTTTAAGTCAACGTACGAAAACATGTTCGATAAATACGCTAATACGCGTAAGATATACTAATTGAGTCAAGATACCTCATTAGTTAGAAAAGGGTTCGTAATTGAAATCCTTATATCGAGAAACATATTTATATACGTTGAACGTTTAAACCGGAGAGGTTAAAACGAAATAGTTGAACGTGTCTCGAAGAACGAGAATAATTCAATTGAAATACATAATTGAAAATGTATCAATTAGCTATGAATTCAGTTTATATCGATATTGAATATCGAAGTTTATCTTAGACTTTGAGAGTCTCGAGAAACGTGAACGACGTACTCAAACCCTCGCTTACTTAAAGCGTGGACGCGAACGCGACGAACGGACACCGACGTGGAATCAAACCTAGACTTAATTTAAGACGAACCATAGTCCGGTGGGGCTTCTTTCCTAAATCAAAATACGAGCTTTTATTTAAATTATTTCCAAACGAATTTATTTACAATGCTTATTTTCAACTGCTGATGAAATGTTTACAAGATTACCCGCCAAAATATTTCGCTTTGTGTATGGATCCTATCCGAGTGAATGATGTGAATGATGAAATGATATGATGATATGAAATGTTATGAATTTTGTTGGGTCGCACCAACCCGCTTATGAAATCGATATCGGATCCTATGCCAAGACGATGCTCGCTAGATTAACGTGTACACTTTAAGAGTGATCGTGTCTTTGTAAGGACAATTCACGGCGTCGTGAGGAGGCCTCCTTCACGACGCTTGAACTTTGATGTTATGATGAAACGAGGATATGGGATACAGATCATACACACTAAGAAAATGCTCGCCGAGCGACTTTTACTGAACCGAAAATGTTTTAGTAAGCACGCGCATTTCAACTAAAACCCTCGTGTCTTACCATGATATCGACAAAGGTAATTCAATTATGAAAATGTTTTCGCATAAGTCCACCGAGTGCATTACTTGTACTCACCTGCATGTTTGTTTTAAACGTGCGAGTTGAGCTCGATGATGGTGATGGAGGAGGTTGAGGAGTCCAAAGGTCCTCGATCGCTTTGTTAAGAATTGGTTTTACCTTGAATGCATATCGTCACATATGTATTCACACACTTTCCGCCGCAACTCGAACTTATTTATGTTATGTATGATGTTAAGATCGTTGAGGACCGCCGCACCATTGTCGATCTCGGTCCGATGGCCTAAACCATCCGATTTGTTTTGATATCACCTCATGTTATGATTAAGCATGTTAGTTTACTTTTGAAATGTACTTTTATATTAGCCTTCGTGAACCCCAAATACTATTCCTAGTATTAGTCACCCTCCAGTCCGGGTCATCCGGAGTGGGGACGTGACAATCTCCTAAGTCCTTCATTTTAAACTGATTAGATAACCAACTCTCTACTTCTGATAACAGATTTACATTATTTCGAATTAGAAGAATGTCATCTATGTAAAGTGAAAAAAATTAACATGTCACCATTTATATTTAAACGGTAAACGCAACACTCGTTTGGAAACTGTTTAAAACCATAATATTTTACCACCTCGTCAAAGTACAGTTTCCATTACCAAGAAGCTTGCTTGAGTCCATAAATGGACTTCTTAAGCTTCTTACCCTCGGTGCTCATCACTTTTCTTCACATAACTTTCGAGTTATTGCATATAGATGTCTCGACCTTTCTCAAGGTAACTATTTAAGAAAATACTTTTCACATCCATTTGTCAAATCTCTTGGTTCAAGTGAGATGCTATGCCAGAAGAATTCTGATGGACTTGATCATTGCTATAAGCAAAAATGTATCATCGTAATCAATCCACTCTATTTATGTGTACCCTTTTCATCCCTAGCCTGGCTTTATAAGCCAAAACCTCTCCATCATAATCTCTCTTCCGCTTGTATACCCAGTTACTACCTATGGCTTCCTTGCGATCCGATAGAGGTGTTTTCTCGTATACATCCATAGCGGTTATAGGCTCAATCTCTAAGTCTATAGCAGTGTGTCATTCTATCGCATCTATGTTTTGTATCATCTCGTTGTATGTCCGTGGGTTAACTATAGCCTATTCATTTGTCGGGATCAAATCAAGATATTCTCCCACGAAGATATATCGATCGGGTTGTCGAACAATCCTCCCACTAAGATGAGGCACTACTTGCACTGTGGCAACAATGGGTACAGTAACTTGTGGTGCCAGTTCTTGCACCCTTTCTTTTGTAGGTGCCACTCGTACAGTCAGTTTCCCTAGTGGAACTCGGCCCACTTCAATTTTTTGAAGTATAATATGTCGATCCCTTCCACTAGACATGATTTCTTGTACCTTTGGTGGAATCGATGGTGAAATACAATCATCTTCGATTTCTTAAAGAATGATTTTAACTTTAGATTTGTGGTTTTTCATGTAGTCCTCCTCCAAGAATCAGAAGTTAGTGTTAATAACAACCTTCTGATCCTTATAAGTGTATAAATAACCATTTTTCGTGCCTCTAAAATATTCTGCAAAAAGCCTTGCATCAGATCTAGCCTCCAACTTGCCAGTCTGCTTGTTCATCACGTGTGCTGGACTGCCACATATCCTTATGTGGCTTAAACTAGGCTTGTACCCAAATTATAACTCCAAATGGGTCTTATACATTACCTTGGACGGTACTAGATTGAGCAAGTATGCCGCTGTTTGTAAAGCATATCCCAGAACGTAACATGCAATATTGCATAACTCATCATTCATCTAATAATCTCCAAAGTCATATTTATTTGCTCCACTACACCATTTTGTTGTGGTGTGTCTGGTGTAGTCAATTGGGATGTAATCTCATACTCTAACAAGTAGTCTTTGAACTCGTTGTTGAGGTATTCACCACTGCGATCAGACTGTAAAGACTTGATACTTTTATCTAGCTTCTTCTCAACTTCTGCTTTAAATTCTTTAAATTTCTCAAAGTGTTCAGACTTGCGGTGAATCAGGTAAATGTATTTGTACCTTGAGTAATTTTTAATGAGAGTCATAAAATACAGTACCCTCCATAATCATGAGTGGACATCGGCCCACACAAGTTAGAGTGGACTAAGTCCAACACTTTGGCTCTATACCCCTTCGCTTTGAAAGTCCTAGTTGATATCTTTCCCTCTATACATGATGTGTAGACTGAGAATGGAGTAACCGTAAATTCATCCAACCCTTCATGCTTAGTCAGTCTTTGAATCCTATTTAGATTGATGTGACCTAGTCTAAGATGTCAAGGATATATATATTCCTCTTGCAAAGAAAACTCTCTTCTTATAGTTTGATATAGTAGATGATATTGGATTTATATACTGAAAGCAGATTGGTTGAGCTTATATTTTTTTTTGGTCAAAACGTACGAAATAACATAAAACACAAAAACATGTTACAAACCGAACTCGTGCATACCCGAGGGGATACACCAAATTCCAAGAAACAAGGCAAGGGTGGGTAAAAGACTTATGGCCAAAACACATAGCCAAAGAGCGACTCGCTCAATCCTATTAAACGAAAAGAAACAAAACCTCATCAACGAACCCTCAGGACGATAAGGAGGGCCTCATTAAAACCCCATGACCATGGGGAAAAGAGTGCCCTTGTGTAGTGTGATCGCGACATAGGGGATTGGGAATGTGAACACAAGCAAACACATGAGGTGCACTGCTTTGGTTGGGCCTAAGCAGTCCCTCAACACACACACACCCAAAACAACTAATAACGATGAAATAAAAGATATGGCATCCCAAAAGTGGATCCATGGACAAAACTGAGACATCCCTCAGTTCACTACAAAGCAATCTCAAAATGCGAAACAACCATGTCCGCAGTAATACATTGAATATAAAATAGATAAACGCCTTCTCAATGCTCTTCACAATGGTCTTCACATCGGGGATGTCCTCAAGTTTATCTTATTTCGCGCATACCAAATGTGATTCACCGTTGCTGCTAATCCAATCTGCTTAGCACAAAGGATGATAGCTGACCCCGCCTTCTTCTCCCTTTTAGTGTGCTTGATTGCACTTGCAATAGTAGTCATACTCCTCGGGAGATGGAGCCATTCTTTGATCTTCTTCCAAACCGCCTCCGTGCCCTTACACTTAAAAAATAAATGATCGTGAGTTTCCAAATGGACATTACAGACGGTACATACCTGTGAGATATTCAAGTATCTCAATCTATCCACCGTCTTAAGTCTTCCTCGCATGGAAAACCACATGGTGATGGAAAACTTTGGCGGATGTACTCCTTCCAACGCTTGGCCGCATCGCCTCACCCTTCTCCCGGAGGTAGTGATATGCAGCACTCGTCCCTTTGGGTCCAAAAACACTCTTAAGAAGATCCGCAGCTCTATTATGATCACCTCCTGAATCCTGCAAAAAACAATCACGAAGGATGAGAATATTCTTAAGAAGGGGAGATAAACGAATGTGATTAGGAAACTCCCATATGGTGGTGGTCGTCAAGTACTCTGCATGGATCCATTGGATCCATAGGGAGTCCTTCTTGGTATGGATGTTCCACAATGTCTTTGCTAGGAGAGCTTTGTTCCAAGTCGATAGATCTCGTAGACCAAGTCCTCCTTCATCCTTTGGTAAACAAACGGCTTTCCACGCGACAAGACAGTGTGTCGAGCCCCACAGGAACCTCCTGGCCATCGTATTGATGCGATCAATGATGGTGGCCGGCAGTGGAAGGACCTGCAACAGAAGCATTCAACTCCTTGCAGTACCGAGCGAATAAACTCCAACCGTCCTGCAAGAGATAAATTAAGATTAGACCAACGGTGGATACAAGACGATATCTTCTCCACTAGTCCACTATACTGAGTGACTCCTAGTCTCCTTGAAGATAGAGGGATGCCTAGATATCTTGTCGGGAGTTCTCCCAATGGGAAGCCGAACAGATCTAAGATCGCCTGCTTCTCAAATGGTCGAACTCCCGCCATAAATATCAAGGACTTGTGATTATTTATCTTCAATCCTGATGCATTGGCGAAGTCTCCAAGCGCATCTGAAAGCACCTCCATCGATGCAATGTCACCTCTGCCAAAAAGTAACAAATCATCAGCGAAGGCAATATGTGTAATAATGGAAGTACTACACTTAGGATGAAATTGAAAATCCAACTCCCTTGTTCTTTTCTTCAGCAGTCTGGAAAGGTATTCCATACAGCAAAGGAATAGAATGACATTGGGTCACCCTGCTTAAGCCCTCGCTGCCCAGTGATGAACCCATGTGTCCCTCCATTGATTGCCAGCGTGTATGTCGCCGAGGTGACGCAAGTCATGATCCAATAAACGAAACAGGGGTGAAAGCCCAGCCCATCCAATGCCTCGTCTGAGGAACTCCCAAGAGATGGAGTCATAAGCCTTCTGGAGGTCAATCTTCAGCATGCATCTCGGGGTGATCTGCTTCCTCTCATATCCTCTGAGCAGCCCCGAGCCAAAAGATGTTTTCCGAGATGTTCCGTCCTCTCACAAATCCAGATCAGGCCGGATCGATGATCTTGTCCATCAAAGACGCCATCCTCTCGCCAGATCTTCGTAATAGTCTTGTAGATGACATTGGTGCACGAATGGGTCCGAAATCGACAACGCGGATTGTGATGCTTTTGTAGATGAGAGTCACCACCGAGTGGTTGAACTCCCGCAACATTACCCCTTCGAAAGAACTCCCGATAGCCAAGACCACATCTCGACCTATGATTTCCCGCCTCTTTGAAGAAGGTCAAGGGTAGCCATCCGGTCCCTGCTTTCTCACTCGCAATGTTGAACAACGATTCTTAATCTCGATCCGGGACACCTCCATAACCATGTCCATCCCGCCATACTCATCAAGTCAGGGCCTTCCTCAAACACAAGAGGTTCGAATCCACTGTGGAAACCTTTACAATCAAGAGATCGGTATAAAAGGTCTCAAAAGCCTTGATTATTTCCTCCATGTCATAAGTCGGTTCCTCCAAATCCTCGCATAGGAAAGAGATTGTGTTACGCTGTGTGATTTCTTTTCACCATAGTGAAAGAATTTAGTGCATCCGTCGAGAGGTTGATGTGCATGTTCTTCGCTCTTTGCTTGAAGAAACTACGCTCAACCTCTTCCAAGAACTTAGTCTTCTTTCAAGACCAAGTTCTTGTTCCAACAGCATTCCCATTCATGGGGTCATCGTCTGAGCTAATTGCACGTCGGCAATGCAGCTCTAGAGATACTGCTCTCTCCGTGAGACGGTCAACTCCTTGAAATTGAACTCCTCAATATACGCCGATCCTCTTCAACTTTGCAGCCAAGATCCACTAAGGTCGACCATTCTCTTGCTCATTCCAATTTTCTTCAAGAATGCATTTGAAGTCTGGGTGCTTCATCCACATGTTGAAGAATTTGAACGAACGGTGGTACCGGGTGACATCTCCAAAGAGAGTGATCAGAGTCGGCGAATGGTCGGACAATGTGCCTCTAGGCAGAAAGTTTGCCCTGCAAAAAAGGTTAGCATCCAACCAAGCATTATTAATTAAGACTCTATCAATCTTAGAATACTTCACCGTATTGGTCCACGTAAAGTGGCATCCCGTCGAGGGTGAATCCTCGAGTCCCATGAGAGCACAAGTATCAACAAAGTCCTTGTACTCTCGTTCAAGCGGAACTCGACCTCCAATCCTCTCCTCCGGGTCAAGGACACAGTTGAAGTCTCCCGCGACAATAGTAGGCTTAGAAGGTTCTATATGGATGATCATAGAATCCCACAACTCCCGTCTATGAATAACCTGCCAAAAACCATAGACAATCGAGCAACCAAAAGTGGTGTTAGTAATTAAACAGGTGAAATTGGAATGGATCACCTGTTTTTCACGACTGATGACTTCAACTCTAATCCTTTTTGGGTTCCAGATTATTAAAATCCTTCCACGGGGAACCTCATCGAAGTTGTGTGCACATTCCCATTGACGGAAGTGCTTTGCCAAGAAATTCTTGAGCTTCAGCTTTGTGAGCTTCGTCTCAATCAATGCAATGGCATCAAGCTTATGCTTGAACACATGATCGGCAACAGCAGCTTGCTTTTGAGCCTTCTGGAGGCCTCTGACATTCCAAGTTGTGAAGATCATCGACGACGTGTTCTGCTTTTTAACCGACTCCTCGCCTTCCCGGCGAGGGCTTTGACGGCTTGCATTTGATTTGTTCCTAGTGATGCGTGTTGTAATGGATTTCTACATCTTCACTTTCATTGACTCACCGCAATGTTAGTTGCAGATAATCATCTAACGAACTAGAGGATGTAGAGTGTACCGTAGATTCCGATGCTTCCAAAGCAAGAATAGATCTCTTACGCCCAGAACGATTTCGTTGTCCCCCGTAATAGGTGGCCGAGAAAGGTTGGTAGAGCGAGTTGGGAGTTTTGTGGTCAGTGACCGTCGAGGATTCTCGATAGGTGTTAAAGGACGGGTGCTCAGAACACAAGATCCCGCCGAGAAATCTCGACGTGGCTCTCACCGGGACGGGTGATGGGTCTCGGCTGGTTGGGGGATGGTCGTGCGGGTGACCGAGAAGTACAAGCCGAGAAAGGCTGGGCGATGCGAGAGTTCTCAGCCGATGAAGGGAGTTCGGCCGAGGGAGTATGCTCGGATGATTGTAGTTTATCGATCGAGATTTCTTGGCGAGGTGGCGAACAAAGATGCCGAGATTTCTCGACAGTGGTGTGCTTGGCAGGTGTCCTAGAGATTTCATGCAAGGACTCGACCGAGAATTGGCCTAAGTCAGACAACAAGGTTTTTCGACCCGAAAGTTGTTTAGATTTAGATTTGATGAGCTCACTTTGGGTTGATTTTTCAGATTTATCCCTTGGAGAGGAAATCGATGTTTGTCCCACCTCAAGATTTTGGTTGCTCTCAGATGACTCAAAATGAATATGGGTGTTTAATGCCTCAAAACGATTTGTGATCTCGATCCCATGTGTGATGGGTTGAGATTGAATTTGTTTATCCTTTTTGGGGCGAGAGACACTTCTACGCTCCATTCGCTTATAGGAACGGGGTTTTAGAGGCTCGACCACGATAGGGGACGAGGTCTAGGATCTCTTCCTCAGCACGCTGCAATTATCATTCCCCATGGTTAGTGTTACCTCGTGGAGGTTCGCACCCCACGTGGTCTAGAAATATTCGAGCATGATGATGCCAAATGGCCCAACTTATTACACGCCTTGCACATTTTGGATAAAATCAAATTTAATATATTGCGTAAACGTGTTGCCGTGTGCAATTGCAAGTTAACATATTCCCAGGTTCACGACAACATCTACTAAAACATGAAATCTAGGTCCATCTAAGTTGTTCTTAGCAATCGTTCTATAATCTACCTCTATAGGATCTCCTAATAGTGAAGCAATTTTCCCTATAGCATTGGGATTCCAAAGTTCTAGCGGCAAATTTGGTAACGAGGCCCATACAGGGAATTTAAAGTCCGGAGCTGAATCAAACCTAAACTCTGTGGGCATATGACAAAGTATAAGAGGAATACCGAACACCGCGTATGGTCCTGAATTTCGCACTTGTTCCATATCCTCCTCTATTTTGAATCTGAACGCTAGCCAACCATTGGGATGATACGAAATTCTCGTCGTCTTTTTCCAGCTTAGTGTCAGTCTTTGGGTTGCTTCTTTACCCGGGAATCGCCCTGCAAAAAATCCAAGGAGACAAAAACCCCATCCTTTCGAAATAGAGGTGTAATCAGTAGAATTCAAAGTTAAAACCTCATTCACAATACTTACCTCAAACTTGGCTAAGGCGAGGTCCGTCTTTCTTACGGGCATCGGATTTGCAAAATGGCCCGCATTTCTTAACCAAGGAGATGGGTCGATGGTGGTGTGTTGGGCCTCATTGGGTGACCGATGACTATCGGACGTTGTCTCATCCGATCGCGCACCCATCGGATTCTCGGCCGAAGTTGGTTGCACTTCGCCGGGTGTGTTCGTCGCTTCAACATTTAGGCGCGGCATATTGGCAGGTGTGTGCCGACCGCCGCGAGCGGTGTCGGGTTCGGCTCGCGAGCGTGGAGCTTCGACACGTTCTCGAGGTTCAGCATTTAGGCTCTGGACTTCGACGTTTGCATGCGGTGGCTCGTCAGGCGCGAACGCTAGGCTCGGCAATGGTGGGAAGTCCTCGGCCAGCCTTGTTGGGGATGCCGAGAGATGTGCGGCATCTCCCGATAGCGCCTTCTCAGTACGAGCTATTTCTGGCTCGGCGTGTCTCGAACATGGCTCGGCGGTCTTGTCCCGAATCTGCATGTGAGCCGAAGTGGATGGCTCGGACGGGGTGTGCGGCCCATTATGTGGGCTCTCATCAGTTGGGCTCGGTCTTCCAAGTCCGTCATGGTCTCCGAATTTTTTAAACGCCCAAATCCTCGGATGAAAGGCCCATCGTCAGCATCATTCTCGGCCCTTCTTTTCAAAAGATAGGCCCAATATCCCATGTTCCCCACACCACGGTTGGGCTCAATATGGTAGTTGACAATAGATTAAGGCAATTATAGAGTTACCAAGACAAAAACGCATGCAACAGGGAATAATATTCAGGTTACCAAATCAATATGCATGTATTATGGTATTATTTTCAGCAAGGCAATATTTCCCCAAATAAACAAGACTAACATGGAAACTTACTAAACATGCAAGAAGGTAAGTTAGGGCAAAATCCACACAAGGAAAGATCCTTGTGTGGCTAACCTGGACGCGCCGCTCGGGCCTGATGGTTACAAGGTGGAAACGCTATTATTGTATTATTCTCAGCAAGTACACGGTGGACAGCTTCCGACATACCACCAATTTGGACAGCCTTGTAGTTGTCGTGTATGTCCAACGTAGGATGCTGTTCAACCAAAAGTATACTTTCAATTGACTCGCAATCGTACGAGGTGTTATAGTAGGGAAAGCTAACCCTAGTCGTCTCTCAAGGAAAACTTAACAGGGCCTAATGTTCGTGTTGCTCACAGAAAACGATTAAATCCTAACACTCTAATACCAACATGAGTTTTTGAGATATACGAGAAATCAAATACGAGAATCAAACAAGGAAACCTAAGCCAGGGTTTGTCAATCTCGAGCTAAACTAATTAGGCGATAGATCTAAACTAGGGTTGTCAAACCCTAGATGATAAACTACTAAACACAGAATCAGGAAACAAATCAAAAGCAATTAAATAAATTCTCCAAACAAGAAACGATAAGATTCAACGAAGAACGATTAATCATGAAATCCGAGTTCAACTCCACTTGCATAAAATTCAAATAATTAATCCCTAAAGCAAGAACCAAACAAGAACCAATCAAGAACAGAATTAAACGAAGCAGATTAATCAATTCAAAACGAAACGATCAAGAACAATGGAACAAATAACCGAGAAATTACTTTCAATCCAATCCAAAATACACACCGATATTGCTAGAAATCAGAATCAAATAACCGACGCTGCTAGAATTCATAAAGAAATAAAGTACCAATGTGAATCAATGTCCGAATTGTAACAAATTGAAGAACGACTCAAATGCGATGGCGAATGAAAATGTAAAAATACGTAAAGTCCGACTTCAAAATAACCTAAAATAGGCTATATACAGAAGGCAACCGAGCCGGGTTGAAAAGAACGCGCGTAGAGGCGGCGTCGCGCGGTGCGCGAGGCGGGCGGGCGGCGGCGGCGGCGAAGCGCGGGGTGAAGCGCGATGAGCCGGCGTTCAATCCGAGCGCGAGGTAAATTCTGAACGCGCGCTCGGAGTGAACCGGCGTTCAGCGCGCGGGCGTGAGCGCGGGCGGGCGGGCGGTGGGCGGGGCGGCCATGATGGCGGGCGCCGAGCGCCGGGCGCAAGGCCGCAGCGCGGCCACTCGAGCGCGCGAGGTACCTTCTTAGTCGCGCGCGGTGTGAGCCTGGCTGGGATGCCGGGCGCGGGAGTGTGCGCGCGGTGATGGCGCGGCGGGCGTCCGGTGCGGCGACGGGAGTCGTGCGCAACTTTGTCGCTTCGCTCGTTTTACCGCTTGAACTCGATTATGATCCGCTGCCTATGAACTCCTCACAAAAGTTTTCAATTATACATTATTCTTGGTAGATTCAATTTATCCTATTTAATGCTGATTTTCTACAAAACATTGAAACGAACCAAGTAAGTCCGAAACGATAAACAATAATCGAACTAACGGCATAAAAGGGATAAACTAATGAAGACAACATGCAAAACAATACCAAGAATAAGCACAAATGACACCAAACAACTCCCCACACTTATTCATTTGCTTGTCCTCAAGCAAAGTCTATACAAGCAAGAATAGAAAATAGCTCATGCAACTAAACTCTTAATCTAATCAATCAAACCTCTTTTGCAATTCCCCGCACATGATGAGTACATAATCAAGGTTAATGTGAAACAAATCTAAGATTGTGAGAATGTCAAATAAACAAGAAGATTATTTTGCTCGCACCCAACTCTCCGTTAGGGGCTAATTAACTAAAATGGTTACCTTTAGCAACAAGTTTCTTTTGAGAACACAAAGAAAGTATAAACAAATTTTGGAACAATGTTCGAAAGGTGAAGTCTCGATGAATTCGAGTCTCCCATCGCCGCTTCCCATGCCCATTTCTCAATTTACAAGAAAGAGGGCGTAATCTCATCCTCCATTTATACAATCTCAACAAATTATCGAGTTTTCATTCTCCTTCTTTCTTTCTTATTCACTCTTTCTTTTTTTTTTTTTTTTTTTTTTTTTTTGAAACAAGTATATAGGTAACCAAGTCATTAACACTCCCCAACATTAGTCGGACAAATCACATCAATAACCCCGATTTAAGATTTATTCACACAACCTCGCTCATTCACATTGCACTTCAATAACGTAACATCACGATAAAAGAGAACACATCAAGGTTTGACCAATACCACGTAGTTCGTGTGCATAAATTATAATCCTAACTTATTCGTGATAGACAAAAACTTGAGTACAAGATGATAAAATAAGCATAGATCCATGGTGTCAATCATGCACATACCCCGAGCACAACATATACAACATATCATCAACAACTCCCCCACATATAGATGAGCACCGTCCCCGAGCTCAAACATGAACAACAAAATAAGGCCAAAAGAGAACGAGACTTCGATAATAAATGAGAGAAAAGGAGGTCGGGCGGACATCGAGTTCCAAGGATAGTCCCGCAGAAAGCACCGTAAAAGACAAGGAAAACAAACACACCACAAAAGGAAAACAACGAACCACCGAAAAAGGACGAGCAAAAAAAAGAAATAAGGAAATATATATATACTCTCAACAAAGTGAAGCTTCACCGCTGGTCCGGCGGTAGTGGTGGTGGTGGAGAGGTCAGGGGATAGGGACCAGGCCCCATCGGGCTTGAAGGTCACCAAATGTCGCTCATGGGTGTCTAAACGCCGGTAAACATCTTGACGGAAATCCCCAAACGCTGCTGTGAAGATTGATCAAGGCGCTGAATCGGCGATTTTGGGCGCCAAGACACCGATATACTCAAGACGGAACTCTCCAAACCCCGGGTCAAGATTGGTGAACTCGTGAATTGCCGACCCATCTGCCGCCGATACCTCTCAAAGCTCGATTCCAAGAGGAGCTAAAGTCCCCAAATCGCGTGAAGTGGCTCACTGAACCGCCAAAGCCGGAATCAAATGCGCCCTAAGGTCACCGGCGCGCTGGGACCGATGGGAGGAGGGAAACCGAAGGGAGTGTCACGAGGTCCCGCCTCTCCCGCTTCGTACCCGATCCTCGGGACATCTTCATCCATCGGGTGGCATTTCCAACAATAGTCCCGACGGCCGGTTCTCGCTGAACGTGATATACTGACAAGACGCCGCTTTCATAAGGAAGCAAAGTTGCCGGTCAAGCAATTAACCGGAAATCACCGAAAGTGATTGGAATATTCTCAATCACGCCGCGCCCGAAATAGGACCATCTTCACTAGTGATTCCTACAAAATACTTGGCTAGAATGAATGGGTATCGCTCAAGGAGAGTTTGGCCTTACGGTGCCGCCTCATAAACTCAAATCGGCGCCATAAGAAAGATGTCAAGAAACCTTCTTGTTATTCACAAAGACACCACAAGAGGAAAAGCTCTTGAGCACTCACTTTATTGGCTGCTCTTTCCCCGTAAGGTTGTACGCTAGGAACTTATGAGCTATAACCAAAGCAGGGGTCTCGAATAAAGGCACTAGAAGTGCTCACGATGACCAATTGTCAAAACCAGCTAAAATCCCCATGTCTCAAAGAAGAGGAAATATCTTGGTACATCGTAAAAGCCGCTAGAATGAAAACCCAAAACCTCACGCCAGAACCTTAGGTGTAATAGCGTATCTCGCCTCCCCAACCGATGTAATGCGCACTTAAAATCATCATCGGGCTCTAGTGTTGCACAAAACTCCCTAACAATATTCTTAAACCATCTTCTCGTTCCCTAGTTGCCAAACCAAGGCACCCCATAATTTCAAATATCGCTTCACGTATCCATCAACACCCAATGAAGCTAAAATATTCCAATCAAACGAACGGGTGACCGATATCTTCGAACGAATAACGGAGAAAAGATACCTTCGGGCGAAAATCGTGAATGGGCATTGTAGTTAGCCAGAGATCTTCGGGTTGTTCACCCGATCCCAAGCACCTTCATCGCTTCGCTCATTTTGCCAAAGAGGCGAAAGGGTTTTTGTACGAACCATGCTTCGTAAATGTCCCAAGGAGCTCGAGCTAGGAGAACAGCCCGGTGTGTGGGTAGAGGGTCAGGCACGGCGAGGCTCGTTGAAGGAAAACGCCGCACGCGATGGAGTCGCGCGCGAGGGCACGGAGAGACGGGCGCGCGCGGAGAGAAACGAGGATAGGCTCACCGGTGGGCTGGCACTGAATGCACGCCGGCCGAGGTGGCGGGGCGCGGGTGCGGTGAAATGGCGCTACTGGGCAAGGCGGGCGAACGGCGAGCGCGCACACGCGGGCAGCCTGAGTGAACGCCGACCGAGGAGCGCCGGTCACGGAGACGGCGCGCGTTGGGCGGCGGGGGCGGACGGCGAACGCCGCCTAGGCTAACGCTGGTTGAGCGGGCGCGCTGGAACGCGGCGGAGCGGGCGTCGTGAGGAACGCCGGCCAGAACGCCAGCGTGGCGTCGAGATCGCGAGGATAGGCGCGCGCGCGTGGAGGCGGGCGAGGAGAACGGGCGCCGCCGAGCGATCGCCGGTGCCGGTGGCACGGAGGGAGGGCTACTGCTCGGGACGGCGAGGGACAACGGAGGGCGCGGCGCCAAGCTTCGTGTTTTGAACGAATAGGCTTGGTGCCCTAATATAGTTCGCTCACAATGAGCGCCTGCTCAGAAGAAAGGCACGGTTCACAACGAGCGCCGGTTCAGAATGGTTCTCTCTTTTTTTTTTTATAACGCGAGCGCGGTTCTTATCGAACGCCGCCAGAGGGCCTCTTCGCAGAGTTGAGCGCCGGTTGGTTTGAGCGCCACCGCAATTTCATTCTGCCCATTTTATGAACGCCGGTTCACACTGAACGCCGGCTGAGAAAAGCTACTTACCAAATTTTGAATGCTGGTTCATTATGAGCGCCACCGAGAATGAGTTCAGATTCTTTCTCGAACGCCGTTCGATTGCGCGCCACCGTGATTGGCTCAGATTCCTTCCGAACGCCGGTTCGATTGAGCGCCACCGTGATCGCCCATATACATCTTTTAAGCACCGGTCTCCACTATAAAAGCTACATAAATAGAGAGAAAGATCGTGATAACAAAACCGGATAAATCAAAGGATAAAAGAAAAAAAAAAAAAAAAAACAAAAAAACCGTGGGTAAACTCCCACGTAGTACTCGCTTAACGTCGTGAGCCCGACACAATCCGGTCAAAGATATCGGGACCGACGAGCAAAATGCTCTCCACTTCTTTTCGACTCCTCATGCTCAAAGTACGGCTTGACTCACGATAGTTCACAATAATGATTTGTTGGAGTTGGGTCGCAAGCATATCGCCTGTAAGGAAACACTGCTCCAAGATGTAAAGACCATTCCACCCGACTTGAGCTTCTCGGGATAGGCTTCAAACGAGACCGAAGAAGTAAGACCTTCATTCCCGACTTTAAGTCCTTGTTAACTTTCTGCCGATCCAGCATCTGTTTCACTTTCCCCTTATAGAAATTTGCATTCATACCCTGCAATAAAACATTCTCGACCAAGGGATCAATAGCATCTATGGAAACGTGATAATCAATGCATTTAACAGGGGGAGATATCACACTATCATGTGTAGAGAAGGACACAAATTCACCAAGTACGCCATTTTCAATGTGCCATTCTTAACATCAATAAGCAGTGTTGGTTGTGGCCATGAATGGCCTCCCAACAAAAGTGAGTGTTCTACCCCATCTTCACTAACATCCCCATATCCAACACGACAAAATCGACGGAACAATCAACCCACCCATCTTAACTAATACATCCTCGACAATACCCTTAGGGTATCTCACTGACTGTCGGCTAATTGTAGACACAATCTAGTGGGTTTAAGTTCACCTAATCCTAATCGCTGAACATAGAATAGGGCATAAGATTAATCCCACCCCAAATCTAGCATGCCGTAAATTTCTTTCCGCTACCCAAAGCAATCTTAATAACAAAACTACCGGATCACGGAGTTTGGGAGGCAATTGGTCTCAGAGGATGGAATTAGCTGCTTCGAGATCATCATCTTCTCATTTTCTCCAAATCTTCTTCTTCAAGCTAGCTCTTTGAAGAACTCGACGAGGTCGCACATTTTGATGATGTCCGTAAGAGGCAAATTTACATTCACCTTGGACAGAGCTCATAGATCTCATCAAATTGCCGATCCCGCTCGCTCTTCAACCGTGTAGGAAGGGTATCGGAGGGTATAAGGTTTGCCGACTTATGCGCCCGAACCCGGCCTCTTTCTTATTTCGAACCTCCGGTGATTGCGGATGCTTGCTTGATGACTCTCCCACTTTATTTGGAAAAATTCGATCACCCTTAGAACAAAGGATCGCATGAGCCCGATGAGGCCGGCTCGGAGCTTCCCCGCTGCTCCTTGCCGCAAGAGCTCATTCAACAGCTAGCAAGATGTCCCATTTAAGCCTCTAAACGCTTGTTTGTGGAGTCTTGAGCATCCAATCTTTGGGCGAGAGCATCCATCCTTTGGGTGATCATATCCTCAAAAGCCATCCTCTGAGGTGGCGGCGGGGTGCCACCGATATTGCCGCCGAGGAACTACCTTTGAGAACCGCCGAATAATGTCTTTGTCTTGAAACCGCCGCTGTGGAGGTTTTTGATATGACGTATTCGTTCGAACTCGCCTTGATGTTGGTTCCTCCATCCCCGCTGAATTGTTGCCGATTAGGCTCAAATCGCTGCTTAGGTTGAAATCCTTGCATAGCATATGCTTCGCTTTCCTTCTGAGTTATGATCTCCCATCCTAGGGCACGATCAACATTGTGCCCAAGTTCATTGCGATTCCACAGGTTCCCTTAATTCCTTTTGTAGAGCCTGGTGGTCCGCTTTAACTCGAGTTCTCGCACCTCCTCATAAGCTCAACCACTTGCTTATTCATGTCGGGCGGAAGGGGTGACGGCATGTGCTTTGTTCTTCCACCTCGATCGACTTCATGTGAAGTAGCAGCCATGGCTTCAAAATTTCAACGATATCCAATGCCGTTTGCACCCAATGTCTCCACCGCAGATTGTCCACCATGTATCGAAACTCGTGTCAATCCATCATAGAAGAATTGATAAAGAATCTCTTCCGCAAGGCATGGTGAGGGCATTTCGCAATAAATCCTCGAACCGCTCCCAAGCTTCATGGAATGGCTCGTCGACGTCGATTGAAAGTCATGATTTGAGACCTCAACTCGACTTTTCTTGTTTGGGTAGTACTGTCATGAACTTGTCTACCACGGCGCTCCAGCTCGCAGAGAGTTGGCAGGAGAGCCGTAAACCAAGACTTTGCTCTATCTTTCGTGGTGTACGGAAACACCGCATCTTCAATCGATCTTCATTTAGTCCTCCCAATGGAAGGATCGCAAAACCGAGCAAAACTCTCTTATAAACCCAAAGCATCCTCACTAGCAAGCCCATGGAAAGTAGGCATGAGTGAGAAATGGTTCGGTTTCAACTCAGAATCTCGGGTGCGGTCCAAGAACAATTGGGGACGAAGGCCCCAATCACCGCCTATAAAAATCACGCAGAGCACGTGCATTCTCACCCATCTCTTAACGGGAGTATCTTCAACAATAGGTTGATCCGTGATAAACCGCTCGATTGTTCACCACTCGTAAGTGGTACCAAACTCCTCCAGCCCAAAAAGCGACCTTTAGTTCTTCGAGCGTGGTCCAACGGGTAGCAAGCGGTCTATTTAGATCGCGCGACCTAGCATACAAAACACTCAAACAAGAAAAGATCACACGAATCGAGAATAACAAAATAAAACAAAAGAAACACGGAAAACAAATCAACACAAACAATACGCCTAAAGTTTTCCTCAACAACGGCGCCAAAATTTGTTCAACCAAAAGTATACTTTCAATTGACTCGCAATCGCATTTAGGTGTTATAGTAGGGAAAGCTAACCCTAGTCGCCTCTCAAGGAAAACTTAACAGGCCTAATGTTCGTGTTGCTCACGTAAAACGATTAAATCCTAACACTCTAATACCAACATGAAGTTTTGAGATATACGAAATCAAATACGAGAATCAAACAAGAAACCTAAGCCAGGGTTTGTCAATCCCGAGCTAAACTAATTAGGCGATAGATCTAAACTAGGGGTTGTCAAACCCTAGATGATAAACTACTAAACACAGAATCAGGAAACAAATCAAAAGCAATTAAATAAATTCTCCAAACAAGAAACGATAAGATTCAACGAAGAACGATTAATCATGAAATCCGAGTTCAACTCCACTTGCATAAAATTCAAATAATTAATCCCGGAAAGCAAGAACCAAACAAGAACCAATCAAGAACAGGAATTAAACGAAGCAGGATTAATCAATTCGTAAACGAAACGATCAAGAACAATGGAACAAATAACCGAGAAATTACTTTCAATCCAATCCGAAAATACACACTGATATTGCTAGAAATCCGTAAATCAAATAACGGCGACGCTAGAATTCATAAAGAAATAAAGTACCAATGTGAATCAATGTCTGAATTGTAACAAATTGAAGAACAGCTCCAGCGGCGCGATGGCGAATGAAAAACAGAAAAAATACGTAAAGTCTGACTTCTGAAAATAACCTAAAATAGGCTATATATAGGAAGGCAACTGAGCGCCGGCTGGAAAAGAACGCGCGCGTAGAGGGCGAGGCGTGCGCGCGGGGTGTGCGGGCGAGGCGCGGGCGAGGCGCGCGGGTGAAGCGCGCGATGAGCCGGCGTTCAATCCGAGCGCGCGAGGTAAATTCTGAACGCGCGCTCGGAGTGAACCGCGTTCAGCGCGCGGGCGTGAGCGCGGGCGGGCGGGCGGGGGCGCGGGCGGCCGCGATGGTGGGCGCCGAGCGCCGGGCGCAAGGCCGTGAAGGAAGGCCAAGGCCACTCGAGCGCGAGAGTAATTCGAGCGCGCTGCCGTGTGAGCGCTGGCTGGGATGCCGGGCGTGCGGAGGTGCGGGCGCTGCGGTGATGATGCGCGCTGGCGTCCGGTGCGTGCGACGGGAGTCGTGGCGCAACTTTGTCGCTTTGCCCGCTTCTTACTCGCTTGAACTCGACGGCGATCCGCCGCCTATGAACTCCTGTCAAAAAGCTCTTCAATTATACATTATTCTTGGTAGATCCAATTTATCCTATTTAATGTCGATTTTCTGCAAAACATTGAAACGAACCAAGTAAGTCCGAAACGATAAACAATAATCGAACTAACGGCATAAAAGGGATAAACTAATGAAGACAACATGCAAAACAATACCAAGAATAAGCACAAAATGACACCAAACAGGTGCGACCACTCAAGGTTGTGCCGCACAATGACGTTGGTTGATCAGAGGAGGAGCTTGTGTTGCCGTAGTATTGTGCGTCACTGTAGGCCGTTAGCTTATATACAATGCTTCATGTTACCACTATTCTAATCTCCTATCTGAATTGTTTACTTGATTACATATGTTATCCAATCATCTCATACAAAAGTTAGGTCATACAGTGTGTAGAAGATAACAGAAGTATGTATAATTGTTTAAGCTAGTTAAGATATAAAAGGATCACAACTGAGATAACTTGAGGACGAGTTATCGGTATAAGCTACAGTATAGATAAGAAGTAAATTGACTTGGTTGTTTGTCTATGCTGGTTTGTCTTGACATATTGATGGATCATAGTGATATGGGTTCTTCTATCTAACCGTCGTGAAGAACCTAGATCTCGGTGACTTTACATTGATTTAGACCTCGATAAGGTTTCAGGTGAGTATGAGTTACTGACCATCACTTTGACTTGTTATGGGTGAGGGTTACATGGTATAACTCAATATTCTCCGCATCTTGGGTAGTGAGAGTGCCTGTATGTCATGTTGGTTACTTGTATCGAGTCACCGTATCCGTTTAAGATGATGACATCCCCTTAAGGAGCTAAAAAGATTTATTGTATTAAACCCTACATGTTGAGTTAGCTCAAGTACAATAATAAGGTTGAGTGATACTACTTAAGAAATTGAAGAGATTAATTATTTTAAGCAGTCAGGATGCTATAAATAATTAATGGATGTGCGATATCTTAAATACGGGGATTCAAAAAATCTAAGTACAAGCCCGACTCAACATCGGTAATAAAGAGGTAAGTCATCATTTGTTTCTAGTGGAATGAATAAATATTTATGAACTAATTTATATTCTGGGCTGAACATATGATAATTAATTCACTTAAGGCCCATCTTTATTCCTTGTATTTGGTCCCTAGACTGGCCCATCAAGGCATATTACTACTATAATTTTCGGCAACCCCTAAGGAACCCACTAGGATTCTATGCTAATTATTGTATTATTTATTTAATACATCTCTTAGTCTAGATAGATATTACATGATATTATTAGATATCAAGAGATAATTATTCTAGAAAAGAATTATCTTCAGGGAAGAAGATAATTATTTTATTTATTAGATGTGTCAATGTTCTATCACGATAGGATTCTAGGGAGAACACTATAAATACAAGGTAGAAAAAAAATCAGATCATCATCTTCTCATTGTGATTTTCGATCAAATCCTTCATAGGGGACAAAAAATTTACAGTGTTCTCCATATACTACTCTCACTCAGTATTGGAGATCAAGCATCCAGGATACAGTCCAGAAGATCAAAGCTGGAGTCAGCCATTGAACAGATTTGCCAAAAATCACAAATAAACACGGGAAAATCCCTATATATTGCAATTAATTATGTAGGAGTATGCTAGAAATATAATCAATGAATGGTGAATTAAACATCCAAGATAAATTATCGGGAGCACAAACAAATTCAAATTTTCCATCCATTGGTATCAGAGCTTGGGATCAGTATCTTGGCTTTGTTAGATTAATTCATGTTTGATTGTTACATGCACCATAATTAATTGCTAATCTGTCGTTCATTGTGGCTCAATTATTTTTGCTTTTCGTTGGAATCGTTTTTTCACCACGACAAAATTAGTGGTTAGATTAGTATTTATTTGTTATGTAAATTATATTTGTAAAAGCGAAGACGAAGAATATAAAGAATGAGACGAGACAATGGAGACCCGTCGCAGGCGCACGACGAGAGGCGCGAGCAATAGCTGTGCGATAGGGATGGGCAGCATGCGCGAGGCGCACGCACGTGTCGTGTCGTCGCAGGCGCTCGTAGTGCACAACGCGTGTGCAGGCCCTGCGTATGCACTTGTATGCGGGACAGTGGGGACCGAGCGTGGGGCAAGAAACAGACGTGAGGCACACCGTGCGGGGCACGCGATCTCCATGAGCATGCAACAACACCTCGACAGACGAGGTAGGCAATGGGCACGTGCAACGCGTGCGGACACAACACACGAACTCACACCCGCTCCCATATGACTAACAACGACAACAGCACATGGAGGGCATTTGCATTGGGACATTGGGTGGTGTCCTGACGCGCAGTCACAGCTCGTGGCCCAGCCCCGTTGGCTGACCCTGACCCAACCTGATAAGGATTCGGTTAGACCCGGATCTAGATTTTTTTCAACCTAACCCAATTTTTGACACGACACATTTTCATCCTGAACCACTGTTCTGACCTAGATCCAATTTTTTTGCCCAAATCCAGTTCTAATGAGTCCGATCCATGCCCGAGCACGCGAGGTTCGTTTCAAAGAAAAATTAAAGATATTTACTATGCAAATTTATGTAATAAATTAGGAAGGACGTACATGATCTACGAATGGGCCGCCATAAATGAATTTATTTATTTTTTATTGTTTATAGCATGTTGTGAATGTTTAAATTATGCAGTAGCATGCAATGTATGTTTAGTTACGTGGAAGCATGGTATATATTTTACGTGATTAACTACGTTTTAGAATTATACGAGCATGTTTTACATGTTGAGTTCTAGAAAGAACATGTTAGGATTACGTGATCTGCATGGACAAACCTTTTGAAATAAAAAGTCAAAGTAAGAAACCCGACGTTTTAATTCTTAGATTAAAATCGTCAAGACCTCCACATTTTGATCTCTAAAAAAATGATATGCACTGTGAGTAAACGTCCATACTCATGGCTTGCTTGCACTATTTGTCATATGTTTGTTGATGAGATTTCTAAATAAAATATTTTAATCTATTAAGAAGTGGGAGTTTCATGTGTAAACATCCACACACGTGGCTTGCATGTGCGTTATCATAAGTTCTCTAGAGATAGATGTAAAATGAGATGACAAATGAAATTGAATTGGAAGCTGTATGGTTCGAGCGAGTATGCCAATTCTAAGAATTCGATTTCTGCTATCAAAATTGTGATTGTTGCTTAGGCCTCACCTTAAATACAACATTTCGTGAAGTTCCTTCTTGCGATAGTGATGTGGTTTAGTTAAGGTCCAATTATTAATTTTATTTGTCATAAGGATAAGTTGACACGGAATGGAATGCCCTTACTGACACGTCGACTGATGAGCAGCTAGAGACAAGCAGACTTTTGCATAAGTCAAACAATATGGTTAAGTGCTATATGATGACTACGATGTCGAAAAGCTTGCAACTGCAGCATCAATCGATGGCAGACGCTATCGACATCTGGTTAAGTCTCAAGAGTAATTTTGGTAATCGGATCGAACAGTTTGCTTTCACACGATGAGAGAAATCTTAGAGTGTAAGATGGAAAAAGGAAGTTCGGTCTATAAACATGTCTCCCACATGGCGTTTCTCATGGATAGCCTTGATCAGTTAGGAGCAGGTATCGACGGTGAAGCCAAGGTCTATATCATTCTCAACACACTGCCTAAGTCTTTTGAGAACTTTCGCATGAACGTGATCATGAGCAAGACTGAGTATACACTCAGTCAGTTGCTTAACGATCTTGTGGCAGCAGAAAGAGTCATGGGAAAAGGAGCACATACCCTCGTTAGCATATCCAAGGGCCCAATGTTCCATCGAAAGATGGAAGAAGGAAGACGGGTGCCGAGGGTGGTAGAGACAAGGGAAACAGTGGGAGCAAGGGCATGAGTGTCATCTACGATGTGAAAAACCCAAATAAGAAGGGCAAGCACTTCAAGTACAGTAAGACTGGGCATTGGAAGGCTAAGTGCCCTATGCTCAAGGCTCAAGGTACGTCATTAGATCTAGTAATGGAAACATGTTTAGCAACTTGTTCTAATCATTCGTGGGTAGTAGATACCGGTACGATTGATCATATTTATTACAACTTGCAAGGGTTCCTGCGGACAAGACAGTTGAGTGAATGAGATATTACGATTTCCATGGGTAACGCAGCGCAAGTCAAGTTCGCTGTGGTTGGAGATATAACTTTATGCTTTGATATGGCATTTTTAGTTTTGAGAGATGTACTTTATGTGCCGAAGTTTCAGTGGAATCTTATTTCCATTTTTATGTTTTTTATTAACGGATATTCTGTTATTTTTTATAGTGGTGTTTCTATCATGAGAAATGATGATTTTATCTGTGGTGGCACATTATACAACTCTCTATATACTATTTTTTCTAAGCATAACACCTACAACTATGTTGCATTTACTATATCAAACCATCAAAATAGGAAGTTTTCTTTGCAAGAAGACTATACATATCTTTGGCATCTTAGATTAGGTTACATCAATCTAAATAAGATCCAAAGACTGACTAAGAATGGAGTGTTGGATGAATTTACGATTACTATGTTACCAGTCTGCAAATCCCATATAAAGGGAAAGATGTCGACTATACCCTTCAAGACAAGGGATATAGAGTCAAAGAAGTGTTAGAATTAGTCTACTCTGACCTGTGTGCACCGATATCTACACAAACTCGTAGAAGGTATAAGTATTTTATCCCTTTCATTGACGATTACTCAAGATACGGATACGTTTACCTGCTTCACCATAAGTTTGAATGCTTTGAGAAATTCAAAGAATTCAAGGCAGAAGTGGAGAAGAAGCTAGGTAAAAGTATCAAGTCATTGTGGTCTGATCACGGTGGCGAATACCTCAGCAACGAGTTCATAGACTACCTGGTGGAGTGGGGGATTATATCCTAGCTAACTACACTGGGCACATCGCAGAAGAACGATATATCGGAGCAAAGAAATAGGACTCATTTAGAGATGGTTAGATCAATGATGAGTTATGCAATGTGGTTTGTTTCGTTCTGGGGGTATGCCTTAGAAACAGTGGCATACTTGCTAAATCTAGTACCATCTAAGTCAGTTGACAAGACCCTTTTTGAGTTATGGTTTGGGAGTAAACCCAGTTTAAGCCATATAATGATATGGGGTAGTCCAACACACGTGCTGAACAACCAGGCTGGCAAGTCGGAGGTTAGGTCTGATGCAAAGCTATATGTTGGATATCCTAAAGGAACGAAATGTGGTTATTTCTACAATCCTAAGAATTAGAAGGTCGTTATTCGCACTAACGTCTGATTCTTGGAGGAGGACTACGTGAAAAACTACAAATCTAAAGTTGAAATCATTTTTTAAGAAATCGAAGATGATCATATTCCAACACTAATTTAGATACAAGATGTCACGTCTAGTGAGAGGGATCGATACCAGAAACTTCAAAAAATTGAAGTGGGTCGAGTTTCACTAGTGAAACCGACTGTATGAGTGGCACCTACCCAGAAAAGTGTGCAAGAAATGACATCACAAATTACTGCACACACCATTGCCATTGTGGCAGTAGCGCCTTCATCGTAGTGGGAGGGTTGTTTGATAACCCGATCGAAATATATGTTCGCGGGTGAATCGTTGGATTTAATCCCAATAGACGAACAAGCTATAGTCGAACCACGGACATACAGCAAGGCGATGCAAGATATAGATATGGGAGAATAACAAACCGCTATGGACTTAGAGATTGAGTCCATTACCTCTATGGATGTATATGAGAAGATACCTCTACCAGATGGCAAGGAAGCGATAGGTAGTAAGTGGGTTATACAAGCGGAAGAGAGATTCTAATGGAGAGGTTTCAGCTTTTAAAGCAAGGCTCGTGATGAAAGGGTATACATAGATAGAGAGGATCGATGACGATGATACCTTTTCGCCTGTAACAATGCTCAAGTACATCAGAAATCTTCTGGCCAAAGCAACTCACTTGAACCTAGAGGTTTGACAAATGGATGTGAAAACCGCTTTCTTAAATGCTTTCCTTGAGGAGGGTAGAGATATCTGTATGCAGCAACTTGAAGGTTATGCGAAGAAATGTGAGAAGCATCTAGTGTGGAAGCTTAAGAAGTCCATTTATGGACTCAAGCAAGCTTCCTGGTCATGGAACTTATGTTGTGACGAGGTGGTAAAGACCTATGGTTTTACCCAGTTACCAAACGAGAGTTGCGTGTACCATTTAGATGTCAATAGTGATGTGGTATTTCTTGCACTTTATGTAGATGACATCCTTCTACTTGGCAACAATGTGAAGCTGTTATCCGATGTGAAGAGTTGGTTATTTGATCAGTTTCAGATGAAAGACTTAGGAGATGCAACACACATTCTTGGAATCAAGGTTTACCGAGATCGCAAGAAAAAAATGTTGAGTTTATCTCAAGTTTCTTACATTGATATTGTGATTACTTGTTTTAGCATGCAAACTGCTAAGAATGGATTTCTACCCTTTAGACATGGTTTCTTTATCTAAGAAGCAATCGTCGAATACTGCAAAGAAGATATAGAAAATGAGACACGTTTTCTACGTTTCTGCCGTAGGAAGCCTCATGTACGCGATGTTGTGCATGAGGCCGGATATATGCTATGCGGTAGGCATAGTTGTAAGATATCTGTCTAACCCTGGACAAGCTCATTGGACTGCGGTAAAACATATACTCAAGCACCTGAAAAGGTCTCGAGATTATAGGCTAGTTTACCAGGCAGACAGTCTAATGCCTTTGGGTTATTCTGACTCAGATTTATAAGTTGGTCGTGATGAGAAGAAGTCTACCTCAGGCTATGTGTTCACCTTGGGAGATGGAGTAGTATCATAGCGGAGTGCAAAGCAGCGGTGCATTGTAGACTCCACTATAAAGGTCGAATATGTGGCTGAATCAGAGGTTGCTAAGAAGGCAGTATGGCTCACAAACTACCTCTTGGATCTAGGTGTGGTACCTTATTTATCGAAGAGTATCATAGTGTTCTACGATAACTCTAGAACCACGGACCCACAAGGTGACGAAACACATAGAGAGAAAGTACCATATCATACGAGAAATTATACAATGAGGAGACATGTTGATTGAAAAAATTATTATTATGGATAACCTAGCTGACCCATTCACGAAGAGCTTGCCGTGAATAGTCTACGACAAGCATGTTCGAGGACTTGTATTGCGCAAGATGGACCCCACTTAGTTAAGGAAAATTTTGTATATGTGGGGGAATCAAAGTAATAGTGTTGGTAATAGCTAGTAGGGAGACACATTGTATACTAAAAGTTTGCTTTAGTATAAGTGGGAGATTGTTGGATTTGTATACTGAAAGCAATTTGGTTTAGCTTGTATACAATGTTTCCTATTACTACTATTCCAATCACCTATCTGATTGTTTACTTGATTGCATATGTTATCTCATTATCTCATACAAAAGTTAGATCATATAGTGTATAGAAGATCACATAAGTCTGTATGGTTCGTTAAGCTAGTTGAGATATAAAAAGGATCACAGCTAAGACTACTTAAGGACATGGTGTCGGTATAAGCTGCAGTACAGATAAAAAGTAACTTGACTTCGGTGCTTGACTATGATGGCACGTCTTAACATATCGATGTATCACATTGAGATAAGTTCTTCTATTTGACCGTCGTGAAGAACCTAGACCTCGGTGATTTTATGTTGATCTATGTTGGACTGAAAAGATCACTAATAAAGTCCCTCGCAATCTAATGAGGTCGTCCTAGCGAGCAAGCTAATCCGAGTCCTCTCTCAAGGAAAACTTAACAGGGCGTTACTAAGTTACCACACGAAAGCAATTAAATTCCTAAACATTCTAATCACAAAGAGTTATTTGATCGTCACTTAAAAACTGTAGATTACCTAGGCGATGAATTATTAAGGAAAGAAAGGCGAATTAACTATGCGGAAATTGATAAAGCAAATAAATTATCTAGACAAGAATTAAACCATAAATTGAAGAACACAGAATCAACATGATGAACCCTAGACATAATTCAAAAGAATAAAGGAAAGACAAGAATAATTAAATCAATACCAATATTAATCAACCCCGAAGCACAGAAATCATCATCAAAGAAATACGAGAAAACGGTAGAATGCGATAAAGAAATCTTACGAATAAAAACAAACGATGGAATTGAAATTAAAGTCTTTCGGAGTTGAAATCCAATAATAATAATCCTTACAATAATCTTGAATCATAAATCTCAAAGGAATACTTAGGAAAACTTGAAAGAAGAAAATCACGTGAGAGGAGGCGCGCAAACGAAAGTGGAACGGCGAAAAAATAAAATAAGAACTCGGGTTTTCAGCATTTTACAACATATATATAGTGCCCAAAATTTCTCGCCCAGCGTCGGACGCAAGCCCAGCACCGGATGCGTGCCCTTCAAAGCAAGACAAAATGCAGGTCACCCAGCGCCGGACGCTAGGCAACGCCGGACGTGGCTGCTCGCGGAAACAGGGCCCAGCACCGGACGCGTGAGCTCTTGGGAAAGGGCACTCAGCGCCGGACGCATCGATTCTCTGGACAACTTCAGCTCAGCACCGGACGCATGCCAGTGCCGGCCGCGGGCGCTCTCTGGACAACTTCAGCATGTGCGCCTAGCGCCGGACGCATGCCAACGTCGGATGCGGACGCCCTCGGGGCGATATAGCGCCCAGCGCCGGACGCATACCAGCACCGGACGTGGGCCTTCTCGAGCACATCCTCGCAACGCCAAGGTGCACCCAAATACCGACTCTGTTGAGTCTAGTGCTTGGTTGTGTTTTTATGCACAAAATGCTTAAACACGATCATTCCCTACACAAAATGAAAACGAACATGATTCCAATAAAATATATTCAAAGATAAACAAATAGGAATCAAATCGTCTAAAACAAACAAGGAAAAACATAACAAAAACATGCAAAACAAATCCCCCACACTTAACTCTTTGCTTGTCCTCGAGCAAACTTTAGTTTCTTGAAAAGAATGGTACACATCGAATTAATACTTCAAATAGATTCAATCACATATTCCTATCCTTTCAATACATCTTAATAATATGATTGTCAATACAATGATCCTCATTCATCAACCCAAACATGTGACTTATCATAGAATAGCTGTGCTTCGACTCAGATATGATTTCAGAAATCAATATACGACTCACATGGTTCCCTTTCATGTAAGACATCCCAAAGATAACAATAAATAAAACATGTGGAACTTAAAACCGACTATAGGACAATAATCGTTAGGTGAAACCTTCAAGTTATACACTCGAGTATCCTAACGTAGTTATCTATACCCATCGCATAGAGTCTCCATTCGAGAGACAACACAAGCAAGAGGGGTAGAGCCCCTTATTCGAATTTTAAGCCCACTTATTTTAAACATCACAACAATGATTTTCTTTTTCTTTTCTATTCTTTTTTTTTTTTGGAAAAATCACACAAGAAAAAGGGTCCCATGTATGAAATATATGATAACCAATCACACACATTGTCTAATCACAGCTTTTCTAATCATGTCCCACAATTCAAGTTGATACTAAGTTTCATCACACTAAAAACCATATATACCAAGACGAAAAGAAATTCAGAACAAAACATAATTAATTCAACTTAAAGCATAATTCTTCACGCACCATTTATTTCAAGAGCATAAAATCCTCTCTTATTCAAACAAAAAGTTAAGGACAAAATAAAAACGAAACAGAAAACGACAAAACACAAACAAACCAGAAAATGAACCCCCCCACACTTAAAATAGGCAAGGTCCTTATTGCATAAAAAAAATATATAAGAGAATAGAAGAGGCGACTTCCCTGAAAGCAAAGAAACGGAATGGCGGGGCATCAAGCACGAAACAAAACCTTCCACTGTATTATAAATAGGAAATGTGGCTGAGTACATTCTACAGATATCTTCCACGGGTTCCTCCATAGAAGCATCGTCGTCTCGAGAGTGACGGGAGCTAGAGCCGGCAGCTTGTTTAGTTCGAACCATGTTGATATGCGTGCAAGTGAGCAGGTGACGAACGTGAGGAGTGACTGAACACTGGAGCTGTTCGGAAGGAAACACCGGACGTAGGAAAACGCTCGCTGGGTTGCGAGGCACGCGAGAGCCGAAAGGAAGCAAGCGCGCGCTATGGCGCAGGCGCGCAGCGCTGATGGAGGCGCGCATCGCTGGGCTGAAGGTAGCAGACGCTGGGGCGACGCGCAGAGTTGTGGCAAAACACGGAAGGAGAGCGTTGATCGAGCTAAAAACACACTCAAATTCACTCGCAATCGTACGAGGTAATCGTAGCGTGATAAGTTAACACGAGTCGTCTCAAGGAAAACTTAACAGGGCGATTGTTCGTGTCGCGCACAGAAAGCAATTAAATCCTAAACATTCTAATAACAACGGTGGTGGAACATGCAAGAATTGAAATACGAGAAAATAAACAGCGATCCTAAGCTGGGGGTTGTCAATCCCAAGCTAAACTAATAAAGCGATAAATCTAAACCAGAGGTTGTCAATCCCCAGTTGAACTACGAAGGCAATAAATCAAAGCGATAAATAAAAGCATATGCAATCATATTATTCATAGGGTTTGTCAATCCCTAATCTAAATCTAATTGTAAATAAAAACATAATCATCAATCCATCTCCAAGAACAGGAATTAAACGAAAGCAGGAAATCATTATGCAATGTAAATCAACGGAACATGGAAATCCAATCCACTGTCACTATGAATTGAATCCAATAAAACAGAGAAATTCCAAAGCATAAACTAATAAATTAAACATTCAATGATGAAACTAAAAGCAGGAATTAAAATAAGAATTGTATCTGTTATGTTGCCTGAGGAATCGTCGGAAGAAAAGCAAGAAACAGTACTGGAGAGAAAATCATGGCGAAAGCGCCATGACTGCGTGCAAAAGAAAAATCCAACTCGGCCTCAACCCTAAGCACAGATATTTATATTAAATGAATGTGAGCACCGAATGTGGATGAACGAAGGTTCAAAAAACATTCTGACTTGAAAGTGAACGCCGGTTGGAGAGCGTGGGCGAGCGCGCATGCGGGCGAGGCGAGGGGCGCAACGCTGGGCGCTGGGTGAAGCCCAGCCACCGACAGAGCGGCGCGGCGCGGGCGAAGCACTGGAGTGGGCGCTGGGTGGAACAGCAGCTGGGCGCGTGAGCAGCGTGGCGCCAGGCAAGGCATCGATCCCGCCACGGACGGGCGTCTTGCGTCGGGCGCTGGTCTTGTGGGCGGGCGAGGCGAGGCGAGCGAGCGCGCGCGCATGTTGAACGCGCGAGGTAATTCTACAAACGCGCTGGCGTGTGAGCGCCGGCCGGGTGTGCAAGGCTTGGCGCGCGGCACGCGGCATGGGCGCGAGGCGCGCGCGCAGCGTCGCGAGGCGTCGGGTGTGCGGCGCGCTCGCGCGACCTGATGTTTCGCTCCGCTCTTTCTCGCTTGAACTCCGATTTTGATCCGCCACCTATTAACTCTCGCCGAGATGCTCTTTAATAAACTTGATTCTTGTTAGATCCAATTCATTCTATTTTATGCTGTTTTCCTATAAATCATCGAAACAAACGAAGTAAGTCCGAATCGATAAATATTAATCAAACCAACGGTATAAATAGGACAAACCACTGAAAATGACATGTAAAAAATACCAAGAATCATCACAAAATCATACTAAACAACTCCCCCAAACTTATCCATTTGCTTGTCCTCAAGCAAAGTCTATACTAATAAGAGTAGAAGAATAACTCATGCAACTTAACCCTTAATCCAATCAATCAAATCTCTTTTGCAATTCCCCCAAACATGATGAATACATCATCAAAGACAACGTGAAACAAATCTAAGATTGTGAAAATATCAAATAAATAAGTAGATTATTTATGCTCAGACCCAACTCTCCGCTAGATGTGAATTAACTAAAATGGTTATCTTTAGCAACAAGTTTCCTTTGATAACATAGAAGGTATTAACAGATTTTGGAACAATGTTCGAAAGGTGAACTCTCGATGAACTCGAGTCTCCTAACGTGGTTTTCCATGTCCATTTCTCAATTCTGAGAAAGAGGACATAATCCCATCCTCCATTTATCTGATCTCAACAACATTGGAGTTTTAATTCTCCTTGTTTTCTACACTTTTTCACACATATTTTTTTAAATGAAGCAGTATATAGGTAACCACACCGTTAACACTACCCCTAGCATTAGCCGGACAAATCACGTCAATAACCACCGATTTAAAATCAATTCACACAATCTCGTCAATTCACATTGCACTTTAATCACATGACATCAATATAAGCGAAAATACATCAAGGTCCGATCAATACCACGAGTTCAACAGCACAAATCAAAATCCTAACTTATTCGTGATAGACACAAACTTAAGTCCAAACAATCAAAATAAGCACAAGGGCACATCATTAAGCATACAAATATATATATATGGGGAGTAATTGGTTTTGTGTTTTATGGGCGTGATATATATATATATATATATATATATATATATATATATATCACGCCCATAAAACACAAAACCAATTACTACCCATTATTAAATTCGAAAATCATCCCCGGTGCTCAAAACACGATTAACACAAAATAGCCGATAGAGGAGGAGACTTCCCTGATAATATATGGCAGTTGCAGGGTTGGAATGTGAGACAGAGTTGGAGTGTCACGGCTTCACCACACTGCTGATGAAAATACGCAAACCCTTCTTCCCAATTTCGAGCAAAACTAACACAAAGACAACAGACAGATCAAAGAACAACGAAACAAGCAAAAAGAGATAGAAAGAAAAAGAAAATAAAAAACCGTGGGTAACTCCCACGAAGTACTCAGGTTCAGAAAACGTTCTGACTTGAAAGTGAACGCCGGTTGGAGAGCGTGGGTGAGCGTGCATCGGGCGGCGGCGGGCGCGCTGGGCGCTACTGGGCTGGCGAAGGGCCAAGCTGCGTCTGGAGCGCTTGGCGGGCACGGGCGAAAGCGCTGGAGTTGGCGCCGGGTGGAATCGCGCTGGCTGGTGCGCGGCAGCGTGCGCTGGGAAAGGCGCTGGATCCCGCCACGGACGGGCGTCGGTGTCTTGAGGCTGCTGGGTCTTGGCGGGCGAGGCGAGGCGAAGCGAGCGCGCACGCATGTTGAACGACGAGGTAAGTCGCGAATGCACACTCGGCTGCGCCCGGCTGGGTGTGCGAGGCTTGGGCGTGGGCACGCGGCATGGGTGCGAGGACGCTCGCACGCATGCGGGGCGTGCGGGTGCTCGGGCGCTCGTGTGCGACCTTGACGTTCGCTCCGTTCTTCCTCGTTTGAACTCCGATTTCCGCTTTCGCCTATGAACTCTGTCAAGATGCTCTTCAATAAACTTGATTCTTGGCAGATCCAATTCATTCTATTTTATGCCGTTTTCCTACAAATCATCGAAATAAGCAGTAAGTCCAAATCGATAAATATTAATCAAACCAACGGTATAAATAGGACAAACCACTGAAAATGACATGTAAAACATTACCAAGAATCATCAAAAATCTTACCAAACAAGCGTGGCACTCAAGGCGCGCGCCGGATCGGCTCGAGCGCCGGACGCGGCGGACGCTTAGCGGCCCAGTGGCGCGGAGGCTCGGAGTGAGCAGGTCTTTGTGTCTGGTCGAAATGCCGACGGCAGGAGTAGTTGGGCAGCTTGTGGCCGCGGCGCATGTAATGCCGGACGATGGAGGAACAGGCGCAGCGGCTGGCGTTGAGAGAGGTAAACGTCGGTCGGAAAGAGAGAATGTCGGATGGGAGGAATCGAGCGCCGGGCAGAGGAGTGAGCGGCACTGGGCTTGGAGAAACAGAGGAAGAGAGAGAGATGCAAGGATAATTCTTGCTCGTCGGTCGATCCCATGAAAACCTCTTCTACTGCGTGTGCCTGCAAAAAAAAACATTCTCGACTAAGGGCTCAATAGCATCAACAAAGGCACAATCATCTATATAATGAGCAATAGGGGCTTTAAGGTTGTCTCTCACATAAAATGTAACCGTAGTCCCCAAAACAATCATCTTGATAAGGCCACTCTTGATATCTATCATGGTATTAGTGGTGGCCATAAACGGTCTACCTAGGAGAATGGTGTGAGACCTACCATCCTTCCGTACATCCCCGATTTCCAAAACCACAAAATCCATCAAAATTATTAAACCTCCCACATTAACCATAACATTTTCTACTATCCCCTTGGGGTATCTCATAGATCTATCAGCTAATTGAAGGGTCATTCCTGTGGGTTTCAACTCCTTAAGACCTAATTCTTGAAAGATAGAATAAGGTATCAAATTAATCCCCGCCCCCAAATCAAGCATACCCAAGGCCTCTTTCCCATTCCCCATAGAAATTTTAATGATAAAGCTACCTGGATCGCGAAGCTTGGGTAGAAGAGGAAGTTGCATGATCGAATTAGCCGTCTCGGAGACCACCACATTGTCAATGTCTCCCCAGTTCATCTTCTTGGAGGTGAGCTCCTTAAAGAACTTAACAAAGGCAGGGACAACCCGGATGACGTCCAACGGAGGCAAGTTGACATGCACTTGAGACAGCAACTTGTAGAAATCGCTGAACTGTTGGTCTTGCTTGGCATTCGTCAATCAGTGGGGATAAGGGACCCAGGGCTTGAACAATGCCTTTGTAGATCGTCCCGATAGAACATAAGGATTGGAGGCTTTGTGCAACGCACTCTCCTCTTTCTTCTCGGGAATCTCTTCTTCTACATGAGGTTGCTCAGCGTCGATAGTGGGTGTCTATGAAGGCGCGGGAGTTGGCATAGTCACCTTGTTGTCGATAACCTTTCCACTTCGTAGCACCGTCACGGCATGAGCTTGATGAGCTTGCCCTGGCAACTTGTTCCTTTCACCCTGCTGCCTCATCTCATTAATTGAAGTGGCAATTTGACCCATAGAATCCTCGAGGCGCCTCATCGTCACCTCAGTACTGTCGATTCTCTGATTGTTCTTAGTGATGTAGGCGTCAAGAGACTCCTCAGCAAGAGTCCTCTGAGATAGCGGGGAGCCACGTGGAAAATGTTGTGGCGGCGGAGGCTGCTGAGGGTACTGCTGCGACGGAGGCTGCTGAGGGTACTGCTACGGCGGAGGCGGTTGTTGTGGGTATGGATACTGAGGTGGCAGTGGCTGCTGCGGGTAGGGATATTGCGGGTATGACGGTGGTGGATATGATCTTGCCGACATCGACATCTGCGACCATAAGCCCGCCGCTTGGGCGAGTATCTTGAGATGGATGCTAACGCGACAGTACCGCTGCGATGTAGGGCATCTAGTTTGTGGGTTTGAACCCGATGCATGAACTGTTGGATTTGTATACTGAAAGCAGTTTTGGTTGAGCTTGTATACAATGTTTCCTGTTACCACTATTACAATCTCCTATCTGAATTGAATACTTGATTGCATATATCGTGTCCCTTATCTCATATATAAGTTAGATCATACGATTGTGTAGAAGATCACGAGTGTCCGTATGATTGGTCAAGCTTAATGAGATATAAAAGTTTCACACCGAGACAACTTGAGGACGAGTTGTCGGTATAGTCGCGGTATAGATAAGAAGTGACTTGACTTGGTTGCTTGTCTATGCCGTGCGTCTCGACGTATTGAAGGATCACGGTGAGATGAGTTCTTCTATCTGACCGTAGTGAAGAACCTTGATCTCGGTGACTTACGATGATCTAAATCTCGATAAGGTATTAGGTGAGTATGAGTTACTGACCATCACTTTGACTTGTTATGGGTGAGGGTTATATGTTCTAACCCAATATTCTCCGCATCTTGGGTGGTGGCAGTGCTTGTATGTCATGCAAGTTATCTGTATCGAGTCACCGTATCCGTTTAGGATGATGACGTCCCCTTAAGGAGCTCAAAAGGTTTATTGTACTAAACCCTGCAGGTTGAGTTAGCTCAAGTACAATAATAAGGTTGAGTGGTACTACTTAAGGAATTAAAGCTATTAATTTTTTAAGCGGTCGAGAATGCTATAAATAATTAATGGACGTTCGATATCTTAAATACGGGATTTGTAATGTCTAAGTGCAAGCCGACTCACCTTCGGCAATAAAGGGTAAGTCGAAGATTTATTCTCTAGTGGCATGAATAAATGTTTATAAATTAATTTATGTTCGGGTGAACATAAGATAATTAATTTATTTGAGGTCCATCTTTATTCCTTGCATTTGATCCTGGGTCGGCCCATCCGTGCCCTTTAGCTAAGGAAAATCGGTAGCCCCTATGTGTATAAGGAAAGGATTTGATTCTCTTCATCCCACAAGGATATTATTATATTTATGGATATGCATGGATCCTTTCCTAATGGGATTATGGTAATGCATTATAAATATAAGGTAAGAGATAGATTCAAGGCTAATCCTTAATTATCCATCCTCATAATTCTCGAAAATCACTAGAGCTTTAGTGAGGATTTTCGAAAATTATCTTGAGAGCATTGGTGATTTTTTCCGAAGCATTCTCCATAGATCGTCCTCACTCGGCGTTGGAGATTGGGTAATCGGGATACAGTCCAGAAGGTCAAAGCACGAGTCTCGATCCGTTCATTCCATTCGACCCCGACAGATCCAAAGGTAAACACGAGAAAACCCCTACGTGTTGCAATTAATTAAATAGACGCATGCTAGGAATATAATCAATGTATGGTGAATTAAATATCCAAGATAGATCCTCGGGGCGAGGGCTAAACCTAGTTTTCCTTCAATTGGTATCGAGCACGGGATCGATATCTTGGCTCTGTTGGATTAATTCACGTTTGATTATTACGTGCGCTTAATTAATTGTTGGATCTGTCGTTCATGCTCGTTTTGTTTTTGTTGGATTTTGCTTTTCACCACGAGAAAATCCGTGGTTAGATTAGTTTTTTTTTCTATAAATCTTATCTGTAAAAGAAGAACGAAGACGAAAGCACGAAGAACGAGATAGCGAAGACTCGTCGAGAATCGGACGCCGGCGCGAGCTGTGTGCTCGGCACCATCGCGAGTGTTTCTCGCGACATCGGGCGGGCGGGCGTGGCGGCGAGCCTCTGCGGATGCGGGCGGCGACCCGGCGGCCTTGAGACGCGTCTTAGCGGTTAGCGCCAAAGATCGGGCGGGCGGGCGCGCGGGTCGCGAGCTCGGTGGCAGGCGTGCGGGCGCCTGAACCTGCGGAAGGCCTCGGCACGTCGCGGCGGCGAGTGCGGAAACCTCAACGAGGTCTCGGCGAGAGCGCGGCGGGCGACGACGAGGAAACCTCGAGGCCGCAGCGGCGCTGCGCGCGGGCGCGAGGCGCTGATCTCGTCGCGAGGCCTCGGCGCTCGACACCCTCGGCGAGGCGCGCGCGGGAACCTCAAAGTGCGTGGGCGTGGGCGGCGGCGCTGGGTGGCGGTGCGTGATTTTGCGCGGATGCCCGTGCCTTCGGCGATGCGGTCGGCTCTCGGCCGTGGTGGGCGCGTAAACCTCAAAGCTCGTGATTTCTCCATGAGGCAGGCGCGAGGTGGGAGGTGGCGGTCTTTGGAGTGCGCGCATGGGCATGCCCTGGCGCAGCCCGGCCTGTTCGACCCGGCCCGTTTGTTCTGGATCGACCCGACCCGGGTTCGGCCCTGACCCATTTTTCAACCCAAATCCGATTTTTCGACCCGGTTTGGCCCGTTCCATTGTTCCGGCCCGAATCCAGTTTTGACGAATCCGGTCCGTGCCCGTGCACGCGAGGCCCGTTTTCAGTTTAATTGCATGCTTTGCTATTCTATGTAATAGATTAGGCGAAAGTGCGGAGTTCCACGAGTGGGCCATGATGAGCGTTTTATTTTATTTTTATCGTTCATTGCATGTCGTGGATGTTTAAATTTTGCGAGAGCATGCTATGTATGTTTAAATTACGTTGACAAACCTTTAAGTGTTTTACGTATTTAAGTGCGCATAGTAAGCATGCTAGGTTTATCGCGTTTTCAAGCATATTTTAGAATTCTGCGAGCATGTTTTACATGTTGAGTTCTATAGACAAGCATGCTAGGATTACGTGATCTGCATGGACAAACCTTTTGAACAAAAGACTAAGCAAGCAACCCGACATATTAATTTTCCAAATTAAAATGTCAAGACCTCCACTTTTAATCTCTAAACAAAGTGATGCGACTTGTGAGTGGCGATCCACACGCGCGGGCTTGCTTGCTTGCTTATCATAAGTTTGTTAGATGAGATTTCTAAATAAAACATTTTAAATCTATTGAGAAGTGGGAGTTTCATGTAAACGCCCACACGCTGGCTTGCATGTGCGATTTTCATAAGTTCTCTAGAGATAAATATAAAATGAGATAACAAAAGAATTTGAATTGGAAGCGGTATGGTCCGAGTGAGTATGCCAATTCTAAGAATTCATTTTCTATTTGTTAAAATGTGGTCATTGCTTAGACATCACCTCGGTACAACTTCCCGAAGTCACTTCTTGCGATAGTGATGTGGTCTAGTAAGGTCCAATCGTTAATTTCATTTGTCATAAGGATAAGTTGACATGGATTGAAATTAAAACGACTAAAAGGTATATTTTAGTGCAGTCGAGGATCATATGTAGCGTCCACACGCGTGGCTTGCATGTGGGATTCCTTGGGCGATTGGAGGTTTCAATTAATATTGTTTTATCAAAGGTTACAATATTATTATTCACAATTATGTGCGATCGTATGCTTATGTGTTTTCATTATCGTTTCGGATATGTCTCTTACACGATTATCAATATGCTCGCACAAAATCCCTATCCGGTCCAAATTTTATATCGAGTGGAAGCGAAACTTGGAATATGTTCTTATCGCCAAGAACACATGCTTGTTCTCACTACTCCTAAACCCGATGCCTTCTTCGACGATCGATGATGAGCGAGAGTCAAGGGACATTGGAATAAGTCGAACAATATGGCTAAATGCTATATGATGACTACTATGTCCAAAGGCTTGCGGTGCAGATCGATCGATGGTAGATGCGATCGATATTTGGTCAAGTCTCGAGGTAAGTTTGGGCGATCGGATCGGACCGTCCGCTTCCACACAATGAGAGAAATCTTGGCGTGTAAGATGGAAGAAGGAAGTTCGGTCCATGAACATGTCTCCCACATGACTCATCTCATGGATAGTCTTGATCAGTTGGGAGGAGGTATTGACGGCGAAGCCAAGGTCGATATCATCCTCAATACACTGCCCAAGTCTTTTGAGAACTTTCGCGTGAATGCGATCATGAGCAAGACCGAGTATACACCTAGTCAGTTGCTTAATGATCTCGTAGCTGCGGAAGGAGTTATGGGAAAAGGAGCACATGCTCTTCCTAGCACATCTAAGGGCCCAAATTTTCCGTTGCAAAATGGAAAAAGAAAAAGGGGCACCAAAGGTGGTAGAGACAAGGGAAGAAGTGGGAGTAATGGGAGCAAGAACATGGCTGCCACGGAGGTTTGAAGAAGCGAAGGAGAAGGGCAAATGCTTCAAGTGCGGTGGGCCGGGCATTGGAAGGCTAAGTGCCCTATGCTCAAGGCTCAAGGTACGCCGTTTGCTTTAGTAACGGAAACATGTTTAGCTACTTGTTCTACCCATTCTTGGGTAGTAGATACGGGTGCGACTGATCATGTTTGTTACACCTTGCAGGGGTTCCTGCGGACAAGGGAGCTAGCTAATGGCGAGATAACGATCTCCATGGGCAACGCGGCGAAAGTCGAGGCTGTTGCAGTTGGAGATGTTTCTTTGTGTTTTGGAACAACAGTTTTAGTTTTGAAAGACGTTTTATATGTGCCGGATTTTCGGCGGAACCTTGTTTCTGTTTCGAAATTATTTTCTCATGGATATTCTGTTATTTTTGATAGTGGTGTTTCTATCATAAGAAATGACGAAGTTATCTGTGTTGGCACTTTATATAATTCGCTTTATACTATTTCTGCAAAACATAATACCTATAACTATGTTGCATCTTCTACAAACCCTAAAAAGAGAAAGTTTTCTTCGCAAGATGACACCACTTTTCTCTGGCATCTTAGATTAGGTCACATCAATCTAAATAGGATCCAAAGACTGGCTAAGAATGGAGCATTGGGTAATCTCACGGTAACTCCGTTCCCAGTCTGCGAATCTTGTATAGAAGGTAAGATGTCGACCAGACCCTTCAAAGCGAAGGGTTATAGAGCCAAAGAAATGTTGGAGTTAGTCCATTCTGACCTGTGTGGACCGATGTCCACACAAGCTCGTGGAGGGTGCAGTATTTTGTCACTTTCATTGGCGATTACTCGAGGTGCGGATCGTATACCGCTTCACCGCAAGTCCGAATACTTTGAGAAATTCAAAGAGTTTAAGGCGGAAGTGGAGCGAAGCTAGGTAAGAGTATCAAGTCACCGTGGTCTCGATCGTGGTGGCGAATACCTCGATGTGAGTTTATGGACTATCTAGTGAAGTGTGGGATTACATCCCAACAAGATTTCACCGGCACACCACACAAAATGGTGTGTCGGAGAGAAGAAATATGACTCTTTTAGAAATGGTTAGATCTATGATGAGTTATGCTACATTGCCTATTTCGTTACGGGGTATGCCTTAGAAACGGCATACTTGCTGAATCTAGTACCATCCAAGTTAGTCGAAAAGACCCCTTCGAAGTTGTGGTTTGGGCCTGAGCCCGTTTAAGCCACATAAGGATATGGGGCGATCCGGCACGCACTTTGAACAAGAAAGCCGACAAGTTGGAGGCTAGATCCGGCGTAAGGCTGTTTATTGGCTATCTAGAGGAGCGAAGGTGGTTTATTCTATAGTCCCAAGGATCGGGAAGGTCATTATTAGCACTAATGCTCGATTCTTAGAAGAGGACTACATGAAAATCATAAATCCAAAGTTGAAATCATTCTTCAAGAATTAGAAGATGATCGTATTCCACCACCGATTAGGCCAAAGGTGCGAGATGTCGAGTCTAGTGGGAGGATCGACACCGATACTTCAAGAAATTGAAGTGGGTCGAGTTCCACCGAGATACCGACCGTCAAGTGGTACCTACCCAAATGTTGTGCAAGATAGAGAACCACAAGTTTACGCACCCACCGTTGCCATAGTGCTGTAGAACCTCGTCGTAGTGGGAGGTTGTTCGTCAACCCGAGCGATTTATGTTCGTGGGAGAATCTTTGGATTTAGTCCCAGGAAACGAACAGGCAATAATCGACCCATGGACATACAAGGAGGCGATACAAGACATTGATGCAAGATCATGGCACACCGCTATGGACTTAGAAATGGAGTCCATAACGGCTATGGATGTATATGAAAGACACCTCTACCGGATGGCAAGGAAGCCATAGGTAGTAAGTGGATATACAAAAGGAAGAGATTACGATGGAGGTTTCGCTTTTAAAGCCGTGCTTGTGGTGAAAGGGTACACTCAGTTGAGGGAATCGATTTCGATGAGACCTTTTCACTGTAGCAATGCTCAAGTCCATCGTAATTCTTACGCCATAGCAGCCCACTTGATCCTAGAGGTTTGGCAAATGGATGTTAAAACCGCTTTTCTAAACGGTTACCTTGAGGAAGGTAGAGACATCTATATGCAAAGAACCCAAGGTTATGTGGTAAAGGGTGAAGAGCATCTAGTATGGAAGCTTAAGAAGTCCATTTATGGACTTAAGCGAACCTCCCGATCATGGAACTTACGCTTTGGAGGTGGTAAAGTCCCATGGATTTACCAGTTGCCTAGCGAGAGTTGTGTGTATCGGTTAGATGTTAACGGTGATGTGGTATTTCTTGCACTTTATGTAGATGACATTCTTCTAGTTGGCAACAACGTGAAGTCATTATCGACGTAAAGAGTTGGTTATCCGATCGATTTCAAATGAAAGACTTAGGAGATGCAGCGTACATTCTTGGGATCAAGGTTTACCGAGATCGCAAGAAGAAAATGTTGAGCTTATCTCAGGCGTCTTACATTGATACTGTGATTATTCGTTTTAGTATGCAGACCGCCAAGAAAGGATTGCTACCTTTCAGACATGGCGTTCCTTTATCTAAGACGCAATCACCCATGACCGCAAAGGAGATAGAGGAATGAGACAAGTTCATACGCTTCCGCCGTGGAAGTCTCATGCACGCAATGCTATGCACGAGGCCCGATATCTACTATGCGGTGGCATAGTAGCTGATATCGCCTAACCACGGACAAGCTCATTGGACATGATGAAGCATATACTCAAGTATCGAAAATGACTCGAGATTATAGGCTAGTTTACCATGCGATAGTCTAATGCCTTTGGGTTATCTGACTCGGTTTCCAAGTCGACCGTGATGAGAAAAAGTCCAGCACCGGATGCGTGCCCTTCAAAGCAAGAAAAAATGCGGGTCACCCAGCGCCGGACGCTAGGCAACGCCGGACGCGGCTGCTCGCGGAAACAGGGCCCAGCACCGGACGCGTGAGCTCTCGGGAAAGGGCACTCAGCGCCGGACGCATCGATTCTCTGGACAACTTCAGCTCAGCACCGGACGCATGCCAGTGCCGGCCGCGGGCGCTCTCTGGACAACTTCAGCATGTGCGCCTAGCGCCGGACACATGCCAACGTCGGATGCGGACGCCCTCGGGGCGATATAGCGCCCAGCGCCGGACGCATACCAGCACCGGACGTGGGCCTTCTCGAGCACATCCTCGCAACGCCAAGGTGCACCCAGCGCCGACTACGCTGAGTCTAGTGCTTGGGTGTGTTTTTATGCACAAAATGCTTAAACACGATCATTCCCTACACAAAATGAAAACGAACATGATTCCAATAAAATATATTCAAAGATAAACAAATAGGAATCAAATCGTCTAAAACAAACAAGGAAAAACATAACAAAAACATGCAAAACAACTCCCCCACACTTAACTCTTTGCTTGTCCTCGAGCAAACTTTAGTTTCTTGAAAAGAATGGTACACATCGAATTAATACTTCAAATAGATTCAATCACATATTCCTATCCTTTCAATACATCTTAATAATTTGATTGTCAATACAATGATCCTCATTCATCAACCCAAACATGTGACTTATCATAGAATAGCTGTGCTTCGACTCAGATATGATTTCAGAAATCAATATACGACTCACATGGTTCCCTTTCATGTAAGACATCCCAAAGATAACAATAAATAAAACATGTGGAACTTAAAACCGACTATAGGACAATAATCGTTAGGTGAAACCTTCAAGTTATACACTCGAGTATCCTAACGTAGTTATCTATACCCATCGCATAGAGTCTCCATTCGAGAGACAACACAAGCAAGAGGGGTAGTGCCCCTTATTCGAATTTTAATCCCACTTATTTCAAACATCACAACAATGATTTTCTTTTTCTTTTCTATTCTTTTTTTTTTTTAGAAAAATCACACAAGAAAAAGGGTCCCATGTATGAAATATATGACAACCAATCACACACATTGTCTAATCACAGCTTTTCTAATCATGTCCCACAATTCAAGTTGATACCTAAGTTTCATCACACTAAAAACCATATATACCAAGACGAAAAGAAATTCAGAAAAAAACATAATTAATTCAACTTAAAGCATAATTCTTCACGCACCATTTATTTCAAGAGCATAAAATCCTCTCTTATTCAAACAAAAAGTTAAGGACAAAATAAAAACGAAACAGAAAACGACAAAACACAAACAAACCGTAAAATGAACCCCCACACTTAAAATAGGCAAGGTCCTTATTGCATAAAAAATATATAAGAGAATAGAAGAGGCGACTTCGAAAGCAAAGAAACGGAATGGCGGGGCATCAAGCACGAAACATAACCTTCCACTGTATTATAAATAGGAAATGTGGCTGAGTACATTCTACGATATCTTCCACGGGTTCCTCCATAGGAGCATCGTCGTCTCGAGGGTGACGGAGATAGAGCCGACGACTTGTTTAGTTCGAACCATGTTGAAATGCGTGCAAGTGAGCGTGTGTGACGTGAGGAGGATCAACACCGGAGCTGTTCGGAAGGAAACACGGACGTGGAAAACGCCGCCGGGTTGCGAGGCACGCGAGAGCGAAAGGCAAGCGCCGCTATGGCGCGGGCGCGCAGCCCGATGGGGCGCGCATGTTGGGCTGAAGGTAGCGAGTACCGGGCGCGCGCAGAGTTGTGGCAAAACACGGAAGGAGGCGTTGATCGAGCTAAAACACACTCAAATTAACTCGCAATCGCACGAGGTAATCGTGGCGTGATAAGTTAACACAGTCGTCCTTCAGGAAAACTTAGCAGGCGATTGTTCGTGTCGCGCATGTAAAGCAATTAAATCCTAAACATTCTAATAACAACGGTGGTGGAACATGCAAGAATTGAAATACGAGAAAATAAACAGCGATCCTAAGTGGGGTTGTCAATCCCAAGCTAAACTAATAAAGCGATAAATCTAAACCGAGGTTGTCAATCCCAGTTGAACTACGAAGGCAATAAATCAAAGCGATAAATAAAAGCATATGCAATCATATTATTCATAGGGTTTGTCAATCCTAATCTAAATCTAATTGTAAATAAAAACATAATCATCAATCCATCTCCAAGAACGAGAATTAAACGAAAGAGAAATCATTACGCAATGTAAATCAATCGGAACATGGAAATCCAATCCACTGTCACTATGAATTGAATCCAATAAAACATAGAAATTCCAAAGCATAAACTAATAGATTAAACATTCAATGATGAAACTAAAAGCAGGAATTAAAATAAGAATTGTATCTGTTATGTTGCCTGAGGAATCGTCGGAAGAAAATCGAAGAACAAAGACCTTTGGAGAAAAAGCGGCGAAAAGCGGCTGCTGACTGCGTGCAAAAGAAAAATCTGAACTCTGGCCTCAACCCTAAGCCCGTATATTTATATTAAATGAATGTGAGCACCGAATGTGGATGAACGCAGGTTCAAAAAACATTCTGACTTGAAAGTGAACGCCGGTTGGAGAGCGTGGGCGAGCGCGCATGCGGGCGAGGCGAGGGCGCTGGGGCGCAACGCTGGCGCCAGGTGAAGCCAATGACTGAAAAGAAATCTTGGCGCGGGCGAAGCTCTTGAGTGGGCGCTCGGTGGAGCAGCACGCTGGCGCCACGGCGCTGGCGCCGGGCAAGGCGCTGATCCCAAAGACCGGACGGGCGTCTGCGGTGTCTGCGGGCCCAGGTCTTGTGTTGGCGGGGCGAGGCGAAGCGGCGGCGCGCATGTTGAGCAGCGTGAGGTAAATTCACGAACGCCGCCGCTCGCTGAGCGCCGGCTGGGTGTGTGAGGCTTGGGCGCGGGCACGCGCATGGGCGCGAGGGCGCCAGACGCTGCTTGAGGCGTCTGGGTGCTCGGGCGTTCGTCGCGACCTTGATGTTTCGTTCCGTTCTTTCTCGTTTGAACTCTGATTTTTGATCCGCTTTCACCTATAAACTCCTGTCGAGATGCTCTTTAATAAATTTGATTCTTGGTAGATCCAATTCATTCTATTTTATGCTGTTTTCCTATAAATCATCGAAACAAACGAAGTAAGTCCGAATCGATAAATATTAATCAAACCAACGGTATAAATAGGACAAACCACTGAAAATGACATGTAAAACAATACCAAGAATCATCTCAAAATCATACTAAACAACTCCCCCAAACTTATCCATTTGCTTGTCCTCAAGCAAAGTCTATACTAATAAGAGTAGAAGAATAACTCATGCAACTTAACCCTTAATCCAATCAATCAAATATCTTTTGCAATTCCCCCAAACATGATGAATACATCATCAAAGACAACGTGAAACAAATCTAAGATTATGAAAATATCAAATAAATAAGTAGATTATTTATGCTCAGACCCAACTCTCCGCTAGATGTGAATTAACTAAAATGGTTATCTTTAGCAACAAGTTTCCTTTGATAACATAGAAGGTATTATGATTTTGGAACAATGTTCGAAGGTGAAATCTCGATGAACTCGAGTCTCCTAACGTGGTTTCCCATGTCCATTTCTCAATTTACGAGAAAGAGGAACAAAATCTCATCCTCCATTTATACAATCTCAACAACATTGGAGTTTTAATTCTCCTTGTTTTCTACACTTTTTCACACATATTTTTTTTTAAATGAAACGAGTATATAGGTAACCACACTGTTAACACTACCCCTAGCATTAGCCGGACAAATCACGTCAATAACCACCGATTTAAAATCAATTCACACAATCTCGTCAATTCACATTGCACTTTAATCACATGACATCAATATAAACGAGAAATACATCAAGGTCCGATCAATACCACAGAGTTCAGTTGCACAAATCAAAATCCTAACTTATTCGCATAGACACAAACTTAAGTCCAAACAATCAAAATAAGCACAAGGGCACATCATTAAGCATACAAAATATATATATATATATATATATATATATATATATATATATATATATATATATATATATATCATACCATAAAACACAAAACCAATTACTCCCCACATTAAATTCGAAACACCGTCCCGATGCTCAAAACACGAATAACACAAAAATAGCCGATAGAGGAGGAGACGTGCAAGACAGAGTTGGAGTGTCACGGCTTCACCACACTGCTGATGAAAATACGCAAACCCTTTTTCCCAATTTCGAGCAAAACTAACACAAAGACAACAGACAGATCAAAGAACAACGAAACAAGCAAAAAAAGAAAGAAAGAAAAAGAAAATAAAAAACCGTGGGTAACTCCCACGAAGTACTCAGTTTAATGTCGTGAGCCCGACGTGTTCCGGTCAACAACAGACTATCCATAGTCCTTCACCTGCAGGAATACCATCTCGGCCAGAGCATCAATAGTAACCATATAAGAACAGAGAACATTAAAGAAAACAAGTGATGCACAATTTAAGCTCAAGTCGAACATCCTATTCTCCAAAATAAAATAAATAATTTCAATTCCCAAAGTACAGTACTTTGGTGAATTAGGATGTTGACAAATAATTGATGTTACCTCAACCTTTGTCCTCGATTTGTCCTCTTCTGGGATCCCGTACTCCAATTGTTGAGGCAGTGTAATCACTTCCAGAGTGGGCTTTGGCATGCTTGCAACTTCACATGCCCACTCTTCCTCGTCAGCCGACCTTGTAACCACTTCCTCGTGGCTCTGATCCTGCTTCTCATCACCACATTCCCATTCTTCCTCATTTTCCACCTTCTCTGGCTGCAGCAACTCGTCAGATGTCTCTCTCACCCCATTCTCAACAAATGGGTCACTTTCAAGAACAGTGACCGCCTGGACCTGACCGGATTGGTTTGGAAGTTCCCTCGCTGCACGTTGTTGTTGATACTCAACCCACTTCACAAACAATCGGTCCACTTGTTCCTCTAAACGCCAAGAGTTGCGTCTCTATCATCGATGGCGAACTCTGATGGTCAGTGGTCGCCTGAGCCTCATAGGGTGAGCTTGGAGGCTCCCCTATTGCATCTTGTTGTAGCAACTCGTTGTTTGGTACGATTTTGTGCTTATTTTTCATATGTTTTTGCATGCCGTTTCCCGTCGTTTGTCCTATTTATGTCGTTGGTTTGATTAGTATTTATCGATTTGGACTTATTTGGTTTGTTTTGATATTTTGTAGAAACAAGACATTAAATAGAATGAAATGGAGATTTCAATATCTATCCTATTTTGAAGAGAATCTTGATAGGAATTCGTAGGCACAAACGGATCGAAATTCGGAGTTCGGACGAGGGAGAACGGATCATTTCTTCAAAGTCGAGCACGTGCACTCCGCTCGCCCAAGTCGCGCGCCGGCGCTGAACACTTTCAATGATTCTCATGAATTTTGGAGAAGGAATCAAGGATTTTGTCCTTCATAAGAAGTAAATTACGTTGTGATAGGAGTCCGTAGGAAAAATCCGTGTGCAAATCGGAGTTCAGACGAAGGAGAACGGGCCAAAACAAAAACACTGCGCAAAGCAGTGTCGCGCGCGCGCGCGCTCGCGCAAATCCGGTTCATTGTGAACGCCGGTTCACCTGCTGTCAACCTCCAAAACTGAGCGCGCGTTCACAATTGTGAACGCTAGTTCACTCCATTTTCATCCTGTTTTCAGCGCCAGCTCAAGTCCAAGCGCTCACATTTCCTCAAGGCCCCATGTCGACCGCGTTCACCTCTGTCTGAGTAATGCATTATGAATCTGTGCTCAATCAAAACTCGCGTTCACTTTCACTAAATATAAATATACGCGCGCTAGGTCAAAAGAGGTCTCAGTTCTTATTTTTGGTTCTAAGCGCAGCCACGGCTGCTCTTCACTGTTCTTCCAGAGCTCTTCAACAGATCGGCACAACAGATAATTCTTAGATTTAATTCTTGTTTCCTGTTTTCATCGAATGATTTAGTTAATCAATTTATGCTTTTGGATTTATCGTTTTATCGGAATCAATTTCATAGTTTATTACTTGAGAATATTGTTGGATTCAATTCATAGTGACAGTGGATTGGATTTTCATGTTCCGTTGATTTATATTGCGTAATGATTTCCTGCTTTCGTTTAATTCATGTTCTTGTTGGATGATTAATGTTTATTGTTCATTTACAAGTAGACTTAGATTAGGGCTTGACGAACCCTAGTATAGGTTTGCTTTTGCTTTTATTTATCGCTTTGATTTATCGCTTTCGTAGTTCAACTTGGGATTGACAACCCCTGGTTTAGTTTTAACGCTTTATTAGTTTAGCTCGGGATTGACAACCCCTGGCCTAGGTTCGCTATTTATTTTCTCGTATTTCAATTCTTGCATGTTCAACCCTAGTTGATTTTAGAATGTTTAGGATTTAATTGTTTTCTGTGTGTGACACGAACAATGGCCCTGTTAAGTTTTCCTTGAGAGACGACTTGGGTTAACTTATCACGCTGCAATTACCTCGTACGATTGCGAGTGAATTTGAGTGTGTTTTTAGCTCGATCACTCGTCCAGCTTCTCAGTCATCATTTCTAATTTTGCTTGCAAGCGCCTGATTTTGGTGTCGTCAGCATCCAACTTTTTGACGAACTTATCATCCCAAGCTGGCATTTGAGGTAGAGGTGGCTGTTGTGGGTATGAATACTGAGGTGGAGGGTTTTGTTGTGAGTCCGGGTACTGCAGCGGAGGTGGTTGCTCCCAATAGGCATTGTAGGATTCATCCTCATAGTGCAATGGAGGTGATTGGTCCCAGTAGGGATTGGAGGCTTGATCCTCATAGTACAGTGGAGGTTGTTGATCCCAGTATGAATTGTAGGCTTGATCCTCATAGTGCGGTGGAGTTAGTTGGTCCCAATATGGATTATAGGCTTGTTGCTCAGGGTAGGGATCGTAGGCTTGATGCTCGAAGCCTAACGGGTATTCCTCAGAAAAATCAAATTGGGCTCCTTCTTCGGGAGAAGAATTTGCCCAATACAACGAACTTTCCTCCCCCCAACCGGGTTGACCATATTCGTACTGTTGATAACCCTGCATTAACAGACACCAACAACAAAAACAAGATCACACGCACCAGGGGAAGAAAATAACAAAAAGAATAAAAATAAAAGAAACACAGAAAACAAACAACACAAACAATACGCCTAAAGTTTTCCCCGGCAACGGCGCCAAAATTGATCGAGCTAAAAACACACTCAAATTCACTCGCAATCGTACGAGGTAATCATAGCGTGATAAGTTAACACGAGTCGTCTCTCAAGGAAAACTTAACAGGGCGATTGTTCGTGTCGCGCACAGAAAGCAATTAAATCCTAAACATTCTAATAACAACGGGGGTTGAACATGCAAGAATTGAAATACGAGAAAATAAAAAGCGATCCTAAGCTGGGGCTTGTCAATCCCAAGCTAAACTAATAAAGCGATAAATCTAAACCAGAGGTTGTCAATCCCCAGTTGAACTACGAAAGCAATAAATCAAAGCGATAAATAAAAGCATATGCAATCATATTATTCATAGGGTTTGTCAATCCCTAATCTAAATCTAATTGCAAATAAAAACATAATCATCAATCCATCTCCAAGAACAGGAATTAAACGAAAGCAGGAAATCATTACGCAATGTAAATCAACGGAACATGGAAATCCAATCCACTGTCACTATGAATTGAATCCAATAAAACAGAGAAACTCCAAAGCATAAACTGATAAATTAAACATTCAATGATGAAACTAAAAACAGGAATTAAAATAAGAATTGTATCTGTTATGTTGCCTGAGGAATCGTCGGAAGAAAACTGAAGAACAACGCCGAGAGAAAATCACGGAGACGCCGATCATTGCGTACAAAAGAAAAATCCGAACTCTGGCCTCAACCCTAAGCCCGTATATTTATATTAAATGAATGTGAGCGCCGGATGTGGATGAACGCAGGTTCAGAAAACGTTCTGACTTGAAAGTGAACGCCGGTTGGAGAGCGTGGGCGAGCGTGCATGCGGGCGGCGAGGGCGCTGGGCGCTACTCTGGCACTGGCGAAGCCCGCGCCGCACGGAATCTTGGCGGCACGGGCGAAAGCGCCGGAGTGGGCGCTTCGGATGGAACGCGCGCTGGTGTGCGGGCAGCGTGGCGCCGGGCAAGTCGCTGATCCCGCCACGGACGGGCGTCGGTGTGCGGGGCGTTGGCGCGCCGGGCGGGCAAGGCGAGGCGAAGCCAAGACGCATGTTGAACGCACGAGGTAATTCGTGAACGCGCTACGCGCGCGCCGGCCGGTGTCTGAGGCTTGGGCGCGGCGCGCGGCATGGGCGCGAGGACGCCGCACGCGTGCGGGCATGCGGGTGCTCGGGCGCTCGTGCGCGACCTTGACGTTTCGCTCCGTTCTTCCTCGTTTGAACTCCGATTTTCGATCCGCATTCGCCTATGAACTCCTGTCAAGATGCTCTTCAATAAACTTGATTCTTGGCAGATCCAATTCATTCTATTTTATGCCATTTTCCTACAAATCATCGATATAAACGAAGTAAGTCCGAATCGATAAATATTAATCAAACCAACGGTATAAATAGGACAAACCACTGAAAATGACATGTAAAACATTACCAAGAATCATCACAAAATCTTACCAAACAAGCGTGGCACTGAAGGCGAGTGCCGGACTGGCTCGAGCGCCGGACGCGAGGCGGACGCTTGGGCGCTGGTGGCGCGGAGGCTCGGAGCTGAGCAGGTGCTGGGTGCTGGTCGAAATGCCAGATGGGAGTAGTTGGGCACTGGCTTGTGGCCCGCGGCGCTGTAACAATGCCGGACGATGGAGGAACGGGCGCGCAAAGGCTGAGCGTTGAGAGAGGTAAACGTCGGTCGGAAAGAGAGAATGTCGGATGGGAGGAATCGAGCGTCGGGCAGAGGAGTGAGCGGCACTGGGCTTGGAGAAACAGAGGAAGAGAGAGAGATGCAGGGATAATTCTTGCTCGTCGATCGATCCCATGAAAACCTCTTCTACTACGTGTGCCTGCAAAAAAACATTCTCGACTAAGGGCTCAATAGCATCAACAAAGGCACAATCATCTATATAATGAGCAATAGGGGCTTTAAGGTTGTCTCTCACATAAAATGTAACCGTAGTCCCCAAAACAATCATCTTGATAAGGCCACTCTTGATATCTATCATGGTGTTAGTGGTGGCCATAAACGGTCTACCTAGGAGAATGGTGTGAGACCTACCATCCTTCCGTACATCCCCGATTTCCAAAACCACAAAATCCATCAAAATTATTAAACCTCCCACATTAACCATAACATTTTCTACTATCCCCTTGGGTATCTCATAGATCTATCAGCTAATTGAAGGGTCATTCCTGTGGGTTTCAACTCCTTAAGACCTAATTCTTGAAAGATAGAATAAGGTATCAAATTAATCCCCGCCCCCAAATCAAGCATACCCAAGGCCTCTTTCCCATTCCCCATAGAAATTTTAATGATAAAGCTACCTGGATCGCGAAGCTTGGGTAGAAGAGGAAGTTGCATGATCGAATTAGCCGTCTCGGAGACCACCACATTGTCAATGTCTCCCTGCTCATCTTCTTGGAGGTGAGCTCCTTAAAGAACTTAACAAAGCGGGGACAACCCGGATGACGCCCAACGGAGGCAAGTTGACATGCACTTGAGACAACAACTTGTAGAAATCCACAATCGTTGGTCTTGCTTGGCATTCGTCAATCGGTGGGGATAAGGGACCTGTGGCTTGAACAATGCCTTTGTAGATCGTCCCGATAGAACATAAGGATTAGAGGCTTTGTGCAACGCACTCTCCTCTTCTTCTCGGAATCTCTTCTTCTACATGAGGTTGCTCGGCGTCGATAGTGGTATCTATGAAGGCGCGGGAGTTGGCATAGTCACCTTGTTGTCGATAACCTTCCACTTCAGAGCACCGCCACGGCATGAGCTTGATGAGCTTGCCACGCAACTTGTTCCTTTCACCCCCGCCTCATCTCATTAATTGAAGTGGCACTTTGACCCATAGAATCCTCGAGGCGCCTCATCGCCGCCTCGATCGCCGATTCTCCGATTGTTCTTAGTGATGTAGGCCAAGAGACTCTCGGCAAGAGTCCTCTCGAGATAGCGGGAGCCACGTGGAAAATGTTGTGGCGGCGAGGCTGCTTGGGTACGCTGCGACGGAGGTCTGCCGAGGGTACCGCTATGGCGGAGGCGGTTGTTGTGGGTATGGATACCGAGGTGGCGATGGTCGCTGCGGGTAGGGATATTGCGGGTATGACGGTGGTGGATATGATCGCTTGTCGATCATCGACATCACGACCATAAGCTTCGCCGCTCGCTGATCTTCGCCGAGATAGGTACCGCGGACAGTATCTGCGATGTAGGGCATCTAGTTTGTGGGTTTGAACCCGATGCATGAACTGCTGGATTTGTATACTTAAAGCGCTTTGGTTGAGCTTGTATACAATGTTTCTGTTACCACTATTACAATCTCCTATCTCGAATTGAATACTTGATTGCATATATCTCGTGTCCCTTATCTCATATATAAGTTAGATCATACGAGGTGTGAAGATCACGTAAGTCTCGTATGATTGGTCAAGCTTAATGAGATATAAAAGTTTCACACCGAGACAACTTGAGGACGAGTTGTCGGTATAGTCATGTATAGATAAGAAGTGACTTGACTTGGTTGCTTGTCTCATGCCGGTGCGCCTCGACGTATTGAAGGATCACAAAGTGAGATGAGTTCTTCTATCGACCGTAGTGAAGAACCTTGATCTCGTGACTTACGATGATCTAAATCTCGATAAGGTATTAGGTGAGTATGAGTTACCGACCATCACTTTGACTTGTTATGGGTGAGGTTATATGTTCTAACCCAATATTCTCCGCATCTTGGGTGGTGGCGGTTTGTATGTCATGCAAGTTATCTCAGACGAGTCACCGTATCCGCTAGGATGATGACGCCCTTAAGGAGCTCAAAGGTTTATTGTACTAAACCCCGCAGTCGAGTTAGCTCAAGTACAATAATAAGGTTGAGTGGTACTACTTAAGGAATTAAAGCTATTAATTTTTAAGCAATGTAATGCTATAAATAATTAATGGACGTTCGATATCTTAAATACGGGGATTCGTAATGTCTAAGTGCAAGCCCGACTCACCTTCGGCAATAAAGGGGTAAGTCAACATTTATTCTCTAGTGGCATGAATAAATGTTTATAAATTAATTTATGTTCTGGGCTGAACATAAGATAATTAATTTATTTGAGGCCCATCTTTATTCCTTGCATTTGATCCCTGGGCTGGTCCATCCAGGCCCTTTAGCTAAGGAAAATCGGCGCCTCCTATGTGTATAAGGAAAGGATTTGATTCTCTTCATCCCACAAGGATATTATTATATTTATGGATATGCATGGATCCTTTCCTAATGGGATTATGGTAATGCATTATAAAATATAAGGTAAGAGATAGATTCAAGGCTAATCCTTAATTATCCATCCTCATAATTCTCGAAAATCACTAGAGCTTTAGTGAGGATTTTTGAAAATTATCTTGAGAGCATTGGCGATTTTTTCCGAAGCATTCTCCATAGATCGTCCTCACTCGACGTTGGAGATTGGGTAACCGGGATACAGTCCAGAAGGTCAAAGCACGAGTCTCGATCCGTTCATTTCGTTCGACCCCGATAGATCCAAAGGTAAACACGAGAAAACCCCTACGTGTTGCAATTAATTAAATAGACGCATGCTAGGAATATAATCAATGTATGGTGAATTAAATATCCAAGATAGATCCTCGGGGCGAGGGCTAAACCTAGTTTTCCCTTCATGAACTTGGCTCTGATTATTCCATCTCGAGTTGTACTGCGGCTGAGTTTGTTCATAGGTCGGCCTCGGCTAATAGGGGTGCTGAGGCGGAAAGCCTTGCATAGCATAGGCCTCTACTCCGCCTTCATAGACGGGTGCTCCCATATTGGGACAAACATCGTCTGTATGTCCCATTTCCAGGAAAATTCCACAAGGCTGCATAGAGAAATCCTGAGGAGGTGCGACGAACTCCTGCGAAGGTGCAGTAAATTCCTGGGATGGTGAAGGGAACTCAGCCTGCTTCATCTTCATCTCGTTCATTTCTCTCATAAGCTGTGCCATCTGCCTCGTTAATTTTGATCCTGTCTCCACGAAATTGACAGAAGACCGGCGCGTACTAGATGCCTTCTGGAGGGAGTTACTCGCCATGACATCAATGATCTCATCTAGAACCTCGGTTGTGATATGAGCTATGTTGCCCCCTGCCGCGTCGTCAGCTTTTTCCTGATCAGATTTTAGGATCCCTTCATAAAAGAATTGACACAAGAGAAGCAACGGGAAAAAATGATGTGGGCATTGCCTCTGTATGTCATGCCCCCAATTCTCGAGGAAAGGCACGGATGCCGGGGTGTGATTAGGGGTGGGGGTTAAGAAGCGAGGAAGAAGGGGGAATACATATAACATACATGATAAAAAGATGTGACCATAAAATCGGGCAGCATCTCCTCTATAACTAGGACATATCCTGAAGGGGAGGGGTGAGCAAACAATCCACCAACAGAATTATATCGACACCATAACTTCAATGAATGTGATCTTGATTTAAAATATAAGTAATGCAAGGAAGCAAAATAGCATTACATCCTGTTGACTAGACCGGTCAACCACATAGCATGTTCATATCGAGACTCACAGCATAATAACATAACGAACCTTGTTCCCAATCAGAAAGCAAAATAAGGGACAAGAATACATAAACATCAGAGTACATATATATAATCACAACATCGCGAAGTAGAAGGCATGAAAGAAACCGCAGCTCAACCCCTCAGCGTCGCCCGTCCAACCCTCCTCCATCTGTGAAAACATTTGAAAAAGAGTTTGGGGTGAGTACTAGCGCACTCAGTTGTGGTTTTTATCATAAATCAAAATTCATGATGCCGTGTTCAGAGCACTTACTTTAGAAGGTTTTGAAACGTAAATCCACTTCTAAGTAAGCAAAATAGATTTTCCTTTTTCGATACCTGATCCGTTATTACTGTTACTCCCATCATAGAACCACAGAATCACGGCTCGGAACGTATCCCGCCAGCCCATCACATCTCTCGGCCCGGAACATATCTAGCCAGCCCACAATATCTCGGCCCGGAACATATCCAGTCGGCCCACGCCCGGAACATATCCAGCCGGCTACCTCGGTGTGGAATTCAGGGGTCTATCCTCGTCAGAACCATATCCACCTCATTATCATTTCCGTGTGGACTTCCAGGGTCTATCCCCTTCAGAACCATAACCACGTGTTCGGGGTCTATCCCATAACGATCAATTCTCAAGATGGTGATCAACCCACAGAATAGAGATCCATGCACAATCACAATAGAATCATATTCGGAGTAGAGAATAGTAATAACTTAGTTAAAATATTTTACGGCGCACTTGTTTTATTTTTGAAATATGAGAGTAAATAACTTAAAATAAGCATATATAACCCAACCCGAATGTATTTAAAACGCCAATCGAGATATCTACAGATCTAACAACCTCACCGATCACACTGGTAGGTACCTGGTAACAAGATGGAACAACTTTTGGGGTCACATCCCATAAAGCAAAGCAACAACGTGATCCAAACGAAGATCAAGCAAAACGGGGTTTCGACTTTCAACCCACATTCGCACTCTCCGGTTTTCAAATCAACTCGATGCGTAAGGGAAATATATTCGTGGCATCAAGACCTATATTAGGGTACTTTCAAAATATGCATACATGCAAGTTGACACAAATCTTAGCAGCGAAGAAGCTTCAAAAATCGATGCCTATCCTCAAATCCAGGATAAACCATCCAAAATAGATGCATGAAAATGGAAACATAAGAAATATGCATAACGAGGAACATGGAATGACAAACTATGTTGAAAATTGATAACCCGGGTATGTACTTCCTTTAGAAAACTCGAAACGATGGAAAACATCCCGACATGCAGAAACACAAAAAACGGAAAAACGAAATCGGTACTTTAGTAGAATGCATAGCTCGGAACTAAAAATCTAAAGAGCCCGTAGCCAAAAGGTGTCCCGTTGACCACCAATCGGGGGCCAATTTGGGCGACGGCGGCGGCGCTAGGCGGTGGCGGTCGGCGGCCAAATTGGCCGGCCTCCGGCCGTTTTCTCGTCTCGTCCCTTTAGAAACCCGAGTTCTATGTTATGCTATCTACTAAAAGGCGGAATAAAAACAAGAAAATAAAAAACAAAAAAACGAGGCTGCCGGGGAGGGGCTGACCGACGGTGGTGGCCGGCAGCAGCGTAATGGCGCCGCCGCCGAGCCTCCCCGGCTCGATCCCCACTCCTCCGACCCACAACAGACTGAGCTGCTCGTCAACTCCGTAAACACAGAGAGACGAAGGAAATGAACGTTGAAAATGAAGGCCCTAGCCCTCTTTTTATAGGAAGCGAGGGTCACAGCATGCATAAAGCGCCCTTTTCAAAACGTAAAAGCGATACAACTTTTGCAAACGGACTCCAAATTTAGCAAACTTGGTACCCATAGACTCAAAATAAAATACCGGACACAACGACTAGAAACAAGATATGCTTTTAAAAGACCCATGAAAAGTTCGGTTTTTCGATACCTTCCCCGGAGTGCCAAACCTTCGTGGGTGGTCGAAAACCTGCATACTTAGTGTCTATGAATTTGTCATAAGACACTCTTCACAACGCCTGAGGTTTCGTGACGATCGCATCACCGAAACAAAAAGTCAACCTTTTGACCTTTCTCAAAAAACGTGCCATGCAAACCTGAAACTTAGGAAGGACGGGGTATCACTTCCCTCCCTCCTTAGAAAAATTTCAACCTCGAAATTTCGAACAAGTGGAGGAAACAACTCAGGGTACTGAGTCCTGAACTTATCTTCCAACTCCCACGTAGCTTCCTCCTCGCCATGGTGATTCCACAACACTTTCACCAACGGAATCTGCTTGTTTCTCAACTCCTTGACTTCTCGTTCTAGGATAGCCATTGGTCTCTCCTCGTAACTCAGATCCTGTGCAAGAACCACCTGATCATGCTTGATCACGTGTTTTGGGTCAAACACGTACTTTCTCAACTGAGAAACGTGAAACACATCGTGAACATCTCCGATGCTAGGCGGTAATGCTAACCTATCGGCAACGGGGCCTATTCTCTCGAGAACTTCAAAAGGTCCAATGAACCTCGATCGCAACTTACCTCGCTTCCCAAATCGAATGACTCCTCTCATCGGGGAAACCTTAAGGAAGACGCGATCTCCGACCATGAACTGAAGATCTGTACGACGCTTGTCCGCATAGGACTTCTGCCTGTCCTGAGCTTCCTTGATCCTCCGCTTGATCTGATCAATAACCTCGACCGTCTGCTGAACCATCTCTGGTCCTAACATCTTTCTCTCGCCCACTTCGTCCCAATAAAGTAACGATCGACACTTCCTTCCATACAACGCTTCATAGGGAGACATTCCTATGGTGGCCTAATAACTGTTTTTATAGGCAAACTCCACCAAAGGTAGTATCACTTTCCAATTTCCTCATCTGTCGGCCACGACTGCTCGCAGCATATCCTCCAAGACCTGAATTGTTCTTTCCGACAGACCGTCTGTTTGAGGATGGAAGGTTGTACTGAGATTCAGCTTGGTCCCCATTGCTTCCTGCAAACTCCTCCAAAACCTTGACGTGAACCTCGAGTCACGATCTGACGTAATCGATACCGGCACACCATGTAACCGTACGATCTTTCTGACGTAAAGCTGAGCAAGCTTATCTAACCCGTACGTCATCCGAATCGGTAAGAAATGAGCAGACTTCGTTAGTCTGTCGACGACAACCCATATAGCGGTGTTTCCTAGCGCTGACCTTGGAAAACTCACCACAAAATCCATACCGATGTGCTCCCATTTCCACTCTGGGATTGGTAGCGGTTGCAACAATCCTGACGGACGTTTGTGCACAGCTTTCACTTGCTGACAAGCCAAACAACGTTCCACAAATGCAGCTACATCCTTTTTCATCCCTTCCCACCAAAAGTTCCTCTTAAGGTCTCTGTACATTTTGGTGCTTCCTGGATGAGCTATATATGGTGCCTCATGAGCTTCACTCATGATCTTATCTCTCAATTCCCTATTGAGTGGCACACATAACCTTCCTCGGAATAATAGCGCGTTGTCCTTCGCTTCCGTGAACCGCTTGCCATTTTCTAGCCTCGCTTTCAAACGCATCTTTTCCAAGAATTCGTCTCCTCGCAGCGCGTTCACGATCGCTTCTCTCAGGTCCGATTCAGCTGCCAAAGCTGCGACGAACCCTTGTATTGATTCCGGTGGATGAATCACTTCCAGGCTGAGCTTCTCAAAATCTCGAATAAGCTCCTTCTCTTGCATAAGAAGATATCCCAACTTCGCTCTCGATTTGCGACTAAGGGCATCAGCTACGACATTGGCTTTCCCCGGGTGATAGTTGATATAGCAATCATAATCCTTCACCAACTCCAGCCATCTCATTTACCTCATGTTCAGCTCCTTTTGTTCGAAGAAGTACTTAAGACTCTTGTGATCCGTGAAGATCTCACACTTGACTCCGTAGAGATAGTGCCTCCAAATCTTCAACGCATGAACGACTGCTGCTAACTCCAGGTCATAAGTTGGGTAGCTCAACTCGTGCGGCTTCAACTGACGAGATGCGCAAGCTATAACCTTCCCGTTCTATATAAGAACGCAACCCAAACCAAGCTTGGATGCATCGGTGTAGACCACAAACCCATCGTTTTCTTCCGGCACGGCTAACACTGGAGCGGTTGTTAGCTTCTTCTTCAACTCTTGAAAACTTGTTTCACAAGCTTCTGACCATAAAAACTTGATTCCTTTCCTGAGTTGTTGCGTCATCGGCCTCGCCAACTTCGAAAACCCTTCGATGAAATGTCTATAATACCCTGCCAAGCCTGGAAAGCTTCGAACCTCATTGGCATTAGTCGGAACCTTCCAGTTACTTACTGCTTCAACCTTCACTGGGTCGACTTTAATTTCTTCTGCAGACACGATATGTCCAAGGAACATCACTTCTCTGAGCCAAAACTCGCACTTACTATACTTGGCATACAACCTCTCTGCTCGTAATTTTTCCAGAACGGTACGGAGGTGTTCTCTATGCAACTCTGCATTCTTGGAATAGACGAGAATATCATCGATAAAAACCAAGACGAAACTATTCAGATACTGATGGAAAACTCGATTCATCAGATCCATGAAGACTGCTGGCGCATTGGTTAAACCAAACGGCATCACGATAAACTCTTAGTTCCCATACCTCATCTTGAACGCGGTCTTCGCAACGTCATCCTTCCTGATCTTCAGCTAATGGCAGCCTGACCTCGAATCGATCTTAGAGAAGATGGTCGCTCCTTTGAGCTGGTCAAACAGATCGTCGATCCTTGGAAGAGGGTATCTGTTCTTGATCGTCAGCTTATTCAGCTCTTTGTAGTCAATGCACATCCGCATTGACCCATCCTTCTTCTTGACGAACGTAATCGGTGCTCCCCACGGCGACACGCTAGGTTGGATAAAACCTAGATCCAACAGCCCGCAACTCGTGCTTTCGCCTTGCAATTTTTAGGTGCCATTCAGATGGTGCCTTTGATCATCGTGTGCCGCTCCCGGTTCCGTGTCAATAGTGAATTCCACTTGTCTATCAGCGGTAAGTTGCAAGTCCTCGAAACACATCCGGATATTCACACACCACCGGTTCCTCTTGCAACTGCTTATGCTTCAGCGTGCTCGTCAAACTTACCAAGAAAGTTTGACAGCCTTCCTTCCTGATAATCCTCACTGCCTTCAGTGCTGAGATCATCGGCACGGAAACACTCATCCTTATGCCGTGGAAGCAAACTTCCACTCCTTTGGCTGTTCGAAAAGCAACTTCTCTCTCGAGACAACGTATAGTTTCCCTGTGCTTTTCCAACCAATCCATGCCAAAGATGACATCGAAATCTTCCATTCCGATGACATGCAAATTGACAAGGACCTTCTACTCACAGATTTCTACCTCCTGGTTCGGACATATCTCTTTTGCCTTTAGCACTTTCCCTGATGGGATGCTAATTTCCAGGGTACTCTATGATTCCTTGGGTACCAAACCCAACCTCTCACACGGGATTCTCAAAATGAAAGAATGTGAGGCTCCTGTATCAAACAAAGCGAAAACGGATATATCACTCATATGGATTATACCTGCAAGATTTTCGGGAGCTTGTGCTGCCTGCTGTTGATTCAAGGCGTACACCATGGCTTACTGCGGCGGCCTTTGGTTTGCTGGCCTCGGATAACCTCCCGCTCCGTGGTTCATCCTCGACGGAGCTTGGTTCTGCCTCTGCGGAGCCAGATGCTGTCTCACTAGCGGCTACACTGCTGTCCCTCCTATCGATGGACAATCTCGAGCGTAATGTCCAGACTTCCTACAACAGTAACACTCGACGTTACCTTACCTGCACTCGCCCAAGTGATTCCTCTGGCATTTCTGGCACCAAGGCTTTTCCACACCCTGCCCCCACTACCGCATGGGTTTGAAATTCATTCCCCAATGTTGCCTTTCTCTCTCCTGAATACCCAGATTCCTCGGAATCACTGGACCGCTGTGGTTTCCTTGGAACACCTGATTGCATCTCCCTCGATCTTCCCATTTTCTCCGCCACCGGCTGTCCGGTGGCATCGTTTTCCCGGGCAACATTGACTCAATGTTTAAAGCCCGGTTCAAGGATCGTGCATACGCCGATCTCCCCGGCCGACGAGCGAAATTCGATCTCGGCCCGAGTCCTCTCTCGAACTCGCTCGCCTCGGCCTCGCGTGCCGACCGGATGCGTGGCGTAACGCGATGCATTTATTGAGCGAGCGATCGTACTCGGTGACCGCCCTTCTCCTCGACGAAGATTCCGTAACTCGCTTTACCTTCTCTCGTCTCAGAACGCCAGCACGCATTTTCCATGAGTTCTTCCTTGAAATCTTCCGACGATACCTTCCCCATTGTCCTCGGTGTTAGGTCCTCCTCACGGATTCCCACAAGAAATCAGCCTCATCTGCTAGTCGAAAGATCGCGCAATTCACTTTTTCGCTTTTTGCAAACGATGTATTCGAAGATCCTTTCGGTGGATCGTATCCAGTTCTCAGCGTTGATCGGTTCGCTGAGACCATCGAACGTAGGGGGATTCTGCCTTTGAAAAATCTCGATCGCATGTCGCTGAACCAAAGGTGGTTCTCGGGACACGTTCGCATAGATAACCAGGTACCATCGCATAACATATATCATCTCTCATATCACATATGTCACATATCACAATCGCACATATCCATGCAATCTCATCGACACATCATTGTTTTGCATCTCACATAACATCATCACATATCATCACATCATCACATAGATCATAAGTCATCATAGCATAGCTCATATCACATACAAGCATTAAAGCATAACCATCATGTCATAGACATCGTTAGTATCAATATTATCCAAGTGTCCATGAAGGACTGTCAAAAAACATAATCATAGGTATGTCAGTCAAAAAGGTCAGATATGAGCAAAGGAATCGACTCCTGCATCGCCAAAAGATGTCGCCTGCCTCGTGCGATAGCAGCACTCGAGATCTGCCACCGCACACACTGACTACCTAGATATCCGTCCTCCATGTTCGTCTACTGCACTTTGTTCCCATTATCTGGTCCATTCTGCCTCTTCTCTTCATCTATCTCCCTTCCTATCAGGGCTCGGACTCGGGCTACTGCCTCGGTGAAATGATCCCGCATGGTAGCAAGCCTCTCGTGAGTATGGTCCCATCCAAGATGTGCTCGATCGCTCGAGTCTCTGTGAATATTGTTCCCGGTTCCAGCCTCGGCGCTTGCCCTTCCTCTACATGCTCGATCACATCCGAGTCATCCACTATCCGAATCACCAGGTCCTCTGAGTCCTCACTGTCCTCCTCGTCCTCCTCTAGGTCTTCCTCCTCCTCCTCGAATCTCCTTCCCGAGGCCAACTGACACCGCCGTGGCATCAGAACTCTTATCCCGCCCTCTCTCGCCACGGCCGGGTGGATCATCTCTTCACCGAGGGTCCTACCAAATCGCTCCGGTCCTTCCGGGCGAGGGTCGAGATGGAGGTGTAGTGATCGGCGATCCCGATGAACTAGCGATCGCCCCGAGCGATGGTCGCTCTCCCAAAGGCTCCTCGTGAACATCATCCCTTTCATCAATCTAGATCGCCCCGAACATGCCTCGCTATCACATCTCGCCTCGTAAGGTATGCCTCGATGATCGGTCTACTATCTCCACACTCGAGCAAATAACTCGGTGAAATCCAAGGTAAGATGCTCATGACATGATCCCGACGGAACATCACATACCGCTTTTCGCCCATGGTCGCCAACCGCTGGTAGCCTCTCGTCATCCTAGTAGGCCTCGTGCTCGATACTTTCCCACCGCTCTCGAATCTTCTTCCATAAACCAACAAATCTTCCTGTAAACACTCCCAACGGCTCATGGACATTCCTAGTACATTCTCGAACTTACGGACCGCTCATCCATCCCTGGATCTTAACCAACGTTGTGCGGGACATCAATATCCATAAACCTATATGTTAATTCATCATAAAACAACGACAAATATTCACGCTCCTTTTCTCGCCTCAAATATCCGGTAATCATGCTCGCATACATATTTACTTTCAACACATATCAACATCGATATGGATATTTATAATAATAATCACGTAAGCAAATACAGATTCACTTACAAGCACTCGCTTATCAAAGTAAACAAGATTTTCAACCAATCAACATATTTCTATGTAAACACATAGATTCACATCATCCATCCGTGATCATATCAATCACATCACATCATACCATATCAATGATTTTCATATCACAGCCACACAGGCTCTTTTGTCCCATCGACAATCACTTCCACATCCACATCATCATCCAACCACATCTCATCCACATCACATTCACATCGCGTAAACTCTTACCAGGACGAAGCACATGAAACCAAGATCACATCAAGCTCACATAACCACATAAAGCATCAGCAAATAAACACATACCTCATCCCCTTTTAAATGAGGCAGCCTGACAGTGAGCTGAGGGTAGATGTACCTGATAAACAGTTTAGAAGAACAAGTTCTAAACACTCAATTTCAAGAACATAAAGCATATAAAGTAAATGAACTGCCTTAATATCAAAAATTTGTTGATACCCAATGCCGTGAAAACCGCCTCGACATTATCTTCACACGCCCATTCCCGAGGAAGACACGAATGTCGGGGTGTGATTAGGGGTGGGGGTTAAGAAGCGGTAAAGAAGGGGAAATACATAAAACATACATGATAAGAAGATGTGACCATAAAATCAGGTATCATCTCATCTATAACTAGGACATATCCTGAAGGGGAGTGGTGAGCAAACAATCCACCAACAGAATTATATCGACACCATAACTTCAATGATGTGATCTTGATTTAAAATATAAGTAATGCAAGGAAGCAAAATAGCATTACATCCTGTTGACTAGACCGGTCAATCACATAGCATACTCATATCGGGACTCACAGCATAATAACATAACGAACCTTGTTCCCAATCAGAAAGCAACATAAGGGACAAGAATACATCAACATCAGAGTACATATATATAATCACAACATCGCGGAAGCAGAATGCATGAAAGAAACCGCAGCTCAACCCCTCAGCGTCGCCCGTCCAGCCCTCCTCCATCTGTGAAAACATTTGAAAAAGAGTTTGGGATGAGTACTAGCGCACTCAGCTGGGGTTTTTATCATAAATCAAAATTCATGATGCCGTGTTCAGAGCACTTACCTTAGAAGGTTTTAAAACGTAAACCCACTTCTAAGTAAGCAAAATAGATTTTTCTTTTTCGATACCGATCCGTTATTATCACACTCCCATCATAGAACCACGTAATCACGGCTCGAACGATCCCACCAGCCTATCACATCTCTCGCCCGAACATATCCAACACCCACAATATCTCGGCTCGAACATATCCAATGGCCCACGCCTCGAATGTATCCAAACGGCTAACTCGTGGACTTCTGTGGGTCTATCCTCGCCGTAACCATAACCACCTCATTATCATTTCGTGTGGACTTTCGGTTCATCCCTTCAAAACCATAACCACGTGTCGGGGTCTATCCTCACGATCAATACTCAAGATGGTGATCAACCCACCGAATAAAGATCCGCACAATCACAATAGAACCATATTCGGAGCAGAGAACAGTAATAACTTCGTTAAAAAATTTTACGGCGCACATGTTTTATTTTTGAAATATCATAGTAAATAACTCAAAATAAGCATATATAACCCAACCTGAACAGACGAAAACGTCAACTGGGAGATATCCACAGATCCAACAACCTCACCGATTGCACTGGTAGGTTCCTGGTAACAAGATAGAACAACGTTTGGGGTCACGTCCCACAAAGCAAAGCAACAACGTGATCCAAACGATGATCGAAGCAAAACAGAGGTTTTCGACTTTCTAAACCCACATTTGGCACTCTCCGGGTTTTCAAATCAACTCGATGCAGAAGGAAAATATATTCAGGGCATCAAGACCTATAATAGAGTACTTTGAAAATATGCATGCATGCAAGTTGACACAAATCTTAGCAGCGAAGAAGCTTCAAAAATCGATGCATATCCTCAAATCCAAGATAAACCATCCAAAATCGATGCATGAAAATGGAAACATAAGCAATATGCATAACGAGGAACATGGAATGACAAAATATGCTTAAAATGGATAACCCAGGCATGTACTTCCTTTAGAAAACTCAAAACGACAGAAAACATCCCGACATGCAGAAACGCAAAAAACGGAAAAACGGAATCGGTACTTTAGTAGAATGCATAGCCCGGAACTCAAAACATAAAGGTCCTATAGCCAAAAGGTGGCCCCTTGACCACCAATCGGCGGCCAAGAGGTACGACGACGACGGCGCTAGGCGGTGGCGATCGGCGACCAAATTGGCCGACCTCCGACCGTTTTCTCGTCTCGTCCCTTTAGAAACCCGAGCTCTATGCTATGCTATCTACTAAAAGACGGAATTAAAACAAGAAAAGGACAAAACAGAAATGGGCTATTTGAGAGGGTCGATCGACGGTGGCTGGCAAGCAACAAGAATGGCGCCGCCACCGAGCCTCCCGCCGATCCCCACTCCTCCGCTCTCAGAGCAGCACTGAGCTGCTCGACTCGCCCATAAACAGAGAGACAAAGGAAATGAACGTTGAAAATGAAGGCCCTAGCCCTCTATTTATAGGAAAGCGGGTCACAAGAATCGTTGACAAGCGACTCTTTTGAAAACACAAAAATGACACAACTTTTGCAAACGGACTCCAAATTTAGCAAACTTGGTACCCATGGACTCGAAATAAAATACCGGACACAACGACTATAAACAAGATATGCTTTTAAAAGACCTATGAAAGTTCGATTTTCGATAACTTTCCTGAGTGCCAAACCTTCGCTTATGGTCGAAAACTCGATACTTAGTGTCTATGAATTCATCATAAGACACTCTTCACAACGCCTCGAGGTTTCGTGACGGTCGATCACCAAAACAAAAGTCAACCTTTGACCTTTCTCAAAAACGCGCCATGCAAACCCAAGCTTAGAAGGACGAGGTATCACATCAGTAGCTCTTCAATCTTTCTCGCTTCATGAAACGGCTCATCCAGCTTCTTGCTTGAACGCCATAATTCGATCAAGATCTTTGGTCTTCGCCATGGATAGAACCTCAACATGAACTCTCCACCACGTTGTTCCAATTTGCCAAAGAGTCATGGAAAACTCATAAGCCAAGACTTGGCTTTATCCGTCAGAGCATAAGAAAAATAGTGCATCTTCAACTGTTCCTCATTCAGGCCACATAGAGGGAATGATTGCACCACTTGATTGTACTCTCTGATGAAACTTAAGACATCCTCATTCGCCATGCCATGAAAAGTGGGAATGAGATTGAAATGATTTGGCTTCAACTCATACCATCGTGCTGCGGGACACAACACGATAGGGTTTGTAGTTTTCCCTATCTTTGGGCGAAAGTAATCCCCCATCAGGCGAGGAGCAGCGTTCGTGCCCCGATTGTTGTTTGCATTACCATTGTTATTGTTCTGTTGGTCACCCATGGTTCTAGGTGGGGTTTCTTCAAACAAGAAATTCTCGACGGTAGTGAATCCTCCTTGACCTCCCACAAAAGACCCCTCATCTTCGTGAGTGAGAGAACTGTCCTCACATGAGCTATCACAATCGAAGTGATCAAACTCCGCCACACTAGGCGTCATGGGTTTCCTCGGCTTCATGAGTATCCTTTAACGGGATGCCAATCTAGAGTTAGACTTCGCGCCCCGCATACACAATACTCAACAACGAGATCAAACGCAACTGCGGTACAAAATAAGAAAGGCAAGGAGAAGAATAAAAACGAAAAACAAGCAACATTAATAAAACGCCTAAAGTTTTCCCTGGAAATGGCGCCAAAATTTGTTGGACTGAAAAGGTGCATCGATTCTCTGGACAACTTCAGCTCAGCGCCCAGCGCCGGACGTAAGCCAGCACCGGATGCATCGATTCTCTGGACAACTTCAGCTCACGCCCAATACGGAGGCATGCCGCGGATGGATGCAGCCTCGACGTTTCAAGATGGCGCCCACGGACGACGCATGCCAGTGTCGGACGCGGGTGCCCTCGGGGCGATACGGTGCCCAGCATCCGATGCGGGCCTTCTCGAGCGTGTCCTCGCGACGCCAAGGTGCACCCAGCGTCGGCTACGCCGAGTCCGGCGCTTGGGTGTGTTTTTGTGCACAAAATGTTTAAACACGATCATTCCCTAAACAAAATGAAAATGAACATGATTCCAATAAAAGATATTCAAAGATAAACAAATAGGAATCAAATCGTCTAAAAAAACAAGGAAAAACATAACAAAAACATGCAAAACAATCTAAACTTCGATAAAGTTTCAGGTAAGTATGAGTTACTAACCATCACTTTGACTTGTTATGGGTAAGGGTTACATGTGATAACCCAATATTCTCCGCTTCTTGGGTGGTGGAAGTGCTTGTATGTCTATGTTGGTTACCTGTATCGAGTCACCGTATCTGTTTAGGATGATAACATCCCCTTAAGAACCTCAAAAGGTCTATTATAATAAACCCTGCATGTTGAGTTAGCTCAAGTATAATAATAAGGTTGAGTGGTATTATTTAAAGAAATTAAAGAGATTAATTATTTTAAGCAGTAGAGTGCTATAAATAATTAATGGACGTATAATATTTTAAACACAAGGATTCGTAAATCTAAGTACAAGCCCGACTTAACTTCGGTAATAAATGAATAAGTCAGCATTTGTTCTCTAGTGGAATGAATAAATGTTTATGAATTAATTTATGTTCTTGACAGAACATAAGACAATTAATTTATTTGAGGTCCATCTTTATTCCTTGTATTTGATCATTGGGCTAGCCCATTAAAGCCTATTACAATTGTAATTTTCGGTCATCGTTACAGAATCCCACTGTATTTTGTTATGATGATTGTATTATTTATTTAATACATCTCATATTCTAGATAGATATTGTCTGATATTATTAGATATCAAGAGATAATATAGAAAGGAATTATCTTTAGGGAATAAGATAATTATTATATTTATTAGATATGCTAGAGCTCTATCACGATAAGATTCTAGGGAGAGCACTATAAATACAAGGTTGGAGAAAATCATATCATTCTCTCCTTATTGTGATTTTCGAAAATCACAGATCCTTCATAGGGGACGAAAATTTTATATTGTTTTTCATAGATTACTCTCATTTAGTATTGGAGATCAGGCATCCGGAACACAGTCCAGAAGATCAAAGCTAGAGTTGCCATTGATCAGATTTGCTAGAAATTCACAGGTTAACAATAGAAAAACTCTATCTGTTGCAATTAATTATATAGGAGCATGCTAGGAATATAATCAATGTATGGTGAATAAAACATCTAAGATAAATCCTTAAGAGGATGGGTAAATTCAGATTTCCCATCAGATGTAACTCAATTATAGGTATTATGTTTAGCAGTAATATAAAATAGAGAATTATATAATATATCACCATAAATAAACTCGTCATTTATCATGATAGATGCACTACTATAAAAAATAATTGAATATCCATTAACGAAAAGTTTGGAAACAGAAATAATGTTCCGCCTAAACTCCGATGCAAAAAGAACATCTCTCAAAACTAAGACTGAACTATTAAAACATAAAGTAACATCTCCAACTATAACATGTTGCCTATAGAGATCGTTATCTCGCCTTTACTCAACTGCATTGTCCGCAGGAACCCATATAAGGTTTAACATACATGGTCAGTCGCACATGTATCTACTACCCATGAATGAGTAGAAAAAAAGTAGCCAAACATGTTTCTATTACAAGAGCAAATGTAACAGCCCCTAAATCCTAAGTACGATTTAGCAGGGATTATTACTCTAAACAGGGATGAATAAACAATGAGACCATTTAACATTAAACTGTAATACATAAATCAAGTATGTTTTGGACTTTACTACATAACTTATGTTCTTTGCAATGAAAACATGTGATATGTACATATGACGATGTACTATCAAGGTATAACTTTCAACGACAACCTTCCTATTGCTCAACACCGCCCATCGCATCACCACTCAATCTGCACATTTAAAACAATATGTGGTCGAGTACAAGAATGCACTCAAGGACTCATGCCAAAACATTTTACCATCTTTAAATTACATCGCCCATCATGGTAAGACACAAGGGTTTTGATTAAAAGGCCTTAAGCTTACTAAACTTTTCATCATTTTCATAAACATTCGTCTCAAGCAGATATTTTCCTTGTATGTATGATCCATATCCCTTCATTTCATCATAACATTAACATTTACGCCATAGAAGGAGACCTCCTCACGTCGCGCGACCGCCGTGAATTGTCCTTACAAAGACACAAATACCATTAGTGTACACGTTAATCCTAGCTGTATAAGCCTTCCCAAGATAGATCCGATATCGATTTCATTCATAAGTTGGGAGCGACCCAACAACATTCATCATTCATTCATTCATGGATATGATACATACATAAAACATAAATATTTTGGGGTGTAATTTCATCATCATTTCATAATCATTTCTCAAAAGAGAGCATCATAAATAATTACTTTTCATTTCAAGAAAGCATCATAAATAGAGCATTTTATCCTCGAGGATAAGAAAAGAAAAGCCCACCTGGTACGTAAGCTTTCTTAATTCGTTTTTCTTTTTCGCCAACGACCTCCCCGTCTCACCTTTACGTAAAAACGATTTCAGTACATCTGTCACGTTTTTCGAGATTTTCAAAGTTTAAAATAAACTTTGATCACTTATACTATAATAATTTGAATTCCTTAACTAATTCAATACTGCTCAATCACAGATTCAACTAAGCATTTCGTACTTCGATAGAAACGAGATATGTTCAACTATTTCATTTTAACCCTTTAGGTTAAACGCTCAACGATTCTAACGTTTTTTCGATATAAAGATTTCAATTATGAAATCTTCTCTCACCAATGAGATTTTCTTATAAACTTAATACGCTTTTACACGATTAGCGTATTTATCGAACGATTTCAGACGTTAATTTCAAAAGTCAACAATTTTGACTTTTCTTATAATTTCTTTAATAATTCATATTTTAATATCTAATTAATATAAATCGATTTTCAATCGATTTCTTTCATAAAGCCTTAATTTCGATTTTTCACGCAAATCGATAAACTTTATTAATATTTTCTTAAATATTAATTAACTTATTCATTAAACATTATTTTCATTTCTAACGTTATTTAATATAACGTTTCATCATAAACGTAGTATTCTATGTTTATAAAATTTTATAATTTCTTAATATGTCTAAAATAATTTCTAGACATATAATGTATTATTTTTCTTGATATTAAGGAATTAAAATACTTAATATATATATATATATATATATATATATATATATATATATATATCAAGCTACTGTTTTCAAGCTTTAATTTTCATTCTTCTTTCAAAAATTCTTCTAAAATCATAGTGTACTATTTTATCATAGTATCACTAATATGTATTATCATCAACTATACAAAATTTTGAACATCACTTATTAAAACTCATAGGTCACGGTTCCTTGCTTTGAATTGTCCAAATAATTTTCTAAAATTCTAGTTAATTTATACAAGGCCCCAATATTAATCTATAACATGATTATAACATATTGTCCAACATTTTCAATTTCTACATCAAGGATTTATTGATCAAGGCTCACGGTTCTCACACTATGTATAGCAAACATTTTTGTAAAATTCTTACAAAATTTCACTATGCTTATACACTATAGTATAACAACATTACATCACAACATTTTCCAAAAACAACTAAATCATCCTAAATCAAGCTTGAATGCTCTCGGTTTCTTTAAGAAAATTGGAGCAAATAATTTCCAAAATTCTTAATAAAATCATGTAGTACATAATTAAGGTCCTAGATCAATAATATGCTATAACATTTCTTAAATAAAATTGCACATCATCTTACCATTCTTATTTATTTTCGCTATTTTGAATAATATAGCATAGGATTTTTAAAAATCCTCAATAAATTACTATGAACTCCTATAACATCATAGATCATTAATCCAACCTTAAATAAATTCTAAGGATTTTCGATCCTCTTCTAAAATTTCATAACATGCTTAAATTCAATTTCAAACATGATATATGTTTCTATTTCATCATAATAGGTATTATTAATGAACAACTTCACATGCTAACATTATTTCTTAATTAAGAACCATACTTATAACATAAGATCAAACCATTAAAAATTAGAAATTCCAACGTACAATCGAAGCTTGTTCGATTACTAACCTCTTTACCGGCTTTGATTTGTTGTGCAAAGGACTTATCTCAAGGGATTGGTGAGTTAAAAGGAGAAAACCCTAAGCTTTGTTCTTCACAAAGCTTACGGCAGTAGCAAGTTTGGAGAAAGGGGTGCTTTGTTTCATTGTGTTCTATTACTTATGTACACTTAAGTTAAAGAAATAAATTAATTATTACACTTAAAGCTCCCAACAATTCTCACGGTTCAAATCACATACAAAGCAAGCCTTTAAATGTTGCTTTGTGACTCAACATGTATTACATCATAATGTAAAATATCTATTACACAATTTTTTTGAACAACTAAAAATTTTTTATTCCTTTGCTTACAAACCTACGGATATCACACATACACAACTAAAGCAAGACAATTCTTTTCACCTTGATGACATAGCCATAGTAAATACACTTACTCACCTTGAACAAAACAAAGTGATTTACTCTAAAAATTTCAATATAACAAATGAAGGAGTTTTAATTTATTTTGTTTCATGCTATGACATAATATCCTACACTCCACCAAATGCAAGACCTTTTTTTTTTCATGCTTTATGACTCACCAATTAATACATCACCAAAGTAAATATCTCTTACACAATGCTTTTCGAACAAAACAATTAAATCCTTACTTAATTAGTCAACATAGACGGCTCTTTCATTTCCATACATCCCACTTGAATCACCAAGTTAAAGTCTTGGTTTGAGGTACAAAATATTCTACTACATATTAGTAAAACAACATTGACGCAACATGGAAACAAAATCAAACATTGAACCTATTAATGTAAGCTCACGGCAATTCCATAGTTAATTGCCAAAATTTGATTTTTCTTATTTTTAGATATATATCATAATATATATCTTAGATGATAAATTATATAATAGGAAAAATTATTAGAATCATCTCATGTGTGAAAACCCTAATTTTCTAATTGTGGTTTTCAAAATTTCATATTTGTTCAATAATTAATCTTAATGCTCTAGCATTATTTTAATGCTAAATAATACTTAATTACATTTAATAATCATAGGAATTTAAATATTATAATTCCTTGATCATTAAACTCATTTTTCTATTCATCTCTAAACGTTAACGCTTGAAACGCCTCAAACATTAATTATCGACTATCTCAAAATGGTCGTAATAAAGTCGTAATCACTTTATTAAATTATTCCATTAATAATGGAATTTAATTCTAAGTTTCGTTGTTTAGAAAATTTTTTACTTAAATTTTAACTATCGATACTCAATCGACGTTAAAATTATACCGCCAAACACTTTATAAAATTCTATTCCTTAATTCACAATTCTAGTGAATATAAAATAGAATTGCTATTTCAGAATAATCGAAATCATTATTCGATATATTACTAATTCATTTATTTCGCGAAACCCTAATTTACTTAATTTTAAATATCGTAATTAGCATTTAATTTTTCGGGATATTACATTCTACCCCTTAAAAGAAATTTCATCCGAAATTTGCATACCTCAAAGGTATGGGGTATCTCAACATCATAATATCTTCAACTTTCCACGTGATTTTTTTGTCCATGATTCCTTCATCGACTTTCATTAAAGACCCAAACTTGATTCTTTAATCATCAATCGCACGATCAAAATAGTCGAGATTTTCATCACAATTCATATTTGAGTTAAGGATCACGCCATCATGGCGGATCACATGATTTGGGTCATTTTCGTATTTCTTAATCGGGTCACGTGGAAAACATTACGCACTTTCCCAAATTTGGTGGAAGTATCAATCTATAAACCACCGGGCCTATCATTACTAGGAGCTCGTAAGGTCCTACAAAACATGATCTCTACATTCTTGTATTTGAACTTTATAATTTTCCTCGATGGAGAAATCTTAAGAAACTTTAATTCCGCATTTAAAATGCATTCGATTTACGCCAGACGTAAAGACTTTTGTCCGTCCCGAGCTTTTCTTATTCTTTGCCTCATTTAGCGATATCTTAATCATTTCATTCACATTGTCGATCTTATACTTTCTCTCACTTACTTTATCACAATAAAGTGGTGATCGATATTTCTTTCCGCATAATGCCTCATAAGGCTATATTGATCATCGCTTGACAGCCTATGGTCGTGCGTGAACTTAACAAGTGGTACAACACGCCCCACTTGCACCTTGATTTATCATTAATGGTCTATCGTATTCTTAAACATCCATATTGTCCTTTTAACCGCCCATCTATCGGTGAGTGGACATCTATGTTAAGGTTCAATCTCATGTCTAACTCCTTTTGTGAGTTAGTTCAAAATCTAGGGTAAACTTAGAGTCTCTATCTCAAATGATAGGTTTTGGTACCCTCGCAAAGATATGATTTCCTTTATGTACGATCGAGCTAACTTTTCGATCTACGAGTCATCCGAATAGGCGTAGATGAACATATTTGGTGAGTCAATCCATCGCTACCCATATAGAAGAGTTACCTCTTTACGACTTTGGCAAACCCGCAATAAAATCCATCGCTATGTCATTCCATTTTCATCTGTATATCTTTAGAGATTATAACCTCTTATAAGGTCATTGATACAATGCCTTCACTTGTTGGTAACCGAGACACTGTTCGACAGTATGGTTATATCTCATTTTATTCCTTACTATCTAACTTTTCTCGTAAATCATAATATCTCTTAATGCTGCCTGGTTGGGCGGTATGAGAAGGGTCATGAATTTCATTCATGATTTCATTTCTAAGCTTATTATTGCTTGAAATATATATATATATATATATATATATATATATATATATATATATATATAATCCTTCCTTAGACAATATGACATTGTCAATCGCTTCTTAAAATCCTTCAGCTCTTCATTCCTTATCTTAATTCGTATTCTATTCCCATCTTCATCCTTTCTCTTTTCGTTTATCATCCTTTTTCTTTAGTCGTATGTCACCTTGAGTGTGAGAAAATAACTTACGCTCGTCCCTGATTGCCCAACTATTTCTGTTCTCATTTTCTTAAACTCTCCAATGAGTTTTCCTTTTCTATAAGGACATACCATACTTTAGACTGAATCTTTATAACTTAGGGCATTAGATTCTACGTTAACCGTCCGTAGATGATAATTTATATCACAATTGTAATCTTTTACTGATTCGAGCCATCTTCTCTATCCCGTATTCAAGTCTCTTTACTCGAAGACTTAATTCAAACTTTGTGTAATTTATGAAGAATTCTTAACTTATTGTCATAGGAGTGAAATCTCCAAGAATTCGGTATTTATACTATTGTTACTATTTCAAGTCGTGAGTTGGGAAGTTCTATTCATGTGGCCTAAGTCATTGTGATGCGTAAGCTATTATCTTTCTCATATTAATACATAGCCTTACTTTTATTAATCCATGTAAATTTGATTCCTTTGGGGTAGCTATGTTATCGGCCTCTACCTTAGAGAGTTCTTCATGGTTCTCTCGATAGCAACAATTAATCTAGAAAATTCGATCTCATTTTAGGTCATCGACGACTTTCATTCTTAATTGCTTTATCCTTTGCCCGATCTACTTTGATTCCTTCTAAAGACACTATGTGCCCGAGGAATATTTCTTGTCGAAATTCACACATCGTTTCGCAAAATTTGCTCGCTCTTAAAATTGTAAAGACATACTCCTTCGACGTTCTTTACGTTCTTTCTCATTCTTCGTATGGATAGGAACGTTATTCATAAAGGTTAAGACAAAATTATCTAAGTATGTGTGGAACACTCGATTTTGAGGTTCATGATCGTATGGTGCATTTGTTAGTCCGAATGGCACAACTATAATCTCATAGTAACCATATCTTATTCGAACAATTCGTTGTCGATATCGGATACCATTTTACAAGGACCATATAATATATTACATCAAATGCATCAGTGGGGACTTTTCATACATTAATTACAAGGTTCGGTCTATCGAGCCGATCGATTACAAGCATGCCTAGTCCTTTTACATCCAAAATTTGACACCATTTTAACATATTCACAAAATACTCCAAACTATGTTTATTTTACATATTCTAACCACACCATTTTCAACATAAACCATTATCTACATATAAGTCTCATATGATCATAGGATTCTATGTCTCGAGTGGCCTTCATCGAATCGCATCTCATTTGGGAACTTGCCTTTCTCCGTGCACGCTTTTGTTTCATACCTCCGATGATCTATCTCCTTCGAGAGCCGTGGGTCAAGCTCGCCTCCCTGCTTCTTCTTCAATACTAGAAGTTTGTGTTACTTTATCGTAAAGTATGGTTGAGTTGGTAGTGGTAATTCTCCTAGTCCGTGAGGGCGGTAAGATCCTCGCCCTTTGGCCATTCTCATCCCTTTCGTATAATTTATGCACAGACATGGGCGGCGTTGGAACATCGTGGTACAACCATTTCTTTGTACCATACCGGTAACTTGCCGGGACCGTGACAAGTGCTAGTAGGTGCAGCCCATACGCATTATATGTATGCTTGAGCCGATTGACAAATCGTAAGTCTCGCCCAAGTCTTGAATTTTCTACATGCGTAAGATATTCTCGATACTTTTTTGCAAACTTTTGCCACCTGTTGGCAACGATTTAATAAGCCTTTGGATACCATCCTCATCCGTAACCCCATAGTTACGAGCATCCTCCAAAGGTGTAGAATTCCTCCAAAACTGCCCTAAATCCATGCCCGCTTATAATAAAAGAGCCGATACGCCTGTGTGAGTTCTAAGCTTGTAGGCCCCGGGTTATCGCTCACCCGTATTATTTCCTTTTCCCGCCATCTCAGAAATGATATTTCTAGATAAACCGACTTAAATCAAAGCAATAAAGGGAATTTTAAACAAGAAGGATCTCTTAAAGAATTAAACACTTTAAGACATCTATAACTTGTAAACAACTTACGCCACGACTCACCTACACTTATCTTATTACTCATTTTACGCTTTACACCTTCAATTATATCGCTATAAAATTTATTCGCATAAGCAAATAGTGGGTACAAATTTCTGTATGTAAAATTTCTAACGAAGAGACTAGGCCTGTGTCACTAATCACGTGAATGACACCCATCTCCTAAACTTCTTTTCTAAAATTATATCTACGCTCCACATAGATATAATGATTCAAATAATCGATAGAACCTTAGGCGATCCTAGGTTCAATTCTAAGCTTGAGCAACACCGCGACGGCCATATTTCTAATAGGTGAAGAGATCTTCATTTCGATTCGCTTATCCCTAATTAGGTTCTATCGTGTCTACACATACTTGTGCGATGTTAGAACATGAAGCACCTATATCGAACAAACTATTATAGGTAAAGAAAATATTATAGGTATTCCGAGAAATCTTTCTCATACCCATCGTGCCTTCTTGGTTTTGTTCGATCCGCTTTGTGTGAAGTAAATTTTTGGTCTACGGTGTTCCCGCTTATTCAAGTAAACATCTATTTCAGATATCATTGTCCCTTCCATCGGGACATTAGGTTCCCTGCTATAGTCTCTTATCACCTCGCCACCGTATCCTTTCGGTATCGCATCATATGCTTTTACCAATAGATTTTGTGGTTAGGTCTACATCAACCTATCTTTCGATATTGATATATCGATAATTAAATCTTATCGTAGAGATCGCCATGTCTCTATCACTATCATTCATTCCTAATCCAAGATGAATGATTCAACTTTTTTACTTTATCTATCTTAGGAATATATTTCATATATCCTTACTTTAACTCTTTTCAAGGAAACCTTATTTATCAAGTCATATTTCTCTCAAGCTTATATTATGTCGTGGCTATCTTATAATTGTATAGCTCATAGTTTCTTCACTATTCCCGACTTTTGTCCTTTTCTCGAACATGGTCTCTCGAAGTAATATTACTTTCGTTATACTTCTGTTTTCACACTCGTGGTTAGAACCGCATTATTGTCGTATGGCTTGGTGAGGTAGTACATTCATACACCATGACTTAAATTCCAAGCATCTTATTACCATGTCTCGCTTTGGAGATATTTTCTCCATACTGATTTACATACTAGGACTATCCTAGTCATTCACACAATCTCCGTGATTATGATCTCTCAATCTCATTATCGCTTGTTTAACTAAGTTTCAATTATTGAATCGATTATGCTCAAGCATAATCTCATTGATTGAGGTATAAGGCAGAGATTTATTTTCCGAGATGCTATCATTTCTTTATATATATATTCTTTGAAAAGAATATCTTACACGCACCTTCATTCTTTTAAACATGTCCAACCTACTAACGAGGGTTTAGGGACAAACAACTATCTTAAAGATAAGTTGTAATCTCTCTCTCGTTATGACATGGTGAGGGAAAATTATATCCCACGGATATCATATACTTTTCTTTGCTTTTACTCTTGCATTCAATGCTAAAGAGTATCTTATTCATAACTTTACTATCATAACAGTCATATGAAGGTATAACTTCACTGTTATCAATCTTTGTAAAGCCCATCAAGGGTCATCACATCCATGTGTATCATAGAGAAAATATCTCGTCTCAACGAGATTTTCTTTACATCATAATTTCTTGATGTCTATCACTTTACTGATCTGAAACTTTTAGGTGACGGAAATATGTCAATCTATATCATACCTGATGTTTATCGCTTTACTAATTCGTACTTAGGTGACAAGGTAAGTCAACATTCATCATACTTGATGGTTTCAAGAATCGAGGAGAATTTATCACGACTACTTACAGGAGGTACTGTCTCACAAATTAAAAATAACACTTTTAATGATTGAGTCTATATCCTCTTTGGACTGAATAATTGGGATCTAGGGTCCAAAGACCAGAATGACGACTCATCGAGATTTCTTTGGTCATATGGGCTGGCTGCACCACACAATTATATTCTCATCACACAAGGCTTGGTTTCAAAAATTTTTATAAATTTTAGGTTGTAAACTTTCTTCGTAAAAGTGAGAACTCAAGTGATTCTCAATTTGATCTAGTCATAGAGTTAAACTCAATGACGTAAATTGGGTAATGAATAGAATTTGAAACCTTATATACTCTTAATAGGTCATCAACAAAGGTTCTCATGTACTTCATGGCTCTACTTGTACATCGAAATCTTATTTTCTTAGTAACTCTCTAAGATTCTTATCGCATCAGAAAGTTCTTATTCTATATAAATCATAAAACTAAATTCAACTGATTCTCGTAAATTCTGTAATAGGAATCAGGGATTTTGTCCTTCATAAGAAATAAATTACAGTGAGTTAGGAGTACGTAGGTGAAAACCGTACGTAAATCGGAGTTCAAACGAACGAGAACGAGCCAAAACAAAATCACTGCACAGTGCAGGAAAATCTCTGCGCGCTCGCGCCGAGGTCGTAAGCGATGCCGACGCCAAGGTCGTGCCTGCTGTTGCCGATGCCGATGCCGATGTAGTATAGACTACCAAGGTCTACATGTCAAAGTCGATGTTATAAAATTACCGAAGTCAACGTCGACGGTCGCACATGCCGAAGTAGAAGTCGAGTCGCACATGCCGAGGTCGAAGTCGAGTCGCACATGCCGAGGTTGAAGTCGAGGTCGCACATGCCGAGGTCGAAGTCGTACATGCCGAGGTCGAAGTCGAGTCGCATATGCCGGTTGAAAATCGAGGTCGCATATGCCAAGTCGAAGTCGAGTCGCACATGCCGAGGTCGAAGTCGAGGTCGCACATGCCGAGGTTGAAGTCGAGGTCGCACATGCCGAGGTTGAAGTCGAGGTCGCACATGCCGAGGTCGAAGTCGTACATGCCGAGGTCGAAGTCGAGTCGCACATACCGAAGTTGAAAATCGAGGTCGCACATGCCGAAGTCGAAGTCGAGTCGCACATGCCGAGGTCGAAGTCGAGGTCGCACATGCCGAAGTCGAATCTAACTTTTTTTTCATTTTCATGTCATTCTTTTGTTCTCGTAAAGGAAGGAAGTTCGTACTTCTATGTTCTTTCGTAAAAGTGATCATGCTCCTTATATCGTATATGTTCTTCTTGAGATGACATATCATTTGTCATAATAATCTTGAGATTTGAAACTAAAGTTTCAAATAATGAGAACATAGTTCATCTATACATGCACATTTCTTTCAATTCGTAAGAATTCATCATTCAAACTTTGCCATTTTCGCTCATTTCAAGCATATTCATTCATTATACATAATCTTGAAATTTGAAAGAATTTGGTTATGAAAACTTGAAAATTCTATTCAATTTCATAACGCACTTATTGAATGCATGTATTACTTGAATTTTGCAATTTCAACATTTCATTCTCGAACATTTTGCCCATTATCAATCATAAGCATTCATTTCTAACTTGATCACTTTGCATAACTTTCATTCTCAACATTATTCAGAACTTCCATTTCATATCATTCATCTTTCACATCTTTCATTCCTTTTGAAAAATCATCTCGATTCTTTTGCTCTTTCAACTTTTCATTTCAAAATTTTGAAAAGGAATCATTTACCTCATTTCGGTTGAGCTTGATGTGATGGAGTGTCGAGCATTGTCACCGATCTTTAGAAGTCTAGTGACTCAATCTAGACTTAACCTCAAAGGAAATTTTGGGTTCAAAGAACGACCGCCTCGATACCACTCAGAATGCCCCTAAATCCTAAGTACGATTTAGGTGGATTATTACTCTAAACAGGATGAATAAACAATGAGACCATTTAACATTAAACCGTAATACATAAATCAAGTATGTTTTGGACTTTACTACATAACTTATGTTCTTTGCAATGAAAACATGTGATATGTACATATGACGATGTACTATCAAGGTATAACTTTCAACGACAACCTTCCTATTGCTCAACACCGCCCATCGCATCACCACTCAATCACACATTTAAAAACAATATGTGGGTCGAGTACAAGAATGCACTCAAGGACTCATGCCAAAAACATTTTACCATCTTTAAATTACATCGCCCATCATGGTAAGACACAAGGGTTTTGATTAAAAGGCCTCGAGCTTACTAAACTTTTCATCATTTTCATAAACATTCGTCTGCGTAGACATTTTCCTTGTATGTATGATCCATATCCCTTCATTTCATCATAACATTAACATTTACGCCGTAGAAGGAGGCCTCCTCTACGTCACGCGACCGCCGTGAATTGTCCTTACAAAGACACAACACCATTAGTGTACACATTAATCCTAGCTGTATAAGCCTTCCCAAGATAGATCCGATATCGATTTCATTCATAAGTTGGGAGCGACCCAACAACATTCATCATTCATTCATTCATGGATATGATACATACATAAAACATAAATATTTTAAGGTGTAATTTCATCATCATTTCATAATCATTTCTCAAAAGAGAGCATCATAAAAATTACTTTTCATTTCAAGAACGCATCATAAATAGAGCATTTTATCCTCGAGGATAAGAAAAGAAGCCCACCGGCACGTAAGCTTTCTTAATTCGCTTTTCTTTACGCCAACGATCGCCTCCGCCTCACCTTTACGTAAAAACGATTTCAAGACATCTCACACGTTGAGATTTTCAAAGTTTAAAATAAACTTTGATCACTTATACTATAATAATTTGAATTCCTTAACGAATTCAATACGTCTCAATCACAGATCTTAACTAAGCATTTCGCATTGATAGAAACGAGATATGTTCAACTATTTCATTTTAACCCTTTAGGTTAAACGCTCAACGATTCTAACGCTTTTTCGATATAAAGATTTCAATTATGAAATCTTTCTCACCAATGAGATTTTCTTATAAACTTAATACGCTTTACACGTATTAGCGATTTATCGAACGATTTCAGACGTTAATTTCAAAAGTCAACAATTTTGACTTTTCTTATAATTTCTTTAATAATTCATATTTTAATATCTAATTAATATAAATCGATTTTCAATCGATTTCTTTCATAAAGCCTTAATTTCGATTTTTCACGCAAATCGATAAACTTTATTAATATTTTCTTAAATATTAATTAACTTATTCATTAAACATTATTTTTCATTTCTAACGTTATTTAATATAATCGTTTCATCATAAACATAGTATTCTATGTTTATAAAATTTTATAATTTCTTAATATGTCTAAAATAATTTCTAGACATATAATGTATTATTTTTTTGATATTAAGGAATTAAAATCCTTAATATATATATATATATATATATATATATATATATATATATATTCAAGCTACGGTTTTCAAGCTTTAATTTTCATTCTTCTTCCAAAATTCTTCTAAAATCATATAGTGTACTATTTTATCATAGTATCACTAATATGTATTAACATCAACTATAGAAAATTTTGAACATCACTTATTAAAACTCATAGGTCACGGTTCCTTGCTTTGAATTGTCCAAATAATTTTCTAAAATTCTAGTTAATTTATACAAGGCCCCAACATTAATCTATAACATGATTATAACATATTGTCCAACATTTTCAATTTCTACATCAAGGATTTATTGATCAAGGCTCACGGTTCTCACACTATGTATAGCAAACATTTTTGTAAAATTCTTACAAAATTTCACTATGCTTATACACTATAGCATAACAACATTACATCACAACATTTTCCAAAAACAACTAAATCATTCTAAATCAAACTTGAATGCTCTCGGTTTCTTTAAGAAAATTGGAGCAAATATTTTCCAAAATTCTTAATAAAATCATGTAGTACATAATTAAGGTCCTAGATCAATAATATGCTATAACATTTCTTAAATAAAATTGCACATCATCTTACCATTCTTATTTATTTTCGGCAATTTTGAATAACATAGCATAGGATTTTTAAAAATCCTCAATAAATTACTATGAACTCCTATAACATCATAGATCATTAATCCAACCTTAAATAAATTCTAAGGATTTTCGATCCTCTTCTAAAATTTCATAACATGCTTAAATTCAATTTCAAACATGATATATGTTTCTATTTCATCATAATAGGTATTATTAATGAACTACTTCACATGCTAACATTATTTCTTAATTAAGAACCATACTTATAACATAAGATCAAACCATTAAAATTGAAATTCCAACGCATAATCAAGCTTGTTCGATTACTAACCTCTTTACCGGCTTTGATTTGTTGTGCAAAGGACTTATCTCAAGGATTGGTGAGTTAAAGAGAAAACCCTAAGCTTTGTTCTTCACAAAGCTTACTAGAGAGTAAGTTTGGAGAAAGGGTGCTTTGTTTCATTGTGTTCTATTACTTATGTACACTTAAGTTAAAGAAATAAATTAATTATTACACTTAAAGCTCCCAACAATTCTCACGGTTCAAATCACATACAAAGCAAGCCTTTAAATGTTGCTTTGTGACTCAACATGTATTACATCATAATGTAAAATATCTCTTACACAATTTTTTCAACAACTAAAAAATTTATTCCTTTGCTTACAAACCTACGGCTATCACACATACACAACTAAAGCAAGACAATTCTTTTCACCTTGATGACATAGCCATAGTAAATACACTTACTCACCTTGAACAAAACAAAGTGATTTACTCTAAAATTTCAAGAGCCATCGCCTTTTATAACAAACGAAGGAGTTTTAATTTATTTTGTTTCATGCTATGACATAATATCCTACACTCCACCAAATGCAAGACCTTTTTTTTCATGCTTTATGACCCACCAATTAATACATCACCAAAGTAAATATCTCTTACACAATGCTTTTCGAACAAAACAATTAAATCCTTACTTAATTAGTCAACATAGACGGCTTTTCATTTCCATACATCCCACTTGAATCACCAAGTTAAAGTCTTGGTTTGAGTGTACAAAATATTCTACTACATATTAGTAAAACAACATTGACGCAACATGGAAACAAAATCAAACATTGAACCTATTAATGAAGCTCACGGCAATTCCATAGTTAATTGCCAAAATTTGATTTTTCTTGTTATTTTTAGATATATATCATAATATATATCTTAGGTGATAAATTATATAATAGGAAAATTATTAGAATCATCTCATGTGTGAAAACCCTAATTTTCAATTAGGGTTTTCGAAAATTTCATATTTGTTCAATAATTAATCCTTAATGCTCTAGCATTATTTTAATGCTAAATAATACTCTAATTACATTTAATAATCATAGGAATTTAAATATTATAATTCCTTGATCATTAAACTCATTTTTCTATTCATCTCTAAACGTTAACGCTTGAAACGCCTCAAACGTTAATTATCGACTCATCTCAAAATGGTCGTAATAAAGTCGTAATCACTTTATTAAATTATTCCATTAATAATGGAATTTAATTCTAAGCTTCGTTGCTTAGAAATTTTTTTACGAAATTTTAACTATCGATACTCAATCGACGTTAAAATTATACTGCCGAAACACTTTATAAAATTCTATTCCTTAATTCACAATTCTAGTGAATATAAAATAGAATTACATTTTGTAAATAATCGAAATCATTATTCGATATATTACTAATTCATTTATTTCGCGAAACCCTAATTTACTTAATTTTAAATATCGTAATTAGGAATTTAATTCTTTAGGATATTACAAAGAAATTACTCGATTCTCGACCTTGAGCATAGGACACTTAGCCTCCAATGCCCGCCTTACAACATTTAAAGCACTTGTTCTTTAGCTTCTTCCGTCACCGGTAGAGCTTTTGTCTTACTCCCACTATTTTCTTTACCCTTAGATCTCTCAAGTTCTACTTTATCTTTTCATATTTCACGAAGCAAGTTGGTACCCTTGAGGTACGTGCTAAATACTATGCATCTTTGTCCATCTTGCCTCCGGGTTACCGATCATTGAGCAACGAATATAGAGTATGAATCTTATCATTAAGATCACGTTATCTCGAAGTCATCAAACGAATTGGGCAAGGTATTGAGGATTATATCAATTTGACTTCATCGTCAATATATCCTCCAACCAATTCGAGCTCTCCAAAGAGACTGATCATATGCTCTACATGGTCATTCATTGAACTGTCTTTTGGCATAGAACTTGACAAAATAAGCTTTGTTAAGTTATAACTAGTAATTCGATCCGACTTTCCAAAAAATTTCATAAGATTCAAATTTAAAAATAAGCTTTGTCAAGTTATAACAAACATCCTCTATCTCTTGATTGCAAGGTCTCAGACATAGTAATCAAAATAAAATATCTTGCCTTTCTGTTTGATTTGTGCCATTTCTTGTGCACCTTGCACTACTCATCGGTAGATGAATCAATTAGGGGTGTCTGACGAGGTGTGGTGAGTATAAACAAATTTTCTTCAATAGTAAGAACAATTACAATGTTACGCTTCCACTGATATAATTTAGACCAGATAAGGAATTTTTTGTGCCAACATATTGATAATCAGAGTAAGAGACATATCTGAAAAGTAATGTAAACACATAAACATATGATCACATATAGTTTGTAACAATAATATTATAATCTTTTGATAGAACAATATTAATTGAAACCTCCAATTACCCAAGGAATCTCACATGTAAGCCACGCGTGTGGACCTTTACATATGAACACCTCAACCATACTAAAATTAAACCTTTTAGTTGTTTAATTCCATTCCTTATCAACTTATTCTTATGATAAATGAAACTAATAATTGGACCTTTAACTATACCACATCACTATCGCAAAAAAAGGACTTCGTCGGAAGTTGTACTTGAGTTGATGCCTAAGTAGTGACCATAAATTTGACAGCAGAGATCTATTTCTTAGAATTGGCATACCCATTCGGACTATACCGCCTCTAATTGTATTTTATTTGTCATCTCATTTTACATGCTCTAGGGAACTTATGAAAATTTCATACGCAAGCCACGCGTGTGGATATTTATGCATTAAACTCTCACTTCTCAATAGATTAAAATATTTTATTTGAAACTTCATCTAACAAACTTATGATAAATTATACAAGCAAGTCATGCGTGTGGATGTTTACTCACAGTGATCACCACTTTGTCTAAAAACCAAATTCTGGAGGTCTTGACGATTTTAATTTAGAATTAAAATATCGGATTTCTCACTTAGCCTTTTTGTTTAAAAAGGTTTTTTCATGCAGATCACATAATCTTAATCATGCTTTTGCTATAATTCAACATGTAAAACATCCTCGCAGAATTCTAAATCATGCTTCGAAACGTAGTTATAATCACATAAACATATAAAACATGCTTCCACGTAATTAAATATACATTGCATGCTACTGCATAATTTAAACATCAGAGAAATGCTTAGAACGATAACAAATGAAATAAAAAGCATTCATTATGGACCCTCGTGGAGCATGTACGATCTCGCTTAATTTATTACATGAATTACAAAGTACAAATCTTCGTAGTCTTCAAAACGGGCCTCGCATGCTCCGACACGGACCGGACTCACAAAACTAATTTTGGGACAAAAATGAGATCTAGGTCGAACAATAAGTTTGGTAAGAAAATGATATGGTTTGGAAAATGGACCGGGTTAGGGAATGGGTCAGACGGACCCGCCTCAGATGGGCTTCACGCCAAGATCGGACCGGAGCCCTAACGCGCCGATGTGCCATCTCTTATTATCCTTTCAAGATGTGTGAACGCATGCTCGCAGGCGCACTTATAGCCCATCTCGCCTGTCATCCCGCTGTTCAGACGTTACATTGGGATGCTTGCATACATCGCCTCCATGTCTGTATGTGACGACCCGACTTCTCAAAGAAGTACGGATCATATGGATCGTCACTGGTATGATAAAGCAACGGATATAAACATAACGAATCAATGCAATTAATCATTTAACTACTCAATAACGCATAGACTGAAAGAAATAAATTGTTTCAATATAGACTCAAGTCACAGAAGGACTTGCCAAAAGGTTCAATGTTCAAATATAACCCAAACAGGGCGTAATTCAAGGAACGAGGTACGACCTCAAGTTCAATACGGTATGAAAGCAGTTATAATCAAGACATCAAAATAATATCAGAGTTAGGCAGCAATAAACGTGTGGACATGCATATGACGATACATGCCCAAAGTTCTAGAAATCATTTCTAATAAGGCAACAAAACAACTGCTACTCTGCACCACCTCGCACCCATCATCAATCTCGCCAACCCGCACATCAAAACGAGATGCAGGCTAAGTACAAAAGGACTCAAGGACTCATTACCGAAAACATTTTCTTTGTCAAAGTTATCGAACTACCCACAATAGTGTATGAGGATTTTAGTTAAAAGACTCATGCCTATCAAATATTTTATCATTTTCCAAAAGTGTCGCCCGACTATTTCATCCACGTTGTTCCATATCTCGATCATTCATTCATTCACAAGACTATGGAGTGGCCACCACACATAGTCGCCGTGACCGGCCGAGGTAGCTAACCTTAACACATAGTCACACGTGTACACAATCCAAGTTAGTCCTTAACTAAGTCGGATCCGATCGTTACCTTTTTTAACGCTAGGACCAACTCATTCACATACCACATCAGATATACCAACCTTAGATAGATCACAACAAAACATAAACATTTGGCGCCAATAACAGCTTATGCAATAATATTTCATAAAGCTTTTGTAAATCATGCTTGAGATGTACATGCATGTCATTTTGTTTCAAGAGAGTCCACCGCTAATCCAAAGCTAGTGGTTCTAAGTGAGCAGTGTGATTGTCCTTCCTCGTCGACCACGTAAGATCAAACCCTTCATAAGAAAATAACATTTCTTAGATTCTTTCTATCGATCAAGGTCATTTATAAATTACGACTTAAGCTTCCCAATTAGGGTTTCTTTATGATTTCATGTGATGGTTTTAAGATAATTTCTATTACCTTACATTCCCAAATTCCCAAACTATTTTACTTCATCATTCATAGACGAACCTCAACTTAGAGTCATATACTCCGAGTTTATCCTCACTCTTAACCTTAGCTCTCTTCTAACGTTATTACGCTATGCATTGTTGGTGCTTAAGTTATGATTGGTAATTAGATATTCTCAAGCCACCAACTAGACTTAACAATTATAGTTACGCCCTAGTAGGTTATGTTGACGACTTGTCGTATTAACACGACAAATAAAAGGGGAGTCTTGACTTATGATTCAAGTGAGCACATGCTATCATGTAAATACTTAGGAATAGATGAATTTCTTCGGGAATATTAACTCGACCTTTGAGACATAAGGATTGACATCTTATGTTCGAATCCTTGCTTACACTTTACGACATTATTTGTTTCTCTTAACTCGTCGGAGATTATATAAGTTTTATAATCGTTATTCGTTGTCGAGTTGTCTTAACGCTCAATCTAACATCGTATTAGGTTATCGTTGTTGAGTACTAACGTTGTAGCTCGGCTTTTGGTTTTTCTAACTTAGGAACTCACGTTTGAGTATCCTTTTATTAATAGAAAACCCTAATTTGTGTCTAACTTCGATTCTTGTTAATTCCTTCTTAAGTTATCGAAATTGGTTGATTTTTTTTGGATTCTCGTACATAAAGTATTATGTTGTTTACGTTTGGGGTTTTTTTTGTCGGCACAACATAAACATAACCATTCAACACCATACAATACCATACACAACATAAACTATACTTAAGCATTAGAAAACCCTAATTTCTAACATAATGCAAGACCATTGTGTATGTGTGTATAAGTGTTCAATTCATTCATCACTATCACAACCATTCATTCCAAACTTATAGGTTAACTACCATATCATCATTTACTATTAAAATTAAAATCATACTTAACCATATTGCTACGTTTTCGATAATTACCAATAATTAGCATAAGTATCCAATAAATTCCAATAAAATCATGTTATGCTCCTATCATACTTATAGAATTTAATTACCAACTCAATATCATCACATAAAATTTTAAACACATGGGTTAATTTAGCATATAGTTTTCGGTATTTATGACTTAATGAGCATTGGTGTTCAATAAATTCCACAAAAATTATATCATGCTTATATCATATACTAAGCATGAAATATCATCTCATATCATACATTAAAATTAAAAAACATGCTTTTTAGTACCTATATAGTTTCGGTAATTTCACTATATACACATATATATACAATAAATTCCATTCACTTCACACCATGTTTATATTATGCAATAAACATGTAATATTAACATTAAACATCAACTAATATTTATAATATGAACCAAATGCTCAGAATTCTTTTTGTCCTCACATATATATTACATATGTGTTCAATAAATTCCCAACAATGCATATTAGGTTCATATTATTTCTAAACATCACATATCATTTATTTTCAACAACTAAAATCAAATGAATCCTTAAAATACATATATAAACTTTCGGTTTCTTTATAAAAATAGGAGTAGTGCCTCAATAATTTCAAGATTAATATATGATGTTCTTATCATATATTAAACACTATACCTCAACTATTTTTCGACAAATAAAATCAAAATAATTTCCAAAATATATATATATATATATATATGTTTCGGTTATTTTAAGAAAATAGGAGATGTATCTCAATAATTTCAAGATTAATATATGATGTTCATATCATATATTAAACACTATATCTCAACAATTTTCAACAAATAAGAATCAAACAAAGGATTAAAATACATACATATATTCGCCCATTTGAGAAAAATAGAGATGTTTTCAAGATTAATATATGATGTTCATATCATATATTAAACACTATATCTCAACTATTTTCAACAAATAAAAATCAAAACCATGGCCTAAAATTTGACATAAGTCTCGGCCTTCATAAGAAAAATTAAAAAAAAAATCAGAAAATTCCCAAATTTATTTTACATGCTCCTAGTACATCAACAAGCAACAATATCAAATAATATTCACAAAAGCATGCTTTATATTCTATAAAAAGAATTATAACATAAACAAAAAAATATAAAATATGCTCCAAAAATTACCAAAATTTAAACAAAACCTTAGAACACATTTCTAAGCATATTTCATTCATGGCTTGAGAGCATTTGGTGGCTCAAAAGTCATGAAAAAAAATGAAGAACAAAACTAGGGTTCTTCATGAAATAAATTCAAAAAAATTCAAACAAAAATTCTACTCCATTATAAATGAAGAGAATAATGAATACTACCTTAGTATGGTCTTAGAAATTTATTTTGGGGTTGGAATGGATTGAAAGGAAGATTAAAGCTTGAAAAGCTCAAGAACAAAAGAGAGGATTTTCAAATTAGAGAGGGGCACGCTTTTGGTTCTGTTAAATGGCAGCAAATGGATGGTTTCAGCCTATATGAAGTGCCCATTGTGGTGGTTGGGAGGAGACTAGTCAAATTACCCGATTTGGCATGTTAATACCGACTCTTTAAGTTTTATCGCTTTCGATTGAGTTCTCGAACCTTAAGGTTTTATTTTATTAAATAGCCTTAAAAGACTTATTTCACAGTTTTAATAATTTCATGAAGTTCGGATGGCATTCGATAAGTCAATTCCAAATTATCGCGAAAAAACAATATTCTACGATTAAATTATGCTCATTCAAATTATATTGAATTCTTGAGTTTATAATTAATTTGAGTCTCATAAATAATTTATTATTGATTTAGACTCTTGGTTCGAGTTTCGTTCGCTCGATCGCTTTAGAGTTTTTCGGTATATATTCCCTGCTCGTTAAGTTCTTCGTAAATTTCGCTCGTAAATTGATTCTTATAAATTCTAAACTCATAATAATATATTCCTTCATGATTTTGATTGTTATCATTAATTATCATGATTAGCACGGACCGAAGTTGATCCGCTCGTGAATAGTACTTTGAGACCGACCGAGCAAGCATGCCCGAAAATTCTCATTCTTCGACTTCTCACATGTTTTCGTGAGAGGATTCTAGAAATGAAATCATTTTGTCGAGATTCATTCTCGATCTTCATTCTATGTTCGTGATATTCGTAACACCCTAATCCCAGGGACTAGTCACTAGTTTTGATTTCTAGTTTTCGATCTCCGAATCGAATCTAATTGCTTGTTGGTTACCTTAAACATAATTAAGGTCTAGCACCACAAATAATTAGTTTGCCGCCACTAATAAAAGTTTTAATTTTTCGGTTATTACACTGCACTCGAGCCCACATCCAACAGTAGGGCTTGCCACAAGATCGCGTGATCGACGTCCAAACTGGGTGTTGATGTTGTCATCCCACCTGTATGCGTCGTGTGCCTGATGAGGTCGCGTGCTAGAATCGAGCACCCATCGGGCACCTACGATGATGCTGCATCATCCGCTTATCTATGGCGTGTCACACATCGGGTTGTGCAGTGCCTTGCGCACGTCTCGTGCGTGTTGCCCTCCACCCTATCGCACGCCATCCGTTTGTGCACCCCCGTCGCATGTTGTGCATACCTTGCACCATGCGTCAGAACTTCATCGTGTCGTCATCTCGTTATTCGTGTACTTCATCTTTGTTCTTTGTTTTTACAAATATAATTTACAGAAAAAATAAATTTTAATTTAACCATGGATTTTCTCGTGGTGAAAAACGATTTAAACTAAATAACAATAATTAATAGAGCCACGATGAATGACGAACAACAATTAATTATGATGCACGTTATAATAAAACATGAATTAATCCAATAGAGCCAAAATATTGATCATAGGGTCTGATACCAACTGAAGGGAAATACAATTTTCCGTGCTTCGATGGTCTATCTTAGATATTTAATCCATCATACATTGATTATATTTCTAGCATGCTCTTATATAATTAACTGCAACACATATGAGTTTTCTCGTATTTACCTGTGAATTTCCAGTAAAGATGATCAAGACTAGACTCAAGCTTTGATCTTTTGGACTATCTCCCCAATACCTGATCTATAATACCGAGTGAGAGAAATTTATGAAGAACACCAAATCTTCTCTCCCTTAGTGTAGTTTTAAAAAACTATAGTATGATAGGATACTAACGGCTTTCTCCTACCCTGTATTTATAGTGCTCTCCTTAGAATTTAATTTCATCAAGATTTTGACACATCTAATAAATACAATAAATATCTTCTATCTTGAAGATAATTTTTTTTAGAATAATTATCTCTTCATATAAGATAATATATATCGAGACTATGAGATGTATTAAATTATTAATATAATTAACAAAGCCTATTCCCAAAGAGAACCCATAGGGGATAAAATTTAAGGTTAAAAGGCCTCATGGCCAAAGATAGGATCAAATACAAAGAATAAAGATGGCTCTAAAATAAATTAATTATCTTATGTTCAGTCCATAACATAAAACTAATTCATAAACGCTTATTCATTGCACTAGAGAATAAATGTTAACTTACCCTTTATTATCAAGTTGAGTCGACTTGTACTTAGACTCACTAATCCCCATATTTAAGATATCACACGTCTATTAATTATTTATAGCACTCTGATCGCCTAAAATACTTAATCTCTTATTAATTCTTTAAGTATTACCACTCAACCTTATTATCATAGCTGAGCTAACTCAATCTGCAAGATTTAGTACGATAAACCTTTTGATCTCTTTAAGGGGATGTCATCATCCTAAACGGATATGGTTATTCGAAATAGATAACAAGCATGACATACAAGCACTGCCACCACCCAAGATGCGAAGAATATTTTGTTATCTCATGTAACCCTCATTCATAACAAGTCAAAGTGATGGTAAGCAACCCATACTCATCTAAAACCTTATCGAGGTTTAGATCAACGTAAAGTCAACGAGATCTAGGTTCTTCATGTTTGGCATATTTTTGGACCTATTTTTAGTGGGATTTAATGTGTCGTTGCTCATTTTTTATCTTCGATTCTGTTTTGTTTTGACTAGAATAGACCATTTCATGCTTAATTAGTTCTATTTATGTTTTTGTAAGAAATGGTACGGAAATGAGACGAATCGGGGAAAAGACAACATCGCGCACGCGATCATTCGTACCCACCTAACTGCAGAAGCACCGTATCTGGCGCTGGGTACGATGCACTTTGGCATCCAGAGAAGACGAATTGGGGGCAACCCGTGCTATGCGTGTGATGGGCGACAAGAGTAGGGCCAGGCACCAAACCAACGTTAGCTCACGTCAGGCACTGGTGTCTGCATGCGTAGTGTCAAAAGAGACCCCCAGCCTGCGCGTGCGCTACGCACGCTGAGAGATCGAGGCAAGAAGAACCGCTTAGCACCAGTTGGGTGACGTCAAGCATTAGGGTGTTTTAGCTGGAAAATGTGCCCATCAGGCACTAGGTCTACGAACGATGCTGTTCGGCCCTATTTTATGAAGAATTGCCACGGACGCTGACCTTCATCCGGTGCTATGCAGGGCTACACCTTTAAATAGGATTTTTATTTATTTTCACACACACTTCATTCTCTACACACACCCACCTAACCCTAGCTATCTTTCTATCAATTTATACTTAGAAATGATTGATTTCACTTAGAATTTCTTCTTTCTTTAGTTTTGGGATGAATAATTCTTGCAAATTGATGTGTATAATTTATGAGATTATGTCGAGGAACCAATTCTCCATCTAGGTTATGGGGAATCAAATCGATATTGATGAATTACATATCGCTTTGAACATATGTATCTGTTGAATTTTTTGCTTGCAATTGAACAACTTGATCACTTGTTTGATTATATTAAATATTGATTGAGGTCGAGAAGCTAATTTCATATTGGATTTGTGATTTAATCAGAGTGAATCTTACTGGCAACGAATGATTTATTATTAGGATTGAATAATTGATTAATTGAACACATGTCCGAGAGTAAGAGTTTAGGTTAGGTTTTGATTAATATAATCGTTTAATTCTGGATATGCGTAATGATATATGATTAACTAATACACGAGGAGAGAATCCTGAAGCCCTAGTCCTTTAATCCAATCAAATTATTTATCTTTGCCTGCACTTTCGTTTTTTTTCTTATTTACTTGTTATATTTTCAGTTTTCAAGTTCTATGACAAAACCCCAAATTATGTGAGGACGCTAGAATTTTCTTTTCTATTTTTTATACGAAATACAAGCCCTACAAGTCTTCTATGAGAGATACAACTTGGATCGACCTTATCACACTACATTGTAGTATTGTGAGAATCTAGATTTGTAATTTAGGTTGAACACTTCACGAGGCTCAGATAGAATAATTCATCTCATTGTGATCCATCAATATGTTAAGGCATATCAGCATAGACAAACAATCAAGTTAAATTACTTCATATTTATACTGTAGTTTATACCAACAACTCGTCATCAAGTTGTCTCAGTTGTGATGCATTTTATATCTCAATTAGCTTAGCCAATCATACAGACTTCTATGGTCTTCTACACACCATATGATCTAACTTTTGTATAAGATAATGAGACTCATATGCAATCAATTAAACAATTACGATAAAAGATCGAAATAGTGGTGACATGAAGAATTGTATACAAGCACAACCAATTTTCTTTCAATATATAAATCTAACATACCGTTTTTCACACTTTCTCTGTGAGATCGAGCATTCGACTTGGGTAGCAACTGGATCTACATCAGCAATGGTGATCTTTCTCTTGGTCATACTCACGCTTTTTCCTCGCCTTGCTAGATACCAATGCCTCTCTCTGCACCACACCTAGACAGGTAATGTGACGTCCCGACTTCTCAAAGAAGTATGGATCATACTGATAGTCACTAGTATGATAATGCAACGGATATATACATGACTAATCAATCCTATTAACCATTAAACCACTCATAAATGTATGAACTGAAAGGAATAAGCTGTTTCAATACAAATCCAAGTCACAGAAGGACTTTCCAAAAGGTTCAATGTTCAAATATAACCCAATCAGGGTGCAATTCAAGGAACGAGGTACGACCTCAAGTTCAATACGATTATGGAAAGCAGTTATAATCAAAGACACCAAAAGAATATCAGGGTTAAGCAGCAATAAACGTGTGGAAATACATATGACGATACATGCCCAAGGTTCAAGAAACATTTCTACTATAGCAACAAAACACATGTCACTCTGCACCACCTCGTACTCATTGTCAATCTCGCCAACCCGCACATCAAAACGAGACGCAGGCTAAGTACAAAAGTACTCAAGGACTCATTGTCAAAATATTTTCTTTGTAAAGTTATTGAACTGCCCACAATAGCGCATGAGGATTTTAGTTAAAAGACTCATGCCTATCAAACATTTTATCATTTTCCCAAAAGTGTCCGGCCTAACTATTTCATCCACGTTGTTCCTTATCTGATCATCCATTCATTCATTCATTCACGCACTATGGAGATGGCCACCTACACATAGTCGTCGTGACGGGTCAAGGTAGCTAACCTTAACACACAGTCACACGTGTACATAATCCGAGTTAGTCCTTAACTAAGTCGGATCCGATCGTTATCCTTTTTTAACATTGGTGGACCAACACATTCACATGCCACATTGGATACACCAATCTCAGATAGGATCACAACAAAACATAAACATTTGGCAGTCAATAATAGTTCATGTAATAATATTTCATAAAGCTTTTGTAAATCATTCTTTGAGATAGATATGTATATCATTTTTGTTTCAAGAGAGCCCACCGCTAGTCCGGGTTAATAGTTCTTAGCGGGCAGTGTGAGTGTCCTTCCTCAAGAACTACGCATTTATCAAACCCTTCATAAGAAAATAGCCTTTCTTAGATTCTTTCTATTGATCGAGGGTCGCTTATAATTTACTTACTTAAAGTTCCCAATTAGGGTTTCTTTATGATTTCATGTGATGGTCTTAAGATAATTCCTATTATCTTACATTCTCAAATTCCAAACTATATTATTTCATCAATCATAGACGAACCTCAAATCACGAGTCATATACTCGAGTCTATCCTCACTCTAGCCTTAGTGTTCTTCTAAACGTTATTACGTTATAGATTGTTAGTATCCAAGTTATGATTGGTATATTAGGATATTCTCAAGCCACCAATTAGACTTAACAATTATAGTTACGCTATAGGAGGTTATGCTTAACGACGTGTCGACAACACGATTTAATGAAAGGGAATCTCGCTTATGATTCGAGATATCTCATACCATCGTAAGTAAATACTTAAGGATTAATTGAGTTCTTTGTGAATACTTACTCGACCTCGAGACATAAGGATCGACATCTTATGTTAGAATCATAGCTACGCCGACATTGTTTGTTTCTCTTAACTCGCCGGAGAGTGTGTACGCTATATATATGTTATTCAGACGAGTTGTCTTAACGCCAATTTAATATCATATCGTGTTATCGTTGTTGAGCATTAACGCTGTAAGTCGGCTTTTGGTTCCTTTAACTTAGGAACTCACGCTTGAGTATCCTATTATTAATAGAGAACCCTAATTCGTGTCTAACTTCGATTCCCATTAATTCCTTCTTAAGTTATCAAAATTGGTCGATTTCTTTCGATTCTCGTACATAAAGTAATATGTTGTTTACGTTTGGGGTTTTGTTTGTCGGCACTACATAAATATAACCATACAACACCACACAACACCATACACAACATAAACCATACTAAAGCATTAGAAAATCCTAATTTCACACATAATACACAACCATTGTGTATGTGTGCAAGAGTGTTCCATTCATTCATCATAATCACAACGATTTATTCTAAATTTATTGATTAACTACAATGGCATCATTCACAATTAAAATCAACTCATACTTAACCATTTTTCTATGTTTTTATAATTAGTAATAATTAGCATAAGTATCCAATAAATTTCAATAAAATCATGTTATACTCCTATCATACTATAGAATTTAATTACCAACTCCATATCATCAAATAAAATTTTAAACCATGAGTAAATAAGCATTATATTTTTGGTAATTTTAATTTATTGAACTTTGGTGTTCAATAAATTCCACAAAAATCATATCATGCTCATATCATACATTAAACATGAAATATCATCTCATACCATACAATAAAATTAAATCACATGCTTTTTACTACATGTATATTTTCGGTATTTATAATATATATATATATATATATATATTCAATAAATTCCATTCACTTCACCATATGTTTATAATATGCAATAAACTTTAATATTAACTTTAAACCTCAACTAAATATTTATAATATGAACTAAATGCTTAGAATTCTTTTTGTCCTCACACATATATTGTATATGTGTTCAATAAATTCCCAACAATGCATATTAGGTTCATATTATTTCTGATGTATATCGTACTATTTTAAACAAATAAAAATCAAATAAACCTAAAATATACATATATAGTTTCGGTCCATATAAAAAAATAGGAGTAGTGTCTCAAAAATTTCAAGATTAATATATGATGTTCATATCATATATTAAATACTATACCTCAACTATTTTTCAATAAATAAAATAAAAATAATTTCCAAAATTTATATATAAGTTTCGTATTAACATGAAAATAGGAGAAGTGTTCCAATAATTTTAAGATTAATATATGATGTTTATATCATATATTTAACACTATATCTCAACTATTTTCAATAAAAAATCAAACAATGGTCTATATATATATATATATATATATATATATATATATATATATATTCGCCTTCTTGAAGAAAATAAGAGATGTGTTTCAATAATTTTAAGATTAATATATGATGTTTATATCATATATTAAACACTAAATCTCAACTATTTTCAACAAATAAAATCAAAATAATATGGCTTAAAAGCCCCAAACTTTCGGCCTTTTAAAATAAATATAAGAAAAATTCCAAAATTCTCATATTTATTCTACATGCTCCTAACACATCAACAACCAACAATATGAAATAGTATTCACAAGAACATGCTTTATCTTCTATGAAATAAATTCTAACAAAATTTTAAAAATAACAAACATGCTCCAAAAAATTCCCAAATTTTAAACACAACCTTATAACATATTTCTAAGCATGTTTCATTCATGTCTTGAGAGCATTTGGTGGCTCAAAAGCCACGAAGTTTGAAGGAGTCGAAACTAGGGTTTCAAATGAAAAAAAATTCAAAAAAAATTCACTCTATTAGATGGAAGAGGATGACAAATACTACCTTTGTATGGTCTTAGAAACTTATTTTGAGAGTTGGAATGGGTTGAAATGGAGGATTAAGTTTAAGAACTTGAAAGAATAAAAGAGAAATTCAAATAAGAGAGAAAACGGGTTCCAGCGTGAGAGGCAATGGATGAAATGCTGCTTTATTGGCACTTTTATTTAATAGGCGTGACCATATACTAGCTAGTTTGGGTGGCTCTTGGTGGTAGTTGGGAGAAGACTAGTCAAATTACCCGATTTGGCATGTTAAACCGACTTTTAAGTTTTATCGCTTTCGATTGATTTCTAACCTTAAGGTTTAATTAATTAAATAGCCTTAAAATACTTATTTCATAGTTTATAATAATTTCATGAAGTTTGATGGCATCCGTAAGTCAATTCAATTATCGCGAAAAAAATATCTCGATGATTAAATTATGCTCATTCAAATTCTATTGAATTCTTGAGCTTTCATAATTAATTTTAGTCTTTTAAATAATTTCTTATCTATTTAGACCCTTGGTTCGAGTTTCGTCTGCTCGATCAATTTAGGGTTTTCCTAAGATATATTCCTGTTCGTTAAGTTCTTTAGAATTTCTTTCAAAAATTGATTCTTATGAATTCTAAATTTATAATAATATATTCCTCCATTATTTTTATTTTTATCATTAATTTCCATGATTAGCATGGAATGGAAGTTGATTCGCTCGTGAATAGTACTTTTGAGATCGACCGCAAGATGCCCGAAAATTCTAATTTTCGCTTCCCACATGTTTTCGTGAGGTGATTCTAGAAATGAAACTTTTGTTGAGATTCATTCTAGATCTTTCTTTATGTGTTCAGTTATTCGTAAAACCCTAATCCCAGTAGACTAGTCACTAGTTTTCGATTTGTCTAGTTTTCGATCTCCTAATCGATTCTAATTGCTTCGCTGGTCACCTTAAACATAATTAAGGTCTTATCACTCTAAGTAATTTGTTTAAGCATCGCTAATAAAAGTTTTAAATTTTTCGGTTATTTACATACCATCCCTTTAAAATAAATTTCGTCCCGAAATTTGCTAACCTTGAAAAGATCCGGTATTTCTTCATAGCTGATTCTAATTCCTGTGTTAATTTTTCTTGTCCATAGGGTCGCCATAGAACTTTTACTAACGGTATCTCTTTGTTCCTTAGCTTTTGATACGCCGGTCCAAGATTTCGTAGTAATTCTACATAACTCATATTGTCATCGAGCACAATATCTGCCGGTGGTATTGTATGGTCAGGTCATATATACTTCCTTAGTTGTGAAACATGGAACATATTATGCACGTTTCCAAAACTTGGCGGCAATGCAAGTCCAGAAGTCGTGGTCTCTATCCTTTCCAAAATTTCATAGGATCCTATGAAACGTGGTCGCAGCTTTCCTTTGATTCCGAATCTCACGATCCCTTTTGACGGGGAGATCTTCAAGAAAACTTTGTTTCCCACTTCGAAATGTAACTCAGGCGCTGCTTGTCGACGCACGCACTTCGCCGATCTTGGGCCTCCTTGATCCGCTGGCATCCGTCACACAATCTCGATCATCTCTCCCATGTAGTCGTGTCCTAATACTCTTATTTCTCCCACTCCATCCCAAAGAAAGTGGTGATCGACATTTCTTTCCATAAAGCGCCTATATGGGGCCATTCTAATAGTTGCTTAGTAGTCGTTGTTGTAGGCGAATTCTACAAGTGGTAATACTTGTTCCCAACTTTCCTCTATCGAGGACAACAGCTTCAACATGTCTTCAAGTGTTTGAATGGTCCTCTCGGATTGTCATCCGCTTATGGGTGGAACGTGGTGCAAAATGTAGTCGAGTTCTCAATTCCTTTTGCAAGATCGTCCAAAATTTGATGTGAATTTTGAATCTCTATCGACGTGATTGTCTTCGAACTCCATGTAAACGCACTTTACTCGAACGCATAACCGTGCTAATCTTCGATCCATGTGTTATTGAATGGTAGAAATGCGCGCTCTGGTCAAACGATCGATGATGACCCAAATAGCGCATTTCCTCTTGTGATTTGGGTAGCCCAAGAACAAAATCCATGGCTATGTCATCCCATTTCCATTCCAGTATGTCCAACGGTTGTAAGGTTCCATACGGTCGCGGAGTGCTTTCACTTGTTGGCACGTCAAACAACGTTCTACGAATGAAGCTACATCTCGCTTCATTCCATCCCACCAAAATTTCTCCTTGAGATCTTGGTACATTTTGGTGTTTCCGGGGTGTGCGGTGTAAGATGTCTCAAGGGCTTCTTTCAAGATTTCGCTCTTAAGCCTTTCATCTTCTGGGATATACACTCTCCCGTCATACAGCAGAACATCATCTATTGCTTTCTAAAATTTTTGTGGTTGCTGTCCTTGATCTTGGCTCGTACTTCCTCCAGCTTCTTGCTCTTCCTCTAAGCTTCTAAGATTTGGGCTCTTAAGTCCGGGATTGCAATCAGCGTTGCAATACAGCCTTCTATCGTCTTGAGATGGGTCCATGACTTCGATATTCATCTTCTGAAATTCCTTTATAAGTATCTATTCATGACTAAGGAGACATCCCAAACTAGGGTGGATTTGTGACTCAAAGCATCGGCTACAACATTAGCTTTGCCTCGGTGGTAATCGATACCACAACGTAATCTTTCACCGCTCTAACCATCTACGCTGCCTCATGTTAAGATCTTTTGCTCAAAGAAATACTTCAGCTTTTATGGTCAAGATAGATCTCATATCTAACTCCATAGAGATGGTGTTCCAAATCTTTAAGGCATGTACGATCGCGCTAATTCCGTGTCGTATGAGGATAGTTCAACTCATGTAGGCGTAATTTCCTTGAAGCATAAGCAATAACTTTGTCTTCTTGCATCAGAACACATCCTAGTCCATTCTTCGAAGTGTCCGTGTAGATTGTGTACTCCTTATCTGCTTCGGGTACTGCGAGTACATGTGTTGTTGTTAGCAACTCCTTCAATCTCTAGAAACTAGCTTCACACTCGGCGGTCCAAGTGTACTTGATTCTTTTTCTTAACAATTGGGTCATGGGTCGGGCTATCATTGAAAATCCTTCGATAAATCTTCAATAATAGCCGGCAAGTCCTAAGAAACTCCAAATTTCATTGGGTTCTTTGATGATTCCCATTCTCGAACTGTATCGATCTTAGAGGGGTCTACTTTGATTCCCTCGGCGGACACGATGTGACCTAGAAATGTCACTTCGCTTAACCAAACTCACACTTGCTAAACTTGGCAAAGTGTTGCTCTTACCTTAATGTTTGCAGAGTTCTCAAGTGTTCTTCATGTTCTTAGTTATTCTATGAGTATATTAGGATATCGTCTATGAATACGAAGATAAATTTGTCTAAGTATGGGTGAAATACCTTATTCAGGATATCCATAAATACTGTTGGGGCATTTGTAAGTCCAAAGGGCATAACGATGAATTCGAAATGACCATACCTTGTACGGAAAGCCATTTTAGCTACATCCTCTGGTCTTATCCTCAGTCGGTGGTATCCAAACTTTAAATCTATCTTCGAAAAGACTCCTCCTCCCTTAAGCTGATCAAACAGATCATCAATTTGGGCCAAAGGATACTTATTCTTAATATTTATCTTGTTTAACTTTCGATCTATGCACATTCTCAATGTGCCATCCTTCTTCTTCACAAAAAGGACAGGTGCTCCCCATGGAGACACATTGGGTCTAATGAAACCTAACTCCAAGAGTTCTTACAGCTGGATCTTCAATTCCACAAGTTCTTTTGGTGCCATCCGGTATGGGGCTTTCGACACAGGGGCAAAACCTGGTTCGAGGTTGATCGTGAACTCAATCTGTCGGTTTGGCGGTAATCCCGATAGTTCATCTGGAAATACACCGGGATACTCCTTTACGAACGGGACATTTTCTATCATTCTCTCATTCTGGTCTTCTTCCTGGAGATAGACAAGGTAGACGTGGTTCTCGGTCTTGGTCAGCAACGTCCTTGCTTGTAGCGCGGATATGATTGGGACCCTTCTCCCCATGCTGATCCCGTGAAAGTTTGTAGGTTTCTCTCCGGAATGTTGGAAAGAAATTTTTCTTTCATCACACAGGATGGTCGCATTATGTTCGGTTAACCAATCCATTCCTAGGATTATGTCCACATCTGTCATAGGTATGACATGAAGGTTATCCGTCATGACCTTAAGTGAGCCTAGTCCAAGTTCTAGGTTCGAGCATGTGAGGGTTACCGTTCTTATGCCTCCTACTGGTGAAGAAATTCTCATGATTTGTTCAACGCGTTAAGGATCTAATCCTAAGTTCTCTACGCATACTTCAACAATAAAAGAATGTGAAGCGCCAGTATCAAATAGTATGATAACAGGCAATTGGAAGAGTGTTCCCATAACTGCCAAGTTTCCTTGGTTCCTTGGCGGCTCCTGTGGGAATTTCCTTTCTTGGTTGAGGGCGTAGGCCCTGGCTTGCGGTGGTGGTTGCTATTGTTGTTGTTGTTGTTGTTGTTGCGGTATTGTTGTTGCGGCTGTCGCCATTGTTGTTGTCGTTGTCGCCGTGGTTGATACGGTCGTTGAATCGGCTGGAAATACTGAACCGGGGGCTGTTATTGAAACGGTTGATCTTGGATAGCCCGGACCGGCTGGACTCGGTTGGGCACATTGGGACGGCCATTTCCCTCGGGCGTATCCCGGCAGCTCGAGTAGTGACCCTTCCGCCACACTCAAGCATCCATCATTCAGAAATGCGCATGCCCTCTGTGACTCCTATGGCACCTGGGCACACGGGAGCCTAACGAATCTCGGTTTCTCCGCCAAAGCGGTACCATGGGCATCCATTACCTTGTCCATGCCTAGATGGCACGTTACTCCTTGCTGTGGCCTCCCGTCGGCCCCGACCAAAGATGTGATCCTTGACCTTAGTGGGGTCCTTCCCACTTCCTCTTCCCACGACCCCTTGGTGATTTGGGGATGCACAATGATAGTCCCGCCCTCGTGCAAAGCACCTTGATGTCCAATGCCCCACCGAGGGCCTCACGGTAAGTCGATTTTCGGCCGCCTAGCTTAAACTCGATTTCATGGCAAAGTCCCATCCAGACTTCTCTCGTCTCTTTTCATTGGTGTCGACTCAGCTTGAGGCGATACCGCAACATCTCGCAACGCACGGTCGTAATCATGACCGCTGCCTTTCCTCGGCGAGATTGTAGAACTCATGTTCTTTTCTTTTTCAATAGCTCTTAGACTGCATTTCTCGACACCTCCTCCTTAAATTCCTCCTGTGTAATCTTCTAATTCCTTCTGATAGAGTCTTCTTCTTCGCCTCCCACCGTGTCGGCAAGACCACCATTTGGAAAGCAACGATGACAAGCGCTCTTGAGGTGCAAGAAGGAAGTTGAAGATTTGCTCCAAAGGCGCGAATCCAAAGTTCAAGATCCACGGATTCCCATCCCGCTGAAAGTTGGCGGATTTTATCCGAGGAATAGTTCATCAATTCGCCTTGCCAGTGGTGGTGGTGGTGGTGGTGGAGTGTCTTCTCTCCCAGGTGTTACTTCACGATTTCTTCTTCTCGGTGGCATCCGATCTTTCATAAATATACGCAATTAAGTATCTTCTTACACCATCCATCAGGGTCAATGTATATCAGCATGGTACGTATATATAATCACAACATAAATTTATCACATAATCGAACACTACATAACACAATATTAAAACAAAAGGCTCTCGGGGAGCTATCATCATATCACATCAATTGCCTCTACGAGGACTTCATCAGCGTTTTTAAGATTTACAAAAGACCAAGTATAGAGTATGATGCTCAAAAACAATTATCAGTATCACTTTGTGTACCTAGTTACGGTGCGTACAAAAATCTAAATGCTACCGTGGACATCAAAAAGGGTTTCATGACAGAACAACTCATCTTTTCCGCATGTATCAAAAGATATACAAGGTATATAGACAAAAATATTATCTAGTCTTAAGAACTAGATCCATGATCGCCCGGGGTGTAGACAGGGCTCCATGTGTCGGAGTCAGTAATGGAAGTATGGGAACTATCCACTATCTCTGTCTCATCATCACCGATGATCCTCCTCGTGGTCTTCCTCTCGATCTTCCTCACGCCCTCCTCTCGATCTTCCTCCGGGTCCTCCTCTGGATCCTCTTCTGGATCTTCCTTCTCACCTCGCAAAAGGAACCATGGGCTATCGGACTCTAATGATCCTGGCTTCTTCCATAGCAGCCATGTCTCGACGGATCTCGGCCATGACCTCCTCAAAATCAGTGGCTGGAAACGGAGCAGCAGCCAGACGAGTACAGGCTCCCCTCACGGTGCCTACAGCTAGACCACGTGGATCCTCAATCTCCACAGAATTATGGTACACAGGTGCATGCAGGGATGGTGGCGGTTAGACTGGGGGAGAGCCGGCAGGTAGAGGTGGGTACGGGCATGGCATGACCGGCGACGATGGTCTGGGCGGGCAATGACGAGGATGGAACCCTACTGGTGGTAGGACCAGAAATGTGAGCTGTCGGGGACGGGAAGGTCTAGCCTCGAACATGTTCCTACCATTGTCATGCAAGAATACGGGTCTGTCAGCTGCCAAACGGGGCACCTCTGGGTGGAGCTACTCTGGAATCTCATCGCGCCAAGTGTATTCCCGCCGGAAGATACGCCCATGTGGTGCAACTCCGACACCCCGAATACATAGCTCGTGGCTAACAAAACAAGGCAGTCCGCCTCGTAATCTAATCTCTCACTCGATAGATATAATCCGCCGATATCTCACGGCATACCGCTAATCGTATGGCGCCTCATGATCATCAAGCACGCCATCATAATGCGATGTACCACGGCATGTGCAGAGCTCAACGACGCATAAAATATGCCAAGAACTCGCCGTGGTCGCCTCCTCGTACATCCGGTAGAACGGTATGAGTGTATGACCTCCTCGGGTGTGGCCCTAGAGGATAGAGAGCTCCTAGTCGTGAAGACAGTCCGAGCCATCTGAAAAGAAAAGTATCACTATAGGTCAGACACGGTAAATATAATGGTATATCTAGAAGAAGGTATGTACACAATAAACATCTCAGATAAAGAAGGTGATAGCAATCTATATTATCCTATGACCTACATTCCTAATTCCTTATGGCATTAATTTCATGGTTTGGTATCCGGGAAGAGACGGTATGGTTTCTTAGAGTAGAGCAACGATCGATGTCTAGCCTTCGAGTAAAGGCTAAGTGGTCACCCTATCTTATCGGGTTCTCGATTCCTTATTTATATTCGCGCAGTAGCATCGCATCATATCCGCTCTCATCATGTACTTACAATTCATTATTTCCTTTTATACTTCCTTAACGTTATACTTTGATTCTTTTCATTATTGTTACGATAGGGCAACACGTATGGTGTCTGGATTCCTTCAGATAGAGAGGTTGGGACTCAGAGTGGCGAACCTCCGCTACAATTGCTTCGCCATCGTAGACTTGTCGTGTTCTCATCCTCGAATTGCTCGGATTGTGATTCTTATGATTTCTATGTTCTCGCTCTTCCTTAGTATTCCGCTCAATTGGGGATACCTTATGTTCTCATACTAAGTTCGGCACAAAAGGGATCATGCTGCCTTAAGAGTCTATGTTCTCATGGGAAACATACTCATTTACATCCTCGCTTCTAAGATGCTTTGCATATAACAAGAAACACAAATCAAGACATATTATGCGTTAATCAAGTATCCTCATTTTACTCCTTTACCAAGCCCCTAAAGTTTGCAACTTTCTTTCAAACTAATGACCAATCATTTGAAACAACTTTTTCAATTTCACAACATCCCTTTTTCCAAAATGTATTTCAACTTCCCAATAAGGCAATATTGTAAGTCCATTTCACATTTCATATACTCCCATTATTTCAAAATAACTTTTAGTTGACATAGTTACCTTTTTCCTCGTTGAGCAGGACGACGATGGAGTGCAGTGCAGTGGCAGTCAAACACAAACAATTTCTAGACTCAACTTTCAACTTAGGATTCAAAGAAAAGGTTTCTAGGGCTCAGAGCGAACAAGTGCTCTGATAGCACATTGTGACGTCCCGACTTCTCAAAGAAGTACGGATCATATGGATCGTCACTGGTATGATAATGCAGCGGATATATACATGACTAATCAATCCTATTAACCATTAAACCACTCATAAATGTATGAACTGAAAGGAATAAGCTGTTTCAATACAAATCCAAGTCACATAAGGACTTGCCAAAAGGTTCAATGTTCAAATATAACCCAATCAGGGTGCAATTCAAGGAACGAGGTACGACCTCAAGTTCAATACGATAATGGAAAGCAGTTATAATCAAAGACACAAAAACATTATCAGAGTTAAGAAGAAATAAACGTGTGGACATGCATATGACAATACATGCCCAAGGTTCTAGAAACCTTTCTACTATAGCAACAAAACACCTGCCACTCTGCACCACCTCGCACTCATCGTCAATCCCTGCTCAACCTGCACTTCAAAAACGAGATGCATGGCTAAGTACAAAAGTACTCAATGGACTCATTGCCGAAAACATTTTCTTTGTAAAGTTATTGAACTGCCTACAATAGCTCATGAGGATTTTAGTTAAAAGACTCATGCCTATCAAACATTTTATCATTTTCCCAAAAGTGTCCGGCCGGACTATTTCATCCACGTTGTTCCATATCTGATCATCCATTCATTCGCGCACTATGGAGGTGGCCACCTACACATAGTCGCCGTGACCGATCGAGGTAGCTAACCTTAACACACAGTCACATGTGTACACAATCCGAGTTAGTCTTTAACTAAGTCGGATCCAATCATTACCCTTTTTTAACGTTGGTGGACCAACACATTCATATACCACATTAGATATATCAATCTCAGATAGGATCACAACAAAACATAAATATTTGGCAGTCAATAACAGTTCATGTAATAATATTTCATAAAGCTTTTGTAAATCATGCTTTGAGATAGATATGCATATCATTTTTGTTTCAAGCCCACCTGCTAGTCCGAAGTTAATAGTTCTAAGTGGGGCAGGGTGTGAGTGTCCTTCCTCGGCAACTACGTACGATCAAACCCTTCATAAGAAAATAGTCTTTCTTAGATTCTTTCTATTAATCGAGGGTCGTTTATAATTTACGACTTAAAGTTCCCAATTAGGGTTTCTTTATGATTTCATATGATGGTCTTAAGATAATTCCTATTATCTTACATTCTCAAATTCCAAACTATATTACTCCATCATTCACAGATGAACCTCAACTCATGAGTCATATACTTTGAGTCTATCCTCGACTTTAGCCTTCGTGTTCTTCTAAACTGTAGTAACCCGAAAATCATTTAGTCCTAATTAGAGCCTAATTAAGTATTAATTAGGGGTTTAAAGGCATTGCATCCCTACAAATTTATAAAAAAGTGCATAATAAATTAGAAAGCGATAGAAATTTGATTAATTGCTAATCGAAGGAATAGAATTTAGAAGAAGTAGAGATTATTTAGAAACAAGTTTTATTATGTAAAATAGGAGATATATGGTTAATATTGTGTGTTTGGATGAAAATTTCATTAAATAGAAAATGTTCTAAAGAAATGCATTAATTATAGTTTATGTGAGATTTATTTATAAAATGAAATGAAATAATGTTTAAGCTATTAAATGAATTAAATAAATTTATTTTATTAATATCTAGTGATAAAGAAATTATTTTCTATAATTTTGAAATTTATGAATAAATGAAATAATTATTTGATTATTTGTATATGAAAGGATTAAATCTATATTTATATGGTTTTCATTTCAATAATGGATTTAATTGATTTGGATCTTTATAATAATGAAAAATTAAGTTTTTACTATCAAGGACATTAATATTAAACATTAGTAATTTTTAAGGATAGTGATGCAATTTTCAAAAATTTTGAGAATAAGAAGAAAAATGAATAAAAATTTAAATAAACTATATATGTATCTACCTTCTAGAATAAACATTCATAAAAATCATCTTCCACCTCCTTTCTTCTCTCCATTTTCGAACACACACACTAGATACACACACAAATTTTTCTTCAACTTTAAACCATAGTTTAAGTGTAGAAATTATTGGAAATCACTCCAAAGAAGGTAAATACCTTATTTCATCCAAGTTTTTGTGATTAAAATTGGTGAACATGATGTTTTTATACACTAGGGTTTTCGAAAATTCTAAGCATTTGGTTAAGGTTGAATTGTTTAATTTTTGTTATGTTTGTTGATTTCTTTATGCTTATGATGCTTAAATATCATAACCTATGGTTTAAATTCTTGAAATTCATGAAGATGGTGAATTAAAGTGAGCATGCATAAACCCTAATTTTGCATGTTAATTAATTGTTATGATTTGATTAATTGAGTTGAGATATGTGTAATTAAGTGGAAATAAACATGATTTAATAAAAGAAATTGGAATGAATCAATGTATATATATTATCATATTTTCAAAAATATGAGGTTGAATTTGATTTTATTTGATGTATTTGATATGATTTTTGAGATCTAGGATATAAATAATGCTTAAGTTGAATTTATGGAATTTTATGGACTTATATATTGAAAGTTGAAATATTAAAGTTTATGCTAAGTTGCTAGAATTATATGATGAGTTTGATTAGAATTTAAATTTATTATGGATTGGTGATGTGATAACCCGACTTCTCAAGGAAGTACGGATTAAACGGATCGCCACTGGTATGACAATGCAGCGGATATACACATAACTAAACCAATACACTTAACCAATCAACTATGAATAAATGCATAGACTGAAAGGAATAAGTTGTTCGATACAAACTCAAGTCACATAAGGACTTGCCCAATGTCACGACCACACCTGTGATAACCCGGAGTGAGCGGATCACTAGAATAGTATTCATGGGTTCGTAAGATCACACAATAAAACTTAACATATGAGAATATGGAACTTAGGATAAAACATACACTTATAACATTTCGGATCCAAAGGTTTAAGCCAATAGATCCAAAGGATATTACGATCCAAGGGCTTCATAATTCACATATCTTAACATCCAACATAAAGGTAAAACAGCTCGTAGTTGCAATGAGTGTGTGAATACATATATGACGATATGTATTCAAGGTTATCCATTCCTAACAAACATCAAGGACAAATGACTTTCTCAACACTCCTCCATCATCAAGATCCGAGCTCAACCTCGCACATTTAAAACAAACATGCGTGGCTAAGTACAAAATTTGTACCCAAGGGACTTATGCCGAAAACATTTTATTTTCATCAATTACTCGCCAATATAATCGGTAAGAAACAAGGGTTTTATTTGAAAATGCCTCAGGCTTACTAAAATATTTTCACGAGTTTATAAAAGTTTCGCCAAGCATTTTCTTGTGTACGTAATCCATATCCCTTATCATCATTCCATTATATTATCATAGTCGAAAGTCGTGAAGGAGGCCTCCTTCTACGACCCCGCGACCGCCGTGAATTGTCCTTACAAAGACACAAATACCATCAAAGTACATGTTAATCCTAGCTGTGTGTAAGTTCTTCCAAGATAGGATCCGATATCGATTTTCATTCACAAATTGGGGATAACCCAACAACATCACATCATTCATGGATAGGATACGACACACAAAACATAAACAATTTGGTGTAATCATTTAAACAATTTTAACAATAGTTGAAAAGTATCGTAAATGCGATGCTTGAAAAGAAAGAAGAAAGTTGTTCTGCTTTAGTAATAAAGCCCACCGAAATTATTGATCGCCTTTAACGCTTTCCTTACTCGTCAACGCCCACCAAGCGCAACGCCCACACCTTTATATAAAAAGGATGCTTTAGTACGTCATTACATAATTCGAGACTTACAAAGTCTATAATAAAATTCGATATTTCATATCGATGTGAATCAATTCTTAATGAATTTAATTCGCTTTCAAACGCAGATCATCTTAACATTTCGCTCTTCGATAGAGACGAGATATGTGTTGAAAATTACCGATTTACCCTCTTGGTAAATGGTCCAACGCTTTTCACGCTTTTCGATTTCACGACTTCAAATATGAAACCTTTCATATCAACGTGATGTCATTAGCAATTGATGCGCCTTACGCCAGATTAGCGTATTTATCGAACGATTTCAGACGTTGATTTCAAAAGTCAACACTTTTGACTTTTCTTAGTAATTTAATTACTAAGTCATACTTTAATATTAAATTCTTCAAAATCAATTTCTAATTGATTTCTTTTATAAACTGTTTTAATATGTTTAAAAATAATTTTAAACATATAATTCATTATAATAATCTAATTTAAGGATTTAAAACCTTATTCAAATTTTAAAAATAAATTACCATTATTTTGTGTTTTACCAACCAATTATTTTCAAAATTGTCCATAATTTCCAAATATGTCTAAAATAATATTAGACATATAATTTATTAATAAAATTGATTAAAAGGATTTAAAATCCTTAGAAATTCTTTAGAATTTCTCAGAATTATGAAAATTACCAAACAATGTCTAAAAATTTTCTAATATTATATAGTGTATTAATATACACTATGGTCATTAATATGTCATAATATCAACCAAACAATTTTCGAATGTCACCTTATTATTTTATAAGGTCTCGCATTTTAAAATAAATGCCCAATAATTTTCTAAAATTCCAATAAATTAACACAAGGTCCAAACATTAGTCCGTGACATATGTATGTCACATAATCCACTATATAACAATGTTATATCATGTAATCGACTCCATAGCTCTCGACACTTTCATAATGTTTAACAAATAATTTTATAAAATTTTCCAAAATCATAATATGCACATAAATCATATTATAGCAACATTTCAACACAACAACTATCAAAATCAATTTATTCATCACCATATCGAGCTTAGCTCTTGGTTTATTTGAATAAAGTAGGTAATTGATTTTTTTAAAATTTCCAATAACACATAGAATGCATATAACATATTCTAAGCTAATAATTTAGCATTGCATGTACTAAATAAAATCACACATTAACTTATACACATCTATAGCTTCGTATTTTTTGAAATAATTGATAAAATTTTCCATAATTTCCAAACAATTTATATGAAATATATGTATCATCTTGAATCAACAATATATGCTTGCATGTTCTAGATGAAAATCATACATCAACTTACATATATATAGCTTCTGCTCTCTTTAAAAAAATAGGTAGACATCTCTAAAATTTCTAATTAAATCATAAGGTATGAAGTTCATGCTCTAGAGTAATTAAACATCATTGCATGTTATAGAATAAAATCATACACATATATACATATATAGATGGCTCTCTGCTCTTAAAAAACATAGATAGAAATTTCTAAAATTCTAATTAAATTCCTATAGCTTTCAAAATATCATAGAGTAATTATATGTCATCGCATGTCTCATATAAAAATCATTTGTCAAAGAATTATACATATATATATTTCGTCATATATAGAAATTTTAGCTAGAGTGCTCTAAAATTTTCCAAACAATTTATATACATTCTCCACACATCATAAATCAACAATATCACATCGTATGTACAAAATAAAATCATACACCCACTTAAAATCCTTATGCTCTCGGTTTCAAAAAGAAAATAGCATGGATCCTTTTTAAATCTTTCAAATACTACCATATGCATATATATAACATCATAATTCATAGATTCAAATCATACAACCTTGCATAGGTCTCGGTCATTCCATATATTTTTCGTACATATTTGAATGAATTTTTATAACATGCTCAAAGCTTCACAACACATTGCTACACATCCTTAGCACACACTATAGCCATTGATTCGAAAATTTTTGAAGTCAAAACCCACATGCAATTCATTTCCAAGAACAAGAACACATATCTACATACATCTTATCATCAATACACATGCATTAACAAGATATCATCAACAAAGAACATCTAACACACATGCAATGAACTAGACATCTTTTCGAAAATTTTCGAAAGTTTCATGAACCAACAAGCTTCTATTCGACTCCTACCTTGTGATATGTAAGGATGGAACCAAGTACAAGGTTTTAAGGTGTTGTATGGAGGTGAGAAGAGAAAAATCGAAGCTTGGAGAGGAGAGGAAGCTCTCGGTTTCACTGGAAACGGGAAGGAGGAAGAGTTTTGAGAGAGATGGAGGTTTGGAGAGAGGTAAGAGGGAGTGTTTGAGTGTAGAGTAAAATGAAATAAAACTGAACAAGACCCCCTATAGCCTCCTCCATCTCGGTCTCTCTCCCCAATACACACAAGAGACCCTTCACATTTTAATACTAGTTTATTCACTAATGGGTTCCCAATCATTGTGTCTTACACACTATCTTGGAAATAGCTAAAATGTATCATTAGTGGGAGATTTGTTGTTATAAAATCTGAATTATAGATACATACATGCAAGAGTGAGATAAATAAGACAATTAGAATTTGTATACATATATAGGTAGTTCTCGCCATTTGGCCAAACTATAGGATAAAATTCCTATTTCATGCTAATCATAGATATATAAATCATAGTATATGATTTAGATGATATTTAATATCATAGGTTAATTAAATAGCATAAGAGAAGAAAATAATTCAACTTAGCATTAAGAAAACGGCCATCGCCATTTGGTTAAACCATGGGTTAAAAATTTTATTTCACATCATTAATAGGTATGTTCACCATGGTATATGATTTAAATGATAATCATATCATAGGATAATTAAAAGGGCATACTTTTCAAGAAAACCCTAATTTCAAGAATTAGGGTTTTCAAACTAGTTTTGATATTTTTACTAATTCTAATGTTCAAGCATTAATTAAATGCTTATTAGTACCGTAATATCATAAAAATATCATAAGAAATAATTTCTTAAAGTTTCTTGATCGTTAAAACCATCGCTTTTATCTCTAAACGCTGACGCTTGAAAACGCCTCAAAACGCTACGATCGACTCATCTTTAAAATGGTCGAATACTGTAATTCCATTATTAAAATATTCCAGAATAATGGAATATAATTCCAAACTTGATTGCTTAGGAAATATAGTGACATTTCAACAATGATATGCATTCGACGTTAAAAATGTACTGCCGATAGAAATTTAAAACTTTCGAATCCTACATTCCCAAGTTTGAGTGAATGTGTGACAGGAAATCATTCCTATGTAAATAATTGAAATCATATTCGATTTCATATCTGATTTGATTTCACGGCAAAATTTTATTTTACGGGTTTTAAAGACCGTAATTAGGCTTTTAAAACTGCGGGTTATTACACCCAAAAGGTTCAACGTTCAAATATAGCCCAATCAGGACGCAATTCAAGGAACGAGGTACGACCTCAAGTTCAATACGATATGAAAAGCAGTTATAATCAAAAGACATCAACAATATCAGAGTTAGCAGCAATAAACGTGTGGACATGCATATAACGATACATGCCCAAGGTTCTAGAAATCCTTTCTATTAAAGCAACAAAACAACTGCCACTCTGCACCACCTCGCACCCATCATCAATCCCTGCTCAACCTGCACATCAAAATACAAGATGCAGGGCTAAGTACAACAGTACTTAGTGGACTCATTGCCGAAAACAGTTTCTTTGTTTAAAGTTATTGAACTGTCCACAATAGCGCATGGAGATTTTAGTTAAAGGACTCATGCCTATCAAACATTTTATCATTTTCCAAAAGTGTCCGGCCGGACTATTTCATCCACGTTGTTCCATATCTGATCATTCATTCATTCATTCATTCATTCGCGTACTATGGAGGAGGCCACCTACACATAGTCGTCGTGACCGGTCGAGGTAGCTAACCATAACACACGGTCACACGTGTACACAATCCGAGTTAGTCCTTAACTAAGTCGGATCCGATCGTTACCATTTTTAACCTTGTGGACCAACACATTCACATACCACATCGATATACCAACCTTATATAGGATTACAACAAAATATAAACATTTGGCAAGAATAACAGCTTATGTAATAATATTTCATAAAGCTTTTGTAAATCATGCTTTGAGATAGATATGCATATCATTTTTGTTTCAAAAGAGCCCACCTGCTAGTCCGAAGCTAGTAGTTCTAAGTGAGCAGGTGTGATTGTCCTTCCTCGCCAACTACGCATTTATCAAACCCTTCATAAGAAAATAGCCTTTCTTAGATTCTTTCTATCGATCGAAGGTCGTTTTTAAATTACAACTTAAAGTTCTCAATTAGGGTTTCTTTATGATTTCATGTGATGGTTTTAAGATAATTCTATTAACTTACATTCCCAAATTTCCAAACTATTTTACTTCATCACTCATAGATGAACCTCAACTTATGAGTCGTATACTCCGAGTTTATCCTCGACTCTAACCTTAGTGTTCTTCTAAACGTTATTACGTTATAGATTGTTAGTATTCAAGTTATGATTGGTATATTAGGATATTCTCAAGCCACTAACTAGACTTAAGAATTATAGTTACGCCTTAGTAGGTTATGTTGACGACTTGTCGACAACACGACGAACGAAAGGGAATCTCGACTTATGATTCGAGATATCTCATACTATCATATAAGTAAGTACTTAGGAATAGATGAAGTTCTTCTGGAATATTAACTCGACCTTTGAGACATAAGGATCGACATCTTATGTTCGAATCTTTGCTTACACTTTACGACATTGTTTGTTTCTCTTAACTCGCCTGAGATTATATAAGTCAGATAATCGTTATTCGTTGTCGAGTTGTCTTAACGCTCAATCTAACATCGTATTAGGTTGTCGTTGTTGAGTATTAACGTTGTAACTCGGCTTTTGGTTTCTTTAACTTAGAACTCACGCTTGAGTATCCTATTATTAATAGAAAACCCTAAATTTGTGTCTAACTTCGATTCTCATTAATTCCATCTTAAGTTATCGAAATTGGTCGATTTCTTTTCGATTCTCGCACATAAAGTATTATGTTGTTTACGTTTGGGGTTTTGTCTGCTCAAGACAACATAAACATAACCATTCAACACCATACAATACCATACACAACATAAAATATACTAAAGCATTAGAAAACCCTAATTTCTAACATAATGCAAAACAGTGTGTATGTGTGCATAAGTTTTCCATCCATTCATCACAATCACAACCATTTATTCCAAGCTTATAGTTTAACTATCATAGCATCATTTACCATTAAAATTAAACTCATACTTAACCATTTTGCTATGTTTTCGATAATTAGCATAAGTATCCAATAAATACCAATAAAATCATGTTACACTCCTGTCATACAATAGAATTAAATTACCAACTCAATATCATCAAATAAAATTTAAAAACATGAGTAATAAAGCATATAGTTTTCGGTATTTATGATTTATTGAACATTGGTGTTCAATAAATTCCACAAAAATTATATCATGCTTATATCATATACTAAACATAAAATATCACCTCACATCATACATTAAAAATTAAACACATGTTTTTCACTACATAAATATTTTCGGTAATTATGAAATATATACACATATATATTTAATAAATTTCATTCACTTCACAATATGTTTATAATATGCAATAAACAGGTAATATTAACTTTAAACATCAACTAAATATTTATAATATGAACTAAATGCTTGGAATTCTTTTTGTCCCCACACATATATTGTATATGTGTTCAATAAATTCTCAACAATGCATTTTATGTTCATATTATTTCTAAACATCACATATCATATTATTTTCAACAAATAAAAATCAAATAAATCCTAAATATTCACATACGCTTTCTTTGTATTCTTAGGAAAAATAGGATTAGTGTCTTAATAATTTTAAGATTAATATATGATGTTCATATCATATATTAAACAATATACCTCAATTATTTTCCAACAAATAAAATCAAAATAATCCTTTAAAAATACATATAACTTTCGGCCCTTTTGAAGAAAAATAGGAGAAGTGTTTCAATAATTTCAAGATTAATATATGATGTTCATATCATATATTAAACACTATATCTCAACTATTTTCAACAACAAAAAAAATTAAAACAATGGCCTAAAATTTACACATAGCTCTCGGCCTCTATAAAAAAAATTCAAGATAAATTCTGAAAATTCTCATATTTATTCTACATGCTCCTAATACATCAACAAGCAACAATATCAAATAATATTCATAAAAGCATGCTTCTTCTATAAAAAAAATTATAAACATGCTCCAAAAATTCTCAAACTTTAAACACAACCTTATAACACATTCCTAAGCATATTTTATTCATGGCTTGAGAGTATTTGGTGGCTCAAAAGTCATGAAGAAAATGAAGAACAAAATTAGCGTTCTTCATGTAATAAATTCAAAGAAAATCAAACAAAAATTCAACTCCATTATAAATGAAGAGAATGATGAATACTACCTATTTATGGTCTTATAAATTTAATTTGGGGGTTGGAATGGAGGATTAAAGCTTAAAAACTTGAAGAACAAAAGAGAAAATTTCAAACTAGAGAGAGAGCGCTCGGTTTCTGGCTGATGCATTCTGTCCCAAATGAGCTGTTTTCAGCCTATATGGAGTGTTCATTGTGGGGGTTGGGAGAAGACTAGTCAAATTACCCGATTTGGCATGTTAATACCGACTCTTTAAGTTTTATCGCGCTTTCGATTGATTTCTCAGAATCTTAAGGTTTTATTTTCTTAAATAGCCTTAAAAAGACTTATTTCATAGTTTATAATAATTTCATGAAGTTTGGATGGCATCCGGTAACTCAATTCCGAATTATCATAGAAAAATAACGTCCGACGATTAAATTATGCTCATTCAAAATTCTATTGAATTCTTGAGCTTTCATAATTAATTTGAGTCTTATAAATCATTTCTTATTCATTTAGACCCTTGGTTTGAGTTTCGTCTGCTCGATCGCTTTAGGTTTTTCCAATATATATTTTCGCTCGGTTAAGTTCTTCAGGAATTTTGTTTCGAAATCGATTCTTATGAATTATAAATTCATAATAATATATTCCTCCATAATTTTGATTGTTATCATAAATTTTTATGATTAGCACGGATTGGAAGTTGATCCGGCTCATGAATAGTACTTTTGAGACTGACCGGGCTAGTATGCCCGAAAATTCCAATTCTTTGGTTTCTCCCATGTTTTCATGAGAAGATTCTATAAATGAAACTTTTGTTGAGATTCATTCTCGACCTTTCATTCTATGTTCAGCTATTCGAAAACCCTAACTGCAGTGACTAGTCACTAGTTTTCGATTTCTAGTTTTCGATCTCCGAATCGATTCTAATTCATTTTGTTGGTCAACTTAAACATAATTAATGTCTTAGCACTCTAAGTAATTGGTTTAAACATAGCTAATAAAAGTTCTAAATTTTTCGGGTTATTACAGGTGATCATTGATGATGGATAAGTATATATATGAATTGATTGAAATTGAATTGGTTGTAGATTGAAAAATTCATTTATTTACATAATAATGTGGTTGAAGGGCATTGTAAAAGTATGGTGTAAATGGATTGATTTAAACTTGTTTTGAGTTTCTAAGTATACATTAAGGCATATGGTGATGATTTGATGGAGTTCGACGAGTTTGGTCGATTTGGGAATGAAATGACGATTCATTTTATAAAATTTACTCTGCCGAAATTTTGTTAGAATCGGCATATTAATAAAATGTTTTGAGAATCTAATTAGTAAACTTATGATATAAGTGAGATTTGTTCACTTGATTGTCTTAAGTTAAGGTTTGACAATGTTGTACATTAATGAAACTAAGCATATGTTACTTAGATTCTTTTAATTATGGCATGTTATGTAACTTATAAAAATTTAAGTTTATTAAGGATATAAAATATTAAGGAATGCAATAGCCTAACTTAAATCTTAGAAATTGGTAAAATTAAAAATAAGATGTAATATGTTCAAGTGAATAATAATGTTGCTAAATTCGATAATTATTTTATTTACAAGGATCGAGTAAGGACAAGGGCATCTTGAAGGACGAGAAGGAGGAACTTATAGAGTAGCGATGTGCCAGGTGGGTTTCCTTTTCACTAAAGTGTGTTTGATATTGCATATTTCATTTATATTATGCATATTATTGTGAAATATTGATTTTTGATAAGTTGGAAATAAAATTACATTATATATTGAAAATAATATTATGTTGTTTGTTGAGCATAAGTTCGTATGACTTGTTGAGTATAAGATTATGCTACTAGTTGAACATAAAATCATGTTGTTTGTTGAGCATAATATCATGTTATTTCTTGAATATATGTTCATGTTACATATCTACGGAAGAATTATATTAATGACCGGGAAGTTATAGTTGTGTAGACCGGCAATGACCGAAAAGTTTATAAAAGTGTAGACCGGTCAGGGTATTGAGAAGAATGCCTACTTCTCATTACCGAAAAACGTAGATAGGGCAAGACTGTGATTGGTAACCCTCGGGACCAACACATGAAGATAATACAAGCATAGCATAACATTATATAAGATTGTATTGTTACATTTGCATAAAGTCTATTGTCACTAAAAATCTATTTAGGTATTATTTATTTCAACTCTTACATTGAGAAAGTTCGGTAAGTCATTTAAGTTTAAAGTGTGGGGATAATCCACTGAGTGCTTGTTGGTACTCACGCCCTGTATTTGTTTGTCTTTTATATGCAGGTTGAGCTCTGAGATGGCTGTTTGGTATGATTTTGTGATGATTCTTGGTATTGTTTCACATGTCATATTCAATAGTTTGTCCCATTTATGCCGTTGGTTTGATTTATATTTATCGATTCGAACTCATTTCGCTTGTTTCGATGTTTTGTAGAAAAAGGGCATAAAATAGATTAATTGATCTGCCAAAGATAAATCTTATTGAAGAGCATCTCGACAGGAGTTCATAGGCGAAAGCGGATCGTAATTGGAGTTCGGACGCGAGAACGGAACGAACGCCAAAGTCGCAAGACGGCACCCCGTCGCATGGCCCAGCGCCCGACACCAGCGCCTGCCGCAAGGCCGCTTCGCCTCAAGACCTGCCTCGCGCCCACCCTGCTCGCTTAGCGCCCGCCAAGCACTCGCAGTGCCGGCTCACTCCGAGCTGCTCGCACTTTGCCTCACGCACTCACCTCCCGCAGCTGCCGCCGCCTGCCGCCGCCCGCCCGCCTCAGCTGCCCAGCCTGGGCCGCCCTCGCCGCCCACCACCACATTCTCCGTCCGCGCTGGCTTCACCACCCAGCCCCGCCGCCGCCGCCGCCTCGCCCGCCCGCCTCTATCCGCTGCTGTCGTCTCGCGCACAATGAGCTGGCCATTTGTGAGGCAAGACTTTCCCAATGAAATGCTCATTGTGATCCGCGTTTTTTCCAAGGTATAATGTTTTTGCACCGAGTTCACTTTAAGCCGCTGCTCACTTTCATGTCGAACGCTTTGTGAACTCGCTCATCCACATCCGCGCCACATTCATTTAATATAAATATACGGGCTAGGGTTGAGGGCGTAGTTCGATTTTCACGCACAGCAGCAAGCGCCTCGCCATTTCCTGCTCACCATGGATTCTTCAGAGCTCTACAATGATCGAGATAGATGATAATTTCTAGTTTTAATTTTGTCTTCGCCATCATTGAATATTGTGTTTATCAATTTATGCTTGATTATCGCTCTATTGGAATCAATTTCATAGTTAATTGTTTGATGATTATTGTCGATTCAATTCATAGTGACAAAGGATTGTGTTCATGTAGCTTTAATCTATCTTGCTTTCGCTTAATTCTGCTCTTGGAGATGGATTGATGATTATGTTTTTATTTGCAATTAGATTTAGATTAGGGATCGACAAACCCTATGAATAATATGATTGCATATGCTTTAATTTACCGCTTTGATTTATCGCTTTATAGTTAAACCAGGATCGACAACCCCGGTTTAGATTTAACGCTTATTAGTTTAGCTTGGGATTGACAACCCCACTTAGGATCGCTGTTTATTTCTCGTATTTCAATTCTTGCATTTTCAACCCCGTTGTTATTAGAATGTTTAGATTTAATTATTTTATGTAGGCGACACTAACAATAGCCTGTTAAGTTTTCCTTGAGAGACGACTGTGTTAACTTATCACACTAAGATTACCTCGCATTTATCATGCGAGTAATTTGAGTGTGTTTTAGCTCGATCAATTTTGGTGCCGCTGTCGGGAAAACTTTAGGCATATTGTTTGTGTTGTTTATTTTCCGTGTTTCTTTTGTTCTTTTGTTATTTTCTCCCTAGTGCATGTAATCTTGTTTTTGTTGTTGGTGTCTCATAATGCGGGGTTACCAACAAGACGAGTATGGTCGACAGTGGGGGAGCAAAGTTCGTCAGATTGGGCAAATTCTTCTTATGAAGAAGGAGCCCGCCTCGATTTTTCCGAGGATACCACAAACCATGAGCATCAAGCCCACGATCCCTACCCCGAGCAACAAGCATACGATCCCTTCGATCAACCACCTCCACCGCAAAGACGAGGAACAAACTTATGATCCCAACCGGACCAACCACCTCCACCGCACTTTGAGGATCGCCTCCAATCCCTCATCGATCAACCGCCCCAAAGACTATGAGGATCAATCCCACAAAGCCTCATCGGGAGCAACCACACCTCCACCTCAAGATGAGTACCACAACAACCACCTCCACCTCATTACTCATACCCGCAGCAGCCCACCTCCACCTCGATGACAAATTGATGATAAGTTCGTCAAAAGAATGGATTCTTATGACGCCTCACTCGTGTTTGGAGACGCAAGCGGACATGTTAAATGCTTAATGGATGAGCTGTTGCAGCAATGGAGGAACTTCCGCACTCAATCCAATCAGTCCAAAGGGCAATCGTTTAGGAAGTGACCCAATTGTTGAAAATTGGGTGGAAGAGACATCGATGAGTCGCGCAGTCACGTGGGTGGAAAACGAGGAAGTGACTAAAATCACACCTTCCCACCAACCCGATCAGCCTCGATGGTCACTACTCTGGAAGTGACCCAATTGTTGAAGATGGGCGGAGAGACACCAAGAGCCGCCGCAGCCGTATGAGGTGGAAATAGAGCAAGAATGGGTACGTGAGGACGAGGTGCTAGATCGAGCCACGAGGAAGTTGTTACCGTGATGACCGACGAGGAAGAGCGGTGTATGAAACCGATGACACGCCAAAATCCACTCTAAAAGTGAAAGAGCTGCCTCAACATGTGAAGTACGTGTCCCCTAGGAGGACACAAGATAACAAAAGTCGAGGTAACTTCTATAGTATGTCAACATCCTAATTCACCAAAGTATTGTGCTTTGGGAATTGATGTCATCTATTTTCTTCGAGAATAGGATGTCTCGACTTGTGCTTAAATGATTCGTTATTTGCTTTCTTTATCGTCCTTTGCATATATGGTTACCACCGATGCTCCGCCGAGATGGTATTTCAGCAGTAAAGGACTATGGATAGTCCGTTGTCGATCGAATACGCCGGGCTCACGACGTTAACCGAGTACCACGGGAGTTTACCCACCTAATTTTTATTTTCTTTTCTTTCTTTCTTTTTGTCTTGTTTTGTTGTTCTTGTTGATCTATCTCTGTCGCTGAGTTTGTTTTGTCGGTTTGGAACGTTGGTAGCAGAAGATAAAGTCGTGATGCTCCAACTCTACAACAAGACACTGCTCATTATCGTAAAGTATTATCCTCTATGGTCTTTTGTGCTTTTATGTTTTGAGCACCGGGACAAGTTTCGATTTAGTGTGGGGATGTTTACTCGCTTTAGTGTGCATGTCTTATCTATTTGTATACTTTGTGATGTGCTTTCATGCTTTGGAATCAAGTATCAGATATGCGAGTAAGTTAGATTTTGATTTGTGCAATCGAACTCGTGGTATTGATCGGATCTTGATGTGGTTCCGCTTTCTTGTTGGTATGTGATTAAAGTACAATGTGAATTGATGAGATTGTGTGGATTGATTTTAAATCGGTGGTTATCGACGTGATTTGTTCGGCTAATGCTAGTGAGTGTTAACAGGTGGTTACCTATATACTCGCTTTCAATAAAAATAAAAATAAAAATATATCTATGTTTTTATGTGAGATTGTTGAAATTGAGGATGGGATTCGCCCTCTTCCTCGTAAATTGAGAAATGGGCATGGGAAACCACGATAGAGACTCGAGTGCATCGAGAATTCACCTTCAACATTGTTCCAAAATCATAAGACTTTCTATGTTTATTGTTGAGATTGTATAAATGAAGGATGGAATTATGCCCTCTTCTCGTAAATTGAGAAATGGGCATGGAAACCACGATAGAGACTCGAGTTCATCGAGACTTCACCTTCTAACATTGTTCCAAAATTTGTTTATACTTTCTTCAGTTCTCAAAGGAAACTTGTTGCTAAAGGTAACCATTTTAGTTAATTCACCCATAGCGGAGAGTCGGGTCCGAGCAAAATAACTACATGTTTGTTTGATATTTTCACAATCTTAGATTTGTTTCACATTAACTTTATTATGTATTCATCATGTTTGGGGAATTGCAAAAGAGATTTGATTGATTGACCAAGAGTGATGTTGCATGAGTAATCTTTCAACCTTATTAGTATAGACTTTGCTTGAGGACAAGCAAATGGATAAGTGTGGGGAGTTATTTGGTATGATTTTGTGATGATTCTCGGTATTGTTTCATGTCATATTCAGTAGTTTGTCCCATTTATGCCGCTGGTTTGATTTATATTTATCGATTCGAACTCATTTTGTTTGTTTCGATGTTTTGTAGAAAACGCATAAAATAGGATGAATTGATCTGCCAAAGATCAATCTTATTGAAGAGCATCTCGACAGGAGTTCATAGGCGAAAGCGGATCGTAATCGGAGTTCGACACGAGAGAATGAACGAAACGCCAAAGTCACGCGACGGCACCCAACAGCATGGCCCGCCGCCCAAGACACCACTACTCGCCTGCCACGCCGCCGCCCAAGACCCATCTGCGCCACCACCCCTGCTCGCCTGCCGCGCGTGCTCAGCGCCCCGCGCCACAAGCCCGCCAGCCGGCTCACTCCGAAAGCGGCGTCGCAATTTACCTCGCAGCCACCTCCCGCAGCGCCGCCGCGCCCGCCTCGCCGCCCACGTCACGCGCACGCCAGCCCAAGACCCTCTGCGCCCCGCCGCCTACCGCCTGTCTGCTGAAGTCCGCTTCGGTGCTCACAATGAGCAGCCGCTCATTTGTGGCGAAGACTTTCCCCAAAGCGCTCATTGTGATCCGTGTTCTTTCCAGCGCATAATGTTTTTGCAATGAGTTCACTTTGCCGCTCACTTTCATGTCGAACGCTTTGTGAACCTCGCTCATCCACATCCGCGCCACATTTATTTAATATAAATATACGGGCTTAGGGTTGAGGCGAGTTCGATTTTCTTTTCGCACGTAGCCGCGCGCCTCGCCATTTCCTGCTCACCATGGATTCTTCGTGAGCTCTATAATGATCGAGATAGATGATAATTTCTAGTTTTAATTTTATCTTCGCCATCATTGAATATTGTGTTTATCAATTTATGCTTGGATTATCGCCTATTGAATCAATTTCATAGTTAATTGTTTGATGATTATTGTTGATTCAATTCATAGTGACAATGATTGTGTTCATGTAGCTTTAATCTATCTTGATTTCGCTTAATTCTCGCTCTTGGAGATGGATTGATGATTATGTTTTTATTTGCAATTAGATTTAGATTAGGATCGACAAACCCTATGAATAATATGATTGCATATGCTTTAATTTACCGCTTTGATTTATCATGATAGTTAAACTGTGGATCGACAACCCCGGTTTAGATTTAACGCTTATTAGTTTAGCTTGGGATTGACAACCCCTCAGCTTAGGATCGCTATTTATTTCTCGATTTCAATTCTTGCATTTTCAACCCCGTTGTTATTAGAATGTTTAGATTTAATTGTTTTATGTGTGACACCTAACAATAGCCCGTTAAGTTTTCCTGAGAGACGACTCATGTTAACTTATCACACTATGATTACCTCGCATTTATCATGTAGTAATTTGAGTGTGTTTTAGCTCGATCAATGGCGATGGAAGAGGAAGTCGAGTTAGGGTTCTTTGTTGTAAATAAACTTATGCCCTTGATAAGCCTCATTTTTACCCTATTTATAAGCTATATTTGTTTCGCTTATAATTGATAGGTGATCTTTGAGTTGTCTTTGATATATTTATGTTTACCTTGAAAGATATTATGCCGTGTGTATTTCATATCATTTTAGCACAGGTTTTGATGTCAAAAAGGTGGATCACGATAAAGAGGAATTAGCTAGCCGTCGCGAGCTCGTGCGAAGAATTTATATTTAGATACAATGTTAAATATGATGAAATGGATCTGACAAGTATGGATGTAAAAAGCTTACAATGTTAAAGAGCATCTCGATAGGAGTCCATAGGCGCAAATGGATTGCAATTCGGAGTCATGACGAGAGAACAGAGCTAAACAAATAAGTCGCAAGACACAGAGAACACGCTCATGAGACTTGCTCACGATTCCAAGGTCGCGAGACAAACTCGCGAGCTAGAGATGATAGACACACGTATTTGAGAGGTTCAGACTTTGCTTTATGAGTTAAGCTCATGAGCAAAGCTAGAGAGGAACCACGGAAGTGCACCAGAGGATTTGTTCACGATTTTCGCCGCGACTCTTTCTCGTGATGAAAGGTCGCGAGGTGACTTAGCCTAGGTTGCGATATCGCTGCATCAAACGCCGAGAGAGGAAGATACACTAGACGATTATCGCACACTTTTCAATACGTAACGCTTTTTCTTCTTTTACTTCTTTCGCACGCTTGTTTTGATTCCGTAATAGATTTTAGTTTAGCTTTCGCTTTATTTTCAATTCCAGATTTTATTCCGCTTTTCCTCGCATTCGCCGTAGTTTAGTTAATTCAGAGTTCGATTTATTTCGCATTCAAGTGCTACATTGTTCATCGTGGAATCTTACGGTTTTATCAATTTATTTCAGTTTATGTTATTTTTATTTATTTATTGCTTTAGTAATTTAATTATGCGTAGCTAAATCAGATTGATCCTGTGGTTTGTATGTTTGACTACATTTATATTATTTATCTATTGATATTGTTTTGTCATCCCATTTATGATTTATGATTCTTGGCTTTAATTCTCATGTGTTGGTATCTAGCCAATATTGATGCATGTTAGTTATATGATTGATGTCCTAGCGGAATTAATTGCATAATCGATATCTTGAATTCATAATACGCTTTTACCTCGAGACCAAGAGAGATAGCGAACTCAGGAGGTTAATCTTTGTGTGCTTTTGCAATTAGCTTACTTCTCGAGACCCGACGGAGATAGAGTTTAGGCTAACCTACTATTATAGGTTGTCCTGGCGGAAACTATAGTTAAATTAGTGATCCTTCATATGAATGTGAATTAAATTGGTAAACAGATTAATAGGTTAATTGTGTGAATCTGGTTAGGTTAAGTACATCTCTAGGGTCAGTCTTTTATATTTGATTTTATTCTTTTTTATATTTTGAGTCTAGATTTATAATCTCTATCTCTTGATATTTTGTTGCCTGAATAATAATCAATATTCTGTGTTGATTATTTGCTGTGTTCTCGAGTCGTAGTCCCTGTGGATACGATATATATATACTTGTTGCTGTTTTACTATCACATTATTTGGTAGGAAATCTTAGCGATCAGCCCTGAATGTCATGTCTTCACACATGACTTTCGTCTACCTTCCATTGTCAAACTCATATAATCTTGTTGATAACTTATGACAATCTCTTTTGTATGTTAAGGTTGTATAACCTTGATGTTTATGTTGGTTGTCAATTAGTTAGCTAAACTTGTTTGATTCTTGGAGATGTTCAAGTTAGAAATTAATATGTTCTTATTCCAACCTAGTCATAGCCTGATTACTTAGTTAATTATTTAATTAAGTAGTCGGGTCGTGACATAAACGTTATTACGTTATAGATTGTTAGTATCCAAGTTATGATTGGTATATTAGGATATTCTCAAGCCACTAACTAGACTTAACAATTATAGTTACGCCCCAGCGTGTTATGTTGACGACGGTCGACAACACGACGAACGAAAGAGAATCTCGCTTATGATTCGAGATATCTCATACCATCGCTAAGTAAATATTTAGATTAATGGTGTCACGCCCAACCCCGAGGGAAGGTACGAATGCCAAGTGATTAGGGGGGGGTTAGTTAAAGAAGCGGGGATACATATAATATACATGATAAGAAGATGTGACCATGAAATCAAGCAAGATCTCCTCTATAACTAGGACATATCCCGAAGGGAGGGGTGCACAAACAATCCACCAATGTAATAATATCGATATCATAACTTCGTAAAACATGATCTTGGTTTATTATAAGTAATGCAAGAAGGCAAAATAGCATTACATCCTCGTCAACTAGACCGGTCAACCACATAGCATGCTCAGACGAGACTCACGTAGAATAATATAACAAATCTTGTTCCCAATCGAAAGCAAATAAGGGACAAGAATACATAGTTATCGAGTACGATATAACACAACATCGCTGAAGCATAGCATGAAGAACCCGCAGCCCACCCTCGTCGCCCTTCCAAACCCTCCTCCATCTGCGGAAAAGATTTGAAAAGAGTTTGAAGTAGTACTAGCGCACTCACCGGGTTTTATCATAAATCAAAAGAATCATGAGGTCAGTGTTTAGAGCACTTACCTTAGAAGGTTTTAAACGAAATCCACTTCTAAGTAAGCAAAATAGATTTTTCATTTTCGATACCGATCCGTTATTATCAAGTACTCCCATCATAGAACCATGAACCACGGTTCTAACGTATCCCGTCACCCCATCACATGACATTCATTCGCCCGAACATATCCAATGGCCCACGCCCGAATGTATCCACCAAGGCTAACTCGGTGTGGACTTCTGTGGTCAAACCCCATCGTAACCATAACCACCTCATTACCATTTCCGTGTGGACTTCCCGGTTCATCCCCTTCGTAACCATAACCACGTGTTCGGGTCTATCCCCTTATGATCAATACTCAAGATGGCGATCAACCCACCGAATAGAGATCCGTGCACAACCATGATAGAAACATATCTCGATCGTAGAACAAGAATAATTTATAAAACATTTTACGGCGTACATGTTTTATTTTGAAATATCGTAGTAAATAACTCAAAATAAGCATATATAACCCAACCTCGAATGTATTTAAAACGCCAACCGAGAGATATCTACGGATCCGATGACTTCACCGATCGACCGTAGGTACCGTAACAAGACGAACAACTTTTGGGGTCACTTCCCACAAAGCAAAGCAACAACGTGATCCAAACGACGATCGTAGAAAATTAGGTTTTCACTTTCTCGAACCCACATTTGCACTCTCCGGTTTTCAAATCAACTCGATGCGAAGGAAATATATTCGTGGCATCAAGACCTATAATAGGGTACTTTCAAAATATGCATGCATGCAAGTCGACTCAAATCTTAGCAATAAGAAGTTTCAAAATCGATGCTTATCCTCGATCTAGGATAAACCATCCAAAATCAATGCATGAAAATGGAAACATAAGCAATATGCATAACCATCTAACATGGAATGACAAACGACGTTGAAAATGGATAACCCGGCATGTACTTCCTTTAGAAAACTCAAGCAACAGAAAAACATCCCGATACGCAAACGCGAAAACGGATCGGTATTTTAGTAGAATGCATAGCCCGGAACTCAAAACCTAAAGGACCCGTAGCCAAAAGGTGGCCCGTCGGCCACCAAACGGCGGCCAACAAGGCTCACGGCGGCGGCCTTGGGCGGCGGCGGCGGTTTGGCCGAAATGGCCGGCCTCCGGCCGTTTTCTCGCCTCGTCCCTTTAGAATCCCGAGTTCTATGCTATACGATCTACTAAAAGGCGGAATCAAAACAAGAAAAGGACAAAATAGAAAACGGGTTGCCCGGGGTGGTTGATCGGCGGTGGTGGCTCGGCAAGAGCAAGAATGGCGCCGCACCGAGCCTCCCGGCCGATCCCCACTCCTCCAGGCTCAGCAGCAGCACTGAGCTGCTCGGCTCTTCCAGTAAACACAAAGAGACGAAGGAAATGAACGTTGAAAATGAAGGCCCTAGCCTCCTATTTATAGGAAAAGTTAGGGTCAGGCAAATGCCATGAAGCGGCCCTTTTTCGAAAACGCAAAACCGACGCAACTTTGCAAACCTGACTCAAATTTAGCAAACTTGGTACCCATGGACACGAAATAAAATACCGGACACAATGACTATAAACAAGATATGCTTTTAAAAGACCAATGAAAAGTCCGGTTTTCGATAACTTCCTGAGTGCCAAACCTTCATGGGTGGTCGAAAACCGATACTTAGTGTCTATGAATTCGCCATAAGATACTCTTCACAACGCTCGAGGTTTTGTGACGGTCGCATCACCAAACAAAAAGTCAACCTTTTGAACTTTTCTCGAAAACGTGCCATGCAAAATGTAGCTTAAAAGACGGGTATTACATCCTCCTCCTTAAAAAAATTTCATCCTCGAAATTTCAATCACGTGAGAAAACAACCTGTGGCATCGAGCCCCGAACTTGTCTTCCAACTCCCACGAGCTTCCTCCTCTCCGTGGTGATTCCACAACACCTTCACCAACGGAATCGCTTGTTCCTCAACTCCTTCACTCGCTCAAAGATAGCCACCGCTTTTCCTCGTAACTCGTGATCCCGAGCAAGAACCACTGGTCATGCTTGATCACGTGTTTTGGGTCGAACACGCATTTCTCACCGAGAAACGTGAAACACGTCGTGAACATCTCCGATGCTAGGTGGCAAAGCTAAACTATAGGCAACGGGCCTATCCTCTCAAGAACTTCGAAGGTCCAACGAACCTCGGTCAGAACTTACCTCGCTTCCCAAAACGAACGACCTTTTCGTTGGGGAAACCTTAAGGAAAACGCGATCTCGATCATGTATCAAGATCCGACGACGCTTGTCCGCATAGACTTCTCGCCCCCGCGCTTCCTTGATCCTTCGCTGATCTCGATCGATAACCTCGACCGCCTCACGAACCATCTCTCGTCCTAACATCTTCCTCTCGCCCACTTCGTCCCAATAAAGTGGCGATCGACACTTCCTTCCGCATAACGCTCATAGGAGCTATTCTATGGTGGCCTCGATAATCATGTTATAGGCAAACTCTACCAAAGGTAGTATCTCTTCCCACTTCCACCTCTCTGCCGCCACGATCGCCGCAGATGTCTTCCAAAACCTGAATCGTCCTTTCCGATCGACCGTCTGCTTGAGGATGGAATGTCAGATTAAGATTCAGCTTGGTCCCCGGCTTCCCGCAGACTCTCCAAAACCTCGACGTGAACCTCGGTCACGATCCGACGAATCGATACCGTACACCATGTAACCGCATTTATTTCTCCGACGAAAGTCGATCAAGCTTATCCAACCCGTGCGCCATCCGGATCGGTAAGAAATGAGTCGACTTCGTCACCATCGACGACAACCCATATAGCGGTGTTTCCTCTCACGACCTTGGAAAACTCACCACAAAATCCATACCGATATGATCCCATTTCCACTGATTGGTAGCGGTTGCAATAATCCCGACGGACGTTGGTGTACAGTTTTCACTTGTCGACAAGCCAAACAACGCTCCACAAACGCTGCTACATCCTTTTTCATCCCTTCCCACCAAAAGTTCCTTTTAAGGTCTCTCGACATTTTGGCTTCCTCGGACGAGTCAGAGATTGCCTCATGAGCTTCACTCATGATTTTATCTCTCAATTCCCTATCGAGTGGCTCACATAACCTTCCCTAATAGTAGCGTTTGTCCTTCGCCTCGTGAAACCCTTGCTATCTTCTAGCCTTGATTTCAAACGCATCCTTTCTAAGAACTCGCCTCCTCGCTATGCTACCACGATGGCTTCTCATCGACCCATCCTTCTTCTTGACGAATAGAACTTGCACTCCCACCACGACACGCTAGGTCGATAAACCTAGATCCAACAACTCCCGCAATCGCGCTTCAGCTTCTTGCAATTTTTAGGTGCCATTCTATATGGTGCCTTTGACATCGGGCGCTCTCTTGTTCCAAATCAATAGTGAATTCCACTTGTCTATCAGCGGTAAACCCGGCAAGTCCTCGGAAACACGTCCGATATTCACACACCATCTGCTCCTCTTGCAATCGCTTATGCTTCATCGCTCCTGCCAAACTTACTAAGAAAGTTTGATGCCTTCCTCCCGATCATCCTCACCGCCTTCAAGGTCGAGATCATCGGCACGCAAACACCCATCCTTATGCCGTGGAAACAAACTTCCACCTTCTACCGTCCGAAAGCAACTTCTCTCTCGAGACAACGATAGTTGCTATGTGCATTTCAACCAATCCATGCCAAAGATGACATTGAAATCTTCCATTCCGATGACATGCAAATTGACAAAGACTTTCTCGCTCACGATTTACTCCTGTTCGCAAATCTTTTTGCTTTTAGCACTTCCTGACGGATGCTAATTTGTGGTACTGTGATTTCTTGGGTACCAAACCCAACCTCTCACACGCGATTTTCAAACGAAGAATGTGAGGCTCCTGATCAAACAAAGCGAAAACGGTATATCACTCATATGGATTATACCGCAAGATTTCCGGAGCTTGAGCTCTCGCCGATTCAATGCGACACCCTTGCTTGCTGCGGTGGCCTTTGGTTTGCTGGCCTAGGTGACCTCCGCCTCGTTGTTTGTCCTCGGCGGAGCATGATTCTCGTCATGAGTCGATGCCGCCATCAAGGCCGTGATCGCTGCCCTCCTAACGGACAATCTCGAGCGAATGTCTAGACTTCTTACAACGATAGCACTCGGTGCTACCTTGCCTTCACTCACCGAATGATTCCTTTGGCATTTCGCACCAAGGTTTTTCCACACCGCCGCATGGGTTGGAAATTCCTTCCCAAGGTTGCTTTTCTCTTGAATGCCTTGATTCTTGGAATCATCGACCGCTCTGTTCCCTCGAACACCGATCGCCTTTCCTCGATCTTCCCATTTCCTCTTACCTCTTCCTCCGCCGATGGCTGTCCGGTGGCATCGTTTTTCCTGGGAAACATCGACTCAATGTTTAATGCCCGGCTCAAGGATCGCGACACGCCGATCTCCCGATCGACGAGCGAAATTCGATCTCGGTCGAGTCCTCTTCTCAACTCGTCGCCTCGGCAGCCTCGGCCGACCGTGTATGTAGTATAACGTGATGTATTTATTGAATGAGCAATCGCATTTTGTGACCGCCCTTCTTCCTCGACGAAGATTCCGTAACTCGCTTTGCCTTCTCTCGTCAGAACGCCAGCACGTACTTTTCCATGAGTTCTTCCTCGAAATCTTCCCACGATACCTTGCCCATCGTCCGGGTGTTAGAGTCCTTCTCACGGATTCCCACCGTAAATCAGCCTCATCGGTTAGCCGAAAGATCGCGCAATTCACCTTTTCCGCTTCTTCGCACCGATGTATTCAAGATCCTTTCGTGGATCGTATCCGCCTTTAGCCGATCGGTTCGCCGAGACCGCCGAACGTGGGGATTCGATCGCGAAACTCTCGATCGCATGTCACCGAACCAAAGGTGGTTCCCGGCTTCTTCCACGCTATTGTTCCTCCGATTCCTTGTTCTCGCATTCGCACCGACGCTTGAAACATTAGAAACGCCGCATAGATAACCGGTATCATCGCATAACATATATCATCACCCATATCACATATCATCACATATATCACATATCACGCACGATCACATATAATCATGCAACTCGCTAACATATCATCGTATGCATTTCACATAACATCATCATCACACATCACATAGATCATATATCATCAGCATAGCTCATATCACATATAAGCATCAAACATAAACATCCTGCCATAGACAACGTTAGTATCAAGAATATTCAGCGGCCCATGAAGGATCACAAATACAAGATCAAGGTATGTCAAGAAAAAAAGGTCGATATGAGCAAAAGAATCACCGGTCATCACAAAAGATGTCGCCTCGTTCATGCTTCTAGCGCATCATGATCACATCGATACACCGACTACCTAGATCCTCGCCCTCCATATCCATCCACTATTCCCCGCCGTCCCAAATGTTCCATTCGCCTCTCATCATCTTCTTTCCTTCCAATCGTGGCTTCAATTGGCCGCCGCAAAACGATCTTGCATGGAAGCAAGCCTCTCGTGGGTATGATCCCATCCAAGCCGCGCTCGATAGCTCGAGTGTCGTGAAAGCCGTGTTCGAGTCCCTCGCTCGCGCTGCCTTCCTCAATGTGCCCGATCTCATCGTAGTCATCGGCTATCCGATCACCGGTCCTCCGAATCTCACTATCCTCCTCGCTCATCCGGGTCCTCCTCTTCCTCGTAGTCGCCTTCCCGGATGCCACCGATACGCTTGGTGGCATGAAGATTCGACATGGGCTTTGTCGCCACCGCCGGACGGACAATATCTCTCGCCCCGAAGTTCCCGCCTCAAAGTCGCTTTGATCCTCCCAAGGTAAGGATTGTCGATGGAGGTGTAGTGACCGGTGTATCTGTTGCATCGGGCGATCGCCTCGATTGATGGTTGTTCTCCCAACGGCTCTTCGAGAACATCATCCCTATCATCGATCCGATCGGTCCTCGATGGTGTCTCGCAACCACATCCTCCTCGATGGTATACCTCGGTGGTCTGTCCACCGCCTCCATACTCGAGCAACGAACTCGTGAAAGTCCAAGGTAAGGTGCCTCGTGATAGATCCTCGCTCAACAACACATGTCCTCGCTTTCTCGCCCATGGTTGCCAACCTGCTGGTAGCTTTTCGGTCATCCGATAGTAGGCCTCAGATTCGACACTTTCCCACCGCCTCGAACCTTTCTCCATAACCCAACAAATCTTCCAAAAATACCCCAATGGCTCATGAATATTCGGCACATTCCCCGAATTTACGGATATGCTCATCCATTCTCGAGATCTCAACCAACGTTGTCCGGGCCATCAATATCCATAAACCTACATGTTAGTTTATCAACATAACAACAAATATTCACGCTTCCTTTTCTCGCCCCAAATATCCGGTAATCATGTCTTAAACACATGTTCATTTCAACACATATCAATATCAATATCAATATCGATATTCATCATAATAATCACGTAAGCAAATACAAGATTCACTTACAAGCACTCGTTTATCAAAATAAACAAGATTTTCAATCAACAATACATTGCTATGTAAACACATAGACTTACATCAATCATACGTGATCACATTAATCACATCATATCATATAAACGATTTTCACATCACAGCCACACAGGCCCTTTTTGTTCCATCAACAATCACTTCCACATCCACATCACCATCCAACCACATCTCATCCACATCATGTTTACATCACGTAAACTCTTGCCAGGCCAAAACACATGAAACCAAGATCACATCAAGCATCACGTAGCCACATAAAGCATCAAGAATAAACACACACCTCATCCCCTTTTAAAGGAGGCGGCCCGACGTGAGCCGAGGTAGTCAGCACTCGATAAATGTTTAGAAGAACAAGTTCTAAAGACTCAATTTCAAGAACGCACATGATATAAAGCAAACAAACTGCTTTGATATCGGATAACAAAGCTAGAGATCAAAACAAAGATCGCTGTTCGATACCAACTGTATCGATAATAAAGATAGATGTCGTACAAGAACATCGCCCGATACCAACTGCATCGATAATAAAGATAGATGTCGCCAAGAAACATTGCTCGACATTAATCTGTCACGCCCAATTCCCGAGGAAGGCACGGATGCCGGGTGATTAGGGGGGTTAAGAAGGGAAGAAGGGAATACATATAACATACATGATAAGAAGATGTGACCATGAAATCGGGCAAGATCTCCTCTATAACTAGGACATATCCTCATGGCGGTACAAACAATCCACCAATGTAATAATATCGATATCATAACTTCGTAAAACATGATCTTGGTTTATTATAAGTAATGCAAGAAGGCAAAATAGCATTACATCCTCGTCAACTAGACCGGTCAACTACATAGCACGCCAGATCGAGACTCACATAGAATAATATAACAAATCTTGTTCCCAATCGAAGCAATAAGGGACAAGAATACATAGTTATCGAGTACGATATAACACAACATCTCGGAAGCATAGCATGAAGAACCCGCAGCCCACCCCTCGCCGCCTGCCCATTCTCCTCCATCCGTGAAAAGATTTGAAAAGAGTTTGGGGTGAGTACTAGCGCACTCACCGGGTTTTATCATAAATCAAAAGAATCATGAGGTCAGTGTTTAGAGCACTTACCTTAGAAGGTTTTAAAACGAATCCACTTCTAAGTAAGCAAAATAGATTTTTCATTTTTCGATACCGATCCGTTATTATCATACTCCCATCATAGAACCATGAACCACGGCTCGAACGATCCCGCCAGCCCATCACATGACATTCTATTCGCCCGAACATATCCAATCGCCCACGCCTGAACGTATCCAAGAAAGTTAACTCGTGTGGACTTGTGGTCAAACTCGCCGTAACCATAACCACCTCATTACTATTTCGTGGACTTCCGGGTTCATCCCTTCGTAACCATAACCACGTGTTCGGGTCTATCCCCTTATGATCAATACTCAAGATGGCGATCAACCCACCTAATAGAGATCCGCACAACCATGATAGAACCATATTCGATCGTAGAACAAGAATAATTTCACAAAACATTTTACGGCGTATATGTTTTATTTTGAAATATCGTAGTAAATAACTCAAAATAAGCATATATAACCTAACCTCAATGTATTTAAAACGCCAACCGAGAGATATCTACGGATCCGATGACTTCACCGATCGACCGGTAGGTACCGTAACAAGACGAACAATTTTTGGGGTCACTTCCCACAAAGCAAAGCAACAACGTGATCCAAACGACGATCGTAGCAAAATTGTGGTTTTCACTTTCTCGAACCCACATTTGGCACTCTCCGGTTTTCAAATCAACTCGATGCGTATGGAAATATATTCGTGGCATCAAGACCTATAATAGGTACTTTCAAAATATGCATGCATGCAAGTCGACTCAAATCTTAGCAAACAAGAAGCTTTCAAAATCGATGCTTATCCTCGATCTAGATAAACCATCCAAAATCAATGCATGAAAATGGAAACATAAGCAATATGCATAACTATCGAACATGGAATGACAAACGACGTTGAAAATGGATAACCTGCATGCATTTCTTTAGAAAACTCAAGCAACAAAACATCCCGATATGCGTAAACGCGAAAACTAATCGGTACTTTAGTAGAATGACAGCCCTAACTCAAAACCTAAAGGACCAGAGCAAAGGTGGCCTGTCGGCCACCAAACGACGGCCAACAAGGCTCACGGCGGCGGCTCAATGCGGCGGCGGTTTGGTTGAAATGGTCCGGCCCGGCCGCCGCCTCGCCCTTTAGAATCCCGAGTTCTATGCTATACGATCTACTAAAAGGCGGAATCAAAAAGAAATGACAAAACAGAAAACGGGTTGCCCGGGGTGGTCGATCGGTGGTGGTTCAAGAAGAGCAAGAATGGCGCCACCGAGCCTCCCTACCGATCCCCACTCCTTCGCTGCTCAAACAGCACTGAGCTGCTCGGCTCTTCCGTAAACACAGAGATCGAAGGAAATGAACGTTGAAAACGAAGGCCCTACCTCCTATTTATAGGAAAGAGGGTCACAGTATGTCACAAGAAGCGCCCTTTTCAAAAACGCAAAACCGACGCAACTTTGCAAACGGACTCCAAATTTAGCAAACTTGGTACCCATGGACACGAAAATAAAATACCGGACACAATGATCAGAAACAAGATATGCTTTTAAAAGACCAATGAAAAGTCCGGTTTTTGATAACTTCCTGAGTGCCAAACCTTCATGGGTGGTCAAAACTCGCATACTTAGTGTCTATGAATTCATTATAAGACATTCTTCATAACGCTCGAGGTTTCGTGATGGTCGATCACCGAAACAAAAGTCAACCTTTCGACCTTTTCTCTAAAAACGCCATGCAAAATGTGTTTAAAAGACGGGTATTACAAATGGAGTTCTTTGTGAATACTAACTCGACCCTTAAGACATAAGGATCGACATCTTATGTTTGAATCTTAGCTACGCCGACATCGTTTGTTTCTCTTAACTCGCTCGGAGAGCGTACGTTATATAATCGTTATTCAGATCGAGTTGTCTTAACGCCAATCTAATATCGCATTAGGTTATCATTGTTGAGCATTAACGTTGTAAGTCGGCTTTTGGTTCCTTTAACTTAGTAACTCACGCTTGAGTATCCTATTATTAATAGAGAACCCTAATTCGTGTCCAACTTCGATTCCCATTAATTCCTTCTTAAGTTATCGAAATTGATCAATTTTTTCTGGATTCTCATACATAAAGTACTAAGTTGTTTACGTTTGGGGTTTTGTTTGTCAGCACAACATAAATATAACCATTCAACACCATACACAACATAAACCATACTAAAGCATTAGAAAACCCTAATTCCTAACATAATACACAACCATAGAGAGAATTACGGGTCGATTTATTCCGGTTCGAAACACCATTCATGGTTCAAAATCCGTAATCGTAACCGCCCGCATGGGTTTAAACGATTTCGGCTTGAATCAGAACCGCGGTTCCGATTCAAACCGTGAACCGCTTTTTTTATTCTTCATTTTTTTATTCTTTAATTATATTTGTATATATACATAGAGATGACGAAAAAATAATATTGGGACACAATAATTAGTATATGAAATAAGAAAATATTTTATTACACTTTCTTTTGTCACATTAGAATTTACAACTTGTAGCAAAATTTACAACTTATAATAAACTAAAACTTATAAAAAATTACAACTTATAATAAACTAAAATTTATAAAAAAAATTACAACTTATGCAAATAAAATCATAGTTTAATTTAATTGCGCATAAAAACAAAAAGAAAGAGTTTGAGCTTAATTATAATATTGAAAATATTATAATTGTTGTTCACGATCCCGATTAAGGAATCAAAGCCCACGTAGTTCTCTTTACCTTCATGTTACCTTTACATGTCGAAGTCGGGTTATCACAAAATCATCGCATCTCAGACACTTGCTTGAGATGTCTCGCTTTCACCTGTTTCGCTTGGTTGGCTTATAGGATACCATAAAATAAGTCTTCACTTGTTCTCGCTTCTTGCTCACCCAATGTATGATCTTAAGCAATAGTTGAGCTTCGAGATTATGTGGTGTCATCACGCATCTTCGCTCATCGAGCATGTATCATCCTTAGCTAAAAGCTTGTTCGACGGAAACCGTTGACGCCGGGGCTAAAAAATCTCTTTGCCATAATTGCAAGAACCGGATATCGATATTGTTTCAACGACCACCATTGCAACAAATCGACTTCAAGAGGACTCGCTTAACAACTCACTAGACTTTGCATCGATAGTATTGATCAAGTTCATTGTCTCGCATTTCATTGAACTTGATCCTTTGTTTACAAAAATCTTGAAGTTGTTGTGTAGACCTCTACTAGTGTCTATTCCTAATGAAAAGGTTTATTACTCGTCCTAACACTAGTTCGATTTGGAAATTTATGACCATGTGCTACTTTATATTCAGTAAAGATGTCTTAAATTCATTTTAAGAGTCTCGCCACTATATAGGATCCGCAATTGTATTCCTATATCCTCCGTAGTCGCATTTCATTTAAAATTTATAATATAATCAGATTAACCCACAAACACCTTCGCTTTTTAAAGAATGGTCTAAACATTTTGAAATCAAAAATATCATGAATATTTGTAAAATATTTCAACCATTTTCTAACCATAACGCTTATGCAAGCACATAAATTAGAATTTTGCTACAAGTGTTAAATTGACATGCAATCAAGATACATTGTATAACACACGCGAGTAAGTAGGATAATAAACACCGATAATTCTTTAGTTGAAACTTGAAAAGTTTGAAGAAGTTGCACTAAATCATAACATTCATCCCAATAAGAAGGCAATAAAATCATGCTATTAACTTCATTTGCAAAAACTCAACTAATAAGTCTTTAAATTCAAAAGTAGAATTTAACATTTCATAAGTAGAATTCCACCTAGTGCACACATCAATGTTAAAACATTTACTACGTCTCGTTTTTGCTTTACAAAATTTAAGCCAAAGCATATGCAACTTATGTCTATCACGCAATATTTCTACGGCTTTTCTATTTGGTGAAATTGAATTTTCTAACAATTTTAAACCATCTTGAACACATAAATTAATAATATGACATATACACCTAGTATGAAAATATTTGCCGCCTAGAGTTGGATTACATGCTGCAATTAAACTTGGTACACTAGCCGTATTAGCACTAGTATTATCAAAGCCTATTAAAAATATTTTATTAGTTAATCTAAATTGTTGTAAAATTTTAATTATACATAAAGCAATATTTTCAGCAGTATGTTTGCAATTAAACTTCTTAAAACATAAAACACGTTTATTCAAAGACCAACTTTTATCAATCCAATGAACAGTTATACCCATGTAAGATTTCTTTTGAAAAGCACAAGACCAAATATCCAAACAAATAGAAACTCGATGATCAAAACTAGACAACATAGTTCTTAAATTGAGTTTATATCTCTTAGCTAATTGGACAATAGTCCTAGTCATGATTGCACGTGAAATTTTTTAGCGGTAGGACAATAAGCAACCTTAATACTATTTTCAAACGCATGCTATCGGCAAATTGAAAAGCAAGAGATTCGTAGACAAAATTTAACCATTACTTCCCTAGAAAGTAAATCATTATACTTAAACAAAGAAAGTTCGATGCACTGATTTTGTCCTTCCTTCAAATGAATTTGACTTTGTTTACCTTTATCTTTGGAAGGAGCGTGTTTGTGTGCGATATGGCTACCGATATGTGCCATATCTATTTCCCGCTTGTGCAAATATTCCTTCCCGTAAAATTGCAATCATGACGTTTGTTCGCCGCCATCACTTCCTTGTTTGAACTTTTGAAGTAGATGGTAAAACATCGGAATCGATGCTCGATTCTTCTTCGGTATTGGCGCTGGGGAGCGCTCGAACCCGCTTGCTCATTTCATCTTCAAAATACAAATCAATTGGAGTGTCATCGTTGTGTCAGATTGTTGTCGAAATCCGCATCCTCCATGGCAGCAAGACGCCCGCCATTTCCGATCTCGCAGCAATTTGATGGTCATCGCAAAGAAGCCTTCATCATCATATTGCATCTCCATGGTTGCTCGATTTCGAATCCTTCGAGAAGGAGACGGTCCAGACGAAGTTTCTTCGTTGATATAGTACTCATCTTGGGGATCTTGAGAAATATTAATACCACGAGCTCGGCGAATGTTCCGACCAAATTGTTCTTTTCACTCGCTCGCAATAGTACGAGGTCCTTATAGAATGGTAAGGCCGACCCAAGTCGAATCTCTCGAGGAAGGTTTAACAGTATACGGTTTTATGTCAAACACGTATGTAAAAGAAATACTAACGTCCTAACATAAGGGGTCTGTCACGGAAAGGACGAAGCATGAAATAAAATAAATCGATAAAACAAATGCACTTGGACAACAAGAGGAATCGACAGACACACGGAATTGGAGACGGTGTTCTAGGTTCGAATCTATCCTCACAACTAATGAATCAAGGACCGTACACAATGCATCAAACACCCACGCTTTCACCCAACGATCAACACTAACTAATCTCTCGATTACGTCAATGCTAGACTCAACTTAATGATGTGAGATCTCAACCACCCCACCATCAACTACGAAGGATATTTCACTACAAATACACACAATAGCAAAACCCTATCCACATATATCAATTACTCAACAACAAACCAATCTCTCGATCACTTTCGTTGTCAAACTCATATTTAATATAAATCGCCTCGCATATCTTCATAATCAAATATAAGCACACAATCAACCTACACTATTCTTTCGAACACCATGTGTGAAGATCATGAAATAAACAATTTATACTTAATAGGAAAATCACAAATCATCAACCCAACAATCACGATTCAAAATAAGAACACCCTAACATGTTTAATTCTACAAATCATAATTTATCTCATGGTAGAAATGATTCTAATCTCGATTACATAGACATAATTAAAACCGTAAAACTTACAACCATTTCATAGATAAATTCTTCTTCCAAATATCCGAATCGCATAATCCACTTGCTAATCAAGCACAAAATAATTAAATGAAGGGAAAAGAAAGAAGAGAAAAGAGAAACGCGTCTCGATGTAAGAAAGAAAATAAAATGAGGAACTAGGTTTTCAGCGTTAAATCTATATTTATAGCGGCGTAAATTTCGCACCCAAAGACCGGACGCGAGGATCTCTCGAATGAAAGTCGCAGAGCCCAATACGGACGGCTGCGCCGACGGCCGAGACATCGACTCACGCCCAATGCCGGACGCGGGCAAGCCGCCGGACGATGGAACACGGATGGGCGCGGGCGCTGGCGATGCCCACCGACGGAGAGTGTAGCGCGACGTGGCTGAGCGCCGGGCGGGCGCTGGTATCGGGCACGGGCGCTGCTTCAGCCGCCAGACGGGCGTGGATGCTGAGCGGCGCTGGTTTCAGCTGACGGAGGCGAAGGCGGGCGCGGCGGGCGGGCACTGGGTACTGTGCGCGTAGCCGGGAGAGGCGCTGGACGACGCGTGGCGGATGCGGGTGATGGGCGAGGAGCACGGGCATCGCCGCGGCGCGACGCCCGCCTCGAAGGCCGGGCGGCTGCCGGCCGAGGCGACGCTGGCGACGGGCGGGCGAGCGCTGGTTGGCCTAGAGCGGCGTTGATATTTTGAGCAAGGCCGAGCGGGCGCACGGGTGGCCGAGGCGGGCGGCGCGTACAAAGCGCAGACGCGCGTGGCGTTGGACCGTACGGACGGGTGCTGTGTGCGACTTTAGCACCGACTGCTTCTCCTCGCTCAACTCCGATTTACGCACGGTTTTTGCCTACGAACTCTCGTCGAGATGCTCTTCATTATACTTGATCTTTGGCAGATTCAATTCATCCCATTTTTGCCGCTTTTTCTACAAAACATTAAAATAAATAAAATAAGTTCGAATCGACAAATATTAATCAAACCAACGGCATAAATAGGACAAACCACTGAAAATGACACACAAAACAATACCAAAAATCAGCACATATTCATACTAAACAATTCCCCCACACTTATCCATTTGCTTGTCCTCAAGCAAAGTCTATACTAGTAAGAATAGGAAAGATAACTCATGCAGCTTTACTCTTAGTCTAATCAATCAAACCTTATTGCTTTTCCCCCACACTTGGTGTTTACGTATTCAAAAATAATGTGAAATAAATCTTAGACGGCAATTGATTTCCAATAAATAAAAGGGTAACCTCTTGCACTCCAACTCTCGTTAGGGTGAACTAACTAATGTGGTCACCTTTAGCAACAAGTTTCTTTTTTTAAGCACATAGAATGTTTTAACAGATTTTGAACAATGTTCGAAGGTGAACCCTCGATGAACTCGAAGTTTCCTATCGTGGTTTTCCATGTCCATTTCTCAAATTACGAGAGAGGGATGTAATCCCATCCTCCATTTCAACAATCTCATTTTCTACCTTTTCACATATTTTTCTTATATAATCAATAGATGAAACAAGTATATAGGTAACCACAATGTTAACACTACCCTAACATTAGTCGGACAAATCACATCAATTCTTCCCTATTCATTTTCTATCAATCACAATCCCACAATACACATTACACTCGAATCATATACCACCGTAAGTTTCGAAATTAAAACAATAACCAATACCACAAAGCTTAGTCAGACAAATCAAAATCCTAACTTACTCGCAGATATACAATACTGATTCCAAGAAATAAAAATAAGCACAGATGCACATCATCAAGATACAAAACAAGACCGAGTAATCATCTCCCATTATTTTAATCCGAAAGCATCTGTCCCAAAGGTTTCAAACATTTATAACACAAATGACCATGAGGATGATACTTCCCGATAATAGACGAGTGTGCTACTGTCGGATGGACAATCTCTCGCCGGGAGGTTCCCGCCAAAATCGCTTTGGGTCCTTCTAAGGTAAGGATCGCCGATGGAGGTGTAGTGACCGGCGATCCCGATGAATCAAGCGATCGATATGCGATGGTCGCTTCTCCCAAAGGTTCTTCGTGAACATCATCTCGCTATCAACTGGATCGCCCTCAAACATGCCTCGCTATCACATTTGCCTCGATGGTATGCCTCGATGATCGGTCCACTGCTCCACACTCGAGCAGCGAACTCGTGGAGATCCAAGGTAGGCGCCTGGTGATAGGATCCCGACGAACATCACGCACTTGCTTTTCTCGCCCACTTGCCACAACCCGCTTGCAGCCTCTCCGCTATCCGATAGTAAGCCTCAGACTCGAATACTTTCCCACTATCTCGAATGTTTCTCCATAATCCAACAAATCTCCCGTAAATACTCCCAACGGCTCATGGACATTCCCGGTACATTCTAATTTACGGATATGCTCATCCATCCCTGCGAGATCTTAACCAACGCTGTCCGGGCCATCAATATCCATAAACCCATATGTTAGTTTATCAAAATAACAACAAATATTCACGCTCCCTTTTTCTCGCCCCCCACTATCCGGGTAATCATGTCTCAAACACATGTTCATTTCAACACATATCAATATCAATATCGATATTCATCATAATAATCACGTAAGCAAATACGTGATTCACTTACGCACACTCGCTTATCAAAATAAACAAGATTTTCAATCAACAATACATTTCTATGTAAACACATAGATTCACATCATCCATTTGTGATCATATTAATCACATTAATTCATACCACACCAATGGTTTTCATATCACAGCCACACAGGCCTTTTTGTTCCATCAACAATCACTTCCACATCCACATCACCATCCAACCACATCTCATCCACATCTCATCCACGTTTATTTCACGTAAATTCTTACCAGGCCAAAGCACATGAAACCAAGATCACATTAACTCACATAACCACATAAAGCATCAGCAATTAAACACATACCTCATCCCCTTTTTAAAGAAGCTGCCTGACGTGAGTGAGGGTAGTTGCACCCTCAACGCCGCCCGTCCACCCTCCTCCATCTCGTGGAAAAGATTTGAAAAGAGTTTGAAGTGAGTACTAGCACACTCACCTGGGTTTTATCATAAATCAAAAGAATCACGACGCCGTGTTCGTAGCACTTACCTTAGAAGGTTTTAAACGTAAGTCCACTTCTAAGTAAGCAAAATAGATTTTTCATTTTCGATACCGATCCGTTATTACCGTTATCCCATCATAGAACCAAGAACCACACCGAACGATCCCGCCAGCCCATCACATCTCATTCGCCCGAACATATCCAATGGCCCATAATATCTCGGCCCGAACATATCCAACACCCCATGCCCGAACGTATCCAAATGGCTAACTCGGTGGACTTGTGGTCAAACTCGCCGAGCCATAACCACCTCATTACCATTTCCATGTGGACTTCCCGGTCTATCCCCTTCGTAACCATAACCACGTATTCTGGTTCATCCTTACGATCAATACTCAAGACGGTGATCAACCCACCGAATAGAGATCCGCACAATCACAATAGAACCACATCTCGGATCGAGAACAAGAATAACTTCACCAAAACATTTTACGGCGCACATGTTTTATTTTGAAATATCGAGTAAATAACTCAAAATAAGCATATATAACCGAACTCAATGATCGAAAACGTTAATCGGAGGTATCTACGATCCGATGACTTCACCGATTGCAGACTGGTAGGTACCGTAACAAGACGGAACAACTTTGGGGTCACATCCCACAAAGCAAAGCAACATCGTGATCCAAACGAAGATCGAGAAAAACTAGGGTTTTCGACTTTCTCGAACCCATATTCGCACTCTCCGGTTTTCAAATCAACTCGATGTAGAAGGAAAATATATTCAGGGCATCAAGACCTATAATAGGGTACTTTCAAAATATGCATGCATGCAAGTCGACTCAAATCTTAGCAACAAGAAGTTTCAAAAATCGATGCTATCCTCGTATCTAGGATAAACCATCCAAAATCGATGCATGAAAATGGAAACATAAGCAATATGCATAACGACAAACATGGAATGACAAAATATGTTGAAAATGGATAACCCGGCATGTACTTCCTTTAGAAAACTTAAAGCAACGGAAAACATCCCGACATGCGTAAACGCCGAAAATGTAAAAACTAATCGGTATTTTAGTGGAATGCATAGCACGAACTCAAAACCTAAAGGACCCATAGCTGGGGCAGGCCTGTCGTCCACCAAACGGTGGCCAACAGCTCACGACGACGGCGGCCTTGGGCGGCGGCGGTCTTGGCCTAATCGGCCGGCCTCCGGCCGTTTTCCTGCCTCGCCCCTTTAGAATCCCGAAGTTCTATGCTATACGATCTACTAAAAGGCGTAATCAAAACAAGAAAAGGACAAAAACAAAAATAGGCTGCCGTGAGGTTGATCGACGGTGGCTCGGCAAAAGGTAATGGCGCCGCCGAGCCTCCCGCCGATCCCCATTCCTCCAGCTCTCGCAGCAGCACTGAGTCGCTCGGCTCTTCCGTAAACACGTAGAGACGAAGGAAAATGAATGTTGAAACCGAAGGCCCTAGCCTCTATTTATAGAAAAGGGTCAAGGTAGCCTCTCAAGAAGCGCCTTTTCGAAAACGCAAAGCGACACAACTTTTGCAAACGGACTCAAATTTAGCAAACTTGGTACCCATGGACTCGACATAAAATACCGGACACAACGAATATAAACAAGATATGCTTTTAAAGACCAATGAAAAGTCCAGCCGATAACTTCCTGAGTGCCAAACCTTCATGGGTGGTCGAAACTCGCATACTTAGTGTCTATGAATTCGCCATAAGACACTCTTCATTAACGCTCGAGGTTTCGTGATGATCGCATCACCGAAACAAAAGTCAACCTTTGACCTTTTCAAAAAACGCCACGCAAAACAGAACTTAGAAAGGACGGGTATTACATCCTCCTCCTTAGAAAAATTTCGTCCCCGAAATTTCAAACATGTGGCGGAAAGAATTGTGGTAATCGAGCCTCGAACTTGTCTTCCAACTCCCACGTAGCTTCCTCCTCCGTGGTGATTCCACAACACCTTACCAACGGAACTGCTTGTTCCTCAACCCTTCACTTCGCTCCAAGATAGCCACCGGTCTCTCCTCGTAACTCGCATCCCGAGCAAGAATCACCGATCGTGTTTTATCACGTGTTTGGTCGAACACGATTTTCTCACCGAGAAACGTGAAACCCGCTACGAACATCTCCGATGCTAGGCGGCAAAGCTAACCCATAGGCAACGGGCCTATCCTCTCGAGAACTTGAAAGGTCCAACGAAGCTCGGTCAGAATCTTACCTCGCTTCCCAAAATGAACGACTCCTCCGTGGGAAACCTTAAGGAAAACGCGATCTCCGATAATGAATCAAGATCCGCGTGACGCTGGTCTCGCATAGAATTCGCTCGTCCCGAGCTTCCTTGATCCTTCGCTGATCTCGATCGATAACCTCGACCGTCTGCTGAACCATCTCTCGTCCTAACATCTTTCTCGCCCACTTCGTCCCAATAAAGTGGCGATCGACACTTCCTTCCGCACAACGCTCATAGGGAGCCATTCTATGGTGGCCTCGATAATCGCTGTTATAGCAAACTCCACCAAAGGTAGTATCTCTTCCCAATTCCTCCTCTATCGCCACGATCGCCGCAAGATGTCTTCCAAAACCCGAATCGCTCTTTCCGATCGACCAGTCTGCTTGAGGATGGAATGTTGTAATCGAGATTCATCTTTGTCCCCATTGCTTCCGCACTCCTCCAAACCTCGACGTGAACCTCGGTCACGATCCGACATAATTGATACCGCACACCATGTAACCGCATTTATTTCTCTAACGTAAAGTCGAAAGCAAGCTTATCTAACCCATACGCCATCCGAATCGATAAGAAATGAGTTGACTCGCTCACCTATCGACGACAACCCATATAGCGGTGTTTTCTCTCACGACCTTGGAAAACTCACCACAAAATCCATACCGATATGCTCCCATTTCCACTCGATAGGTAGCGGTTGCAATAAACCCGACGGACGCTGATGCACGACTTTCACTTGTCGACAAGCCAAACAACGCTCCACAAACGCTGCCACATCCTTTTTCATCGCTTCCCACCAAAAGTTCCTTTAAGGTCTCAGACATTTTGGTGCTTCCGGACGAGTCAGATACGGTGCCTCATGAGCTTCACTCATGATTTTATCTCTCAATTCCCTATCGAGTGGCACACATAACCTTCCTCTAATAATAACGCTGTTTTTCTTCGCGAACCCTTTGCTGTCTTCCACCGCATTCAAACGCATCTTTCCAAGAACTCATCTCCTCCAAGGCACCACGATGGCTTCTCTCGTGTCCGTTCGGGTCGTCGAAGTCGCGAACGAATCCTCGACCGATTCCCGCGGTGAATCACTCTGTGCCGAGCTTCTAAATCTTGAATAAGCTCTTTCTCCTCAGAAGAAAACATCCCAACTTCGCCTCGACTTGACTAATAGCATCCGCTACAACATTGGCTTTCAAAGTCGCGACCTAATCCTTGCACCGATCTCGACGGGTGAATCACTTCCAGTCGAGCTTCGAAATCCTCAATAAGCTCTTTCTCTCACGTGAAGAAACATCCCAACTTCGCCTCGACTCATGACTCAAGAGCATCTCGCTACAACATTCGCTTTCCCGGTGATAACCGATAGAGCAATCATAATCCTTCACCAACTCTAGCCATCTCCTTTGCCTCATGTTCAGCTCTTTTTGTTCAAAGAAATACTGAGGTTTGTGATCCGTGAAGATCTCACACTTAACTCCATAGAGATAGTGTTCCAAATCTTCAACGATCAACGATCGCCGCTAACTCCTGTGTTGTGCGGTAGCTCAACTCGCGGCGGCTTCAACTAACGAGACGCTGAAGCTATAACCTTCCTCGTCGCATAAGAACGCAACCCAAACCAAGTTTGATGCATCGGTAGATCACAAACTCATTGTTTCATTCGCACGGCTAACACCGAGCACAGTTGTTTTCTTCTTCAACTCCTAAAACTTGCTTCACAAGCTTCTCGACCATGAAAACTTGATTCTTCTTCTCGAGTCAGCGCCATCGCCTCGCCAATTTTGAAACCCTTCGATGAAACGCTCATAATATCCGTCCGCCTAGAAAGCTCAACCTCATTGGCATTAGTCGAACCTTCCAGCTACTTACCGCTTCAACCTTCACTGGTCGACTTTCGATTCCTTCTCGCACACGATATGTCCAAGGAACACCACTTCTCTTAGCCAAAACTCGACTTGCTATACTGCATACAACCTCTCGTCAGAACGCTTCCAAAACAAGACGGAGGTGTTCTCTATGCAACTCGCATTCTCGAATAGATGAGAATATCATCGATAAAAACAAAGACTAAACCGTCCGTGACATCGATGGAAAACTCGATTCATCGATCCATGAAAATCGCCGCGCATTGGTCAAACCAAACGACATCACGATGAACTCGTAGTGCTCATACCTCGCCCGAACGCGGTCTTCGCAACGCCCTCCTTCCCGATCTTCACCGATGGTAGCCCCGACTCAAATCGATCTTAGAGTAGACACTCGCCCTTCGAGTTGGTCAAATAGATCGCCGATCCTGGAAGAGGATATCCGTTTTGATCGCCGCCATTCAGCCTCCGTAGTCAATGCACATCCGCACGACCTATCCTTCTTCGACGAACGTAACTCGGTGCTCCCCACGCGACACGCTAGGTTGATAAACCTAGATCCAACAGCCCTCGCAATCAAGCGCCAGCTTCTTGAATTCCTTAGGTGCCATTCTCGATGGTGCCTTCGACATCGTGCCGCTTCCCGGTTCCGCATCAATAGTGAATTCCACTTGTCTATCAGCGGCAAACCTGCAAACCGGAAACACGTCCCGATATTCACACACCATCGCTCTTTCAAATCGCTACTGTTCATCGCGCTCGTCAAACTTACCAAGAAAGTCCGACAGCCTTCCTTCCTCGATCACCTCACTTTCGCCGAGATCATCGCACGCAAACACCCATCCTATGCCGTGGAAACAAACTTCCATTCCTTCGTCGCTTTGAAAACAACTTTCTCGAGACAACGATAGTCGCTTGTGCTTTTCCAACCAATCCATGCTAAAGATGACATCGAATCTTCCATTCCGATGACATGCAAATTGACAAAGACCTTCTGTCACGTATTTCTACCGTTCGGCATATCTTTTCGCTTTAGCACTTCGACGGGATGCTAATTCTGTGGTACTGTGATTCCTCACTAAACCCAACCTCTCACACGCGATTCTAAACGAAAGAATGTGAGGTTCCTCGATCAAACAAAGTTAAAACGGGTATATCACCATATGGATTATACCGAAGATTTCCTGAGCTTGCTCGCTGCTGTCGATCTAAGGCGCACACTTGCTTGTCATGTGGCTTTGGTTTGTCGGGCCTAGTGACCTCCTCGCCCTGTTGTTTGTCCTGGCAGCCCCGATTCTACCTTCGTCGGATGTCGATGTCCCATCAAGCGGCCGACCGCTGGCCCTCCTAACGGACAATCTCGCTGTAATGTCCGTACTTTACAACGATAACACTCGATGTTACCTTGCTCGCATTCACGAAATGATTCCTCCGGCATTTTAGCACCAAGGTTTTTCCATACCGCCCCACCGCCGCATGGGTTGGAAATTCCTTCCTGTCGCTTTTCTCTCTTGAACGCCCGGACCTCGAATCATCGACCGCCCGTTCCTCGAACACCGATCGCTTCCCATCTTCCTATTTCCTCTTGCCTCTTCCTCCGCCGGCTGTCCGTGGCATCGTTTTCCGGGGCAACATCGACTCAATGTTTAAAGCCCGATTTAAGATCATGACGCCGATCTCCCCGATCGACGAGCGAATTTCGATCTCTCGCCTGAGTCCTCTCCGAACTCTATTCGCCTCGGCGCCTCAAGCCAACCAGTGCACGAGTATAACGCCATTGCATTTATTGAACGAGCGATCGCACTTTGACCGCTCTTCTCCTCGACGTAGATTCCAACTCGCTTTTACCTTCTCTCGATCAGTAAACGCCAGCACGCATTTCTTTCCATGAGTTCTTCCTCGAAATCTTCCCACGATACCTTCCCATCGTCCTAGTGTTAGAGTCCTTCTCAAAGATTCCCACCAAATCGCCTTCCTGTTAGTCGAAAGATCTCGCATCTGCTTTTCCGCTTCTTCGCACCGATGTATTCAAGATCCTTTCGTGGATCGTATCCGCCTCGCCACGATCGGTTCGCCAAGACCATCGAACATAGGGGATTCTTCCGCGAAACTCTCGACAGCATGCCGAACCAAAGGTGGTTCCCCGGCTTCTTCCACGCTATTGTTTCTTCCGGTTCCTCGTTCTCGCATTCGTACTCAACGTTGAAACATTAGAAACACGCTCGATAGATAACCGAGTATCATCGCACAACATACATCATCATTCATAACCATATATCATCACATATATCATATATCACGATCGCGATATACACATGCAATCTGTCAACATCATTGTCAACAGCATTCCACATAACATTATCATCACACATCACACGTATCATATATCATCACGGCATAGCTCATATCACATATAAGATTAAATATAACATCCTCGTCATATGACGTCGTTAGTATCGCATATTCGTCCATGAAGGACCTGCAAAATACAAGATCAAGGTATGTCACCAAAAGGTCGAGCATGAGCAAAGAATTCGACTGTTATCGCCAAAGACGCCGCTCTGCCCATGCTTCTAGTGATTTCTCGCGACCTGCCACTGCACACACCGATCACCTAGATCCGCCCTCCATATCCGCCCACTACTCTCCGCTCGCTCCTCGGCGTTCCATTTTGCCTCTCCTCATCCTCTCTTTCCTCTCATCGTGGCTTCACCGCCGCTCGTAAAAGCGATCCGCATGGAAGCAAGCCTCTCGTGGGTATGATCCCATCCAAGCTGGGGTCTCGATTGCCTCGAGTCTCGTGAAAGTTGATCCGGTTCCGCCTCGGCGCTGCTCTTCCTCAACATGCCCGACCTCATCGTAGTCATCCGCTATTTCGATCACCGGCCCTCCTCCGAGTCCTCACTGCCCTCCTCATCCTCCTTCGGTCTCCTCCTCCTCGTAGTCTCCTTCCTCGATGCCAACCCGATACGCTTCGGCATGAAAATTCCGATCCCGGCCCTTCCCCGCACCGCCGGATGGACAATCTCTTGCCCGGGAGGTTCCCGCCAAAATCGCTCGGGTCCTTCTAAGGTAAGCGATCGCCGATCGAGGTGTAGTGATCGCTTATCCTCGATGAACCGGGCGATCGATATGCGGCGGCTACTCTCCCAAAGGCTTTCGTGAACATCATCTCGCCATCAACCGATCGCCTCGAACATGCTCGCCATCACATCTCCCGATGGTATGCTCGATGATCGGTCCACTGCCTCCACACTCGTCAAAGGAACTCGTGGAAATCAAGGTAAGGTGCCCGTGATAGATCCCGACGGAACATCACGCACTTTGCCTTTCTCGCCCACGTGTTGCCAACCCGTCGGCAGCTTCTCCGTACATCCGATAGAAGCCTCGCACTTTATACTTTCCCACTATCTCTCGATCTTTCTCCATAATCCAACAAATCTCCCGTAAATACTCCCAACGGCTCATGGACATTCCCCTATACATTCATCAATATCCATAAACCTACATGTTAGTTTATTAAAATAACAACAAATATTCACGCTCCTTTTTCCTCGCCCAATATCCGGGTAATCATGTCTCAAACACATGTTCATTTCAACACATATCAATATCAATATCAATATTCATCATAATAATCACGTAAGCAACA